>CM061032.1:9773386-11136720 GCA_030763125.1 Hippophae gyantsensis
TGAGTTGAAAGACGCTGATTCAATGTGTTGCTTAGAGTTGGGTAGCATATATGTGTTACTTAGAGTTGGGGTAACATATTGTGGAATTCAAAGATGGTGGAGTGGAGAAAGTTTATTCGTGTATTTCCATAATCATTAATTTTGTAATTATTTAACCTATATAACTTTCATTTTTGATATAGTATAGTTTGTAATTTTGATCTAAATATGATACCAAGAATGCAATATAAAAAAGTATCCAAAAATATAAAATTTGCAAAATAAAGTTGATAAAAAAATAAATGAAAAATATTTTGCTATTTAAATTCAGTCTAATTATTAAAATATAATGATAATTTTATCCCATTAAATTTATTTTATTATTATGTTAAAAAAATTTATTAATAAAATCATATTTTATTATTTAAAAGATTAAAATAGTACTTTTTAATGTAGAGTGACCTAGTATTTTTAACCCAAAAAAAAACTTGTGTTATTTATAAAAATAAAATAACTGACACAGTTAATTTCACACATACATTAAAAGAAAATAACTAAATCACTTGACACAGTTAAAGTTACTTTCACACGTCCATTAACGAAGTGTACCATGAGTTATCGAGTATCTCATCTAAAGTTTACACCTGCGTAAATTAGCCAATATTTCATCTACATTAGTTAAGAATCATGAGTACCTTCAGACTCTTGTGGTGGACTTCTAAATTCTAAATCTAATAACATTCCATATTGTCTTCGTATTTCCCCAACTTTCTCACTAAGAAAATGTCAATTTTAGATTCATGGAAAAAAAAAGAAAGCCTAAGTGCATTATCATTACCCTGGTCTAATTGCCTTTCTATGGGAAGCATTTACAACACAATTACTTAAGAACTTTACAGTTATTGCTAAAATGATGCATCAAAATGTTGAGAAAATTTGAGTAGGCTTATTATATACATGGCTGCTTTTAGGGATGAAGGTTATGTAGATTTTTGGTCCAAAAAACTAATCGAACTAACCTAATCAAGTATGGAATATTATAAACTAAAATCGATCAGTGCATAAAATATAATCAAACCTCCCATCAACCTGCTTGGTTAATCGCTTAACTCAATAGTTTAGTTTAAATCTACATCAATTATCATATTATTATTTGTATAAAATCTAAAGAGTAGAGTAAAATCATAAAATTTAAATATTTCATCCAAATTTAAATTGATCTAATAAGTAAATTTAATTAATGTCCATCCCAAGCTGCCCCTAAACTTTTTAAGTGAAATCAAATCTTGATACTCAATAGTACAATGTTTCCCCACATCATCTTTATATTAGTTACAAAAGAAACTATTTCTTGCTCTCACAACGATCTGAGTAGTTTACATATCCCATGGCCATCGAGGCATAAACTTTACCCAACGGACAGTTTCTAACAGGATTAACTTGCAATTTGCCTACAACCTACAGATCTTATTCGAACTGTGACCCCTATAGCCAAAGATCCAAGTTCAAATCTCAACTGCACATCCCAATGCTTATTGTTTGAACTATAGCTTTACAATACTCTCAGAAACATGACCATCAAGAGGTGAAATTCTTAGCATCACATAATTCAATAGTTATCAACAGTATTACTATTCTAGCTAGAATAGTAACAGAAGTTCCAATTTGTAGAGGCCTAGAGGGTCACAATTTAAGACGAGATATGTTAAAAGCTTCAGCTATTCCTTTGGGAAAAAAATTATACTAATATTATTCAAAAAAATTAAATTTATTATTTTTGATATTTTTATTTCAATTATCTACTTATATTATTAAAATATCTTTCAATCAATTACTCTAACCAAAAATTAACAAATTTGATCCAAAAATTTAAGTCATGTACCAACACACAAAGTGATAATCTCATTACTTATTCACATTAACTTGACATGAGATGAGGTATAAAGACTTAAATATTTGATCAAATTCGCCAATTTAATTGTAAGACATTTCAATAATAAAAACAAGCAATTAAAAAAAAAAAATCAACTTCGTATTGAACAACGTTTGCCCTATTTCTTTTACTAGCTAATTTCTGCTCAGACGAACACCTTTAAATATAAAATCGTTGGCTGCTTACGATATCAATACATAACTCAGGTTCTATTTCGTACATACACATAATCTGGGTATGTTTAATTCTTTTTTTTTTTTTTGCTGAAGATCTAGGTATGTTTATTAAATCTATGTAGCCCTATTGAATAATCAAAATCAAACCCAGATGAGAACAGAACAAGGTAAACATTAACAAGAAAACTAAATAAAATTTAATACAAAACTTTGTTTCCACGAATTGTATAATCATAACACAAGATAATTCCAAGTCGCAAACATGGTTATTAGAAACTAAATCGATTTTAAAAACCTACGAAAACACGATAAGTTTTTTTTTCTAGCAACATTAAACTAGATAGAACCATAACTTCTTAAATTCAATCACCGCCGGCCTTCTGATAAACATAAGTGAGTCCACACTTACCACAATAGTGCCTGTCAAAGTGGTTGGCCATGAAGGTACCAGCACCACACTCGGCATTAGGGCACTCCTTCCTCAGCCTCTGGACCTTTCCGGAGTCATCAACCTTGTAGAACTGAAGGACAGCTAGCTTAACCTTCTTCTTCTTGTGCTTGATTTTCTTGGGCTTGGTGTAGGTCTTCTTCTTTCGCTTCTTGGCACCACCACGAAGACGAAGAACAAGGTGGAGAGTTGATTCCTTCTGGATGTTGTAGTCCGCTAGGGTTCGGCCATCTTCGAGCTGCTTTCCCGCGAAGATGAGACGTTGCTGGTCCGGTGGTATGCCCTCCTTGTCTTGGATCTTTGCCTTCACGTTGTCGATCGTATCCGATGACTCGACCTCGAGAGTTATGGTCTTACCCGTAAGGGTTTTCACGAAAATCTGCATCTCTCTGGCTTATCGATGTTCAGAATCGCAGCGATAGATAAATTCGGCTAGGGTTAGAAGCTGAGGCTGGAGATAGATATCATATCGCTTAATTGAAATTAGGGGTTTGGGAACAAGGTCTTCTGAAATTACCTTGTACACCCTTATTATTTCGTCACTTTCAGATAAGTCCTTAGTGCAACGTGTCTAATTTCAATCTTATATTATTATTATTATTGTTTATTTTGAAAAAAAATTCGATTATAAATTTTGTATATCATACTTAAATATATTGAGTAGTAGTTAAATCTAAAATATATTTTTATTTAGACCTAATTTAAAGAAAAATAAATTCCTACCATTATCTAATATAACTTACCATTTTTTATAATACTATATGACATTAATTATAATATTTTTATATTTAATTATATAGTTAAAATATAAAATAAGATTAATATAATAAAAAGATATATTTCATAAGATTTTAGTATCCATGTGATCTTGAAAAATATAGTTATGATAAAATATTTTTTTTATTAATTGATAAAATCATTACAAATTATTATTCAAATTTTTTAAATAAATAATATTTGATTATATTTATATATAATTTAAAAAAAATTGGATTATAATAAAATACTTTGAGAAACATCCTAGAAAACATTATAAATACTAAATATAAACAATAAAGTGAAGTCATATTTTCCAAAGTTTTTATATGTAAAAAGCATTTTCTGAGAAAAATTATGAATGATATCTTTGTATATACACTTATTAATTCTATAAATATTATATTCAATGTCTTTAATTAATTTAAAATTATAATTATTATACATGAATTTAGTTGGTATAGAATCTTTCCTTCTTTTGTTTGTTTTTATTTGTTATACATGGTATGTCTACGCTTATTTAAGTCTTAATATTATTTTTGTAATATCTAAACATTTACATATGTATATAATATGTTGTCTAAATTAGATTTAATAGAGAATATAAAAAAAATCATTGCATTTTATTTTATTCATAATATTAATAATTATTATAATTTTAAAAATAACTAAGAACCTCGATGAGATTATTAGTTGCTCATTATTTTTAAATATATGATTATTAGATGAATAATTTTTAAAATAGGTCCATCTTAACCTATTTTTGTGATTTTTTAAAAATAATAAAGAGACAAAAATGATTGTTTGGTGAGAAATGAGTGAGATGATCTAAAAAGAGAAAAAAAGAATAAGAGGAAAAAAATAAAAAATAAAAAAGATCAAAATATTTTTTATTTTATATTATATGGTAGACATATTATTAAAAATTTAAATTAAATTTAATTTTTTGGATAAAAGGTGTATAAGTCTTAAATTAAGATATTAAATTGATATTTTTTTAATAATACGAGAATTTGTATAAATTAATCGATTTTTTGTGTCATTTTTTTTTAATTTATGATATATTTTAAATTCTTAACCTATTGTTATGAGTTTTATTCTTATGTTTGTATATAGTTGTTTTACTGTATACATGTTTATAGTATATATATATATGGGGTTAAAAATGGGTTAAAATAAGAATTAATAACTTGTTAAGATCTTAAATTGAAAAAAATTAAATCTTAAAATGAAAATGATATTATATCCTAGTTTTATGTAGATAAAATCTCAACTATTTAGTATCAATCTTATTAAATAGGGGATTTTATTCCGATAAGATTCGTAGGATGTTATTTATATTTTAAGATCCCAATTTTTTTTAATGTAAGACTCATTTCAAGTTCTTAATTTATCATTGTCGGGTTTTTACATAATTTGTTTCACTATATATATATATGTGTTTGATATCATTCAATTGACAGGTGTCAACCTAAGCCACCTAAATCACCTCACGTAGGAACAGAATAATGTATGTTGAAAAAAATAAATGTTTATTAAAAAAAACTAATATAATTTTATCTTTTTATACTATTTAAAAGATGTATAAATAATAAAGAGTTGTTTATTAGGATTATGTGTGTTACCCACTTTTATGAAAGGAGAAAAGATCTAAATAAATATGATACCACACATGCGTTCAAACATTATCGTTATTATCATAATAATCACACGATTTTTGAAACTTATAAATAGAGGACTTCAATTCTCAGTTTCACAACAACAATCTGTAATCTTTTCTCATAGAAAAAAATTCTTTCAGTAATTTCAAATTATTTTTGTTTGTTTTCTGAGTAATAAATTTTTTAGATGTAATATTCTAGTATTCATCAGTGTAGTGAAGCTTTGAGAGAGAAAAAGATTCTGAATTATTTTATTCTAGGGACGACGATATTGTGTTTACTTGTACAAAAATTGAATAGAGCCACAAAACGTCTTAAAAAGAGAGACTCAATCTGCTACTCAATTCAAATAATTCATTTTAAATTATCAATAATATTATTTCAACACGTAAATGTATCAACAATATATGATAGGATAATACATTGCAAGCTAATATCTACGACCTGTCAAGCGATATTCAAGTGAGTGGTATAATGTCCAATCATATGTTATTAGAAGATACCCAAGCTCAATCCAACGAGATATGTTACAAGTTGTATACATGACGTATTAAGAGCTGCATGGTTATAAAGAGATGAACATATAACCACATCATTCCGTAAGTGCCAAACAACTCAAAGAATGCTACTTGTAATAATAGATTCTTGTTCTCACATCGTCGAATCAAACATCTATTTACATTGTTTTGTCAATAAGCATGATCTAACACATCTTGAACATGATAACCTCTGTTATAATAATTACACCTATATATTAATATATCTATATATATCACAACATGTTTATTAATAAATGATGCGATTTTATCTAACTAAATTCTCTCTAAATTTTTTACTAATACTTGTAATTATACAAACAAACATTTATAATAATATTATATAGGTATATATATTGATTAAAAAAGGGTTAAAGCATGTCAATAATGATTGAAATCTTGATTAAGTTGAAAAAATAATAAAAATAACATTTTAAAAATTTATAATCATAAAAATAATATATATTATGTTAATTCTATCCTTTTTTATTAAAAAGTAGTTTATAATGTTATTTTATTTTAAATGATATATAACTTAAATGTTATTTAAATTCAAATATAATTATTTAAAATTATTCTTTATTATTATTATGTAATATTTTTATTATTATAAAATTTGATGATTATATTCCTTTTTTCCAAAGATGATCTTAAAATAAAATCCTACGATACAACAACATCATTCAGAGAATAGGAAAGCTATATACGAAAAAATATGCTCCCTATCATCTACTCTTGGCCGTCGGAAGATGTTGATTTTGCCGTCAGAGAAATAAATTGAACTAATACAAGCCTTTCGAACTTGAATCATCTCTTCATTCCAATTGTTAGTTGTCGGCGACTTAAATTAGGGCTCCAGCTTCTCTCTACTTAACTACTCAAGGCATTACTGCTTAAACTTCAAGACCATAAATGGAGAGCGAGAACCGCTGCACCTATTGGCTTCCTAAAAAGAATCGATTTTGCGCCAATGCTCGCCTCGGAGATTCCTTGTAAGCTGAAAGTTTACCACCTTCTACTATGTCAGTATCTGTTTTATATCATCTTATATATATATTTATGTTTCATTGTGATTCAAATTAAGGTTTTGTGGAAATCACAAACCGAGGTCTAATACCCAGTGGATTCCATGCCCAATAGATTCTTCTCAGTATGTTCCTACTCTTTTGCATCTGATTTCTTAAATCTTCCAACGAGCATAGACGCTGTTTCCAATCTCTTGAATTTTTGGTTGACTTCTTTGTGTAGTTCTGTGCTTAAAGAAAATCTAGATGGACATATTAAGAGATGCCCATTTCTCAAGCAACTTCAGTCCTTGAGTAATCAATCTTTTTATCAAAAAGGTATCAATGCTGGTGAAGATGAAGATGACCCAATAGGGGAGGAAATTATCAAGGGAATAAAGGTCGAAGATTTAGCACTACTTAATAAGCCGATTTCGGGGTCCTTAGATCATGTTGCTTCTGAAATGAAGAGGAAGACTGTTTATGGTATGAATGTACCTGAATTCTGTAATTTAATTGGAAAGATTGAGTCTATTTATGAATCAATGAGTAAGGATGTCAAAGAGTCCTATAAGATTCCAGAAGCTTGCGGAATGTGGATTAAAAGACAAGTTGATAGGTATACGTACATGTGATGTTGAGTATGTTTTTACCTTTGTAGTTGGTTTGTTTGTTGTGTAAGATGAGTTGCTGTTTGCAGGAAATTGCCGTTTCAAGAGAAGCACGTTTTGCAGCAGGCGTCAATTTTGGGGAATTTGGAAGAATTTAAGGTATTGAAAAGAAAAGAGAATAGTGTCTTTGATGAGCCTTTTAAGGATGATGATGTTGTCCCTGCAGTAGTTGAGTTTGGAGCAGGTAGAGGGTACTTGACACAAATGTTAGCAGACTGTTATGGGATTGAAAGGGTCTTTTTGGTTGAGCGAAAGTCGTACAAACTAAAGGTTGGTTTTATCCAACTGAAAAAATGAATACTTTGCCGAAGGAGTGTTGCTTTTGCTTTGGAACTAAATTTATGGTCTTCATCCGCCATTTGGGCCTTTTTGTTGATCTTTTTTTTATTTCATGCCAATGCTCTTTTTAGGCTGATCGTTCCCTGCGACAGAAGGAGAGATTGATACTGGAGCGTTTGAGGATTGACAGTAAGGCTTTTCACATTGTATTCGGACTACTTACCTAAGATGCTCTTTTATTTTTAAAGTTCCATTCTCTTGATTGATTGATTCCATATCGTGCTGTAGTAAAACCTAATTAGACTCTGCTTTCTTGAGATGTTTTGCAAAAGCCTCATTGTAGTCTGGTCAGGGAGTTAATCTGCAAGGACTGTGACTTTAATAAACTAGAGGTCAATATCAGTGTTTTGTGTTTAAAGAACAAGCATCATTTAAAGTTTATTAGCATAAAATGTGGTCACTGCATTAGTTACGTTCTTTTACGAAGTATGATCCTCATTTGAGTACGGATGTGGATGTATAGTTAGAGTTAGTCCTGTGAAGTTCATCAAAGAAGAAAAAAGAGCTGTACAAAACTATATCTGGACCAAGATTTTTTGTTAGCAAAGATATGCATGTGTGCCCCTTAGTGGTTATGAGGTTCCTGCTCAACATTCTTTCTCTGGCTATAGGAATATAACTTCTATGTCCAATTACACTGACCGTTGCACTATAACTTCTCTATAAGATGAATGCGAGCTTTGTTAAAAGCTTTACTATTCTTTCTAATGTTTCAAATTTTTCTTTTGCAGTTGAGGATTTAAACTTGAATGCCATTGAATCTTTGCAAGGACTTCCTTTCCTTGCTATTGGTAAACATCTTTGTGGGCCTGCGACAGGTGATCATACTATCTCCCTAAACTCTGCATAGTCTATGTACTTACCAATTTCTATAAACAACCTTTTAACTTTGATAAACAGAAAGCCAATTAACTTTTCTTCTTGTTATCATTGCTGCAGATTTAACTCTGAGATGTTGCCTCGTGGAACATGGTAATCAAGATAATATAACATCAAGTAGTGCTAACCCAAACCTGAGGGGTCTAGCTATAGCTACATGTTGCCATCATCTTTGCCAGTGGAAAAGCTACATAAGTAATGGATCATCTTGTCTTATAAATTTTTTCATTAATCTTAAAAGCACTCTGCATAATCTTTTTGGTTACAAACTTCTTGTTGCCATTTTTCGTGTTCTGCAGATAAAAGGTATTTATGCAATTTGGGCATCACAAAGGAACAGTTCCATGCAATTACATGGTTTACCAGTTGGGCAGTGGATGATGATCATGGCTCAGATCTTTCCGATGTTACTCACTGCATCTTCCATCCACCATCCATGTAATCACGCCTCTGAACTTTTGACATTCAAAGACTCTTAAGTCTTATCTTCATTGTTCCCCACATCTCTATGGATATGTTTATAGTCCCTGCTATACCTGTATGACATTGGACTTTTTCTCGTTGGTATTGCTGTCTATTAATTAGCAAGCTGTACTGTGACAGGGAAGAGAATTGTGACGGGCATACCGGAGTTGAGGGCATCGTTAGGAATATGAAGCCAGTTGAAAGGGCAGGTCTTGGGTTTAAGTGCAAGCTAATTATAGATATGGGTAGGTTGATATGGATGAAAGAACGTGGTTTTCTAGAAGCACAGCTTGTCAAATACGTCTCCTCTACCATCTCTCCTGAAAATCATCTTCTAATTGCTAACTATGTCAGTCACTCGTGAGGATTTATTTATGACAATAATTTTGAGTTTTAACCGTAACTTGATGTAGATGCATTCAACATCGTTATGAGCTATTTTTGTATTGAATTCAGAGGATATCTTAGAGTGGCCATTTTTGGGATGTTCATTAAGTACAAGAGGTGATTTTTTTAAGTACATTTCTTGGGTGGGATTCTAACTAGGAAATGAAGAAACATCAAGTTTTTATCAACTATAGTAGAAGACAGTAAAAATAATTAATAGGCAGGTTTCAAACCTGCAACCTACATGTGGATTACTTGTAGATTTATCGTTTTTTTTTTTGAAATAAACGGAATTCACACCATTTTATTTTATTTTTCTTTTTCAGAAAGTTTGTATAGGCAGCCTTGTTTGAATTCATTTTGAGAAAGAAAAAAAAAGTAATCAGCAACTGTTCAAGCCAAGTATTCTCCTTTTTTTAAGTGATTTTTAATTATATGTGCTTGATAAAAAAAATTTTATTTGCATTTTTATTTTTTCATGAATTTATTTACAAAATATAGAGTGATTCATAAATCTTAAAAAAAATTATGAGTAATGATTTTTTTTTCATTTTTCACAATTTTTTTTTCAAGGTCTAAAACAAATTTTATGACTTTTATATGGATAAATTATAAGAATTGGATTAGAGAGCATAAATTTTGTCCAAAATAAAATAATCTTAATTCTCTAACTTTAAAACAATAAATCATAAGTAACGTAGAGTTGCCAAATAACTTGACTTTTTCATATTTATTGGCTTAAAATCACAAAATAATATTTTTATTAAATATATTAATTATTTTTACTTAAATAATCACAAATTGTAAAATTATTTATTTAATCAAAAATAAAATAAATATCATGTTTGATAATAATGATTTTTTTACATATATAATTATCTTTATTAAACATGACAAATAATCAATTAATTTTATAAAATAATTGTTTGAAGTGCCGTTGAATAAAATACTTTTTTAGCACAAATTGTTGGATAAAAACATTAATTTATTATTTTATTCATATTTTATAAATTTTAAAAATATTCATTTAATTCAATCTAATCAAAACATATAATACAAACTTATCTAAAATGTTTTTAAGTGTAGATAAAATTTACATCTTACTAGAATGAATGAATATTTTATACAAAGTCGGATGGAGAGAACTCTAGCACTCGTATTTTGACTTTACGTCATATGATAAAATTAAATTAGTTGTGAAAAAGTAAAAAATAAAATAAATATTTAAATTGATTATTTCATGTAACATTAATAATTAATAAATGTTAACTTTATTATTTATTATCGTGTATTAATGATGTATGCATCTACGTATGAAAAGTATCTCAGATTATTCCGCAAAGTCCAACTTTTTTTTCCCTCCTTATTGTCAAAAGTAATGTAATACCGATCGTAACCGACTCACCAGTCACCACAAGGTAAATTTTCTTTTTTTCTTTTTTTTTTTGCGAATTAAAATTACGTAATTTGATATTTTTTTTTTTTGGCTTTAATTTGGGATCCGCAGCCCTAGAATAGATCTGTTCCCTTTCGTGTCTCCGACCTCTCAATTGGTTTGTATCCTTCAATCGATTTACAAGAATCTGAATTAGAAAGGCGGCAATGGACGATAGCTGTGCTGTGTGTGCCGACGCTTTGGAATGGGTGGCCTACGGACCGTGCGGTCATCGGGAGGTGTGCTCCACCTGCGTTTCTCGCCTCCGCTTCATCTGCAACGATCGCCGTTGCTGTATTTGCAAGACCGAGTCCGACGTCATCTTCGTCACGAAGGTAGTCATTTATCTTTTATTTATTTATTTGTATGAACATTAGTTTTTCGATCGAATTGTTTCTGTGTCTCTCCTTGGATGTTCAACTCCATTGGTGAAAGACTGAAAGTGGTATTTAAATTAGTTGTGTGTATCGAGTTACTTCGCTTCTGGGTATTGGTTCTCAATTGCTTCCCGAGCTTCCGATTCCACTTGGGACCTTTTATTTATAATTTTTCTTTCATATGGAGCAGCTCGTAGATGATTTTATCTATGCTTTTGGGCGTTTTTGTTTGGTTCATTTATGAGTCGTCTTGAATTCAATTTCATTCTGGTTATAATTGGGTTCTTTTGTTTCTTCCTCACGTGGTATATGATGGGCTTCTTGTAGTTTTTTTAATCCTTTTCAATTATCAAATGTCTTGATTCTGAATTTGCTACTCGTATTGTTACTTTAACATTGACTTTAACGTTCTATGGAAGAGAACCTGAAATACAAAATGCAGTCGTCTAGTACCGGGCTGTGCAGTATCTAATTTGGTCCCTTTTACAGTATGCTATTTTGTGTATGCTCATGGCCCTTTTGCTTTTGTTGCAGGCTTTAGGAGATTATACAAGGATGATTAATGACTTTTTGTTACTGCCCACTGAAGTAAAGGAGGGTCGTACTGGATCATACTGGTATCATGAGGATACACAAGCATTCTTTGATGATGTGGATCACTACAAGATGATCAAGGCAATGTGCAAGCTTTCCTGCAGTGTATGTGATAAGATGGACGAGCAACAAACTGATGGTTCAAAACGTCAGGGGAGGTTTCGGAACATTGAACAGCTGAAAGGTCATTTATTCCACAAGCATAAGTTATTTATGTGCAGTCTATGTTTGGAAGGAAGGAAGGTAATTTTCCCATTCTATAATCTGATACCTGAATCAGCAAAATTGATCTTCCTGCAGAAAAGTTTTCACTACTTCCTTTGTGTTGACTCTCTTTTCTATATGATTCTTTTATGTTGTTGATACAGGTATTTATCTGTGAGCAAAATCTGTATACTAGAGCACAACTAAATCAACATATAAGCACTGGTGACTCTGAAGTAGATGGCAGTGAGAGTGAAAGAGGAGGTTTTTCAGGGCATCCTATGTGTGAGTTCTGTAGAAACCCATTCTATGGGGATAATGAGCTGTACACACATATGTCTACTGAACACTACACTTGCCATATATGCCAACGGTACAATATTTTCATTTAATTTTCTTAACTGGAGAATTCTAATGACTTAGGCTGAAAATATGCGCCTGAAATCAAATCTGAATGTATGATATGTTGGTTATTGCAGGAAAAATCCTGGACAATATGAATACTATAAGAATTATGATGATCTGGAGGCAAGTTGCTATTATTAAGTTACTAGCTTTCCAGTATTGTGTCTATAGTTCACTGCAATTGGTTCTAGTTGTTGAATGTCCTTTGATAAGTCATATTTACTTTATCACAGATGCATTTCCGTCAATCCCATTTCCTATGCGAAGATGATGCCTGTCTTGCCAAGAAGTTCATTGTGTTTCAATCTGAAGCAGAGATGAAGGTAACTATTTAGGCTGATGAGGCGAATTTACTTTTGTGTGTTTTTGCATCTAACAATTCTCTAATCCTGCTTTTTTATTTTATTTTTTGGTTTCTTAGAGGCATAATGCTATTGAACATGGAGGACGTATGTCTCGAGCTAAGCGAAATGCTGTTCTTCAGGCATGTGCAAATTTCTTTTCTAATGCATTTCAATTTAGAATAATCTTTAAGTTATTATCTTGTCTATTTAGATATTCTTAATAAAATTGTGTTGCAAACCAAATCATAACAGATACCAACAAGCTTCAGATATCGGCGAGATACTGAGCATGATCATCGCCGACGGCGTGGATGTACTTTTCACCGAGACTTTGCAGAAGATCAACTTTCAATGGCTATTGAGGCTAGTTTGGAGACCGCTAATGGAAACAACACACAGCCCAATCTGTCGTCATCATCATCCAGTGGCCAAGTAGCTCCAGATATTGGAGATGCAACTGACAGTGATCCAATCATCCAGCCATTTGAATCTTTAAATGTGACTGATTCTGAATCATCTTCAAGATACCTCCAAGCTTTGGGGCCAAATTCAAGGAATGGGCGTCTGGTAGAATCTTCCTTTCCTCCCCTCTTTACATCAACTGGAAGTAGTCAAGTTAAACAGCAAGAGAGTTTGCCGAGTAACAACTTGGCAGCACATCTTAGACATCAGCGGAAGGTGACTGTTCTTAATTCAGGTCAGGCTTGGCCAGCAGCTTCCCGTGAACCTGCACTACAACCAAGTAAAACATCTCGGGCTTGGCCAGCAGCTTCCCGTGAACCTGCCCTACCACCAAGTAACACATCTCAAGCTTGGCCAGCAGCTTCTCGTGAACCTGCACTGCCATCAAGTAACACACCTCAAGCTTGGCCTGCAGTTTCCCGTGAACCTGCACTACCACCAAGTAACCCATCTCAGGCTTGGCCAGCAGCTTCCCGTGAACCTGCACTACCACCAAGTAACACATCTCAGGCTTGGCCAGTAGTTTCCCGTGAACCTGCACTACCACTGAGTAACACATCTCAGGCTTGGCCAGAAGCTACCCGTGAACCTGCACTACCACCGAGTAACACATCTCAGGCTTGGCCTACAATGAATGCTGCGCTTGGAACTTCTCGTGGTGTTAGTCAGAATAAGACAGTTATTGGCAATAGTAGACCTGGATCTTCTTCCATAGATACTACTCAAGTTGGACCCACTACTGTTCATGGTCCACCATCTAATGGTTCTCTGAGGGATATGGGCTATTATAGTAGGATCACTCACACTGCATCTGCTCCAAATCTGGTTAACAATGGATCTTTTGGACCTTCTGCTTCAGATTTCCCTCCAGTATCTGCAGCTCAAGTGCGTAAATTGCCCTCAACTAGCCAGGCTTTGCAAAACACTGACAATGTTCACACTGCAAACAAGTCTTTGGTGGAAAAGATCCGTTCTGCTCTTGAATTTGATCTAGACAAATTCAGTGCATTCAAAGAGATATCTGGAGAGTATCGTCAGGGATTACTTGATACAGAAACATATCTGGATTATGTACAACAGTTTGGGTTGTTGCATCTTGTCCTTGATTTGGCGAAACTTTGTCCAGATGTACAGAAACAAACAGAGCTTATCAAGAGCTATGAGGCCCGATCATTCAGAAACAGTAAACCATCTAACAGTCAGATCCCTGTCTGTTCGCAAGTGAAAGCTAAAAAGGGTTCCAATAAAGGTAAAGGCAAGTGTTTAGATGTTGAAGATGGTAATTCAAAGTATACAACTGCAGATGAACTTTTAGGCACTGCCCGGAAATTTCAGTCTGGCTACAAGCTCCCCGAAGAAGAGTTGGAAGTACTGTCAAAGGATGGATATCGTTCTGCCAGAGGAAAATCAAAGCTGATTATTGAAGGGCAACCCCAGGTGGATCTTAATCATCATAGTGATTCCTCAATAAAGACCACAAGCAAGAAGAATGTCTCATCAACTGGTATCGACTCTGGTCAAAAAACAGGAGAAGGGGGAGGGGGGAATAAGCAGTGGAAGAAAACATCAAAGTTCCACCGCGTACGCTTGGGAGATGGAACAGCTGCAGCACTTTCAAATCTCACAAACTCCAATCCTCATCCAGATGGAACTTCAATGGATGAGCAGAAAGAAGCGAACACTATCTCTGATGCGGGTTTGCCCGTCCATGGTGTTTGGCGTAAGGGAAGTCATAAACTATTCTCATAAAACTTTTCCAAAGTGAAACTTTTGGCCATTGATTCTTTTGGCTTCGACAGTTACAATAACAGAATTGAAGAAAGTCTGGGTCTCTTCAAGTGCTTGGCTGTTCAATTGCAGTTAGATGATCAAGTTTTTAGGCGTGCAATGATGGTTTGTGTGGCATGATAATTGTGATGGTGAAACGGCTATTGCATAATTGGATTGTACGTTTCACATTTTGGCATGTTCTTTTTCATCTTTGAAGTGTTCATATGTTTTATTTTTGAAATGAGAAATGAGATTATTGCCCAACAGTCGAATTGACGTTATGATTTCCCTTTAGTCTTTACATGGTCTCTTTTCGCTATTGCAGTTTCATTTTATTTACGAAATGTAATGAAAATAGGTACTTTGTTTATACAGTTAACTGATAGTAAAATTTATTTTTAAGTTCGAATCACATCATATTTGACGGAGGTGTATGCATAATTCAAATTATAGTTTACAAATATCATTTTTCTTAGAATCAAGTAACCAAATGGATATTTTATTTAGGTCAAATGTGTTGAATCCGTTTATTTATTTATTTTTAAATATTTTTAAATCCATTTGTTTGTAAACAATATATCATCAAAGTTTTTTTATTTGTAAAAAGTAACAGATAAAATTAACTTTTTAATTTATTTTTCGTTAAATATATCAATATATATCATATATATGTTTATATTTTTGATAAATATATGCATAAAAAATTAATATTTTATTTAAAAAAAATACTCAATTTTTTAAGAGAATATTCTTTCAAAATTATGCAAATTTTTTAATAAATATTAAATAAAAATTTTATTGTCTTTTGTCTAAAGTGACACATTAAACATTAAAATTTAAATTTAAATTTAAATTTAATCGAAAGATTTGTTAAAAAATTTGATTAATTTTTTTAATTAAAAATTATTTTATTAGATATATATCTATCGAAAAATAAAAAATATATATGATGACATTTTGTTATATTTAGCAAAAAATTAAACATAAATTTTTTATCCTTTTCTAACACATTTTTCAGACACATGGATTTAAAAACACTTTTTTAAACAAAGAGAATTAAAAATACACCTTTTAAAAACTAAACAACCCTTGAGAGATCTCAATATCCCTTTTCCCTTTTTCTTATACATGTGAAATCTCAATATAACCAAAGGTTTTCTCGGTGCTGTAACACATGTATAGAAATCCATCATCGTCCTTGGAAGATTCATAGACAGATTCCATTAAGCTTGCTGCAGACGATTAACATGAAAATAAAATATAAGAAAAGCTTTATAACGTTAAAGCAATAAATTTTGTAGTAGGAATCACCAAATCACCTGTCTGGGGCAGAGTATTATTGACAAACACAAATAGAGCTTTTCCTTTGTCTAGACGAAGTCTGGAAGTCAATATGTAAATGAATTGTCCGATGGACATGTCTCGGGGTACAAGATATCTGTTTGATAAGTATCCAGTTATGCACTCTCAATGTTAATAGTTAAAACTAGGTTTTAAAATACAATAATACTACATGAGACAAATCACTTAATCCATCTCGTTTTGAGGAGCGTGGGGCAAATTGCCTCACGAGATTCAAATTGTGACCCTTGTTTTGCAAGCTGATCGAGTGCACCATTGTGTGTTACCTAGAGTTTATCAATTAGTCCATTTTTTTTTGGCATAAATAACATTATCTTTGATAAATTGATCCATTTTTCCTAATTAGTAACAATTCATCCCAAAACTCAAAGTTTTATATCAAATTAATTAATAAATATACCAAAAGACTCATTTTATAACTTCAATAAAATGGAATCATTATAAATTTCCACCACACAATGTTATATCCAAAAGTAGAGTTAGATGTAATATGTTACATCCTCACTAGAGCTTCGACAACCCTACTAAATATACATGTAATACATTACATCTAAAAGTACAGATAGATATCACATGTTACATACAAAGGTAGAGTTGGATTATAAATTATAAAGTGAAGTTGAATTGACTAACTAGTAGAGGTAGATGTAACATTGGATTATAAATTGTAAAGTGAAGTTGAATTGACTAACTAGTAGAGGTAGATGTAACATGAAAACATATATGGTGATATAATAGGTTATAAAGATTCAGTTAGATGTAATATGTTACATGTAAAGATACAGATGCATATGATAGATTACATCTGATGGGTTACCGATAAGTGTCATAAAAACTATGGTGTGTTGCTGGAGATCTTGTGAAATCTAATCTTATTTTAATTTTATTGAATTTATAAATAAGGATATTTTGGTATTTATACGTATAAAACTAAATTTTTTTGCTAGTTTGAGAAAAAAAATGTTATTGGAATGAAAAACATACTATATGAAGATAATATTATCATCACATGCTATATATAAAGATAATATTCTTGTCACTCAATTGGGATGGAATACCACGTTAGTCTATGGTACAACCCATGCATTTTGTAATCTCATCCTTTTAATTTTTTGATGAGTTAGGATAGTAACGAGATGTTACATATTAAAATATTTTATTTGTCACATATAGAAATATATGGCACAAGAAAAATTATAAAAATAATTGGAAAAAAACATAATTATCTATAATAATCATGAACTCATTAGGGACAACATTACTTATGATGCGATGAGATGGAGTAAAATTTAAATGAGATGGGATGGCTTTAATCAATTATTAGGAACATTAAATGAAACATAAGACATGATAGAACAACATATTTGACATCTCTAGCGCTATCCCTCCGGTTCATGGAAAATATTTTATACGGGTTAGTGGCAGAGTAGGACCGCAACATAAATCATGAACCCAATACAGAATTTTCATAATACTGAAAATATGTGATTTCAAATTGAAAAACGAACAGAACCCGATTAATACCGTAGCAGCATGAAGTCAATAAATACAATTATCTTTAAAAGATTAATAAGACTAGATAGTTAACTTACTTTTTCTTTTCCATCTCAGGAAGACGACTTCTTGCATATTTTTCTACTATCACCTGTAAGAGAAGATGTCTTCATAAGAAATGACTTTGAAAGAAAAGCTCAATTCTAGAAATTTTAGTACTAAATAGTAGAGGAAATAAATTTACACTCAAATGCAGGGTTCCAATTATCATTTTGTGTTAGTCTGATTGCATGTGAAATTCTGAATCAGCTAATTCATGTCTATCTCTATTCTCTACCCAGGATTCTAAAACAACTTATTTTTCAGACATAATTTTGTATAAATTGAGCATGAGTAGTCATCTGAATAGGAGGACTTGTTCATAACAAAAATCACAGAAACACTATTTCAATATAAATAGAAAAAATATATATTAAAAATATAAATAAAATAAAAACAAGGATTTAATCTTGGAAATATTGTTTTAATTTAAATTGAAACTAATTTCTAAACCATTTCATGAAAATGATAATAAAATGAGAAAACCCATAAAAATAATAGCATATTATAAATAAAGGAAAGGGAATAGAGATGAGATCTGGAGCTTACAGGGAGTCGGTTAGGGTATTTGGCCAAGATGTCCCTTGATTCCTCAACTCTTTGCTCTGCACCAGATTAGCACAACAAAAATCAAAACTCCAGCCAATAATTACAAAATTGCCACTAATAATCAGCAAAAAAATAAAAAAGGGAAACTTACCAAATGTGAACTCGTCCTTGAAAGATGTTGTTCTCCCCATTTGTCTATTAACATCTCTCCCATCAGCTTGAAATATATAAAGAGAGAGAGAGAATAGTAGTTAATGATGATACGTAACCAGATAGAAAAATAAAATGGATGTGGCGTGCCCACGTTGTTTATCTATATTTAATTTAATAATTAATTAATTATTAAAAACTTGTAATATTTTACCAGTCAAGCTTTGCTCAACAACAGATGAAAATCGACCATTTTTGATAGATTTGAATTCGATCCATTAAATGATATAATTGACTCAAATCAATCTAAATTCAAGTTTATTTATATATTTTAAGAAAAAACAAAAGAAGTAAATAAAAATCAATATTTCAATCTAAACAATAAAGTTAAAAGGAACAATAAAAAAAACTTTCATTCGTGAGTTTTTGAAAGTGAATCAAACTTACCTAGGGACGTAAATGTAAACATTATTGATGATATTATAGTAAATATATATATATATATATATATATATATCGATATAGTAAAGTATTTTTTTCATGTAAAACAAAATATCAAAAAATATTAATTTTTGATTTATTTTTATTTTTCAAATAATTATTTAAATTTAATTTTTCTCATTTTATGATAGATAATATATTCTCTCTTTTTAATATGTTTGATATATATATATAATATATATATAATTATTAAAAAAATCAATTAAATTTATTTATCTATTTATAATAGTTATAATTAAGTAATCTATTTAATTATTTCAAACTTTTTAACTACTTATTCTACAATATTTAGTAAAAAAAGAATATATATTTTATTATATAATATTTTAATTAATCAATCAATTTATTGATTAATATATATATTATATATTTTAAAATACATGTATTAAATAAAAATTAGTTTAAAATATAAATAATCAATTATTTTGATATTTTATAAAGTTTTATAATTTTTTCATATTTTTGATATAGTTTTCATAATTTCATGTTTTTTTTTAATTTTCGTCAATAATGATAATATTTTTGATATTTTTATAAAAATTATATTTTTTGAAATCAATATTTTAAATCTTGTTCTTACGCCGGTTCCATTAAAGAATAAAACCCAGAGAACATGGCGAGCCAACTAACAAGAGCACACAAATATTGCACCAAAACATCCCTTGTTATAGAGCCCCTGCCAAAGAGTACATCTATATTTCACCGATTAAAAAAAATTTATAAAGAAAAAAATAATATTAATAAAAAAAGATGACTGATTCGGTGTTTGCTTTATTTTGATCTTGGGAGATGATAAACACTAGGCTCAATAGTTTAATTTTTTGTTATGCTAACGTAGTATAGAATACATCTTAAGAGACATACATTTAAATACCTCTGATATTCATATATCTATAAATTTAATAATTTTTTATTAACCTTACTTGATTTAATATTGTATTTCTTTTTTCTCTTCAAAATATTGTATATACATATTTTACGAAAATTATTTATAAATTTTAAAAAAATAACACCTTTAAAATTTATAATAATAAAAATAATATTATAATAACATTAAAAAAATTTAATTAAATTATATTTAATATTAAACAAGTTAAAATAATTATAGTTTAATTTAAATTACGTTTAATATAAATTTATATTACAAATTTTTTTAATTATAAAAATATATAAGTTGAATATAAAAATTTTATTTTTATAATTAAAAGTTAAAAACATATATTTTTTCAAATTATTTTTCAAAAGTTGATGGCATTGGTAACCACTAAGGATGTCAATTTGTGCTGCATTTTGATTATTTCAACCGAATATAAATTGAATACAAAATTTTAGACTAATTTAAATAATATAAAAAAATTAAGGCTCGATTAGAGTCAATCTTATAACATAAAAATAAAAAACAATTATATTTATATACTATTATTAATAATTTTTTATATACTGAGTCTACTAATTCATGTCATGAAAAAGAATTTTTCTTATTATTTCACTTATTAACAAAAACTATACAATATTAATTCAATAATAAACATGATTATATATATATATATAAACAATTGTGATTTTGATCTAAAAATGAGATCTATCATAGTTTATTTTGAATTTATATAACGACACTACACGTAGGACGTAGCGTCGATTGACGTGGTGAACTAATGTTATCCACGTGTGTAGCGTGGGTTGACATGTAGAACCGATGCTACGTTCATGTGTAGTGTCGATTCGACACGTCAACCGATGTTACGAACTACGTGGATAACGTCAGTTGACACATAGAACTGATGCTACACACATGGATAAATTCTTTTATCTTCTTTCTTCCCCAGACAAAAATTATTCCAAACGCTGCATAACTCTCAAAAACCCAAAACCTCTTCCATTCTTTCTCATTTTTCAGCCACTTACGACCATCAATTCCAACGTCGCTTAGTGTGATTTCTTCCTCTCTAACTTATCTTTTAGATCTCCTATTTTTTTGAGCAAAATACTTAAAAAATTTATACTCATTTCTCACTAAGAAAACACCAATGTTTCTTCATTTCCTTCATTTTGTCACTTCATTTACTCTTATAAGTATTTCTATTAATCATACGCACTTATTATTCATATTTTTTTTGTATATTATGTGTATAAATTTTTGTATTATATATGTATGTTTTGTATTATAACATCAGGAGAAGAATACGATGATCTTGAATAACATAGGATAATACCATGGTAATTTTTTTCTACTATTAATTAATATTTAATTTTTTAATTATTTGTATTATTTAAACTATTTGTTAAACAGATTTTAGTTTTTTTCCTACTATTATGTAGTGATCGAATACAGGTTTTAATTTGAGTATAATAGAAAATGAGTAAATTTTGTAAAAAATTAAAAATTAAAAATTTAAAGTCGGCTAACGCACTGAACCGAATTTAAACGTAAAGTTGGTTAACCGCATGAATTGAGTTTACATTTTTAAGTCATCGGTGAACTGACTTTAAAAATTCGTTTTGTAGTAGTGCAACAACCCTTGCATTCTTTTGTTTTGAACCAGTACCAAAGTGTTATTTTTCATGAGTGCATTAACCTCATCTCTCATTGCAATTTCCCAATTTTTAACATTTTTACTTTTCAGCAAGTTTTTGGCTTAACACTACATGGTCATACCTAAGTATATGTTCTGGTACCTTTTTAGTTTTGTCTATTACTAATGAATATTATTACAAGTCAAGTTCACGTAAAGTCTCTTCAATGTCACTATCTACATTAACTGTCTTATCTATATAATTTGAGGTCACTCCATCATCATTTGTATGTTCCACCTGAGTGTCTTGATTAATGGTTAAAGAAAAATCCACCACATTCAGTGCCTTATTGCTTCTTATATCTTTAGAGTTTTGGTCTGCTATTTTGATGCTATTGAGTGTAGCATCTCTTAATGAGTCATCATTAGTTGTATATTAGTTATATGTAACTAATATACTTTTTCTAAAAACACTTTTCTTAAAAGCATATTCTTATTTTTTGTATTTATATGTATTACCATTCATTGTATTTCAAGAGAATAAATAAATATATTCCATTATATTCAACTACATCTTCATCGAAGGTTACGCTTATACTTATGAAACATCTCTTTACCATAGGGTCCCAAAACCTATAGCTTTTATGCCTTCAAGATAACCAAAGAAGACACAATTTTTGCTTTAGCTTGTGACTTTCCTTCATTCACATATGAATAAGCATTACACATAAACACTCTCAAGATTGAATAATATGTAGGCTTATCCCACCATATTTCCTCAGGAGTTTTTAAGTCAATAGAAAATGATGGTGACCTATTATCAAGTAGGTTGCAATTTGCATAACCTCTGCCCAAAAATTCTTGGGTAAATTTGAATTTGACAACATACACCTCAACATCTCTATAATGGTTCTACTCATTCTCTCTACTAGTCCATTCGGATGTGAATTTCCTGGCACAATTTTGTGTCTTCTAATACCACAGTCTCAATATAGGGCATCAAATTCAGTGTTGCAAAACTCTAGTCCATTGTCTATCTTTATCACTTTTATCTTCTTCCTAGCTTGGTTTTCTATTAAAACCTTCCAAGATTTAAACTTATCAAAACTGATACTCTTACCTTTTAGAATAAAAGTCCATACTTTTCTGGAAAAATCATCCACCATACATAGATAGTACTTGTTTCCTCCGAATGATGCTATTGGTATTGGACCTAGAGATCAATAATATATTTTAAAATTTCCTTAGTTATATGCTTTCCAACCCTAAGTTTTACCTTTGTTTTCTTTCTATATAAACAATGTTCACAGATTCCCAATGTTACTGAGTTATTTACATTTAGCATACCTTGTTTTCCAAGTTCTATCAGCCTTTTTAGAGTTATGTTCCCTAACCTCTTATGCCATATATTAGCTTTCCTTATAGTTGATATGTTCATGGCTTCACCTTTCTTGCTCAATGTTTTTCCCTATAAGATGTACATGCCATTTTTCCTTACACCTTTAAGCACCATTATTGAGCCTTTTACCATTTTCAATATCTTATGACCTAATTTAATGGAGTACCCTAAAGGATCAAGGCTCTTAGAGAAATTAAATTTCTTCTCAATTTAGGAACATGCCTAACCTTTGTTAGAGTTTGGTCGCCACACACAAGTGTGTGTAATAAATACGCAAGTATACGTATCATAACAAGTAATATAATGATATAAAAAGATTGTTCCCATAGAGATTATTTTATTAGAAACTAATTTTTAAAACTTAAAAAAATAAAAATCAATTTTTTTTTTGTGTTTTTATATTTTAAGGAAGCAAAATTAAAATAACTAAATATAAATAGCAATAATTAATTAAATCAAATTTGGTTACTAAAAATATATATGAGAAAATATCTAGAAATACTTAATTCCCCAATTTTCTAAACATGCAAATCGCTAAAATCCCCTAAATATAATTATCAATTATTTACATAATCAATTGAATCTAACCTACCATGTATTCATCTCTCAAGTAAACTACACACCATATAATAATTAATTTAATCACACTCTCATATCAATTAAATTACATACTACTCATTAAGTTCATCAATTATGGGTCACATATATAAGAATCGTATATCTCTGCCTAGAAAATATGTATATTATTTAATCAAGACAAACAATTAAATAATTCTCTTAAATCTATTTAATTGCCTCTGTAGATAAATTGTTGGCCAAACAATTAATAGCATACAAATTAGATTAAATAATATAATTATAATTAGAGTAAAATATTAAATCATCACTTGGTGAAAATTGGGTTCATAAGATCCCTAGATTAATAAATTAATTACACATAATTGTGTTCATAAAGTTCATATTTTCGTAAAAAAAGACATAAAAATTGATAAAGAAAAGAGTAGAAAAAGAAATACAATTAATCTTTTGAATTACAAAATTAATCTACTCTTGAATCTCCACTAAAATTATGTTCCTTCTTGAATTTTTATGTATTTTTCTCTCTTTTTAGCACCAAAATTTGACTAAAATTATGCTAATGAAAGCAATTTAGGTTTTATGGAATGATTAGGGTCTTAAATATAGCTTAAGTGTGATCTGGATTGTCAGATCAACTTCAGATCAAGGGCTACGATCAAAACAAGCAAAAGTGACAGCGCTAACTAATCACAACGCGATACGTGTCAGGGGAAATTCATTGGAAAAATCAGAGAGCGATGCGTGGTAAGGGAGATCGGTCAGAGTCAACGACATGTGGCATGACGTGATTCGTGGGAATGGATGGCATGGAGCACACGTGAAACGCAGGGAGCAATGGCATGGCGCGTTGACCGATCTCTGAACTCGAATTGAACGTCATGTTAACACGTGGCACACATTTTGTCTTCCTCACACGTAGCATAACGTGATTCGCTCTCCTTACTTGCATGGTATCTGCGTGGTTTGCCCAGTCAGCTCTCATGCATGGTAGGCCACGTGGTCGTTCCTAATTGGTCATGCGTTAAAAATTTTAAAAATTATATTTTTACCCCTTTTCACTATAAAGTTTATATTTTAATATTTTTAGCGCAAAATACTATTTATTGAATAAAAAAAGTAAAAATTATATAAAAAAATGCGTTAATGACTCTACTTTCATAGAGTCATCAGATTCTTGATTGTATCACTCATTCCTTTAACCCTACATTTATTTTTGTTTCCCAACAATACCTTAATAGGGCACATATGGAATGAACATCTAGAATTCATCACCCACTCTCCCTCTGCTTTTAAAGTGCTTACAGCAAGAACTTTGGAACTATCATACTCGTCAAATACCACACCAGTGTTTGCAAAACTATCTTCATTTTCAAAATTTGTTCCTTTCCTCTGAGGACAATCTCTTTTGAAGTGTCACTCTTTGTGACAAATGAAACATTTTAGAGGTTTTCTATTCTTGGATTTGGATCTTGACAATGTTCTTCTCTTGGAGTGATTGTTGTTTTTTTAGCTCAATTCTTTCTGTAACAGATAGTCCCTCACTTATATCCCCTCACTTTTTCCTATTTCTTGTGTTCTAATTCCTAAGATTTTAATGAAGAAATGACAAAATCGAATTTTAGGTCTTCCTTACCATACTTTATGCCGGTCTTGAGTTCATTGTATACCCTTATAATGCATTAAGTAATATGATGGCTTGATCTTTCTTATCAACTTTCTTGTTTAGCCAATTGTGCATTAATCATTTTAAATTGATCAACTTTGTAATCCAAAGACTTTGCTTGATCCATTTGAAACCAAATAATCTTTCCTTTAAAAAGATTTTATTTGACAAAGTTTTGTTATCATAAAGTGTGCTCAACCTCCCCCAGATTTCCTTTACAGACGCAATGTCTTGAATTTTTCAAGGAATGTTATCATCCAAGTAAAGTTCAATACAACTACTTGCATTTTTCAACTTAGTCTTCTTCACTTCCTCTTTCATATTTGCTGGAAAATCTTCTTATAATATGTCAACTTCTTGTTTAATTATAATATTTTCATCTTTCTTTTCCACAGAGAGAAGTTCCCTTATCCATCATATTTTTCTATTTCGTACTTCATAGAGGCCATTGAATAATGCTACAAGAACTCTTGCCAATAACCGATCTTTATAGCATAAATTTCCAGGATCTTGATTTCAAGAAACCAAGTAGTCTTTACCTTGAGTCGAGGAGATGGCTTTGATACTAGTTTGTTGAGAATTTCTCTCAGAAATGTGAGCTCGTAATGTAATATTCAATTTCTCTAATTTTGGCTAAAAATGCTTACATATACTATATCAATAACATTTAAACAATAAATAACGACTGTTATAAGAACTCTTACATATACGTGAAATCAACATTACACGTAAGACATAGCATCGATTATCGTGATAAATTGACGCTATTTTCGTATGTAACGTCGGTTGACACGTATAATTGACGTTACGTCCACGTATAACGTTGGTTCGATATGTCAACCAACGTTATGTATGGTATCGTTTTTGCATCGAATTAACTTTAAATTCATTATAAATCGATTTTTAAAAAAAATTAATTTTACGTATTAATTTAAATACTATATTTTGTAATAGTGAACTTTTTAAGTTAGAAAGTTTTATATAAATAATTTTTTAAATTATAGATATTATTATTTTTGTTTAAAAAAATTAAAAAATATATATAATTATATTTGAATTTATATTCGTGTCAATTACAATTTAAAGTGTTCTAAAATTTTATCCAAAGATAATTAACTTCTTATTTTTAAAATTATTTTGTTAAACACTTGATCAAATTTACATCGTTTAGTATTCCTTTTTATGATATTTTTGTCATTAAGTATTCATCTCGTACGACCAACACGTGTCTGTTGGCCCAAATGTTGGGAAAACCTTTCGTTATAATAACAAAAATAATATTTAAATATAATTAAATAATATAAATTTTAATAATTATAATTTAATTTAAACGACACATAATTATCTAAAATTTTTATTAATACTAAAAAAATATAAATTGGATATTATGTGTTATTTTTTCTTGATAACAAATAATTTTTAAAATAAAGATTTTTTTTATAAAAATAACAAAAATCAAATCTATAATATCACCCTTCTAAAATCCAAAGTACTTTATTTGGAGGTTCTTAAAACTGTGGAAATATTTGTAAAAAGCTTTAATATTTTAAATTTATAATAAAGTTTAAATGGCATAACATAGTTTAATTAAATATTATAATTAAGTTTATAAAATTATATCAATTCCGTTTTGTTTATTATATTTTTGTAATATCTATATTGCTAATATTTACTTTTTTTATTTATCAAATACCAAAAGAAACTTGTAATCTTGTAACTTTAAGTAAAAAATTATTTTAATTTCGTAATTTTTAAATTAAATATTTAGTTTTATAATTTTAAAAAATATATTTAATTTAATCTCAAAATGAATGCATATAAATTCTGTATTTTTGAATATTAAAATATATATTTTTAAAAAATTAAAAAATTAAAATATTTTAAGTATTAAAATTAATATGTTCATTTAATAAAAGTAATAAAATATTTAAAATTTTCCTTGCATTATATATGATTATATGTTCACTTGACGTTTTGCTTAACGTTGAAACGCCATTTATCCTAGCATCAATAATCATGGCTCTTGGTCTAAAAAAATAAAAAAAAATAAATAAATAATAATAATAATAAAATCATGGCTCTTAGTCTTAAGCTTAAATGGCTTGATGTTCTCAGCCAGCCAGCTGCTCTCTTCTATTTATTTAGTGGGCTGGTTAAACTCAATTTCCAATTTTAGCCCTGACATTATAATTTTCTGGTCAATTTGGTAGGTGACCCAAACACCAGTCACATCCTAAATTTCTATGAGATACATACTTACGTTACGTGTGGTTTTGAATTATTCCTTTTTAGAAAATAAAAAACCTTCACAAAGATATAAAAGTGAAATTAATTATAATAAACAATATACAGTACGAGTATTATTTTTTATTATTTCGATATTAACTTATATTCGCTTTATTTAATAATTTTTGTTCCTGTGAATTGGTAAAAGAAAATGATTTAATTTTATAAATTTTATATCTAATATATTATTATTTTTAATTAATACAGTAATAGTCCGATATAAAGATTAGATTAAAATAAAAAATACATAAATAATAAAGAAAACATGTTAAAAAATTACATTGTGTATTGATATTATTACTAAAAAATTTATTATTATCGTGATAAAAATATATATAAAATATCATTTTTATTTTTAATATTATTTTGTTTTAATAATACTCTCATTAATATTAAATAAAATTATCGTTAATAAATTAATTTTATGATAATAAAAAATACATTATATATGTTTTTATTATAATGTATTTTTATTGTCGTAAAAATAATTTATTATCGATAAAAAAGTTTATTTAATAAATAAAGTTTATCAGAGAAAGTTAATTAAATTCGAAATGGAGAATCTCTCTTCTTGTAGTAGGCAAATTTTGAGTCTTGAATGAGACTGCAATTTTCTGTGTGGTATGCATGACTCCTAATAATACAGATGTAAGATTGCTTTAAAAAAATTATATGATGCCTTCATTTTTTTTTTTTACAAAAGCATAGATTAATATTAAATTTATATGTAATATTTTATTTTATAAATAAATATATCATTAGTTTTTTTTAAAATACGAAATAAAATATATGTAAGAATTGATATTGAAAAACTAATAAATTTATTATTTTTTTTTAAATTATTGATTAAATTTGGTCAAATTTATTGATTATTTTAAAATAAATTATATTATTTTAAAAAAAATATTTGTAATGTATTTATAAAAAATATAATTTTTAATGTATTTTTTTAAAGATAACATAAATTAATTAAGATGATTTATTAATGGGAGCCTCGAAGGTATGATTAATTAAACTTTTATTTCATTAATTACTTTTAATTAACTTAATAATTAAAATACTATATATGTTTATTCACTTGTGTACATTCATTTTTTAATAGATGTACGAAGTGGGTGGCTTGTCCATAGCCTACTATTACTTTATTAAATAAAAAAAAATGCACATCTAATTTCATAATCAATGATTTGTTAATTATGAAACTATGCATATATTAAAAAACAAATCCTAAAATAAAAGGTTAACATTTTTGTGTTTAAATTTTTAAAAATAATACTTAAATCTAATTTTTTTCTTTTGCGATTTGTAGGTCAATATTTTAACTTTAAAATGTCACACAAATGTTAATTTAATCTTAATTAATATTTAATTAGTTTAAAATAATTAAATATATCTATGATTAATATTAACCTAATCTTAAAATACATATTCTAAAATAATTATATATGATTAAATTTAATTAAGATTAAATGAATATTTAGAATAACACATCAAATTCTAACCTTAAGATACTCAACTAGCAAATGGAATTAAATGAAATTAAAATATTAATTTTTAGAAGTTAAAAGAAAAAATGTCAACTTCTTGAGATTTTTTTTAATAATTATAATTTTGGGATTAATAAGGTAATGATAGTCTTAGGAGAAAAAAAGGAAAAGAAAAAGGGTAATGATAGTCTTAGGAGAAAAAAGGAAAAGAAAAAGGGTAATGATATAATCAAGATTCCAGTCAATATACTTTTTTATTTTTTATTTTTTTTACTTGCTATTCATATTCTAACAAAATAGTATCGTAATTAATATAATAAATAATTAATAATTAAAATAATTTTATAACTTATAATTAACGATAAATGTTATTCATATAAAAGTATCGGCCAACATAAACGTTTCAGAGTTTACTTCAAAAGTAGTCAAAGAATGAGATATAGTCATACAACCAATTAAAATAATCAATAAAATCGAATATTATTTTGTCAACAAGAACGTTTTTAGCCAAATCGTCCTTGGGAACTTGAAATAATATATTACACGGGGTTGTGTGGGATGTCCAACTTTAAACTAAAATAAAAATATTATATTCAAAATTAAATCCAAAATTAACGAATATAAATTTAAAAAAATCATTATTATATAAAGATTATTAGTTTAGAATTACAAAATTTAAAATAAAATATTTACAAATTTCAAATAATAAAATATCACATATATTTAATATATTTAGTTTTTTTTTCATAAATATTGAATTATACATATTTTTATTTTTATATAAAATATAATTTTTTTAAAATATAAGTTGATATTTTTGAATATCGAGATTATTCTACCTCAAAAATTAAATTCAAATTCAAAATTTTAAATAAAAATAACCAAAAATATATTCAAATTTTACTTCTCAAAATGGATCATTTCCATTATTTTCCACGATTACCCAAATTTTTGGAAATTTTGACGATCAAGAGATCAATAGTTTGCATACAAGGTTTGAAATGTTAACGTTGTTGAATATGTTGAGATATAATTTTTATAAAAATATTAAAAATATTATATTATTGATGAAAACTTTAAAAATATTAAAACAATTAATTACTTATATTTTAAATTAATTTTTTATTTAATATATGTATTAAAATATTTATATTAATCCATAAGTTAAATAATTAATTAAAATATTATATAATAGAATATATATATATATATATATTGTTAAATATTATAGAATAATTAGTTAAAAAATTGAAATAATTAAATATGTATCTAATTATATTAACTATTATAAATAGATATACCGATAGTATGAAAATAAATTTTATTGATTATTTGTTTTTGAAAATACTCATAATTAGGGGACATAACAAGTCTTACTCTTTAATGCAATTTATATGTTATAACATTGATATAAACACAGTAAAAAATAAAAATACATGTTAACTTTATAGTTGATAATTTGATTGGATGCTACTGTTTCACTCGATTACCCACAAAATAGAATAATATATGATATAATTTTATATATATAACAAACATGTTACAAAATAAAAAGATGAGCGAAAATTAAATTGAAATGATTGCTCATAAATAATAAGAAAAAATAAAAAATAAAATCAACTATTGATATTTTAATAACATTTTAATGAGAACATTCATAATATTTTAAAGGACAATGATATTTAGATAATATTTTGATCACATTCTCGATAATTTCATTACAATTTAACTAAAAGATATACATATCAAGTATACATATCATATTTTGATGTCAAGAAGTATAAAAAAAAGATACATTGTCAAGACAATGTTGATGATTTCGTCGACATTTTCATCGTTGCTTGCATCTAAATAGTAAATTTAAAAAACATTAATTACACATGTGATAAAAAAAATTATATCTATAAAATTTATAACATTAAAAATAGTATCATAATAATATTAAATTAAATATAAAAATATTAAATTAAATATTGAATATATAAATATTCTTAGTTTAATTTAAAATTTTAATAAGAAGATGTATTAAATTTTTTTAATAATAATTTAAAATTATTATTTTTATTGTTTTTTGGAAAAAGTTTGACTAAATTCGCTTATGTTCTTTGTTTGGTGACGATGGGTATGGAATAATGTGATTCATGCAACTTCTATAATAGGAGCATAATAACGTGTTTTGGTCGATGAGAAATTACTGGTTAGCTTTATGTACAAAAGAATGCTTGCATTAGCCTGAAAGCACTTTTCTATGCGAAAATGGGAATGAAGACCATAAAACATAGATTCATATTTTATAAGATAAAGTGAATTATTATTTTTAAAATTTTAATTCAATATATATATATATATATATATATAATTTTAAATTTTTAAATCCTATAATTTAATTAACCAATTTTTAAAATTTTACACATAAAACCTACCTTTTTTACTAAAATATATATTTATAAATCAAAAATTTAGGATTTATTTGTAAAGTATTAAATATTTGGGAACAAAATCATATAATTTAAAATTTTAGAGACCTATGTATAAATCTAAAAATTTAAAGATCAAATCGTACATTTTAAAAGTTTGAAGATTTATATGTCAATTTAATTAAAATTGGAGACCAATTATACACTTTAACCTATTTTATAATACAAAATAAAATAATAACGGAGATTATATTTTTTTTTGTTACTTAAAATTATATATTTTATTTTAATAAATATATAAATTTATTTATATTTATATTTTTTTATAAATTTAGTTGCATTAAAATCAAACTAATTTTAAATAATGTATTATATACTTTAAGTTTTATATTTATTATTTTAAAACACCAATATTTTTTTAAAAATTTAAAATCTTATAATTATTTTATAATTTATTTTTATTATTTTAAATTAATTATAACAAGATTTTATCAAAATTATTTAGTATAAAAACATTATATATTTATCGTGACATGTTATTTATTTTTCTCTTATCATATAAATATTGTTAATTTTATTATTATTTATTGTCTCAAATTTTTTTTTCTTTGCGTCATAAAATATTTATCAATAATTTAATTTTGTTGAATAATTTTTTTATAATAAAAATAAAAAATATTTAAAATATCAGTTAGATTCTCATTTCTTATTTACGGGTCTAATTTTTCATTTGGGGTCCTCGTTTTTACTAATGGCCCTCTGTATGTCCCTATAAAGATTATAAGTGGTGATGAGAATAAATTGTGGTTGACAACTCTATTCCTTTGGTTTATAAACTTGACAAGTAATCTTTATAACATTATTAATTAAAAATTGTAATTATAAAATAATATTTATTATGATATATTCTTGTATTTAAAAAAGAAATTAATTTTAAACATTTTATATTAAATATAGTTAAACTTCAATTCCAATTAGAAATTCTCAACGTTGAATTTTAATATATTAAATCTTTTTAATATTATTAAATTATTTTTTATTATAAATTTTATGATTATTATTTATTTAATTTAAAAATACTAAAGACAAAGGAGATGACCCAATTATTGATTTCATAATATTTCTCTTCCACCTCTTTTTTCTTTCCTTGCCTTTCTAAAATGAAGGTGGGGGAACGCGTAGACACACACGAGGACTATGGGTAACAGATAATAAAATAATTTAAATATATAAAAATTGTTCATTTTTATGTTACATTATAATTAACAATAGTGTTAATATTAAAAAAATAAAATAAAATAATTTTATTTATATTATTAAATTATTTTTATTTTATTTAAACATCAAATTATTGTATTATTTCATTTGTATTATTTTGTTAATTTTTGTCTAACAACGTCACATATTAGTATTAAATTTAGAACAATTAAGATATTTAATTGATACATTTAATATAATTAAATGATATATTTAAAATAAAATAATATAATATAATATTTTGTTTTAAATATAATTTAATTATTTGAATTGTTTTAAATTTATTATTTAAATATATGATATGTGATATTATTTGACGAAGATTAATAAAATAATATAAATTAAATTAATATAATAATTAGATTACTTAAAATATTAAAACGAAACTAATTTAATATTATAAATAAACAAATGTAATAATCGGAAGTTATTTTTATTTTGTTTAAGATTTACTCAATAAATAATATAAAGTTTATAAATTTGTGTGCCTTTAGTTAACATGTATTTATAATACTTCATCAATCATTTAATTTATTAAGTTGTCAAATCAATTTCACTTGGTTTTTGATCTCGACCTTTATAGTATACATTCACATATATACCAGCACATTGCAATGGGTGATGTTTAAGACGTACATTCACATTGTTGAATTTTAACTATACATCAATTGGAATTAACTAAATAGATTTTTTAAAAATCAAATGGTTTCCTCCTTGCATCCTTGGTAATTTTATTTTGAGTTTTTCAGTTTTTCAAAGTAGATATAATAGGTATAGAAATAATAGCTTAAACAATAGCTTATTAGTCATCACCTAATTATTTATTAAATAAATAAAAAAGTATACATAATTTTTTGTTCGAGGATTTCGTTTATCTTCGTAAGAAAATTATTGCATGAATTAATTGTTATTTTATCAAATAAAAAATCAAATGAAAATCGATTTAAATTAATAAAATATACATAATCATATTAATTAATAAAAAAATTAACAAACAGGAAATAATAAATGAACACATAAAATTTAACATAATTTTTCTTCAAAACTATGGAGCTTATATCAATAACCCAAACACTCAAACGTCCAAACAATATTTCACTATGAATAAAAGAATATTACAATATATGTTACTCAATAGTAATACAATCATCTACTCTCTTCGTTATACAAGCATTATTTAATCTCATTTTAACTTAATAATGTTTCTAAGCCTTACACTTCTCGGATGGATATATACTTATCTTCTAATGGTTACAATACATTAAAGAGGAAAGAATAATACCTTAGAAAAGGTTAAATTCAAAAAGTTGCTCAAGAATACTAAACCATATTATCCCTTGCATTTTTTTCTCTCTAAGCTCTCTAAATGTTCATAAACTCTCATTTTGATTATAGGTCATAATTGTGCTTATACAAGCCTCAATGATCATTTATCAAAATGTTTATTCAATTTTAAGTCTTCTTATACTAATTCTTGTGCCTATTTTTTTTCTAAGAAAACTTACAAACTTGATCGATTAATATATTAAAACTAGAAATTAGAATTCAAACATAAACTCTTCGAATGACAATTAAAGTTTGATCTATCCACCTCTCTTGATTGATTAAGATCCTCTATAACTCGTTCAAAACTTTATATATAATGTTACTAGTCTTACCTTTGATTTTTGATCATCCACGATAATAATCGAGCATTTTTTATAAATTTGCATTATATATCACATAATTAAAATAGGAGATTGAGAATAAAAATAACAGAACTTATACATAGATTTACTATTAAGACGTACAAAGTTAGGCACTATAGATCTCATGATTATTTAATTTAAGTAATTTAGTCTTGTAATTATTACATTTAATATTAAATGTTTCATAATTTTTTTAAATGTAACAATAATTTTGTTATTATGTACAAATGAGTACTTTTATCACGTAATTTTTTTAGTTAAACACCTATAGTCTTATTATTTATGAAAATTAGTCATTATAATTGCTCATTTTTAATATTTTGATAAACTAAAAATACTCATTTTAATAAATTATATGATTAAAATGCTTACTTTTCATAATAACATAACTAGTAGTACATAACTCATAAATCATGCAATTATAGTGCTCATTTTAAAAAATTATAAAACTATTTGTACTTGACTCTATAATTATAACACTAGTGTATTTATTTGACTCTATAATTATAACACTAGTGTATTTATTTCGTAAAACTTATGAGAACTTCAAGATCTTTTCTCATTTTTTTATTACCCTTGTTTCCTTTTAGTTGTTGTCATTGTTTTTCTACAACAATGTTAATCTGGAAGGAATTTTAAGTGTTACATAAAAATCATTAAAAAAATCATATTTTTTGAGAAATAATAAGATGTTTTAAATGAGATAGGTTTATTCAATTGATTCAAGTTCAATTCATCTAAATTTTTATATGAGTCGTGCTTAGTTTGTTTTATAAAAAGTTTATTTTTTTATTAAACTCATTTAAATTATTTTAAACATTTAGGTAATATTTAATAGTAATTTTAATTTTTAATTTATAATTCATTAGTTTTGGAATTAAGTTTCAATTTTAAAATATTTTGAAAAAAATAAAGTTGTTAGATAATCAATTTTTAGTTTCAACTTTAAAAATTTGATATTTTTTATTTAATAATTAATTCTTAATTTTTAATTTTTTAAACTCTAAAATTTAATTTCGAACTTATTTTCAATCATTTTTCTTCATATTTAACTCTTTAATCAATTTGAGTATAATTGAATATGATTGAGTTATTAATTTTTAGTATAAAGATATAAAAAAATATTATTTAGTAAAGACAAAGTGTTGTTTTAGCTCAAAAAATATATGAAAATATGTTAGCAAAAAATATTATGCTAAAAACGTATTCAATTAAAATATATGTTTAACTAAAAAAAATTAGTAAAAAATTACTGTTAAATGAGTTATTGCGATATTTATTTAAATTCATATTAAATTTTTTAATTTGTGAATTCAATAGCACTGTTAAATAAATTGTATTAAATTAAATGTTTCATTTGATTTCTTAAGATAATCAATTAAAATATCAAAAATAATGTTATTGTGGTCAACAACAAAACTTTTCAACTTCACAATTTCAAAAATATCGTCAACTCTTGGGGTCGTAATTAAGGATAAATAATATCTTAGTGGATTCAAGTGAGTATAACATAGAAACAACACTAATAACTAGTTAGGGTTGTAAATTTTCCAGGCAAATTATTACAGTGATTATTCACTCGAATGTAAGGACATAAACCACAAAATAAAAGTGAAGAATGAAAAATGATATCAATATTTTATAATATAAAATATGATAAAATAGAGATTATATTTCCAACTATTTTTTAAAATTATATATCTCATTTTAATAAATATTTTTAATTTTATATTTTTAATTTTTTTATAAATTTAATTATATTTAAATTCAAACTAATTATAAGAAATATATTATATATTTTATATTTCATCTTTAAATTATATTTTTATTATATTAAAGCATCAATAATTTTTTTTTAAATTATTAATTTAAATTTTAAAAATATTAAATTTTATAATTATTTCATTCTTTATTATTAATATGTTAAAATAATTTGTAACAATATTATATCAATATTGTTTAGTATAAAAGAATTATATATTTATAGTTACATATATTTTATTTGTGTCTATTTTACATAAAAATTATTTATTTATTGACATAAAACATGGGCAGGGAACGATCTAGGATTGTAATTCAAAAGAGATACCATATAAACAGTTAAAAAATAATATCACAAGTGTTGAAAAAGATAGTATGATATCTTATTTGAGTATAAATATATTCAAATATTTTATTTGTAATAAATTTTTGAATAAAAAAAACTTAAAAATGAAAATTTAGAAAGATATATATTTATTTTACATATATAATTTATTTGTAATTTTATAAATATTATATCTAAAATTTTCACTATCTAGATGTGAGAAGAGGCCAATCCCTATGGACATATAATTTTTGTGTGTACGTGAGAGTAAATATTATTAAAAAAGACACTTATAATAATATACAAAACATTTACGATATTTACATTAAGGGAATGTTTATTATGTAGTAGTAAATGTCTTAATTGTATAATTTTTATACAATCATATATGTAGTTGTAAAATGAGATGATTTTGTATAGAATAAAGATTGTATAATTAGGTAATAATTTAATACTAATGATATGTGTGAGTGTAAACTATATTAAATATTTTACTTGACATGTCCGAAAAACGTGTTATCCGGATGATATATTTTAATGATTTAAAGACTAATTTTGGTCCTATTATACAAACTTGCAAAGAAATGAAATTTCATTTGGATTAGTTACATTTTTTGGAACTATTTTCATGAAACTCTTTAACCCACTTAAAAAAATTTCTATATTTTTGTATCTAAGATTTATCTATTTCTACATATACACATAAAATTCAATAATAATATGTTAAAAATACATATTTCAACAAATACTAAATTCTGACAAAATTCTGACTACACTTGCATATCATAGTATTTGATAAATTTTAATTAAATATAATATAACATATATATATATTAACTTCATGAGATAACATGTCACATATAGATTATAACCTACAAATAATAAAAAAGGTATATATATTTTTTCACATTCTTTTTGTTTTTGATACGAAATTTTTTCAAATTTAAATAAACTATACCATGTACACATTATTTATAAGTATAATGTTATTTATTTTATAAGTAAAGAAAAAAAGAAAGTCTTTAAAAATAATTTTTATTTTAGATTTTTTTTATTATAACAAAGTGAAAATTGATGATAAAATTTTATAAAAAGATTAATACTAATACTCTTAAACTAAATAGTTATTAATTTTTTGCTTTAATTTACGATAAATATATAATAATAACTATTTTATAAATAATATACATGATAATTTGTGACATTAATATATAATCTAAATATAAGTGACTTGGACTATATTGAGAAGAATTGCATAATTTTATTTAATAATTAAGTCAAATATCTCATAATAATACAAATGAATTTATTTATCTAATATTTTTATTATTATTGTTTAAGAAGTTAATTCGAGAAAAAATATGACATATTTAATCGAACTTAATAAGTTTTATATAAGTATTTTTGTTTAAAAATAATATATGTTTTTTTATTAATTTTTATTTTTAAATAACATGTTACATAATCACATGTGTCTATATTAGATGGGATTCGAATCCTCTTTTAGTGTCTAATTATAACATATCTCATTACATTAAAAGGTAATTGATGACTATTTTTTAATCAATATGAGAAATAATATGATTTGGATAAAAAAATTATTACTTCGGCCTATTTATTAAATATGTAAGTATGAAATACTTAAATTATCATTTTTAAAAATTAAAATAATTATATAATAATAATATAAAACTATGAAAATAATTATATATAACAAATATATTTATTATATATGTATACTTTTATTTATTAGGATAAAAAGGACAACATTACTATAAGAAAAATTATCATTTTTATATATTTTTTTTCTTTCTATTTTTAAACGATGTCATAAAATAAATAAATAAAAAATAAAATTATATTTAAAACCAAATAAAAAAAGCTACAAGCTCTCATTTTTGTATATATATATATATATATTTAATAGATATAATTTATATATCATTATAGGTTAACTTATGGTTCAAATTACATGAATTCTTAATTCTATTATCATGAATTTAATTTTTAATCTCATCCATATAATATTTTAATTATTGAATGAAAAAAAATTTAAATTCATTTTTTTTAAAGAAATTATGTGTAAGTTGAAATGATCTTTCTACACAAATAAGTCCAATTTTTAATTAAAAATGTTCCCCATCTCATTGTCAACATAATTAGATAGCTCAAAACAAGTGTCTTTCTAGTTTTTTATTTATTATTTAAGTGCTCCGTAATTTAGTAAGAAGGTGAAGCTAGCTCCACCGCCGCACATGCTACCTTGTTTTAATGTTTCAAATTTCGGAAGTAATAAATGAATTAAATAGTGCTTAGGTTGGAGTTGGGGACTTCTATGCCTTTTTCAAAGTATTTTATTTGTTATGATATTAATATTTATAAAAAAAATTTAATTAGTATTTATACAAAAAAAAATTCACTTACACTACATAAATAGATTAAAAATAAAATTTAATTTATATAAAAAAAATTATTATTTAATTAAATCATTTTTAATTCAAATTTCTTCTAGTAAAAAAATATAAACAAAGTTGTGAATGAATTTTAAATTGTAATAAATTAAATTTCTCTTAGAAAGGAAAAAAAATAAATTCATGTGACACCCTCAATCAATTACACAATTATGGAATTGTTGATGTGATAGAATAAAACTTATATTTCCTCAAAAAAGAAAATACTTGAACATATAATACAAAAATATCTAAGGAGGCTTGTTTACGAAAACTATAGTTATGTTTTTATGTATCTATGTATGTTATTCAAAATCATGTCCATATTCGTTTTAACTATTTATAAATTTTTAATTGATTTGATTAGTCAAATAGGAATTTTGTTTTAAAAATTATAGCTTTGAAGCTGATAATTATTATTACATATATTTATTTGTTTGACGTTGATTAACTTAAAAAAAATTCGGTAAAAGAAAAGGACATTGATTCAGTGAATCGTAAATCAATGTTGTTTTAGTGAGGTAGGTTTGATATCCTAGTCCTTATATTAAATATTTGTATTATTCAAATTTCAAAAATTTATGAAGATAGAGTATTTTACATTAATAAATAATATATATTTGATTATGGATTATATTTTAAATTAAAAATAAAATAAAATTTAAATTATATTTGATAGATATTAAATATAATGTATAAATAATACATATAATTAAATTATTTATTTTGATGGTGATTAAGTTTTAAAAATAAAATCTATTTTAATTATAATGTTATATTTTATAAATTAATATATAAAAAATTATATAAAATTATAACAAATTTGAATTAGGGATTTGATGTGGGAGTATAATTCTCTAATCTACTTCTCAAACATATATTTATGAATATATGATCAATATATTTATTAAAAGAAAAAATCTTATAAAAAAATTAAATTTTATCCACAGTTTCCAATCCTTTAAAGAAAATTAATTGGCTATATAGGACATGAGAATCCGAAGAGCCAAGCCAGTTAGCTGATGAAGCCATCAAAGCCGATAACAGGTTTGGGTTGGTGAATAACCGGCAAGTACTTGTAATACCTAAGCTCAAAGGGCCCACAGTAAGAGATCCCATTGAGGATAAATCATTGGCTATCCAAAATCCAAATCTTGGTTTAAGACCATTAACTTAGTAGGAGTTAGGAAGAGAAAAATAAATTATACAATTATATAAAATAAGGAGAGAGTGATATAAATATCTTAAATTATGAAGTGGGGGTAGTTGAGTTTGTAAGATTTTAAAAGATATTTTTTATTCTTTTAGTTTTATAAAAATAAAAAAATTAAAGAAAATAATATTATTTTTATGATTTTATTATTAAAATATTATTATTATTTATTAAAATCCCATAAAATATAAGTTATCAACAATGACAAAATTAAAATTTTGTATAAAATTATTCAAAAAAAAAAAAAAATATAAAATAAAATATTTATGATAACTAAATATTGAATTTTTTATATAATTTATAATTTTATCATTATTAAATAATCGAATTTTAATTAAGAAAAAAATATTTAAAAAAAATAATTAAAATAATATTATTTATTTTTAATTGATCTATTTTATTAAAACTAAATTCTAAAAAATACCATTTTGAATATAATAAACTAAACACATATTAATGCTTAATTTGAGAGATTTAGGTAATAAATTTTTATATAAAATAATACTTTTAAAATTTATAATAATAAATTTATTGATAACTTTAAATAAATTTATGAATTTAAAATATATATATATATATGATCATATATTTGTGACTATTAGCTAAATAATAGCACATGATAAATCAAAATAAAATTTATTTAATCATGTTTAATTCATTGAAATAAGTTTCGGAGCATTGCTCCTTCAAAACGAAAGAAAAGGTTGTTGAAGTTGAAGTTGAAGTCCAAACTGTCTCACCAACCCCGGTTAATCGAGTCGCTATATTCTTTTTGTTGACAATTAAACGGCTGTTAATTTTTGACTAATATAAATTGGGCCATCAAAATAACGCGTCTTAATAAAAGTAAAACAAATTGAAAAAATGGAAACTGACGAGTCCGGTAAGCGGTCATAGGGGGGCAGTTTATCTATAAAAGGGTGTAATTAGAGTATTCTAAGTGCCTGAGTCGTAGAGTTCTGCAGTTCTGCTTGTGAAGGTCTGTTCTAGTCTGTTACCAATCTTGATTTAGAGGACATCACAGATCTCAATGACCCTTTTTGTTCCTCTCTCTAATCAGGTAAGCATTTTATTTCTTTGCCTCTTTGGGGTATTTGATGAATTTGCTCATTTTTGTGAGAAAAATGAGTAGCTTCTTTCATTTTTCAGATTTGTTCTTCTTGGGGCTCTGTTATTAGATTGTTTATTATACAATTTTCAGTTAAATGTTGGCAGATCTGGTTTGTTTGACTTGATGTTAATGAGATTCACTTTAAAATGTAAGAATCTGAAAGGACGAGGGACACTTGCTGGGTGTTTAGAGATTTGAATTTTGACATAGCCCTCTAGATACACTTAGTGTTATTCAAATGTTGTATGCGTTTAATCAGAGTTAATTTGGAAGTGTGTGAATTTGGTTTTGGTTGATGTCCGTTGTATGATTTCTTTAAGAAATTATATTAGATCCTTTTCTTGTATGTTTAAGTCTTAGCAGATCGTAATAACATGGGCAAACAACCAAAATAATATTTTTAAAACTTTAACCACAAAAATATGCTTATATATTTTTACTGTTAAAAAAAATGTTCATATGATTTCACATTGAAACCTGTTCATTTAAACCCATTTAAAAACTGTTAAATTAAATTATAGTGATTTAAGCTCGTTTAATATTGAATTGAATGCTGTTTAATTGTATAACGTTTAATGTTATTGGATTTTATTGTCGTTGTTATAAGTTTAAGTTTTAGCTTGTATTTTTTGTAATTTCCCTAACATAATCTTTTTTGTTTGTTCTATTTGTTAGATTTGTTTTGAAGCTTTACTTCATTAACTAAGAGTTGTGAAAAACAATCTTTAAGTCAGATGTGTTCTGATAATGATTTAGATTTTCTAGTGGGTTTTAGATTCTTTGATATTTGATGCCCTTGAGAATATTAACTTTTGTAAAGCTAGTCGACCTTGTTCTGATACTCTCCTGAATTATAAAGATCCCAACCCAACTTGTGGGTGTATCCTATATGCGTATTTCATATTTTACAAAAGATTTTCAACTGTCTTCTCCTTACTTGCAAAAGCAAGTTAAGATCTTGCATAGAGTCAGTTTTACTTTCAGGTTTGACATATGTATTATAAGTATTGTAGTATTTGTACATGGATGGTTTGCTGTTAAGACATGCTTTGTTATGTTATTATATCTTAATCCGTGTCTCACTTTGAGAATTTGAATCCTTGCTACAGAATTCTTATGGAAAAATTTGTTGTGTTTGTAGCTTGAAAGTATGGAGACCTTCCTATTCACCTCTGAATCCGTCAATGAAGGACACCCCGACAAGCTATGTGACCAGATCTCTGATGCAGTTCTCGATGCCTGCCTTGCCCAAGACCCTGACAGCAAGGTTGCCTGTGAGACATGCTCCAAGACCAACATGGTCATGGTCTTTGGAGAGATCACCACCAAAGCTAATGTAGACTATGAGAAGATTGTTCGTGACACATGCCGCTCCATTGGATTTGTTTCTGATGATGTGGGTCTTGATGCCGACAACTGCAAGGTCCTGGTTAATATTGAGCAACAGAGTCCTGATATTGCTCAGGGTGTCCATGGACACTTTACCAAGCGCCCTGAGGAGATTGGTGCTGGTGACCAGGGTCACATGTTTGGATATGCCACTGATGAAACCCCCGAATACATGCCCCTCAGCCATGTCCTTGCTACCAAGCTTGGAGCTCGTCTCACTGAGGTTAGGAAGAATGGTACCTGCCCTTGGTTGAGACCTGATGGGAAGACCCAAGTGACTGTTGAATACTACAATGACAAAGGTGCCATGGTCCCAGTCCGTGTGCACACCGTCCTTATCTCTACCCAACATGACGAGACTGTTACAAATGATGAGATTGCCGCTGATCTTAAGGAGCACGTTATCAAGCCTGTTATTCTTGAGAAGTACCTCGATGAGAAGACCATCTTCCACCTTAACCCTTCAGGCCGCTTTGTGATTGGTGGTCCTCACGGTGATGCTGGCCTTACTGGACGTAAGATTATCATTGACACTTACGGAGGTTGGGGAGCCCATGGTGGTGGTGCTTTCTCTGGAAAGGACCCAACCAAGGTTGACAGAAGTGGTGCTTACATTGTCAGGCAGGCTGCCAAGAGTATTGTAGCAAATGGTCTTGCCCGTAGGTGCCTTGTGCAGGTCTCTTACGCCATTGGTGTGCCTGAACCATTGTCTGTCTTCGTTGAAAGTTATGGAACTGGAAAGATTCCCGACAAGGAGATCCTCAAAATTGTCAAGGAGAACTTTGACTTCAGACCTGGAATGATCACCATTAATCTTGACCTCAAGAGAGGTAGTAATGGCAGGTTCCTTAAGACAGCAGCTTATGGACACTTTGGAAGAGACGACCCAGACTTCACATGGGAGGTTGTGAAGCCCCTCAAGTGGGAGAAGCCTCAATCTTGAGCAAAACCAGTCCTGGCCCTGCTGTTCAGTGCTTGCTTTATTTGTGCAACTTTATGAATAACTTGAGTTTATTTGCTGCTGCCCTTCATTCAGTGTTTAGAAATGATAGCTAATATTATGCTATTGGCATACCTAAGAAGCCTTTTTTTTTCCTTTCTAAAAATTCATTATTGTTGTAATCATGTAAACAGTGCATCTGTATTGAATAGATTTTTCCTTCCAAATTGACGGCACTGGAACTGTAGTAACCTGCTTGTAGAATACAGCATCAGGGCAGCAGCAAAGACCATTATATGTTCTTTCTTTATCAAATGCAAATTATTTGTTTTATGTCTGTCTTCGTATTTTTATACCTCCAATTGACTCGAGATTAATCTAGTTGTTAACCCGGATCGGTTGGTACTATGCACATCAGATCAATCTAGTTGTTAACAGGATTGGTTGGTACTATGCACATCACTATTTCTAAAAACTCTAGCGGTTGTATGACACACTGTCGATGACATACGAATGTTCGCACATGAAGCACACTTATTCTTAGGGTCAACTATACGTTGTTCTGTTAAAAAGTCTCACATTAATTGGGTATGAAGTATCTAACTCATATATAAAGGAAAACAATCCTCCATATCTGAGTTTTGAGATGAAATTAGGTTCAAATTTAACATGTTATCAAAGCAGTCAAGTTCATCCTGTGACACACAGTTGTAAGCTCACCACCGTCCATCGATGAACTACCGATGTGAAGGAAAGTGTTAAAAAGTCTCATATCGATTGGACATGAAGTATCCAACTCATATATAAATGAGGACAATTATTCATCTCATAACTTGAGTTTTGAGATAGAATTAGACCAAAATTTAACATGTTCATATTGTATCAGGATTCATTCTAAATGCAAACGATGTACTTTGTTGCATTATTTTACTAAAACAGGTAGAAAGTTCATAAATAATTATGCGTAAATAAATATTTTAGTTCTATAATTATTAAATTAAATAATATTTTTAATAATTAAAGGATTAATTATATTCACTTTTTATAATACCAGGATTACTATTATCTAATCTAAAAATTATGAAAAGTTTATTGTCTTGAATAAAAAAAAAACTCACTTAAACTACCTCAAGAACTCCCACACGTGTATTTAGACATATATGTAGTATGTTATCAATTGAGACGATTATTTAAAATATTCTTGAGGTTTAACATATTTTCACTTATGTCTTTGAGGTTTGTCGAAAATATTAGAATGCTCATAGATTTTATGGTTAATACTATTGATGTTCTTGAAATTAACGGTGTTAACTTTTTCATCCATAATATGTTAATCTTCCTATGACTCTGATACCAAATTATGGGCTAACTATTTAACGTTAGTTGTTAATTTCTATAATTTTTAAAGATACTTTAATTTTTTATTTTCTTAATTCCTATAATTATTAAATTGAACTTTTTGATCGCTAAATCGATTTTATGGGAAAAATTTAGTGAATTTGACCTTATTTTAAGAGATCGCACCTAGTTACATGCCCTAAATAGGATTCGTGTTGTAATTGTAAATTCATATAACTACATGTTTCTATTCATATAGTGCATCTATAAGCTTTAAAGAGAAAATAATTAAACATAAGGTTACTGAATTCTCTTTTTTCCTTCTACATTTTCTTATAAGAAGACATATTTTTGACTAAAATAGTTTTTAATACTCTTAATACAAGATGATATATTATGCTTTTAACAGCTTTAATGTAATATGTGTAGATGCCCAATAAGGTATTCAACCTTCTAAATTTTTTAAGACAAGTTTTATAATCTTTATTTTTAAAATAATTATGTAAGGTTAAGAGATAACCTTTATCAATTTTCCTTATAATATTGTGTTATTTCTATCTTCATCTTCTTTGTTGATTACTATTATAACTTAATATAAGTAAATATCTAAACATTTAAGATTCTTAATTAGCTTAAAAGTTATAATTATTATACCTGAACTTAATGGGTCCACCACGACCTTCCCTTATGTTCGTCTCTTTTTGTTACACTGATTATGTCTCAGTTTTGCTCAAACCTTAACATCCTTATAGTAATAGTGAGCTTTTTACATCCATACATAGATGATTTCCAATTTTGACTTACTAGAAAAAAGTACCTGAACTCCATTTTATTTATAATATAATAATTATTACAATAAACTTAAGGCTAACTAAGAACCTTGAAGGGATTCTTAACTGTTCATAATTACTGGGTACATAATTATTGATTGAGATTTCTAGATAGAGGGGGTTATTATGCTAAAGGTTGTATGTTTTTCAAAAGTGTGTGCTCTGGTTTTTTTGTGTGTCTCCCAAATGAAAATAATGGTTCCTTTTATATATAAGGAATCCCTGTTTATAAGACAAATTATTATTTTATCATTGCTTTTATAATTCATTTTCTTTTCTGCTTTAAATATCAATCACTGTTTTTTTTGACACATGCTACCGACTAATGATGTGGGTCTACATCTTTATTTTACTTCGTCGTCTTCTATCGATAGTTCCTCTCTTTATTCTTCCTTGTTGCTTTTTGACGATAGTCCTTTTGATGACATTGATGATGACACATCTTCATCTTCTCGATATTTATTGCAGTAGATGCATCTGTGATCTTTGGTGGCTTTTCTATCATAGAAGCATAATACCTTTCTTATTTCTTAACCTATTTTTAGGTTGTTGGTGTTAAAATTTATTTCATATTTGGTAATTTTTTCACCATCTTCTTCTGAAATAGTCATGCTACTATGAGAAATGATGATGACTTTACTAGTTGAATAATTTACATTGATCTCACTAGAGTTATCAATCTTCCTGAGTTTATAGTATATTTGGCCTAATATTTGACCTCTTAATATACAGAGTTCTTCTGTGTTGAATTCCTTTTCTAAAAGTATCATTGGTTTGGAAACTTCTCTGTTTGTGTTAGAAATCTCTATCTTGATGAAGTGGTAGAGATTGATTTATCCTTCCTCATTCCAGTCTATTAGTGAACTAAAAAACCTGAGATAAACAGACTTGTCACTTATTTTAATATTCTTTTTGAAGTTCTTGATTACTCTTTTGAAATTTTATGGGAAATAATTTAATTCACTTAAATTCATTCCTGGATATATGTTTTCTATTAGTCATGTATGAAAAGCTTTATAAATAAATATTGGATCAACTCCTTCCAAAATATTGAATTTACTTCCCTTAGGGAATTCTTTTTCTATAATATAGAACTTCATATCCTCAATGTGTTCATAGGTATATTTTCTAGCCAAATTGTAAAGACTCAATCATTTTGATTTTTTGAGGTTTCTATATTGGTCATTTTCATCTTCAATGACTAATGAATTTCTAGGGAATGTTTCTCTAAATAGAATTGGATGCCTTATTATCTTTGATATTTCTGGGAGAGATGCTTCTCTAAATGGTATTGGAGGTCTTACTATTTTCCCTAGAGTTGTCAACCTTCTTGGTGTTACAGGTTGTTTTTGTAATGCTATAGAGTAATTTCTTACTATATCTTTTTGGTACTTTACAATTGGTATAATTGCTTTCATCCTCTATTTTATTGGCATAGACTCTCTGAGTTATTCTACTAAACCCTAGAATTGATTTACTGGTTTCTACCCAATTGTTATAAATTCCTAATTTTAAGCCATTATAGACCACATAAGCCATTTTTTGTTCTTTTTTTTAGCTTTATTAGCTCAATTGAGCTTTCTTGTTTCAAAGATGTTACTCTCTTTTGAACTATTAGATTCTTCTTTTTTATCTTGAATTTTTTTCTTTATAAGTTTTATCTTCTTTAGATTGAATTTTTGATGAAGATTCATCTTTTGGGTTTTTGGACTCTAAGAGTTGTGTCGAACAGTCAAGTTCTTCCTACTTATTTCCTATCTCTATAAGAGACTTCTTGAGATATAATAGATCGAGTTGTTCCTATAGGATTTTTATCTCCTTTTCTTTTATCTTGATTTTGATATCAAGATGTTCCATTCCTGAAAGCATAAAAATAGTTAAAGGTGTTAATTCTCTAGTAAAAACATATGCTAAACTATTCTTATTTTTAGGAGATGTTTGACATCAAAATTGTATCAGTTGAACTACTGTTCCTATCTTACTAATCTTCCTTATTTATAATAACTTGTAATATTAATTCTTCAAAAATAACCAAAATTCTTGTTATTTGTTCTAAAAATGAATCTGAAACTTATAACATATATTGTAAATTTTGTAATAGCCCTTTTTATAGTTGGATATTCTTTTTAATTACTATGATAATTTAACTTTGAATATTGGAAAGATTCTGATATATATCTACAAAGATATTCATTTTTGTTATCTACTTTTGTTTTCAGAACTATTTTTTAATATTCTCGTGAAACATCTGTTTCAATTATAATTTTATCATCTAGCCTTGGATGAAATAAAGTTGTAAATTTTTTACCTTGCCTTTTATGTTATCCATATACAAAGTATCTTATTTTTTCCATTTTCAAATATGATTTTTTTTTTCAATTTCATTTGTAAGAATTTTTTTCATTTATGAAAGTTTCTTGATATATGTTTCTGCATATGTCAAACATCTTTAAAAAACTTGTAATTAGTTTTTATCTTTTAATTCACTAAGAAAAACTTGAATGTTATTTAGTATACAATGCTATAGATTATGTTTTTTATCTTCAATTTTCAACCTTAAATACTTTATTTTTTGATGAGCAAGTACTGATTTCCTTTCAAAGAGTACAATACATTATTTTCTGCATTCTTGTAGAATATTAATAATATTCAAATAATGTTTATTTAATTTACTACTAAAAACCAAAATATCATCTATATAGACACAACAAATATTTTATAATTTTTTAAAGATGTTATCCATATATCTTTGAAAGATACATGAAGCTTATTTTAATTCAAATCATGCAAGAGTTCATTAAAATTGTCCTTAGGAGTAATAAATGTTGTTAATTTTTAAGATTCTTCATCCAAACTTATTTTCCAAAATCCACTTTTACAATCAAAGCTTGAGAAATATTTATTTATTTTTATTAATAATAATAGTTCTTCTTTCTTTGAAATAAAGTATCCATCATCAATGGTTTTTTTATTTAATACTTTGAAATTTATTACCATTCTCTTATTTTCACTTATTTTTCTACTAAGAATGATGAACTAAAATGAGGTGAATTACTTACTATTATGACTTTTAGTTCTAAAAGTTCTTAAATTTGTTTTTCAAATTCAATCTCGTCTTATCAAGTATAAATAATTGGTTTTACTCTAATAATCTTGTTAGGATCTCTTAATTTTGTGTTGATAATCATTTTAGATTTATTAATTTTTGGATTTAAAGGATTTTCTAAGTTTACTATTTTTAATAATTTTCTCATACCTACTAAGGTTTTATTTTCCTATATTTCACTAAAAAAAGAGTTTTTTTTCTCTTCTATATCTAATGAATTATTTTTTAAATAATGTTTTTATTGCTTTATGTCTATCTCATAATTTTTTTGTTTTCTATGTTTTTGCATAAAAGTTGGGTTTGATACAGTCAAAGTTTTTCTTATTTTTGATAAATAAATTGTATCATTATCTTGTTAGACTTATTTTGTCTAAATATTATGTAAAATATTGATATAAGTTTAGGAAATTATTTCTTATTAATAAATTAATTCATGTTTCTTGTTGATGTATAGTAGGAATAAAAAAAAATCTTCCTATAATAATATTTATATATTTTAAAACCTTATTAAGATTTATTGTAGTATTATTAGCAATTCTTACAATTAAATCTTTTGTGCCTCTTTCAATATTCTTCTAAAAACACATTTAATTGCTACACACATACTAGTTCATGTATCTATATATGTATGTAAATAATAGGTGACATAGCCTTTAAATTTAAGTCCTATCTTTATATAGGCACTATTTGGATTTGTATTATTGTACAAATCATTCATCTTCTAATGAAAAGTACCCATATTTTGAGTACTCGTATTCTGAGTCAGTTATTTCCTTCTCAGTTTCCTCTAATAGATAAATATTGTAAGTATAATTTATATCTCATTCCTCGATTGGTTCCAATTTCATCTTAAAAGCCTTAGTTTTTTTCTTTATGTGGAAATTCATTTTTAAATTCTTTTTTATGTTAAAGTCTGCCTGGATATTCGTTGGAATAATGTCTTTCTTCATTACAGATCCAACATCTGCATTTTTTCTTCCCTAAAGGGCAATAATTTTTGTTTTTAGAAGGTTTATACCTCTTCTTTTTAAAATATTTTTCCCTATAAGTTTTCCTGTTAAATATTTTTTAATATTTTTGAAAATCTTGTCTTCTCAATTTATATTTTTATATTTTTTTTAGGTTTTATGTTATATCATATTTTTCTAATATTCTAAAATCTTTTGTATCGCGAAATTTTTTATTATTTCTTTTTTATTTGTTTATATTTCTTTCTTTCTTAGCATTTAATAATTATCCAACTTTTAAGGCTTTTTATTCTTTCTTATAGGGTGTCCGGTATAGTTTTTCTATTTTTCTAATTCCAATTTTCTGTTAAGATCTTATATAATGTTCTATGTAATTTTTTTAAAAATATTTTCTTATAAGTTGTTTGCATAAAAGGGTGGAAATTTACGGTAATATATTTCATATTCATAAATTAAAAAGTCTATGTGACACATGTTACAGATTTTCATATTTTTTAGATGACATTTGGTTTCATTGATTTCATTTTCACTAGATTCAGTGATAGTTCTTTATTTATCTTCTCCAATAAATTTCTTATATATTTTATTAATTACTATATCTAAATATTATTTTCCTATGAGAGCATTCTCTTGCATTAATAAATGTTGTTGGTCTGTTAAATTTGAAAACCAAACTTTAACATTCCTTGTCATTTTTTGAGTTATTAATACCCTAAAAATTGAAAGGTTTGTTTGTGTAGTTTGAGAGGTTTGTATGAGTACACTTATACCACTAGCCTATTCATCTAAAGTTTTTTCCCTATCTCTTATACAATATAGATCTAAAAGATTAGACTTATAATTATCATGAAGCTTGAATTCTGGTAGGATACTACATTTAGTTTCGAATGCAACCCTTCTTCCATTTTGGGTGGTTGTTTTCTTCTATCAGTAGTGTCAAGCTCTTCTGACGTTTACCTATTTCTTTCTTCCCTATGTGGGTCAAATGTTTCTTTTTGGTAAGGAACTGGTAATGAAATTGGTTTCATATTTTGGGGTTATAATTTCTGGTTCAGTATCAGTCTTATTGATTATTGTTATATCATCTTCTTATTTTTTTGTACAAAGTTTGTCATTATATTGTTCTTTTAATTTTTTATTAGTTAGTGTTAACAAAATAACTAATTTTTTTATATCCCTGTTTTCGAGGTTCATAAATTGTTTTTCTAATTCTTTTCTATATTTCATCAAATTGAAATTATATATTTTCATTAGATTTTTCCTTTTTTTTCCTCATTTCCAAGAATGAGAGTATTTAATCTCCTAGGTAGTTTTACTTTTAGTCCTTATAAGGGATCATATTTATGACCTACAATATCATTATTTCTATGTATGTTATATACATATTTTTTTAGTTCTTTAAATTCTATATGTATATTTTATTGTAGTTTATTGTAATCGCATTCCTTTATTTCTTTTAATAATTTTTTTTGTATTTCGATTATACCTTGCATATATTTTGTGTTTGATTCTTGGACTAAATCAATTTTTTCTGTTAAAAGACTTAAAACTTTCATTTATGTTGCTTGATTTTTTGCTACTCTTACTAGGCTTCCATCTATTTTTAATTATATATTTTTTAATTTTTCTTTAAACATTATTGTCTTCATAATATGACATCATGAACTAATGTTTTCTTTACCTGAATTTTATCTTTTAATGTTTTAATTTCTTCTTTGTTAGAGGTTTCTCTTTCATGATCTATAAAAGTAAATCTTGGTATATTATTGTTTTTATTACTATTTCTTCTTAATACCAGAGGTTTTTTCTTTAATATTTAAATTCCACTCCTATGGTATTTCAAAGTTCGTTAGGATTTTTGCTTTTATTATTTATCCAAGTTCTTTGAAGGTTTTATCTATTTCTATAAATCAATTTTGTCAATATATTGAACTATTATAACTGTTTGTTAATGAATACCCTATTATGTAATGTATTGAAAATGGATGATTTTCTTCTTTCATTAAATCTTTTCTTTCAAATTCATAAGATAAACTTAATACTTAATTTAAGTTCTTATCAAGAATATATTAATAGCAAACCTTATGATGTAAATTTTAGTTTTTGGTATTCTAAATTATCATGGATCATTTTTAGTAGAACATCTTTCTTATTTATTATTCTATGATATAACAATGTTTATTTTTATGGGTGTATCAATTTCTTTCCCGAAATAAGCTTGTATTAATATTTAGATTTCTCCTAAATGATTGTATCTAATTTTTTTTCTTTATCTTTTTAGGAAATTTTGAATAATTTATTAAATATATTTTTTTGTCAATTAATGATATATTATACTTTTTTTATATCTGTAATATTAATGCTTATTTCTTTATTATGTATTTCATAATAAATTATTACTTTTCTTGGAAATAATTACCTTAAAGATGAAAATGATGAGTTTTTAAATTCTCTCTTTTTTTAAGATTTAATTTAATTTTTTAAAATTTTTTCAAGTTTTTTTTTTACTTATTATAACATCTTGAGATGTCTTCTATTTCTAATTATATTATTTCTTGATGTATTATTTTTTGTTTTTTTATTTCTTCTTTCATTTTTAAGAATGTTACTATGTTTTTTAGTTAGATTTAATTTTTGTTATATTTAGCAGAATTTTTTAAAACTTTAAAAATATTTTTAAAGATAATTTTGAGGGTGTTTTTGATATTATTCCTTATCAATTGATAATTGAAGTATGAAAAAAGATATGACATCTCGTACCAATAGACAGAAAGTACACATTGTAATGGTTTTGTTAAACAAAATTAACACAATAATAGATAGAACGTGGCACATTGTCGTGGTTTTGTTAAACAAAATTAACACACAAAAAATATAGGTGATTATAAAGTTTCATTATTTTTTCAAAACAGAGCACTTAGTTTTGAAAATTTAGTTTATCAACTTTGAAAAAATAATATGTATTTTATGAGTTTTTTTTATTTTTTCTATTTTTTAAAAAATAATTTTAAAATATATATATGAAATTAAACTAATGGATCTATGTTATCATTTTTTTAAAATTAGTGAATTAAATTGTAAAAAAAAAATTAATGGATTTAATTACCCTGATTGTATAATAATTAGTTTACTGCGTTATTTATCTTATTTTAAATTATGGTTAGAAATCTTGGAGATAAATAATGAATAGCTTTTGCTTTGATTTCAAAGACAAAATAATTTACATGATCACACGATCGTATATTCGATGTTAGTGTTTGGTCGTATTAGGGTCTAGCTTTTGAGTTGGCCTGGTTATTTGAGCGACATATTTAGATTAAACTCATTAAAAAACAATAATTAGAGTATTATTTTTTTCTCCATTTCAATTTCCAAAATGTAAAGAAAGAAAAGGCACTTTGATATGCAAGAGAAGTGTGAAAATGTGCAAAATATCTTTTGAATGTTGTGTTCATTTCTCTTGTATTATTAGAAGCTCACCAACATAATTACCTTGTGATAAATCATATCTTTCTTAGCTACAGTCTTACCCACTGCATCCTGAACACTTAGATCTCCTTGCTTTAAATTATAAAACTCAACTTGATCCAATTTCTACTACAGTACCCTTCTTGTTAATTTGTGTTCTTCTAGCTAGAATGGCTTACTGAACCATAGATCTAGCTTTAAAGTAAATTATTCATCCTATTCCAACGTTGGAAATCAAATTTTAGGGTTGAACTACCATTACTCATAATTTAGGAGATGGTGCTGGTTTAACACCAAACAAATGTTCATCTAACCCATAATAAGTAATTTGTCCTATCCAACTTCAATGGAAAACTCATAATGATTAGTATAGAAAAAATCACTTGTGAGTATCCTGTGAAATCCGAGGGATTGAAAATTGAATTAGTAGCATGACTCTGGTGTCTATGAAATATCAACTGGTGTAACTAGGTCTGCCATGAATCACCTCAATGCAAGTTTTTAGAGTAAAAGCTCTGATACCATACAAAATATAAAGAAAAGAGAGGCATTCTGATCTAAAGAGAAGTGTAGGAATGTAAATAACATCTTTTGAGTGCTGCGTTTATTACTCTTTGTAGACATTTACAATGTATGTGACATTTACACATATATTCCCTATAACTTTCTAATTACATCATTGTGCTCTTATATATTTACAAGCTATACCTATTGCATTTCATATTTACAAATGTAATCTAATACAATTTACTTCTTTGTGTTTAGATTTATTTCAGTCCATTATTTTGAGTGAAGCAAGCCAATCAGGGACAAGTGATCATTTTAATCGATACTAGAGGGGAAAAAAATAGTGCCACGGTTGCTAGTACTTTGCATATTTGCTTTTCTTGCTTTAATAGACAATAATAAGAAAGAAATTAGTAGATACAATTAACATGATACATAAAATTCCTAAATGGTAAGTTTAGTGTTATATGAACAGTTGTTTTGCCCCGTTTTATTTATTTTTTATAAATAAACCCAATATATTATAAAAAGGATATCATTACATAAAAAGAGGACACCTAGCCTAAAAATTCCTAAAAAAGAAGTTCTGAATCAAACAAGAATTAAGTCTCCATTGAAAATTTCCAACACATTAAGTAACAAAATAGAGGTATCATCAAGGACAGTACGTAATGGATCACTTCAATAATTTTAACCTTTTTTTTAATGAATATAATAAAATTTATGAATTTTTTATTCGAATTATTATAATATAATATGAAGAAGGTATGCTCTAAAAATTTATAAATTTTAATGTTTTTAAATATTATAAAGTGTTATATGTCAATTATATATTTTTATCCTATTAAAATCAAAACTCAAAATTACGTAAATTAAATTATAACAAAATTAAATAACATAGTTTAATATCTATATAAACAGACAAAAAAAAAATTAAACATAAATTATAATAAACATGTAAAAAATTTAAGTATGTCAATGAAAAATATATAAGATCAATATTACATGATATAAATAATAATAAATATTTATATAATTATACGTGATATAACACAAAATAATTAAATTATATACAAGACAAAATGCATTATTTTAATACCATTATATTTAATTCATATATTTTTATTATTAAAAAAACCTTACCCATCATTTTACATTGAACGTCATCCAATTAGACACCGTTTAAATTAAACTACGATCATTAAAACTTATTTAATGTCAAACTCTATCTAATTGAACCAATTACGGCACTAAATTTGTTTTTATATATAAATTTTAGATGTTATTTGATGTTATTTTTTTAAAATATATGAAAAGATTTTAAAATATTTATCTCTACTAAAATTCATTTAATAAAAATTATATAATAGTAGAATAAAAGTGAAAAATATATGAATAACGTAAATAAATATGTAATATAATATAATAAAAGAAAAGAAAAAATAATATTTAAATAATAAACTTGAGAGAAGATATTGTTATGTATTTTTATAAAATAAAAAGACATTTATAAATATAACAAAGAAAAAATATTTATCAAAAATTTAAAAGGGGACACGTAATCCCTCTCACACCTATGTGACTCCGTCCATGGGTGTCACAGAAATACTCAACACAACTAATTTAAGGTTGACGATGAAATGAAAAAACACAGGAGCCAAGCTAGCTAACATAGGTCATTAGGTGCAAGTGATATCATTTAACCAAATGCATTTGTAAAAAAAAAATACTATTACGTCATTCTGGAAAAAAATTTAAATGGGTTAGCTCGTGAGTTGCTAATCACAACTCACTCATAATTTAGATAATTGAGTTAAACTACAATTCATGTTATGTGGACTGAGTTATGGTACCCCTACTCATCAAATCTAGAGCCAACCCATCGTAGAAAACATAAAATAAGAGTACATAATAATATAATATATAATCCGAAAAGAACATAGACTCTGGAGGTACTAATACTGTGAACAATATAAACTTCTGCAATTAGAGCAAAGATCCTTCAAAGTTTCTCAGCTCTGTCCTCTGTTCAAGCACCCATCTACCACTTTGGATCGTCTCTCCAACCGAGAACTAATGTGGTTTACAAGTTGGTTACCAACCGTGTGTAAAAAAAAAAGGAAGCTTTTTTACTAAACAAAAAGAGAGATGGTTAAGGAGTGGGTTTTAGACCTAAGAAGCAGATTGATATCAATCACATAGAAGAGTTCCAAATGCAGAAGATATTAGGAAAATTGAAACCAAAAAAAAGAAAAAGAAAAAACAACTTATACCACAGACCCCAAACATAAGACATTTTTAAGAAAGCACCCATGTGCATAACATAACACGACACTTACTAAAACCCATTACAATATGGAAAGATTGAGAGTATAATAAGACTTGATATTTGACCCAAAAAAAAGAAGAAAAGACTTAACAGAAAATGGAATAATAATAAAAACATCATAATTAAATATGTCCATAATTTTTGTTTCGTCCAGAACCCATCCCCGTATCGGTTCCTTAGTTCTACACCAAATCTCAATTAAAGTCTAAACTATCTTACAAGTTACAACATACAAACAGCTAAACAAAAGATTACCTTGGTCTACAAGTAGTGGAACTCAGCTGGTTCCATATTCCAGCTTTTCCCACCTGAAGGGCTGAAACACATAAAGTACTTCTGGAGAGCTCTTGAATAGAAGGGCCACACAAACACAAACAGCAGCAATGGCTAACATTGACAGCATTGTGGGCCTGTACAACAAAGTCCTCCTACCTAGTCCATATGCCAGTTTCTGATCACATTGCTTACATTGTCTCGAGCCAGGTCTCAACTCAAGCCTTGCTATCTCAAACCTGCTTGTTGACTCATTTTGCTTCTGTTTCACACTGCTGTTGTCATCAACATTAGGTATGTCAACTGCCACATGCCCAGGTGCTGCTCCCTTGTTCATTTTCCTCTGAACAAGGTGAATGTAGGAGTAATGGCCACGCAAGCGTGCATAATCTTCAGGAGTAGAACCCGTGCTGTCATGAGCACTCTTCCATGCTTCAATTCCAACCTTTATCAAACCAATCAAATCTTCGTCATTTATCATCATTAGATGGTGAAAACAACTTTAATTTTTCCATCCAGGTGTAAATACTTATGAAAATTTAAAGGATAGGGAAATATTTTAAGTTTATTGAAAACCAATCAATCATATTCAATGTGGGAAATTCATTGGTTGGTTTGGACTAAGGCTGATATGGTGGTCCGAACTAATTAAAATAGGAGAGATTAATTAGTGGTAGAAAGGAGAGATAGAATTGACTAAATCAATCGTGTTTGTATCACTGTGTCAATTTAGTTCAGGACCAATCAATAATTCCTTCTCAATGTAACACTGGTTGCAATGCTTGTCAATTAAACTAAAGTTTAATCCACCAAAATTACTAATATTGGTTACAACCTAATATGGACATATAACAAAGCATTATAGAAAGGAAACTATAAGTAAGAGGATAGATAGATACAAGAAAATTGTAGAAAGTTATTAATGTATAAGATGCATCAGAACTACCCATTTCCTCATGTTTAAGCATAAATAAGTAGGATTACCTTTCTAGGATCATTGGTTAGTGCATCTAGTACATCTTCGGAACCATCTTTTCCTGCTGCAATGTGAAGGGGAGTTAAACCACCAGGACCTAAAACATCAGGCCTAAATAAAAAGCAATCATCTCCACTAAACATCTCTTTGTCTTTAGACTCTAATTTATCTGAGACTTTCTTAGGAACATATCTCAAGAGAATCTCCACCAGAGGCCTACTGTTTCTCCGGACAGCCCTGTGGAGGAGACCCATCTCCGACAATGCAAGACCAAGGGAAGGGTGCTCTCCTGTGTCAATAGTTCCATCAAGAAGAATGTCCAATAGTTTTCTCACTACAGCACACCAATCATGATCCATGGAGAACTCCATAAGCCACTTGAACCGCTTTAAAGAAAAGAGATCTGCAGTAGGATCCAAGTGACCCAATCTAGACTTCAACTGATTTCTATGAAGGAGCCAGCCTATTTCATGAATGAAATCTAAGGCTTGATTTCTAATGTCAATTTTGATAGCTCCAACAACATCTGTGTCAGGCTCAGTACACTCCAGCACATTCTCAAGCATACAAATCTCTGAACAAACATCTTCTTCTGCGACTATAAATGGAAAGGAACTGCCACCGAGACCTTGATCTTCAATCTGGATGAATTCAAGGGGGAAAATCTCAGCACAATGGAAGCACTATATATTTAGTATTATCTGTTACTGATAACAGCTGGTATGAAAAGAGAAGATAAACAAACAGGAATGGAGCATGCTGGTCAGAGTGATTGAATGCATAAGCAAAATCATGGAAGGAAGCAATAAAACTATGTGAAGAAAAAGAAATGTAATCTTCATCTCCAATTAAAATGAGAAGGTAAACTTAATAATGTTTGTAATAGACTTTTTAATATTTCCTAGTTTTCATAGATAAAAGCAGTTTCCATGAACTAAGCAATTAAAACAGACTGGATGGTGATAGAGCCAAAAATGCAAAAAGAAAAAGACTCATTCGTGTGGTTTGAAAGTTGGAAAAGGAAATATGAAGTAATTCATTCATATTCATCCTGCAATGACTATAAAAAATATGAATTTATAATAATAAAAAGAAAATAACACCTCTATGAATCCCCGTCCATTCACATCAGGGATGGAACAAGAAAACTTGATGTGTTGTTCATCATGCTCCTCGAAGCCATCGATACCATCAATTAACTCATGAGTGGATTCTTGAAACAAATACTTCCCTTCTAGGGCACAAAATAACCTGAAAAAGAAAAGGGTTAATGAACATAAAAGGCTTGAGATAGTAGACTAGCCCTATGTGTTATATGTAGGTGAGACTAGATTAAAGGGTTCTGGCATTTTTAGACATATATAAAACTGAGATTTCAGCCCTGATGCTAATACCTTGTTGATGGTTGAGTAAGATTAATGCCTCTTACTGAAAACTGGGCCCCCTCGGATGGAGATACTGCAATAGGCTTGACACTTAAAATCCTGCAGTAGGTACTACTTCTGATAGGTACGGATGCATCTAAAACAACTTGTCCTGCAAAACCAATGTTTTTAGTAAGTGTGCCATTTTTTTTTACGCAAAAGAAGATGCCATAGTCATCATGCTAATATCTTTTCAGTTTATAAAACATAAATTAAAGTTGAACAAACCATCATAAATAAAAGCTATTTGATTCTGCACCCTGATATAAACCCATCCAGTTCTCCAGAAAACGTCATCTGAGACATCCAGAAGCTTACTCAAATTGGAGCTCAGGTCATAACAAAGCTGTAAAAGGATACAAGGAGTTGTAAGTCTAAGTCCAGAGATGCAGCACAAAAAAGAAGCATTAAACGCATAAATAGAGATGCACATCAGCTGTTTGATGTAGGAAAACTTACTTCGTCCCATGCTGCCACAACCTGATGTAGATAAATTGTAAGAACAATACAACCAGGTTTGATGTAGCTCTCAATATCAGTAGGGCTGTGGGATAGCCAGTCAAGAATCTGAAAGGTTAAAACAAATAAATAAGCATCCTTCCTAACAAAAGAAACAGAAAGTGTACGTCCTTTGCCTGTTTGATAGTTAAAAGTACCTGTGCACGCAGGACAAGAGGAAAATCATTTGGCACTTTCCCAAAGAGTTTGAAAACAATGCGATCAGTGCAGCTCTGTAAAAAGTGGAATTAAAAAAAAAAGTTAGTTGTTAGAAGAAAGCATGTCATGAACAACCAACCATATAAAGAACAATTCAAAATATTTATCAAAGAAAACAGATGGAACACCTCAATGCCTCATGCAAGAGGAATTGATGAGCCATCCATAATTGGTGAGGGACAGTTAATTATAAGTACAATAAATAGGGAACACAACCCAGATATTCAATCAACTATAAGCATTGAACAAAATTATTAATGAGTAGAAACTAGTTAAACAGTGATGGCCCAAAAGAAAATATTGAAGCAGTGTCAGGTTAATAGATTTATTAAAGAAAGGAAAACGTTCTATTGGAGTCTTTTTATTGCATATATAACCAAGTATAAAAGCTAAAATATTACTATACCTGAGCTTCTCCGCTGGAACTAGAGGGTGATTGGGCAGATGCAGAATCTGAATGTCCACTTGTTTGAGGTGGACTTGACTGATGGGAGTCTTGCTGTACCCATGAATGGAAGTCAAGAGAACTAGTTCCTAAATTCGCAGGCACTGGTGACCTCTCTGGATCTTCCATTCCATCATCTGAGTCAATATATATGTCGTTCAAATCAAAATTGTTTATTTTCATTTGCCCTGCTGCATTGCCTCTTACTTCTGAGTAAGCAGGAGTGTTCAGAATGATTTGACTCAAAGATGATGTGCCTTGTTGTATACTTCCCCCACTAGCATTGTGCATACTCATCCCTTGCCCTGGCATTTCAGATACAGCATGATGTTGCTTGGTAGGTTTTGCAGGAAGTTGAGAATCATTTTCCAGAACAGCAGTAACAACTTCTGAATTCCCAACGAAAGTTGCATCTTTGAGCAAATTATAAGGTTTCTGCAATAGCCCACCTATACTCTTTCCTCCATTCTCAACTGTTTGGCTGGCAAGGTTTCTCAGAAGATGTGTTAGCAGATCCTGATCTGTAGTCTGATCAGATATATTGGCTGCAATGGTTGGAAGAAAAATTATAAATCAATAAGGGTTTTTATTTTTTATTGACATGATAAGAAAGAATACAATCCTCTTATATGGACAGGGGCAGAGCTATGTAAGGGGTTACACAGGGCTTTGCCCGGCTGAACTTTTCGCAAAAAAATAGTTGAATGTACCCACATTTTTATTTTGTGAGTGTTATTATATATATCAACAATAAAACTTTAATATATTTGCAATTTAAGTCACCTTTCTACCATTTTATTCATTTTTTCAAGTACTCATATTCATATTTATGTAGATTATTAGTTACACATAGAATGACAAATAAAAATGAAACAAAAAAACTTGACTCAAAATAAATTATATGCATATATTTTAAGAAATAATATTACATGGAATACGGTATATATTGTCATATAGTAGAATCTTTAATCCTAATCATTCATGTTTATAATAAGAGAAAAGTATAATAAGTGATACTAAATCAAGATGCTTACCAATAAAGACATACAATATGTGAGTTATAATATTCTATCATCTTTTAATTTTAGTTTTAAATACATATCAATGTCATAATATAATTTGAAATCTTATTTTAATAATCTTTTTAATTTACTTGAAGTCTTCAATTAATATTTTTTTAGTCTTTAATGCCTAAATTATATTAACACTTTAGACTTTAATATGTTTTTCTTATTTTTAGTTTTAAAATAGTATTAATTAGTTAATTTAATATGTTTATGTATAAACTTTATTGTATTTTTATTTTAAATAATTTTCCTATAACAATAAAGGGTATTTAAGTAGGTAATTAAAATTGGTTCTAAGTTAAAACCGATTTATAATGAATTTTAAGTTGATAAGCTTATAAACCCACTTAAAATTTAAAGTCAGTTCTATAAAATTAAAAAATCATTTTGTAGTGTCAATTCTACGAAAAAAATTTAATCTCCAGCCCCTTAAGAAATTTTTCCTAGCTCCGCCCCTGTATAACTCTATATATAGGAGCAAATAATCACAGAATATCTACAGGTGTACAACAAGATAATTTACTACCAGACTTTAAGGAAAAATAATAATCTCCTAATTATGCATAATATACAACTATCAAACCCCATTATCTGACCAGATTTGATTGACATTTCCAACAAAAATCACTAACCTCAAATAGCAAAAGCTAAAGGCAGTTAAGATATTGAGAGTATTAAAACAGCAAACTGAAAACTGAAAGAAATCATAAAGAAATAAATGTTTAAATTTTTAATAATAATACATTATTACTTTGGGATGATTCTTTTTTCGCTCTACTGAAAGTTATTAAATATATATATCCTTGGTGCATATCAGAGATTAGTATAGAGTTGAGGTAATACTAAAGTAAGTTTGTAATCACATAACCCTTCATCTTATTTAAGTTTATATATATATATATATATATATATATATATATCCACCCAAAGGTATTTCCCAAGTATGCATTGTTAAATGAATGAAATAACCTATAATTGACTAGGACGATTTTGTTGTGTTAGACTTTGGAATTTGTAGGATAGGTAAAACCAATCTTCAAAAATTGTGACAAAATTGAGAAAACATCCCAAAATATATGGGAACAAAGAGAACCGTAGTTTATCGCTAATCTGCTAGGTCCACGGACACTATTATATTTAGCTTGATCCATGGTTCTTGGGAAGAAAGTTTACAGATTTTCTTTTAGACACTTTCTCTTTCAATGTTGATAGCTTTTTCTTAAATAGCAACAGGTATGTATGTTAATATCCAATCCACATGTAAATTCTCAAAAATAACTTTAAATCTTCAAATAGAATTGGGGACTACTTGAGCCCTGCAGTGAGAGAATTCAGATAATTACAGCCAAAAATTGAAATTTACAATGTTTACTTACATTGCATGTTGGACAGTATCTTTAATAGACTTATCAGAAGGTAACTACTAGTTTGATCATCAGTCAGTGAATTTCCATTAACAACAGTTTCGGGATTTGTTTTCCGCCTCCTTTTATTGTGACCAGCTAAACGTCTACGACAACTTCTTTTCCCTTCATCAAACTCTTGAAGGAGATGAAACCTGCCAAGAAATTACAAGAATTTACCAAATAATCCCATTCAAAAGAAATATCTCTCTATTCATGGTAAAATTCAGTTCTTTCCTTTGACTCTTTTCTACTCAATAAGCATATAAACAGAATTTCACTAATCAATATTTCAAAAGGAAAAAGCAATATTACCTACTACACTGCTGACAAAACCTCTGCATAACATTTCCAACTAGAGCCATAGTGGCCTTGGAATGCATCTCACAAACTTTGTGACGTCTATGGTAATCCTTGGCTTTGCTCAGATCTGCCTCGCAGTCCTCCACTTGACAAGTTAAACGATTTTGAGCTCCCCCAGCTAACTTGGTCTTCTTACCACCAACTCTCTCCCAATTTTCCACCTCCCTAACTGGAAGCCGATGACCATTTCCTCCGAGATTTAAAGAAAGAGTACCCTCTTCATCATTCAAATTCTCTTCTTCCACAACAACAATCCTTTTACGCTTTTCCAATTCCCTCTTCTCTTTATCAATCTCTAAAGTCCCTTCCTCTGAACACGATGAAGAACTGTTTGAAGAACCCCTAGCCACTGGGAAAAACTGCTTGCCAATAACATCTGATGGCACTGAATTCATCGAGCTGGCGATGAAAAGATCGCCGTCCCATCTCCATTCATTCAAATCCCATTCCACAGTCCTTTTCCCAACTGCCTCCAAATCCATAGATCTCATACCATATACATTACGAGCATCGCCTCTAAAACTAGCCTCCATCAATAATTAATAACCCAGATAATACAAAAAACTTTAAAAAAGATAACAATTAAAGACCAGAATTACAAACAACACTCAACACCATAGCACAAAAACATGTCTTCCCCGAAAGACCACAAATACTATCCCTATGATTTCAATTGAGAGCAATCCCAGGTCAATAACTATCGTAGCTATGGAGCACAGACTACAGCTCCTCGTAACTCAGCAAATAATGTCCAACACAAGCATAAAGTAGCTAAATCAACCCTTCCTCATCACCCAAGACTAAATTCAAGCTGAGAAAAAGACCAACCAGTCGTACACCGGTAGCTTCCAGAAACACACAGAGATCGATACGAACCGAGATTAACGGCAGCGAGTGTGGTCTTTCGGAAAGTGACCGAAGTCCAAGTCAAGCTACCGAAAGATTCGGGCAGATGATGAAGATGATGTTGAAATGTGAACGGGTGTGGGTGGGCAACTGCTAGTTACGGGGTGATGTTGTTTATTTTATTATGCTATGTGCATATTATTCGAAAAAAAGTCTATCCATTACAAATTTTTAATAAAATATAAATAATGTAATTTAAATTTACATAATTTAATTGAAATTATAGTTTAATTGAAGTGCTATTTTTCTAATAGAAATATAATCCAAACCTTACACTACGCAAATGTTAGGTTAAGTGCTCATCACCAATAGTAAAGAACTAAAGATGATGATCATAACTTTTCTGGGTTCGAATATCACTTGATTTTAAATTCTCTCTCCCTAATTTCTTAAATTAAATTATAATTAGCTTAGCAAAAAAGTTAATAAAAAATTATAATTAATATTTTTATTAAAAGAAAATATATTTTTTATATTAAATGGGAGGGCAAGAAAATCATGAGGAGTTGTTTAAGTATACAGTGAGCGTTATTAATAGATATATTTTTTTATTAATTATCATAAATAAGATTATTTATTAAATTAAATAGAATTTATAATAATTAATGAAATTTTAGTTTATTTTTAAATAAAAATAACATATTAATGAGATAATAATTGAAAAAGTCAGAGTTTTATGAGATAGCATTTCTTAGGATAGGTTACAACTATAATTAATATATAAAATATTTATTATTTAAAATAATAAAATTTATTTTTAATTTATAATTAATTAATTATAAAAATATATAATTTATGATAAATAAGTGAGCCCAAAAAGCCGGTTTGAGGTGGTGGGCCCATATTTGTCAAAAACGCGTTTAATCTCTTATTGTCCTCAAGATAGAAAAGAAGATGCCTTTGCCTGTCTTTTTATGGCTTCTCGTCCATACCCTTGGGCTTAATTCACTGCTTCCCTTCTCATTAATCATCTATGCTTCTTTTTTAAAACACTGCCATTTGTTATCCAACTCTTTCTTTTCATTTCTTTTTTCTTATTTTATTTTCTCTTTTTTCAAGACTTTAAGGCCTAATAAGGTTGAAATTAAAAATAAATATTTTAATGGAAAATAATCAATTTTAATTATTCTTAAATTTTTTACAATTTTTTTAAAAGTAACGGCAATAATTAAATATAAAATAAAAACAATTATTATAATAACAAAATTATAATTAATTAAAATAAAATATATATTAATATTATTTTTTATAATTATAAAAATATATATTTTTAATATTAAAACATATAACATTTTAAATAATTAAATAAAATTTTATTTCTTTTTATATTTATATTTTTTTAGTTTACTTTTAAACATGTGATAAATAATTAAAATATAAAAATTAATGTAAATAATTAAAATAATATAATAGAATATATAAAAATATAAAAAAATTATTTAAACGATAAAAAAATTAAAATCAACTATAATCCATAATTATTATTATCAAAATTTAGACGAAATTAATATTTAATAATTATGATTAGTAATATAAAACTCCTATATAATCTTGTTACTTTTTCAATAAAATCTTTACAAATTATATTAATTTTTTTCTATTTTTTATTAATCAAGATATAATTATATTAATTTTAAATTATATTGATATAAAATATTAAGTTATCCTATATTTAAAAAATAATAAATAATTTTTAATCCTTAATTATCTCACGCGCATATTGGAAATCGCATATTTTCCGTTATTTACTTTAAGCATATGTCAAAGAAAACTGGTAAGAGTATATTTTGTTTTTCCAACAAAAGGTGAGAGTATATATGCATAATCTATTATGAGTAACCAATAATCTTTTTCCTTACTTCTGTACACATTAATTTTCAATTTTTAAAAATGGATTTCATTTGAAAAAGAAGAAGAAGCATTTGTAGTAAATTAATATATATGAAATAGTTATTTTTCTTGCTTATCAAAAACATCCCAACAGCTAATATAAATTTGTATACATTATTTATATAGTTTCACGTTATAAAATTATTTTTTCATTTTTTAAAATAATTCTATTATATGTACTTATATAAGTAATATAAATGTGAAAATATATATAAATTTATATATTTTAAATATTTTTTTATTTTATTAAATAATAATTAAACATATAAAAAAATTAAATATATATTTTCATAAAATTAAATAGGTAAAAATATATATTTTTAAGAAAAACTCATTCAATAATTTTTGGGTATGGGTAGAAAAGTTCACGTAGCTATAGCAATTTTTACATCTTGGTATTGAAACATTTAGGAAATCATATTTATTTTTATAATTTAAAAAATTAACTTAAATAAGTTAATTTTTTTGAAAAAAAAAATATTTTTTTAACACTCTAGTTTCATATGACTCAATATGTTTTTTAAATTAAAATATATGTATTATGTATTTTTAATGTTAAAAAAATTATATTTCATACGTAATATAAAAAATTTTGTATACGGTGTGAAGAGAGGTTAAAATGAAATTACAATTAAATCAGTTTTTAAAAAATAAAATTAGAATTCTTATTTTTTAATTAAAAAACTTGAAATATTAACTTTTAATTAAAAAAATCAATATCACCCTAGTAAGTCCATGCCGTGTTAGACATAGTCGTGATTACGTTAGCTCAATTCCTTTCTCCCACTAGTTTTGACGTTGGTTATACGGGTTCCGATGACAACGAGTGAAATTTCAGTATTTGGATTCTTTCAAAAGGAAGCTGATTTGAAAGACATATATATATATAGAGAGAGAGAGAGGGAGAAGAGAGAGCTAAGATGGAGGGGATAGAGCAAGAAAGAAGATGCTTTCAAATTATTAAGTTTAATTGCGTGACATAATCATCTTTACAGATGAAATTTATTTATAACTCTTTTTTTTACTACCTAAAAATATATATTTCTATTTGTTCACAAACGTAATATATTAATAATGTAAAAAATATATATTTTTATTTATTCATGAACGTAATATAGTAATAATGTAAAAAATATATATGTTTTTCAAGAGTCGAAAATGAAAACAAATAAATAATTAAGTTATATAAAAATTGAAAACCAATGTGAAAAGATTGCAACAAGAAGTTTAAAGAATGCACACCAAAAAACAAACACGAGAGATAAAATAGAGAAATGAAGAAAGCATATAGTAATATTTCATTACGTAGAAAAGTATGATTCACTTACATTAGATGTGTGTATTTACAGTGAAAACCCATAAGACACCCATAAGAACCGTGTACAACAAGTAAAAATGAACACAAAATTTACCTCCAAATTACAAATCTAAGAAATTGAATACATTTAATAAAGCTATTAATTAGACTTGAGTGAATCATCTGCACATATCGCCTCATTAGAGTTGCTAGTTTGAAATTCTTGATCAACAACAACCTCTTGATTAACTTAATACTTAAAACATCCTTTAACAAACCCTCAAACTTAGTTTATAGGCTGTCTTAAAGTTAATTATTCAATTCGAAAAAACTTACCGGCTTTAAGTTAATACGTTTTAAGTAATATTTGTTTTTAAACATATTAGATTTCATAATAGATTCAAAATATTTTATTTCTAGTAAGAAAAATAATTTTTATTAACATATTTATTATTTTTTATTTATATTTGATAAAAAAATTCATATATCATTGAATAATTATTTTTAATGGATGAACTTTGGATTGAAGAAAAATATTTAAAGTATCGTTTTAATATTTCGCCTTTAAGCCACAAAATATTTTGAGCTGCCCTTATAATATTGCTATAGTAAGAGAGGACCTTTTTACTCCACACATCCATTTATCTTGTTTTGTTTGAAAGATTAATTTTCTAGTTATTATCTATTTGAAAGTAAAATTTATTTTTAATACATTTATAAGTTGCTAGCAATAATATTTATTATTCTCTTTTTATTTTAAGCTATACTTTCAAATCACGTTAAATACAATTCAATTCTAAAAAAATAAAATTGTTTTTTTTATTTTAAAATACAAATTCAAATCTGCTGTTTGATGGGGAAAAAAAACTGTCATTGATTAAAAAAACAATTAAAATTAATAGATATTGGAGTACAGATGCATGCAAATGAGGTGGGAATCAGTCGCATGTTCAATACCATATATAATTAAAACGAACATGCATTTTTTTCTATTCAGATACCCTCCAACCTGACAAGTAGATTTGCTAAATTGATATGTCTTTGTCATCATCTAATGCACGATTCAAAATTTTATTTTATTTTACAAAAAGAAAGTCTAGGATCATAAATCCGATATTTAAGAGACTTATTGTTAAAAATTAATTAATCTTTTTTATTTTTTTTAAATATTTTTTTAATATAACCATTTCATACTCATAAATATCTTATTTATATACAAGTTTGTTAACAAAAACAAAACTTTATAAATCTATATGTATCTATATAAAAAACATTTAAAAAAATAAAAAAAATATTAAATAAATTAATTTATTTAAAATAATATCACTTATCATGTAATATTTTTTACTCAAAAAAAAATATATGATTAAATTGATCTACGTAAAAAATTGACTTAAAGTTTATTTCATATTTTGAGTTAATATCATTGGACAAAAATATTATTAGTGTAATTATTTTGTGAGAATGTATTTTAGTATATATATTTTTTAAACAACTTTATCTAAAGTGTATTATCCGTCATTAATTTTTAATTAAATTCATATATATGTTTAAAACATTTGATTTGATTTTAAATTTTTAAAATTTTATACACAAGTTCTTAAATTTTTAAATCCTATAATTTAATTCACAAATATTTTAAATTTCATACAAAAATTTTAATTTAATTACTAAAATACATAATCATGAATCAAAAATATAAAATTTATTAATAAAGTTTTAAACATTTTAAAATCAAATTATATGATTTAAAAATTTATTGACGTATATATAAAATTTTTAAAATTTAATAATCAAGTTTTAAAATTTTAAAAATTTATACATATATTTAATTAAATAAACAACTTTTTGCTCACTTACATTTGGGATTGTTTTAAAACGTTGAATATTTTTTAAACCGATATTATAATAATGTAACTCAATTAAAAAATAACATTTTTTAATATAAAAAATAATTATTAATTAAAATTATAAAATAGTTTTTTAAATTAACCACCGGTTGTAATAATAACAAAAGCTATGGTAAATGCATTTTTCAGCACAATAAGAAATTATTCTATCATTAAATAAAACTTTTCAATTAAAAAAATAAACGAATAAAACTCTTTCGGAGACGGTGACTGAGATAGTAAGTCAAGGCACTCAACAGCCTATCTACCGTTGTATCCCACTCATTCCGTTCTGCTTTATCCTGCCGCATTCGTCGCCGGCTTCGGAGCTCAGATCTTCGACTACTCTCAGGCAATCAACTATACCTACCAATTAATCATTATTTTTGTCATTGCTATTTTGATTTCAGGTAAGCGGTCACCGATCCCTCCGAACTTTGATATTTCAGTTGTTTTAGTCTTGGCTTGCCCTGTTGATGATTGCTGCCTGATGTTTACTGAACACATATAGGCTTAAAATTTGTCTGAATTTATTAGTGTGGCCTCTTCAAGTTATGTATCGTCTTCTATCAGTAGAAATGTTGGATATTTTCTACACTGTTCTTGGTTGAGCTTTTGTCATAAATGATCTTAAAATAACTTGGATGTTGATGTGATGATTTGTTCGATCTGCATGGAGACCGCTTAAGATTTAAGAACCTTGATTATCTACTTTTGAAGAAATATAATTTAATGATTCTGGCAGTACAGTTCTGTATAGTGCACTTTGTTATATTAATTTTAGGTTAACATTAAATTAGGCCACGAAGACTGAATTTTAGGGACTTCTCTTTTTCTAGTTATAGTCTAGACTCAATGAAATGAGAAGTTAGATAGGCACTCTTGGACAATAAATGAGTTAGTGGAAATGACATGAGAATCATTTGTCATGATTCTTGAAGAGGAATGATTTTTTACAAGGAATGTAGTGTCTGGGAAGGTGGATTCTGAATGTTGTAAACATTTTCGTCCTGCAGCAGATTGGCTCATTACTTGTATTGAGAGTGAAATTGTCATGGCATTTTAGCTGAGAACAAAGGCACATTTGATAATCTTTATCCATTTTATTGCAATTTCTTTTGAACTAGTAAAGTGAAGGAAATTTTTCAACATTGGTTGGAGTCATGGAGAGGTCAAATACATCATATCTTTGGATTTTTTTGATAATAAGTAATTGTGTATGGTGGTTTCTGCAATATCAGTTAGATTTGCTTCTGCTTTCTTGTTTGACAAGGACTATTTAATACATCACCTGTAACACCCTAAATGTGCAGAAGAATGTAGATGTTCGATGTCTCTATTGGATCTTTCATTGATGATAAACATGTCGAATTAAATGCTTGTAAACTTTCGTCTATATTTTTTTTCCCATATGTTATGATGTTGTCAATTTCATGTTTTGATTAACTCATATGGAATGACAGAACTATTCTTGAGAAAAGGAATCATGGGTTGCTTTAGCTGTTGTGAAGATGATGATATGCATAGAGCTGCTGACGGTGGAGGTCAATATGCAGTAAAACATTCAGCAGGTAATCCGTTTGTCAAGTGGGATTTGTTGGCAGTACTAAGAAGTAAGAACATTTTTTTAGTGAAAACAGGAAAAGAAGCTTTACCATTAGTTGAGTTCATCAACATTTTAACTCTCTCTCTCTTGCTCCCTCCAAAAAAAGGGAAAAATAAACGAAAAAGGAAAGAAGTCGTAATATTTCATAGAGAGTGTACTTTTTGGTGCTATTTCTATCAATTTCATGTTCATGGTTTAATGTATGCTATATGCATCATTCTAGTAGAGTTTGTGTAAATTTGTTAGACCCTCCTCCGTTCTTTTTTCTTTTGGATTTCATTAACAAGACAAGAATGATCTGTACTCTCTATTTTTGTCCTCTTTTATTGCTCATCAACCAGATAATTTATCTTTTTGGCATGCTACTTTGTGTTTCTATGTGTGGGTCTCGAATTTATCTGCACAAAACTAAGTGAAATTTCCTGTTACAGGAAATGATGGGAGTTATCCTGCCTCTGAATCTGCACCCAAGGATTCTCAAACGGTAAAAATACAACCCATTGAAGTTCCTGTAATACCAGTGGATGAATTAAAGGAAGTCACAGAGGATTTTGGGACAAATTCTTTGATTGGAGAGGGATCATATGGTAGAGTATATTATGGGGTACTTAAAAGTGGGCAAGCTGCAGCAGTTAAGAAATTAGATGCCAGCAAACAACCTGATGATGAATTTTTAGCCCAGGTTTAGGCACAACTGTTGACTAGAACTCTTGCTGACTTGCTGCATCATTGGAATGAATTCAAGCTTATTTATTGGTGTTTAACTCCACAGGTTTCCATGGTATCGAGACTGAAACATGAAAATTTTGTCCAATTGCTTGGTTACTGTGTCGATGGGAGTTCACGTGTTCTTGCTTATGAGTTTGCATCGAATGGATCTCTTCATGATATCTTACATGGTACATGACACAATTTTTGTTTCACTCATGATGCATATTTTGGCAGTGTGACAGATGTAAATTTTGAATTTGCATTTTGTTTTTGCATTTTCCCGAATGTTGTATATGACTCTCTTTTGCTTATATGTTATTTATGACTGATGTTGGTTATCTTTGCAGGAAGGAAAGGCGTTAAAGGAGCACAGCCTGGGCCTGTTCTGTCATGGGTTCAACGGGTGAAAATTGCTGTAGGGGCTGCAAAAGGGCTGGAATATTTGCATGAAAAGGCTAATCCTCACATCATTCATCGTGACATCAAGTCCAGCAACGTACTGATCTTTGATGATGATGTCGCTAAGATTGCAGACTTTGATTTGTCAAATCAAGCTCCTGATATGGCAGCACGACTTCATTCTACCCGTGTTCTGGGAACCTTTGGTTATCATGCCCCTGAGTATGCCCTTTATGGTTTCTTATATTCACATATATATTCTATTCTTTTCACAGCATATTATATTTAGATACTCAACCGTGCATAATATTGGCTTCCAGAGCCATAGAAGTTGGGGATCCTTAAAAGAAAGATTATAGACTTTATCATTTTCTGTCCTTAAGTCACCTTAATCCTCCTGAGTTTTGGTTTAGTGCACTCCAAGCTTAAAATTTTGATGTCGTGATGCATTTGTTCAACTTCAACAGAAGTGATTTTGCTCTTTTCGTTGGCAGATATGCAATGACTGGACAGCTGAATGCAAAAAGTGATGTTTATAGTTTTGGTGTTGTGGTGCTTGAACTTTTGACTGGGAGAAAGCCCGTTGACCATACATTACCACGTGGACAACAAAGTCTAGTGACTTGGGTACTGATTCATTTTCCCTCTCTTCCTAGTTCACGTCTAGCACCCATTCTCTATTTGCATCCCTTATAATATTATGTCCTTGCACCTAAAGCTAATTACGAAATGTTTTATAGGCTACACCGAAACTTAGTGAAGACAAGGTTAAGCAGTGCATTGACGCGAGACTGGGTGGTGACTATCCCCCAAAGGCTGTTGCAAAGGTAATTTCTGTATCATCTGTGCATTTGTATATACTATGAGTTAGTCAAATTTCCATTTTTTTTTTGCTATTAATTTGTTTGAATGTTCATAGAAGATCATAATTTATCTTTTATGAAGCTTTTTGTTTCTGTTAATTACAGATGGCTGCTGTTGCTGCCTTATGTGTGCAATATGAAGCCGATTTCCGCCCAAACATGAGCATTGTAGTTAAAGCCTTACAACCGTTATTAAATGCTAAGGCTCCTGGACCTACTGGTGAAACCCCAAGCTTGTGAATACTCTCTCTAAGCGCTTTCAAGTTCGCACAAAATGAGCATGAAAATGTCAGAAAAGCTTCTTTTGAAGGTCATGTATACTGTAGAACAGACTGTATTTCATAATTCAGTTGTATCGCTGTGTATTTGACTTGTTCATAATGCATGGGTTATTCCTGTACATTTTTATAACATACCCCATTTCTTCTTCGCAGTCTTTCCTTTTGGCTGAAATGAACTGGAAATGTTATATGTCATTCTCTTGTTTACTGTAACCTCCAAGTCTAGATAAAAAAGCTGGCTATATATAGCAATAAAAAATAAACATTATTGATGGAGAAAAGTTTCAATTTTTAGAAACATATATTTCATATTAAAAATATATAATTTGCTTTGATAATATTGTTTATTATTTTGTTAATAGTAATTTTTGATAAAAATAATTAAATATGAACTTAGTACAAAACTTAAAAGAAGAAAAAGATCATTATAAATATGTTAAATATTGGTTGTTATAGTCACTCTTTGTTACGGTAATAAATATACTAATTGTATAATTTTTGTATCGTTACATATTTGATTATAAATGATTATAAATTGTGATGGTATTTTACTTAATAAAAATTATATGATTATGTTGAAATTTAATATCATATGTGTGTTTAAATCGTACTATATATTTTATTTAGTTTATTTTAAATTTTAATTTTAAAATTTTCTTGATTTTTTTTATATGAAATTTATATGTGTAAATCGTAATAGATATTTTATTTAGTTTATTTTAAATTTAAATTTTAAAATTTTCTTGATTTTTTTTATATGATATTTATATATTTTTTTAAAATTTTTAAATGTAAGAAAAATATAAAAATAAATTAAATATTAATTTAAATAAGTTTTTATAATGAAATTATTTTGATAATTAAAAAAATTACATAAAAAATTAAATATTTTTTAAATATAAATTATTTTAATAAAATATTTAATATCAATTTTATCTGATTATATTATACAAGTTATCATCAAATATTATACATAATAATTATAATACAATTTAATATAATTATATTTATCATATCCCATAAAATTATTCTATAAAATTTTAGCTTTCATATTAAATTATCAATTGAGATTTTAATATTATTTTTTACTATTAGAACTTATTGGTTTTCCTTGAATGTTTACTGATCTCTCATCAATACTAAAATGAATTTTTATGATATTTATATTCAATTAGAACGAAAAAAAAATTGACACGATGAGAGAAATTGGCTCTCTGTATGTAAGATTTATGTGTGTTTACCGATTGAGAAAGAAAAATAAAAAAAATAACTCTATTTTTCATATTTATTTGACAAAAAAGTATAGAAAAGGAAAAAAGAATGATTCCTAAATCCTTTTAAATTTCATTCTTAACTTTCCTTAGCATTTATTCCCATTCCAACTTCTGTTTTTATTTTTATTCTTTAATATAAAGTTTCGAATAACTTTATTCTCTAAATATTATAATATTTCAAAAATATCCTTAGGTAAGAATTAAAATTGTAATATGCTTTTACTTTAGATTTTAAATTTATTTAATTAAATTTTTATTATTCAATTTTTCAATGATGATAACTTAATTAAAAATTTAATTTTTAATTAAAATTAAAGATATTATTATATTAATTATTTTTTAAAAAATAAAAGTAATATATTAATTATAAAATTAACATAAATAATAATTTATTTATAAAAATAATTTTATAAAATATAACTTTTATTACCCTTAATTCTCATTCTGTATGTTTACTTCAAATTTAAGAAATAATATATTTCATGTTTATTTCGATCATTACATATTATTAGTGAAAACTATTAAAAAAAATCAACACATTTATTTTGATTCTTTCTCATTCACATTACTTCTCATTCTAATTTAAATTGATTCTCATTACAAATCAATAAATACATCTTTAATGGAAAAAAAGTCTAAAAAGTGAGATAATGATTGGAAGTTTAGGTAGTAAATGACCTATATAGCCAAAATTTTAAAGAATCTTCATTTTTATCTAAATAACATATTTTTGAATTTTTTTAGCAAACAAAATTACAATTTTATCATTTCTTTTATTATTCTTGTTTTTGTAAGTACACAAGGGTTACAAATATTTTATTAAATTTTGTTAAACTTATTATATTTTTATTAATTTTATGACTTTGATACAAAATTGTGATTAAATTCTTAATTCTAGTTGATCATATATTGAATTTAATTAAAAATAAAATAAATTAAATTCAACTTTATGAAAAAGAACTTAATTCTTTTATTTTATTATTTTGTTATACATCTGATATGATTATGTTCAAGCTAGTTTTTAGATTTAAAAAATCTTTTTTCAAATAACATAATTAAATTGTCTCTTTTATATATTTAAAAAATAATCAATTAATCCTTATAATTTTTCAATTAATTTTGATATTTTGTGTTAACAGTCAAGTTTTATTTTATAAATTTTTTAATATGTAGTAAATATGTGTTAAGGTATATAAACTTCTTATATTTCTTGTTTTATTTTTATTTTATTTTTATATAAATTAATTCTTGATTTATTTATTTTTCATATTTTATATAAATTATTAAATAAATAATAATTAATTAATAAACAATCAAGATAATTAATATCATCACAATATGTAATTATAATAAACTTGATAAATATAAATCAAACTTTTCATTATTATTTTTTAAGATTAGAATAACAAATATAAGTTTTTATTTAAAATGAAATTTTTATTTATCATAATAGTTTATTACAAGTGGATACTAATAAACTTTTAATTGAAAGCATTGCAGCCCAATGTTTCTATCAAAACGCGCTTATCAGGAAAGGGGTTACCCAGATTTATAACCAGCACATTATTGGCTTTCCTGGGCGATGTGGGACTCAACACCCCCCCTCACATCGGACGGGGACACCGCAAAGACCGACTGTCTACCCATACGGATTTAACCACAAGATGGAGCCGAGCTAAGAGCGTGTCACATCGAGACCCCAGGGACCCGCTTTGATACCAAATTGAAAGTTGGTCAATCCAATGTTTCTCTCAAAACGCGCTTATCAGGAAAGGGACTACCCAAACTTATAACCAGCACATTGTTAGCTTCCTGTGCGATGGGACAACACTTTTGAATTTGAATAAATTTTTTCAAAGAAATTGTATCTTTTCTTAAAGTAAGAGTTTTTTCTTAATATCTCGTGAAGTCGAACTCTTTACGTTTTTTTCTCTATCTTTAATATTGTAAATCCTATAAGATTTTGTCTTTATTTGTTTTGTTTCTCGTGTGCAAAACATAGAATAAGTTTAACTTTGAATTGATCTCTGTTACTTCCTTTTTACGTTACTTTTGTTGGAAGGGACTCCTTTTCGCTGTAGTGTTGTTGGTTTCGACTTTTGAGTAAAATCTCTCTCCATTCATTGGGCGTTATTGCTACCACTAAAAGGTTCAGATTAATAGGTCATTAATCTTCATATTTCCAATTCGATCATTTCGTTAAATGTTTCTTTCTTTTTTTCCATATTGGAATTGTTTGGATTATTCACATATTTTCTTTATCGATCTTATGCTTTTGATATCTTCTAGGATTTTGTTTCATAGGTCGCTTACGTGATCTTTGATCACTGATTAGAAAACCCAAATGTTATGGCGTTGTTGTTTCTTTAACCTCTGCTGAGTTTGCTGATAATGAAGTCACTTTTTGCTTCTAAATTGTTTGTAACTTTGAATTAGTCGTATGTCATTGGTTAATTTTGTCGTTTCCTCTTCAATTTTTCAGGTTTAGTTATATTGGATGCTTCTTGCATGTATTGGTTTGGACGTAGATGGTTTTTGGGCTCCAGCTGCTTTTAGGCTTGAAATAGAAGAAACAATTTTGTTGATTTATCATAAGCTAGGACGTACTAATTAGGAGGACGTACATAGTAGACATAATGAACGGTCGGCAACAGCACTTAACATATACCTTCTTGTGTTTAAATATTTTTTACAATCTTCATTATTTTTTTTATTTTGCTAGTTATTTTATGAAATATAGTAATTTGTATTTGTTGGATTTTCTTTCTTATTTATATTAATTCTATTAAGTCTCGTATCGGTTAAGAGTAAGATAACAATATTGTTTATAAATCTAGTCAACTCTCTAACTTACAAATTGTCTTTTGTATTTAGAGTTAAAATTGAGTTTCTAAGCTGGTATCAGAGTTACGCTCTTGTCTTCTTCACCTTCTATTGGTCATTTTGCAATAAATTTGGACTCTAATCGATGTGAAGGGGGATATTAAGTCTCACATCGAGAGTAAGACAACAGTGCTACTTATAAGTTTAAACAATCTTCTAACTTATAAGTTTAAACAATCTTCTAACTTATAAGTTGATTTTTGAATTCAAAATTAAACTTAAGTTTATAAGTAATTTTATGACTATCATAAATCTTTGAATTTACACTACTACGTTAAATATACTCTTCATTTCTTTTAACCAATGTGTTCGACATGAACATAATTTTGGGTACTTTAACACTTCAACTTAGCAGAAGTTTATAAAATTGTTTGAAAATGGACATATTGGGTTACATTCACCATGTTTCATATGGGTTTTTCTGGCGCTGTGACATTTTTTTTTACCCGTATCATGAAGATACAACCCTATTAAAGCTTGTATTGTATTCATTTGCATGAGATTAATTCTATCTTTGTCTACTATCAAACATATTTGTAAAACACAAGAAAAATATCACTTCAAATAATCACAAAAATAATACTTTTATGTTTAAATAGTACATTTTTACTATTAAAAAAAATTATTATACTTCATTTTTCATCAAACGTCGTACAGTTAAACGTTGTTAAATTAAATTAAGATCATTTTAACCTGTTCAAGTTGAATGTTATCATATTGGTACATGATGTATTATTTATAAGATTAAAATAATAATTTTTATATAAAAATATAATTTTTTTATAATAATTCGTATATAATATTATAAGATGTCTGTGGAATTTCCATTTGTCTAATTTTTGTAGAGATGACAAGCCTAAAGCTCTGTCAAAAAATTTAAGGGAGAAAGGAAAGTGATAATCTTTTATTATTAGATATTTTTAATTATTGTAATGCATATTAGTATATTAAAATTTCATTAATATATACGTAGATTTCTTATTTTAGGTTTTAATTAATGTGTTAAATAATGAGAATTATAAATTAAGTTTTGATAACAAATTTCTTCTCTTTTTTATGGTGTGATACTTTTTCTTCGTCTTGTTTCTCTCTTTCTTTAATTTTTTAATCTCTTTATAATAAATTGTTAACATGATTTAAATTCACATTAATAATTATATATTGAAAGGTATTTGGACATACATATCTATATTCATTGTGCAATTCATTCCTTCCGGTACTCTTCAACCTCAAACTTATGACTTCCCTAAAGTAAATGAAGTTCTTATAAACTGGTATATCTGTATCTGTAACAAAACATGGTTGTGATTTTCTTTCCTAAGAAAATTAGTCCAGTTCTTGCTTCATATCTCTGATTAGAAAATTTTTTTTTGCAGAAACCACAAATCCACCATAGCAACCTTTCCCAGCTTCCTTCCACCAATACCCAACCCATATATCCCCTCCAGAAACCCATAACCTATGCCGTCATCACCTCTAGCCTAACGACACCCATCGTAACCCCTTCAACCTCGCGAAATCCATCTTCAGCAAACCAATCGACCCAACCAGAACCCAATAACACCTACTATCCACTTCGAGCCACCCTATTCTAATCACCAGATCAACTTCACCTCCTATCGAAACCCAAGCTCGCCACCACCTCTTGTAGCATACCCAACCATCCGACATCCTTGCCAGCCCTAAATCATCATCCAACAGTTTCGTATCCCCTAAACTACCATGCGACAACATTACCTATAGGTCAACTTCATCTAGTCACTGGAACTAACTTGATGGTGTTATCAATTCTTGTTTGATCTATCAATTCCAGTCATCGTGTTAATATTTTATGGGTTAAAGTTAGCTCTCTGGATATTGTTTCTATGGTATTTGAAACGTAAATTGTTAATAAATTTATATTAGTTGTATGAAATTAATATACTTTATCAGTTGTATATTAGTTGTATGAAACTAATATACTTTATCAGTTGTATATTAGTTGTATGTAACTAATATATTTTTCCTAAAAATATTTTTTTAAAAAACATATTCTTATTTTTTATATTTATACATGTATTAATCTTCATTGTAATTAAGAGTTTATAAATACATTAAATTTATTCAATTTGGTATCAGAGTAGGTTCCTAGTGCGATGAGTCCTCTCTGGTTCACCTCACAGTTTTCTGATCATGCGGTGTCTCGTCCGATGGAATCGATCTTTGCGGTGTCCTCGTCCGATGTGAGAGAGAATGTTGAGTCCCACATCGACCAAGGAAGTCAACAATGTACTGGTTATAAATTTGGGTGACCTCTTTCCTGATGCACGTTTTGAGGAAAAACTGTAATTGCCCAACTTTCAATTTAAATTACATTGCCCTGGGAGATTATTTGAGTAATCAAGGTTATCGGCATATTTGTGGTTTGGCCTTTTGTCTTGCTTTGCTTATAACTATTCAAGATATTAGCACTTATTAATTTGACTATTAACTTAGTAACGGTAAGTGTAGAGATTCTATATTTTATGGAGAAAAATTAGAAATAAGTTAAAAGATAATTTGTTGGGATATTTATTTATAAAATATGTATTAATTATACGATGTGTATAATTTAAATAATATTAATTTATTTTAAATAAAATATTTGAGGATTAAGTGAAAATTATAATAAAAAATAACTGATTATATAATTAGAAAATTGGGACTCATACGAAGATCCAAAAATATATGCTAACCTTATTCAAACATTAAGTAGTTTAAAATATTTTCAAAATTAATTTGGAATTCATTATTAAATTGGAGTTTCTTTACGTTGGACATGAAGACTCGAATTTGCAAAAAGCTATCCTTTATGATGTGGAGTTAATTCGGAGGATTTATTCATTTAAACTTTGGTTTGGTGTATCTTTAATCCATTTCTCTTGATTTGTTTTGTATTGTTATAATGTGTTAAGTAATTTTAGTGAAATTACAATAGAACCAAAAAAGAAAGAAAAAAAAGAATCATGTTCAAATGCCCTATCAAATTCATCCGATCCAAAAGGACATGAATACGAGGGACAAAAAGTAGTTAGCTTATGCATGAAGAATCACTACGATACTTAGCTTTATGTACTAGCTAGTGTCACCTACCTGGAGGAGAAATGGAGATAATTATGCTCCATTTTAAAGCAGGAAAAAAAATTATGAAAAAAAAGAAAGATATTTGAGGTGGACTTTTGTAAACAAAGGTGCAGTAGATTGACATTGACGGCTAGAAAGACTGATATGCTGTCATTAGTATTAGTTTGATTTATAAATTTTATTTTAATACATTTGAAATTAGTTTTATATTTTTTAATTTGTTTGTTAAAAAATACGAATTCGTAACAAGTTAGGTTTTATGTTTTCTAAAAAAAATAAAAATATATAATACATCAAAAGTACTTATTGATAACAATTTATATTTTTGTTTTCTAAATGAAAATATAAAGATGTATTAAAATAAAAATAAATTTAGAACTTAGTTTTAAAAATAAAAATTATGTGTAAAAGTTAAATTATATTTCAACTTAATTTTGAATTTAAAAACAAATTTAACTATCAAACTTCAAAAATTTCAAAATTTAGAATTCGAAATATGAAACTTTGAAAACAAAATGGGATATATATAAAACAAGTCCACAAAAACCCAGTGGAAGAACTCTTCTGAACGTTGATTTGTGATCAAAATGTCAAACATGAGTACGAATATTAATTCTATAAATCAATTAGAATTGGATTTAACATTTTTGTTCACAATTTTTTTTAAATGATACAAGTGAGAATAAATTTGTGTTTAAAATAAAAATAATTGTTAAATAAATTAAAAAAAGTTATCGATAATTATAATAGTTACAAATATATCCTTTTTATAGATAATGATTTGTAAAAATTTACAATTGATTGAAGAATAAGAAAAAGTGTAATATGGGATATTTAAAAAAAATACTATTATACATAATAAATTTATCATAATTTATTAGATATGTTAATTTTAGATATGTTAATTTTGTAATGTATATAATTATTTAGAATTTTATTATAGTCATTAATAATATTAAATTACGTGAATTAAAATATATTAATATTAAAAAAAAATATATTTTTTGATATGATTATGGGTTAAAATAGTAAGTAACTTTAGATAAGTGACATATGTTCATGTAATTTTTAAGGTAGATTAATTTAATAATGTAATTTAAAAAATGTTTAATTGAGATTAAATTTTTTTAAAAATAGATATTTTAGGGATAAAGCAAGAAACTAAAAAACTTATAAATTAAAAATTAATTAAAAAATTCTCTATCTTCCATCTTTACTAATTTTTAATTTTTATTATTTCAATTTTATAAATAAAATCTATTAATTTACTTATTTTACGGACAAAAATAAATTAAATATAATATCAATTTTTTTTTTAATTATTTATTATTTCTCTTATTTTTTATTCCTATAAATCTTTAATCCTAATTTATCTATTTTTTTTCTTTCGACTAATTCTCTTTCATGTTTTAAATCATTTTGATAAATTTCATTTTTATAAACCAATTTTCTTATCCAAATTTTTCTAAACAAAAAAAAACTCACTTAGGAAAAATATTTGATCTCACTAAAATATGAGAGGCAAGGAATATATAAAGTTTTTTTTTAAATTAATGTGTTTTTGATTTGTTATTTTATTTCTAAATTTTTTAAAATTTAAATTTAATTAATTATTTTTATATTACAAAATTAAATTTATTCATTCTAAAAATTACAATATTAAGGAATTGACTTCTCGTTTAATTCTTCTTCTAATAATAATAATAATAATAAAATTTATCAAATATTTTAAAATATTATATGAAATATGTTGTCGCTTTTCAAGAAGTTTTTACTTTTTACCCACTGTTTGAAAAGTAAATAATATCACAATTTTAATGGAAAAATATTTAATACATATAATATTATTGTTTAAAATAATAATGTTTAGCGTTCCAATTAAAATAGGTTTTATTTTCTATAATTACAAATAAAATTATTCATGTTTTTTTTTAAAGTTTATTCGTGTTTTATTATATATATATATATAAATAAATAAAAACACTATCTTATCAAACGGGGTTTGTGTTGAGAGTGATATTTATTCGTGCCCCGCAACCGACGTTAGATTTCTCGGACGTTATATCCTTTGTATGTTTCCTGGTCCCTGACTCCCTGCTACTTTCCTAGTCTAGAGTTTTCTTTCGTCAACACATATTCGGCAATTTTTGGCAAAACGATTGAGGGCTAAAACCGTCATTAAGCACTCCGACGCTTCTTATTCCTATGTTTCAAAGCCATTTTGAAACCTTAGTTCTCAAAAACTAAACTTGTCCAGGAAAGCACCTAATAAAGAAAAGAAAAAGTCTACTACAAATCTACTATGGTAGAAGAACAATAAAGATCGAGCTGAAACTCGATAAGTGTACTATTTTTTATCAATATTTACATTAGTAAATTATAGATTTCTTTGCGATAATCGCATCGGCGTCTTAATCGGAGACATCATCGTTAGATCGGCGATTGAATTTTTGGTTGTGATGATGGGAGGTGATGTGAACGGTGGAGGGAGCAGCACGAGCACGATTGCGGCTGCTCAAACTGAACCGCAATACGCGAAGGCGAAGACGTCTGTTTGGTGGGACATAGAGAACTGCCAAGTTCCGAGATGGTGCGATTCACATGCGATTGCTCAGAATATTAGCTCTGCTCTCGTCAAGATGAACTATTGTGGGCCTGTTTCTATATCCGCCTATGGAGATACTACTCGCATCCCCTCTTCTGTTCAGCAGGCTCTTTCCAGTACTGGAATCGCCCTCAATCATGTTCCTGCGGGTACTGTTTTTGACCTAACTTTCCTATTCCTTTTTCGTCTTTTTTTTTCTTTTTTCTTTTTTTAGATTTTAGTTTTTTGGGTTTTTCGGAAATGAAGAAAGTAGAAAAGGTTGAATCTATAAGTCTTATGATGCAAATTTATTATAACAATATCGTTTACATTTAATTGATTATGATTTTTCTTTGAATTGGAGTTCAATTGCCAAGCTCTCTTTCTATCTACCGCCTCCAATTATGCTTTGAAAGGCTCATCGGTGATTATTTCCTTTTTGGTTTTTTTTTACTCTTGACTTTCTCTTAAATGAATTTTTACCCAGTAAATGATTTTTTTTTTATTGGAAAATGGAGTCAGATGTTGATTCACGTTACCGAAGCTTGTAATTTGCCAACTATTATGTGCTCATGAATGTGTTGGAATTGTGCAATTGAGGGTGGTTCTGGTATTGCATCAGATGAGAACGGATTGTATTTAGTGAAGGGTTTTGCGCAGTGTATGAATTTGAACTATATCATTGGTTTTATGCGAGCTTTTCCTTATGGCCTTTAGCATTCCTTTAACTTCTCTTTGCTATCAATTTATGAATGGGATTCTCTTGTAATGTGTACGAGAATATTACCATCACACTTTATTTTGCTCAATTCAGTCTCTATGTCTATCAAGTAATTATCTTTTTCCTTCTTGTTTCTTTTATGCTGTCTTTTTTCTCCTCCCTGTATTTTATCATTATGGGGCTTGTTGCTATTTTTATAATTTTAATGAGCTCTTCTTATGCTCTGATAACCTTTCTATTCGCCGTCACTTGTCTTATTAGTGATGTATGTTACTGGATTTACATATAATTTATGATACCTTCCTGTATTCTTATTAACTGAGATACATAATGTTTGTGACAGGTGTCAAAGATGCAAGCGACAAGAAAATCTTAGTTGACATGCTATTCTGGGCAGTAGACAACCCTGCTCCTGCAAATTTCATGCTTATATCTGGAGATAGAGACTTTTCTAATGCCCTTCACCAGTTGCGCATGAGAAGATATAATATTCTTCTAGCACAGCCTCAAAACGCTTCTGTACCTCTCATTGCTGCTGCAAAGAGTGTGTGGCTTTGGACGAGCCTCTCAACCGGAGGACCCCCACTTTCATCAGGTGAATCATCTCAACTTGCTAATACTAGCCATAACTTTAATCCTGAAGTACCACAGTATCCAGTTTCTGAACCATTCCAGAACCAGTCAATGGTCTACAATGAAAGCCTTTCCTTTGGGAACCAAAAATCTTCTACCAATGGAAGGGTTGGAGATACTAAATCTAAAGGGAAACAAAACCGTAAAATTCCAAATCAACCCAATTTGTCAAGAGTGTCAAGCATGCCTGTTAACCTTGATTACCCTTACCAAAATGATTCTATCACATCGAAAGTCTCAAGTGTGCCAGTTGGCATTCAAGAGAGTATGAACAACGATTATCGTTACCGTCCAGAACATTCACAGGCAAAGCAGTTTATGAGAGCTCCACGTGAGCACTTTAGTAGTAATGAACCTATAGGCTCTGTCAATAGGCCAACTATACCCGGATTCTTCCCTGGAAATGCAAGTTCTTCGGGAAATAATTGCAATAATCTCGTCAGGAAACCTGAAAACCACTACCCTCCTCACTTGAGGTCAAACGAGCCCCATATTCCGTCTACTTTTGGATCAGATAATATGCATCCTCCTAATTCAAATCAAGGTTTTTGGACAAATCATCATAATAGACCCAATTTCCCTAGATTTTCTGCTCCTCAATTTACTAATATCTCTGATTTTGGTAAGCTAAGTGTCTCAGAATTGAATAATTATGTTCCGAATCCACCATCAGCTAACTTAAATATTCCTCAAAAGAGTAATAATGTTCATGGAAGCCAGAAATCTCATCAAGATGCTGGGAATGGAAGGTATCCTTGCAGTTCTGAGTATCAATCTCTTCCTCCTTCCTCTCCTACTGTTGCAAATAATGTTTCCAGTTATGCTACTTTGGGAACTCAAGGATCTTCACTGTCTCCTGAGTATGTTCAGGGTCTTATTGGTATCGTCTTAATTGCCTTAAACACCCTGAAAGTGGAAAAAATAATGCCCACTGAAGCAAATATTGCTGATTGTGTTCGATGTGGAGATCCCAAGCATTGTCTTACAGATGTAAGGAAGGCCCTGGATTATGCAATAGAAAACAATATGGTGTTAAAGCAAAACTTAGGTGTGTTGCAGTTGTATGTTGGTAAACATGGCAAACTATGGAAATGCGTCAACCCTTTATCTGGTAATATTACTGATTATCCAAAAACCACATGGGATAAAATACAGAAATTTTTAACTTCCTCAGCTGGAAGATCAGCAATACTGGCTTCTCAATGCAGGTAAACAGATGCATGTTGATAAAATTTGATTACTTTGCTTTCCTTGATATTGATATCTGTTACCTAATTGTATTTATGTTTGCCCCGTCATTTGTTGTTTTGTCTGCTGTACATAATTACAGATATGATGCAGCTCTGGTTCTAAAAAGGTCATGCTTGGAAGAGTATTCTTTAGGCAATGTGCTCCAGGTCTTGAACATGATAATCGGCATGAAGAAATGGATAACTCATCATCAGTCTGGATGGAAACCAATTAGTATTATCCTTCCCGAGACAAACTAATATAGCTACCGAAACCATTGCCTGATAAACCATACGGCTTTGGCATTTGGTGCTAGAGAAGTAGTCATAAAATGGCTACAGCTACTAGACAACATCTATTTCAGTGGAATTATATGGAAAACTTACGACAAAACGGCTACTATTCTTGATAACAAAACAGGAATAATGGTTAGATTGTGAACAGTGTAGACAAGATCAGGTGGCTTCTTACCTTTATTTATTTTTTCTCTTCTTTTCTATTTGCAGGGCTGTTGTAGGGTTTGTATAGAATCGAAAACCTACTTTGGGCAGGTTAACCTATTACACAGCCTCACTTTCTCTGCATGCTGAGTTGCTGTAACTAGCATGCTCAATTTATAAAGTTGATTGTAAAACCAAGATGGAGCTTCTGTTTTTCACAAGTTTGATTCAGTTAGATGTTTTCCCTGAATCATTACTTGTAACTTGTAAGGGTGTGTTGGTACTATTTAGTGGTGGTATTTTGTTTCAGCTAGGTTGTTAAGGCAAGTATGGAGCTTTAATGAATTTTTGGTTCCCATGCAATCTGTATCCCAGAATATGTGGTTATGTTCCTGACTGGCAATGTTTATTATGCATGGAGTTGAACTTGTAAAGAGAACATTCATATTCTTCACGGAGACTAACAAGTTCTGATACAATCTCTGACATGGGGCTTAATATTCTACTTAAATTGACGAGAAGAAAATAAAGGGTTGAAGATTGTAAGTGGATATAGATGGAGAAAGTTCATTTGAAGGTTGCTGGTAATTTAATCACTCAAGTTTTATATTTTCAAGTCTTGAACTGTTTTGCATAAAACAGATTCATTAGCAAAAGCAAGATAATCTACTGGAGTAGAATCGGATGCAATTACTGGGCCAGTTGATTTTACATTTATCGTCATTCGTGAGTGCTGATTGTCTTGGATCAAGGTCTCAAAAGTTGTAGAAGACAATGTTTTTCAAGGTTGTATAATTTCAACATGAATTGTTTTATTTTGTACTATTTGTGATATTTGTTATATATTGCCTTGCAATAGTTTTATTAGTTATGACATTGAATTGAAATATTGACTGAAATTTGAACATGTTTGAATGCACTTAATCGATTTATATTGTGATTTGCACATGTTTGAATGTACTTAATCGATTTATATTGTGATTTGCACATGTTTGAATGTAATTAATCGATTTATTACAAAATGAAGAAATAATTATTTTTTAGAGAATTTTTTCACATTACATTAGATAGATAGTTTTAGAGAGCATGAGTTCGAGGTCTGTATTATATATATATATATATATGGTTTAGGTAAACAAGTGATAAGTAGGGGATTTGTTATATATATATGGTTTAGGTAAACAAGCGGTAGGTAGGGGATTTGAATCTACATCTATCCTCTTGGATGTGGGGCATCGTATTTACCACCTGGGCTATTAATAATATTTTGACAAATTAATATAAATGAATTATTAATATAATTTAGAAAGAAGTCATTCATAATGGGAGGATATGCTAGTTTTAAAAATTATCTTACTTTTCAAATAGCACTAAAATATGGTATCCAAAAAAATATATATATTTAGTGCTTAAAAACATCTTATCAAATAAAAATTAAAAAAATAAATATTTTTAGAATATTTTTAAGGGTTAAATGTGTTAGGAGTTTACTAGTTATTGTAATTTGAACATATAAATCTATTATGATAGTTTATTCTATTAATTTTAAAAAAGTTACATTATAATGGTAAATAGTAAAAAAAAAATTTAACTACATTTGATAAAGAAAATTTTAATATTAATATTGCTAAAATAGTTCTCTAAAATAATTTTTTTATAAAATAGAGAAAAATATAAAGAAAAACAAAAAATGATTATTTATTCTTATTATGTCACTTTTTAAAAACTAATATCATAAAAAATATATAAAATTTAAACGTTCTATTAAAAAAAACTACGAGATTTATATAGTTTTTTTATCAATTAAAAAATTTGATTATTTAATATCTAATATACAAAATCAAAAACATATCTACATCCACGTAATAAAACATATGAAAAAAATATAAACATATGCTAATATTTTAATCAATTTAGACAATTCAAATGATTCCCTTATGATTCATTCCATAACGTAAACAGAGTAAAAAGATAATAGTTCTATATCCTAATGGATTTATTTTAGCCTATGTTACAAAAGAATGCAATTAATTTCTAATATTCAACAAATATACACTAGAGATGGAGATGATATAAAATATTATATTTACATCTTAAGCTAAATTTTCGACGCAACCAATAAGACTTGTTTTATTGTGAAAAATTTCATCAATGCATCTGAAATAATAGTATCGATAGATAGAGCTCTAATTGTCTAACTAGTTGCATTCTTTGAACCTGTCACAAATAACTCATAAGATAATCCATCTATGGTTTTGAGAGCCTAATAAGAGTTTCTTTCCCTCTTCAATCAAATATTTTCTTCTATCAAACACCTTGTTTCGTAGGTTATTGAGTAGAAAAGATTGGTCAATCTCCTGGGCATTCCAAAGGATGAGTTTCAGATCCCTTAGAACCAACCAATTTATTAAATTCCTCATATCTCTCTACCTTTCATCTCTAACTCCATACACATAAGTAAGTCGACCAAAATCACCAACCTCCATGTCCACTATACTATCATTGTTAAACATAGAGATCACATCCACACCATCAAGCCACGTAACAACCATTCCACCGTAGAGTTCAACATCTCTTACAAGTTAAACAATAAGGTAATTCAAGAAATCAAGCCTTTTACACAACCAATTAGCACGCTTCCTTTTAGTCTTAGTCTTTATTATACACACAAAATTAGGATGGTAATCTTGTTGTGCATCAAATAATGCATTCATATTATCAGACTAGTCAATCCCCTAGGCATTCCAAGTTAGAATAATCATTCTCAACAAAACCATTAATCCAACAAAAATGACCTTAAATCAAACGAACTTGAAGAATAATCTATGACGAATATAGGTAGAATGACTTCTAAGGAGGATCAATTGTTGGTTAGAAACTCAATTACTGCAACTAAGAACTCAATACAAATTCAGAAAAGAAAGAAGTAGCTGCACTTGTAAACAAAGAAATTTTCAATTCAAGCCACAAAGCTAACACTTAGCCGAAACAAAAACAAAAATTTATCCAAAAGAAATACACTAAACTATTATTAGTTCAAAACTCAAAGAAACCAATAGAAACTATGAAGCAATCTAAATGAGTTCACGCATAAAGTTTTCAAGAAGTGAAAGCCATTGCTAAGGACAACAACACAATCTTTGAAGTACTGAGGAAATGCAAGAATTTAAGTGATGAAGATCAACTAAATATCGTACATGAAGAACAAGGAGAAGAAAAAAATAGAGGAAAAAGAGTGATGGAGAATTGTATATTTCATTTCATAGATGTAATGTACAATAGGTTTTCTATTTATAGAATGCAAAAATAGCTAAAATCCATGCACATTGGTTGATACAATTGAATTGTAACCAACTTGTAATAAACTTCTTAATGAAAAGCACATGACTTGTAACAAACTCTAACCAATTGCAATACAAAATAATAAAAAACTATTAGCTACGTTTTCTCTAAGCCTAAGGTTGAGCTTATAGATGTAGGACCATTTTCAAATGATAGTATATAACTTGTATAAATATCGGCTTTTGAAAATAGCCTTACACGCTTTGCATTTTCATTTATGTAAGCCTTACAAACTGCATTTACTTCCTTAGCATCCGATATTTTATTTGCACAAGTTGGTGATTGATCATGAGCAATCTTGTTCTAGATCTTGTCAACCCCTCTCAAACTCAGTGGTAGTTGGATAATACTTGGTTTTCTTTGAAATATAAGGAAAGATTGAATTAAGAGAGGTTTCATGAGAGCATCAGTTGGTTACTCACATGAAGGGATATGCTATAAAAAATAACATTGGCCAAAATTATTTCATGAATAAAATGAATGTCAAGCTTCACATGCTTGGTACGAGCATGAAGAACAAGATTGGTTGGTAATGCCACTATGCTAAGATTATCATACCAGAAAATAAGCATTGAAAGAGATGTAATTTAAAATTATCGAAGAAGAGTTTGAAGCTAAATGACTTTAGTAGCGACACAAGCCAATGCCCCATACTCAACCTTTGTGCTCGATTGAGAAATAACACTTTGCTTCTTAGAGCTTTAATACACAGGATTAGCACAAGAAAAATAAACACTCTAGATGTTGATCCATGATCATTAGGGCAAGAGCCTCATTCTACATGAGCAACCCTATAAGAACCAATTAAGAAGAAGGCTTGAATACAAGACCATTCTGAATTGTACCTTGTAAATATCTAAGTATGGATTTGAAAGAACATTGGTGCATATGAGTTGGATGTTCCATAAATAGATAAGTTTTGTTAACAACATATGTAATGTTAGATCTTATAAGAGTGATGTACTAAACAACTGCCACCACACTCCTATAAAATGATGAATTTTGCATAGAAACATCATCAATAGTGTTCAATTTTAGCTTTGTCGAACAAATCTTGAATATATTTGGACTCTATAAGTAAGGAAACACTATTGGGCAAATCATTGATTTCTATGCCCAAGAAATAATGAAAGAGACTCATGTATTCAAAGAGAATTTTTGATTCAGAGTATTAATTAAGAAAATAATATATGTGTCATCACCCCAGTGATGATTATATCATCCCTATAGACCAACAAGTATATAGGATTGACATTAACAAAGTTACAAAACAAAGAAAGATCTACTCGTGATTTTACGAATCTTATAGAACTCAAATAACTGGATAAGGTATCAAACCAAGTTTTAATGGCTTGTTCTAGCCCATAAATTGCCTTATTGAGCTTGAAAATATAGCCATGATACATTGGATTTCCAAAGCCAAGGGATTGAGACATATAAACCTCTTCATGTAAAGTGTCATTGAAAATTGCATTGTTAATATCAAGTTGATGCATTTTTCAACCTTTTGATAAGGTAATTGAAATAATAACTCTGACAGTCATAGATTTAATGAGAGGACTGAAAGTTTCCTGAAAATCAAACCCAGGTTGTAGATAAAAAACTTTGAGCCACAACACTTGACTTTTGTTTATCCAACAATCCAATTTTAAATTTCTTCATTCTCTATACCCATTTGGAAGCTATTATCTTCCTTCATAGTAGAAAAGGAACCAAAGACCAGGTGTTATTTTTAATCAATGCATTATATTCATACTTTATTGATTGTTTCTACCCCTGATGACCCTATGCTTGCTTAACATTGTGTTGTTCAGTTAAGAAGAGATCAATTGATAGACTTTGGATTTAAAGATCCCATTCTAATTCTTGTAACTATAGAAAGTTGATTATGAACAACAAGATATTGAGAGACTAAGGCAGGAGAATAAACAGATTCAAGATTGGTAAGAGGAACTTGAGAAGTATACTTAATAGGAGAAAATGAAGAAGGCTTAGAAGAAGATGGTAAGGATGAAGAAATAGAAGACACAGACTGATAAGAAACATATGAAAAATAAGTTTCTAACTGTAAAGGAACATGAGAAGTTGATGTGAATGCTTTTTGTGGCTTTTAAATAATTGGTAGAATAGTATTAATAATAAGAGACATAGGAATTTGAATTTTTTTTTTGAGAGAGACATGGTTTACAAGAAAATGTAAAGACATTTTCATGAAAAGTAATATGCTTTGAGATGTACATTTTTCCATTTTCAACTAAGCATTTATAGTTGTTATGTCTAGGACTATAGCCTAGAAAAGTGCAACGAACTAAATGAAAATGAACTTATGATTATTATAAGGTTTGATAAAAGGAAAATACAAGCATATAAAGACCTTAAGAAACTCAAAATTTGTCTCACCTTTGAACAACCTTTTCAAAAGAGCTTCATATTTCAAAACTGGTGTAGGGAGTTTGTTACAACATGTGTGGTTGATAGAAATAGAGTAGGAATGAAATTAATTCCATACATTCTTATGTTTGGTTGTATTGTAGATTAGGACTAGAATGGAATCTATTTATAAAAGAGAAAGAATAACAATTTCACTACCCCCTTTAGGAATTCTTATTCCATCTTCATATCCATTTTTTATTCTAATTTTACCCTTAAAAACACACAAATAAACCCTAATCCAAAAAATATTATCAAAAATATTTTTCTTGTTTTTAATATTTTAATAAAGTTAAATAATATTTTTAAGTAATAATTTTTAGAAGAATAATAATTTTAATAATATATTTTGTCTGATGGAAAAATAACAATTAAATGACATTATTTAAACTTTACAGAACATAGGATATTAAGGTAATATACAACATTTACAGTAGATGTAGAAGGTGTAAAAGGAATCTTATGTGCCTTACCAATAGCATATGCACTACATTGAAATTTGACTACTTTATTGTCATTGAAAGAAACATTTCATGGACTAAGAGCTTTCTTTACAATAGGTAAAGGAACATGTGCTAACATATTAAGCCAAATGGCTAAATCTAAAATAGAAGAAATACAAGCTTATTTAGCAGTCATGGTACAAACAGAAGGATGAGAAAACTTGTTTAGATGATGAGTTTTATCTGTGCATATAAAATCAAAGACATACAAGCCTTATAGAGCAAAAAGTTGTATGAAACTAAAAGTAAATAGGATTATAAGCACAAAATTAGGCTACACTAAGAATATTTTTAGCTATATATGATACATGAATAAATTCACTCAAGAGAAACTAACATTTTACATGATCAAAAAATGACAAACTTGAAGAAAAAATGCTAAAGATAGATAAGCCCTTGCCATTGCCATCAACAAGTTGATCTTCTCCAAAGTAAGGTTAATAGTAGGCCAGGTTAGCTAGATTTGAAGTCACATGGTGTGAAGCTCCAGAATCAAGATGCCAAAAAGTTTTTGATAAGGCTTATGGTGCAGCTAACATGGCTAGCAACATATAAGCATTAGCTATATTTGCATGGTAAAACTATTAAGGTGAATCCTAGATATATCAGATCTCATCATAGGCCCATAAGAAAACTGATAGAAAGGAAACTAAGTCCAATTTGCATTCATAGGAAATTGTGGTCCCTGTGACTCATTAGAAACTTGCAAATTCCCTTAAATAGAAGGCTAATTTTGTGAGGATTATACATATGCTAGTTAGATTGAGTAGAGAGTAAACCATCAATGATTTGGTTTTGAAATTGAGGGAGTTGTCTTATCAACTCGAGTCTTCTAGTTATGCATTAACTGAAGAAGATAAGATGTTACACCTACTTTTTGGTTTAAGTAAAGAATATAAGTCAGTTGTCTCCATCGTCACTCATAAAATGCAAATAGAAACTATTACAATTAATAGAGTTTCTTCTATATTTCTCAATTAGTTAGAATAAAGGAGTAAGATTAGTGATTCTTTACTTTCTAGAGCAAACATAGCTCAAGGAAAGGTAGTGTCATAATCTAGTGGACAGAATGCAAGTAATGTCTCTAAACCAAATGATTTATCACAAGTGCAACCTATAAGTTAAGTAATGTCGTTAAATCAATCTCCACTAATGAATAATTTTTGTTTCATGCCTGGACCAATGCTTATGCCTATGAATCAATCTTTTCCTTATGGTTTTTTTATGAATCAAATAATGTGTGTAAGAGGAAGGAATAACTATGGAGGTAGAGGAAGATTCAATAATAGTAGTAAATAATTTATTTTAAAATTATACCTCAAAAAAATTCTTATAGAACTTTGATGCAAATTTCGTTACTGGAAAACCTCTAAATGGATTTGCATTTTTGTTTATTAAATCAAAAACTAGAAATCTATAAAAGTATAACTAGTTATTTTCAAAATAATAACTTTAAAACTAAAAAAACTAAGAATTAGAAAGAGAAAGCTAGAAAGAGAGAAGATATTTTGAGAGGTTTAAGAGATGATTTTTACAATGGGAGAGATGATCATTTTATAGATGATAAAAAGGCCAAAAGGGGAAAAAATATCTCAAAAATTGATTTTGAACGCGTTTGGACAAGTTGACACGAATGTGGAGCGAGATTTACCACAGGATGGGTACTGATACGAGACTCGACGTGACAAGCATTGGCGCGGGCGGTACTCAACATGACATACGTGTGGCTCGGCATGGCGCACGCCAGATTCGGTAGATGCATGCACGAGGCAGGCTGGATTCGGCATGACGCACGCATGTATGACTCAACGTGACATGTGTGTGGATGCACGTGGAACTCGGCAGATGTGCATGGCTCGACGCAAATTGGGGAATTTTTGACTTTTTTTTACTCTTTTGATTCATTTTGTCCAATTTTTTCATTTTTTTGACTTTTCCTCATTTCTTTCTGATCATATTTATGATATATTACCTCCAGTATTTTCTTCGAATCTTTAAATTATTTTTGAACTAAAATACCCAAAAAACAATAAAAATAACTATGATTTTGAAAAGACAAATTTATATAAAAATATGATAAAATTATACAAATATAAATTTATTTAATCAATTAAAGTACATTAAATAATGATAATTTTAGTCTTTTTAAGCACTCATTATGATTATCCAGTTGGAGACAAGGATGAGGACAATAAAATGGGGAACGAAAAATGAGGAATGAGGAACCATATTTTATAACACGAGCCATGACAAAGATAGAGATCATATTCTCTGTCCCGTTGTTCGAAATTATATACCATATTTTTATAAATATATAAAAGTTTATTTTTTTTAATTTTTTTTATAATTTTAATTATAATTAAACTCAAACTAATCATAAGTAATGCATTATATATTTTTTTATTTTTTATTCTATTAAAACATGAGTAATTTTTCTTTTATAAAAATTAGTAAAAATATTTATTTAAATTAAAAAAATCAAAAATCTTATAATTATTTTATAATTTATTATTATTATTATTCTTTAAAATTAGTTTGTAACAAGATACTATCAATGTTTTTTAACATAAAATGATAATATATTTCTTGTTGTATGTATTTTATTTTTCTTCCTTTCATATAAATATCATTTATTTTTTACTATTTATTGACTCAATTTTATTTTTTTAATATAAAATGTTTATTATTAACTTATTATATTTATAAATTTTAAAAATAAAAATAATATTTAAAATATTACTTGGATCCCTATTTCCTATTGGAGATTCCCGATATGTCATGTAAGGATTTCAAATAAAGATGTTAGTTAAATCCTAATTTGTGGACAGGGAACTAGAAAGGTGTCTCTAGCCTTACCCTCCTCTGTTGACAACCTAAGAAGGAATAACCTAACATTTCAAAAAAGGATAACACTTCTAAAAAGAAAAAAAAGGTAAAACTCAGTTGGGTCAAAGGCATAGAAAAAGATTTATGTGATCTATAATGACCTAAAATCAAAATTTTACAACAATTGACTTGAAGGAAGCAAAACTATTATCAAATTTAGTGGAATAATTCACAGATCTTTCACTAATTGAATAGAAGTTGAATGTAGTTATGTAAACTAAAAAAAAACTAATAACTTCAGAAGATATAGTTAACAATTACTTTGCACCATTACAACAACAATTATCACCACCAAATAGGTTGAAAACCTAAGGAAAGATAGTACAACCACCAATACTATTCATTAAAATGCCTCTTGCAAAGACAATAAACATAGTACAATCACTAGTATTATTTAGAAAACATCCTCCAAGAATACATTGGTCATTGAAGATGAAAAAGATTAATATAAGAATTTATGTAAACTATAATGGTTGAGTTTCTATAATATATCCAGAAAATTTACCCAAGAACATATCGAAGATATGAAATTTTATGCCACATAAAAAGAGTTCCCTAGAGGTAGTAAATTTAATATTCTTTAATGAGTTAATCCAAATTTTCTTTATAAAGCTTTCTATGCAGATTTAATCACCATGAATTAATTTAAGTGAATTATTTTATTTTCTTAAAATTTTAAGAAAGTTATTAAGAACTTCTAGAAAAAAATAAGAGTATATGATAAGTCTATATATCTTTTATTTTTCAATTCAATCATGAACTAGAATGAAGAAGATTATGTTAATCTATATCATTTCATAAAATTAAGGATCTCTAATAGTAATAAAGAAGTTTCAAACCAAGGGAAATTCTAGAAAAGAAATTCAATACAGATAAACAATGTATACTAAAAGAACAAATATTAGGTCAAATTTATCATGAACTCAAAAAAATTGTTAATTCTTCTGATATCAAAGTAAATAATTTTACTAGTAAAGTCACAATCATTTTTCATAGCAATATATCATTCATTAAAGAAGATGGAGAAAAAATCAGTAAGTTTGAGGAAATTTTAATAGTAATAGCCTAAGAATTTGTCAAGAAACAAGAAAAGTATTTTGTTTTTACGGCAAGAAAATCACTAAAGATCGTAAATGCATTTACTGCATGAAGATGCATCATCGTCTACATCATCAAAAGGACTATCGTTAGAAAACGACAAAAAAATAAAGATGTAGAATCCACATCTTTAATCGGCAGGTCATGTCAAGGAAATGAAAGACATAAATTCAAAAGTCAAACGTAAAAAGTTAGGTGAATTATTAAAGTATAGGTAAAATAGTAATTTTTTCCTATTGTAAATAAGGATTCGTTGTCCTATAAAATGAACCCCTATTTTTATTAGTTGAACACAACTTCAGAAAGAGTAATCTCTCTACTCTAAATAATATTTATCTAGCAGTTATGTATCTAAAAACTATGAGTGGTTAAGAATCTTTTCAATGTTGTTAGTTGGTTTTAAGTATTGTAATAACTATTAATATTATAAATAAAATAGAGTACAATCACTTTTTTTCAATTTTTTAGTAAGTCTAATTTTGACATCATACTATGCATGGATGAAAAGACTTCACCATTACGAGAAGGGTATTAAGGTTTGAGCAACCTAACACATATTTAGTGTAATAAAAAAGAAAAACAAAGAAAGAAAAGATCGTAAAGAACCATTAAATTCTGGTATGATAATTATAATTCTAAGTCAATTAAAGATCTTGAATGATTAAAAATTTATTTATAATATTTATAAAATTAATAAATAAGAAAATAAAAACAAAAAAACCAGCTATAAATCTATATAAAAATAAACATAAGAAATATACAAAGCTAAAACAATATTTTACAACACTAAATGTTGTTTCTTAAAAATTATTATTTAAAGACAAACATACAAAATATAGTATTTTTGCGTTTCTTTTATAAGGATAAGGTAACAGTTGGTACCCAATTCCATCATAAAATGTATCGGTATGTATATATATATATTTCTTTTTGATTATTCGACTTGGTTGGTGACAATTTTAATACTATATTTTTTTTATTTTTTGAAGTGATTTTTTAATCAATTGTGTTTGATAATGATTTTAATTGTTATTTTTTAAAAAAATCATTATCAAAATATGTTGTGATTCATAAATCTTTAAAAATAAGATTTTTGAATTAGATTTCTGATTTCTAATTTCTGTTTTTTTTTTCATTTTCTCTAAACTTTTTTTTAAAATAAATCAAGTCTTACAACTTTTATATTTATAAGTATTTTAAGAAAATAACTAAAAACATAAAATTTATAAATAATAACCAAAATATTTATTTATTTTTTAAGTTTTAAAAAAACATTATCAAACAACTTGTAATTGATTTTTGATTTTTTTTTTAAATCACCAAGTAAATTTTTTTTTAAAAATATTAATAATCATTTTTATAAAAAAATTATAAATCACAGAATTAATTATTTAATCATAAATCATAAATTAAAATCGTTATTAAATAAATCATTAACTTTTAAAATTGTTGTAATAAACTTTTATATGAACTCACCAACTCATTTTACTAACATGATTTACCATTCCATTTAATATTTGACACATGTATTAAAATTTTCAAATAAAATTTAAAAGATAAATATATTTTAAATTCATATATAAAAAAAGTTATGATAAAAAAATAAACCTCCTCGTATTCTTTTAACTTTTATCGTAAATTTAATAATTATGTTTAATAGAAAAACCCCTTATATGTTTAGTTACATTTAACAACTATTAGAAGCAAAGCCTAGGTCTATTTTTTTTACTTTTTTGCTACTGATTTTTTAATAAGGTTTGTTTTTATACTTTAAATTTATTTTAAAAACAAATTATATCTCAAGAACGATCAAAATTAAATTATTCATAATTATATATTCGAATTTTTATTTATATCTTATTTATAAAAATCAGAATAAAATATGTGTTATTAATTAATATATTACAGGATAGAAGTTTCTTCATGAACCTATATTTAAATATGGTCATAATTAAATGATAAAATATGTGTTACAAATGTAGAGTACATGTGCCTCACACATTAGTTTCAATTCTCTTGGCAGATCCAAAATAATTTTTTTTTTTTGTAGATTTAACATATCATTTACTTTTAGCATGTTTTTGGATTGTGCAGTATGCCAACCCCACCACTCTCCCTTTTTGTTATCTAAAACAAAAATAATGAAATGTTCAAGAAAATAAATTACCCATGTTATATTTGTGTAAAGAGGCCGGCATAATCTAGTCTAAACCTCTTTAGTATGTTGTGTTAGGCTTGGTTAAATTCTATAAATTATAGGACAGTCTAAATCCAATTTTTTTTTTTCATCTCTATTTAAAAGACTAACTTTAATATGTATTATACATTATATAAAAATTTAATTATTTTAAATAAGAAAATAAAAATTAAGATGATATAAATTGTTTGGCCATTTTTTTAATTTATTGATTATCTTTTTTATTAATATATTTATGAGAAAATAAAAAGTCATCCCATAAATGTCACTTATGAGGAGATAAAAAATCACATTAATAAAAATAAAGATAATTTAAATTATTAAGAAATATTATAAATTGAAGTAAATAAAAAATATGTCTACAAAATTATTTTAGTATTTATATTATCACCTTTTCTTTTTAAAAAATATATTAAGAAACTTATTTGTTTCTTTATCTAAAGTAATTTATACATTAAAAAATTAAATATAATCTAATCATTTTTTTTATTTTTTATTTAAAAATATTTAATTTAAGAATTTACTATTTTCTTTATATAAAAATAAAAAATCTTCAGATCTTTATGACTTATGAGAAGATAAAAATCTTATATTAAAACTAAAATAAATTTGTATATAAAAATGAAATAAAAAATATTATATGATTAATTATATTTAAAAATGAAGCCAAAAAAATTGAAGGGCCAAAAGGGTTTCAATACATTAAAATACATAAGTAGATGGATAGAGCCTCAGTTGAACTAATATTAGGCCAGACTTAAATGGATCTAGATAATCTTGATCATTTTACACCTCTACATGTCTAACTAAGAAGTTAACTATTAATTATTACAATAAAATGCTATTAAATGTAACTAAAACATAGAACGGGTTTTTATATTAAATGTACAATAAAAGTGAAAAGAATATAAGGTGTTTTTTTTATTATTATAATTAATTTTTTTTTGTTATATATGGATTTAAAATACAATTGTTTTTTAAGTTTATTTGGAAAATTTAATATATATATATATATATAGTAAATAGAAATCAGTAAAATGAGGTAGTGAGTTTTTCCTGCCTCAAAACTCTATAATGCCTCTCCAAAATAAAATATTGAATCTTCCAATCTCATCATCTTGTCCCACACTCAAATAGTACTTATTAATTCAACTAAATAATAATAATCATGTTGCAATCTGTCAATGAATGCAATTTTGTAAGTGTGATTACTCATTTGCTATTTCTCACAATTTGTTATAAATTTTGACCTTTTGTCATGTATCTCTCTCTATATAACCATGCAGGTAACATTTGCTTGTTTTTTTCACTGTATAATTCATACATATTGAAAGAGATGATAATGAAATATATAAAGGAGAGAGAATGAGAGAGAATGTGTGATTTTTATATTTTATTATTCTATCTTTTATGTTATTTACTTAAACTAAGGTACCAATTTAATCTAAAATAATTAATAATTTATTTATTATTAAATATATTTATATAAATTTAACTGTGTGTAAAATTGTCTTGATATACTTATATCATATTTGTCAAAGGTGCTAATGTTTATACTTTTTTTCAGTATATGTTGCTTGATAAGGAATAGACACCGGCTTTAAGTCCGTATTAAATCCCACCTTTAATTGATTCCTTTGTTATGTTATTTATACACATTTTTTAAGGCTCTAAACTAGGTGATTCATGGCTAAATAAATTCTTTGGCCAGTTTACCTAATAAATTAATAAATTAATCTATTGTAATAGAAACTAGGTTATTTCCTAAGTTTATTTTAAAAAAATGAATAAATACGTATTATAATTTAAGATAAATGGTTAGAAGAGTCCCTTACACTTTTCTATTAAACTTTAAAGATCACTTATTTCATTTACTTTTAACCAGTATCATTTAGACATCATTTAGACTATGTTTAATCATAGAAGTGAAATTAGAAAGAAAAAAATTCTAAGTATTTTTATATTTAATTGTGTTATAATTAGAAATGATATGAAAACAATTCCATTATTAGTTATTCCATTCCAATACCCATTATATAAAAAAAAATTATTTTAATTTTGTCCTTAAATTTTAAAATCTTAACCCTAAAACTTTAAATCCTAAAATCAAAAATCCAAAATCTTAAACTTTTTATTTCAATTTTGATTATGTGATATTTATTATTAATATGATCTAACAAGGATAATACTTCACTATCATATATTAATACTTGAATATCATTTTGCAAATAATATGAAAGAAAAAAATTTAAAATATTTTTAAATAATAATTATTTAAAAAATATTAATTTTTAATAATATAAAAATTAAATATCATTATTTAAATTTTAGATATTAATATAATATACATTATTTTTAATTCATTCTCGTTAAAAACCAAACACTATAATAATAATATTATTTTCTTTACATTTCATTCACATTATCATTATTTTTTCATTCTGTGATGTAACTTTAATTCTAGAAATATGTTATTTGCTTATTTTGATTATTAAAAAAATAATAAATGTTAAACTTTGATATTTTATATTATTAAATAGTTATAAATCATGTGACAAAAATGAAAGGAAGAAAGTCTATATGTTTTTATGAGCTTCAAAATTGTAGGAATAATATAGGTGAGAATGAATTAATCATGTTTGGAAAGAAAAACATTAAATGATAAAACTATCCCTTTAAAGAATCCAACAAATTGGTGAAGTAAAAAAAATATTTAAAATAATATGGCTATAGCTATTTTTGTCTTCTCCTTTTACATAACCAAAATAACCAAATAACACATTTTACAAACAAAATGAGTGAAACAACTCCACACGTCCACACCATATAATTTGTGCACACTTTTAAAAATAATGTGGTCAAACCGATGTCACGAAAGTGCCCAGTGCCATTGCGCACGTTAGACTCTTTCTTTAGACATTTGATTGAGAATCTCATTACACAACTTTGCCTGAATATGACATTATATTATATGGAGCCTGTCCTTACGGTCATGTTTTGGCTCCTCTTCTAGAATTGCACGCTTCAAATGAAAAAGGAAGAGGGGGGAAAAATTAATGAAACCTTGAATTATAAATCACTGGGTGTGATAATAACATCAAAGTCACTTAGCGTCCACTCTGCTACTTCATCTTTTTTACTAACAAAAACTTCAGTACCTACATCAATTGATGTCCATATCCTCCTAGCTGGAGGGCTCTCTGGATCCTGCAACAGGGCAACAGAGCAACAGATGAAAAACAAATGTCACTTAGATATTTATGATAATTATTGTTATTTTAGTTCAAGTTTTGAGTCCAAAATTGCAGGTTTTTGGAGTTTGTGCCAAAAACTACCCAAAATGCAAGTTTTCACTATGAACATACATGGTAAACACCTAAAAACATAACATATAAGAAGATACTTAACCCATCTCCTAACAACTTGAGGTTTTAAATGAATGCGTTGCTTATAATCTTCTAACGTGATGTTAGAGCATAAGGTTTGAACCTATAATTTTTATTTGCGTTAGTTAAATATTAAATGCACTTCTCTTCTTTCACTTGCACCTTCTTTTAAGTCAATCCCTACTTGATGTGCCCTTCAAAATATCTACTATGGCATTCTATTTAAATCCATTGAATGTGCCTTCAAAACTATCAATCTAGTCCACAAATAATATCCCATCACAATCGTCTACTTAGTAAACATGTGAGAGCTAATAGTTAACCCATCTCCTAATAATTTTAACTTTTAAAAGAATTAGTTGCTAACAATTTTCTAATACATGAGTTATGTTAGGCTATACAAAGAATGTACTGCATTTTTGGGACTTCTTGGTACAGACTCCAAAAACGCATAATTTAGGGCATGAACTGTTGATTCAAGATGGTAAATTTTTTGGTCATATGGGTTTGTTAGCAATATACTAACCTGATAAAAGTATAGTCTACTGGTAAGTGCACCAACACCAAGCTCCCAAGTTCTGGCATCTCCAATCCAACCCTGCCCTTTTTTAGTTGGGTAGCCATAGTCAACCCATGTAGGATGTGGCAACAATTGAACAATCTCTTGAGCCTGAGGATTACTATAAGCATCACAACTGCGAACAGGTTGCTCTAAATATTGAGCATTCCCTGGAGCACAATAATAATGATATGCTGAGTATGGAAAATTAGCTGTGTCATTTCTATATATCTTTCTATTATCTTGTGTTATATGATATGGTGGACAATTCATCAAACCATCAGGACTACACCAAGATGGTGTATCTGGGTTTATTATCATCTCTGAGTATCTGGTTACATCAGTCAGTACATCTCCATCACAAGGTTTGCCATTGTTCTTCCAACAACTACCGATATCAAGAAGGTAGAACTGGCTTTTGGATCCTCCACCTTGTTTGATATCCAAACTCAATCTGACTTTAAAATTTGGTGATTCTGGAAGCTGCAATAAATCTCAGAATTGTAACTTACGTGATGGTGAAATGATTGGTTATAGAAAGAAAAAAAAAGATCAAGTCTATAGGACTCTGCATTAGGCAAAACATGTACTTTTAAAGGGTTTTCTTAGGAAACAAGATTGAAAATAATGATGAGGATGTTCTAGACCTCTTGTTTAACTCTTTATTGTTCTTATCAGAACCTATGTAGCAGTAGTTGTAGGACTGACCAATTTTCTTGATATTATTTTTTTCCTTATCAATTTCCTTAATCAACACGCAAAAGAAAACATTTTCCTCTTCTTCTTCACTAGTAAAATCCAGATTCCAAACACATTACAAAAGAGTTATGACAGTAAAAGAAAGTTACTGAACCAAACGAATTTTTTTTTTACCAAAAGTGCTTTAAGGGATTAGAAAACACTATTTTAAAACCACATTCAAAAATTAGCACAAGCAATCGCACCCTTAAGCAGAGTTGACGACTAAAAAAAAAGGAGCAATAAAAGTATAATAAAAGCTGATATCACACACATACACATACCAACAACAAAAAAATCATCCCTTCTCTTCCTAAGAATATACAGTTAAACTAATATGACATTAGACTTGAATATGATATTATTTATTTCAAACTCATCAAATTATCAATTTATGTATACAAGAAAGAAGAAAGATTTGTGTAGCAAAAAAAAAAAAGATTTTAACAAACAAACAAGCATAGCATCGGCAATAACATCAAAAACAATTAATGAATTAGTGTTCTCCTTACTCACTTCACCTAAATCTGTTTAATTCTATAGCAACAACTAATGAAAATACTAATTTAAAATCCAGCTAAACTAGGGCTCTGAAGAAAACTCCTTTCAAAATTAAGCATAAATTCAAATCTTTAAACAACAATCTTACAGTTTTAAGCATCCCTCTTGTGTCATAATGATACCCACCAGAATACCCTTGTGTTGCATCAGCTCTAAGATAAAGCATCAACCAAGGGTACTTCTTTGAAGTCTTGAGTTTATGATTAAATACCCAACTTCCCTCACCAACTTTCTTTTCCCAAATAACCTCATAGAAAGAAATCCCATCAAGTCCATCTCTAGGTTTTGAACCCAAATCATAAGTACCATTTAAACTTCCTCTCATTAAACCCCCATCTAACAACCTAGTCTTGTGATGCTTCAAAATGGGTTGATTCATACAACCTTCTCCAAAGCAAGGAAACTTTGATCCTGAACCAAAAGGTCCTACCTTTTTGCCATTAGCAGGACATAAACCAGCTTTTGTATCAAAGTTTCCATTTTTAAGCATAATCATCCAAAATTGCCAGGGGTTTTGAGTGTCTCTAACTTCACATAAAGAACCCATGTAGAGTTCTTTTTGTGCTGCATAAAGATCTACATTTTTCATAGCATCTGAGCTTAACCCTGGAAATAGTGTCCCAACCCCAAGCTTAGTATCATCTTTTGATACCCTGTGTTTCAGAAATGAACCTGCTCAAAACTAAAGGGAATCAAACAACACATAAGAAGTTTCAAATATGGAAAATTTTATCAAATAAATGAAAGCTTGTTATGAGCTGCCCTTAATACAGATAGAATAAAGAAGAAAACAAAAATTTGGATAAAACCCACAATTGTTTGCTCTCTACTAAAGCTTACTTGTAATATCAAAGCAATCAGCAGCTCTAGGGCTTCCCATTCCAGGTGCTTCTTTACCAACTTCGTTGCAAAAGTTCCAAGCTTCAAATGCCACTCTCAGTCCATCTCTTCTCATTCCTGGATCTCCAACTGCTGATAAGTACTGTTTCTCTGCAATACCAATTACATATCTAACAAGAACATTTACCAACAAAAGAAACAGAACAATTTCTTTTTCCATAGCTACCCTTTTGGCTGTCTTCATTGCTTTACGGTGAGAAAACAGAAGAGCAGTTGAGCAGTCTTGTTTGTAAGAAAGGCTATATATATATATATAGATTTTGGGGAAATGGGTATCAGCTGGCTAGTGATATTGGCCTTTCCCATACTGTTTTAAACTTCTTATCCTTTCTTTTTTTTCTTCGTTTTTTTTTTTTTCCCTCTTTATCGATGAGTCATTAATTCCAGGATTTAAATATGACTGCTTCCTTTTTTACTCAAAAAATAAATAAGTATAATTTTATTTTTAATCACAATTATACACTCACTGTTTTTAAATACATATTTTTGTAGTATTTATAAAAATAACATATATAATTATTATATTACAAGTAAATAATACCAAAAATAATATAAAGAGAAAAAGATTTTGGGGTAAGTTTACTAATTAAAAGCAAAATCTAAAGAAATCAAATTGAGCTTGAATAAGAATAAGAATGAATGGATACAGATATATTCATTTTTAATAAAAATTGAAATAATGATTATGTGAAGTAAATATAATTAATGGAAATGAAGAGAGGTAAAAATAATTTTTACAAAATTTTCATTTCATTAAAATTTATTGATTGAAAAAGTATAATTTTATCATTTATGATAAAATAATATTTATTTTTTTCAAAGAAATAAAACAATACACAATTTCTATCTCTATATGCACATAACAAAAAAATATGCATAACAATAAATCAATAAAGATCAAGTTTATGAAGTTTAAGTACTTTTGCAATATTGCATTACAATGAATATATGAAATAAGTAATTTTAATATGTTTAATTTTATCATAAAGTGAAATAAAAATAATAACAGAATAATTATAGCTAATATCAATAACTAATATTTTCTACCCAAAAAAAATATGAATGAGAACAGTAACTTTGAAAGCTTTTCAATCATCGGCTCTTTCTATGCAATATACAAAAAATAAAAATCTAACTAATATTTTGAATTTTTTTAAAAATATATTCATAATTTTTAAGATAATAAATGCACCAACCCTTCTATATTATCATTCTTGGTCAATTTGTTTTACATAAATATTACATACATCTTAATTCATCTTATCATTTTTTATCCATTTTTATCTATATATAAATATTACATATATTTTAATCATATAATATCATTATTTATATATTATAGTCATTATACAAATATTATATCTATTTTAATTTTAAAAATATTAAAATCGTAATTTAATCTATTCAAGCATCATTTTTCTAATAAATCTAAAGTAATTAAACTTTTTTACTAATTATCTTACATGACTAAGGATAAATTCATATTTTTATTTTTTAACATTAAAATTTTATTTATTATTTCAAATCCTCTTATAGAAATTCAAAAATAATAAATAAATAAATATCTAACATTATATTATTTTTATTTCAAACTTATTATTTAATATCTCAATTAGTAACTTAAAAACAAAATTTCAAAATTGTTATTTTTTTCTAAAATTAATTTTATCAACCATAAGATATAAGTTACAATAATATAAAAAAAAATTAATTTTATCTGATTTCTGATAAAAGTTAACATTGATAATTTTAAATTAATTTTAGAAAAGAAAAGAAAACAACGGCTCTCAAATTTTGTTTTTAAATTACTAATTAAGATATTAAATAACGAGTTTGAAAAGAAAATAATGTTAAATATTTTTTAATTATTATTTTATATTTTTATAAGAGAATTGAAATAATAAATAAAATTATAAATGTTTAAAAAACATAAATATAATTTTATTCTAATGTTGGAGATATGTATAAGTCACATATAAGAGAATAAATAATAAAAAATTAATTTCTTTGTATTTAATAAAAAATTAATGTTTTGATTGATTTGATAGTATATTTTAAGAACTAACATGAATGTGATATTTACTTAGGAATAAATATAGATGGAGAATGATATCATAAAAATTTATTTAATATATGATACTGTTATTTTATGTAATTTATAAGATAATAACATTTATTTTTCTTTTTATTTATTTATAAAAAAGTAATTTTATACACATTAATCTATAGTTTATTTAAGTTATTGTTAGTATCATATATCAAGTGAAATTATGGTAAAATAGACATATTTTAAGTATCTATATGATCCATTTATTTATACTAAATGTGATGTTTAGTCTTCTAATTTAAAATTTTATTTTTAAGTCTATTTGTTTGTAAATAGTATTTTTTAAATCCATTTGTCTATGAAAATGTGACAGGTAATGATAAAATTAATTTTTTATCTAATTTTTCTTTAAATATGATGGAATATCACTTATATTATATGCACATTTATATTTTTCAATAAATATACATAGAAAATTATATTTGATTAAAAATTTACTCAAATATTTTAATAATTTTTTTTTCAAAATTTAACAAATTTTTTAATAATAATTAAATATTTTTTCATGTCTAATACACAAAGTAACTCATTAGAAGATGAAAATTTTATTTAAGTTTAATCTAAATAATTTGTTAAAAATATTGAGTAATTTTTTAATTAAAAATTATTTCATTAAATATATGTCTATCAAAAAATATAAGTATACATGTGTCACATGTGTTATTATTTTATATTTAATATATATTGAATTAAAAATTAGTTATTTCTTTGATTAATATATTTTTCATAAATAAAAAGATTTAAAAATATTTTTTAAAATAAATTGATTAAATAACTCTTAAATCTTAAAGAGATGAATTTATATTATATTTTTTCCTATATTTTGTTTTTTACATGTATTCTAAAATATAGGGAATATAGTTTCCGTTAAAATATTAAGTAAATTAGAGTTATAAATAATTTTTATGTTATTTTTTTTTACCTATTGAAAAAAGAGAGCATAAATTTTGTTTTGTATATTTCAAAATTAGTTAAAAGAAAAAAGAAAGAAACGAAATCGTACATATATTATTTTTCCAAGTTATTATTATTATTTTACCTATTGAAAAAAGAGAGCATAAATTTTGTTTTGTATATTTCAAAATTAGTTAAAAAGAAAAAAGAAACGAAATCGTACATATATTATTAAATATGTTTGTTATTTATTATTTTATCTTTCTAATTTATTGAATATTTATTTAAAAAATATATATTAATTTTAAATTTAATTAACTTAAAATACAACATTATAAATTTTTTTTACATGGCACACAAGACAAAGCACCCATAAACCGAGTGTTAGAAGGGAAAAGGGTGGGACTGAGGGACCCATCCTCATTTGTTTTCAAGTAAATTAGTTTAATTGTTTAAATCCAACACGAATAAATAAATATATAAATGAAATATTAATTAAATTGAATTTAGATTCAATTTGTATCATTTCAAAAAATAAAAAAATAATGATTAAATTAGGACTAATCTATCAATACAAAAATAAAAATAATTATAATTATTTATATATATTATATATATTATATTTTTTATAAAATGAATTTGTTAATTTATACAATGAAAAAGCATTCCATTTATTATTTTCATTGTAATTTTGTTATCTTCGTATATTAATTATTTAATTATTAATAATAATTATATAATATTTTATTACCAATAAATATAATTAGTTATATAAATATTTATAAATTTTATTTAAAAATAAGATCTGTTACAATTTTTTTTAAATTAATGAATTATTTCGTATAAATTACTTATAATGAATTCATTGATTTATTTATGAGTCTATTAAATTAGTTTATAATTTTATTATTCTTATATATTTTTATAAATATATTATGCTATCATTAATTACAATTAAATAAAATTTAAACATAAAATATTTATTTATTTTAATTTTAAAGAACATTTGATTGAGTTGTTTTGTAATATATTTGTGACTTTAAAATTTTGATTTTATAAAAAAATTGTAACAAAATTGTTATTTTTATGTTTAAAATTATTATAATCCATTGGATTTTGTTCAAAAAATGTATTATTTTAATTAAATTAAAAATTATAATTTTTTATAATATTTTAAATTAATATTAGGTTAAATAAGTTAAAAGGATCAACTAATATATAAAAATAAAATTTTGATTAATTTTGACTAATTTATATTGTATTGAGTTTTTTTTTTAATTTGGATTAAGGTTGAAAAATCAAATCTAATTAAATTTAGGTTAAGTTTCTGTTAATTTAGGTCAGATTAATTTGAATAAACTTAAATTACTCTAATTTGTACATATTTTTTAAACAGAATCGAATATTTCAATCCATGAAAAATATCACTTAAATTTATATATATTTTTATACTCATATTTAGAATATTTTTTTATCATAAACTTTAATACGGTTACAATTAATATGTTAAATAATTATTGATTATATATATTTTTAACTTATAATTATATGTCATTATTTTTTCTCACATTTAATTCTATTTATATGGTAGAATGAGTTATAATTATTTTAAAATTTAAAAAAAAAATTAACATGTGACAAGACAAAAAATTTAAATTTAAATTTAATATATTTATCATTCTTATTCATACATTATTATTGTACAATTATTTATTATTTTTAATTGGTGAAATTTACTTTTAGAAATACAATTTAACAAAAGAATAACATATTATTTTCACTAATATCAGTCTCTAGTATAAATACTTAGATGGTATATAAGTTAATTTTAAATTTTGAGTTCGGAGTCTTGCCCGACCTATAATCGAATGATGAATTAATTGGAATTTTTCGCAACATAACTACAGTTGGTCATGACAAGTGGGTTTAGCCCTTTGAGAAGTTCAAGTCGAAAGGGATAAAAGAGTTTGGATTTTTTTTCTTTCCTATTAATAAAAATAGTATTATTAAAATTTATAAACATAAAATTATAATATTTTTATATACATTTTTTATTATTAAATATATTATTTTATTTTATATACTTTATAATTAACGATCATTTTAATTAAATTATAATTATTTAAATTTATTTAATATTAAATGTTATCTAATAAAATATATTTAAAATTTTATTATCGTAAATTTTATGGATATTGTTATTATTATTAATTTTTTTTTTTAAGAAAGTAACAACTTGATTTTGTCTAAAAAGCAGTGTAAAAAAGAATAAGAACATGTCATAAGATAGAAAGATTGAAAGTAGAGCATGAGATGGAAAGCACCTAAAGCTCAAAGAGTCAAAGTAATTTAAATCAATCAAAATTTAGCATTAAGAAATTGCAAATCCATGAAAGATTGAAAGCAGAGCAAATGTGAGTCCGATGAAAAAAAAAAGTTTGAAAGTAGAGGAAGAATTTAATGCTTTCTGTTTTTTCCTATTTTGGATGACGCGCAAGAAGATTTTCCTCTATTTTAGTTTGAACAATGATGTTTATTTTTTTTAATGTCAAATTGATGTGTATATTCGTCTAAAACATATAATTTAAAAATAATCATATTATGATAATATATTTTATTATTATACAAGAATAATTTATTAATTATTATTTTATCTAATAATAATAATAAAATATAATTAATATTAATTAATATTTTATATATTTTTATTATAACAATAATAAATATTATTATTTTAATTTAATTGATTTTTGATTATTAAGTAATAAGTACTATCGTTCATCATTTTATATTTTAAATTTATATAATTTAAGGATAAATATCTTTGTATTTAATTTTTTAGTAAAAATATTGATTAGTACTCTAACTTAAGAAATATATTCTTTAGTAATTTTATTTATAAAAAATTATACATATAAAAATTTTTAGCAGTATTAATAAATATTTTATAGATTTATTGATAATTTTTTAAAGAAAATAATATTGAGAGTATTATTAAACAGTAAAATAACAGTAATAATTTTGATAATTTTTTTATATAAAATAATTTCAAAATTATTAAATTTTGTTGGTATCTTTTTTAAAACAAAAACAATTAAATGATACATTTTTTAACTTAAAAGATTAAATAATATTTTTTGTATAAATAAAAAAATCAAATTATAATTCCGCTTTTTAATAAATATCTGAGATGTAATTTGATACAAATAACGATATTATACCTTCAAATATCTTAAAATATTACTTATTAGAAAGATTGTATAGATATAATAATTTTTTACACTAGAGTTTTATTTTTATTATTTTATAATATGAAAATTTATTTTATTTATAAAATCATATTTATGTAAAATAAATTAAAAATGTGATACGAAAATGATTTATAAGAACATAGTATCATATTACGCGTTAATGGTGTGTGTGGGCTCTCTAATGTCCTTTCAATGTGAAATTTTAAAAGGTGACTATTTGACACGTGATATTTTCGATGGTGGTCCCAGATTTTTCAAATGATGCATGGAATTTAAATCCAAACAGAGGATACTCGATTGGGTATAAAAGTGAAGGAAGGGTCTCTTTCAAGTTGAGTCACAATGGTTGATTGATTGGGCTTTCATATCTGGTAGCTTAGGATGCCTTACTTTTTAGAGGTTTCAAAAATTAGGCCATCATTTGGTAGTAATGGCTATGACGCACATGCGTTGGCTTAAGGATTGTATGAGGTGGTGTACGAGGACACTCAGATCAATGGTGGGCATGTATTAATGGGACTATACAAACACATCCCTATTTTGTATGGGGAATAAGTCCAAGTCCTTTTGCTTGTCTGGTAGTAATGATGTGCCAACACAGACAATTTTATGGCTTAGAATATGATAGAATCAAGAGTCATATCTGTTCGGTTGGTTCAAAAGTAGAACGTGACCCTATCGAGGGTTCAATTCTTGATCTAGCACAATGGGAGATGGAATGCTATAAATGTGATGCAACTCGAACTCATCGGTTGTGGCCCTTGAAGGATCAATTGGCGATGCTTGGGAAACACCATCGAGTTTGGTCGATAATTGCATGTTCAATATACTTTGTTCGTGCACTCCTTAGGTGGTGATAGATGGGTCATGTTTAGCCATATCTTGGGCGATGATGATATGAAGTGTGAACCATTTTTCTTTATCCTTTGGAGGACAGAGTATTTGTTCTAGTAACCTATACAAGTAGATGCATAACTTGTTAGGCATGGGGTGAGACTTTATTGTCCCTTACAAAAGATTGGTTGTCTGATTCAAGAGATTGGTTCATCTTAAAAGGACAAAAAAGTGTAGCCTTTAGAGATCACACAGAGTGAACTTCTTCTGGAGTAGTTTTCTACTAAACTGTTATGATATTTTCTTCAAAGATCACATAGTTTAGAACACTAGATAATACTGTAAATTTTTTTCTCTAGTTGTGATTCAACTAGTAGAGCACACTCGTTTCCACGGACAGTGTCCAATATTGATACCGATTTTTTTAATATCAATGATTGAATACACCTTTGCTTCCTGTTAACTTAAGAACAAAAACACAACGTTAGAACCTTATACCACCACTAGAGTGTAACGACTTTTAACCCTCTGATACCTAAGTAAGTCTGAGTAGTGAGAAGAAGGAATAGATTAGTCTCTTCTTGTGATGCAGAAAGATATAGAGAGATATTTAATGAGAGAATATAGATCTTAACGTTTTCATTTATCTCTAGTTATGAAGTTTTGAGAAGAAGTTATGTTTAATGATTAGTAGTGATGATTATAGAAGAAAATATATTTGCTGATGATTCATACCATAATGATAGACTTATATTTAAATATCAAAGTTTTATTTACTTAATTATCTCATTGTCGAAAATTAAGAGTTTAAATGTTGATCATTTATCTTATTAAAAATTTAACTGATATTGATACTCATCTACTGATTCAGTCCTGATTGGACTAGCCTGTGAATTATTTACTGATTAAAACATCTTATATTATGCCACATTACCTGAAGCTTGTGAATTATTTACTGATTGTGACCTCTTATATTATGTCACATTACGTGAACTATTTTACATCTAATAACGTCTAAGGGTGATCTTTTAACATGATTTATATGATTCTATCTTTTTCTTTGTCCTTTTAAATATGATGTTTTTGATTTAAGTAATGTTCCATTTCATATTTTAAAGAATTTAAGTCCTTAAATATCAAAATTTATTGAATATATGATATCTTATACACGTAGATTAGAGAGCTCAAAGAGTTAAAAATGAATGATGAAAAAATTGACTCTAATTTTATTGATGATTTTTTTAAAATTTTAGTAATATTTTAATATATTTAAATTTTTTTGATTTAATTATTATAATAATTGAATATATATATACATACGGGGTCAGAGAGAAAGGAGAAAAAAACTAAAATAATTTAAATATTATATAACAGAATATGTAAGTTTATGTGGCACAAAAAATAACACACCCAATGAGAGGCAATTAAAGAGATTACTCCAATTTGAGCAAGTTGTGAGTTATTTCAAGAACAACTAAAATCTATCTTTTTTTATTAAATAATAAAATTATATAATAATAAGATTTAAAAAATTTAGCTTATGGTGGAGTCAAGAGTTTTAATACTAAATATTAAAATTAAGAATATCATATTAAATAAAATAATTTAATATTTCAACCACTTTGATGCCCCCACGCGGTTACCATTACCTTTTTTTTTCATCCAATAAACAATTTACTTTTCTTGCAACCTTAACAAATTGCACAACTTTGAAACCCACTAGCACTTGCTAAACTATTTAAATTAGTTTCGTTATAATTATGTAATTTTATCTATTTAAATTTATTTACAAAGTTTATTTATGTACATTTTTTTAAAGATACACTTAATTCTTATTTTTATTAAATAAATAAAATATTACACATATACATTAATAGATTCAAATTTAAATTTATGATAATGAGATAGAGAATCATATTATCTAAACATTTTAATCAAAAGAATACATTTTAACAATAATGATATTTTATGGATTTTTTAATAATATTATCAATATTTTTGTGATAATTTATCTAAAAATATAAACATCACATTTTGATGTTAATATATATAAAAAAATAACATTATCGTGACAATATCATTATAACGTCAACATTTTCATTCATGCTTATGAGTTAGTTGCTTTAAGTTCGTATTTAAAGGGTTCTCAATTTTTGTAACATTCATTTTATATTTTTTTAAAATAATTAATTTGTTAAATAAAAATTTTCAAATATATTAATTTTAAAAATATCAAATATTATTAGGATGGTAATATTACTATAACTAATTTTTTTTATTGTTACAAACAATGCATGAATTTCTTATTTTTTTATTATAAATAATTCAAATTTAATGTTATTATTATTGGATAAAATTAATCAATATTAATTATTGTAAGGATTACGAGTGTTGGTTATTTTCGTGGATAAAATATTTATCTGTAAATTTATTTTTAGGCTTGCTATCAAGTCTATCAAGAAAGCCAAACAAATGTTCAAGTTCCAGATAATTATACTTCACATATATCTTTGATAACTACAACACATAAGATTACATTTATGCATTTAATAACACATGTTTATAAATCTGAAATGATTTTTAGTGCTAAAATATGGAATAAGATATGCTAAAAGATATTAGATAAGATATATTCTAAAATAAGATATGCTAAAAGATATTAGATAAGATATATTTTAAATTATATTTGAAATCCTTATCATAAAAGATGTCATAAAATCTATTTTTAAAAAACATTAGATAAGATATACTCTAAATGATAGTTGAAATCTTTAGCATAAAAGATATCATAAAATCTATTTTAAAAGATATTAGATAATATATATTTTAAATTATAACTGAAATCTTTACCATAAAAGATAGCATTAAATCTATTTTAAAAGAAATCTATTTTAAATAAGAGTTATCTTAATTAATGAGAATTACTAATCCTATTTATAATAGAAAAGATATTTATCAATTGCATAGGATTAAGAGTTTTAATTTTTCTTATAAATAAAACTCATTGCTCATTGTTTCAATGAACCACACAAGAGCATTCTTTTAATCTTCTTAATTTATCTTTCTTGTTTTACAAATATAAGATCATAATTTTTTAGGCTTTTTTATTTAATTAATCTATTAAATATTGGTGGTTATATTTGATTGATTAATAAACCTAATTATTTTATGATATTTTGGTAATATATTCTTATGACTTTTTCTTTATTTTTGTTTTTAAATTGTTAGATCAAATAATTGTTTTATCATATCATAGTTATTTGATTTGATTATTAATATTTAAAGAAGCTATTTTTATTGAACTTGTGCTTGATCTTTTTGCTATAGGATTTATTAGTTGATTTTATTTAAGTGACATATGTTTTGAATCATCTAGTTAGGATTATTCATTATTAAATTCGTTATAGAACACACACGAGTACTTGTGTTTTTTGTGCTAATCATTTTGGAGTTAATTTTAGAACGTATCTAATTGGCAGAAAGTTTATTGAAACATTGGTCTGCAAACCGCTCACGTTAATATTGGAAACTGTGAAAACAGAGCAGAGACTCGTAAGTAAAATACATTGGACAGTATCCTAGGGAGGGTAGCATAAGATCGAGTTTGTACTTGAACATTTGATTTTCATAGTGAAAAGTTAGGTGATCCGGTGGACCCGTGACTTTCCTCTTAAGTCAAAGTTGTGGCTTAGGTTAGACTGTATTATATCAGTCTAAATTAACGTGTTAAAAAATTATTTTTATATTATTTAATCCATTAATTTAAAATTGATAAATATGAAAATTTAGTGAACCAAAAATTGCAAAGAAAATTGAGTGAAACAAAGCATTAAAATTAATAAAATTTAGGAATCAACGTTATAATTTATCCTAATTTTTTAAAAGGCATTAGAGTTAATTTTTTTTATTAAATAGAAAAAATATTATATATTAGATTCTAACTTGGGTTTTAGTTTTATTATCTAAAAGAACTTAAATTTTTTAAACGATTGAATAAAAATAATTGAGTTTTTTAATAATTTTTTTAAATTAATTAAGACTGTACAAAACGATAACAATTAAATATTATAAAAACATATATTTTAACAGTTCTTTGTAGTATCATCTTTCTTTCTTTCCCCTATTCTGTCTTACTTTCTTGTCCAAAATCTCTAAAAAATTTGTGGTGGCTCTCCTCTACTTTTTATTCAAATAAAAACCATAATTCAAATTAAATTATTAAACTTATATGTATGAATAAGGGTCTAATATTTTTAAAAGTATTGGGAAATGTATATTTTTGAAAATAAATATAGATTAATAATTCTAAATACATCGTTGTACGATGGACTCCACTTTCTTCTTACTCTTTTTATTTTTATTTTATTCTTCCCTCGCGCTAAAAAAAATAAACTGTGTTAAAATTCTGGAAAAATTCTACAAGACTCGAGTGGGTTTATGGAAGATATAATCACATAATATTATATGGATTTTTATTTTTATTTTTTTAGAAAAAAATATTATTTTTAAAAATTTTAACTATAAAAATAGTAATATTTATATTCATTATATATATTTTTTATATTTAAAATAAGAGAAAAATAACTGTAATTTTCAAAAAAATAAATTTTAATACATAAATTAATTGCCATAATATATTAATTTAATTAAAATCTCATACTAGCATAAAATACTACAAAATCTCCATACTTAAATGTGTAAAAAAAAGTAAAAAATAACACTATAACTATGTGTCAGGTGACTTAAAAAAATACAATTTTTAAGATATTTTATACTCATATAAAATTTTATTATAATTAATATAATTATCTTTCTTATGTAAAAAATAAATTTGTATATTAAATTATGCCTTTTTGAGAGTAGTTAGTTAGAGTATATCTTTAGCTTCAAGCACTAAAAATAAGTCCGAGAAATTAATTAATTTTGAATGACGTGCAGTTAAATTAACTTATTTAACTGGTGAATTTGGCGGCATTATCATACATACTTGTTATATTTGGTTGAAGTGGTTTGTTTGGATTAAATAAGGCAGTACTGTATTAAAGTTTCCATCTTGGACCAGCTTCCATTTACGATGCAACTTTAAAACCCCAACTGCTTGTAAGTTGTAACAGTTGCTTCTAATTTGGAGTAAAATGCTTTTAAGTATTGTTGAGATACGTACCCTCCAATTCATTAAGCAAAAGTAACCAACAAAACCGATACAACATGTCGTGCTTAATTAAACACTTCCATCGAACTTTCACAAATAATTATGTGTGAGTAATTTTTTTTTATACATGAAACGGTGGTTCATGTGTTTCAAATAAGTGATTTGAAATAAAAAAAATTAATGAATCATTACATGTAAGCAGTTTTTTTTTCAAATCAATTCGATTAATTTAATAGTTTTTTTTTGTTGTTGTTGTTTTCATAACTAGAAGGTCTAGTTTATCTCTAAAAATACTATATGTTTTTTTTTTCTTTTAACTTTTCTCGCAAATACTCTGATGATAATTATTATTTTATACATATTTTTAAAAATTAAAAATTTTATATTTATATATTTATATATATTATTATAAAAATTATTTATTTTATATTTATTGAAAAAATATTAATTTTTTGAGATTTTTATTTTACAGTTAGATATAATTAAAAATATTAGTACTTAGTTAATTATATCTAACTGTAAAATAGAAAAGATAACCCCAACACAACATCGTTTTGGAAGCCCCTCCAGCCCCAAGTAATATGTCGTTCGTTCGCCCCTTATACGACATGTTGTTTTGTCGTATATGCTTCGCCAGCCACAATGCGCGTATGCATTGTTCACTCTTAATCTCACAATCTGACACATGTTACCCTTTTTATTCATCAGCATGAGATTAACACGAACCGCGTATCCTTTTACTCATGAATTTCATGTATTATCAATCTAAATATAACTTTAACATAAATTATTTTTCTTAATATAAATAGGAAACAACAGCCTATAAATAAAACAAAAAAAGAAAATATCATAATATAAATTTAGAATAATAAAAAATAGAGACAATAATATAGAAAGGGATCGACGAGATAATCAAACAAATTAAAGATAATAATTAAATAGATTAATTTTAAGTTTTTTTTTAATATTTTCGTGAATATTATTATAAATTTATTATTTTTTGTGAATTTTTACTATCAAATTTAATAAAAATCAAATCAAACCCAAATCAATATAATTTATGATAAAGATTGAACCGCCGGTAAACATAATTATAGAAAATTTAAATATAAATATAACTTAATACCCAAATAATTATGATTAGAAAACATAATAATCAAATTATAATTTATGTTTCGCTAAAAGAGAGTCCGAAATGTTAAATTAAAAAGAAAAATATTAATATCATATAATAATAAATAATAATTAAATTAAAATAAAAAAATTATTTAAAAATAATAAGTTTACATATTAAAGCAAATAAAAGGGAAACTGATAAAAGACTAAAACAATTCTATTTAACGAAAACAACAACAACTCAGGATTAAGTAATCAATTTCCACACTTACATGTCTTAAAAACGTTGGAGTCACATACCAATAAATATATATTAACGTAAATTTATTTTATTGTACTGCAACGATAAGATAAGCATTAAAACAAGAAAACTGACATAATAAAGTTGACTTTGTAAAGTAATTACTAACCCGGATGTAGTGTCAGAAACTCTCACGGTGAATACGAAAAGTCATGAAAAAAAAATATAATAAAAATTCATAAAACCAACCGTAAGGAAAAAAGAAGAGAGAAATTACTATTATTATTAAATTAATAATATGAAAACTACATTGTGAAGACTGAAGAATATCAAGAACAGATGATATATGAAAACTGTATATTAAAAGTATACTACTAAGAGAAAAACAGAGGAACTAATAAGCAAAATATACCAAAAATAAAAAATAAAAAAAAATTCAACAATCATGAAAGAATCAGTACTATGATAAGAATATATAATTTAACATGAAAAACCAGAGAATAAAACAAGCATTGTGAAGTAAATAAAGATGACTTAAGACAATACGAGTATCAGTTCTAAAACTGAACCAGTTTTGCCCTCAAGATGAGGTTTTGTTTTAGGATTGTTAACAAAATAATACGGACAAAAAAAAAAGTATAATTGCAAAGAACAAAGATCAAAGTTATAAAATTATGAAATTAAATAATAATGTAAATTATAATAAAACATAAATGAAAAAATTAATTTAAAGTTGATAAAGAATATGAATCTCGTATTTTATATAATTTTTTTAAAATAAATTTATCCTCTTATTATAAATGTTCAAAAATTATTTATCACTTACTAAACTACATGAAAATAAATCTAATTCTAAAACTTTAGAATAAGAATACAAGTTTTTCTTGTAAAAGTTTTTTTTACCCCTATCTTTCTTTTTTATTTTTTCTCTCGTATTTGTATATAAAAGAAAAAGCACAAAACAAATTGGGTAAAGAAATTAAAAAAAAACATTAAATAGAAAAAACCGTATGAAATAATACAAACAATTAAAAATTACAATTTATTTCATTTATAAGAGATAAGATGGTTTTTCATTAATAAATTTTCAACACAATATATTTGTAAGTTCAGCAATTATGGAATTGTCGATGATGACCTTGATGAAGTTTTGGGCTCCATTCTACGTCGTGGAGCTAGAAGATGCAACAGTCTCTCATGGTGAATTTTGGTCTTTCATTTAAGTTTTGTTAGTTTATGGGGTTTGAGTTTTGGTTCTAGTTTTTCTGCTAGGTGTGCTCAAACGAGAGGAATTAGACTGGGTAAATAAAAAATCTCATATGAAAAAAGATTGATATATAGTTGTATGGAGATGTATCTTGTGTTTGGGCTTTAATTAGAGGTGGTGTATTGTGCAAACTTGGTATTAATTAAAGTTTTCAAATGAATACATTTTTTCTATAATATGCACATTCTCTGCATACAATATAAAGAAGGTCCAATAAAAGTACTTTAAATTGTATGATTCGTATTGTTTGATTTTTTAGATTTAAAAGAATATTATTTAGTTTAAAAAATAATTAATTAAGATAAAAATATATTATTCTCATAAAAAATAATAAAACATGACCATTTAATAAAATTGAAAGATAAATTTAAGATGTTTGAATAGCGTTGATCCAAGAAAAGTGGAGGTCCTGATTTCGGAACGGAGTCGTATAACGCGAGAGTGTCACGTACAATTCCTTTGAAAATGGTGTGATACCACCACCTATCAGGCTCGACGAGCAGTCCACGGAATTGCATCCCTACTCACCTGGTCCATGCACATCGCACTTTTTAAGAGGTTAGTCGTCTATCCTAGATCTTTCGAATATGTTTAAGAAAAAAGTTAGTAATATAATATTCTAAAAAAATTTAATTAAATTTATATTTTAATTTAAAAAAAAAATTAAAATAAAATAGTGTCAATCAATAAATATTAAAATAAAAATTTTGTAATTTTTTTCATAATAGTTGTTAGTTTTTCATTGTTAAAAGACTTGTGTTTTAATCAAAATTAATTATTTCACATAATAATTATAATATTTTAATAAAAATTGTTAAAATAATACATTTGATCCTTGATTGCTTTATTTTTTTATAGCTATAGAACTAAATAATATTATTATAATTTAAGAAATTAAATTATACAAGTAACAAAATCTAAGAAACTTTTATGATAATTTTAATATATAGTTATATACACAGCCTAATTACAAAATTCATATTTTTTTAATTCAAAATATATTCATTAACCTTAAAGCTACCTATGTTAAAGTAATTACACATGTGTGAATTGAAATTTCGACCCAACTTTACATCCGGGACCTAAAAGGGATGAATAAGCCAACAAATGAAATATTTTTGCAACCTTTATTCTAACTTGATCAAGCAGGCCTCGCAAAATAAATTAAGCAAATAACACAACAACAAAAAAAGAATAAAAATAACATACTTAATTCAATACAACACAACACAAAAAAAACCAACAAATAAGAAAGAATAATATGTAGCAAACACATTAGTGATAATATACTTAGGCTCTTGTCCAAGCTAACAACATGCATTAACATGACAAATAACATATAACATGTAGTGGTGTCCATAAACCGAGTCAAACCAGACTAAACTGGAAAATTGGATTGAACGGTTTTATAAATCAAACGGTCTAGTTCAGTTATATTAATTTTTAAATCGGTCGATTCGGATCAGACCGAACCGGTTTAATAATATATTAAAATTTTCATATTATTTCTCATTAGAGGTGTCTAAAAACCGAACCAAATCGAACGATTTTATAGATCAAATGGTCCGATTTGTATTAATTAAAACCGTTTTCAACAGTCTGGTCCAATCCGAGTAATATAAACGGTCTAATCCAATTAATTTTTTTTCCAAAATTGGACCGGATCGAATCAGTGGACACCCCTAAATAACATGTGAATCAGGCAAACATACTATAAAGGTTATAAAAAATTTCCAATCACTTTAAGACTTCTTATGTGTAAACATACTAGATAAGTGATGATTATATTTTCACAATATCCCATCATACATAACACAACATCTAACGAGATAAATCCTTTTAGAATATAACTTCAATGTGATAACATCCTCGGGTTGCTTATGACAACCACTTGACAACAAATAATTCAATAAAAAGTAAATCAACATTATACAACTCAATAAAAGTATACACATAAATACCTTTACTAGTCGGGATACTTGTCCTAAGTACACCTAAGCTAGCATCGCTCACTATTAACACAAAACCTAATCCAAGTAGATCCAATCTCATCTCTAAAGCTCTATCTCTATATGATGTGATTGACTACTCATAACTAAACCTTCTAACATGCATACATGTTGTGACCCTACAACACCTAACCAATGCACAATACAAAAATACATAGGCTTATTTCCTATGCACCACGTTACGACTTGGTAGGCGCATGTTGCATCCTTGCAACTACCAACCGATATGCTACACACCACCATAAAGGCTCTTTACCTATAAGAATTGTTGCATTCTTGCAACTACCAACTAACAAATGATAACCTTGAAAAAAACTTCTCAAAATAATATGGCTCCTCGTTAACTCACAATTCATTTTGACCCTCAACAAGACCTCACTCAATCTCACATTTTTTTAAACTCAACTCAGTATTTGAGAAATATGAAAGACACTCATCTCTCATGTTATATGTTCTATAGATTTACACGCTGTTTTTCAAACCCAACTTTCAGAAGGATAACAGACTAAGAAAGGATTGGGGAAGTCCGTTACCAAACGAGTAGAGCTTTCCCTCAATTATGACCAAATAAATGATAAAATGATAGGAAAATTCATAGAAAAATTCAGCCTTTCGGACCCTTACCAATCATGTTGACAACCCTTTGACAATCACGTCGACAAGGATACTAGCCACTACAATAAGGGTAAAATTCATTACATCTCGCCAACCGACTCATTAATCATGTTAGCAAATGCCACGATAAGCTCGTCAGCTCACTCGTCGAACACCACACAGAAAATAGTTTTAGACATAGAGAAATATCGAGTCCTCAATGAAACAACACAACAACAAAAAAGTTTCTAAATGGAACAACAATAAACCAATACCCAACAATGTAAAATATATGTAATCTAAAAGAGAGAGTAAAATATATGTAATCTAAAAGAGAGAGTGTATAATTGATAAACATAAAATTGTGTCTTTTAAGTAGTAAACTAGGGTAATCTTACATAGGACATAAAAACATCAAATGCAATATAAATACTGTGTTTTTCATTAAAAAAAACTAACATAAAAATGACTGAACTTACAAACCTTCTTTTTACTTTCTCGTAGGGTATCTTTACAAACTACATTCTAAATTTTTCATAATTTGTCATCATCTTTTTATGTGCGCAAAAAATATTGGTGATAAACTAGGATTTTTTTGGTTGCACTTTTTGTAAATATTCACACCCCCCACCACAAATATCTATTGCCTTTATTTCTCTAGTATATTCAGTGAGCAAGGTAACTTATGTAATCATCGGGAATAAATTCCAGGTTTTCATATCCACGAACAAAGTTAGTCATTATTATTCGAGCACTATTTATATCGAGTTTATTTCAGCCATTTGGGCCGTTGTCAAATTTCTTTGGACCTATAAATGGCTTTTATTAGGGCTAAATGGCTTTTGCATTTGATGATCATGAATTATACTACCAATCAATCTCCAAACAACCAAATCTTTCAGCATCTTGTTTATATTTTCTTCCATAACCATCACAAGAACAATAAAAGCTTTTGTGTAATATCTTCCCATCTGTGATTTAATTTTTTCAATCCAAAACCAAGTTTTTTTTTAATTCTTCTTTTTGGAAAGGACCAAAACCAAGTTTATGTGTGCATTATAGAAATGATGATCGAGCATTTTGTTATGTTTTTAATTCCATTCCAATTTTTGGAATACCCTTATAAGGAATCAAGAGTGAATGACTTCAATACTTCTTTGGTCATTCATTTCAATATTTGCACAAGAATCAAATAAACTTTAATATTTTACCCAAAAAAAAAATCAATATTCCTACATGGTTGCTCTTTATCAAAAGTTTCATGGGCATATTCATGCTCCTCTACTATGTCTACTATGTAAAATGAAAAAAAAAGGTTTAAATTACACTAAAACAAATTCAGCCAAAATAAAAGGAGAGAAAAAAATATTTTCTTCTTACAAAGTTACCAAGTAATAACATATTGAATTTATGGTTTAGTTTTTACAAATTACGGTATACTTTATTTTTTTATTCTCTTTTTTATCTAAATCAAATAATATATGATACGATTTAAATTTGTACCTTCAAATTGAATAATGATGAATCTTACTAAAAAGCTACCAGGTGAAACATCTTATTCATCTTGACTTATAACAAAAAAAAAATTTATCTAATGATTAGCATTATAAGATATTCCCATGTAATATCTTTGTCATTATTCATTGATAAGAAATTTCTATGTAATTTCAGATCTTATTTTTTATACAGAGAAAGTCAAAAGACTATATCTTAATACGTTATATTGTATTAGGATTTATAACGTAGTATTATACTTTAAAAAAAAAATTTACATTCCGAAATAGATTTAAGTGTAGGTTTTATTCATTTAATATAAAATCAACATCCTCTAAAGTCCATACATATGTTACTTTTAAGTATTAATGGCTTATCTTGATGCTGATTAGTACATTCTACCTCATAAAATTTTCAACCATGTGAAATAATTGGTGGTAGTGACCAGTAGGGTTTCTGTTACAATTGACCTATATGTATGAGATGGTGGGAAACGATATGTAGTATTCTGACTCCGTAAAGAAAGTTATTCATTAATCAAAATTCAAAACATTAATATTTTACGTCCTTGTCTAACAAGAAAGTTGAAAACGGCCAAACTCTTTGAAATTATTATATCCAAAAGATAATAGGATCGTATTTTGCCTCTTGGATTCACATTCGATTATAGCTTAGCATACAGATTCTCACGCATTCTTACATGAATCATAATGATAATGAGCTCAAATGAGATAGCTTATCTAACTCATAAGTATAATTAACAAACTATCTTTTAAAAAAAATCACCTTAAAAAATAAACACTAAAAATATAATTTTATTATTATTATTTATTCTTTTACAAAATATAATTATTTATAATAAAAATTTTCCTTAAACAAAATTATATTTTTTATTTTTTATTTTATAAAAATTTAAATGAACATTTATTATAATATTTTGTTAAATTTTTAAAAATTAATTGCTTATTTTATTTAAAAATATTTTTGTTATTTTATAAGTGAATTAATATTTAGAAATTTTTTTAAGCTATCAGATCATTTTTAAAACTTTTTTTTATTAATTTATGGATCTAATAATTGTAGTTAGTAATACTGTAGATTGCATTTAAGAAAACATTCCAAAAAACAATAATGTCAATAGGTGGAAATGAGAATGAAAACGTAATTGATTTATTACAATTTTATGTTTATTTGTGCTATAAATTGAGAATTGAATGTAATTAATTCTTAAAATAGAAGGAATAGAATTCTATTATCTCCCCTTAAAAATCATGATTCTATTCTCATGTTAATTTTGGTTTCAATTTTACCTTAACATACAAATATAACCCTAAATCTTAAATCTTAAAACCTTAAAACCCTACACCCAAAATCCTAAATCCTAAACCCCAAAACCCTAAACCTAAAGCCTCAAACACAAAACCATAAACCCTAAACCTTAAATCCTAAAACTCAAAACCCTAAGGTGGAGTTTGGTTCACGAAATGGAATCAGAATTGGAATGAGAATGGAATGAAAACAGTTTTGTTTGATTTGACTATTAGAATCAAAGAAGAAATCAATATTACAATGTTTGGTTTATAACTTGAATTGAATGGAAAACATTGTATATTATCTTAAACCTCTATATTCAGTAAAATTTAAATAATATTATTTAATTATTATTTTTTCGTAAGACAAAATACATTATTGAAATCATTATTTTTTAAAATAATTATTACTTAAAAAGAAAATATATTATTAAAATATATTATTTTTCTAAATAGGGTTTAGGGTTTTAAGGTTTAAGATTTGATATTTAGGATTTAGGGTTTAGGAATTTAGGGTTTAAGGATTTGGGATTTGTGATTTGAGGTTTTAGGTTATATTTGTGGATTAAGATTTAGGGTTAAAATTATTATTTTTCTAAATAGGGTTTATGGTTTTGTGATTTGGGATTTAGGATTTAGGGTTTTGGGTTTATGGTTTTGGGATTTGGAATTTAGGGTTTAGGGTTATATTTATAGGTTAAGATTTATGATTAAAAATATTATTTTTCTAAATATGATTTTGGGTTTAAGGTTATATTTTTGGGTTAAGGTTTAAGGTTAAAATTATTATTATTCTAAATAGGGTTTTGGGTTTTGGGATTTATGATTTATAGTTTTGGGTTTTTGGTTTTGGGATTTAGGTTTAGGATTATATTTGGGATTGGGGTAAAATTGGAAAAAAAAAGTTGAAATAAAAATGGAATCATGATTCCTTAAGGGGAAAGAGGAATTCTAATTTATTTTAATTTAGGAATCGATTCTTTTTCATTTCTATTTTTCAGCCTAACCAAACACAAAAAATGAAAGAAATCCATTCTGATTCTATTGCATTCCATCCAACCAAACATAACATAAAACCTTAAACCTTAAACCTAAACTTTATTTAGAAAAATAATGATTTTAATAATATATTTTGTCTAACGAAAAATAACAATTAAATAACATTACTGAAATTTTACTGAATATAAGGATATTAAAATAATATACAATGTTTTTTTTTCCTTTTTATTTTTAAACTAAATGGTGTAATATTAATTTCTCATTTGATTTCAGTTATCAAACCAAATAATGTAATAACAATAATGTTTCATTTTCATTCAATTATCATTCAGTGGATCAACTTAGCAACGCATATGCATCAGTGGAAAATGACGAATATGTATACGGACCCTGCGTGGATGAACTTGGACTGGTAAGCGCAACGACAAAGAACTGAGCTGGTGGATGTACGGCGCCTTTTTCGTCTCCAGCGCCTCTCCTAGCCCTTAAACAACATCATTTTTACGCCTATTCCAATGTCCTTTCAACCCAAATGCACTTTTTTAATTTTATACACTTTTAGCCATCTTAACATTTATTTTTTATCTAAATTTCAAATTTATTATAGAATTTTGCATAAAAAATTTACCTATAAAATCAACAGAACAACCTCATAATCAGTATTGTTTAGTTTTATAACTAGAGAAAAATTCTAGAGAAAGAAACTTCATTTTTGATCAATTTATTCAAACTTATGGAAGATGATCAATTCATGATTCAAAAGTTTGGGTATTTTTTCATCAAATATTTTTTATATCTAGGTTTTTTATTTAATCTATAAAAATGATACTTTTAATAATTTTATTCATGATTTTAAATTTAATTATGTTTGATTAATTTTTTTATAGAATTTTAGATTTGTTTCTACCATTATTTTAGATTGATAGTTTAATTATTATTTAATAAAAATATAAGGTTGTTTATTGTTTATCACTCTTTATATCTTTAATTGTGAATTATTGTATGATGAATAATGATTTATGATTAAATTGAATATTTTTGAATTAGAGTTTTAAACATATCATATATACTTAGTTATATTCTTTTGAACAATAATATAAATTAATTACATTATCATTGTGTTAATTTAAATAGTTTTATGATTTTCACTGCTTATTTTAATTAATTATCTTAATTTTACAAAAAATTATTAATTAATTATAAAAGAAAATTATCATGATAATTATAATTATTTTTTAGTCATGGTAGAAAAATCAATAATTTTAACTTAAAAATAATTATTAAATTAATTTAAATTATAATTGTTTAACTAATTAAATTTTTTATTAATTATTTTATTTTTAATTTATAATTAACTATTATATGATAATAACACAAACATATACCTGTGATAATTTTTTTTTCTTTCCCTTCAAAATGTAAAGTTGTCTTACTAATCAACAAATCAAGTTATACGAAAGAAGGTGATGAATTATTATGAGATGACTGAACATATATATTGACGTAAGAGTTTGACATCAATCTTTATTCGATGTATTTTCAGATCCCAAATCTTGAATGCTATATATTTAATTACTTATGTCTTAAAATTAAGCGAATAAAAGTTGGTAAATTGATCTAAAAGTGGTACACTTTTCAACACTTATAATTAAAAAAAAAAATATTTTTAAAATTATGGTATTAAAATATTATAATTAAAAGTTATAAGATTAAAATAATTTAATTAAAATTTATAAAACTAAAATAATAAAGAAATTAAAAAAATAAAAAATTAAAATACTTATTTTATAAAAATTATTAGAATTCTTCCATCCAAAAAACTATGTGAATTTTAAAAAAGGAAAAAAATACAAATACACAAAACATAAATTATATTTGAACTAATAGGTGGTAGATATTAAAAATAATTAATGATTGTATTCTATTTTATGATTAAATGAATATATATGGTGTCTTTATATAAGAGTTACAAGTAAATTAGATATAAATATACTTAAAATAAATAAATATACGTTAATAAATATATATATATATATATTAACAATAAATATTATAATATTAAATTAAAAAAGATAAAATATATAAGTTATTCTTTGTGAGTATATATATATATATATATTTTCTTTTTTTGCTGACGTTATTCTCTTGCATGATGCATCCTACTTAGTTTGCTTTTGATTTTTCATCGCAGCTAAAAGAGTTGGATTAGCAGCCTTCACGTGAATTTTCTTCTTCCTTTTCTTCTTTTGGGAATATTTTAAAGGAACAAAGAAGGTAAACTACGTTTCATTTATGGTTGGTTCCTAATGAGGGATGGTTCATGGAAGTTGGAAAATGAAAGACTTTTTTTTTACAAGTGCAAAAAGAACATTATGTTTGGTAAACTCGTTTTTTTTTCCTTTTTGAATTATATAAAATTTCTAGATGAACATTAATAATTATAAATAAAGAAATTTCCAAACCAAATCTTTACACATAACCCAATGAAAAACTAAAGTACAAAGCAGAAAATCCACTTTATGTTTGGTTTGAGTTGGAAGATTAGTGCATGTTAGGTTGGTTATAATCCATATATATTTTATTTATTTTTTATTAAAAAATCTCATCCTATAATTGACATTCATATTAACTCTATTAATTAATTAAATTGTTTAAATTTAAGTATACTCATCTTGATTTTAACATGAAACAAGATTAAATACTATCATGCATTTAATATAAGTATAAAAATATACTCATAATGCTAAAATCTAACCCTCCAATATATTAATCAAGCTGTAGTACGGGTATTTTTTTTTATATTCCTTTGCTCTATAGAAATTTGAATATCTTGAAACACTTGATCCTTCTTGGCAATTAATTTTTACTATTCTCTAAATGGGAAGAGAACTCAATGAGGATTTAATAGATTCTTTGTTATTATTTTTGCAATTATAATCTAACAAATTAATAAAAGTTATTAATCGGTAATTCTAATTTTCTGAAGCAAAATTTATGAACATAATATGTATTAAAAAATAATGCTATACTACTCTTTTAGCTTTATATTTTATATAAAAATCTATATCATGTTTTATATATTTTTTTTATAAAATTGTATATATATATTATAAAATAATGATTATTATTTTACTTGGTCCCTTAATTTTGTATAATTTTTTTATTAATTAAATAATAAATTATTAAAATATAAATAATTATCTCAAATGTTATTTAAAATATTAACATATTGTATGTTAAATTTTTTTAAGATTATAATAACAAAACTACAATTTTAATGAAAATAAAATTTAATAATAATTATTTTTTCATTTTAATACTCTATAATTAGTATTATAAAAAGTAAAAAATATGTTGTAAATGTCTTATTGGAAAAATAATCAGTCATAGCCTGACCTTTAACATATTTATACATATGTCCCTAATTCTTATAACAAAAGTTCTAAAGTTTTATAGTTAATATCACTAATACTTTTTAATAGTTAACGACATAAATTTTTCATCAAATAATATATTTCTCTTTCTTATATCTTTGATACTAAATTGTGGTTAGTTATTTTAAAACACTAGTTATTATTTCTTGTAAATTATTATTTAAAAACAAACATTTAAGTTTTTTATTAAAATATTTATATATCTTTATAATTTTCTTATGTTTATTTTTATACAAACTTGAATCTGGTTTCTTTATCTTCATTTTCTTATTTATTAATTTTATAAATGTTAAAAATAAATATTTAATCATTCAATATCTTTAATTAACATAGAATTATAATTATTATATATGAATTTAATGCTTCACCACAATCTTTCCTTTCATTGTTTGTCTTTTGTTACATTTGATATGCATCAGCTTGTTCAAGTCTTAATACTCTCCTAGTAAAGTAAAACCTCTTGCATCCATGCATGATAATGTGTCCAAATTGACTTACTAGAGAATAGAAAAAGAGTGATTACACTCCATTTTATTTATAATATTAATAATTACTATAATTCTAAGATCTAACTAAAAACCTTGAAAGGATTCATTTTTAAATACATAGTCGTTAAATAAATAATTTTTAGAATAGAAAGTTTGTTATTATTGAAATTGTGCATACAACTAATAAAAATAAGAGTTCCTTGGACAAAGAATCCATGTTTACAATAGTAAAAAATCACTATTTTACCTCCATTTTAATAATTCATCTAACTTTCTTCTTCTGGCTTTTGAATTGAAGCATTTCATTTTCCTCGCATGATTTATCGACTAAAAATGGCAATTCTGCATCTTTATTTTTCTTTGTCGTTTTCTACTAAGTCTTTTTTATGACGTAGACAATTATGCATCTTCATCTTCTTAATCTCTAATATAGTAAATGCATTTGTGATTCTTAGTGATTTTCTTGGTATAAAAACAAAATATCTTTTTTTTTTGACAAATTGTAAGAACTAACACAACTTTCTTCATTTTAATCCATAATGAACTAAACTTATGTTGAATTTTTACTCACCTGCTTTGATCTTCTTCATGAAGTTCTTGATTGCCTTCTTGAATTTTTTTTTTAAATAATTTAATTTATTTATATTTAAACCACTGTTGTCATCTGATTAATCTTCCTTGTTTATAATCACCTGTAATATTAGTCATTAAAAAATAACCAAAATTTGTGTTTCGATTCTAACAATGAATCTAAAACTTATTAAATATATTGTAAATTTATTAATATCTATTTTGACAGTTAAATATTCTTTTTTATTACTGTGATAATTTAATTCTAGATCATGAAAAGATCATGATATATATCCACAACGATATTCATCTTTATCATCTACTTTTACTTTTAAAATCATCCCCTAATATTTATTTAGAGCATAAATTTCAATTATCATTTTATCATATGGATCTAAATCATAAATTTGGTAAAAAATTTATATGTGTTTTTACCTCATCCATGTACAATTATCTTTAATTAAGTTATAATTATTATAACTTAAAACATAATTATTATTTATAAATATTTAATCGTTTTCAAACATGATTTTTTTTTCAATTTTGTTTGTAAATGTTTTCGTATTTCTGCAAGTTTCTTAATGTATGCTTTACTATATGTTAAACATCTTAAGAATCTTTATTTTTGATTTTTGTCTTTTAATTCACTAGAAAATTTTCAAATGGTTTTTAGTATATGGGATTGTAGATTACGTTTTCAATCGTCAGTTTTTAACCTTAAATACTTAATTTTTTTTGCAGAACAATTATTGCTTTCTTTTTAGAAATAAAATGTTAATTTCTTTTTGGAAATCAAATTAACAATTATTGTTTTCTCAATTGAGACATGTAGCGCTGTCAAATTAACATTTCATTTTTTGTTTCTAGATCACAATTACCTTAAGCGTTGTTCGATATTTGTGATTTGTGATTATGTGAACAAAAAAGTGCTCTTAAATGGTGAGTACTTGAGACAATTTTTGTGAATGAGTTTTATATAAGGAGCCTCATAGCCATGTGTTGGCTGGTAGTTTCCAGGATGTAACTTTTTCTCAGGTGAATAGCATGTGTGGCGATAAGCCATGTGTTAGCTGGTAGTTACTATAATGCAAATTTCTCAAACGTTGGTTGTGTGTAATGTGTGGTTAACTGTGTATCCCACGTAGACGATTTATGGTTCGTGGTTAAACGTGTTTTCCATAGTAGTTATTGGTTCTTCTTGGTTAAGGGTTGTCCTCATGTTTGATTGTTCACACTATACACTTTATTGATATATGATTACATATCATAGCACATTGAGTGGTGTTGGTTATGAAAGATAGCCTGATGTGTGAATCAGACCAAGTCATTTCGAAGGCAACAAGCGAGTGTAGTAATAGATAGTTCGAATATAAGTTCAAACTGATAGAAGGATTGATGGTTTTATTTATGTCAGGGTTGTATCTATTTTATTACTTAGTGGATTTTTTTCCTACCAAGTGGTTGCTATAAGCAACCTGAATATGTTACTATATAGGCAAGGATTCATGTAGCTTTAACTCGTTATATCTTGTGTTATGCATGTTTTACCATTTGGCTAGTACAATCTATGTTTAAATTATGTGTATGTTTCTACATACTAAAGTTTAAACTCTGATTAGAAAACTTTATTTATTTATTTTTTGGTTTCTAAGCATTGAATATTATACTTGTTTTATTACTACCTATTTGTGATTATTTTTACTATTGTTGTGATTATATATTAAGTGTTTATCTTTTTATTTGTTTGCATGTTTGGGCCGATTCCTTAAGAAGTCAATATCTTCTTAACCTAATTGTGTATTCTTGGAATCTTTCAATGATGTTATTTATAATCAGTTTGTGTATTAGTATAATTTGAGTTTCTGTCGTGTATGTGACAACATACTAGATATAGCCTCTAATTATAAAACTTATTTGATTTGTGTTATTGCATGTTTACTTGTAACATGCCTATAGCTTTCTATTTATTACTTTTACTATATTAAATTAATCTATCTGCTTCCTAATTAATTTATATTGCTTCTACATTTTATCTACATATGTGTTTGATGTGAATCTCTAAAGAATTAGTATATCCTTATCCTGGTAATTTACTAAGTGTTAGACTCATTATTATGGTTTGTTATGTTATGTATGATTGCATGATGTGAAATTACAATCATCATTTACTAAATATGTTCTCATATATAAGATCTTGAAGTGATTAGAAATCATTTATAGATTTTCAATATATATGACTAATTTTCATAATGTGTGATGTTTGCCATGTTTATGCATACTACTAACCTGAACAGGAGCCTATGAGGCATACAGTCAGTAGTGTGTTTACCAAGGTTTGTTCTTTCTTACTACTGGTTGTTTTTATTGTGTGTTGAATTGAGTACATTGTTTTTGACTCTTATTGTGTTTTTTACTTAATTCACGTTTATGAGGCTTGCTTGCTTGAGTTTAAATAGAGCTTGCGAAAAGATTCCATGGGTTAGTGTTTTCACCCCTCATCTAAGTCTTAGTTGCCTATTTGGATCGAAAGAACAATTCACCTTTATGCAATTATTTCTATGTATGAAATTCTCACAATCTAAATATAAAAGAAAAGATATGTAATTTTCATAAAGTTTGAATTGTGGTAGGACATTGCCTCTAGTTCCCTGATGTAACCCTTATTCCATTTTTGGTTGTTTTTTTCTATAAGGAAGATCAGTTTCTTTTGACCTTTGCCTATTTCTTTCTTCTCTATGGGTCAGATGTTCCTTCTTGATGAGGAACTAGCAATGAAATATGTTTTATTTGATTTTTTGGGATCATATTTTCTGGTTCATAATCAATTTTATTGACTATTCTATTATCATATCGTATTCCTCTTTGTTTGTTCAAAGTTTTTTTTATCATAATGTATTCTTAATTCTTCATCTATTAGGGTTAACAAACTAACTTATTTTTATATGCCCTATTATTAGGGTTTATAAATTATTTTTCTAATTATTTTTTATATTTCATTAAACTAAGATTATAACTTCTTCTTTATCTTTGATTTTTTCCCTCATTCTTTCTTTTCTCATTCCTAGATATTAGTACATTTGATCTCCTAGGTGATTCTTCTTTTAATCTCACAATTGATAATCCATAATTTTATTGTTTCTAGGTATATTATTTGCATCATTTCTTAATTCTATAAATTCCTTATATATGTCTTATTGTTTCCTTATGTATATCTTATTGTAATTTCTTATTATAACCATATTCTATTATTTATTTTAAGAGTTTTTTTTGTGTTTTATTTATGTCTTGTAAGGACTTGATGTTTGATTCTTGTGTTATATCCATTTATTATGCTAAAAGAATTAAAAAAAATATTCTTATTATTTGGTTTTTTGACATGCTTGTTAGGCTTCAATTAAAATCTAATTCTATATCCTACAATTTATTTTTGAACATTATTTGGATAATAATGATATCATTTTCTTCCTAATATCATGTCACAAACTAATATTTTCATTATTTTAAAATCTTTTTTTAGATCGATCACCTCTCTTTTTTTGTTAGAAGTCTCTCCTTCAGAATCTATAAACATAAATCTTAATAAATTAATTTTTCTTATTATATTACTTTTTTTCCCTAGTATAAAAGGTTTTTCATTAACATATAAGTTTGTATTTTAAAGTCTATTATTTTATGGTTTTCTTATTTGATTAATTTTTAAAAAAGTTTTATTTATTTCTATGAATTCATTTTTTTTTCATATATTGAATTATTATGATCGTTTTTTGATAAATATCATACTATATTGTGTATTTAAAATGTATTATTTTCTTCTTTCATTAAATTTATTCTTTTAAATTCACAGGCTAAATTTAATATTTAGTTTTAAGTTTTTATCATTAATATTAATAAAAAACCTAAAATATGTTATGTATTTTAATTTAGTATCTTAAGTTTTCATAGATCATTTCTGATAAAGCATATTTTTCTATTATTCTATGGTCTAACAATGTTAATTTTATTAATGTTTTAATTCATTCTCTAAAACGTGATTTTATTAATATTTGGATTTCTCATAAATAGATATATCCAAATTTTTTTATCCTTCTAAGTATCTATAATAAATTTTTTGTTAATTAGTGATATATTATACATTCATTTTATTTCTATAATATTAATACTCATTTTTTCTTACTTATTTCATAATAAAGTATATAAATAGTGAATTCTTAAATCTCTCTTCTTCTTTAAGATTTAATCTTGTTTTTTTATGTCTTTAAATTTTTTTTTACTAATTATCATTATTGTGAGAAATATTTTAAGATATATTGTGTTAATATTTCTATTATTTTTTGATTTTTTATTATTTATGTCATTTTTATTTATAAAAGATTACTATTAATTTACGTTAATTTTGATTTCTTTTAAGTTTAAGAGTATTTGTAATATTTTTAAAATCTTAGAAATATTTGTGATATTATTTCAAAATTTGGAACATTTTATTAAATAATATATTATTCAAATGGATACTAACAAGACTTGAATACGAACCTTTTTCAACTGTAAACAGGTGTCTGAGACATGTGAGTGTCTAACTAATTATTTTGAAAAAAAATTGAAATGTGGTAATAAACAAATTGGACTTGGATACATTTGGTTTACAAAAAGAAAGTTCAACACTTTTGACCAAATTGAGCGACCCTAGCCTCGAGTAATACTAATATTGCTTGGAATTCAAGCATTTGAAAAGACGTATATAATATGATTCAAACATCTTCGAATTCAGACAACCAACAGCAGCTGACATGAACGTTTTAGTACATAAAGCTATCGAGGAATCTTATAAATAAATAAAAAAAGCTTCTTCCCTACACTCGGTAAGAAAAACGTTCCAAAGATATATCCTTTATGTGTTTCCTTGTCCAAGTTTTTGGCAAAGGATTTCTTTTACTACTTCCGTAAGATAGTATCGCAATGTCTGAAATTTAAATAACAAATTTATTTCTCCACTCTTTTATAAATCTCAACTGTTGTTATAAGTAAGTTTAAAAAGTTGGGTCATTGAGCATGTCCCCTTTTGTTAATTGAAGATTCTGTTTACAACGATTATGCATTTGTTTTTCCCCTTCCCTCTGTGTTCGTTCTTGGGTCTCTCCATTGTTTGCTTGTGGTGTTGTAAGTTTTTTTTTAAAGGACTGTTTTTGTACTGAAAAAGTTCTCAACTTTCTATATATCTTATGAATTTAATTGGAGGTATTACGATTCTCTGCTTCTAAAATGACTTGAACAGAGTAGGACATATGATACAACTTTCCTATTTCTTATGGGAAATAAACTAAGGGCTTTCCAGGAAGTTTAGCATTCACTAATTTACTCCACATGCATATGAAATTCCAGGAAATGCTCATATTTTCATATTACTAAAAATATAAACAACTTAGCTTTTCTTCCCCCTGTTTGTTCAGTGCTCTCGAATATGACAATAAGTACGACAGTGTTGAATTTGATAAGTTGTCGGTGTCTCTTTTTTTGAAACTAAATTGAGTTCTTTCTTTTTGTCTTCACGACTATTGTGACTATAAATCACATGTACCACTCTTCGCGTGTCATTTTACAAGCCAGCAATTTGGCAATATTCACCTTTTATGCGAGAATAACAACCTTTTTAACTATTTTTGTCTAAGTGTTTGTCATGTATGGGTAGCACATGCACTGACACACCAAAATGGCACACCCGAATTGGACTCAAATGCTATAATCCAAGATTAAGAAGCAAGCGCATTGAGTCAACTTATGCTGTATTTTCTTACCAAAAAAATTTCTGCTGTATTTTATATTTCAGGCCTGCATTTAGACTTGAATTTACTCGTTAAGCTTAATTTATGGTTTTGTTAGTGTCCCATCTGATAATAGATTTTCAACACTTCAACCATGCCTTTTTTACTTATATTCAGTTGATTAAGATTTAAGACCATTAGTTTTGTTCTGCTTTTTGCAGTTGAATATTATTGGGTTTAAACCACTACAGTGGATAAAGCAGTTCAAAATCTTACTAACAGTTGGGAGGTGCTAACATGGAAAAGGAGAATGGGGGGGCTAGTGATGTGCATGTAAATGAGGCCAGCACATCAAACAGGCATGAGAAAGAAGAGAAAAGGTCTAGCCAAAATGGGGACCAAAAAGACTTAGTTAAGAAAACAGATCATCAAAAAGTTGCATTCTACAAGCTGTTTTCATTTGCAGATAAATTTGACATCTTTTTAATGACTGTTGGAACTATTGGTGCTATTGGGAATGGACTATGTCTTCCCCTTATGACAATAATATTTGGGGAATTAATTGATTCTTTTGCAAACAACCAAAAGAACAATGACATTGTTGATGTTGTTTCAAAGGTAATTTTATCCCTTCTTCTTTTGATGTCTTTTATTTATTTACTTTATTATGAGAAACTTTGGACCGGGAATAAATAGGAGATAAATAGGCAACAGCAGAGAAGATAGACAAATTTCGGGTTAGGGATTCTATAAATAGAAATTATGAAAGATATAAAAAAGAAAAATTGATGGAGAAACTGATATTTTAATTCATATTCTAAGGGTTTTTTCTAAAATCCTTTCCATCTGAAACCACTTTTAACAAAAGCACAAGCAGACCCTAAATATGATCATAGATTACAATATTATGTCCTATTTATCATAGCAAAGAATAAAAGAAAGCCTAAAGAAAGAATGATCGTTGAAGTCAAACTCATCAAAATCTAAAATCTATCCGTGTTACTGATGCATTTAAAAACATGATCATCTTCTTTTAGAGTATCAAATAAACTATTGATTAGAGATTTCACTGATGAGGAGCCTGGTTAAATTTCAGGTGTCACTAAAATATGTCTATTTGGCAATTGGGGCATTTGGAGCAGCATTTCTCCGTAAGCCGATTCTCATACTAGTATTACTACTTTTTCTTTCTTTATGTCATAATTTGGAGCTGATAAACTGTCTTCGTTGTTTACCAGAGGTGGCTAGCTGGATGGTCACAGGAGAAAGACAAGCGGCGAGAATAAGAAGTTTATATTTGAAAGCCATATTGAGACAAGATGTAGGTTTCTTTGATAAAGAGACGAACACGGGAGAGGTTGTTGGACGAATGTCTGGAGACACCGTTCTCATACAAGAGGCCATGGGTGAGAAGGTAAGTGAATAATGTCCTTAACTAGATTCCTATATGTTTTTTTTTTTTGCTCCATTTGACATAATTATGATGTTAGATTTGTCCGTATAATTATGTAGGTTGGAAAATTTATACAGCTTATATCAACTTTCATCGGAGGCTTTGTCATCGCGTTCATTAAAGGATGGCTTCTGACCCTTGTCATGTTATCCTCCATTCCTCTTCTAGTTGGAGCTGGTGCAGCCATGTCTATTGTCATCGGAAAGATGGCCTCCCGTGGTCAAGATGCATATGCCAAAGCAGCAAATGTAGTTGAACAGACAATTGGCTCAATAAGAATAGTATGTAAAGTTTTTAAGTCTAAAATAGGATCGTACTTATTTTTTTGTTTTTTCCATAACTGAGCAATCAACTTTTCATTTCCTGTCTGTTCAGGTTGCATCATTTACAGGGGAGAAACAAGCGATAAGAGATTACAGCAAATGTCTTGTGCATGCTTACAAGTCAGGGGTTCATGAAGGCACAGCTGCCAGTTTTGGTCTTGGTACAGTTATGTTAGTCGTCTTCTGCTCTTATGCATTGGCTGTGTGGTTTGGTTCAAAGTTGATTAGAGAAAAAGGATATAATGGTGGTGAAGTCTTGAATGTTATTGTTGCTGTCTTAGCTGGTTCCATGTAAGCAAAAATGTTTCACTACTCTTTTAGCTTTAATAGCATGTTTGCTAGAAAATTTGATATTTTCTCCGACTTTTTATATGCTTTTTACATTTTTCATATATAAATGATTCAGGTCTCTAGGGCAAGCATCACCTAGCATGAGTGCATTCGCGGCTGGGCAAGCTGCAGCATTTAAGATGTTTGAGACTATCAATAGGAAGCCAAAGATCGACGCATATGACACAACAGGGAAGATATTGGAAGACATACGTGGAGATATAGAGCTGAAGGATATTCATTTCAGTTATCCAGCTAGACCAGATGAGCAAATTTTCATTGGGTTTTCTCTTTGTATCTCTAATGGAACAACTGCAGCTTTGGTAGGACAAAGTGGAAGCGGAAAATCAACCGTAGTCAGTCTGATAGAGAGATTTTATGATCCACAAGCTGGTGAGGTTCTAATTGATGGTGTCAACTTGAAAGAGATTCAACTCAAATGGATTCGAAGCAAAATTGGTCTTGTCAGCCAAGAGCCTGTACTGTTTTCATCTAGCATCAAAGATAACATTGCCTATGGGAAAGAGGGAGCAACACTTGAAGAGATCAAAACAGCAACTGAATCTGCAAATGCTGCCAAGTTCATTGATAAATTGCCTCAGGTTTGGTCAGCATTATGACTCGTGATTTGAACTACACTTTGAAAATTCATAGATTGTTTTAAATTTCATAAACAGAACACTTATTACATTGCTTGGAAATTGTTTTGTTCAGGGACTTGACACCATGGTTGGTGAGCATGGAACCCAGTTGTCTGGAGGACAGAAGCAGAGAATTGCTATAGCAAGAGCAATTTTAAAAGACCCAAGAATTCTACTTCTTGATGAAGCAACTAGTGCACTAGATGCAGAATCTGAAAGAATAGTGCAAGAAGCATTGGACAGGATTATGGTAAACCGAACTACAGTCATTGTTGCCCATCGTTTAAGCACAGTTAGAAATGCTGATATGATTGCTGTCATTCACCAAGGAAAGATGGTTGAGAAAGGTATAACTACAAGAAGTCATTATTTTGTATGGTCCTTATTGAACATTTCCATCCCATTAAGTTTCATTGTTTACACATAGTTTACGTATTTCAAAATTGTTGTCACTATTATCAATTCAGTGGATACTAACATGATATGAATTGATAAGGCTCACACTCCAAACTACTCAAGGATCCTGAGGGAGCTTACTCTCAGCTTATCCGGTTGCAAGAAGTAAACAAAGAATCAGAAAAGGCAACAGGGGATCAAAACAAAACAGATCTAACTTCAGAATCTTTTAGACACTCAAGCCAAAGAATGTCACTCACAAGATCCATAAGTCGGGGTTCTTCAGCAGGAAATAGTAGCCACCACTCATTTTCTGTCTTTGGTTTACCCACTACACTTAGTGTCCATGATACTCCATTACAACACCAAGAAGAGTCTGCACCAGAAAAAGCTCCAAAAGTTTCCCTCCGCCGCGTTGCTGCTCTAAACAAGCCAGAGATACCAGTGCTTCTTATTGGAACTATAGCTGCAATTATCAATGGTGTTATACTTCCAATTTTTGGCATACTTATGTCTAGAGTAATAAAGGCATTTTATAAGCCACCACATGAGCAAAAGAAAGATTCAGAATTTTGGGCATTGATATTTATGACCCTTGGTTTGGTATCATTTGTTGTGATTCCAGCAAAGGGATACTTTTTTGCTGTAGCTGGTTGTAAGTTAATAGAAAGAATAAGAAAGATTTGCTTTGAGAAAGTGGTTAATATGGAAGTGGAGTGGTTTGATGAGCCTAAGAATTCAAGTGGTGTCATTGGCGCAAGGCTCTCAGCAGATGCAGCAACTGTGCGAGCTTTGGTTGGAGATGCATTGTCTCAATTGGTTCAGAACATTGCATCTGCTATTGCAGGTTTGATCATTGCCTTTGTTGCAAGTTGGCAGCTGGCATCCATTATCCTTGTCTTGCTTCCTCTAATTGGTGTCAATGGATATGTTCAAATCAAGTTCTTGAAAGGATTCAGTGCTGATGCTAAGGTATGCATGCTCTTGAACTAACGATCAAGTCCATGTAATTAAATTCTCTTTTTGTTGAAACAACAGAAAAAATTAAATAGGTTATCAATTAAGGCCATACTAATAGCCTATTTTCAATTAATTAATGACTAATGACTTATTATTTATGATTGAATATGATTTTGAGATTTATGATTTTTTATAAAAAAAATAATTACAAATATAAAAAAAATTAAACTCGTAAATAATAGCACTTTCTAATTTATGATTATTATTTTTTCAAAAATTTAAAGATTTACTAAAGTTTGTAATTCTAATTATTTTCTTATCATATATATATACAAATCAAGTCATAATATTTGATTAATCTCGAAAAAAAAGATGTTTCTTAAAAATAGGAAAAAAGAAGAAAAAACATCAAATTACAAAAGCTTCTTTTAAAGGTTAATTATGATCCCATATTTTATAAATAAAAATTAAAATCAAAAGTCATTATCAAGCACACCTAATTAAAAAAAATCATTGAAAAATAATCATAAATCAAAATCATTATCACACAAAAATAAAAATTAAAGAAAAATGTTATCATTCATCTTGATTGAAATCTTAAAATGAAATATTTGCAGATGATGTATGAGGAAGCAAGCCAAGTTGCAAATGATGCAGTTGGAAGCATTAGAACAGTTGCTTCTTTCTGTGCCGAAGAGAAAGTGATGGAACTCTACAAGAAAAAATGTGAAGGTCCTATGAAATCAGGAATAAGACAAGGTTTGATAAGTGGAACAGCGTTCGGAGTATCTTTCTTCTTGTTGTATTCAATGTATGCAACTAGTTTCTATGCTGGTGCTCGACTCATTGAGGACGGAAAAACAACATTTGGTGATGTTTTTCAGGTAAATAGATAATAATCCTCTACTCTCCACAATGCAAATGTAAATTGTTTATAGGATGTTTAGATAAAATAAATCAAGCATGTCAACAATGCAGCATTTAATGAATTATTATTGATCATATCATATGTATGAATGTATTATGCAGGTGTTCTATGCTTTGACTATGGCAGCCATAGGAATTTCTCAATCAAGTTCCCTTGCTCCTGATTCTAGCAAAGCAAAGTCTGCAGCTGCATCTATATTTGCAATAATAGACCGCAAGTCGAAGATAGACCCTAGTGATGAGTTCGGAATGACATTGGATAGTTTAAAGGGAGAAATTGAGCTTCGTCATGTGAGCTTCAAATATCCATCAAGACCAGATATTCAAATTTTCCGAGACCTCAGTTTAACAATTCGTTCTGGCAAGGTAAAAACTTCATTTTCCAATGGTCACATACTTTTGTGCATGAGAGCAAATTCATCTTGTAACTCTCAATACATGCACTTCAGTTCTCTATTTACTTAAAAATGTGTTAAATGGTGCACTTTAAACACGTTCTAGTTTGTAAAAAAAACTAAAGTACACCTTTTTACACATTTTTTTTATAAATACATGATGACTAAAATTCACATGTCCAGAAAAATAGGATTGTTGCACCTCTCACCCTAATTTTATTTGAACCTTGAATTAGCAGTGATCACAATTTACTTGACATTTGAATTGGTTATAAATTTGTTGCAGACCATAGCTCTTGTTGGAGAAAGTGGAAGTGGGAAATCCACAGTTATTGCATTGTTGCAAAGATTTTATGATCCTGATTCAGGTCACATCACACTTGATGGGATTGAACTACAAAGGCTTCAACTAAAGTGGTTGAGACAGCAAATGGGTCTGGTGAGCCAAGAGCCCGTTTTATTCAACGACACTATCCGTGCCAACATTGCATATGGTAAAGGAGGAAATGCCACTGAGGCTGAAATCCTAGCAGCAGCAGAGTTGGCCAATGCCCACAAGTTCATCAGTAGCTTACAGCAGGTATACTATTGGCCAAAGTGGCACCCTATCTTTTCTAACATGACCAATCTAGTATGCTATCTTTAAGTTTGACCTGTTTGGTACCATATGCCTTCTAGTTCGACAAAACTAGTCCACTATTTTTTTAATTTGTCCAATTTAGTATTCTATCTTTCTAATTTAACAAATATGACTTTCTTGGTTTTAGAGATGATCAATGGAAAAGATTGTGTTCAATGCACGTATTTCATTAATTCTCGTTTTAGTTTAATCATGAATGAAACATGTGAGTTGCATGTTGATTTTTTTGTGGATTATCTCTTGGAGAACTCACAAAAATGACTTAGTTTGTCAAATTAGAAACGATTAAATATAAATTAATCAAATTAAAAAAAAATGACTAATTTAATCAAATTAGAAGATGTAGGATACAAAACTGATCAAATTTAAGAATGCAATTAAATTTGTTGATCCATTAAAGAGGGTACCAAGAATGTGATTAATCTATTTAAGAAAAAATAAAACTGAAGGAAATCAATGGTACTAAAAGATTATATGAAAAATGTATTGCAGGGATATGATACATTAGTGGGAGAAAGAGGAGTACAGTTGTCAGGAGGACAAAAACAAAGAGTAGCTATAGCAAGGGCAATAGTAAAGAGTCCAAAGATATTGTTGTTGGACGAAGCAACTAGTGCACTTGATGCTGAATCGGAGAGAGTGGTTCAAGATGCATTGGACAAAGTTATGGTCAATAGAACCACAATTGTGGTGGCTCATAGGCTTTCCACCATTAAGAATGCTGATTTAATAGCTGTGGTCAAGAATGGAGTTATTGTAGAGAAAGGAAGGCATGAGACTTTGATTAACATCAAAGATGGGTTTTATGCCTCCTTAGTTTCTCTTCACATGAGCACTTCTACTACATGATACTATTGTTTTAGCTTTTAAGATAAGTTGATCATTTTCCACATTGATGTAATTTATCTTCTATTTGATTGTATTATGTATAAATGTATTGTATTTTTGAAGTAGGAGATTCGTACAGAACAAAGTAAGACAGAAGATTTTTTCATTCATAAGTGTTCAATGTCAATAAAGAATGACATTCTTCCCTTTCTCAAGTCATATTTGATAGTCTGTCGATAAGAGGTGTGGTAAGAGTAAGTTTTCGAGTTAAGATACATCCCAATATTTTTCTAAGTTCCAATGTGTAATTGTTGGTTGACAAATCCAAATCTTTAAAGAGTAGACTAACATCACGTGAGTACATTTATGATGTACCTATAAAAATAGAAGCATAAATCTAGAAGCTAGATATTGAGGACAAGACTCACCTGATTGAAGTCTTCGCTTGTTATCACTTCTTGCTTTACATGCACTACATGTTCCTTTTTGGTAGTTTTAATTTCTTCTCCTCAATACTAGATTCGAACCTGGGTTCAAAGAAATGTAACAGGCTAAAAGAACCGATTTTGGTAGATTTAATTTGTCTGCCAATATTTGCTACTAGCACATAGCAAATAAGAATAATTGTTACAAACGCTTAAGAAATATATATTTAATAAGAACGAAAAAAGGGAAAAATGGATTTTGATTTTACCAATCAAATAATAAAATAATAACAAACAGGGAACTAAAAGAGAGCACCAAATCTATACTAAAAAACTAAGCCTGTAAATAATATGTATTTATTTGATTAGATTAATGCTACATTTCGTTAAGAAATGCTTAAGGTTAGAATAATAATACACGTAACCACACTAATTTCGAAGCTTTAATGCTTGAGATAAACTAGTAAAACCCCGAACATCATAACCATTCAGCAATTTAGTATTTGTCAGAAATAAGAATAGAGTTTTGAGAAAAAGTTATAATACATAACTCTAAATTTACTAATATTTGATCCAAACAAGTAAATAAACTACTTGTATTATACCCGTTATAACACTTTTCAAAGACAACTCACAAATTGAAGAAAAATACAAACACTCAAAGAGAAAGATCTCAACTCACACTTAAACTAAGAATATAAAGACTTATTGTTTTTGATAGAATGATTAAACCAAATGCAAGGTAGGTTATTTATAGTCCTCACCATGCAATCTACACCACACAAATATAAAACTAAGAAATAATTCTAGTTACACAAATATTATCTACACACTTCTCTTTTCTACAACCTTTAACCACCATATTTATTCATCCTTCAACCACCATATTTATTCATCCTTCAACCACCCTATTTATTTATCCTTCAACCACTCCATTTATTTCTCTACATCCTTCAACCACTCCATTTATTTTTCTACATCCTTCAACCACTGCATTTATTATGTTAATGTTGATTTTCAACATAAAGTCAATGGATTGCATCCGTTCCACCAAAGTTGTTTTTTCATAATGGTCTATCGACATGATACGGGGAAAATATTTTTTGGTCATTCATGGACACCTTGTCACAACCCTTGTCTTTAACTTAACTATTCATGTTATGTATGAAAGTGTAAACAAGTGTCATACTTGATTCCGTAATGCATATAATATTGAATTTGACATGCCATCATCCAACCTAGAATCCCTATTTCACCTCACTAGTAATAAAAACAATAATAAAGAAAAAAATATTCTAGGAGTTTGCTATAAACACAAAGGTTTTAAAAACAAAAACAAACAAACTATTCTTTTTCACTATCATCACCATAAGTGACTAGTCCAATTTTAACAACACTTGGTTTATCAGCAACACCATTGTGCTCGTCCAATCTATTCTGAGACTTCTTTGTACCAACAACAAGGGATTTCCTTATCTCTGAAGGCTTCTCACCACCTCCATGATCCAACTTAGCTTCTTTTGGCTTGTGGTTTGACTTTTACAATCATTCCTAAAGGACAAGCAGAAGGGTTCTTCTCAACTGACTTCTGCTCCTACAAAGTGGAAACAAGTTGTATTTACTAATAATTTTCAAGAGGTAAACATCCTAAATAAAAATATAGTTCTAGTTCTAATCCCACTATGAATGTCCAAGCAGGTTCATGCATTCAAGAAGTGAAAAGGAAAGGGAAATGGAGATTAAAAATGAGGAACCCAACCAGTACTACAGAAGTAGGAGTAGGAGTCTTCTTAAGCTCATGAACAATAGTAGATTGAGCCGCAACTGCTAATTGAAAAATATAGCCCAAGAATAAGCTTTCAAAAGATATATCAAAGATTGAACCAACATAATAATATAATTTTGTGATACTAAACAAGTATGAAAAATTATGGAGTGAGAATGATAACAATTATATATGGGAGAAATTTTTGCTTTTAGCATCACCATGAGCATCAAATTCTAAAGAATGATAGATGTCAAGGACTACTAGCTCTATGTTAAACTTGTTATTTTGTAAGAGAATGTTCTTAAAATTTGGTTTCTAAGCTTGTTTAGAAATTATGACCGTCTCTCCTTAGACATTTTATTGTTTTGGATTGTACTTAAAAAAGAAAAAAAAATTACCTAAATGCTTATTGTGTGTCTAAGGGTGATTGTTGTGTGTCTAAGAATTTATAGATTTCTTTGGATTAAGAATACTTAAATTACAAATGAACTAGAACTTACTTTTTTGTCTTAAAAAACACTCTTGGTGCAAGAAATTTAAAATTGATAAAAGCTATGAAGGCTAACTTGAAACGAATGGGTTGGGCTGAAACTTTTGCTGTAGGGCAGATTCAGCCTGACTAATTCACAACCCAAACCTAATGGTTTACATTTTTTTTAGCCCAACCAGATCTAACCTGCCTAATCTATGCCCTCAACTCTTCCCTCACTCACACATGGAAGAGGAAGAAAATAAAAATGTTAGGTGTAATCACATTTGACAAATACATTTAATATTTTGTGACTAAAATTTGGTTAACTATGTGACTAATTTATAGCCACATAAGGTTTAGACAATTTTGCTTATAAATAGATAATGTCTTTGTCTTAGAGATACATCAACACACCAAAAGAAGAGAACCAAAGCAAAGTCAAAGAAACAATTTTCTTTGAAGAAAAATAGTATTATGTGTGTAAGAGATTGAGAGAGAATATCTTAAAAATATATTGTGATATTTTTTTAAAAGGGGAGTGACAAAATAGTGAGTTTGGAAAACAATTGTGTGACATTATTTTGGATATATCTCAATTTGTTATATTGTCTCTCATTTTGTAACCATTAATTTTATTAGTGGAAGAAATATTTTTCAGAATTTGTCCCGTAGACTTAACCCAAATTAAAGGGTGAATCGCGTTAAATTGTTAGTATTATTATTTTTCTATGTTAAATTTATTTTATTTTTATCCGCTCTGTCCAATATCCGTGATGAATCTAAAGTAGCTTATGATAAGGGTGCAAAGGTTAAGCATTAACTCTCAAAAACATAGCATCCAGATCAAGTACATGTATGCAACCCAGAAGATTCTATCTTGAAAGACATTCTGAGCAATTGATACAGAATAACATATAGTTACATGGATGCTGTAAAGTTTTGGTTTTCTAAAAAGAAAGTATATAATGTATTCTATGCAAGTTCGTATGATAGCAAAACCTCTTAAACTCTATGTGAATACGCTAAATCTTTGCTGAAGTCAATATTTTAAACAGCAGTCGTTGAAATTAAAATGTATGACATCTTCAACGTCAAAAACCAATAGCCAATAACTATTAGCATTCTCAATTAAATTGCTACAGGGTAACTTTCTCAAATTAACAATTCCATATTACAGTAACTTTGGTAGGATGATCTCAAGATAACTCTGAAGAATCTTTTTTAGGCACTTTGATAAGTTGAGCTACAGATATCAAGTGTGTGTGCATCAACCGTAAACAAATATTACAAAGTTGATTAGAAATATACCTGGAAAGTTTGAAGCTGCTGTGCTTCCTCATCTGCCACCTTTCATATTCTCTCTTCGACTGAAGTGAGGGGGAAAGAAATTAAGGAACCTAGTAGGTATGAAAATACAGTAAATCAATATAGAAAAGAAAGTATGAGATAATTTTGTGGTTCAAGATTCTGTTAAATAATTTTCAGCTGGCAATGTAATCATAATTCAAACCAAAAAAGTGAAACCCTGTATACCAAAGTTTAAGAACCATAAGACAACTGAATTGTGCGAAGTTATAGAGAGTTCATCCAAATATGAATGGCATAAAACAAATCATTGAGGTACATCGCATAAAAATAAAATAAAATTAACAGAGTAAAATAATAATACTGATAATTTAACGTGATTTATCTTTTAATTTGGATTACGATCATGAGACAAATTCCAAAACATATTTCTTCCAATAATAAAATTAATGGGTACAAAGTGTGAGGTAATACAACAAATTTAAATAAACCCAAAATAGTGACACACGAGTATTTCCCAAACTCACTGTTTTGTCACTCTCATTTCAGAAAAATATCTCAAATATTTTTCTAAAATATTCTCTCACACACAATACTATTTTTTATTAAAAAAAATTGTTTCTTTGGTTTTGCTTTACTTCTCTCCTTTTGGTGTGTATCTCTAAGATAAAAACATTGTCTATTTATAGGTAAAACTACAACCACAAAAATCAAATGTAATTAATGGGGCTGCATCTATTTTTTTGTTATTTTCTTCAAATGTAATTAATAGAGATGCACCTACATTTTTTATTTTCTTCCCCTTCCATGTAGGCAGGACCTACAAATCTCATTCTTTCGACTACATGAAGGGCTCCACAAATCCAGCAGCTAAACAATAGTACTTAAAATTCTATCTTGGAAGAATTTTTGTCAAAATGTCTGATCAATTTTCCTTTGTATGAATCTTCTCAAGTTGTTGTAGCTTCTTCTCCATTACATCTCTAATCCAGTGATATCTCACATCAATGTAATTTGATCTCGAATGAAATGAGGCATTCTTTCCAAGATAAATAGCACTCCGACTATCACAAAATAATTGGTAACTGTCTTGTTACAATCTAAGTTCTTTCAAGAACTTTTTCATCCATAGCAACTCTTTACATGCTTCCATTACTACTGTAAACTCTACTTCTATAGTGAACAGTACAACACATTTTTGTAACTTTGACTGTCATGACACAGTTGCCCCTATAAATGTAATCAGGTAACTTGAAGTGGATTTTTTGAAATCCACATCGCCAACCCTATCTACATTTGTGTATCCAACTAACACAAATTTGTCATTTCCAAATCATAGGCATATTTTGGAAGAACTTTGAAGATACCTAAAAATCTATTTCACTACAACCCAATGTTCTTTTCTAGGATTTGAAATGAATCTGATCACAACTCCAATTGCATGAGCGATATCTGGCCGTGTACAAACCATGGCATACATCATACTTCCAACTATTGAAACATATGGAACCTTTTTCATCTCTTCCTTCTCTTTAGAAGTAGAAGGGCTCTACTTAGAACTTAACTTAAAGTGATTAATAAGATGACAACTAATCGCTTTAGCCTTGTCCATATGAAATCTCTGAAGTACTTTCTCAATGTACTTCTCTTGTGAAAACCATAATTTCTTGGAGTCTTTGTCTCTAATAATACTCATGCCAAGAATCTGCTTTGCTGGTCCTAATTTTTTCATGGTAAAAGACTTATTCGACTTCTTTTTCAAGTTGTTGATTCTGGAAATATTTTTGCCAACATCAGAGAATTTCTACACAAAAACACAATGGTCTGAAGTAGTCTTTTTGTAACCTTGCTCCCCCATAACTCAAACTTCTTGTACCATTGTTTCGGTGCTTGTTTTAACCTGTAGAGACTTTTTTTCAATTTGCAAACATAATCTTCTTTTCCTTTTTGCTTGAAACCTTCTAGGTGCTCCATGTATATCTCTTCTCCTAAGTCATCATGTAGGAAGGTAGTTTTGACATCCATTTACTTATCCTCTAGGTCAAGACTTGCTGTTAACCCCTATACAGTACAGATGGATGTCATTTTCACAACTGATGAGAAAATCTTGTCAAAGTCAACTCCTTTTCTTTGGCTGAATCCCTTAACAACTAGTCTAGCTTTATATCGCGAACTGAAACTATATTCTTCATGCTTCACCCTGAACACTCATTTATTTTTCAAAGCCCTCTTTCCTTTAGGCAGCTTCATCAGCTCAAAAGTTTTGTTCTCATGCAAGGCTTCATCTCATCTTGCATGACTTCATTCCATTTTTGTTTGGATTCATCATCCATGGCTTTTTCGTAACTCTCAGGTTCTCCCCCATCAATGAAAGTTACATACTCATCTGGAGGATATGTAGTAAAGGGACATCTTAGTCTATCACTTCTTCTCAGTGGAACAAGAGAAGCCGCAGATGTTGGTATTGAATAATGAACATCATCATCTCTCTCATCTTCAAAACTAACTTTTATAGGAGAATCATCTTCATCGGGTGGATAAACAGGGTCTTCATCTCCAACTCTGATGAGTCACCATTGGAATTAGGAACATCTTTTTTCATTTTGACAATATTTTCAATGGTCTCATCTTTAACAAATACAACATCATAGCTCCTGACAAGTCTTTTTACAACCGAATCATAAAATCTATAGCCAAATTGATTTTGAACATAACCAATAAAAATACATTGTCTTGTCTTGGCATCAAGTTTGGATCTCTCATCCTTGGAGATATGAATAAATGTTTTGCAGCCAAACACTTGCAAATGATCATAGGAAATATCCTTTGTTGACCACACTTTATTTGGAACATCCATCTTAAAAAGAGTATAGGGTGAAAGATTCAACACATGTGTAACTTTGAGTATGGATTCTCCCTGTAAAGTTTTAGGCAACTTTACATGTGAGAGTAAACATCTGACTCTCTCAATCAAAGTTCGGTTCATCCTCTTAACTAAGTCATTCAATTGCAATCTCTTTAGAGATGTCATCTGATGTCGAATACCGTACTTTTTATAGTAAGTATGAAAGGTCTTGTGTATTCTCCATCATTGTTTGCCCGAATGCACTTCAGCTTCTTCTCAGTCTGTCTCTCAAATGAGGCATGAAATTCTTTGAAGACATCTAATACCTGAAAGGTCTTTGAAAAATATACCCACGTCTTTCTTGAATGATCTTCAATGAAAATCACAAAATATTAAGCATCATTAAGTGACTTTGGCATTGGTTCACATAGATCTGAATGAATCAGATTTAAAATATTATTCATTCCAGAAAGAGATAAACTCTTGAAAACAATTCTGTTTTACTTTCTTGTTAAATAATCAACACATTTCTCTAAATATACTTCATCCATTTTGGATAATATCTTCTTCCTAGTTAGATTAGTCATGCTTTTTTTACCTATGTGATTGAGTCTCATATGTCATAATTCAACTGTATTGCCTTTTTCCATAGCATTTATTGTGTCAGTAGAAAGCTTCGCTTACATTGTATACAGAATTATATGCTTTTATAATATTTATTGAAAAAATTACTCCAATCTTACTTAAACTTCTATATTTACTATATTTAGCTTGTAGATTTTACTTTAATCCACTTAATTTAAAATGTAATATATAAAATGAAACTTTAATTCTTATATTTTAATCTTTAAAATTTTAAATTTTACAAATTAAATAAAATATATATTTTTTTAAAATAAAACTTAAGTTTACTAATAAGAAATTTAAAGAATAAAATATATTAAAATATAAAATCTAATAACCTTAGTATTACCCGATCATATTTATTAATAGAATGAAAAACTTATTTGCTCAACTTAGTATATTTTTTTTATACATTTTAAACACATATGGATATATATTTTTATTTTTTATATAGTTATATTTTCATAAATTTAAAAATAAATTAATATTTTAAATATAAATACATCTTATAAATAATACAAAAGTTAAATATATATTTATCCTGTTTATAAAAAAATATTTATAATATTATAAAAGTTTGAATATATGTTTAAAGTATAAAATATATTAAAAATATAATTATGTACATATAACTTAAAGATTACAAATTAAAATAAACCATACAATTTAAAAATTTAACTCATTTAAAATTACAAGTATTTTACAATATATTTTGATTTATAAGTTATAAGTTGTAAATAATTTATTAAAATATCAAAAATAATTATTAATAGGTTTTCTTTGAATTAAAACTTTATTATTATTATTATTTAAAAATTAATATACAATTAATATTTTAAATAATTTTTTATATTTTCATTATTAATAATTTATTATAATTAATGAAAAGAATAAGATAAAATTTACAATATTTTAAATATTAATAATTTATTATTTAATTGATATAAATAAAAATATTGAATAAATTATGCAATAATTAAGAGTGTAAAAAAATAGTATTTTTTTGCTAACAAAAAAATAATATTAATTGTTATTCTAAAATATATGAATAATTTTGTTTAAAAATTTATAAAACTTACTTAAATTTTTTTATATACATAATATAGATACAAATAGATAAGTAAATATTTACAAATATTATCTGATTAAAATTGATCAATGAGAATCAATCATTTATTAAATTTTCAATAATATTGAATAATATTGGGGATTAATTTTAAAAATTCAATTCATATTTGTATAGTTTTCAAAGATAAAAAAATAATTAAAACCAACCCAACACAATGATATATATTTCATTAAAAATTGTGTTTATTATATATCTTTATATATATATATTAAATAATTATATAGTTCACACACTTATAATTAAAATATTATATATTTATACTTAAACGCATTTAATACACAATTTTTTATAAAATTTAGATTTTGAAATATTGTTTTAAAATCCAAGACATAAATTGCATTATATAGTTGGGAGTGCAAAAATTATTTGACCAATTTGAATTAATCTTATTTAATTTTGTTAATTTTAAAGAATTATTGAGTTGATTTGATTTTAAAATTTAAAGAATCGATCAAACGTGAATTTATTCAACTTTTAAATTTCAAAACCCAACTAAAATTGAATCAACTTATATATATATAGTCGATTTTTGCTCTTAGTATTCTTCACCTTCTTTGAGTTCAAATCATACAAAATAAGAGATAACAACGTCTCATAGTATCAAATCCACTGTAATGCCTAAATCAACTTTCTTGTAGTTGACAAAAAAACTAGAGCTTAGGAAAGAAAAACAAAAAAACTTAAAGCAATATTATAATATTATATTCATTAAATAATATATTTAATTAAGAAATAATTATCATTATAAAAATATATTCTTTAAAGATGTATTATGAATTGATTTAACCACATGCTCATAGTTTGATGATTAAGTGTTGATTGTACATTGATCATTGACCATTCATTAATCAAATCATGATGTGTTTCGCAACTTGTACCTAACATAGTTCCCCAAACATAAATCCCTCGAGTTTATTTGATCGTCTTTGACAAATAAAGAGATCTGAGTGTACTATCATGGTATGCGAATAGGTCAAATATAATTGCTAATTTTTCAAAACCTATATAGTTGATACTTAAGTTTGAGTGGCAAAAAAACAAGATTGAGATCACAAGCTTTTTAATGGTATGTCATTTGCTTGAGTTCGACCTCTAATTGTGAAATACAAATAGTAAAACTTGAAAAGATCAATCATTGTTACAAATCGAAGATGGGTGGACAGTTTTGATCGATCAGTTGGCTAGTCGGACGACTAGTTAATTGAAAGCAGAATCTTAGAATCAAATACAGATCTTTAAGAGTTGTTTTAAATCATGATAGATCAAATTTATTTTTTATTTTATTATTACACGATCATTCTTTTATTTAATTAAAACAACTAATTTTATTTTTATAAAAATATAATTTAAAAAAATTGAATTAATTTAACATAAAATATAAAATTGTACGAATAAATGAATATATTTTAATAATTATATATGATTAACGTATAAGAAGAAAAAATGTACCAAAAACCTTACCAAAAAGGTTATAATAATATAAGGACGGAGACCCGTTGCGAAAATCCAAAGACTCTGTAAGAGGCCCGATCTATTCGATAATTTCAATTCAACTCCCCTAAGTACATCTCCCCTTTCCACACCAACGACGCCGGTCAAGAATCCTCCGATATTGATGTTCGCGAAGCTCCATTTCCGCCATTCTCTAAGACAATAGTCTCCAGAGTCCACTGTTCCACTCTCTTGCTGTGCCGTTGCCCATCAGTCGATCTCCCTCTTCTGGAACATGTAATATACCTCCCTCAGTTTGTGATTCTCAAATTTTTGGTGATTATCTGGTCATTTCAAATGATATCTTCTTGGTTCTATGAATATAGGTTTCATGATTATTACAAATTAAAAAAAAATATCCAACAGTTTCGTTTAGATTAAGGTTACAATTGGATAGTCGGATTGTAATTTTTGATATTCTGCTTGGTTGAATTTTAGCAATATGTAATGCATGTAACTGGGATCTGTCGTATAATATGAAGGTTTCTGTTTAATGCTTTCAGTTTTATTCTTTGTGATTAGAATTGCCGACCTTATATGATCCTGTTATATTAACTGGTTTAGTGATATGATATGAATTATGATGCTTTATGTACCTTTGAATCTTTCAAATGTGTTATTATGAGTTTTCTATACGTTTCAAGTTTTTTATTGGGTTTATTGAATGCTTAGAATAATGCTTAATGAATTTTTGAAAAGTTGAAGTTTCTTCTCATAATTCCCTGTCAATTTTCAATTTAAAAAACGCTAATTTTCAAAAATTTGGAATGTATAAGTCAAAAACAGTTATAATAAATAGCAATAAAAACTCGTGAAGTAATTTAATTAGAAAATTAATAGTCACGATTAATTAAAAATTATTACTAATGGCATTGTTATTATTTATGCAAATGTGGGAGTGGTATTGCATCTTCATCATCATAGTGGGATTGGTATTTCACTATTTTGTAGTGTTTATTATTTTCACTTATAAGGTTGCCAACTGTCCTTTAATAATGTTTGTTTGGTAAAAAAAAATTATATTTAGATTAGAATAATTTTTATGTTTATTTTTAGTAATTCTTGAACTAATTAATCAAGGGCCTCAATTTTAAAATTGCCCTAGGCCTCACACTCTTCTGCCTCCCCTAATGCCTGTGCATAATAAGATCTAGGAGCTTCGGTATTTACTGATTACTTTTTTCATCACCTTTATTGTTTCTAATCAAATTATGCAATTGATTATCACTGGGTTTTGTTGCCAGCAGAACCAAGTCCCTTACTTCATATGCTCTCTTTAGTACTGGCTTTGGTTATATATGCTGTTTCTCATTTTCCATACTCTCATTGGTTCTTGTTTCTGGCCTTTGATGTTTCTTCAGTAATAAATTTTTGGATTCAATGGCCAGTCCAGCACAGCATTCTGCTGGATATTCTGGTCCTATCAACCCCTCACACCCAGAAACACCAAGTTCCCAACTTGAGAAAAGTCACATACCTCCACCACTAATTCCACCTGGTGGTCCAAGGTTTCATACAGTAAATTTTCAACAAGGTCAGACACCTTCACCTTCTACCAAATTGTCAAATGTGCCATCACCTTCCAATGGTATGAAAACAGGTAGCCCTGCCCCTTATTTGAGCATTCCCCCAGGGCCTCCTGTCTTTACTTCACCTGTCAGACCCGCAGCTGTACCTTTTCGTGCGTCACCTGTAACTCCCCAGCCAGTTCCTTTTTCATCTGGTTCATCTTTGCCGTCATCTTCCCCTCCTCATTTTTCAAATGGATCAGCTGAGTTGCAGTACCAAGCTACCAATGTTACAGAGGATACAGTGCACACAGGGGAAGCACCATATGTATTGTTCTCAGCCAATAAGGTATTTTCCTTTTTGTCCTGGGTTCAGACTTCAGACATCAATTCCTGCAATCGTGTATTTTGGATGATGGTAACACATATTGCCATTTCACCTCCCCTTTATTTCACAACTCTCATAGGCAGTATACACACATTGGCACATGCAGAAGTTTGCATACTTTGTTTAGTTAACACAAAGTGAGCATTGTTGTTTGATTTTTTTTTCTCCCTTTTATAAATATTATGATTTATATGTACTTCTGCCCTGAAATTTTGGCCATTATTTATAACCCTTCTTCCATTTATTTGTTAGGTATTAAAACAGAAGAAGCTAGCAAACATACCTAGTTTGGGTTTTGGGGCATTGATTTCTTCAGGCAGTGAAATCTCACCTGGACCTCAAATAATACAACGTGATCCACACCGCTGCGCTGGTTGTGGAGCTTATGCAAATGTCTATTGTAAAATCTTACTTGGTTCAGGCCAGTGGCAGTGTGTAATTTGTGGGAAACTGAACCAAAGCGAGGGAGAATATGTAGCTCCCAGCAGGGATGATCTGCGTAATTTTCCAGAGTTGTCATCTACTATGGTTGACTATGTCCAAACTGGGAACAGAAGACTGGGCTTTATTCCAGTTTCTGATTCAAGAATTTCTGCACCCATTATTCTTGTAATAGATGAGTGTTTAGACGAGCCTCACCTTCGGCATTTACAGGGTTCCTTACATGCCTTTGTTGACTCACTTCCCCCAACAACAAGAATTGGGATCATCTTGTATGGCCGGACAATTTCAGTTTACGATTTCTCAGAGGAATCAACTGCATCTGCCGATGTGCTTCCTGGTGATAAGTCACCAACTCAGGAATCCTTGAAGGGAATGATTTATGGAACTGGTGTATACTTGTCGCCAATGCATGCTTCCTTGCCAGTAGCACATGCAATATTCTCATCACTGAGGCCATATAAATTGAACATTTCAGAAGCTTCAAGAGATCGGTGCCTAGGTACAGCAGTTGAGGTTGCTCTTGCTATAATTCAAGGACCATCAGCAGAGATGTCTCGGGGTGTAATCAAAAGGTCTGGAGGCAATAGCAGGATTATTGTGTGTGCTGGTGGACCTAATACTTGTGGCCCTGGATCTGTTCCTCATTCTTTCAGTCATCCCAATTATCCTTACCTGGAAAAGACAGCACTCAAATGGATGGAGAATCTGGGTCGAGAAGCTCATGGACATGATACGGTTGTTGACATTCTATGTGCAGGGACGTGCCCTGTAAGAGTTCCTGTTCTCCAGCCTCTTGCAAAAGCTTCTGGGGGTGTTTTAATTCTTCATGATGACTTTGGAGAGGCCTTTGGTGTAAACTTGCAAAGAGCATCTTCCAGGGCTGCAGGTTCCCATGGATTGTTGGAAATACGCTGTTCTGATGATATTCTTATAACGCAAGTTGTGGGTCCTGGTGAAGAGGCACATATTGACACCCATGAAACATTCAAGAATGACACTTCCCTTTATATACAGATTCTTAGTGTTGAAGAAACACAGAGCTTTTCACTATCCATGGAGACTAAAGGCGATATTAAGAGTGACTCTGTGTTCTTCCAGTTTGTATTTCAGTATTCAAATGTGTATCAGGCTGATATATCAAGAGTAATCACAGTAAGATTGCCAACTGTGGATAGTGTTTCAGCATATCTTGAGAGTGTTCAAGTTGAGGTAGCAGCAGTCCTTGTTGCCAAGAGGACACTCTTGCGAGCCAAGAACCATTTTGATGCAATTGACATGCGAGCTACAATAGATGAAAGAGTTAAAGACATTGCTCTGAAGTTTGGGTCACAAGCACCAAAGTCAAAGCTCTATCGGTTCCCTAAGGAGATATCTTTTTTACCAGAGATGCTGTTCCATCTTAGAAGGGGTCCACTTTTGGGAAACATTGTTGGACACGAAGATGAGAGGTCTGTACTTCGGAACTTGTTCTTGAATGCATCCTTTGATCTGTCACTTCGAATGGTTGCACCTCGATGTCTCATGCACCGGGAAGGAGGAACTTTTGAAGAACTACCTGCTTATGACCTTGCCATGCAGTCTGATTCAGCAGTTGTTCTCGACCATGGTACTGATGTCTTTATTTGGTTGGTATGCACCTTGGCTCATCCGGTTGCTTGTATTTGCATGGCTTTTGTTTCTAGTGCTCTCTTTCTCCCCACTCCATTCCCTGTTTTTGGCTTAATAAACTTAGTCTTGTACATGATTGAGGGCGGAAATGCTTTATACTTTTAAAAAGGCATATTATTGTGAATTTTTTTACTATGTCCAGAAGTAATTTATATGTGATATTTCCATGTGGAGGAGATAACAAGGAGGTATGGGTTTTGGCTCATCCACATTGGAGTCCTTTTGTCATCTGATTTTAACAAGAATTTCAGGCAAAAAGCAAAAATGGAAAAGTAGGACTATAGTATTTGTCTGATGCACATAAAGGAACCGACATATTCATTTTATTTCCCCATCCTTTTTTACCCTCTGATCCATTTTGCATATAATCCTTGTTACATGCTTCCGCACTCTGTTTAAAATAACATTTATCTCCTCTATTCTGATCCTAATTCTTTGTTTTGTTTGCTTGCTAATGGTGGATTCAGGGTGCTGAACTTGCTTCCAATGAAGGAAGAAGTGCAGCTACTTTGGCAGCTTGCAGGACATTAGCTGAAGAGCTCACAGAATTGCGATTTCCGGCACCTCGCATCCTTTCATTCAAGGTTTTTCATCGTGGTTCTCTGCTATAGCCAAGCATCTTTCTTTTTGTTGGTCTCTGTCCCTTTTTGTGGTCCCAAAGTCCAAATTGATTTATTGCTTTGGATTTTTAACAGGAGAGAAGTTCTCAGTCCAGGTACTTCATTTCTCGGCTAATACCTGCACACAAGGATCCTCGTTATGAACAGGTGAGAGGCTGGTTGCAAGTTTGCTTGACTCCGTAAGAGCTGCTTATTTCAATAAATTGAGAATTACAAATACATGACTGACATGCCTGTTTTGCAGGAGGCTAGATTCCCACAGCTACGAACATTGACAATGGAGCAGTGGACAAAACTAAAAAGCAGTTTTGTTCACTTTGATGATCCGAGCTACTGTGAGTGGATACGAAGCCTGAAAGTGGTGCCACCAGAACCTAGCTAATGAGGATTGTATTTTCCGTCATTGTTATGTCATCACGAGACATGGCTCTCAAAAGGTAGTTTTAGTAAGTTGGGTCCTAGTATTATTCTCTGCTGGAGACCTTTCTTCATCCCTTTTCTCTTGCCCTTTTTATGAAGTTTCTCTTGGATTTTCCCTGTTAAAACAAGGTGTAATTCATATCTTTTACATGAGGTGAATTTCGATGGGAAAGTAAAGAATACTTACCGTACACTATTTCTTTTTTCTTTTTTAATCCCATAAGTTATAAATGAAAATAATCAATTTTTTTTTTGTTAGTACTCCTATCTCCATTATATTTGTAATGATCTTAAGAGACTAGTGTTTCAAAAGTGTGGTTGTACAATCTCATTACTTTTACAAAATGAATTTTTACATTCTTGTGATCTTTTTTTGTAAAAGTAGTGTACTTGTGTTGTCACATTTGGTAAGAAACTAAAATACACTTTCACTATAAGTATCAGATTTAGGTTATCCTTTTTGGATAAAAGTCTTATTAGGTATTATAACTCTTTATAAAGATACAGATTAGTATCAAAATTATATGAGATATATACCATTAGTAACCTTACTTTATAAAGGGATACATTATTAATCTTTTTTTTCCTGATATCATTAAAAAAATATTAAAATATTTAAAAAATGTGAAATGAAATGTACCTAAGAATTGACAATGATAAAATAATAAGTTTATCATTTTTTTAAACTTATTCATTTATGTTTTACATTAATCAAAGAGCAAACTTGCTCAACCTAGTTTTTTATGATGATTTTATATTAAATTGTATCTATTTAACAACAGTAACATTTTTAGTGTATTCTTAGAAAATATATTACTTTTATATACATTTTTCGTCTCATGAAAAAACCCTTTTTGCTTAGTCCTATCCCTATTTAGATTAGACGTATTTTAGTGATAGTTTTTGGTTAAACTTGATCAAGTTTGATCAACTTAGTCATTTTATGTAGTATTTGAAAATAATAAAAATTTTAGTATATTTTTAAAAAATTTAATATTTTTATGGATATTTTTTAAAGTTATGATATCATCCGGTATTCAACTCATTTTTATTTTAGGTAAAGCAAAGCAGGTTAGAAGCCAATTGGTCTTTAGATTATAATTTTTTACATTCATGCATACCAAAAAAAAAACTAGAATTCTGTTTGAGCACTTTCTTTATTTAAAATTATCTCAAATTTTTCTTTTGAGAATCCGTAAATTATGAGCAGACTTAAATATGATGGTGAATTAAATGACTTAACTGTGATTTGAAGGTTGAAGTGACAACCTTAACTAACTACCAGATCCAAAATGTAGGCTAAGTTTACTGTTCAATAATAAAATGGTAATTATCAAGGATTCTTGTGATTTTAGGAAATATCAATTTGTTTCCTCAACATTAGGTCCTTCCATAACATTAAAAATTGGAGAGATAAAAAAAAGGTAAAGTTAATCCTATAAGAAAGGCCTAAAAATGTAATTTAAATTAGTTTTGTATTGATTTTTTATTTATATTTTTAATTAAGAGATATAAAATATCAATACTTAAGTTAATAATATATATTTTGGTTAATTTTAAGATAAAATTTTAATAAATTAAGATAATTTAAATGTATTATTAAAGTTAAAATTGATTAAAATACATATTACTAATTTAAATAAAGATATTTTATATATTTTAATTAAAAATATAAATAAAAATATCAAAATAATAATATAAATAATTCAAAGTTACCAACGCACCTGCCATGTGATTTGCAATTGCAATGGATATGAGATTCTGATTTTAGAGAAGGTTATTAACTAATGAAGAGAAATATTCAAAAATCCAATATCTTTATCTATAAAAAACGTGAAAGTTTGGTTTACTACCAAACTGTTGCTTTTTTTAAATAATATTTTATATCAATAAATATTAAAATATATATAATAAATATATTTTTATATTTTTTGTTATTTTTTACACTAATAAATTTTAAATATATATATATATATATAATCAATATATTTTTATAAAAAATATTTTATATAATATAATTAATTTTATTACATTAAATATTATAATTTATTTATAATAATAATTTTATCATATCATATCTAATACTAATTTGAAAAATATTATTTAACTAATATAAATTATTTTAAATAAAAAATACTTATAAAATTCAAAAAAATAATGTCTATTATCATTTTATTAAAAATATTAATTGAATAAGTTCATGTGTTTCTTTTTATTATATTGAATTATTTATTAAATAAAATTATGTAATTATTTTCATGATAAATAACTCATGTTTATATTACATTTGAATTTTATTATTAATAAAATAGTTGTTATTATATATTTAATGTTTATATTACATTTGAATTTTATTATTAATAAAATAGTTGTTATTATATATTTATTTACCATTAAAGTAATAAATTAATTAACTATTTATTTTAAGAATATTTATACAAATTATTTTATAAAATATTTTAACAAAAATTTTCAAAGTAACTTAAAAATTTATTTTTTAAATAAAAAATTTAAAATAATAATAATTATTATTCGATAATTAATAATACTATATATTTATCAAATTTAAATTATAAATATATGCTATAAAACCTAATATTATTTTATAATACCTAAATCAATTCAAATGATAAATTGAATTGATAAATACTAATATTTCTTAACTCTTTATTTTTTATTTTTTATTTTTTTATGGTTGGTTGCTTCTGTATTTATTTTTATAATAATTTTATTATATTATTATTAAAAAGTGAATGTAAGAGAAAAATAAATAATTATTTTTGTATTTTTATTTTTATTTAATTTTTTCTTCGGTTCTTTATATTTTAATTTATTTAAATTAAAATAGTCTTTATTTAATATAATTAAAATAATAATAATTTTATTATTATAATTTATTTTTTAATAATAATATAAATAAATTATCACAAAATTTAAATTTTATTATTACCATAAGTAAGGGAAAATGGCGCTATTTTTTTTGTTTTCTTATATGGTGAGAATTTTTTTACCAATTCAAAAAATCGCAGCAGTTCCAATAATTTTGGGGATAGATTGCCGCAAACTTTTTTTTTTTTTTTTAAACAATAAAACGATAACTATTAAAATTTATAATAATAGATAATTTTTTTGTACGATTCAAATAATAATTAAAAATTATAAAAAATAATATCTTTAATATTTATAAAAAAAATAATATTGAATATGATTTAATTAAATAATATTTAATATAAAAATAAATTTAAATGATAATAATTTAATTTAAATAATATTCAATTAGATAATATTAAATATGAAATGATGTGTTAGAATTATTTAATTATAAAAATATATAAGTTAATTATAAAATATATTATTTTATGGTTATAAATTTTAAATGTAATATTTTGTTGTTTTTATTAAGGTATTATTTTTATTATTTATGGATAATAATCAATTTAATATCATAAAATCTTAAATAGATTTTTTTTTAAATTTATATTTTTGAGATATTTAAATTTTTAAATTTTTAATTAATATATTTTAATATTTATAGTTTAATAATTTAGAAGTTTATGGATAAAAATAAAATAATTTATTAAATATAATATTTATTCATTAAAATTTTAAGATTTTAAGATTAAAGTGTAATTTTTAAGTATAATCTAAATGTATAAATGTATTAATTGAAAATTGAAAATTAAAATATTCCATAAATATAATGTTGTTTATTTTTTATAAATTTAGTTTTTCTCGTAATCTCACCTTATCCGTAAGCCACGCGTCTCGGATTCTCTGTGGCTTCCAGTCTTCCGCTCTTCTTTGGTTCTTCGGAACAAGGCAAAGAAATTTAAGTGCTGAGAGATTTCTCTACTAACGAAAACCATATCAACGACTTGTTTACTACCATCATTTGACCTTCCTATCTGTCACAATTCACCACGAAAATGGCGGCGTCGCCGTTTGTTAAACACCACCCTTCCGTTTCACCTTTGTGTTCTGAGTTTCCCCCCATTTTCAATCACCTTTACCGTACCAAACCTCACTTCAAAACGTCATTTTTTGGCTCGAAACCCCTTCAAAATATTGATTTCGCAGCACAATCTTCGAAGCTAGTTAGTGTTAGAAGAACAAGGAGATTGCGAACGGTTGCTTCATTGGGAGGATTGTTAGGTGGGATTTTCAAAGGGACTGATACTGGAGAGTCCACGAGACAACAATACGCCTCCACTGTATCTATGATCAATAGGTTAGAAGCTGAGATTTCAGCATTATCTGATTCAGGTTTGAGAGAAATGACTTCTATGCTGAAAGAACGAGCCCAGCTAGGAGAGTCTTTGGACTCTCTTTTACCTGTAAGTTTGTTGAGCCTTTTTTTTTTTGAAATGCTTTACTTACAAATTTATTGTTGAGTTTTTAGGTGGTTTTGTTTTCCCTTTATGGAACATTTTTATCCAGTTTATTAATGGCTTACAACTTTTGGGATAGCCTTGGTAGGGTGTGAATCGTGTTGCTTGTTTTAGTGTGGAGACTCCGAAAGAGATATAATAGATTGCTAATTTTGAAATTCTAATTCATTATTGTTATTATAGAGAGTTTTATCAAACCAAATAGTAAGTGTATGAGATGTGGAATCAATCACCCAGAAAGCAGCCTTCCTTTTATTCTAATCCACATTTGATTGCCTTTTGCGTTGTCAATGAAAAGTTACAATCATTGCAGGAAGCATTTTCTGTTGTGAGAGAGGCTTCAAATTTTGAAATTCTAATTCATTATTGTTATTTATAGAGAGTTTTATCAAACCAAATAGTAAGTGTATGAGATGTGGAATCAATCACCCAGAAAGAAGCCTTCCTTTTATTCTAATCCACATTTGATTTCCTTTTGCGTTGTAAATGAAAAGTTACAATCATTGCAGGAAGCATTTGCTGTTGTGAGAGAGGCTTCAAATTTTGAAATTCTAATTCATTATTGTTATTATAGAGAGTTTTATCAAACCAAATAGTAAGTGTATGAGATGTGGAATCAATCACCCAGAAAGCAGCCTTCCTTTTATTCTAAACCACATTTGATTGCCTTTTGTGTTGTAAATGAAAAGTTACAATCATTGCAGGAAGCATTTGCTGTTGTGAGAGAGGCTTCAAATTTTGAAATTCTAATTCATTATTGTTATTATAGAGAGTTTTATCAAATCAAATAGTAAGTGTTTGAGATGTGGAATCAATCACCCAGAAAGCAGCCTTCCTTTTATTCTAATCCACATTTGATTGCCTTTTGCGTTGTAAATGAAAAATTACAATCATTGCAGGAAGCATTTGCTGTTGTGAGAGAGGCTTCAAAGAGAGTTTTAGGCCTTCGTCCCTTTGATGTCCAGCTCATAGGTAGCTTTGAATGCACTCTCTGCACTTTTTTCACTTTGAATATTGCATTGAAGTTTGGAGTGCTTCCTGTTTAGAGGAAGTTTATAGACTTTTAATGATTTTTCAAGAGTTTCTTCTTCGTGACACTTCATCTACAATTAAGTAACAGCTAAAATGCACCATTGGTCCCTATAATTTAACCAAATTCACATATAGGTCCTCAAACTTTTAAAATGTACGATTTGGTTCTAAACTTTTAAAACATACGATTTGCTCTCCAAACTTTTAAAACGTACAATTTTGCCCTCAAACTTTTAAAACTTCACATGTAGGTCCCTAAACTTTTAAATCATACAATTGTGTGAAGTTTAGGGACCAAACCATATGATTGAGACTTAATTGTATGATTTAAAAGTTTAGAGACCTACATGTGAAGTTTTAAAAGTTTGGGACCTATATGTGAATTTAGTTAAAGTTTAGGAACCAATAGTGCACTTTTTGTATAAATAATTTACATAGTGTGGCTTGTGGGCTGCTTATCTTAGAAGCCTTGCAATGCATTAATTAGTAGAATACTGTCTTTTCTGACTTAATTTCTAGTTCTTTCATCTTTTGTGAAGCTAGAAGTTTATGTTGTCTTGAACCTTATTATCTATCTGCTTTAGAGTTTTATGTGTTGTTTATTATATGATTGTCTGTTGGCTAGACAACATGTTTGGCATAGTCAAAAGATAAGTTTTAAGTTTTAGAAATATTGTTTCCTTATATGCTTAATTCATTTATCATATCGGTTTCCACCAGTTCTATCAAAAGAAAGAAAAAGAAACGAAAGACATGTGTCCTTCTCCACGTATTAAACTGTATATTTTTTCTTTGTGAGAAGTGTTACATGCATATATTTATGTAGTTACCTTTCTCTAAGATTATATATTTTTTTGTTATAGGTGGGATGGTTCTTCATAAGGGAGAGATTGCTGAAATGAAAACTGGAGAAGGAAAGACACTTGTGGCTATTTTGCCAGCGTATTTGAATGCATTAACTGGAAAAGGAGTTCACGTTGTCACTGTCAATGATTATCTGGCACGTCGAGATTGTGAGTGGGTTGGTCAAGTTCCTCGTTTCCTTGGACTGAAGGTTGGCCTAATCCAACGTATGTCTCGCACCAATATTTGTTTCCCATGACATTGTTTCTATTGCTTTGTAATTGGATCTTCTAGTCACGTTGAAAACTTGAAATATGTAGTCTCCTTCCCTTAACGAATTGTGATTAAACTTTTTTCATGCCACTCCCCCAACTTGATATTCTTGATTGTTGATTCACATTTTGTAGCTTTTGTGTAGTTCTTAAACTGTTTCATCTCCTCCCTTGACATGGTTAATTTATTTTTGTTGAGGTTCTCTTCCTTTGGCACATCTTAATATGAAAAGCCAATTGAGCTCGACTTTATATGGACTCAGATTCGGTTGAATTCCATATGCTTTTCTTTTTTATTTTATTCATGCCTAGTACTTTTCTTTTTCCTCTTGATAGAGAATGATCTCATTCTTCAGTCTTTCTTCTTTAGATTGTTCTGTGAGATGTCTTCAATTTTTCCTTTATAAATAGCCAAACTTTCAAATCTCACTGACTATGTATGTTTCATTTCAAAATTTGTTGCATCATAGCTTCTTTTGCATCAGTTACATTATTAAGATTGTCGCCTTCACTGAATTCATGGTTCTTTTTGGCAGAGAACATGACAAGTGAACAACGAAAAGAAAATTATCTGTGTGACATCACATATGTTACCAATAGTGAGCTTGGTTTCGATTTCTTGAGAGACAATCTTGCCACGGAAAGTAAATCTTTCTTTACATAATTTTGTCTTTTTTAGTTATTCTAGTGGTTGCAAGGCTTTCTTACCTTCATCTGAATGTATGTCTTGCTATATACAGAGTGTGGAGGAGCTTGTCATGAGAAGTTTTAATTACTGTGTAATCGATGAAGTTGATTCTATCCTCATTGATGAAGCAAGAACGCCTCTCATTATATCAGGACCTGCAGAAAAACCTGGCGACCAATATTATAAAGCTGCAAAGATAGCTGCTGCCTTTGAGCGAGATATACACTATACTGTAAAAATGCTGAATAATCTCTATCTCACTAGGCTTTTAAATTCAACTGGAGCTAGAAATGAAAATTTTGAATAAAGTTTTTTGTTCTGCACATTCTGATATGTTGATTCAATTAATATACTGCAAATGTTAGTTCTTCTGTTCATCTTAAAATTTTGGAATGATAGGATACCATTTTTGGGTCTGCTGATCACTCTTCCATTATAGCTTTCTGCAAGTAAAACTATTTATGTGTATTAACATTGATATTTGTGTAAACCAAACGAGGGAGAAAAGATACATTTTCAATTTTGATTTAGTAATTGAGATTATTGCTGCAGGTGGATGAAAAGCAGAAAACAGTTTTACTTACAGAGCAGGGTTATGAAGATGCTGAAGAAATTTTGGGTGTCAAAGATTTATATGATCCTCGAGAACAATGGGCATCTTATCTTCTTAATGCAATAAAAGCAAAGGAACTCTTTCTAAGAGATGTAAACTATATCATCCGTGGAAAAGAGGTTCTTATTGTGGATGAGTTCACTGGTCGAGTTATGCAGGTGAGTTTATCTATGACCAAGCAGCATACTCTGTCTATATATGTAGTACACTAATTTCTTATACTTGGTGATCAGCTCAAAAGAAATATTCACATAGCAGTTATATTATCAATATCTTTATGATTATTCCAAATGTTGAGGTTGATATTAAGGTTGATGCCTCGACCAAAGAATCAACTTCATGGATATTGGGATATTATTTGTGTATGTTTCCAGATATTCTAAATGTGAATGTTGAAAACAAGGAAAGGCTGCTAGATATTTCCCAAATTTTCAAGGAACATATCTTCCACGCTAACTTCTTGTCCTTTGTCATTCAGGGTAGGCGATGGAGCGATGGACTTCACCAGGCAGTAGAAGCAAAAGAAGGGTTGCCTATCCAAAATGAAACTGTGACACTGGCTTCTATCAGCTACCAGAACTTCTTTCTCCAGGTAGGAGTGTTCTATCATTGAATGTGCTATGTAAGGTGTATTTTGGGAACTAATTGCCTCACTTCATGGTACTTGTAACTTTACTTTTGCAGTTCCCAAAACTTTGTGGAATGACTGGTACCGCAGCCACTGAAAGCACAGAATTTGAAAGCATATACAAGCTAAAAGTCACGATTGTTCCTACAAACAAGCCTATGATAAGAAAAGTATTCTCCTTCACCTTTAAGTGCATATATGGTGAACCAGTTATATTGAGTAATTGAGTGAACTGAAATTTTAAGATGATAAACATACATGTGTGTACCATTTCCTATACAAATGCTCTAGACATATATGTATAACTAATCATCTTATCCATTTAACCTCATTCAACGGTGATTAGGTGATTTGTGCTAGCTAGATTTTTTTTCCTTTATTTTAGGGATTTTTATTTTATTTTATTTTTAAATATAACATCTATACCAATGAACAAAATTATCAAATGGCTAAGATAATTTGTTATTATCATTTGTCGAACTGATTTTTCATCGGAATGGATATAAATATACAATTCTTAGAAAGAAGTCATTTAATATATTCAATGCCTTTTGACTTCCTCATTTCTCTTTAAATAATTTTCTCAGGATGAATCTGATGTAGTCTTTAGGGCAACTACAGGAAAATGGCGAGCAGTAGTGGTAGAGATTTCTAGAATGCACAAGACAGGCCGTCCAGTGCTTGTTGGCACAACTAGTGTTGAACAGAGTGAGTCATTGTCCGAGCAATTGCAAGAAGCTGGAATTCCCCATGAGGTAGGACATATTTGTATTTTTGATCAAAGGTCAAGACTGGGATTGTAAACATGACCTAAAATTCTATATGAACTACTTAATTTATAAATTAAGAATTTCAGTACATTTTTCTACAGTTAGAGTAAATAAATTTGAGCATGATGACTTGCATGAGAGATTTAAATCATTATTGTTTTCTTAAAGGTTTTGAATGCAAAACCAGAAAATGTGGAGAGAGAAGCCGAAATCGTGGCACAAAGTGGTCGTCTTGGGGCAGTTACACTTGCTACCAATATGGCAGGCCGTGGAACTGACATAATCCTTGGTGGTAATGCAGAATTTATGGCAAGGTTGAAGCTACGAGAGATGCTTATGCCGAGGTATATAATTCCCACATAATATACATAAATGAGATCATAACAACATATACATATATGAAGTAACTTCCTCCAATGAATATAGACGTGCTTCTTTTTTGTAATAGTATTTCTATCACAGAGTTGTTAAGCCAATAGAAGGAATTGTATCAGTGAAAAATCTTCCTCCAATGAAATCATGGAAGGTACGCTTTCTTTTTGGTTTTATTCTTGCAATTTTTGTTGATTTTGACTTTGGCATGGAATTTCAGATTTTACAATTATAATGTTTGCCAATTTGGCATCCTGATGCTCATAATAGTACATGTTTCCCAGGTTAATGAAAAATTGTTTCCATGTGAGTTATCCAACAAGAATGCAAAGTTGGCTGAGGAGGCTGTAAAGTTAGCTGTTGAGACATGGGGTAAGAGATCATTGACAGAGCTTGAAGCAGAGGACCGCCTATCTTATTCTTGTGAAAAGGTCAAATTTAGTAATTATATTCTCTCTGTGCAAGTGCTGGCAATTAAACTGCATATTTTATCTATTCAACATTGGATAGGGTAAGTTGTCCACATGCAAGGTTGCACATAAGGACATGTGAAGTAGAATATAATGGAATTTTTTTTAGAACTAATTTACATTAGTTAAGGAAAGTAAATCACAACTACATATACAAGATTAATATTCCTAAAATATGAATAGGAAACTAATAATTTTCATATGTGACTAATTTGAATTCCTACACTCCCCTCAAACTAGACGGTATATACTCATTATATCAAGTTTAGAACTTAACTCAATGAAATTCGGACGAAAGAGTGCCTTTGTGAGGATGTTTGCTGCTTGAAGTCAAGATTGAACATGTTTTGGTGATATAATATTGCTTTTTATCTTTTCGCTAATGAATTTTCAGTTGATCTCAACATGCTTTGTCCTATCATGATGTACAGGGTTCTTGGCAATAGTTATAGCTGATTGGTTGTCACACATCATATTTATAGGACCAGAAATGTTAACTTTGAGTTCATCCAGTAGTTATTTTAACCAAATTCTTTCACAAATATCCTGAGTTAAGGTTCAAAATTCTGCCTCAATACTACTACGTGCCACCACCTGTTGCTTCTTTTAATAGATCCAAGACATATTTTCATTGGGAAATTGAAATTCTCTTACTTGATCTAGTCACTTCCATTCCCAAAAAATACCTCAGATGTCTTAGGTCTTTGATTTCAAACTCTTTAGATAAGAGAAGCTTAAGTCTCCTTATTTCATCTTTCATAATTTTCCGTGAGAACTATATCATCAACATATACTATTAATACAGTAATCTTACCATTTGTGAAGTGTTTGATGAAAAGAGTATGATCAACTTGAGACTGTAAGTAGTCATCTTGTTTTAGCACCCTTGTAAATTTGTCAAACCATACATGGGGTGATTGTTTGAGCCCGTACAGTGACTTTGAAGCCTACAGACTTTGCCTCGTGTTAGTTTCGAACCTAGGAGGTATATCCATATATACTTCTTCTACTAAGTTTCCATTCAAAAATGCATTTTTCACAGCAAGTTGAAATAAAGGCCAATCTTGGTTCACGGTAATAGATAACAAAACACGTACTGTATTGAGTTTGGCTACAGGAGCAAATGTTTCCTAGTAGTCAATTCCATATGATTGAGTGTATCTCTTGGCTACCAAGCGGGCTTTGAACTGTTCAATACTACCATCAACCTTTTGTTTTATTGAGAAAATCTACTTGCACCCAACTGTGTGTTTTCTAAGTGGTAGAGTTGTTAAGATCCATGTGCTATTCTTCTCAAGGGCATGAAATTCTTCTAGAGTAGCAACTCTCCATTCAAGGACTTTTAATGTGTCATAATTTGCTCTGGAAATCTGGATTTTGTCTAAAGTAGTCACAAATGCTCTGAATTTTTCGAAAAGTTTGAAAGAGGACATATAGTTATGAATAGAATGCTATGTACATAAGCAAAGTCCCTTTTCAACACTGTATTCTATGTTAGGTTTAGCCTTACCATGTGCTATTTTAGGAATTGTTGAGTTCGGATTAAACTCTAGGTTTTGCTAATTTTGAACAGGCTGTTGAGGTTGTTTTTTTCTAGTATAGACTTTTACTGCCTCATTAAGAAGGTAGAGATGTTTTGGATATATATCTGACTTATCGAATGGTGAATTGAGTGATTCAAATGTGTTTGGAAAGCCAGCTCTTGTCTGAGGGCTTGAACGTGATGGAGAGTCTGAGTTGGGTAAGTGAAGAATTGAATTGAGTGGACTTGGACTTAGTACCGGATCAATGAGAGAAGTCTAATCCCAATTTTGTGATTCATGTGTATTTGTTTTTTTGTTAAAAAAATTCACTTGCACCCAACTGTTTGTTTTCTAGGTGGTAAAGTTGTTAGAATCCATGTGTCATTCTTCTCAAGGACATGAAATTCTTCTAGAGTAGCAGCTCTCCATTCATGGATTTTTAATGCATTATGAAATGTTCTGGGAATCTGGATTTTGTTTAGAATAATCACGGGAAAGTTTGGAGTAGGACATATAGTTGTGGATAGGATGTTGTGTACATGAGCGAACTCTTTTTCTTTGAGCAATAGGTAGAGATAAGTTTGGTTCATATTATGTTGCCTTTTCAACACTGTATTCTGTGTTAAGTTTAGCCTTACCTTGTGCTATTTCAGGAATTGTTGAGTTCGGATTGGACTCCAGGTTTGTTGATTTTGATCAAGTTATTGAGATTGTTTTCTCTTAGTATAGACTTTTACTGCCTCATTAGGAAGGTGAAGATGTTTTGGATATATGTCTGACTTATCAGATGGTGAATTGGGTGACTCAAATGTGTCTAGAAAGCCAACTCCTATCTGAGGGCTTGAAGGTGATGGAGACTCTGAGTTGGGTAAGTAAAGAACTGAATTGAATGGACTTGGACTTGGAATTGGTACCAAATCAATGAAAAAGTCCAATCCCAAATTTGTGATACATGTGTGTTTGTCTCCCTTTGAATTACGGAATTTGGAAAAAATAGTTTATTTTCAAAGAAGGTGATTCAATGGTGTGATAAACCTTTTTGGTGAGAGGAGAAAAACATTTATATCCCTTCTTGTTTGGTGAGTATCCAATGAAGATGCATTTGAGTGCTCTTTCATCAAGTTTACCTCGACTATGAGGGTGGATATGAGTAAACGTAGTGCATCCAAATTTTTTAAGAGGAATTTGAGAATGTAGCAGGTATGAGTTTGGATAGAGATCAAAGAGTGATTGCATTAGAGTTTTGAATTTAAGAATACGTGAAGGCATTCTATTAATGAGATAGATGGCCATAAGCATAGTCTCGCCCCATATTTTCTTAGGTACATTAGATTGGAAGAGTAATAAACGAGCAACCTCAAGAGATGACGATTTTTGCGTTCTATCGCACCATTTTGTTGAGGTGTGTCCACGCATGAGCTTTGATGGATAATTCCATAAGATTGAAGATAAGGATTGAGAATGGAGTTGAAGAAATCTCGGACATTATCAGTTTTAAGGACTTGAATTTTGACTTGAAATTGAATTTGAATCATGGTATGAAAAGTTTTAAAGATTTGATTGGTTTCAAATTTATCTTTCATGAGAAAGGTCCAACTTAATCGTATATGATCATCAACCAACAACAGAAACCACCTAGCTCTAGAAATATTAGGGATTTTGGTTAATCCCTAGATATTACCATGGATAAGAGAAAAAATGGAGGGTTGGTTTGTACGGTCGTGGGACATATGTACTTCAAGTGTGCTTTGACAATTGGGTGACATCACATTGAAATAATTTTGCATTATTATTAATGAATAATGATGGAAATAAACGTTTCAAATACAAGAAATTTGAATGATTAGACGATGGTACCACTACATGACTGCACTTGTTTTATTGGACTGATCTATTGACGTATTACTATAAACTGACTAATCCTGGGGTCTGATACTATTCTTATTATTATTACTTTGAGCTGGGACAAAAGAGGAGTCTACTTTGAAGAGATACAAGCCTGTATAAAGTTCAGTATTGTCAATCATCTTCTTTAAACTCAAGTCTTGAAAAACACAAAATTTTGCCAAAAAAATTAATCTCACAATGAAGATCATGGGTTAATTTGCTTATAGAGATTAAATTACACTCAAGATCAGGTACAAAGAATACTGAGTGTAGAATGCGATTGCATGAGAGATATATAGTTCTTATTTCAACAACTCTTAAGCGTGAACCATTGGCAATACGCATTGTGTGATAATTCTGACATGGAGTATGAGCTTGGAACAGTGATCTATCACCTGTCATGTGATTTGATGCACTTGAGTCTACTATCTAAAGATGTTGAAGGTGACTGAGCCACATGAAGTGTTTGATTTTCATTGTTGTGCTCAGAGTCGACCATGGTGGACGCAAGTTTGAGAGAGAGATAGATCGGTAGAAATAGATTACAGAGAAGTGTAGGTGAAATGCGAAAAAAATCTGGTAATAGAGATAGGCTAGGAATTTGGTAGAAACCAAAAATGTGAAAAATCTGGGAAAAAAAAATAGGTTTCAAAATTCATGCTCTGATACTATGAAGCAGAATAGAATGGAAATTGTTATTTTTTTTAGGGATTAATTTACACTAGTTAAGAAAAGTAAATCAGAGCAAATCACAACTATATACACAAGATTAATATCCTTAAAATATAAATGCACAATTATAGGAAACTAATAATTTTCATATATGACTAGTTTGAATTCCTACAACATGCATGCCATTTCTACCTGTGTAACCCTGAATGTTGGGCTGTCGGGCAAGATTTCCTATCTGATGTGGGTAGGCGACCAACCCTCAGTTATACAATACTCTTGTCTCCTCTCATTTTCCTTGTTCTGCATCATCCATTTGGTACCATACTCTCCATAAGTTGTTGTATAGTAGTAACTGCATACTTGTGTTATCAGGGCCCAGCTGAGGATCAAGTTGTGGCCAATCTGCGAAATGCCTTCTTGGAAATAGTTAAAGAATACAAAATTTACACTGAGGAAGAAAGGAAGAAGGTAGTTCCATTTTGTGTTTTAAAATTGTAATGTGTTTATACGTATGATGGCTGTCTTATCATTTCAACATTATTGCAGGTTGTTGTGGCTGGTGGACTTCATGTAGTGGGTACAGAACGCCACGAATCACGTAGAATTGACAATCAGGTACTGGTGTTTTATAAAACTTGTTTAAGTTCTAGCTGCTTCAGTCTGTAATGTCATCCTCTATTTATCCATTTTACTGGGAATTTCCCTCAGTTTAGTATGCTGAAATAGATCAATAATTTGTATCTATGCAGCTGCGTGGTCGTAGTGGACGGCAGGGGGATCCTGGCAGTTCACGTTTCTTTTTGAGTCTTGAAGATAACCTCTTTCGAGTATTTGGCGGAGATAGAATTCAGGTTTGCAATTTGATAGTATTCAACAATGTTTGATGATAACTGAGTATGCAAGCACATGTTAATGTGTGTTTGCTAATTCAACTTATAGGGCTTAATGAGGGCTTTTAGAGTTGAAGACCTACCTATTGAATCCAAGATGCTGACAAAAGCACTTGATGAAGCTCAACGGAAAGTTGAAAATTATTTCTTTGATATTCGGAAGCAACTTTTCGAGTTTGATGAGGTCTTAAATAGTCAAAGAGATCGTGTATATTCAGAAAGAAGGAGAGCACTTGAATCTGATGATCTCCAGTCTTTGATCGTCGAATACGCTGAGTTGACTATGGATGACATCTTAGAGGTGTGTGAGCTGAGGTTCCTACTGTTGATCATATATTTTTTTCTTGTTGTATCCAGCAAAATCAGTTCATATAGTATCCTCTATAATTTCTAAAATTCTTGTTCTATTGTTGAGTAGGCCAATATTGGTCCAGATACTCAGAGAGAAAGCTGGGATTTGGAGAAGCTCATTGCTAAACTACAGCAGTAAGTGACACTTTCATTTTCTGTTCATTCAAAATGGAACATCGATTCATTTTGATGTTTGATAAGGGTAATAGAAGTTTAATTATAATGGTACTGAAAATTAAAGCGACTCTTTACGAAGAAATGCTCTGCTTGTACTAGTGCTCTTTTTTTCACTTAGTCAGAAAGCTCTTGAATCATTTAGAGTTAGAGTTCCTTGTCCAATTGTCTGGTATATCTCTACAGCTATTTATTTTCATCTATCCTATTCAAAAATATTTTTCTTTCAATTTTTATCCTTGTTCCAAGTTTGTTGGTTGAATTTCTTCAATGGTTATGGAACCATAGTGGCCTTCATTTATTTGGTTACTTCGGTGGATCTCCTTGCTTTGCTTCAGAAAGTTTCTGATGCATGGACGTTATCCTGGATCTAGGTATTGCTATCTGTTGGATGACTTGACTCCAGATTTATTGAAGACCAAATGTTCGAGTTACGAGGAGTTGCAAGATTACCTGCATCTTTGTGGCCGTGAAGCCTACTTTAAGAAAAGGGTTAGCAACTTATTAGCATTATGTCCATTTTGGTGATTTTTAAACTTAGCCGCACTAGAAAGATTTTGTTACTTATGGTTATGATACCACAAACACTTCACGGACATGAATGGACTGATCAACAAAACCACTACACTTTAGGTGACATACTACGTGTTGAAAATTTTCAACTTGCATACACTATTGAGAGTCTGAAACAAAGCTTTCTAACATCATGACCTTAAAACCTCTAATCATAGCTCCCATGGTCTTGATGCTAAGCTTATTTGTGAAGTATTTGTATCCAAGTGACTTAACATGACATGAACATAGGTGTGGGTGAGTAAAACATTCTAATTTGGTGAAAATTTACAGAAAATTGAGAAAAATTGGCATATTTAACACTATTTATCCAAAAATTTGAGTCTTGGTGTTTTAAAAGAATTTGTGAACATTAGCCTAAAATAAAATAATATATACATGGTTTTACTGAATTATGATTACAATGCCTATTCATTTTTTTTTATATTTGGGTAAACATTCTATTTCTTACATAAGTTTTAACTTATTTTTAATTTATTATCTGATTTCATTTTTAATATTTTTTTTACACTTATTTTTCAGATGTTATCTTAGTGATATCCATATATAAAAGAATGTATCAATTTGCACAAGTTTTTATTTTATTGAAAAAATTTCACATGTCCATCATATTCACTTTTAATGAAGGGCATTTATGATATTTTTGTCCCTTGTCTTGGGAACATTAACAACTTTGTATACACTAACTTTTAGTCTTTAAATATATGTTTAATGTTTCACAGTTATTTTACACTATCTTCAACCTCACTTCCTCACCATGGGTGGGGTTTCTTTCTATCTTTAAAATAAAATAAAAGTGAAGAGGGTGAGATTTAAGATAGAGTAAAAAGATTAGGAAGAAGAGAGATTGAAAAATATGTAAAATTAGTCAAAATAACATTAAAACATGTATTTAAGGACTAAAAATTGGTAAGAAAAAATTGTTAATGTTCCAAGGGTAAGAGGAGAAAAAAATCACAAATGTTTTAATATCATGTGAAAAAATCCTCAATAAAATGATTAGTTGCACTAAAAAGATACTTTTTTTAAATATGAGTGTCGCTAACGTACCACTTGAAAAATAAAGATATCAAAATACTTTTTTTAAATGTGAGTGTCACTAACGTACCACTTGAAAAATAAAGATATCAAAAACTAAATTAAGGTAGCAAAACTTTTTCTTTCTCCTATTAATTTGATATTTTAAATTTTTATTTCTATATCAATTAAGTACTTTTAGTTGATATTGACATTAAATTTTAATGGAATAAGTCACTTTAAGAGATCGAATTGGAGGATTAGGAATTTTTTATCGAGTTGGACGGAGAGGGATTGGTTTTACGTAATTTATTTCGTTTAAATTTAACATTAATATCAACTAAAATACCCAATTGATATTGAATTAAATACATAAAGTACCAAATTGATAAGAAATAAACTTAAAATAATTAAAGTAATAAATTGAAAGTAAATCAAAAATTTTAATAAGATATAAAACGATTACCCTTTATATGTTGATTTCTTCCCTTATTCTCTCTCAATATATGCTTGTATCTCTTTTGACTGGTGCACCAGGATATCGTCCAGAGTGAAGCACCGGGATTGATGAAAGAAGCTGAAAGGTTCTTGATCTTGAGCAATATAGATCGCTTGTGGAAGGAACATCTGCAAGCACTCAAGTTTGTACAGCAAGCTGTAAGTTTACGTGGATATGCGCAACGTGACCCACTTATAGAGTATAAGCTTGAAGGATATAATCTCTTTCTGGAGATGATGGGACAATTAAGAAGAAACGTTATTTACTCCATATATCAGGTTTCCATTATACAGTATTTCTTGGCTAGGATTTCATAATTCCATCATCACATTCTTTTATTTTTTGGCATAGACTTATTTTTTCCTTCGGCAGTTTAAACCAGTGATGGTTAAGAAGGACCAGGACCCAAATAACAACCCAGGAATAGATCAGGATCCAAGAACGAACAAGAATTCGAGCAAACTCGTGAGCAACGGAAGGAGTAATGGTAGTGTTGATGGAGTTGGCAATGTCAAGTCATCACCAGCTGCCAGACCTCAAGCTAGTGCATAAGGTGCCATCCAATACAGCATTTATATGCTTAGTCTACAAACGATGTACAGGTGATCATTCCTTGTATAGTATATTTTCAAGGTACAAAAGTGTAGAATCTTGTGATAAAAAATAAGAACGACAAATAGATCACACAAGTTCCGTTTACTGTACTATAGAAAAGCCTGATTGAAGCAATTGAAGGAATTGAGAGGAATCTGTAAATTATATCCGAGGGCGTAAATGATTTTTTTGTTAAAACCAAGAAATTTTAAGAGATATTGCCATCTTGAATCGTTTTCTGCATCTTTTTTATTTGTAACGAGATATGTTTAAGGTCGCTTCTTTGGCCAAACTAACTTCAAATAATATTACTTGTGAGTTAGAGGCATGGTGGTTGTGAAAGTACGATAATTATGAACATTTAAATCTTAAAAAATTAACCCAATGGATAAAAACACTAATGATTTTTATAAACTCTATCATAATATTGTTTTTAATTAATGTGGGATATTAATTCCAATAAATGTTTATAATATTAGCGATCAATTACACAAGATAAGATGCTGCTTCAATGAAAACAGAACTTTCCTATACTCCTAGCAAAGACACTTATAGTGTAAATCTAAGATGCTTTAGCTTCTAGTACTTTTGGAAGCTCTTCATATCCCTTTTGTATCTTAAACACAACCACGACTAATCTGGTGTATCGAGCATCTCAGTTGACTTGCAGCACATTTATAATTATAACATTCAACATGTCTCAATCTTACATGTCACTGGCATTGCGTATCATCGATGATCTCAGTTGACTTGACAGAATCAGTTCCAAGATCAACTAAATCTCCATGAAGTATCTTCTGTAAGAGTTCATTAATCAAGTTCCCTTTAGCCTACAATTGCAAAACGAGATTCTATAATACAGAGAACTGACACCATAAAAACCTCCAAAACACACCAAGATACATAAAATGAAAAATTAGATTGTCATCCTGAAAACTAATAGCCCTTACCTTTACCCCAATAGCAATTGCTGTCTTAATTTTGACAAGTTCACCTAATCTTAAGGAGCCTGCCTTTTTATCTTTGATGAAGATCAATGGTATGTCCCTTGACAAGGCTAAGCTTTGTATATGCTTTGTGAGCCATCGTGGATTGCAATCAGAAGCCAGCAATACCGCCTGTATGATCAAAGATGAACTTATCAATTCTCATCTACTGCATTACAAAGTTCTAATACAATATAGTGGATTAGCTTTAAAACTCACTAAGCTTAGTCCATGAAAAAGGAGCAAGCAAAAAAAAAACAACAATGCCATGAGCACAAATAGGAGTAGACCTATTAAGGCAGGTTTCCTCAAAGAAAAACATGGCTAAAAATTAATATAAAAAAACCCACCTGAAGCTGTACCGAGGGTGCTTTGCGATGGCAGCTAGAACAGGGCTGTTGAGCAGAGTTGACCACATCTGCACTTGAGGTCATGCGTTCAAGCACACGAGTGACCTCATTGATCCCAATCGCAAATTGTTGCTACGAAGTTAAATCACAGAGAATCATTCAATTCATTGACAATTCACTAGATCAAGATATAATAGTAAAGAAAACAAAATTGGCAAACCTTAAACCAGAATTTTTCAGGCAAGTTATCCCCATCAACAAGTTTTGCTGACTCTATCTTTCTGTTTAGCAGGAAATTATATTCTCAAAAAACAAATCGTTTAAATTAAACATATGGTGTAAGAATTAAAGCCTACGTTTTTATTGATTGAAGCAGACAAGTGAGACGCTCCCCTTCATAGACACTGCACAGTTCAACATAAAGCACAAATAAAAACTCAATTTAGAATTGTTTTAGGTGCAACCAACAAAAACAAGAAGAAATCATTCATTCAAAGTGAAGAGGATGAAACATACTTTTTCTCATGAGGATCAAATCCAAACGTTGAATCACGGTTGATAAGAGTAATAGAATCAGAAGCTCTTTTCTTGTTACGCATTTTTGTGATTTAAATTAATTTAAAGTGATTGATAATCTCAGGTTTCCTACAGGTCATCGATTGTGGACACCAGATGCTTGATGAAAAGCTCCAAAAAGTTTCTAGAATTCAATTAGGGCGTAAATATACAGAACAAGAGAAAACCCTACACTCGTTTCTCAAGTTAAATTCAAATTACGCAAGTATGAAATTGATACCTCAAGAGTGAACTCGTGTCTTTTGAATCAGTTCGAATCTTGCACGCTTAAAATCTGCCTCTGCCTCTGCCTCAAGTACGCCGGTCCGCCTACAAGTTCACTGCAAGTTGAAATCTCCCGCGAGCAGGGTCTCGAGGCCTTTTAATAGTTTTGACATAGAAAGACCAATATACCCCGGTTTGTTGAAAAATAATAATAATTGATTGAAACTGCTTTTAAACTATAATTAATTGATATCATAACACGTGATAAACATATTTTAATGATCTTTTTATAACTATTTCAATTCTTATTTTTTAATTTTAACTTTAAAATTTTGAAATAACTTGAGTTTGATAATTTATCTTAAATTTTTATTTTCTAAATTTTAAAATTAAAAAATATAAATTTTGGAATCCAATTTTTATTTTATTTTTTAACACTAAAAATTAATAACTCAATCATACCTAATATTACTTAAATTGATTAAAGAGACAATATTTGATAAAATTAATCAAAAATAAGTTTAAAATTAAATTTTACAGCTAAAATATTTAAAATTGAAAATTATGAATTGATCATCAAATAAACAATATCTATTTTTTATTTTTTATTTTTTCATAATTAAAATTAGAACTTAGTTATCAAACAATTTTTATTTTATTTTTAAAAATTTTGAAATTGAAAATTTAATTTAAAAACAAAAAAAATAAAAATTTAAATAATTAACCTTAATTAATATTTAACATTTGATATACAAATCCTCTTTGTACCAAATCAAGATTTGGAAATTTTTGAATTTTGATATTATGGTATAAAAAAAACGTTGGTTGTTGAGTCGGTATTAAAATAAGCTTTTATTTCTTTTTCTATAGGAGATAAAGTTTATTTTACTTTTACATGTAAACTTTTTCTTTATTATATTAATCTTATTTATTTTTTATTTTGAATAAATTCACAAGGGTTATTTAAATTTATAAGAGTTATTTTGTGATTTTTTTTTTCATTTCATATAAACTTAGATATAGTATAATAATTTATTCATTTAAATCTAATTTATGGTTACCTTAGATATATGTTTTATCCAATTTATTCTCAAGTCTAAAAATAATACAAAGGAACTAAAATATAAATATTAAAAAAATAAAGAGATTAAATTATAAGGAAAAATTTTCCTTCAAAAAAAGTGAGAATAAATTGTGAAAATTAAATATTAAATAAATAAATAAAAAAAATATAAAAATGTAAATATATAAAAATATAGTAACTATTTGTATAGTTAGTTTTTTTTAAATTACAAGATGAAATAGTAATCTAATTTAACTATATTTAATAAAAATATATTTTAGATTTATATTTATTTATTAGAACAGTACAAATACATTATTATTAAAAAAAAGTAACAAAAATCTATTTAAAAATTTGTTATCAAGTGTCACCCTTGTTAGCATATATGTTGCATGTATCTGATGATAAATATTATATTTCTATGATAATTATCATGTATATTTTATTATTATTTCTGTTCTGTTTCTATACAAGAGTTAAGATATATGTATATAAGGAAAACGAAAATTAAACAATAATCATAATTCTTGCATATCCATGTTTTATGGCTCCACTAATATTATTATTTGCTCCATGTTTTACTCCACTGAGCATTGGTGTCTGCCACTGTTGCAGCATGCATCACAACACACACCAACATTCCCCCTCAAGTTGGGCATAAGAGACATATATGTCCAACTTGTCAAGTGAGTTGTAGAAGTTCTTTGCAGACACAGATTTTGTGAGTATATCAGCCAATTGATCTTCTGATTTAATAAATGGAAGCTGAATAATCTTTTCTTCAAGATTTTGTTTGATGAAATTCTGATCCACTTCAACGTGCTTCGTGCGATCATGTTGAACTGGATTGTGAGAGATGGCAATGGTTGCTTTGTTATCACAAAACAAGTTCATTTCAGAGTTAGGAGCAACACCAATCTCAGTTAGAAGTTTTTTCAACCAAAGGAGCTCACATATTCCCTTGACCATTCCTCGAAATTCAGCTTCAGCACTAAATAAGGCAACTACATTTTGCTTCTTGCTCCTCCATGTAACAAGATTGCCCCCCACAAAAGTAAAGTACCCAGCAGTAGATTTCCTATCCTTCATATTCCCTGCCCAGTCTGAATCTGTATATCCAACGACTTCTAATTGACCATTTTTTGAAAACATAAGTCCTTTCCCAGGGGAGGATTTTAAATAACGGAGTATTTGCATGACGGTATCCATATGGTCTTCACTTGGGCAGTGCATAAACTGACTCACGACACTCACATCATAAGCAATATCAGGTCGAGTATGAGATAAGTATATGAGTTTACCTACTAACCGTTGATATCTCTGTTTATCTGCTGGTACTTGGTCCACATATTCTCCAAGTTTATGATTTTGGACCATCGGAATATCGACAGGTATACAATCTAGTAATCATGCCTCTGTCAGTAGATCTAGAGTATATTTCCTTTGGGAAAGACATATACCTTGTTTTGATCTCGTTACCTCAATGCCTAAGAAGTATTTGAGCCCTCCCAAGTCCTTCATTTCAAACTCATTTGACAGTTGTTTTTGAAGCCTAGAGATTTCTTCCTTATCATCCCCTGTAATAATCATGTCGTCTACATAGACTATAAGGGCTGTTATTTTTCCCAATCGATATTTTAGGAAAAGAGTATGGTCAGAGTTGCTTTGTTGAAACCAATATTTTCTCATTGCTGAACTCAACCTACCAAACCATGCTCGAGGTGATTATTTTAGTCCATACAATGCTCGTTGTAATCTACATGCAGTTTCTTTTCCTGATGTAACAGTATATCCTGGTGGGATATCCATGTAAATCTCTTCTTCAAGATCACCATGAAGGAAGGCATTTTTTACGTCTAGTTGGTGCAATGGCCAATCTAAATTTGCCGCAAGCGATAACAAGACTCTAACGGTTTTTAGTTTAGCCATAAATGAGAAGGTTTCTTGATAATCTATCCCGTGTTTCTATGTATATCCTTTTGCTACAAGCCTCGTCTTGTATCGATCAACTAACCCATCTGCTTTATACTTAATGGAGAAAATTCACTTGCATCCTACCATCTTCCTCCCTTGAGTCAACTCGCTTAACACCCATGTGTTATTCTTCTACAATGCCTCAAATTCCTCTTTTATAGCTTAAGCTCATTTTGGATCAGATAAGGCTTCTTCAATGCTACTTGGAATTTGACACGAGAAGAGTGTTTGTGCAAATGCCATGATAGGTTCTGATAACCTTTGAGTAGATACATAATTTGCTATTGGATACTTGGATTATCGTTCTTCTCTTACTGGGGAGTATCGATTTGGAGGTTTGCCTCGATTGTGTCTGAAAGGTAAAACATAACCAACAGATGTATCTATAGCATTAGTTTGTAAAGGTGTGATAGGATAGCTTACCTCAGAAGTATTCTCAACAGGAGGATCATTGGGTACTAGAGAGTGGAGGGGTACATGAACCACTTCATCTTCTGGAGATTCAATTACTACTTCATCTTCAGTTCTTGGAAGTTCAAGCTCGGGTCTAGATACTGGCTCCTCCATATTATTGGCACAATCCGAGTATGCTAGACTAGTGTCTAATATTTCAACATCAAGCCAATTTCGTTCTTCACCATAACTCTCTTCCTGAATAGTGTAATTGGATACCGGTGATGGGAAAAACATTCTGATTCGAGGAAAGTGACATCCATAGTAGTATAGGTTCTTTTAGTAATTGGATCATAGCATCGGTAACCCTTTTTTTGTACGCCATACCCCAAGCATACACATCGGACAACACATGGATCCAACTTAGTTCGTTGATTTTTATGGAGATGGACAAAAGTAACACATCCAAAAATTCGGGGCGAAAGCATCAAAATAGTAGGCAAGGGAAAATGATTAGATAGCACCTTTAATGGAGTCTGAAATTGTAAGGTTTTTGTGGGCATACGATTTAGTAGATACACAGTTGTAGTAACAGCATCACTCTAGTATTTATTAGGCATATGTGCACCGATTAGTAAGGCTCGAGCCGTTTCTAAAATATGCCGATTATTCCTCTCCGTAGTCTCATTCTGTTGTGGATTTTGTGAACACGAGGTTTCATGGAGAATACCATGGTTGTCCAAGTATGTCCAGAATTGTTGATTAACATACTCCCCTCCATTATCAGACCTAAGTATCTTAATTTTTTTAGAAAATTGTGTCTGAACCATGATGTGAAATAGGTGAAATGTAGAAAATACTTCATCTTTATGTTTGAGAAGGTAAAGCCATGTCATTCGTGTACAATCATCTACAAAAATAACAACCCAACGATGACCAGATGATGTAATGACCGGGGAAGGTCCCCAAACATCAGAATGTACCAAAGCAAAATGAGTCATACTTTTATTCATGCTCATAGGATAAGACGCCCTATGACTTTTTGCTAGGATACAAGTATCACATTTGAAATCTGAATGTGTGATATTTGAAATTAAACTGGGGAGTAGGTGCTTTAAATACTCGAATGATGGATGCCCAAATCTATGATGACATAGCCAAATCTGTCGTTCTTTGTTACCAACAGTGTGTTGCATGTGATTGACTCTTCCTGAACTGAGGTCATCCATATAATATAGCCCTCCTCTCCTAGTACCACGCCCAATGATCTCCTTGATGAGAATATCCTGTAGAAGGCAGAAAGTAGAATACATCAATACTACACAGTTAAGATCTAAAGTGACCTGACTTACAGACATCAGTCGGTTTGAAAGAGAGGGTACAAGTAAAGTATTAGATAATGATAATGAATGAGATAAAGTCACTGTTCCGGCCCTTGTATTTGGATAAGTGACCCTATTGGCATTGGCAACACGGCTCCGTCTCGGCGAGTTGTATTGGAGAGATCTTTTGGGTCAAATGTCATATGATCCGTAGCTCCAGAGTCTAAAATTCAATCCTCATTATCACTACGAGTATGAAATGATTTACTTGAAATACCTGGATCTTGGGAAGATTCGGTCTGAGGAATAAGGGATAGTGATGTAGTATTGGTAGCCACAACAAATTTCCCAATGGTTTCCCTCTTCTTCCTTGTTTGAAGATCATTTCACCATTCTGGATACCCATGTAGTTTAAAGCAGTTCTCACGGGTACGTTTGGAGTTTCCACAATGACCACATTTCATGTCAGCAGACGGTGGATTTCCCCGGGATTTCTTGCTACTCAAAAAAGTTCCTGGTTTTGGTGGCATCGGATTATGGTGTCCCTTGATCCCTTTGTAAGCCATAACTATTCTGGGTGTCGTATTTGCACCTGTGATCATCACGGTCTGCCTGACCTCTTCCCTGCCGATGAATCCATAGGCTTGTTCCACTGTAGGGAATGGTTTGATTTGAAGCACATCACTTCGAGTTTTGTCGAGTCTGTCATCAAGTCCATCAAGGAAGGTATACACTCGATCTTCCTGTATGATGAAGTTGTATTTTTGTATGTCAGTCGCACACTCCATTGGATTAGGACGACGGAAATCAATTTCTCGCCACAACCCTTGAAGGTCATTATAGTATTTTTCAATGGATCCACCCACATGTTTCATACGAGTAACTCGACGGCGAAGATCATACACTTGAAACGTGTCTGTCCCATCATAGTAGGTGGTAGCTGTAGAATCCCAAACCTGTTTCGCAGTTGGGAATCGAATAAAATTTACAATTAAGGAGGGGTCCATCGAATTGATCAACCATCCTTTAACAATGGCATTTTCAGTGCGCCATCTCCTGAATGAGGGGTCGGTTTTAGTAGGTTGAGGAAAATCCCTATTAATATATCCCATTTTGTCTTTGCCAGAGATATACATCTCCACCACCTGGGACCACAAGGCATAGTTGGATCCTCCCAACTTGATACTAATAGGGCTAGTCGACGCTTCAGTTAGCGGAGGTTGTGAGACGGTTTGAGCTCTAGTTAGAACTTCCATCATTTTCGTCGTCAAATCTTCCAATATGAAATTGGTGGTTAAATTTCTAGATTCTGCCATGAAATCTAAATTTTTTTTCCTTCCGTTTTTCCTTTTTTTTTACACTTCGTACACCGACTATATATAGGATATTTCGTAACCCTAATTCATTTTTTTTTCGTGCACAACCCTTTCTTCATGCAACCTCTGTGGCGTTTTCTTCCCACAGCTGCAGATTGATAACTGTATTTTATATAGTTAATTTCATCAATTTTATTAATGATAATTGCTATGTTCTTGATGTTTTTAGTTAATTTTCGATTAATAAATTAGTATTTACTGTTTTTTATATATTTTAATAAAAGTAAATAATTTTGTATCGAAAATGTACTTAATGTCAAATTTATGTCCACAAATATAATTTCAAATAATATAGTTCTTAATTACAATTTATAAAAATCGAAAATATAATTTAAATTAAATTTGGGCTTCATTTTAATTATTAAAAGTTTAAAAATTTAATTTAAAATTAGCAAAGGGCTTAACTGTAATTAAAGAAAGTTTAAAATGTAATTTGAAATATATTTGTGGGTCAAAATGGAATTAATAAAGTTTAATTTTCTGCGCAGGTGAGAAGAATCTACGCGCCAATCTACACGCGCGAATCGTGGACCGTCCGATCAGATAAGAAACGGCTGAGATTCGCGCGTCCTTATCACACCCGACCAAAGAGAGTGGGTACAGGTCTCAATTTTTCACGCGGCTCGGTACGCCGAGTGGGGCCCACCTGCCGCGCAGGCCGGCGTGCAAGTGGGACCCACGTGTCTGACTCGTCCAGCCGCTGTCCCCCACGTTCGCGCGCCTCTGATCTCGTGCGCTGTCTCTGCGTACAACCAGATTTTCCTCCAATAAAGAGATGCCACGTGTGCACCTGAAACCATTACTTGAATTTGAAATTGCCACGTGTCCCAGTCTATTTGTCAGTGAATCAGATGATGACACGTGGCATGTTATGGTGATCGCGAAAGCGCAGGATCAAGCCCGTGTGTAGCCGTTGTCTCCGTGCTCTGATGTCTCCTGCGCACGTTCCCAGAAGCCAATCAGAAGCTGCCACGTGTCCGCATTAATTCCTTTCAGCGAATCAGACGCTGACACGTGGCATGCATAAAGAATTTAAAAATGCAGAATCGGCGCCCCTAGTTCACGCGTGATTTAATTAATAAAATCGATACGCATGATTTTTGTTTTTCGATACAAATTATTACGCGTTTTTATAAAAAAATAAAATAAAAAATGTAATATTTTAGATGTATTATTTTTGGCTATAAATAGGAGATAAGATGATAGTTTTAAGAGGTTTTGGAGTTTTGGGTAGAGTTTAATTTTCGTGTGTTGCTCGGTTTTGGACGACAAAACACGCAGAAGCCATATTTTGGCTTTTGTTGTGTTTTGCGTGTGCCAAATATTTGTTCTAAGTGTTGTTTTAATTTTATTTCTGCTTCATCTTATTTTTCTGTAGTTGTTGTAATTTTAATTTTAATTTTATGAAGTAATTTAATTTTTCTTGGGTTGTATTTGATCTAAATTTATGAAGCTTTAATTTTAATTATTTTTGATAGATTTATAAGACGTTCGATTTGTTCGTTTTATTTTGTGCTTAATGCTTTTTGATTATTTACGAATCTTATCAAAACGATCCGTGGCACATGAATAAACTTGAGAAAGGCATTTGTGTGTGTATTGCTCGTAAATAGAATGACATGTATGATGAAGGATAGGAATATACCCTAATTGTATGTGTGACCTTTTGAAAACTTAGAACTTAATGAATCTTATTAAATTTAATTCTCATAGAGATATAGTGAATTAATTTAACGAGGTGTGTTTATACGGAGCTCGAAAGAGATGTATGAATAAAAAAAAGAAGTTTTCGGTTGACAAATTAAATGTACAAAAAAATATAAATCAAAAGAAAATAACACGATTTGAGTGGATTAGTTTGGTGAAAAATTGCAATCCTAGATTTCTTTTATTTTCTTTTATTACCTTTTTGTTAAATCAACGAATATTTTGGATAAAATCAGAGAGATACAATTTTAGTACTCGACAAACTATAGTAACGAATCCTCGTGAGATCGATCTTTACTTACAAATCATATTACTTGTGACCGTGTATACTTGCACGAGTTTGTGTGTTGAAAACCACACAACACAGATAAACTTACGGCTCCAACCAGCCACACACACAGAGACAATGTAAAACTGTAACCCTAAAAATAGATTCCCATTCGCACAGCCCTTCTAAAGTAGCGCTCTTCGTCTGCTGCTTTCTTCTTCTTTTTCGTCTGCTGCTTTCTTCTTCTTCTCCTTTCTTCTTCTTCGTCTGCTGCTGCTATAAAGAAACAACGCCTTCCATTTTCGTTTGTCCTAAATTTTTTTTATTTTTTATTTTCGTAGAGCAGAGTCAACCCTCCACCTGGTCCTCTGTCTCTGTGAAGCGGTGTTCTTCTTCGCTGTTTTGGCTAGACGGTTGTGACTCCAGTCAGCCAACAGCTACAACTAACGCTGAGTAGAAATGGCCATCTTGATACTAGATGGTCGCAGCATTGGTGAGTGGTATTTTTTTTCAGTATTGTAACTGATCGGTTTCAACAAGTAAAACAGAAATCAAAAATCAAAAATCAAAAATCAAAAATCAAAAATCAAAAATCAAAAATCAAAAATCAAAAATCAGGATGGTAATAGAACATAAAACAACATAACATGTAATTCTATTAGTCAGCAATAACTTGCTTTGATACCATGAAAAATATTGTATTTCTCTGATAATTATCATGTATATTTCATTATTATTTATGTTCTGTTTCTATACAAGAGTTAAGATATATGTATACAAGAAAAACAAAAATTAAACAATAACCATAATTCCTACACATCCATGTTTTATGGCTCCACTAATATTATTGTTTGCTCCATGTTTTACTCCATTGAGCATTGGTGTCTGACACTGTTACAGCATGCACCACAACACATACCAACATCTGATACGTGATACGTGATACGTGACTAACAGTTTTTTTAAAATATATTTTTACTATTTCATTAAATAAGTACATATTTAAAATATATTTTTTAAAAAAATTATAAATTTATATTAACTTTTTTCCTACACGTAATAACACAAATATATTTAAATTATTAAAATTGAAACTTATTAACATACTTGACATGAACAGTTTATTTTAAATTATAAAGAGGCAAAACCAAATTTGATCATAATACCCCAAATAAATTATATGCCGGGTAAATGACTTGAAACGGGGAGCAAACTCGTACATTATAACTGCCGCAGAGAAAAAAAAATTAATCACTTAACATAACCTGTTTATAAATAAAATTTAATTAAAAAATATTTTTTACAATAGCATATAATGCCAATTGACTATTGGTGGAAAGAAAAATCTTATTGGTAACCAAATACTAAACCAATGATAGGTATAAGTTAACTTACATGTTATTGCACTAACATGACATGCTTTGTTTTTTATATTTTATGTGAAATTAATTGTATGTTTATTACACAGATCATAATTGTATAATTTTATATATTAATGCATTTGTCTATGAAATTAAATCGTGTCATACATTATAAAAATAGTTAAAATAAGTAGAAATTTATTAGTATCAAGGAAGATAGAATAAAATCGTACTAGATAATTAACTTAATTTATTTAAATTTTTAATTATAAAATTATGTCTTTTTTAATCTCAAATTAAAAATAATATTTTTTTATATTTTAAAATGTAATAATAATATAAAATTAAATAAATTATTTATTTAAATAAATTTTATAAAATAAAATTATTTTATTAAAATATTTATAATTATTTTTTTAATTATATTATTCGGTTTTTGATAAACAATACATAGATTAATTATAATATAATTTAATTCGATATAATTATACTTGAAACGATAAAAATACTTAAAAGATATATAATAATACAAAACTGATGCGTGACCCTTCTCAAAGGCTGAGAATCACTAAATTAAAGAGAGAAAAAAGACCTCTATCTTGGGGATGTAGCAGTACCATCTTCCTTTACAACAGAACAAAGAACTTGTCTTGAAATGTAGGTCTCAAGTAGGGATGGGAAAAAAATCGTGAGTTCGGTTTTTAACCGATAAATTTCAGAGACGGTAATGATTTTGGGTAAAAACCGAACATAAAACAACGGGTACAGTTCGATTACGGTTATACTAAAAACCGTACTCGCCCGTACTCAAAATTAATTATTTTATATATTTAATAAATTAAATTATATATTAAATTAGAAATCAAAAATTAATTATATATATTTAATAAATTAAATTTTTTTCGGGTTTTTTTTTATTTTTTTTCATAACTGTCTCTAACCGTTATTCGCAAGTAAAAAACCATCCCCAAACCGTAACAGTTTTCGGTATAGGTTTTATAATTCGGTTCGGGAACAGTTATATCAAAAACTGTCTTTGCCCGTCCCCGTGTCCATTCCTAGTCTCAAGCTCCCTAGAGACTTCTGTCAATTTCAAGTCAAAATTGCTTCTGTACTATTATTCTTAGAAGACCTCAAAAAGCGCTTTCTTGGACTTGAAAATCTTCTAGGTGATATTGGGAAGCTTGTTCTGGCAACAAGGAGTGTTAAGCTTAAACCTTGTCTTGTATTCTTCATATTGGAGATATAATTAAAGAGTAATTGAAGGAGTAAATCAAGAACCTTAATTCAAGAAGTAAATTAAGTTTTAAATCAAGGATTTATCATCCTTAATTTAAGGAGCAATTCAAGGAGAAAAATAAGGAATCTTTAATTCAAATAGAAAAACAAAGAATCTTTAATTCAAAGAGAAAAATAAGGAATCCTCAACTCAATGAGTAAAACAAAGAATCCTCAATTTAAAGAATAAAACAAGGAATCTTTAATTCAAGGAGTAAAATAAGAAATCCTTAATTCAAGAAGTAAATCAATGAATGTTTAATTTAAAGAGTAATTCAAGGAGAAAAATAAGGAATCTTTAATTCAAGGAGTAAAACAAGGAATCATTAATTCAAAGAGTAAAACAAAGAATCCTTAATTCAAGGAGTAAATCAAGGAATGTTTAATTCAAAGAGTAATTCAAGGAGTAAATCTCCTTATATATAGCTATAGAATTGTAATGAAAATATGAAAGAAATAATACAATTTTGAGAGAACTTGTTTTATTTAGAAAGGCCTTTAGGCCTTGGCCTTTGACCTTGATGTTTTCAACACCAATTTTCAACATGGTATCAGAGCAAGTCGATCTTCGTGAAAAAAATTGTTATTCTTCTACTCAAAGTGCATTTGGCATTTTATCAGAGCGATTTCTTATTCTATTTGTTTTTTCAAACCAAATTTCTTGACGACGATGGATTAAATCTCTCCTACAGCTCGTACCTACCCGATTTGGAGGGAAAATATTATGGTAAAAGGAAAGGTCCCACATTGAAACCAAGCTTTTGGCGATGATGGATTAAATCTCTCCTACAGCTTCTACCGACTTGATGTGGAGGAGGAGTATTGTGGTAAAAGGAAAGGTCACACATCGATAACAATAATTTATTTATTTTGCTATCGTAATCATCATTTTTGTTAGTTTACCTTTGCTACCTTGGCTTCTCATCAGTTTCAATGACTTCTGTGCAAAGCTTAGATCCATAAACCTTATGGATCCAACTTGAGAGGGAGTATTGGAGATAAAATTAAGGAGTAAATTAAGGAGTGTCAACTCCTTAATTCAAGGAGTAAATTAAGTTTTAAATTAAGGAGTTATCATCCTTAATTTAAGGAGTAATTCAAGGAGAAAAACAATAAATCTTTAATTCAATGAGAAAAACAATGAATCTTTAATTCAATGAGAAAAACAATGAATCTTTAATTCAATGAGAAAAACAATGAATCTTTAATTCAATGAGAAAAACAATGAATCCTCAATTCAAGGAGTAAAACAAAGAATCTTTAATTCAAAGAGTAAAATAAGAAATCCTTAATTCAAGGAGTAAAACAATGAATCCTTAATTCAAGGAGTAAAATAAAGAATGTTTAATTCAAAGAATAATTCAAGAAGTAAATCTCTTTATATATAGTTATAAAATTGTAATGAAAATATGAAAAAAATAATACAACTTTGAATGAACTTGTTTTATTTGAAAATGCCTCTAAGCCTTGGTGTTTTCAACACAAATTTTCAACCCTTAACATTTCTATCAATATTCATTATTTGTCCACATTTTGTCTACAGTGGTAATGGGTTGTAGTGGATCATCATTCTTAATTGTTTGCTTTTGTCTAGCTATTCTTTCTCAACTTTTTATCAATTGCCAAGGGTCAATGCCTACATAGAAGCCTTTTTTCTTGGTCAAGGGAGAGGAGGGCCTAGAAGCAGTAGGATATCCTATTCTTATACACAGCTTTGTTGAGTTCTGGAACTTAAAATAAATAAATCAAAATGTGTCTGTTCACGCGTTTGTGTTAGATTCGTGTTGTGTTGTCGTGTTTATTGACATTGAAATAGAAAAATTAAGACGTTCGACATTATGTACAAAGGTGCAAAATTAATGAGAAAAAGGGTTCTTCTATCTTTACCTGATGATTAAACTCTTGTCCTCTGCAGATAAACTGTGAAATAATTTTGGCTTTGGCATCATAGATGAATCAAAATCAGTGCTTTCATTTGAAGAAAAATCAAAATCATCCAAAGGATCAAGTAGTTCCATTGATTGGTTCACCTTTTTCACTGCTAAGATATAGTCACACGTTCTCGTTCACTGTACCAACGATTAATATCGTTTAATATATTGTTAATTCAATATATATAATCATATATTATTTTTCTAAATTCTTTAAATTTTATCTTATGTTCATATATTTATTCATTCTTCAACTACTTTCCTTTATCAAAGATTTTTATTTTACAACAATTGATATTAGAGTTATTATAACACAAAGAGAATGACTCTGATATTAATGGTTCTAAAATAAGGATCTCTCATAAATGAATATATGAATATACATAAAAATATCAAAAATTAAAAAAAATATATATATAATTATATATAACGAGTTAATTATATTGAAATTAGAAAATTTTGTCTGCTTTTGTCTATTACTTTCTAATTCTCTCTCTTATTACTTTCTAATTCTACATCTAATCATGACTTATAAAAGATGTCTTTTATAATATTTTATATCCTAATATTATAATATCATATATGAGAATGTAAAAAAATTTCTCATTTATCTCTCGTGTTTAAGCCATTAATACATGACTTATTTTTATTTCCTAGAATTAGTAAATAATTAATTCAAGCAATTTATTATAAATCTTCGCCTTGACTTGAATTTCTAAAACCATTAAGCGATTATATATCTTCTATCAATAACGTTCCACCTACTTCCAGTGTCAACTAGCATTTCCATATATCAACTAAATCTAAACAATATTTGAACTTTACTGATGGAAGAGCTTTTGTCATCATGTCTGTTGGATTATCAAAAGTAGCAATCTTTTCCACCAACACGTCACCTCGTATTGTGATATCATAAATAAAGTGTATCTTGACATCAATATGCTTTTATTTTTCTTGATACATCTAGTTCTTAGTTAAGTGAATTGTAATCTAACTATCACAAAAGACAGGAAAGTATCCTTTACTTGTACCAAAATCACCGATAAAACCTTTGAGCAACAAAGCTTTCTACACTACTTATATCACTACCATATACTATACCTTTGTTATCAACAAAGCAACATGGTAATGTCACAAGGCAACTTACAACACTACCTTAAAGAATGAAAAAATAACCTATCAAAGACCTTTTATGATCAAGATTATCTGCATAATCAAAGTCACAAAATTTGGTAACATAACTAATAACCTCATTTTTCCTCGACCTAAGGCGAGACCCATGTCTATAGAATCTCTCAAATATTTGAGAACCCACTTCATAGCTTGCGAATGACCTTTCCTAGGGTTAGCCATGTATCAACTAACAACACTCACTGCATGAGCAATATCTAATCTAGTACAGACCATGATATACATAAGACTCTCAATTGCACTTGAGTAAGGAACTCATGAATGAACTATTCTTCCTCTTTTGTTTGTGGTGACATTTTTGTAGATAACTTGAACTAGGCTGCAAATAGAGTACTAATTGGCTTTGCATTATGCATTCCAAATTTATCCAATACTTTCTTAATGTAATTCTTTTGAGATAAGCACAATCTCTAGCTTTTTCATCTCATATGATATCCACATCAAGAATCTTTTTTGTAGGATCTAAATCTTTCATCTCAAACTCACCACTTAATTGTGCCTTTACCTTGTTGATCTCAACTACATGCTTATAAGCAATTAACATGTCATTAAAATAAAAAAAAGTAAATGTAAGAGCCATCAGGGAGTTTTCTATAGTAGAGACAACTATCATACTCCATATATACTCAATACTAATGATAAATGAGTCAAATCATTTATACCATTGTGTTGGCCACTACTTCAAACCATACAGTGACTTTTGGAGCAAACAAACATGATTTTATTTTCCTGGTATAACAAATCTTTTAGGTTGTTTCATATAAATCATTTCCTCTAAATCACCACGAAGAAAGGTCGTCTTCACATCTAATTGCTCAAACTCCAATTCATGTAAAGATACCAAAGCAAATAGCACATGAATAGAACTATGCTTTATCATAGGAGAAAAACCTTCATTAAAATCAATACCTTCTTGTTACGTAAAGCCCTTGGCTATAAGCCTTGCTTTGAACCTCATTCCATCTTTCTTCTTGAATACCTACTTGCAACCCATAACCTTTTGATCGACTAGCTTCTTTACAAGCTCTAATTTTGATTATTGTGGAGAAATTCAAGCTCTTCTTTCATAGTACCTATCCACTATGACACTTCATCATAAGTAATTTCCTCATGAAATGAGCTAGTTTCCTATTTTTCAATGCTCTCTGCCATACTAAGTGCAAAAGTAACAAAATCATAATACTATTATGGTGGTCTTAATTTTCATCTTCCTATCTTTAGCCAAGATGTATTCAAACTTTGTTGAAGCAACATCTTCATATGTCTCCTTCGACCTTTGCTTAACCTCTACCTTCTTACTAGCACTATGAACTTTAACTTGGTTATCATGGCCCTTATGTGGTATTGGGTTAAGTATGGTTGTCTCATCAAAAGTCACATCTTTATTGATCATGAGTTTTAACTCCTTAAGGTCCCACATCTTTTACCTTTTGACACCATCTTAATAACCCAAAAGTATGCATTTCTTGGCTCTTGGTTCTAGCTTTCCTTCATTAATATGAGCATAATCTAGACACCTTAATATGCATAAAATTGAATAATTTACCATAGATTCTGACCACATCTCCTTTGGAGTCTTGCAATCAATAGTTGTAAAAGGAGACCTATTCACCAAATAACATGCAGTGTTAGCTGCCTTTGCCTAAAAAGGCTTAGGTAAACTTGTAGTAGAAAGTATGCATCGAGCTCTTTCAAACAATTAAAGTTATGTTCATTTGTTCTACCACACCATTTTGTTGTGGTGTATATCGCTTAACCTTCTTCTTTGACTACTTCTCAAAGAGAGCTTTCCATTACTTGAATTTGAGGAATACATCATCATTCTTCTATCCCAAGACATAAATCAAGACTTTTATTGAATAGTCATTAATGAAAGTATACATGCAACTCGCTCCATCGGGTGAAGGAACACTTGACGTGCTCTATAGGTTTGAATGGATGTAATCAAGAGTCCCTTGCATTTTGTGAACTTCAGTGTTGAACTTCACTATACTTTGTTTCCCATAAACATAATGCTTACAACAATATAGCTTCCCAGTCCATTATCTACCGAGCAAGCCTCTCTTGCTAAGCTCATTCAATCCTCGCTCACTCATATTGCCTAACCATAACACAAACAGGTTTGCTCAGAATTAAAAATAGAAGAAATTGAGGCCGTACTTATCATAGTGCTACCTTACAGGATATATACTCTATTTTTCAATTTTCCTTTCATAACTGTCAAGACACCTCTAGAAACTCTTAAGACTTTATCTTCAATTCGATATGAACATCCAAGAATGTCTAGAGTGCTCAATGAAATTCAGTTCTTTCAAAGTTTGGCCCTAAACCTCACATCGGTTAATATTCTCACAATACTATCATTCATCTTGATTTGCATTATACCCTTACTAGTTATGCTACAAGTTCCAAAACTTTTCCACCATCAACCTCTTTGAATGTAGCATTCCATTCTTCTATTCTACCTCGAACAAACAAACCCTCACCAAAGTAAGTCTCATCATATAAATCATTAAGTTGCCTTTTCAATTCCCAAGATTGTAAGATTATTTTCACTTCTTCCATGGACATTGAATTCCATCCAAAAATTATAATGTATGTTAAATTATTATAAGATCTTGATAGGGAACTAAAATGAAGAATAACTTAATCATCATTATCTATCGCAACATTAGTATTCTTTAAACTATGAATAATTTGATTAAATTTATCAATATGTCTATGAATAGATTTATCTGGAAATTGTGCAATTGTTTCTTAAGTAAAGATAATTATGCAAATATTTTATCATATACTGACTATATCTTTTCTCACAGCTTGTTTGTAGTCTTTTCCCTTGAGACTTCTCCTAAAACTTCATCATTCAACCATAATAAAAGTGTATTATAAGCCTTTTTCATTATCGTTTGCTTTTGTATAGATATTAAATCATTTGAGAAATATGCTTCTCCTTCTAACACTATCTCACATTCTTAATATGTGAGATAAACAAAACATTAGTATTCTTTAAACTATGAATAATTTGATTAAATTTATCAATATGTCTATGAATAGAATTATCTGGAGATTGTACAATTGTTTCTTCAAGTAGAGATAATTATGCAAATATTTTATCATATACTGACTCTATAACTTTTCTCACAGCTTGATGCAAATATTTTATCATATACTGACTCTATATCTTTTCTCACAGCTTGTCTGTAATCTTTTCTTTTGAGACTTCTCCTAAAACTTCATCATTCAACCATAATAAAAGTGTATTATAAGCCTTTTTCATTATCGCTTGCTTTTGTATAGATATTAAATCATTTGGGAAATATGCTTCTCCTTCTAACACTATCTCACATTCTTAATGTGTGAGATAAGCAAACATCTTCATCCACCCTAAGTTGAAATTATTCTTTGCAAGTAAATTTCTCGATTCTAATATTGTTAACTCAATATATATAATCATATATTATTTTTCTCAATTATTGAGATTTCCACATATATTCATATATTTATTTATTCTTCAACTATTTCCCTTCATCAAAGATCCCTTTTTTTACGACCATTGGTATTAGAACTATCATAACCCATAGGTTCTAGGATGAAAACCTAGCTCTTATACTAATTGTTGTAAAATAATAATCTTTGATAAATAAAAGTACTTGAAAAATAAATGAATATATGTGAAGATCTCAAAAATTAAGAAAAATAATATATGATTATATATATTGAGTTAATAATATTAAAATTGAAAAATCTCTACTTTTTTACTTTTCTTTCTTTCTAATTATACATATACATTATAGCTTCTTTCTTTCTAATTATACATATACATTATAGCTTACAAAGATGTCTTTTATAATATTATATATCCTAATATTTTAAGATCATACATTGAACTAAGGAGTCAAAAACTCTCCTTATTTATCTATCCATTCTTTATCTATTTAAACCATTAATGCATTACCTAATTTCATTTGTTAGTATTAGTAAATGACTTTAAGCTTCAAAGTCATTTATTACATCTTTAGATATCCACTAATATTCCACCCTATAAGAGGTTCGATAAAACTTACTCTAATAGTAAAGCCTACTGAACCTACTGAACCTTCTGAAAGAAATTCTTTAAAACTTACTAAACCTACTAATCTTCTAAATCACTTATTTTTTTTTTAGCAAAATATTCAAAAAAAATATGCTTATTTTTCACTTATAAATTTTTATATTATATATGCAGGTTTATATTATAACATCGAGATAAGAATATGATGATATTGAATAACATAAAATAACATCATAATAATTTTTTTTGTTATTAATTAATATTTTATTTTTAAATTATTTGTATTATTTAAACTATTTGTTAAACAAATTTTATTTTTTTCTAATATTATGTAATGATCCAATAGAAGTTTTAATTGGAATATAACCGAAAAATGAGTAAATTTTGTAAAAATTAAAATTCAATTTTTAACCGACTTATATACCTTTTTGTAGTAGTGTTTCTACAATAACTTGATTAATAAATAACTTATTATTCTAAGTAGTAGAACTCTTTTAAAAATATGTCAAGTTGTGTGTAAAGTTCAAAAAAATAACAAAAATGTATACAGTTCAAACTAGAACTGCAGCTTGCAGTTTTTTTAAAATGATTTAAAATGATAATTTTTGAAAATAAGTGATCCAAATTATCACATTTAAAAAAAATGAAACTAAAGTATATATATTAAAAATTTACTGAACTTATAAAAAAAAATCAGAACAGAAATGCCCTTGAGATCTTCAATCTCCTCACAGTAGACAAAAACATCCTGCAACAAATAAAATTAAAATGAAATAAAATCAAACAATTATCTTTACGTGATTAAAGAGATTAATCAAATGAAAAATTCACTTATTTTGACCAAAATAATAATAATAATAGTAATAATTTTATTCACTTACTCCCAAGGAACATCCCCGACCATCATCAAATCCCCTTCATCATCTTCATATGTCAACACATGAAAATCATCACAATGCCCTGCATCTACTTCTGACCCCCCTGTAAATTCATACTATATTAATCAATTCTCTTTCCTTTGAAAATTAATTTATATACTTCGAGCATTAAAACCCTAGAATCATGAATTCAACTAGTAGGCCTACCTTTTAAAATAAGAATAAATAATGAATAATCAAACTTGTTAAAAAAAATTGCTTTTAAGAGTCAAAATTAGGGACTTATTAATACATTGATTTAATACGACATATTTATCAAATGAGTTGACAAAATTAACTTAATTTAATTTTCATCGATAATCAAAATCGATAATAAAAAAACATATGAAAAACAACTTACAAAGAATGTTGGTATTGAACATATGTTCAAGAGTGTCAATCATATCCTCGTACCCATGGTGAGCTAAAACGTTCAACTTTCTTCCAATAAGAAGGCCTTCCATGTAAACCTTAACATAGTGTGTGGAGTTCTCATTTACGTCTGCTACAATCATCTCCATTAATTCAAGAGACTTCCTAATAAATAAAGATCATAAAAATGGCTCGGCATTATATATAAATTATTAAATACCATAATTATATATTTTAAATTTTTGGATATTAAAAATTATACCTTGGCTTATTAAAAACATTGTGTTGCTGAGAAATACTCAGTACTCCAAGCCTAAGATCTGTGCTGAGATCTTTATTTAAAGTTGAGTGGTTGTTACTGTCAATGGAAGATGAAGAAGAACCAGCACTTGAAGATCTGCCCATTGCTTAAAGAAGAGACAAAGGTGAGAATCAAATATCAAACAAGGAAAGAACATAAGAAGCCGCCAACCCCGTCTAAGTTTAAATAAGTAGAAGTGAAAATTTAATTAAAAATAAATATAGAGAGTAGACAAGTGTTAAGATATGATTGTGTTTGAAGTTGGGGAGACATTTTTACTGGTCTACCTTAATTGTTGTCGGGTTAGCCGACAATTACACGTGTCAAACGCCCTTTTGATTTTTTCCTTCTAGTTTCATATGAAATTTTGAGATTTAATAAAATAGTAAAGATATTTTTACATATAAATTATTGTCGTTGTAATAGATGATTCTATTTAATAATAATATTATTAAATTATAATTAATAATAAAAATAAATAAATATTTTATATCAATAATAATAAAAATAATTTTGATAATGATTTTAAGTTATAAGTAATAATAAAAATAGATTAATATTTTATACAAGTAATAATAAAAATATTTATGGTTCACTCTTATATAGTAAAAATATGAACATAATAATAAAATATATGAATTTTTTTTATTTTTAAAAAATTTTAAAAAATAATAACTAAATTAATAAAATATAAGTTTATTTTATGAAAATAATAACTAACTTAAATCAATAAATATCAATTCATCAATAGTATTTTTTCTTGATAAATTATATATTTTTTTAACAATAAGTTAGTAAGTAATATGTATATTTTTTTATTAATTATATTAATAATAATTTTAACTTTATAGGTAAAGAATTGATATTTTTTAAAAACTAAATATTATTGTTAAAATAAATAAATAAATTTTAAGAATTAAAATTTTACTCCGTAAATGATAATTATTGAAGTAAATATATATGTAATTTGTACAAAATAAATATGTAATTGTTACGAAGTATCACACGTAATACAAAATAACTTGTCCTTGTTTCTTACGCTTTTGATATACTCAAGGTAAGCAATCTTGAGAATGAAACAAACAACTTAATCGAATGTCTTTGGAATTATTAAATATTAAATGCATCCTTCTATTCACGTAATATCGATATTAAAAAAATGAATTGCATTGAGGAAATTATATTTATAATATCAATAAGGTCCCGACCTCGATCTCTATCTTTTTATGCTACCGACGTATTTGTAAAAGGAGGGAACCTTAAAAGTTTTTACACTAATGATGTAAATTAGCAAAATACATAAATAGTACAAAAATGTTAAAATGTATATATTTTTACCTCTAAATCTTAAAGTTTCCTAATATTTATAACTTAACTAAAACTTATAATATCTCCTTTAATCTAAAAAAATTTCATACTAAATCGTTAAATTAAATATTATTTAAATTAAAATTTAATTATTTAAATATTAAAGTGTATATATTTTTACCAATAAATCTTAAAATTTTCTAATGTTTCTAATTTAACTAAAACTTATAATATTTTCTTTAATCTAAAAAAATTTCATACTAAATCGTTAAATTAAATATTATTTAAATTAAAATTTAATTATTTAAACTTTTAATTTTATATAAGTAAATTTCATTCAATCTAATAAGATATTATATTTTGTGTTGTTATAATTAATGATATCGTTATAATAATTTTTATTAATAAAAATGATAAAATATTTATTATTTATCTAATATTAATTATATTGTCGTTAGTATGAAATTTTTTTATTAATAATTTATTATTATAATAATATAATTTATATAGTAATAATATCAAAATTATTGTTATTTTATATAATTTTTCGATATAATATATGTTATGTAATGATCGTGTTGCGCATGAGTGAGGCTTAGGTGTGTGGAGTCCCATAATGAAATAGCATTGCTAATATCAAACACCCAAAATACAATTTTTCGGAAAGTAAAATTAAAGAAGAAGCAGATTTGGTCATGCTTCTTGATAGTACGTAGTTGCCAACATTTCTACTTTTACGTAAATAGCGTCGAGATATTATCTTTATTATAAAAATAATATATAAGTTTTATATTTATTTTTATAATAATTTAATATTATTTTTATTAAAAATTAACCGATAAAGTAAATTTTTTATTTTATTTTTTAATATTTTTACATATTAGATATGTATTGTTTTGACTTAATAAAATGTTACTAAAAGAATAAAAAAAATTATTTGTCTCTATATAATTATTTTTTTATAACAATAAAATTAAATTATTAAAACAAATAAATATATAATTTAAATATTATTTTTAAAATTAATCCAACCTCCCTACTTAATATTTTCGACACATACGAAGCACATGCGACAACTTAACTTGCTCGCAAAAACTAGCTGGCCACTTGTTTCGGTTATAGCTTTCCTATTTCTAATTTAATTTGTTTTACTTAAAAAAATCAATTATTCACTCTTTTTTAAACTAACTTCATAATTTACGGTCTATTTTTAGAGTAACACATTTAATATATTAGTATTTTAAATATTTTATTTTAATACCTTGATCAAATATTAGTAATTTTTTTATCCTCTTTGAATAATAACCAATTTTTTATACAAAATACTCTTTTGATACTTTTATGAAGAATTTTTTTGGCAGTTAACAAGAGTTAAAGGAAGTAAAAAAAAAATTGTTAATTTTTATAAGTACTTTTTTTCTTACATTATTGATAATACAAATATTTTTAGTTAATAATTCATGAAAAATATTTTCATCATGTCTCATTATATTAAAATATCATGATTTTTAGTACTTATTATTTGTTTTTTAAGGTATTAATAATTTTTATTTTTATTTTTGTATTTTTTGATAAAAAGCGTTGAACTCAACATTTAATAAAAAAAATCATTTTTTAAACTCTAATTAATTTTCATAAAAATGAAAATCTTCACTAAAACGTCAAAATGATATTTTGGGTAAAAATATTGATTATTATTAAAAAATGATAAAAATGATATCAATACTTAAATTAGATTATTAAAACGAAATATTTTAATAACTTGTAACATTTAAAATTTAAAAAGAAAAAAAAAACCTGAGTGAAATAGTCTAACAGAACAAGCAGTTATTGGAATTAACTATCAAGTAGAAACGGGTGGGATTCGATCGAGTGATTTTCACATATAATAATTAAAATTAATTGTATTATTTTTTTATTTTTATATAATTTAATTATTTAATTTTATTTTCAATCTCTTAAAAATAAAGGATTTCAATTGATTGATCGGTTATTCCCCTCAAAAAGACATTATAGAAAGAAAAGCATTTATGTGCGCAACACATTAATAAGATTAAAAATAAAATTTATTAATCAATAAAATATCCCATTGAATTAAACCAATTATATTTTAGTTAAAACTCAAAATAGAAAAAAAAAAACACCAGTTTAGCAAAATGGGTTGATTTTCTAAAAAAAAAAATTGATGTTCAAATCAACGATGATACATATTGCAATACTAAGAAATCTATTTTCATCAGGGAAAAAAAACTAGTGAAATAGATTTATTAGAGAAATGACATTGATTTAGGTACTTAATTAACCAGCACAAGTTTTCAAAACTTTGTTAATTATAATATCATAGTTTACTTTGATCCTTTATAAAGAAAAAGAGGAGACCTCAAGTCATGTTATGTAGACACACCATCACCTTAATTTTGGAACACAAGAAAAAGGTGGAAAAAAAAGAAGAAGAAGAAAATAAGACCAAAGTATAATTTAAAAAATTCAAATGATTCACTCTAAGTTCTTTTTCTTTTTCCAAACGTGTGCAATCACGTGAATATGTTTCTCTTTATTCATTCCTCCTCTTCTATTTATTTATTTATTTTAACAAGGTGGAGCATTATTGTGAAGGATTATTTTAGATGAAAAGACGAGACCTAAGTCTAGAGATATTCTAAAGCGTAAACCTCAAATTTTAGTTTTAAAAAATATTTAAAATATTAATAAAAATAATTTTTAATACAATAAAAAATAAATCTCGTGCAAAATAATTCATACTTTAATTTTAAATAATATTAAAATATTAATATAATAATAAATTAACAACGTAAATAACCATAAAATATGTAAAATAAATCATATAAATTATGATTATTGTTCAAATATTAATTTGGAGGATAAGAAAAAATACAATTATAAATAATCAAATAAAAAGTCAATGTGACTTACAATATTACTATTTAATGATTTATAAAATTTGAAATTGGTAGAGAAAAAGAAAAAGAAATATAATAGGTGATTTTTTTTTAATATTATTAAGGAATCAACTCTAACCTTATTTGTTTATGAAATTATGATATATTTTTTTTTTATTTTTCTTATTTATGATTTTTTATTTATTTATTATTTTATTTTATAAAACCGAGTTAATAAATATAATTATATGAGACAAAAGCCTCAATCAACATGAATGTAAAGTAAATTATAATTAATCATGTGAGATTATAACCTCTAAACTTTTTTTCTCAAACATCACTTCGACTCTCAAAATAACCCTTTACAACTATAAAGGGAAGCCAGAAAATGTTGCTTAGACGTAAAGAAATGCATTTTAATACCTCTCAACTTAAATGAATAAAATTAACTCAAATTTTACTAATCTCGTACGGTCGTACCACACTCAAAAACTGCTTATCGATTTAATTAAAAAAAATGGACAATTGAACAAATTAGATGAAAAGAGAAAGTTGATGTTCCCTATCACCCGTACCATAACGTTGCTTCAATGAGCCATCCTCTGTTTTCTGGTCCCCAATACATGATTTTGCGTTGAACCTTTTAAAGCCCCACCCCTACCCTTCCAGTTTTACCAGAAGACTCCAGTGTCTTGTATCTCTTTTGAAGACCAATTTGATTTTCCCTACTTCTCATCCAAACGGATCTTGTTATTCTTCATTAGTCAAAATTGATTTTGACTAAACCCATGTCACTATCATCTTTAGGGCTTGTTGTTTCGGCCTTCGCTCTTTCAACTGTATAATGGCCTGCTGTCACAAGTTCACTTTTGTTTTTGAGCTTGAGAAGAAAAGCCTATACTTCTTTCTGGCTGGAAGGAGTCTAACAATACCTAGATTGCTTTCATTGGAAAAAACAATATTGGTGTCTGAGCACTTTAAATGACACCAACCATTTTGGGGCTCAAACATCAAGCATTTTCCAGGCTTTTTAAGCTAATATTTACGTTCCTGGTCTTTTTCAAAAATTTCATCCGATTTATCATATTTAAATTAAAATTAGATTAGATTAATAAATTTTATATTTAGATTATATTCAAATTTAAAAGTATAAAATCCATTCAAATTCAAATTCAAATCAAATTTAGATTAACAAATTTTATAATCTAAAATATAAATAAATACATATTTTATTTTATAATATATTATATTTAAATATTATATATATCATAAATGTATTAAATTACTATTTTAATTTAAATAATATATATAAATGTTAATTTTTTATAAATTTAATAATTACCTAAGCTTATTTTTATAAATGTTAAAATTTAAATGTGATGTATGATATGTTTTATGTATAAGAATAATTAATAAACAAATTTTAATTACATCACCGAATCGAATTCAGATAAAAAATCTTCAAATTTTTTGAATCGAAACACATTCAAATTGGCAAAAAAAGAAGAAGGTATTTTTGATTGGTTATTCACCGCTAGATTTTGTTAGACAAATGGCCGCCTAATGTCTGCCCAAAAATGAAACAAGATTGCGAGTAGCTCTTCATGAAATAAATTAAAAAATACAGACGCCAGTTACTTTAGATATTACATTACTCTATAATCGACATGTAAAGGAGGGGCATAAGAAGGTTAACTGACTAGCATATAAACAAATGGTCTAGTACCAAGCAGCTCAAAATGCTTTTATGAGATAAGAATCTATCAACTCTTTGTTTCTTTCCCATCTCACTCGGAAATATAATGAAAATAATTTAAAGTAAATGAGCAATTTATGTATATCAGGGTTGTTCCTTACCTATTTTCTCTAGGTAGCAAATGCTAATATCATACAATTTTATACTCACATCCCTTATACCGTGAAATTGAAGAAGTAATTTATTTTTTTAAAATAATATTAACACGTAACATAATATAAATGATGTGTATGCAAAAATAGTAACAAATTTATGTGTTCTTAGCATTCCTCTTTCTCCAAGTACAACAATTTCTTAAGCATAATTATTAAAGCTTGCAGTGTCAATGACCTGAATTACCTAGTTATATCTTGTGTGGCAAAAATTTCAGTATTAACCATGAAATGTTATTCAAAAGAACACGAATAATTACAAGATATTGAACAAAATACCTAACTAGATGAAAACCTGTATCAGCAGAAGAGATGCAGAGTTCCATAGATTTCAATAATCTTGTCATATAGCAGCCCTATTTGTATGCATACTGGATCAGAAAATCAGCCACCTCAGCTGCAACCTCGTATGCACCCTCCACACATCGCCCCAAGGCCACTCCTGATACATAGTTGCCACCCAGAAATAATCCTTGGAACCCAGCATCTGTGAGAGCCCTTTTTGCAGCATCAAGAACATCAAAATGACCAATCAAGAATTGAGGGATAGCTTCTGGCCAAACTCTCACACCTAGTACAAGTGGGTCCTTTGCCTTAGGGTTTATGAGAACTTTTTTCAAGTCTCGATCAACTGCTTCAACTAGTTGACTCTCTGTCTGCCGATCATAAATGGCATTTTGAAAAATTAGAAAATTTTAGGAGAGTTTATGCAATCAAGAATACTTACAGCTAAAACAAAACACTATCACAAACGGCTCCTACCACAGATGTATTACAAGTCACTGAGCCAGTTCATTCAACCAAAAACAGAAAGTAACTTTGTGCACGAATCAGTCTCCTCCAGAATTACTTGAGAATTCTATTACATTATAAAACTGAAATTTACACCCATGAATAATATATGTGATATTTACTCAAAAAGAATAAACGAGTAACAATATCATATCTTATTACTTACGTGATATCTCTAGGTTGGTGTTTCTAAGATGATAGGTCAAGTTATAGGCATGTCTTCACTTATTTCCGTTCTTCTCCCCCTCCTCTCTCCTCGCAGGCTCTCACCCTCAATCACAAATTATACAAAAATTACTATCAAAGTGCCCTTAAAATATATCAATTTGCATCCTTTTCACACATGGAGCATCCCGTTTTAGAACCATCTTACCTTGGACAAAATTCCAGGATTAGTGGCCCCACCGATGTAATTTAAAAGCAGTATCCTTCCAGGTGGTGCTCGGTTAGGAAAGAGTGATGAGCTGTATATAGTTCCTGGAAAAACCAAGTTAAACGGCAATCAAATTTATAATAAAAGATCTATGGCTAAAGTTAAAGCTGACTTGAACCAAGACCAACGAATTCATATGGAAGCACAGTTCTACCTAATGTTTCCACTCCTTGGCTGCGTGGATGCAATTGACCAAAACCCTTAAGTTCACCATCTATCAAGCATTCAGTTCTGATAGCATCTTTTGGATATGATATAGACACTGCTGCAACTGGTGGGTAGTAAAATTTTGATAGTGAATCTGCAGCAATAGCCTGCAAAAATATGAACAAGAGGAAAGTAAATTACTTTGAAGTCTTGAACATAGTTAACAGACTTCAGGCTACCATTGCGTCATTTCAGAAATACTGGAATGGAACTAGATCTTACACACACATGTATATGTGGATGCGTATTTCAAATGTTGACAAGACTGGAACCAAAAAAAGTGTTCACAGGAAAAACTATCTTTCAAATGCTACATTTACAAAGGAATTAACTGATAGCAGAAAGAGGCTAAGAATAACATACAGATAAAGGGCGCAACAAGCTACTTGAGACATGAGAAGGAATGGTCATGACAACGCTTTTACTTTGCAGTGAAACCAAACCTTCTGGTGTTTCATATGTCAACTTATATTCGCCATTATCCAACTTACTGATACTAGAAAGCTTCCAAGATAATTTAACTTTGCTACCCAACCTGTCAATTGATAAATTATAAACAAACTCGTTAATGAAAGTACACACAAATATATTGAAATAAATGGTCTACGTTAATGACAGTTGATGGTTTACCAACCAACAAGAAACATACATAGTAGAAAATAAAATAGGTAAAATAAAGAACTAAAATATTGATGAATCGAAATAGGTTGAGTGAAGAACTAAAAAATCAAAGAAAGACATTTTAATTCTCATTCATTATAATAATGAAAGATTACATACGTATTTATAGGATTAATAATATTAAAACTCTAATCCTAATAGGACTAAATAATACTCAAACTAATAAGGAAACATAATAATAATTATTTAATGTCTAATCACAATAGTTTCCAACACTAATAAGGAAACTAAATATTAATATATAATATTCTAATTCTCTCCCTCAAGTTGAGAATAGATAAGTTCATCTTAAACAATTACAAAGAACAATAAAATAGAAATAAACAAAATCATAATAGATCCACCTAGTTGAATCTCAAAACTGTTACCAAAAGTCTTGCTAAAAGTGTAAATGTAATCATTGAACTTAATAAAAATAACTGATAATAATAAGATACACCACTTTGTCGAGAACATTAACATTGAATAAAGTCATAAGCCACATATAGTAGAACCTCTCTAATAGTGTAGGATAACACACAAAAATCCTTAAGACGCATAAAGCAACAGATGATTTGGTCACATAGGCTAAATAATAGCAAAACCACACAAAAAAGGGCTTTCTAAAAACTGGGATAGCCAGCAACAGAAGAGTAGTGATACAGATAACAACCATTCCAAGCAAACCAAAGTTGATGTAAGTTGATATCAACACGTGTAAAAGGAAGACATACTCTAACTTCTCACCCCTCATGTTGGAGCATAAATATCAAACATGTTCAACTTGAATGGTGAGGGATGAAGATCTTCTAATAAAGAACCAGGGCATTGGTAGTTGAACTCGAATAATATCGAGTTCAAAATGTTAACCCTTTAATTAGGCATATATAGACATACAACCAACCAATCTTCAATCAACCAAATTGTAATCTCAATTAGTGCATATAATCTATAAAGCAACAACATATAAGCTCACCCAAATATATCAGACTACATAGCAGCATTAGAGATAAGAAATCCAACAACTAAATCATAGAACCAACAATGCCATAGAAGAAGCCAATCAATACTTGGTAATAGACAACAATACAACTCTCCCTGTAATCTGCAATTGGTGTCAACCACAAAGGATAACCAACACATATTATAAAAACAAACTCAAGACAATGATAAAACGGCACAAATTTAAAGTCAATGATATGTACTAATAACCAAAATTCCGATCTTTTAACCCACCAAATATTTCATATCATAAATTCATTACCAAAAACAACCTCTAGTACTTATTTGTTGAGGAAAATAAGAAATTAATAATTAAAATAGTAATCACAAAGTATAATTGTTGATATTACTCATATCACTATCATTGAGTAATAAGGATTTCTATGGATTGAGAGACAAAGTAAAATCATATAAAATTCCAGATAGTAATAACTCAATAGCCACGATTGGATTCAATTGCAATAAAACAAAGTGATAAATTTAAATCCAATTTTAATAAGTATCCTGAGTAAAAAATATTGATAACGAATTGGCACAATTAATCAGCCCAAAATATTAAGCCAACCAAAAATATCCAACTTAGCCAAATAAGTCCAATGAGGGAGAACAAAAATCAAAGGTCTAATAAATCCACATCATCAGTCATCCCAAATCTAACAAAAAGAAAGGCAAGCAACTCATCAGCCCAAAAAGAGAGAAAGAAATACCCAAAGAAGTCATCAGCCCAAATACTAAAAGTCAACCCTAATAGCAAAGATAGGGTTAGAGAAAGGCTAGTAAGTGGTGGGAGTGATGGGTGGAGCAGCACCAGCAACAGACAACCAGTGGTGGCACTGACAGTAAAATGGCAGAGCTGACTTGTGGTTGGCAATGCTGATGGGTAACCATAGGAACACCCAGAATAACGGCAAACAAACCCAGAACAACGGCAAACAAACCCAGAACTGCAGAGTCAAACCAGCAACATCACATGTAGGTGGTTACGCAGGCTGGGGTGAGTCACTTGACGACGGTGGGTAGCTAACACACGAGTAGAGTGGCATGAACTATGGAAATTGTTCGATTTCGCTACAACAGACAGCAAATCAGTAGCTCAAGGAAGATCTGATGTGGGTTGATACTGTTGGCAGCGCAGGCAAGGGGAACTGATAGTGTCGATGTGCAGGTATGGACCCATGGCGATGGTGTTGCCTTTTCCTTCTTCAATATTAATGGCCCCAAAATTGCAGAAGAATTTGTAACTTCCCTCGTCTGATTTTTAATCCCTACATTACTCAGATTGAAACTCATAACTATATGGTGAAATTTTTTCACAAAATTTGTCAACGTATTGATTGACTTTGATAGAGATATATGGGGCTACAATCTTTGGGCTACTTTAAGCAGGCAACAGAGGCTGAAGTTGTCGGCAGTGGCGTGATATAATATGGCAGCTGTTAGCTTGAAGGTTTTCTTTAAGGAAGAACACTGATCTATTATTATTATTATTATATAAATATATATATATATTTTCATTATAATAAGAACCAAAATGATGAAGGAGAGAATAAAATAAGGTTAAGAAAAATATAGATTAGAAGTATTCAGGAATGAACACGGCTTTGATACCAAGTAAAAATATAAAATAGGTAAAATAAAAGAATGTGGAAGTTAAAATATTGATGAATCAAAATAGGTTGAGTGGAGAACTAGAAAATCAAAGAAAGACATTCTAATTCTCATTCATTATAATATGAAAGATTACATATGCATTTATAGGAATAATAATACTAGAACCCTAATCCTAATATGACTTTAAATAAGACTCATAACTACTAAGAAAACATAATAATAATTATCTAATTTATAACCATAACAGTTTTCGATACTAATAAGGAAACTAAATATTAATATATAATATTCCAATTTATATCATTTTAAGTACCTCATTGAAATTGCTTCGGGCAACATAGAGAGTCCCTTCCTAAAAGACCCAACTGTTTGTCCCTTAGGTTTAGGTAGGCGCCTAGATAAGAACCAAAATTAAGGCATTAGTTGTGGCTTAAATAAAGAAAAAATTAAAAATAAGTTAAATGCCAAGCATATTATTACGAATCTCGAGGTGATTTGGGAGCACGGTTTCTCTCTTGAATTGCTTTAAAAGTGCCACTAATGATACTACCTCCATTTTGCTCCAGCTTCCAAACTTTCCCAAAGGCTGCTTTCATACTTAACTTTGAAGGATCACCAGCATAAACACCTGAATGTGAGGAAAATTTTCAGTTCGGCAATGCAACATCAAAGTAACAAGGAATTCCATGCACATCCACTCAGATACCTTTATGTTAAAATCGAGTTCAATGGTTATCTAAGCTAAAGCTAATGCCTCATTAAATGCTAGATACTCAGTTAGAGAACAGAGGCTAGTTGTAGTCTGTGAAAAAAGACACTGAAGAAAGATTCATATCCAGATAAGAAACTCGTGCATGTGAAATCATCACCATTCTTAGTGTAATGTCTGCAATGTTCCTCTGACGATGCCAACAACATTTGGGAGGTGCTTAATATATATAATGACAAAGGACTAAGATGACAATTAGTTTTGTAATTGGTTCAACAAGCCCCCTGTCTCCCCACAGGGCAGTGGAAAGCACATCACAAAAGATGAATAATATGACATCAGAAAGTAGGAAGTTCTTTTCTCAACAATTTTGCTAACTTTTGAAATAAAATCAAAAAATTATATAAATTGATCCTTTGAGCTTCCTTCTTCAATAAGAAAATGGAATGAATAAGACCTATAACAACATTGTCTTATAAAATTCATGACAACTTCGTTTGGTACTTTTAAGTACAAGATAATCACATCATCATTAGCATTTAAGAAAACATATGTCTGCTTCGTACTTTCAATAAAAAAAGTTGGATAAACTTCAAATACTACAATGTTCAAGACCATTGCACTTAAAAATTATGTTTTGAATATGGTCTTAGCATCCATTAGCATGTAACTATCATCATAGTTGATTTATCATGTACGAAACAAAAATAATGCATCCTGATAAAATAAGTTGGCTAATTAGACAGACAATTAAGATTTAAAAAAATGAGAAAGATAATTAAGATTTAAAAAAATGAGACATAATTAAGAGTCACCTGAACAAAAAGGCTCTATCAAGCGTTCAAAAACCTCATCGCCAAGATTACGGCGCACAAACTCTTCAACTGATTCCTCATGACCCTGTCACCTTTGCCAATATTTTGAGAAATGAGAAATACAATGCAAGACCACATGTGTCAACTAAGTACGTGCAAAAGCATAAAATATTACAAACTTATGAAGGGGGGATTAAAGAGACAAACTGGAGGAGGAGGCCGAATGCCAAGAGCACCAAAACCAGCCCTGAGTTTTCCACCGATACTCATTAAGTCAAAGAAAGGCAAGTCAGTTGGCTTTGCAGGTACTGGTCTCAAATTTCCATTCCAAAGTACAAAACGAGGTGCATTAGGGTCCCCCAACACTAAGTCATCCTTTAGTCCAGTATCCACCTGTAGATTCAGAAGAATTGACAATTTCAAGCCAAGTTTTAAACCATAGCACACACCAACGAAATCCAGTTTCCCACAAACTAGCCTTCTCATTCAATGACAGCTAGCTTACATGTCAAAAGTTAACGAATTATGCCGCAAAAACACAAGGCACAATCAGATACATAAATTACATGATTTACATTGAATATATAATTTGACCCATTCTACAAAATGGGTATGAAATTGATGAGTGATTCAACTAATATTTCGTGGTTTATTTGTACTTAAATTTAATAAATAGATTTAAATATGTATGATTTTATCATTATATAAGCAAATCTATATGTTCGGAATTACGGATATTTTTTGTTATATTTCACGTATTTTTAGCTTCAATTTGATAAATAGATAACACTTGAAGAATCATGCCTGAAGCACTCATTTACACCTTAGAAGATTAAAAGAAAAAAATACATATAGGGCTTACGTGTAAATTTAGCGCGTTTGTAACGGATGAAATAAGAAGTGAAGTTAAGCATCGCAGGTCATGGCATGAAATACAATAAGTCGCGACACACTCCTTACTGTTTAAAATCCATATTCACACAGCTTGCTCTTTACTGATCATTTATTATTTTTGACATGATGGTGATAATGAGATTTTAATTTTGTTGATATATTTATGTAGCTATTTTCTATTTCAAGACTTTTATAAAATTTATTATTAAGAAATATATTAACGACATATTTTTCATAATAAATTTAAAATATGAAAATTATGTTTAAGATACATCAACCTAGATCTAATTTAAAAAATTTGAATAAGAATTTAAATTGGTAACATAAACGAAGATATTAAGCTAGATGGTTTGTTAATTCATTAAAAAATAGGTATAATTTAATTAAATTAACTAACGATCGACCAAAAACGTTAAGTGATTTAATTAATAATGAATAGTGACCTAATCGAAGGTATTATTTATACATATAAGAGAAAATTAATAATCTGAATTTATATTTCATTAACCTAATTAATTCTATCTAATATAACCAATTAGTTAAATTTTTCGTTAATTCTCCATTCATTATTAATTACATATCTAACTATAAATTGTGTGAACCAATTTATCTTTTGTCCTTTTATTATTTTTATCATTAAATTAATATTTTAAAAACTAAATTTACTTTTAGTATTTATTTTTAAAAGATTTATTGAATTATTTAATACCAAGTAGTTATTCTTTAAACCGAGTATATTTATCGTATTTTACAAGTAATTTATGCTTTTACGAGCTTATTATAAATTTAAAAAAATTGATCATCAAGTCTTTGTTCATCAGAAATCTCCAATAATACTACGTCAAAAATTGATCGGTTCTTAAAAAACCATACAAGTGGCGAACCTATTTGAGCTAAAAATTCAGAGTTCTTGCAAGAGTAATAACTAATGACAATGAAGAAAAAAGAAACCCTAGACAATGAGAGAAAGAGTCCAAATTATAAACCATACCACCATGGTAAGCATGGGATCAGAAGGCTGAAAACTATTGGGACCTTCTTCCCATAAATAACCATCTCTCTCAACAGTGATAATGTTGCCTCCGGCTCGATCTCTAGCTTCCGTAACAACGACTTTAGGAGCGACATTGGAATGCTTAGTGGCAAGGGCCTGAGCAATACAAAGGCCGCTAATTCCACCACCGACAACCACAACATCCACGGAGGAAGATGGTCCAACGTCTTCGTCGGCAACATTAGACGGAGAAATGGCGGACTCACCGGCGACTGAGCATCGGAGTCTTAATGGGGAGGAAATGGGAGTGCGCGTAGATCTGGTCGGTCTGAAGGTAAGAGAGGAAGTGGGTAAAATGAAGGAAGAGGCGGTCGAGCTGAAAGGAGTTTGGATTGGTAAAAAGGGAGGGCGGTTTACGAGGGTTGTTGAGGTCATGTCGATAGGAAGGTGGAGCTGAGCGTGAGAGAGAAACAGATAGGGGAAGGAGGAGGAGGTCGAGGTAAAGAGTGAATTTTGTTATCCGAAATTGCAGCAAATGGGACGCGTCGGTTGCCTGTTGACTTGGGATTACGGGCCTACTCTACATTACCTTTAACTTGCGGTATTCTTACGCTACTGTACTCTGCACTGTATAGTATAAGCTTTTTTCAGTTTCTAACCGTGGTAATGAAAGTGATTTATACAGGTTTATTTAGCGCGAATAACATATTAGTAAATGATTAAATGCATAAACATTTTATTTTTATTTATTATTGAAGTTATATATCCTTGTTAATCCTATTATTATATAAAAATGTAAAGGGTTTATGAAAATTATATTTTAAATTTTGTAGGTCTATTTTATTTATATAACAATAATATTTTAAATAATTATTTATTTTTTATTATGATTAATTATCTCAATTTTTATATTAATTTTACATTATCAATAAAAAATTGTGATTTTAAGTATATAGACCACTGCATTGTGAAGAGTTTTTTTTTATGTTATATATTAATACTAATAGTTATGGATACCTTTCGATGCAACTAAAATATGATGAAAAATATTATAAGAGTAATTATATTATTAAAGAAAAAGTTTTTATAAAAAAAAGTCATTCATAGAGTACAAAAAGTTAATTATTGTCACTGATGATGTAAATATACAATTTTAGCTATTTATCATGCCATCTTTTGCCTTTACCTTTTAAAAGAACTTTTAATAATATTTTAAATTTACTAAATATTTTTACATTTATAATTGTCAACTATAAAAATTGATTATTATATTAATAATCGATATTATTAAATTATCCAACTATTATACTTCATAATCAGTTAAATTTTTAAGAAAAAAAATAACTTTAAAACTGAAATTAAAATGTACTCAATGAGAATGAGACAAATAATATTTTTTAATGTTATAAAAAAATAACGTATAAACAAATAAGTTAAGAATAAAAATTATATAGATATAAATATATTAAATTATAAATATAAAATTTAAATTACATAAAATATGAGTAAATAAATGACTTAGTTTCATATACTCTATAGTATTTTTAAGATAATTTTTTAATTTATTATGAATATTTGAAAACTCTTGAAAAATATATTCTAAGATACAACGATCAATTAGTAATAAATATATGTCATTATTGATTGTTCTAACAAACTTTCAAATATCTGAACTCTATAAAAATAACATAACTTTAAAATTTTAGATCGAAAAAAAATGACAAAAAATATTTCATTATTTTTCTTTCTATTATCAGTAATGTAATTTTTTCTTTTATTGACTCATAGATGGAACTTATAAAAACAACAAACCAAATATCATGATCTATTAATATATAGACTAAAATTTTATTGATAAAACATATATATATTTATAAGATTGATAATTTAATAAAGAAAAAACTCAATTTGATAAGAAGTATCTAGAACCAATATCTAGATGATTCTATTAAGCATTCATCAAATATATATATATATATATATAATATTTATTAAAGACATGTTTTAGGACAATTATAGATTTTTATTATATACATAACATATGTAATTATCACGAACCTTAGAGAACTATAAATAGGTATAGAGAGGTGCACAATATCAACAAATCAACAAGACATGTAATATTTTCTCCATATTTTTTATACAAATTCCTTCCGTTACATTAAGTGTTCCTCTTTTTCAACTTCATTAGTCTTAAATACCTATTTGGTTTGCTTGCTAGCTAGGCCTACTTAGCATTTGGGGGGTTTAGCACATATGGTCTTAAAGAAAATAGACATGATAGATAATATTAGAGCCTAGTTGTGTGGGGGTTTGCAACTGAAGGTTTTAAGAAGATAATTGTCAACAGTGTTGTCAAGAAGAACACAACCGAGACTACCCTGATGGAAGAAAATGTTACTCCTGAGCATTAGCATAGAGGATCCACAGAAATGGTGTCTAGTATTAAAGTACGTTTATTTCACCGTGAATCCTATATAAGAAAAATTTATACTAGTATAAAGGAAGTTGATAAATGTATGAGAGATCTTGAGGGTAAAAATGAAGTAATACGAAATACAATAACTAGTATCAGGGATAAGGCGACTCAAACTTTAAAAAGAGAATTTGTAATCATAGAAGAACGTATCATGAAGTGTTTTCGTCTTGACCTCAACAAGGAGCTTGATACATTAAGAGCTCATTGTGAGGAACTTAAAAGTAATATAGCCTTATCCATACGTGATATGGCCTTTGGGGTCATCACCACACGTGAGGCTCCTAAGCTTTGACATTCCTAAACCCAAAACATGTGGAGAAGTAAGAATGCAAAGGAGCTTGAAAACTTCCTGTAAAATTTAGAACAATATTTTAAACCAATGAAGATCAAGAACAATGCTACGAAGGTACACAACGTCACTCTTTATCTCTCTTACACCGACATGCTTTGATGGAGAATGAGGCATGAAAATATTGAGAAAAGTATATGCTCTATCGATACATTTAATACTTTTAAAAAAGAAATAAAACGACAATTCTACCTCGAGAATGCCAAAAAGATGGCATGAAGTCACCTTGGATAATTAAAGCACTAAGATGGAATTAAGGCAGAGAGGTGCACAATATCTTACCATTGTTATTATTATAATTGAGACCTTAACTAACTACTCCAATAACTCATTAAGATCAAAGGATAAAAAAGACTAAGATAGAAGAAATACAAAATCAAAATATAATAGCTATTTTTGTGATGGTTTGCAATAGATGAGAAACTATCCAAAAAGAAAAGCTCTTAGTGCGATGACTAATAAATTTGAGGAGTCTCCTAAAAAGGGTGGAGCATAAATGGCATCATTTCAAACTTTTGAATGCCTCTCCAAAGCCACATCCAAAATGATATGCTTATGGTGAAGCTTTTTCCTAACTATTCGAGTTGCTTAGAAAAGTACACAGAATTGATACGACAATGAATTGCATTTTCCTATCCAAAAGAAAGCAGGAATGGTTTCTTAGAGTCCAACTTCCTCCTAATCTTAAGGTTTACCCATTCTTTCATACAAGTCTCTTAAAGCCATACCATGAAAACATGGAGAACCCAACTTGTGAAGAATATAAAAAAGCACCTACAACTGTTGTAACTTCTTTACAATAACGTAGAACGCATATCAGCTTAAAGAAATATATGAAGACAAGGAGTTCACAATTATATGGAATACTTTTTCAAATGAAAAAGGATTAACTAAAAGTGAAGTATTGTGAAAATGCACTATGACAAATTTGAAGAACATATTTAACATTTCAAGGAGGAAGACGAGACAAGGGCATCGCAAACTTGGTGGGAGAGAATGTCACAACCCATTGATATAGGGGCTAAAATTCAATTAAATCAAGCATAAATATACTTATGTGCTTGAAAATTGAGTTATGGGCTTAAATAACTATTATTTACATTTTGCATCCGATTTTTCAAAACTAACAAAAAGAGAACCAAAACGTATAGTTTTTATTACGGAAGACAAGTTAAATTACTAAAAAGTCCTTTAAGGCTCACAAACAAAATTGAAATTTAATAAAGCGTACGTATATGTAGCATCTTACATGATAATCACCGATAATCACCGATATATGTAACATATTACGTATACAAATACAAATATAGATAGATATATCATGTTAGAGTTTCATACGTAGCATGTTATATACGAAACTTTTAATGTATGCACATATTACATACAAACAAACATCTCTATTTTGAAATCTAAAATCTCAAGAGATTTAAGAATCACCCGATTTTATAGTAGTTCCTTACAAACGAAAATTGAAATAAAAAATCATTATCAAAATTTGAAAACCATAAGGAAAGAGAGTAAATGTCTCCAATGGGTACCACAAATTTGAAGTAGAGTTAACGAGACATCAAAACCGGCTCAACGAGCTTGAATACCTAAACGAGAAGGTAGGCAATGGAAGAACATAAACTCACGTGGATCAAGGTAAGGGAAATTGGAAACAGTTGATTGTACATCTTTCGATGCAAGATGTACTTGTTGTATACAATCACAGTGAAGCTAAGAAAGATCCATATGGCAATGTAGGCGTATGAGAGGAGAATCTTCTTCAATACGCCCTCAAATAGTGCTTCGTCTCTCCCCATTTTGGAAGATGTCCTATCCTTAGCTCAGTTGGACTACCTTTACTCATCGTGCTCTTACCGGACCAACTTTCGATACCACTTAGGGTTGACTGAGGCGACTCGACAGGAACTAGTTGAGTTAACACAAAATCCCAAAATCAGTACCCATTCCTATAAGTGAAAAGAAAATGAAGTTTTGCGAAGAATTAGCAGTTAATATACCTTGGTTTGTCTTTGAGAAACAGGGGACGCCAAGCTTTGGAGATTCGATAAGAAAAGACTGAGCAAGACGGTGAGTCAAGCCAACAAGGAAGTCTTGTTCATCGCTGCTCTTAATCTTAGTAGAACCAACTACAAATTCAACAGGATAAGTACGGAACGAGTCGAACTTGTAAGGAAATTCATTGGGGAAAAAGATTTTCCCTTGAAAATCAAATTTCACAGTTTCATTTCTGAAATGATTATGGAACTAAGAGTATAGAGAATCAAATGAGCGACAAAAAAAAAACACTCGAGAAAGAACATAGAAGAGAAAATAGAGAGAGTGTGAAGAGAGATGACTGAGAATAAAGAGAAAGTAAGCGTGTTTCATACGATTCCAAAGTCCAAAGCTCGAGACTCAATTTGATTAAAAGAAATAAAAGGACAAAATCATCAATTTGTGTATCAAAAACGGTATCGTAGCGCGAGAAAATAAAAACACTAATAGAGGCACAATAACAACACATCAAAGAATTAAACAATAAATCAACAAGTCTTAGTAATATTTTATGGTTTCAATACATATTCCTTTCACCATATTTTATTTTATTTAATGTATTTAATAAACTTATTGTATAATATATTTTTTTATTTAAATATCATCTATATTTAATTTTAAATGTATATGATATCATTTTTTTTATTAAAATTAAATTAAAAATAATTTTATATTATATTTTATATTATTATTTATTTTATTTATATTTATTAAAGATAAATAAGATGTTTAAATAATATCATTTTATTATCTTTTCGTCTCATTAAAAATAAAATAAAATGTAATAAATTTTAAAAATTAATAAATTATATTATTAATTTTATTAATACATTATTTCAATTTTTATCTCACATAAATTTCAAGAAAATATGTGCGTGATAAAAAGCTATTAAAATAAAGATACAAAAGAAAAAAAAAATAGCTATTTAAGGTAATCTCTTCGTCCTCTACGGATAAATAAGTTACTGAAAAAATGACCGTTTCTTCAATTTGCAATTGCCCTCTCCTTTACTTGTATTGTTCTGTAATTTTTCTGGAAAAGATAAAGCATCTCTTTCCCTTCGGCCGTGATTGTTTTAATCACTTGTCACTATCTCTCCGACAGTTCTCATGTTCATAAATTCATAATTGCTTTTCTCGTATTACTTGTTTATTACCTTCCCTTTTTTTCTAACTCTTTTTTATTTTATTTTATATAATTTGGATGTTTCACTATAAAAACTGTTTGGTGGCATTAATTACAATCTGATTTCTTTGTTTAAAATTAAAAAATTACTTTTAAAAATAAATATATGTTTGGTTATTATTTTTAAATTATTATTTTTTAAAAACAATATATTTAAAAAAAGAAACTAAAAATAGGTAAGATATGTTATCATTATTTTTTAAAACAATAAAAACAGGTAAAATTGTACTTTGAGGCGTAACTTTGGAAATTCTTTTATGTTCGTTGTTTATATTGCTTTCGTAACGCCCAACAACTGCCGTTATATTTTTTTAGTGGATTACTTTAACTTATTTTTTATTTATTTTTTGCTTTTTAATAAAAACTTGTCTTATAATATTTTTACTATTTAAATTATTATTATTATTATTATATTACAATAATAATAATTTTATCTAATAATTAAAATATTAAAATAAAAATAATAATTTATATCTTTTGTTTTGATAATAATAAAAATAATCACGCAATTCTTTTAATATTTCATCTTTATTTATTTTAAAAATATCAAAATATTTTATTTTTATCCAAAAAAATTATTTTATGGATCTATTTATGTTTGTTTTTTTTTCTTCATATTTAACATTTTTTTTAAAAAAATATCACACATATAATTAATTTCAATATATATAGTATAATATCCATTTAAAAAAAACTTAAAGTTGAAATCAAATCAAAACTTATTACAGAAGTTATTTCATTGTAGCAAAATAATTTTATATTTTTTTATATGCTATCACTTTTTTCTTTGATAATTTAATAATTTAAAATATTATTTAACATTTTAATTATTATAAAATATGAAAAAATTTGTTTAAATTGTATTAAAAGATTAGTTTTAAGATTATAAATTATTTTTTAAAAGAAAATTACAAACATAATGACAATTATATTTTTTGTTTTTAATTTTTGAGAATAATTTTAAAAATTAATAATTAAATATTTCATTATTTTTTAAAATTGCTAAAAATAATTTTTTTAACTATAAAAAAATTTATTTTCAAATTAAGCATCCTAGGCCCAAATTATTTTGTAATATTTTTTTTTAAATTCTATTAATTTTCATTGCGAATTATTGTCGTTAAAAATTGATATGTTTATTATGATATGTTAATTTAAAATATTATTTTAAATATAATTCATTTAAATAAGTGAATGATCTCAATATATTTAAATTCTTCATATAAGTAATTTTGAAGCAATTCAAAATCATATATTTATATACTTAAAATAATATCGATATAAATAAAGAATTATGTTTCAAATAACACTTAAAAACATAAATTCGTCAAAATTCGGTTCAATTTTAAAATTAGAAAGTTTTAGTTAATAAATAAATAATTGATGAGTGAAACGGTTGTTAATGAATTTAATTTTAATTCATTAAAACAAAGTTATTTTGCTAGTTAAAGAATGGAAGATAAATATCCCCATGAATTGATAATTAATTGGTTTAATGCATTTGTTTAGAGAGTTAAAAATTGAAATTTAGAAGAAAGATACATTCTTTTTAATTTTTCTATCCTAGTCTCGAAATATTTATAGATAAGTTTTGAATGATAGAATTCACACTTGAAAAGTCAATGAAGTAACTTACGTGAGTATACATTTGTGGCTCTCTTGTTGTTTTATTGTGGGAATTTTTTTAATTTAATCTCGAACACTTGTGTGAGTTGATAATTTTTTTATTTTTAATTTACAATTTATTTTAATTATATATTTTGATCTTTTTAATTTATATTTTAGGTATATTTTTTTATTTATCCACTACTTATATTTAATAAATATATCTTATTAAAATATTAAAATTATAATTATAATTTTTTCATAAACAACTAAGTGTCATTTTATATAAACAAATTGACACTTTAAAAAGGTTAAGTACGTTTTATATCATACAAACGTATCAAATGAGTTATAAAAATATTTAAAAAGATTATAATTATAATTATACTCATAATATTACGTGTAATAATAAAAACATGTTAAATCAATAATCATTATTTATTTTTTTAATAGAATTATATTATATGTATTTTATGTGCATTAAAATTGAAAATATTTGTAACAAGTTATAAATGTCTTGGACAAGTTTGTAACAAATTACAAACGTTTTTAGCATTTTTACAATTATCAAAACACATGATTTTGCCTTAATATCTTTAAGAGAATGCACGTAGAATACACATGATATAATTCCGTTAAAAAATAAAACAATAGTTATTAATTAGACATATTTTTTATCATTACACAAAATGTTGTTGACATAATTATAACTACGTAAATTTTTTAGATATTTTTGTAACTCACATTATACGTTATAGGTATGAAATATAGTTAATCTATAATAAAATATAATTTTTTATTTTTTTATTTTTTTAAATTAAGGGATTAAATAATTCAATTAAAAAAATTATAATTTACACATAAGTTTAAAATCATGAGGAATTTTTTTTATTATAAATAAAATTTAGAAATGAGAGTATATAAAATAATGTTGTTAAAGAAAATGTTTATTTATTAAATATATAAAATTTTAATATGTATGATTTTTTTATAAATTTATTTACATTTTTTTGCTACAAATTAATTATATATAATGAATTATATATTTTATATTTTTATTATATTTAAACATCAATAATTTTTCTTTTATGCTAGATTATTTAAATTATAAAAATTTAAAATCTTATAATTATTTTATAATTTATTGTTATTATTTTAAATTATTTTATAACAAAATTCTATCATTGTTATTTAATATAAAAGAAATATGTATTTATTATTACATATATTTTATTTTTTTCATTTTTATATAAATATTATTTATTAAGTTAAAATTTTATTTTTTTCGTTATAATATATATATTATTGTTTTATTTTTTTATAAGTTTCTTTATAATAAAAAATTATTAAAAAATAAAAAATAATATTTAAAATATAATTTGGATCTTGTTTCTTAACTGTGGTCTCCATTATTCGAATCTCGAATATGAAATGCAAAATTTTTAATTAAAAATAAAAAGTAAATTTTAAATTATAGACGAAAAATGAGCAGAGATTCTTGATCTAGTCCCGCCTAGTTGACAGTATCACCGATTTCATCTAATCTTGACACGTGTAGTGAGCTAGACAAACATAAAATGGCGCGTACTATATACTGAAGCTGTGCTTACTGCGCATCCTCGAGCATAATAGAAACGCCAGGCCGTTGTACACACATTGCATGTGCACATTCCTTGCTTTCCCGCTTATTTTCTCAGTTGGGTCTCAGACTATCAGTTCTTTAGCAAATCTGATTTCATTTGAATCATTTCCAAATTTCAACACCATTCTCTATCTCCACCTGATACCACTATCCTTTTTCTGCTGCAGGTCAAGGAATAATCTGGCCGTTTTGTTAGTAAATCGAAACTTAGCGTTTGAAAATCAAAGAAGGAGACTCACCATCACTGAGCGCGTATAGAGTAGTATAAGTCTTCTTCTTCTTTTCTATTTTTTTTCTCGATTCAGGTCCATTGGTTCTATATTTATCACTTTTTACCCGTTTTCCAGAATTTTTCATACTGATCGTTGTTCGTAGAGTAACAATAGCTTTTGTCCTTTTAGCCCCTTTCCCTTTTCCATTCAATTTCAATTTCTCTAAGATTTATGTTTCTTCTGCATCTAATTTCTCGTATTCTTAGTCTGAATCATCAGGATTTCCGCTTGGCTTAGGGAACGAACTTGAATATGGTAATAATGATGTGTTTTATGATTTTTCCACCCGAATCTACCAAAGTTTTCAAGAAATAAAATGGTGCTAATTAGGGATCCATTTATAATTGGTTTTTCTAAGTGTTTGATGAAGTTTACCTACTTTATTTCTAACTGTTTTTTCTTATCCAATTTCGACTTTTTTCTTTTCGTTATTAGTATTCAGTTGCTTCAATATTCTAAGTGGTGGTTGAAAAGATCGAGCTATTGCGACTTGAATATATTCATCTTTTCTACCCCGAGTTTCTAATTGGTTATTCCTTCACAGAAATTGATGTTCTCAACCATTTTCAGCAACCTGATTAAGCTTAGGTAATTGATTATTTTTCTGCTCTTTAGGTTTCATTGAGGATTGGTGTTTAAATTCCAGCTTCAGAGCAAATCACAAGAATGCAGGTTGACGGACAACAGTTACAAGCTGTAAGTTGGAATACCAAAAATACTTTAATATAAGCTTGTGAGATCCTGTAATTTGAGCTCATGTTTAATAATCTTTCTTCGGCTATAAAGGTGTAGATAATAATCTGAGTATCCCACATCTATATTCCGTCATCCTAATTGCGGATAATTTTATCCCATGAATCTGATTGCATAATTCCCATTATGACAAGGATTGGGTTTTTCCATGAAATCAGGCCTTTTTGGTTAAAACCATCTATTTTCCCTTTTGCTCTTATATTTCACTTTCTTACCCAAATTCATCGGAGTATATGAAGAAAATGATGTTTTAGATTCAAACTAGGACTTCCATTCTTTGAGTTGACCTTTTTTTTTTTGGATAAAAAATTATCCATTCAGTAATTGATTGTTTTCAACTCATGTTGCCATATAATAATGCCTGTGAAAATTCTACACCAGGATCAGATGAGCCATTGTTGGAGTTACGGAAGTATTAATCCATCTAGCCAGTCTAGGAAGATATCGATTGGAGTAATGGTTGATTCCACGTTGAAGAAACATTCCAAAGCTTCAAATCAAGATGAGGACCAGGCTGTCGTGCAAAATACTAAAAGGGTAAAATCTGACATAAAGAAACCCACAGAAGGAAAGAACAAGAAGAAAACGGCCATATTTAACAAGAAAATAGAAGAAACTGAAACCATGGGGCCGGTGATTTCCCCCGGGATTTTTCCTAGGACCTTTCATGAAAAAACACCTACTTCGGAAAATGTTCTCCATGCAGAAGAAACCTATAATGCGCCAGCCAGTGTGCTGCAACACAAAGTTGATAGAACAAAAAACACTCCATCAACACATTCTGTTCATTTTTTCACATATGAAGAGATGGGAAGGAAGGATGGAGATACATATAAAGTGCAGGAGGTTCGCATGTCAGATAAAGAGGTAGTAGGAGACAAAATGGATTCAACAAATACTAGAACAGCCAGTCTGAAAATGAAGCTTCAGGAGATACTAGGAAATGTCTCATCGCCTAATGATCACCACTCCATGTCTCCAACTCGTGAGGAAGCTGCAAGAGGCTTGAGTCCGGGGCAGAAACTTGATCAAATGGAAAATACTGTTGTCAAGCCTAGACAGAATTCTGATAAGGCAGAACAGAAATATGATAAGGGGTGTGATACAATTGTTAAGCCTGTACAAAATTCAGATACAATAGAAACAGATTCTGAAGTTGGTCCTGATCAAGGGGTTAGTAGACCTGTAACTCGTTCATTGACCAAAAAGAGGGTTCCTACTAAGTCGCAAAAGAAAGCTGCAAAATTTGATCGAACCTCCAGTTCCAAAGTTCTCCAGGAGAAGAGCATGTTTTCTTTCGAAGAACTGCCTAGAGGATCACAAGCTGCTGTTTTTGGGGGTTCCTCAATATCTGCACAGGAGAAGAGTGTGAAGAAGCGTTCAATAACTAAGCCGCACAAGATAAGATCTATTGGAAGGGATAAATCTGATAAGATCAAGCAAGCAGCTTTTACTAGGGAAACACCCCCACCTTCTCATAAAACATCTTCACTTGTTGACTTTCATGGTGATCTGCCAAAGAATGAAAGGACACAATTGGGATCACAGAAAACTAAACAGAAAAAAGGCTACTGTCAATCACCGCAAGCAAACATGAGAGATGAACAGGGAAAACTTGACAGTTCAGGAAACAAGGACCAACAAGAAGAAAGAGGAAATCCATTTTCAGAGAAAATTGAAGATCTGCATGGTTTCACACCTGATAACCTAAGAACCTACCTGAGATCTAAGAAAAATATCAATAAACAATACTCCTTCAAATCACCACGGACAAACAAGGACCCTCAGGAAAATTTTGGCAGTCCAGGAAGCAGGGACCAACAAGCAGACATTTCTTATCCATTTTCGAAGAAAACTAAGGACTTTTGGGGCTTCCTATCTGAGAAGGAAAGAATAAATCTGGAATCTAAGAGAAATGTCCAAAAACAAGATTCCCACCAATCACCAATGGTAAACAAGAGAGACCTGCAGGACAAGCAAGAAGACAACGCCGATCCATTTTCAAAGAAAATTGATGATTTTGATGGTTGCCTACCTCAGAAAGAAACAAAGTATCTGAGACGTAAGAAAAACATTCAAATACAAGGTTCCCACCAATCATCACCGGCAAATAAAAGAGACCAGCAGGAGAATTTTGAAAATCCAGTAAAGAGGGACCAACAAGACGACATACGTAGTCCATTTTTAAAAAATGTCCGAAACCTAGATGGTGATTTTCAAAGCCCAACATTTGGAATGAGAACACCTGTCTCAAGTCCATGCACTAGTCCTGTTTTAAAAACAGACAATGCACAGTGTGATAAAAATCCTGCACTAGAAGAGGAGATATTTAATGCGGGAGGATATTACAGTTTAAGCACTCTGAAGAATTTAAATAGTTACGGAAATGGACAGATCGAATTTTCTGTATCCTTGGTTAATTCAATAGTCCAACTATAATATATATTATGCCTGCTAAATTGAAAAAGTTTTTTTGTCATTGTCCTTAATGAACTTCAGGATGATTCAGAGGAGCTTCAAGATTCTCCAATCACAACAACTGCACCTCACAAAGAAAAGAAAAATATGGAAGGTGGTCCATCTCTTTCATCGTCTGAATTCAGAGGCTCTGGTACTTCAGTGGAAGCTTCGCCCACTTATGAAGGTATGATTGTAAGGATGTGTTGTACTATTACTGTTAGGATATCCTCGTGGACTCATAGCTTTTATACAATGGAGAGGTCCTTGGACTCTACCTCTAAACTGAGCTACGACGAGTTCCTTTCGCCTTTTCCAAGCTTCGAACCTGTGACCAGATCCTTAAGTACGCGGATTCGTAGAAATTTGGTACCAACTGAGACAGTTGGTACCAGCTTCTACGAATCTGTGGATTTAAGGACCAGGTCACAGGTTCGAAACTGGGAAAGGGTGAAAAAAATGTGTCGTAGCTCAGTTTGGAGGTGGATTTCACGGATCCCCCACTGTATAAAAGCTACGGCCCATAACAATTACTATAGCTTCATTTATAAGCATTATCATGTATAATTTATGCCTACTTGTTTTCTACTTGGTTTCTTGGAGCTCAAACACATGAAGAGTATAATGTGATGCTTGAATGTAATGTTCTAATTGTGGTATCCTTTTCAAGCTTGTTACAGTCAAGTTGGGTATACAGAATACTCTATAACACCATACTTTCCAGTTTGGATCTCTCTTTCCATTGGTTTCTTTTGTTATTTGTATGATTACCTTATGCGATAATTCTGAGCAAGAAAGATTATATTATGTAAAAAAATCCTGAACTATCATTCTCTCTGATGGGGCCATTACACTGATCTTAAAGTAGCAGCTCCTATACCTTAGCTCCTATACCTTAACACTTTTTATTCAAGTAGCTTAATGCTTTATCCTGTCTCAAACTGTTGAGGACTTTTTGCTCATTAAAAAGAAATTAGTTAATTTAACATTTCAAAGTTATGGCAATTATAATATGAAACGTAAGGACCTGACTAAATTTACTAACAAAGAGTTAGAAGGTAGCTAGCAATCAATTTTCCTAAAAGCTCAAGTTGTTAAGAAGTGGACTAACTATTCTATTATGTGTTATATTTGGGTTTTAATAGAATTGGAGCTACTAATAATATTGAAACCTTGGTCATTTCTGATTCTAATTGTCCTGTGCAGGTTGCAGAGAGGACGACACATTTTCTCCTGGAACCTATTGCCCTGAGAAACTGAATTTTATGTTCCATCCAACTAAAATGCTCCGTAACCATGAAAATGTTGAACTGAATGATATCAGTACCATCTCACCCTCTGCTAAAGGCACAATTTTGTTAATATCTCTGCGTACTCATTGTCATTTCCATAATGCTTATTATCGGTTAATTTATTGCTTTCTATTTAAGCATTCATTTGTCTCTATATATAAATGGGCAGGAACAGGAGAAACCTCTTGGATACCAGAAACGTTAGAGAACCCCCAAGAGGATGGGCTTGCTAGGTAGATTTTTTTTCTAGATAACTCATTATAATTAACTACATGTTCATTTCTACGGTCACAAGCTATTTTACTTCACTATTGTTTCGCTTGATGATGCTGTAGGGCTGTAGAATTGTTTGCACTGGCATTAGAAAAACTTAAAAGAAAAGTGAAGTCTGTCACAAGTAAGAAGTCATCTGAAATTCTGATGTCTGTTTCTGAGGGCATACATTTGCAGCTACAGAATGTTGAATCTCAAATCCAGACAGATTTGTAAGTATTATTTTCCTTTGAGAAAAAAGAAAAAGACTTCCTACCTTAGTACATCGATTTCTCAGGCGCGTTGGTATTTTCAGAGGGAAAATGACAAGTGTCAATAAATTAAAGCGAAAAAGAGTAGAGACAAGGTTTGAAGGTAACAATATTCAAATTATGACATGTTCATTGATATTATGAGCTTGGTGACTGCAGTTGATTAATTACTCAACTATCAAGTAACTATTATCTTGAAATAACATTATTTCCTTACTGAAGCTTCATAATCTCTTATATATCTGCTCACTAGTTTCTTCTTTTTTATTCTGTGTACAGAGCAGCAAGAACAATTGAAATTGATTCATGAAAAATTCAAGGAAGAGGTTAATCAACATATTCAGGAATGCAGAAGCACATTCGAAGCAATAGAAGAAGACCAATTAGAGATTAAGGGAACTGTGGAAAAGCAAAGTATGTCTGACGTTTCTATTCCTTATATATGTATCTATTTTATTTCCCAAAATTACACCTACACTATGTGAGGTGTTAGTTGGTTTAGTGTTATCATGTGTAGTGTTATCACATGCAAAGCCTTTGCTAAGAGTAGTGATGGTTTGTTATAAATAGCTCTATAAATAACTAGTGTATACACACGTTCAATGTGCTTGTTTTTCATCAATACAATAGTATTATTCAGCTACTTCCTTCTTCATTTTCTCCTTTTGTTCACACTCATCCTCTTCCAGTTGCATATGGTATCAGAGCGTCATTATGGAGGAACCTCCATTAACTCTAGTCGATACAAGCTTCGAGTTACCGAACTCATCTATAAGGTTTTTAACTCTTTTAGTTGGAAATGTAACAATGTAGAATTATCTAGTAAACCCTAATTTTACAATTAGTTTAGATTGAAGCAATTATTTCCTTTAGAGAGAACAATTGAAGTATGTAATTCGGATCTATAATCTGCAAGGTTTCATTAATGAAACCTCAAATGCACCTCCTCAATTTTTTCACAAATCAAATAGCGATTCAACTCTGGTTGGTAATCTTGAGTTTGATCTTTGAGATCAACGTGATACATTAGTGAAGAATTGGATCTATAGATTTGGTAGTCAATCCTATTTGAAATACTTGATGAATAAGAGAAATGTTAGTGATTATTGGCTAAGCTTGAAGAAAGTGTTCTCAGATTTTTCATAAGAAAACTTATTACAGTGAGATGATAATTATAAACAATGCATAAAATTAGCTTGTTAATTGAGGAATATATCAATCGTTTGAAGGATCTGATGGATGCAATTATAGCAACTGAAGATGAGCTTTCACTGAGAGATCAAGTTATGTATGCTTCTAGAGGACTAGGTTGTAAGCACATGTCTTTAATCACGAATATTACTCTTTCTAAACAAGTACTACAAATAGAAGAAGTATTCACAGCTATGATAGCTGAGGAAAGCAAATTGAAAGAATGAATCTCTCAACCTCCAACAATGCCATTGTTCAAGATAATTTTACTAGACCTCGATATAACTCATCTATTGCTCAATACATACTTCAACCTAGATCTTCTTTTCAACAAGTTTCTGGTTCACAAACTTCATTTCCTCATCCTTCACCTTAGTCACAAGATTTCAGGCCAAGAGATAATGCTTCATCACAAGATTTTAGGTCAAAAGGAGGTAGAGGTGGTGGTTATCAAGAAAAATGCCAAATTTGCAAAAGGCAAAGTCACAGTTCTGCTTGTTGTTGGTTCAGATTTAATCCAAGAAATTTCAATAATGTGCCTCCTCAAGCACATTATAATCAAGTTTCATCAGGAGATTAAGCATATTCTAACGTGCTTTCATATGTAACACTTTCTATACTTGAAATTCTACCATCTGTTAATTACACTCAGCACAATTTAAGCAATTCTTTATCAACAACTCCTTCACAACCCTGGTTCTTAGACACAGGAGCTACTCATTACCTGACTGGTGATAAGTCAGTTCTTCAATCTCTAATGACTTATGCTGACAATGAATCAATAATGCTAGGTAATTGACAGTTTATTCCTATATCCAACATCGGTCATTCTTTCTTATCTTGAAGTAAACATATCTTGATCTTAAAGGAACTCTTGCATGTCCCACAGCTAGTCAAAAACCGTGTGTCTGTTAAGAAGCTCTATGATGACAATAGAGTCTCTATTTAATTCTTTCATAATTGTTTTTCTATTAAGGATTTGGAAACCAAGAGAACTCTACTTAAAGGAGGAACTGAAGTGGGACTCTACAAGTTTCCAATCATCTCAGATAAGTCTTTTACCTCACCATTAGCACACTTAGTTGAATGTAATAAGACTTTCGTTAATGGAGTCGTGTGACATGATAGATTAGGTTATCCACTTCAATTTTAGATCAATTTTTTTCTTTTGATTCTTATACACCTTCTACTACCTGTTATAAGCTTTAGGGAACCTGTCAGATGGGTGAATCACATTGGTTACCACTGCAGCATGTACATACAAGATCAGCTCATGCATTTTGATATTGTTCATGTTGACATTTGGGATCCATCTCCCATACTTGCTATCTCATGTGCTAGATTTTTCATCCTCTTTGTTGATGATTTTTCTAGATATCATTGGTTATATTTAATGGAGTCTAAGGAGCAAGTTTGTAACATTTTTCTTCACTTTAAGGCTTTCATTGAAAGGTAGTTTGGTGTAAAGATTAAAGAGATCCAAAGCGATGTAGGAACATAATTTTTGGACTTTCACCTTTGCTCTTTGCCAAAGGGTATCATAGAAGGATTTCATGCCCTTACGCACCCTCATAAAATGGGGTGGTTGAATGAAAGAACAAACACGTTGAAATTGGACTTTCTGTTCTGCTAAGAGGTAATGTGCCTATCAAATATTGGAATTGTACCTTTAGGACAGTTGTTTATCTTACTAATAGAATGCCTTCCAAAACTTTGCACCATAAAATTCATTTGAACTCTTGTTTCATTCTTTACCCTCCTACACTCATCTTAGGGTCTTTGGTTGTCTGTGTTACCCCTTCTTGTATCCCTATAACTCAAACAAGTTAGAACTTCGTTCCCTTCCTTGTGTGTTCCTAGGATATCACTCTAATTATAAGGGATATGTTTGTCTTGAACCTATTTCTCAAAAATTGTATATATCCACTCGTGTTACTTTTGATGAATCTACCTTTCTTTTTCTTTCTTTTCCCAACTCTATTAATCTATCTTCAGATTAATCTTCCTCTAGTTCTTCTTTGTTTGTTCAAATCCCAGCTTTCCAATCTGTAAGTATTACTGTCTCTGATTCTTCATATCATTCTTCTTCTAATTTTTATATACCTTATGTTTCTCATTCTACTTCACTCTCTTCTCATCTAACCCTACCTTCTATCTCTACTCCAACTCTTCATGTGTCTACAACTAATACACATCCTATGATCACTAGGCTTAAGGATGGCATTTACAAACCTAAAGCATACATCACAGCCTTCATTGATGAAATTCTTCCAGAACCCAGCAACTATGTTATAGCTACCAAGCACCCTAAATAAGTTGCAGTTATGCAAGCATAATATGAGGCATTACTTAGCAACGACACTTGGGACCTTGTTCTTCCACGTTCTAATGGGAAAATAATAGGCAATAAGTGGGTTTATCGTGTCAAACTCTTGCTTGATGGATCCTTGGACAAGTACAAAACTAGACTTGTGGCAAAAGGTTATGACTAAACCGAGGGCATCGATTACTCAAAAACCTTCAGTCCTGTTGCCAAGTCTACAAAAATTCGTATTGTATTAATTTTAACATTTTTTCATGGTTGGAAAGTTAGACAATTGGACATAAACAATGTCTTCCTTAATGGTAATTTAGAAGTGGAAATATATGTCTCAACCTTTGGGTTTTGTTAACTCTAAAAAGCCAAATTATGTATGCAAAATTAAGAAAGCTTTTTATGGACTAAAACAAGCTTTTAGGACTTGGTTCAAGAAGTTAAGTTCCTATTTACATCAATGGGGTTTTGAAACTTTCAATGCAGACACTTCTATGATGGTTTTTAGACAAGGCAATGATATGGTCATCTTTCTCATCTATGTAGATAACATCCTCATGATAGGGAGTAATCCCACTCTTATTCAACAAATGATCACTGATCTTCATCAATTGTTTGCATTCAAAGACCTTATGTCACTCATGTTCTTTCTTGGTTTAGAAGTGGACAGAATAGTAGATGGGTTCCATTTCAGTCAGTGCAAGTACATTTAACAACTACTTGACGAAGCACAACTTCTAGATTCTAAGTCAGTTGCAGCTCCTATGTCCACTACGACTGCTTTCTCTAAGTATGATGGTGATTTTCTTGAAAATCCTACACTGTATAGAACATTGGTAGAAGCCTTGTAGTACTGCACCATGATTAAGCCAGATACTGCCTTTATTGTGAACAAACTATTTCAGTATCTTCATTCTCCTATTTCTCTTCATTGACAAGCTATGAAGAATCTCCTAAGGTACCTTAAGGGTACTCTTACTCATGGCATAATGATGCATAAGTCTGATGCTCTTGACATTGTTTTCTACACTGATACAGATTGGGTCTCATGTCATGATGACAGGAAGAATACTGGTGGTCATTGCATATATCTGGAAAATAGTCTGATATCTTGGAGATTTGGGAAAAAGAAAGTGGTTTTTAGATCCTCTATTGAATTAGAATTCAAGGCATTAGTTTGTAGAGTTTTTGAAGTAATCTAGGTAAAGAGAGTGCTCCTTGATCTTTCCTTCAAGTCTACTATTTCTCCTTTTCTTTATTGTGATAATATTAGTGCAGTTTATCTTGTCAAAAACTCAATCTTCTATGCTCAAACTAAACATGTAGAAATCGACTTCCACTTCATTCGAGAGAAGGTGATAAATAATGAACTCATAGTTGAGTACACTCCTATTCAAGAGCAACTAGCAGACATCATGATCAAAGCATTAATCTTAGCTTATTTTCAAGATCTGCGTGTCAAGCTCACTGTTCTTTCTCTAACATAAGCTTGAGGGGGGATGTTAGACTAAATCATGTAAGGTGTGAGGTGTTAGTTGATTCAGTGTTATCACATGTAAAGCCTTTGCTAAGAGTAGTGATGGTTTGTTATAAGTAACTCTATAAATAGCTAGTGTATACACCCTTTTAGTGTGCTTGTTTTTCATCAATAAGATAGTATTATTCAGCTACATCTTTCTTCATTTCTCCTTATGTTCACACTCATCCTCTTCTAGTTTCACACACATGCATGATATAAACATGAATTGTTGTTTTAAACAAATATTATGCAAAATTGTGGTATATATACAGTATCCTCATTTTTTTTTAAACAGAGGCATCACATCTGAAGCTTTTCGTGCAAGCACAAGAAGCAAATGAGACCCTGCTAAGTGATGCGCAAAAGAGAATTAAAGCAGTCCATGAGGCAAGTTCTTCTCTTTATATTTATAAGGAAAAGGTAACGGTTGCCTGCTGTCGTTATGGAACCACAGTCTAAATCTATTATTGGATTCTGAGGGAACTTCTTTTAACTCCTGTTCCACTAGATTATTCATGAAACACGACATTTGAAGTGCTGCATGAGATGGGGAATGCCCATGATATAGCTTTCTCCCTTCATATCCGTTTTTTTTTTTTAATTAATGAGTCTCAAATGATTTCGCATTTCTGAAATTTATCTTTAGCAATAGATATCCCCTACTTTTGCTCTGATTGTAAGAGTTACCGTGTCATGCAATATTTATTGGAAGCATCAATTGTTCACTTCATTCCACTGAACTAATGAGATATGCCTCTTATCATTGAAACAATACTTATGTACTATAACTTTTGTTGTTTCTTATTTTCCGCAGTCAGCACGGGAAAAGATGCTTCAGTTGAAACAAGTTATTGCTTTGTGTTTGAAAGAGGGGATTCTAAGCTGAGATTGTTTTTCACATTCAACTAGAAAGATGGATCCTTTGCATAGAGTCACTCAGGTCAGATGCATAAGCAATGAAACCACCTTCTTACCATCTTGGTTGAGAGTTCAACGCTCCCTTGTTTCTGAATTATAGTACTAATTGTAAAGACTGACCCTATTCTTTGAGAGACTTATACGGAACTGAGCATACATGAAGAACATTGAGACTAGGCCAGTAATGAATCTTTGTATGTACTCATTGTGACCAATGAGCAATGCAGTTCGCATTGCAAGAAATCATGCCACTGTGAAGTTTAAAAAAGCGTGTCATATATGGTCAAGTGCAAGACAATGACTATGTTTAGGTCGCAACTTGTTGCCGTGTTTTTGTGATAGAATAGAACAGAAGGTGTGAACAAGAAACATACAGAGACCACCACATAGACACAAACATGAGAAAACAGTTTGGTTTAGCTCTGGACTTGAATAGAATAGAAGTTTTGGGAATTATTTCTAGAGTATATAAGGGGTGTCACTTTATCATTTATATCATAACTAAAAATTAATATTAATTATTTTTTAATTATTATTTATTTTAATTAAAAAATATATTAAGTGTATCTTATTTTATTACATGTTTGTAAATTATTGAGGTTTTTGAAATATTAAGTATAAAAAATTCAAAATTTAAATAAAATATAATTATATTTATGCATGTATTTATCAATAATTTTATAAACATTAGAGTTAAATGATTCAATTTTAAATAAATCTATCTATGGATTAAGAATAATAATAATTCATTCTTTGCATATATATATATAAAGAGTCTTCCGTTAATTTATTTAATACTTTTAGAGTGAATAGTTTATAGCGATTATAAAATAGAATAAAAATATATGAATTAATTTATTATATATATTAAATAATATTTTAATTATTTATTAAATTAAAAATATAAGAAGATAAAATAATTATGAAATTAGATACTAAAAAAATTAATTAAGAATCCATGTATATTTATTTAATCCTTTTTAGAGTTAATGGTTTATTATGATTATAAAATTGAGTAAGATTATATGTATTAAATAATATTTTAATTATTTATTAAATTAAAATAATAAGAAGATAAAATAATTATAAAATTAGATATTAAAAAAAAAGCTAATTAAAACGTGATAAATAGATTATTGTACACTGTTTTAAAATAATTGGAAAATCACACGCTAAGTTGTTCATTGAGGAAAAAAATTTATGATTTCCTTAAAAAAAAAAATGTACACGGCCTTGTATAATGAAAAGACAAGAAGTATATAATTATATATCTTTGATTCTTTTCATGGTTGAATTTTATCATTGTTTGGTATTGAGCTTCGGTCGTTGTCCTTTGTCCTTGAGTTAAATGAATGAGCAGTCAGCAGTGGCATGGTAAAGAAAAAAAAGAAAGTACAGACAAGGAATCGCATTATCACGTGATTCACACGAGAGAAGCATGTGAAGGATACGCCTTTCCCATGGTTCTTTGTCACTTATTGGACTTTGACAATGACTGAAATTTAATTCTAACGCAATCGCGTATCCCAGGTAGCTATCTGACTCCACTGACTCACTCTTCCACAAATGTGAGAAAAAACAGAGATTTTTTATTTAAAAAATAGATAGATTTTAATAGATATATTATTATAATATTTTTTATTATTATTATAATAAAATATTATTATTAGATAAATTTGTTTTATAATAATAATAATTTATATTATAATATGATTTTTATTGTTTTCAAATCTTAATTTTTTTTTGAAAAAACAGTAAAAATATCTCTTATACGAAATGAAACACAAAATCTCTTCTATTTAATTTATATATTTTTATTATTTAAAAATATTATATATTATTTTACATAAAACATTCTATTATTTTGTTCAATTTTATTGAAATATTATTTTTATTATTATAAATTTTAAAAATATTATTATTTTGTAATTTTTTTTTTAAATTGAATACCAAATTATAAGTTAAATTTTACTTTCATTAGTTAACTTTACATTTATGTGATTTAAGATGAAATGAAATAAAAAAATAAAACATTTTTCAAACAAGTTTTTTCTCGTAAATGAATTTTAAAACAATAAAAATAAATAAATTTTAAATACAAGTAAATATAAGTTAAAAAAAATAGCTTGTTACAAACTATTCATATATTTCTCTAATTTTATTTCAATGAATGACATAAAATGCTTATGCAAAATATACTCTAAAATTATAACTCTAAAAATTATAAATTATGAAGCAAGACTAAGAAAAAATTGTAAATTATAACTCTACAATAAATTTTAAATTAATAGGTCAAATTTATTATTTTTGATCAAAACTAATAAAATCAAAACAATAAAAAGTGTGGTTCAATAATTATTAAATTATTGTAGAGATTTAACATTTATATTTTTTAAAATTTAAAATTAAAATTTAATATAATTTGATAGATATAATATTTAAATATAATACATTATAAAATAAAAATATGCATTTATTTATAATTTTAATAGTAATTTGGTTCATATCGAATTATAAAATCTTTCGATTCGAATTTGAATCAATTTTATACTTTTAAATTTAAATTTAATTTAACTATAAAGTATGTAAATTTAATTCGATCTACATCCAATAAATTTAGTCAATTTTTTAAATTTAAATAGATAGATTGAATTATTTGATTACTTTAATTAGTAATTGACCGACAATCAAAAGGATTTGTTACCTTAGTAATACTATGATTTTTATTTTTGATATCTTTTTTATTTGTATTTTTGAGATGGTAATTTAATGGCATCCCATTTAACAAATGTATCAATTGATACAATGTTTTATTTAACTAAATATTTTTCACTTTTCACATGTTTATTAATACAAGTAAGTTATTTAGAAGTTATTTTATGATAATTAATTAATTAAACGATATTTACATGATATTTTTTAATAATTAATTAATTGATTATCCGATAATTTTATATAAATATCGTACATATATTATTATACATATAAAGAATTCTCAATTAAATGATAAATTATAATAAATTGATATTTTGTTTAAATGAGATAGTATAAAAATAATATAAAAAAACTATTTTGTTACAATTTAGAAAGATATTATTATGAAAAAAGAAAGCTAAATTTTACACATTGATTCTTTTTTTAGCAATTTGTGTTGAACGGTATATATCAAAAGGTACATGTAGGGTTCCTAATAGATATAATTTTATCCCAATCAATCGACTTTATCAAGAAATATTACTTTTTTTAGGTCAAAATATTGATATTGAACCTTCTTGCATTATAAGTATCGTTATCATTATCAATTATTTCACCAAAAATAAAAGTACCTATCAATCATAGAACTTGAGTTTAAGCTTGCGTTTTCTTTTGCCTGTTTAGTTTAAGCTTGCTTAAAAGGAATGTACCAAAGATAGAATTAATATTTGTCTTTTTTTTTTTTGGGGGCGACAGACCAATCTATCTGGAATAACATCTCATTTCGTTTCCCAAACCTAAAGGGCACGTATTGATTGAACCTTCAAAAAAAAAAAAAAAACAAGACAAACCCATCAGACACTGATGTGTAATTGCAATAGCCATTGATTAATGTGAGGTCTTTCCAAAAAAAAAAAAAAAATTCTCAAGACTGAAGCAAATTAATATTATTATTGAAGATATTTTGTTTGGTTGTGTATTCTCAACTGAAGACACAGATCCATAGTTTGAGGAGATTAAGATGTTAAGTGGGGATAAGTTTTTATATAATTTTTATTTTATTTTTTTATGAGTGATGTCTTTGTAGATGTAGGTATGATACAACTTATTAATTTTAAAAATAAATTATTAATATTTTTATTAAATTAAAACCTCTATATATATTATTAAATGTATAAATATAAAATAATAAATGAAAAAATCTTATATATATTTATAAACCTAATTTATACAAAAAATTCTCTTCTTTTTGTATAAATCTACAAGCAAAAACCACTTGCAAGTTAAAGGAGGGCTTGAAATTTTGTGGAGATTTTTTGTTGTACAAGTCGAATTTTGAATGATACAACGATGAATCTCCAACAAAAACTTCTATTATTTGTCACAAGCATTTTAGTGTTAGGGAAAATACTTGGTACTTTTGAAATGTAATATGGATATTAAAATATAAATAACTTTTTTTATAAAATAAAACTTTTAAAACATGTGTATTAAATAGAAATTGTTTAAATATTTTGTATTCTAAATATAAATCATTTAAAAACATAATTAAAAAGTACAATTTTTTGTAAAAATATGAGTATTACAAAACTATCAACCCTTTCTTTGGCTATTATAGGTAGACTTATATTAAGGTTTGAAATTTTGATATAATTTAAGATATCGAGATATAATTTTTATGAAAAATGTCAAATATATTTTTGTCGTGGATAAAGTTTTTGAAAAAAATCACTAAAATTATAAAAAATTTATCAAAAATATGATTTTTTTATAAAACTTTATAAAGTATCAAATAATCAATTATTTATATTTTAAATTAATTTTTTATTTAATATATGTATTTTTAAATATTTATAATATTTATATTAATCAATAAATTAATTAAAATATTATATAATAAAATATATATCTTTTTGTAAAATATTTTAGAATAAGTAGTTAAAATGTATGAAATGATTAAATATATTATTTTATTTTATTAACTATTATAAATAGATAAATCTAAACATTATGAAAATAAATTTTATTGATATTTTTAATATTTTTTTGATTTTTTAAAATATTTTAATAACAATATCTATAATATTTATGATATTTTAATAAAAAAATTTAAATAATAATTTAATTATAACGATATTTAATTAATAATTTAAAAATATTCTTAATAATTTATGATAATTTAATTATATAATATAAATATTATATTTCAATATTAAAATATATAGAATAATGATATTTAACGATATCTTTTTCATGTTTGCATCAAACAAACCTTCCAATATCTTCTCATTTCGACTATTCCAACAGCCAATAGCATGTGCGGATTTTTGTGTGATATGACTTGTACATCGATTAGTAAAATATTTCGGATTTGAGTTGAAGAGAAATATTATATAAACTGCAAAAAAATGTTTATCCATTACTGTTTATTTTAAATTGAAAAAATAATATATATATATATATATATATATATATATTATTTTAATATAAATAAATTATTAAAACCCATATCTTAATTTTACATGATATCATAACATCAAAGTTTTGTGATAGAATTCTTATGATAACTTAAAAATTAATTAAAAATTTCTAAGTTTTAAGTACATGGTAAAAAGATAAGAAAGCTTAATATTAAATAAAGTTAAAATGATAAACTTTTACAAAAATAAAATAACATATATTTAAAAAAATTATTAATATTACCTTCAACTAATTATACATACATAAAATTACACATCAAAAATATTATCCGTGTAGTTAACTATCAAGCTCATATCCGATGATGATGAAAAAAAAAAGTCTCTTTATCCTATAAATTGAAACCATTGAGAGCACTTGCAATCTCATTGGTTGAGCAAATGTCAGCTTCTTATTTTTTCTAACTTATTTATTTCCTTCTCTTCCGAACAAGATTGCAATTAAATTGTTGGACTATTCCTGCAATTTTGTACTTAGAATGGTGCACAGATCAAGTTGAAAAGACCGTTATACCATGAATAATTTCTCAAAATATTGGAAGAATCACAATTCTAATCATGCACTGAGCAAGAAATTATGTACTTCTGAGAGCAATCTTCATCAAAATGTTAGCAGTACCGATCTAGCCGAGGAACGCTCTGAAACTCATGATAAATATTACGATTCATCATCATCAGGACCAAGAACAGTGAAGCGAAAACTCCTTCCCGTATCTTCTTCAGTATGTTCATCATTTGGTGCTTCAAATGATATGGAAACTCAAGATTCGGCTTCATCGTTTTCGTTATGTCATGTAAGAATATTATATACATTACATTATTTTTATTAGATGTATCTTAAATAGTCACACCATTAATTATTTAACATTATTGACATCTAATCGAGTACTGACACGAGCATATAGCATTACGTACTTCGCTTTCTTTTTTTATTTATTGTCTTCAACTATACTGACGACTTATCTTTACTACTGTCGACAGAATGGTGAAGAAGAGCCTAGAAATAAGGCAGGTTTCAAAAGAAAGCGAAATGCTGAGCTTAATAAATTGTATGAAAAGGTTAGTCTTATACTCTCGTTGTGATATCGATGATTTTCATACTTAATTTTATTTAAATGTTAATAAATGTATAAAAATATTGTTAGTATTTTTTTCGGTTAGAATTTATTTTCTAATAACTTATAATATGATATCAGAGTTATATAAATTGTATTTAAATTCTATTTATTTTAATTATTGAATTATATAGATTTATTATATATATGATATAAAATTAAGAATTACGTGAAATAATAAATGTATAAAAATATTATCATGTATTATCTTAATGTATTAAATTTTTGAGAGAATTGATTTCTCGGTAACTTCTAATAATACATAGAATTGAGAAATGACTAAGATATATATGTACTTGTTGTTAATCAGAAAAAGAGGAATAAGATTGTTAATCAGAAGAGGAGGAATAAGATGCACAAAAAGATGTTTGCATTGAAAGCTCTCGTACCCAATTGCAATAAGGTAAATCATTAAAACAAAACAAAAAAAAATTAGTTGGCTGGTCATAATTAACTTCTTTTTAATACTGATTTTTTAGTAATTTCTATAGTTCAAATTGATCTAATACCAAAAGATTGGAACTATACTGTACAAAAAATGTACACTTACTAGTATCCTACCAATAATAAATATTGATAGGATATCAATACATAGGTCGGGCAGAATAAGTTGCCTGCCTTTCGGCCTTAGATCAGCCCTAGCTATTTGCGATATATATATATATATAACTAGTTGTGTTTTATTGTCTGAAAAGGAGGACACAGTTTCGCTGCTTGATAATACCATCAACTATATAAGGGCCCTTCAGCTTCAACTAAAGGTAATTAAGTTAGTTTTACACTAATTAATTAGCTAAAGAATTAATTATAGATAAAATTAAGAGGGTGCATCACCAAAGTGATATTAATTAGTGAGGTCTATGTAAATATATGCAGATAATGTCAAATATGGGAAGTGGATTAATAATGCCTCCTCCAAATCCAATGAGTCACGTGAATTTAAATTATGGAGCAACAAATTTGAGTCATTTTTATATGAATTATGGTGTATGTGGACGTGTTCAAATCAGCCCATTACAAATGTCATCCATGTACAGGCCCAGTACACTTGAAATGCTTGGGTTTATTCCTTTGTCAGTTTCACCAGCTTCCTTCGTTCCTTTGCATTTTCAGCTTAGTACCACCTGGGATCTCTAAAGCCATTGCAAGTCTGCAACCACAGTGATCTGTAATATACATGGAGTGGGGACGTTGAGGTTTTTTATATTATGTTATTAGTATTGTCTTCAGTATCATTTGGTTTATAGAGTGAAATGAAAATAAAACAATTTTATTTAATTTGATCATTGTAATAAAAAAAATAATCAGTATTATAATATTTGGTTTACGATTAGAATAAAATAGAAAACACTGTATATTACTTAAATATCTTTATATTCAGTAAAGTTTAAATAATATTATTTAGTTATTATTTTTTCGTCAGACAAAATACATTATTAAAATTATTATTTTTCTAAATAATTATTACTTAAAAAGAAAATATATTATTAATTTTTTTTAAATAGGGTTTAGGGTTTTGAGGTTTGAGATTTAGGATTTAAGATTATATTTGTGGGTTAAAATTTAGGGTTAAAATTATTATTTTTTTAAATAAGGTTTAGGGTTTTAAGATTTGGGATTTAGGATTTAGGGTTTAGGGTTATATTTGAGGGTTAAGATTTAGGGTTAAAATTATTATTTTTCTAAATAGGATTTATGATTTAAGGTTATATTCGTAGGTTAAAGTTTATGATTAAAATTATTATTTTTCTAAAAATGGTTTAGGATTTTGGGTTATATTTATGGGTTAAGGTTTAGGGTTAAAATTATTATTTTTTAAATAGAGTTTAGGATTTAAGATTTTGGGTTTTGGGATTTAGAATTTAGCGTTTTGGGTTAAAATTTTTTTTTACATATTTTACTCTACTTAAAAATCTATATTCAATGACATATAAATTTATATAACAATTTTGTGATTATTAAGTTTTTTTAATAACTATACTACTTCAAATCATAGATATTTTAATGAGTATCATATTATTGAATCATGTATTTCCCATTTCATAATACTTATACAAAACATACATAATAAAAATAATAACATACATATACAAAAAATAATGCAAAATGAATAATAAATGCATATGATTAATAGAAATACTTACAAGAGATGAAGTGATAAAACGAAGAAAATGAAGAAAATGAAGAAAAAAATGGTGTAAATGAGAAAATGAGTATAATTTTTTTTTGAGTATTTTGCTAAAAAAAATAGGGGATCTGGAAGATAATTTGGAGAGAATAAAACTCACTAAATAGTACTAAAATTGATGGTCATATGTAGTCGAAAAATGAGAAAGAGTGAAAGAGGTGAAGCTCGGTTTTGGGTGTTGTTTACAGCATTGCAAATTAAAATTATGTCTAATGGAGAAGAAAGAAGAGAAAAGGAAAAATCCACGTGTATAACATCAGTTAACGTGTTGAATTGACGTTATATGTAACGTCAATTCTTTACCGAATCAATTTTAAATTTATTATAAGTTAATTTTTTTCAAAAATTAAATTTATATATTAACTTAAATAACACTTTTTATAGTAATAAGAGCCTTCCAAGTTCCAAGTAAGCTCTCTTTTGAAACATTTTGTTCAACATATTTTATTTTTAAGTTTTAAATTTTTAACAAAGTTTTTAAAATAGGTGTTGTTTGGTGATTAATTTTATTTGTAAATTTAAAATTAAGTTGAAATTAAATTCTATTTTTATTTTTGTAAACAACATCCATTATTTCAAAAAATTAAGAAGCATGTGTTAAATTTGTGACATTATGGTATTGGGAGTATTAAAGAGACAAAAATAATTGCAATACATGCTTGTATATTTACATTAATTCATGATTATTTATATATTATTATGTATTGAGATCTAGGACTTTTTAATGTGTATTGGGTAATTTTAAGATTGCTTCGCTAGAATTGTAAAGAAGTTTCAGGGCTAGAATGATCATTTCACCAACCTGTATTTATACCCTCAATTAGGTTTTTTATTTTTTAAAAAAAGCTCAGTTCATTTCTTTGTTTTCTTCAGCCTGCCTTCTCTTCTCCTCTTCTTCTTCATTTTCTTCTATGTATATATGATTTCAATGATTTTCTTGAGTGTTTTGTGAGAGGAATGTGTTAGGACTCATCCCTTCATCTGTATTAAGTTTGATCTCTGTGTGTTAGGTTTTATCTCTGTAAATTTCATGTGGTTCATCTCTATACAAACATTGATATAAAATGGATATTTTTTTTTTATAATTTTAGGTGGAATATTATTTCATGTAATTTAGTAACCGAACTATACTTTAAATTTGATGTTTATTTTGGTTATTGTATTTTTCAGTACTTTATCGTTTATTTGTGATTCAATATTGCACTGAATTGAATCTGTGAGTGTTCTTTAACAGATTTTGAGTGTGAAATTGCAACAAATGCAATGTCAATAAATAAGTAACCTGAACTTTTTATGTTCATTTGTCAACGCTGATCAACTTTCTAACCCTTTGTCAAAACAGAAAGCACCACAGTTTGCAAAAGTTAACATGAAGATATATATACATCAAGACATCATAAGTTTCGCAATTTCACCGCACCTATAACCCATTTTGAATTATATAAAACAAATCATAAATGGGTTAGACAAAGAAATACAAAAGAACCAATCAATGACTTACATTTTCACCTCCAAACAAAAAGGGTAGAACACTGGTTGATAAACAAAGAACAATGCCATATGTTGATGAAATACTAGGCTAAGCAGCTTCAAGTATCCCATGCAATCTTTGATTTGTTCACTGCACGATCTTGACTTGTGTTTGTCCTAGTTGAATCATCTCACCAAGCTTAAGATTTGACAGTGACGAAACAAAGCGAAATCAATTCATTTGTCTCTCCAGCAGTGCTTTTCAACTCAGTTTCTGAAATAGATTGATTAATGTTATCATTTCCTATTTCCAGCTTTAATTTCCTGAATTCCTCAACCAATTTACACGACGAAATTGATTCTTGCACAGAAAGAGGAAACAACTTAGATATAAAAGCAACAAATTGATTGTGCAAACACTCATAAGAGCTTAATCCTGACAGATTAAACATGAAAAAAATATGTACTTAACTAATTAAGGGAAAAAAAAAAGAAATTACCAGGAGCATTTTCTACTTGTTTCTGTGAAACAATGTTGTCTTCTTGTAAACTATTTTGAACTTCTTCAACACTTATAAAACAAGAAAAAAAAAAGGGGGATTGGGGATGAGAATGGGAGGGAATAGAAATGGGAGTGGGAGAGGGAGAGGAAATGTGAGTGGGAATAAGAATAACAAGAAGTGTCAAATTGGAATTAAAATTACAATAATAATTCATTATTTAATTTGATCATAAAATAAAACTAAGTAATAGATATTTTAGTTTCTTTCCATTAATTTCTATAATTATATTATTATTCACTTTATTGTTTTTATCATGGGTAACAAATGTATTATTAATTTTAATTTATTTTATAATAACTATATTTTCACAAATAATTTTATTATTATTATAATAAAATTGCATAAAATATCTATTTTATTTTTATTATTAATTATATTTTAATGTCATTAAAAAATTAATCATAAATATATTATTATTATATCAATAATATTTTAAATTGTGATGAACGCATTTTTCCATTAAAAAAACTAAATATAACCTAACTAAATAAGTCATTTTTTGTTTAATGTGTTAATAAGTTACGATCCATTTATATCGAATATTTACATCTAACATAAAAAAAAATAATAAAAAAATATATTTAATAATTAAAATGTACAGTTTAAAATATATATATATATATTAAAAATATTAAAATAATCATAAATCTAATCGGTTTAATGTTTATGATTTTAAGATTTAAAATTTATGATTTAATGTTTAAAGTTTTAAAATTTAGAGTTTAATGATCAATAAAGAGGTATTATTGATTATGGTGGTGACAAGGTGTTAAAAAATTAAATTTTTTTGTTTCCAAAAATTATTGAATACTTTTCATAAATATTCAAACCCGAAATGAATCAAAAACACAAGTAATAACATTAGTTTGCTCCCACGTTGAAAACTGATACTATACTTAGCATGCACACTGTGAAAACCAACTTCGTAATGTCTAAACATATTTACATAAAGAATATACTTAATATGTAAATTATTGATTTGTAATAATTAACTTTACAAATATATATATATATATATATACTAAGTTAAATAACAAATACATTATTTTGTACACAGAAAACCAACATAAAAATATTTTTGATTTTTGATTTTTTTAAGTTGTTTTTTTAATTAAACGTGCTTGATAATAATTTTTTCTTTTAATTTTTATATTTTTAAGGAATCACTACTAAAATATTAAGTAATTGGATAATTTATAGACCTTTAAAAATAAAATTTTAAATCAGATTTTTTTTTTATTTCTTTTATTTTCAACAAACATTTTTTTCTAGAGAAGAAATGAGTTTTGTATGAGAATATGATTAAAAATTTAATTTTTTTAAAATAATAACTAATTTTTTTCTTAATTTTTAAGATTTTGAAAAAAAACTTTAAAGTTTTATTAAACAACTTGTAAGTAATTTTTGATTTTTAATTCTTTAAAATCATAAAATAAAAATTATTATAAAATACATTAGTGGTTATTTTTACAAAAAAGAATCAAAAAATTATAAAATCAATTATTTAATTAAAAATTATAATAGTTAACAAACATACCCTTTACTGACCCTGAATTCTATTTCCCTTGATGCTATGTTTTTTCCTTAAAATTCGAACTTGAGCCTTGAAGTGGGATTTTTAATGAATGAGCCTATAGCTAGTGCACTAAAAAAATCAACTAATTAACCACTATGACTTTCCACGTAAGTAGTTTGCTGAATCCCAAAACAATGGAAGAGCGATTTTCAAGGACTTTCACAAGTAGGAGAATTGCTGCATGACTCTGTGGCCTCTATGACAGAGTGCCTTTTTTCAGCCTTTTAAATTAATTGTGAAGTTTGTGTAAAAGCTAATTTGTCTGAAAATTTCCACCTTGATTACTATGTTTTTGCATAATGTAGCCACAAGAACCTGATGAGGAGAGGGCTTGGTCTTTGTTAACACCTTAACCTTTAGAATTTCGTTGCTGGTTTAAAGTGCAACCCTTTTTTTTATGTATATGTCCACTTTTTTGTTGTTGCATGTTCCCTCCGGTAATTGCCTTTTCATGTTTGTATTGCGAACTTGCAATGTATTTCTAGTTTGTTAGTTTCTTCCTGCCTAGTGTACCAACTTTCTCTTCTCCAGTTCGATTACACGACACTGAAATTGACATTTTACTCTGCAGAATATATGAAAATGATGATTTATCTCCAATGACATACTTTCAGTGTCCTCTTAATGCTTTTTATAATTTTCCCATTCATCGTGTGGTTTCAGTTTTCCTATGACAACTACTTCTATATTCCACCTGTGACAACTATCAGAAATCTCCCTGTTAAAAAGGTAGGCTCTGAGAAATAATTCTATATTCCACCCATGACAACTATCGGAAATCTCCCTGCTAAAGGTAGGCCAAAGGTGAATGCAAGATTTGGAAAACAATTAATTTGCCAAATCTCCACAAATCAGAGTTCAAAAGGTTATTTACTCTGTATCTTTTCTTCAACAGTGGATTATACCTCCTCTTTTGCCTTGTTTTTTTGCTAAGAAATGTTTTGGTTCACTAGAAAGTAGTTCCTAGCTTGGTGACAATTCGGGTAACAATTAGAAACACTCGCAAAACACGTTATTTTTTTTAGTTAGAACTATTTATTAATTCTTTTATGTACGTAAAGATATTTGATTTATATAAATGTAAATAACGACAATGTAATTTATTTGTTTTATATTATTAAAAATAGTATATTTAGGCTAGAAAACACAACTAAAACTTATACTATACAAATAAACATGATACAAACATGCACAACCCTATGGAGACTCCTAATAGCTTCACACCCTTTTGTCAATGTCAATGCTGTGAATACAAAACACACAACGGGGGAAAGACAGGGCCTGAAACAAGCTAGACCTGAGTATAATAACTACATTTAAATTTGAGTTCTTCACGACTCTGACGCTCAGCTCTCCATAATGTAATATTTACAAAGGTGAAAAAAATTGTACACATGAAAACTACTGTACATCCATGAGGAACTTCAATCAGAAAATAATAATAATAAACGAAACACTCATAGGCCCACAAAAAAAAAGGAAAAAGCATACCAAAATGAGCTTTAAGGGGCGAAGAAGAAGAAAATGAATACAAAAAGGAAAAAAACAATCTTGAGAAATATGATTGTAATGGAATCAATCAGCTGCCCTGCCGTGATGTAGATGCCAGAGCAACTGCTTGTGCCCAGACCTTGAGTCGAGCCTTGACATCCCGTGGATCATCACCTAGAGAAACACACATTTAGTACTCACTATAGGAAATTTAACTTCTGCTACTTGTTTGCATGTGATTATATCAAATTAGAATGTGTTTGTTGTGTTTGTGATAAATTTGTAAAATATAGGAAATGTGTATATATGTACAAACTAGAAGAGAACAAGTCAAGTGAGCAGAATCATATGCAATGAGAATCTGACATTGTGATTGTGATAAATATGTTGAAGATACAGGTGCTCCCTTCGTTAGGGGTTCTAGAAATAGGTGCTGAAAACTCCTTTTTTTCGATTAACATAAAACTGGAAACATAACTAATTATCGAAAAACACCAAATTCAAAAACATAACAAAGTTCAGAACCACAAAACAAACTTGGGAAAACAGTAAATATAATTTACCAGGGCTAGAGATACGCCAATTAGCAATAGGAGAATTGCTTCCACTACTAGCAGTATCAAAATTAGAAGCAGCAGACAAAGAGACACGACTAGCACTAGGCATCTCTAACATTCTTTCATGTTCTAACTCAAACCCTAAGTCTCTACAAGCCTTGACTTCATCCAAATCCATACACAAAGATCTTGTTCCTCCTTTAGGTCTTGTTATCACCACCAAACCAGCACCACAAGTACTAGTACTTCCAGCTCCTTCACTCTCCCCACTAAAACTGTAACACTTACTAAGATCACTCCCAATCTGATCAATCTCTGTCTCTCTCTTATCTCCCTCTGTTGATAATAATCTCCCCATCTTAATTACCTTTCTTCTTCTCCTCCTTTTCTTCCTCAAATACTCACTATTCATCTTAACCCCGTTATGTGTTTCATTGTCACTTGCATACTCTTTAGTTCTTTCAAGGTTCTGAAACACTGAGTGATTATCAGTCTGAGTCCTCCGTCGTCTCGGAGGCGTCGCAGGCAAAGAGTTAAACCCGGTTTCTTCATCGGAGTCTGAAAATAATAGCTCTGATGGTAATCCTTTTGGTTGTTTTTCTTGATCGGAAAATTCTTCATCTAAATCCCCATCAAAGCTTTCGATATATAACCTTGACAAGTCTTGTTCAATGGCTTGGTAACTACAGTTTCCATCACCATAATTATCATCCTCAACTCCACCATATATAGAACTTCCGGAACAAACGGAGAGTCGAGAGACGTTAAGTGGATGGGGTTGAAGCTGACGATCTTCCCAAAAATTAATATCATCGTCACAGTTATCCTCTTGAGTAGATGTATAAGAGTGGCTTGTCATGTTTTGGACTTGTGAATGAAAGAAAAAGAAGGAGGAGGAATTAAAGGGGATTTAAATTAATGATTGAAGAAGATAAAGCGTAGTTAGCAGAACTTGAGTAGTCGGAAGGAAATAGCTGCAACTGTGGACCTGAGGCGTTGAAGCTATTTATGGCATCATCATTTGGTTGATTCACTTTTTTTTTTAATTTGGTATCCTTCACTTTTTTTGATTATAATATTTTAGTTTTATAATTTTAAAAAATATATATTTTAATTTTAAACGATATGCATATTAAGCATAATTTTATATTTTTAGAATTAAAATTTTCGGTTAAAAATAATTGAATTAAAGTTCTTATTTTATAAAAATCGTGGGATTTTTAGTATATGTTATTTTATTATATATGATAAATTTATTATAATTTCAATTAATATATCAATTTTTATTTTGTTGATTACCATTTTAAAAACCTAATTATAATTACTAATGCTAATGTGATAAGTTATTTATGATATTAATACAAAAACGTGTTGTCCCAATTATCTTGTGTTAGTAGACGTGTCATTAATATGTATGGTGGCAAAATTTACAGAAAATTTACGCGTTTTTTTTCTTCTTCATAAAATTAAATCAAATGATACGCGCTAAAAATAATATTCATGATTTGGATTTATACGCTGACTTTGGGCCACTGCTTTTTACCGAATCTATTTTTGAATATACCAATGATTTCAATCTCACATTTTTTTTTTTCCTAATGAATTTCAGTCACACTTGTTTTAGTTGGAATTTTTTTTTTTCATTTTTTTTCGGTTTCATGGCTGAGAAAGACATTTTACTTAATATTGAGGAATTATCCATTACTGTTTTCTATTTTTTTTCCTTCTTTCAAGCATAAGAGTTACTTAATTTTTTTTAACTTTTAAATTGTTGTAAACTTATATTAAACTTTTGCTTTGTTCCGTTTATATAATTGTAATTTTGATGGATCAAGATTAATAATATTTGGAATCTAGTAACTATAAAATTAAATTAAATTATTCATTATTTGTTATTATTTAAGAATATGAATCTAGTGATTATTTGAAAATAGATAAAAGATAATAATGTAAAGAGAAAACAATTAATGTTAAATTTAAATTTAAAATATAAGTGATTTACAAGTATCATTTTCTAATAACCCACGTTGAGTTATACCATTGGCATTAGAAACTATTTCTTCTGAAAATGGTTTAAGTTTTGAGACTTGTTTAGAATCCATAGTTATATAATCTGTGTACTTGACTCAATTATCTATATATTTTTAAAATAAAAGTAAAAGTTTTAAGAAATGTACCAATGTTGTTTGAGGTTCCTTTTAGTACTAAGCATCTTTTAACAATATTTTTATCTATTTTTGCTTTAATAATAATAGTAAATATTTGTTTAAAATTTTTCTTTTGAGAATCACAATTTTCGTCCCATCAATCTCGATATCCCACAAGCTCATTGATCTTTAATACGAGTCTTTTGACGTCAATGGATGCAATTTAAGTTAAGACTTATTAGTAATTTTTTTAAAATTCAATTAATTTTATCAAAATTTTCGTATTTTTTCTTCAAATATAATTTATTATTTCTCATCAAATCAAAGAATATAATAGCTTTTTAAATGTTAAAATATTTGTATTCGTTAAATTTTTCTATAATGTTGCTCAAAATCATTATCTAATACGAAAAAAATATATATATATCATCAGTATCTTTCATAACCACTTCATCACGATGGTTCCCTACTTTAACAAATTCAATCAATTTTTCATAATACTTAAAAGTGATTATTCGTTTATTTGGCCATAAATGCGTTTTAATTCAAAGTAAAATACTTAAAATTATCATTCAAATTATACAAAGATTTTTGATAAAGTTTTCCAAATTTCTAGAGCAATTGATATGGGTAAATAACACTTTAAAATTTCTAGACTCATAAACATTAATTCCCATATCTTAACTTTTTATTCTTAATTTATCATTTATTGTAACTTTTTAATAATATATTTTATCTGACAAAAAAATAATAATTAAATTATATTATTTAAATTTTACTAAATATAAGATTATTAAGATCATATACAATATTTTTCATTCTAAATATTATAATACTTATTATTTATTTGATTTTAGAGATCAAAATAAATAATATAATAATAATATTATTTTATTTTTTATTCAATTTTATTTTTATTTTTTTAATAACGTGAAATAAACATTACTTATTTTTTTTACTTATCTATGTATATATATATATATATTCCATTTACATATTTTATACCTATCAAGCTTCAATTAAAAAAATTAGTGAGTTTGATGAAGGGTAAATGGTTTGATTTGGTGACAGATGTCGGAAGTGCAAATGTTGAATTCAACCGGCAGATAGCAGAGCCAAAATCTAATAGGCCTATGGAATGTTCATTCCACGATGTATATGCATTGACAGTTGGACCTCTATCTTTAACATTATCTGGGAAGTTCCTTATATATATATATATATATATATATATATTATTATTCCTGTTTTTGGTTGGCAAGTGACGATGCATTTATTGATGTCTTATGCTACGAACAAGTCTTTTTCTTATATCAGCAACTCAAACGTGCTACTAATTCATAGGTTTTTGTATTCAAAGTTTTTATTTTTTATTTTATGATTTACGTCTAAAACAAATTATACATTGTTTAGTTTACGATTTAAATAAAATAAAAAATATATTATTACAATTATTATATTTTTTTAAATTATTATTCAAATTATTATTTTTCTAAATTATTATTAAAATAAAATATATTATTAAATTATTATTTTTTAAAATAATTATTACTTAAAAATATTATTTAATACTATTTTTTTCTAAACTATTATTAAAATATAATATATTATTAAAATTATTATTTTTCTAAATAATTATTACTTAAAATTATTATTTAAAATTATTTATTTTTTAAAATTATTATTAAACTAATATAAAAATGAAATAATGATTATCAGTTGGGATAATAGAATTATTATTAGTTCTCTTTTAATAATATATTTAATTCTATTTTTAATATATAAAATAACAAAACATAAAAATATACAGAATCAATTATATTTAAACTCTCATTCCTACTAATTAAGTATATTTTAATGGTATAAAATCTTTTTTTTGACTAATAACATATTTTAATACTTTAAAAATTTATATTTTAAATTAAATAATATAATCTTGTATATTTAATAGATAAAGTATATTTAATCTCGTTGAATATAAATAAATTAAAATTAATTTAATTAAATATAGATAAAATTAATTTTACATAAAAATTATGTTATTTAATAAAAAAAATAAATTTTTTTGTCGTTACTTTGAGAAAAATACCTATTTAAATTGAAAAGGGATAAATTAATTAATATAATCGTTATTTAATTATCAATAATTTCACAACAGACGAATGTAAAACGGGTATGAAACATATTAATATTTTGATATTTATTATTGTTAAAGTTTTTAAATAATATTTTGAATGGATAAAATAATTTAAAAAATATTTATTTTTAATCAAAAATATATATATAAAAAAATATTTTAATCTAATAAAATTTTAATATTATTTTTACTTTTTATTCTCCTTTATCTTCTTTATTTTTCTTTTTCTATAGTATAGTTTTAATATTTATGATTTAGAATTTAAAATTTAATATTTAAAGTTTAGTATTTAGAGTTTAATTTATAGATTTATATTTTAAAATTTAAAGTTTAATAAAAATTGAGAAAATTATATATATATATATATAAATAAAAGTGTAAGAAAGAAATGAGAAAAAAGAAAAAAACATGGTAAAAAAAGAGAATTAAAGAGGAAATAAGAAAGAATTATAATAAAATTTAAAATCACATTTTGTGGATAAAAGTATTTTGATTAAATTAATATTTTTTTAAAAATAATAGTTACTAAAATAATAACTATAGGACAGCTGTCTGTTTCCATTTACTTTATAATTTTTTTTCTTTAAGTTTCTTTTATTTTTTTTAACTTGAATTTCTCTCTCTATTTTTGTTAATTTATAAGAATTATCTTTCAATTTATAAGATAGTTTAATTATTTCCTTCACCTTTTTTTTTCGGATAAAATTTTAATTATTCTTTTAATAATTAAGCAAATAGAGGGAATTTAAAAAAAATGTAATTTACGGGCCCGCAAATAAAAATGAAGGAGCGGTGGATTTTGCTACAGCTCGTATGGAGCAATGGGATCCAATCCATGCCGACACCATTTTTGTCTAGAAAGACCACGTGGCTTTCTTAATTTCAAGTAATAATATTTATGGTATCTTATTTGTTTACAACGTGTGATTAAAAAAAATAGAGTATAAAGAATGGTTGTTATTTCGATTGATTTCGTTCAATCCAATTGAACAAAAAAATTCTTAAAGAAATGGGGTTGGAGATGATTCTATAATCCTTATGTATAAATAATTAATTTAAGTTAAGTGGGTAAATACATGTATATACGTGATATTTGATATTTATTAGGTATATATAAATAAAAAATATATCTATTTTTTTTAATATATGGGAATTAATATAAGAATTTTAATAAAATTTAGTATTTAATTTTGAATTTTATATTGAATCAATTTTACATTTAATTTATTTTTAAGTAAATATAAATAATAATATAAATGTTTAAAGTTTTTTAATTTTATTTATATTTTATCTATTTGTTTATTTTTATTAATATTTGTTATTAAATTAAATAAAAAAATTAATAGTTAAAAAAATATTTAATTTATTTTTAAGTGAATATGTAATTGGATAATATAATAATATAAATATTTAGATTTATTTTTTATTTTTTTAACACTTGATGGATCATATTATTTAATATGAGACATATTAATATCATTTAATTTTATGTTTATATTTTTTATATTTTATTATTTATTATAATTATTTTAAAAATAAAAAAACTTAATTTTTTAAATATTATTAATACATTGTAAAGTTTAAATAATATATATATATAAGTAAATACATGTATATTCTTATCTTCTTTAGTGTGTCCCTAGCTTTGATTTATGTATGAAATAAAAGAATTAATAGTGTAGATTTAAATCTAATAATAAATAAAAAATAATATGTTTAGTTTTTTATGTAGAGAAATTATTTGATGTGTTTAGAGTGTATAATAATATGATATTTTTAATCAATAAAATTAAAAATTAATATAATTTTTTTTAAATAAATATAGAGAGAAAATAATACCCAAAAATAAAAAAAATAAAACACTTTTATCAAAAATATTTATGAAACAATATTAATGCAAATTTTAAGTAGCTTTCAAAAGTCAAGTGCGACTTTATCGGAATTATTTTAGAGTTTTAAGTCAAGCTTTTTACTATAAATTCTATTTGAATTATAAATTAACTTTTATAAAAAAAATATACACGTTACATTGAACAAATAAATTATTAGATTAATTTAATTAATAAAAAAATTTATATTAGCAAAACTAACCATGCCATTTTATGCCAAGTTGCCAAACACGTATAAGGAAAGGCCAACGTGTCGGTCAAGTCAAATATTTTATTTTCCCCTTTCGTATTGAAGAAGAAAATAAGTTTAATATTATATAAAATTGATAATAATAATTTTATTATTTTTAAAATAAAAAAACAAAATATTAAATTTATCTTTTATATTATACTTTATTATTAAAATTATTAAATAAAATATTATTATAAAAATATAAATTTATATTATAATAATATCGTTAACACGATTTCCATTAATTTCCTAAAACATTTCTTCTTCACCTTGATAATATAAAAAAAATTATTAGGACGGTGAGGGAGACCCAACTTCAAGCATATATTTTTGCAAAAAATCTATTTATATTAAATTATTGTTTAATATTAATTAGTATGATATATAATAATTAATAAAAAAATTATTTAATTATATTGTTAAATTATTACTAAAAAGTAATCGTTTTCTTGTTGTATAGCTTTCTTCTTATGTCTCCACGTGTTTTGTAGCTTTTCTTAAGTATTGGTGCTGACTGGCACGACAGTTACATGTTGGTTAGTTCTTTCCACTCTTTGAATTAATCTTGAACATAGCCTTGAGGAAGATAAGTCTATCAATTAAATTAATGTATCAGTACATGAGTAAGATTTTTTTTTCAATCAATAAAACTTATTTTAATTTATTTAAAGATACTTAATTATTTTAATTTATAAGAATGATAATTAGACATTTTTTCTTTATTATTTAATGTTTTAAACTTAGATACTATTTCAATTTTTATTTTAGTGTGACGTTTGGCTCTTTATTTAACTTTTATAAGTTTTTTATTAGTGACTTTTAATTCGATTTGTATATATTTTATGGAGAAAAAAAGTGTCGCATAAGTCACTTTATTTAGGTTATAGAAATTGTTTAGTCAATTTGTATTTTTAAGTTATTTTATTTATGAAAAATATGTTTGTGTGCAGTGTGGCTCTTTATCTAATTTTTATAAGTTTTTTTATTAGTGACTTTTAATTCGATTTGTATATATTTTATGGAGAAAAAGAGTGTCGCATAAGTCACTTTATTTAGGTTATAGAAATTGTTTAGTCAATTTGTGTTTTTAAGTTATTTTATTTATAAAAAATATGTTTAGAAAAAATTAAATTAAATTTTTATCAAATTTTTTGTTAAATAAAATAAAATAATAAATGCATATTTGTATAACATATATCTAATGAATAATTTTTAATTAAAAAATTATTATATTTTTTAACAAATTATTTTGATTAAATTTAAATAAATTTTTTAACATTTAATGTGTTACTTTGTTTATTAAACTATGAAAATTTTATTTAAGTTTATAAAATTTTAAAGATTTTTTTTTAAAAAAAATTTAAATAATATTTTTATTTAAATATTAATTATATATATATATATATTAAAAAATATCAAGATCAAAAAATTCAGAGGGGAAATGGGTTTAATAATAATTCCCCAATTAAATACTTTGGATAACCGACAACCCACATATTATGGATTGGAGTATCAATTTTAGAGAGGATACTGTACATTATAGAGTGTTACTAAGTTTGCCCACATTTTTTTTAAGTTGACTCACCTGTAAATTGTAAACATTTATAATGTGAACTAACTAAACAAAAAATTCAACTAATTTAATAGTACTCATATTATATATTATAGGTAAGATAAAATAACTAGCTATATTAACTAAAAAAATAGAATATACATAAAAATTCTTTTTCATGCATGATTAACTTTTGTTCTCTCATTTTAATCATTTCAAAAATCAAATCCAAACTGTAATGCAATATAGCTTATTCATAAAATAGATTAATGATATTGATAACATGCACTTAATTTTATTGTTCCACACCAATATTGAATTAATTTATATTTTTTTAATAATTAATTACATTTTATACTATTTTTTACCAAATAAATGAAATATGGATGATTCATTTCTATTTTAATTCATAAAAATCCAATGAGTATATGACATATCTTATTCTGCGCAGGTTCACTATTTATTTCTTAAATAAAAAGTCTAAAATTTTCCCAACTTTTTTCTTCCTAAAAATATCAAATTGTTAGCTAAACTAATTTCAACAAAAATATTAAAATTTTAGTTTGTTTAACATTTTATTTTTTTTAATCAACTATGCTTAGTTTATTTTTTTATCATTGTTTTTTTTTAATATATGCAATGTGGAGCCGTACAAGTAGATAGAAAAAAAAAATATATAAAAACATAGTAGGAACGTTACTAACAAAACAAACTAACAAGAAGTTAATTGTTCTTAACCATTGACATATTTTTTAAAATCTAAATCTAAATAAATATGTTCATTCCTTTTAAGAGTGTTTATTAATAATTTATAATAATCAAAATAATAAAGAAATAAATTACCTATAAAACGTGAAGTAAATATTTAAAATAGAAATGAAGGATAATAAAAGTTATACTTTACAAAGTTATTATTATAAATAAATTATTATTTTTGTTTAATTTATAATTAATATATTTTTTTTTATTTTTTTTAAATAATTAATATAATAGTATCTTAAATTTTATTTAATTCGTCATTATTCTAAAAAATTAAATAATAAAAAAGTTAAGATAGAGGCTCATTTTGAGTTAAAAAGATGAAAAAGGTTGGGGTGAATAGAAAGGTTGACTAGGTATGCACTTTTATTGCCCAAAAGTGTTTCAAAATTTGTATTAAAAAAAGAAAAAATATGATGGAAACATAAATAATGACAAGGGGTGGGAATGATTCACATTCTCTCTTCTACACATTTTTTTGTCAAGAAAACATGAAAAATGGAGTTATTTTCATTCTTTTCTTTTCCTTTCCTAATTAGTAAATACACTCTAAAGTATGATGAGCTTTTCAAATTCTACCGAGACCATTCATCACAATAATAAAGAGATTGTCTCTTGTTTCCGTTCAGTCAAAGATGTGCAAACTTAAAGCAAAAAAATATACATTAAAATTAAGAATGTTAATAGAATATAAAATACTAATCCAAATCAAACAAACAATTTAACAACTTAACAAAATATGCCTAACATTCTCTCATTCCAAGGAATACAGAAGACATTCTCTCATTCTCTCTAATCTAAAGCATCTTAAACTAGTAATATGTCATGCATATATCACCAAAGAAAATATTTAACCTTGAGTTGGACTTTAAGTTTTCAGAAGTACCTCCAAAATTTTGGAGTAGGACATGCTTGAATTACCCTAGAAGCATGATCACCTAACCCAAGAACAATCTAATAATCAGACTAAACAGTATAATTTTTACGAGAAAATGATGTCAAATCAGATAATTCATACAATTAAACTTAAAAGACATATTTAAGATAATGTCTGTCTCTAAGGAATTAGACATATCAAGTACAAAATTAACATTTTAAGTTATAGTATCAAAGTTGATAAGGTTCTTAACAAAAATGACATAACCAGACCTTGAAAAAGTAACATAAAAACTCGGGGAAAGAGGATCCAACTATCCAAGGGTAATTTCAAATAAATCTCCCAATGTGCTTCTTATTTGAAAATTTCAAAGCTCTCATATTTTTATTAGTTTTTTATTTCTATGTTTTGTTTCTCCAATCACTTTTTTCCTTCCAATAGAATTAGTAGATTTTATAATACCAGAGCAAGCTTTGATTCCTTCCACCTGCATGCATTCCATTTTCACCTCTTTATCAAAGAGTTGCAATACATTTAAGGATTAGTTTCAGTTTATCCTTGGTTATTAAACTTGATCTTAGTGCCTCCTCTGAGATGAAATCTTGTGAACTTTTTCTCCAATTTTGTTGCTAGTTGTTTTTATCTTAACTAATTTTTAAAACAAAATTGTGATAAGGAGGTTGTTAATTGAGTTTAAGTATTATTTTGGATGCATGTAATCACAAAAATGAGGATTCATGCAAGTGGAAAGGAATTTCAACCGATAGTACTGTTGAAGAGTATGATGAAAGTGATTATAATCAAGTATCATTTCATTTTGATTTATGAGCATATATATTTAATTTGGTAGACTGATACAGCTAAACATTAATGCGAAGAGCAATATGAAACTAACTTTAAAGGCTTACAATTAATCTTTTGATGCATTTGGGTGTCAAACAGGTTGTTAGTTTTAGCCTAATTGATATTTTGTTGTATCTAGAAAACATAATTAATATTGGCTTTTGCTTGTAATTTCTTTCAAGTTTAATAAAGTTATTTGTCATTTTATTTATATTACAACTCGTTAATGCATTATCAAGTCACTCTCTCTATTGAAAGTACATATCTCTTTATTATTTTTTAAGGTAAAGAGTCATTGTAATTTTTTATAGGTTAAAACATTAATATCATCTTTTTGTCTTGTTGTTTTTGAAAAAATATCAAGAAAAGAAAAAATTAATTTATAAGCATTTTTAAATAAATATATCATATATTTTGCATATGATTTTATTAATAGTTATTATTATTATCATTTTAATGACTTTTTTCATCGTTAATCAATAACCCGTATAAAAATGATATCATTTTTAACAAACTATCTTATTTATTTTTTTATAATTTTAATTCTTATTTTAACCTCACTTAAATAATAACATATTTTAATTATATGTGTTAAATAATATTATTTTATTATAAATATTACTTAATTTTGAACTTTTATCATTATGTGACTTTTTTTCAATTATAATATAAAAAATCTTATTTCCTATTATAAAGATATAAACATAACTTAACAGATTTTAGCAACTCTTTTTTCAATATTTATAATAAACGTATAATTTTTTTAAGTTAATTAAACTTTTATAACATTAGAAACAAACTTAAGTATGTCACACAATAACTAGTAAAAGTGTACCTCACAGACACCCATCTATATTAGAAACAAACTAAGTATGTCACACAATAAACAACATGTGAGATAAGAATTCTTACAAGAACAACAAAAGATTCCTAATCATTTTAAAACTTTATATACGAGAACATATTTATTAAATAATGATTGTACTTTGCGATCAAACAAAACATAGCATATCTAAGAAGGAGTTTAACATGTGGTACACAACCAGTGTAAGGAGATATTTGTTCCTTAAAAACACCAAATTCACATGCCGATAAAATACAAAAACAATATAAATTAATCAAGAAACAAGTACATTAATTCACTACAACATAAAAAATGATTAAAAATCTATAGGCATAAAACAAAAAAATGAAAGAAAACATACAATAATATATAACAAAATCTTTCTAATCATAGTTTACAACTTTTATGTTAGTACATACACAATAATAACTCATATTAGAGTAACAAACAATCGTATCATACATAATACCAACATGAAAACCCTATCTATGTGATAATATCCTTAAATTACTTAAGACAACTATTCAGTAACAGACAATCCACTAAATAATAAAAAAATTACAATTCTAATAGAAAATAAAATCACTATTACTTCTATTAGGTGGGTCCTCAATTCAAACTTCCTATTGTTGCTTCCACAATTACCTAATATGACACACAAACACAACTATCCTCCACATCCAATATCACACAATGTGATGTGATTAGAAACCATAGATCAATAATAAGTGACATGCACAATCAACAGAACTACCATTGAATACAAACACACAATCATCACAAATCACTAAGGGAAACACAATCCAAGATGTGAGAACTCAAAGAATTCAACTTAACCTATTCTCACAATGATGTTCTCATATATAAAAAGTAGCATGAAGGCAACCACCAACCAATACACGGCTCACCTCACATAAACTACTTGCAAACACTGCCTCGAGTACTCACCACTCACAAGCACAATTTTGATTACAAAGTCACAAATCACTAATATTAAATAACACATAAGGTATTAGTGATCCGAAAATAGAAACAACAAGATTTCAATTTGACATAGCTCCATTATATTATTTCTATATACTAAAACAAGAGAAAATGTGGATATTTATAATAACCGACAAAGCCACGACCAACCTCGCAACCACATCACCATGGACCTCACTAACCACCTCTCAAAGGGTGGCAAAGTGCCAAAAAAATCCCATTTTTTGTTTCTAAAATTATTAAGTAATTTTCATAAACACTCCATTTACATGTACACTGCGAAAACAAACCTTGTGGTTTATGTAAACATACTTACATACACAGAGTAAGACAGAACACTGAATAAAAATAAATAAATATCATATTTTGTACAAAAAAAACTAACACAGATATAAAATACAACAAGACTTATAGGCATCATTCTCGTACCACTTGAAAAGTATTCTACTTATCCCCTTTCACATAAGTTGGCAAACCCAGATATTTTTTTACATAGGACTTCTTTCACACGTAAGATTTGGAGTAGCTCTTCCTTTAATTGGTTGTTGGTACTATTGCTAAAAGAGACTTCATACGTACATCTCAAAATTAACATGTTGATCAGTGGCCTTCTTATAGACCTATAAAAAAAATTCATTTCAGAACACTACACCCTAGGCCTACAGAATTCGTTTATGATTTTCTGCCTCTGAGTAATGAGGAAAGTCCTTATCCACATAAAAAGAACAAATATGGGGAAATTAGGTCTTCATGTCGTAACTCACGGGTTGGAATAATATATCCAATAATATTACTATTTACTTTAATTGGGTATCTGACAATTTCAAACCAATTTCACCCATTTTTTGGAAATTCCATTCTTTGCATAACACATACAATAAAATTCCACTCCACATGGTCATAGACTCTACTCATATATATACCTTGAGTACTACACGACCTTCTTGAGCTTGGAATTAATGCCTAATTGTATGAAGCGTCTCATAAACAACAATAACATATATCATCCAAAATCTGACGTCCTTAAACAAAAATACTTTGGCTTTCATCAATTAAAGTTGATAAAACAAACAAACTTAAGACAATTGGTAATTAAGCTATTGTGAGATGATATTGTAGAAAACTATACACAGATTGATTGGTCTCCAATCCATATAACTCATGTTGGATTTTTTTATCTTCGAGACTAGAGAAATGAAAGATTGATTAATAAGCACAATACCTACATCCTAGTTGAGAAAAGATAGGCAAATAGAGCAGATTTTATGGCCAATTACATCCCAAAATTTTTGGTAAAAATCCCAACATGGCTTGTGGTCATGGTCGGACTCCTCCCTTATTATCATGGATCAACTTAAAATTTTATCCACGTAATACTTCCTTTAAATCCTATTTTTCAAATATTATTTCATAAATGTATAAATTAAGATTAATGCTGATTAATTTTTTTTTTTGTAAAATTTTTACAGCCCCTCCCAACCCCTACTGATGTGAACAAAATATTTGAATTAACTACGTGTTATATGTGAATATTATAATAAAGTTATAATTTCATAAGTAATTTACATGATTTCAATTTTTTGATTTAATTTATAATTTTTTTATCATAATAATTAATTGAAAGATATATCAATAATATAAATAATCAATTAAAACAAAAAATATTAAAAGAAGTAAATTGAATTTTTTTTACATAATAATAATAATAATGAAAAATTTTCCATAAAAAAACAAAAGTTTTAATCTAATTATAAACAAATCTATTCGAAATATATACTTAATCACTAATATTATGGAAAAGAGAACTCAAACTCACGTACAAAAATATATCTATCGAGCCATCAACTTTAACACCATGTTATTGGAATGATGAGCAAAGTTTTTATATTATGCTTTTATATTTAACACGAATAAGAAAAGATTGTATCAATATGATATTTGTATCATTTTATCTAGTGTCTGTTTTGTAAAATCCCTTTCAGTTTGACAGAAGTAGAGTATAAATGATTGAACAAAAAAACAATTATTTTAGTCCCCGTTATTTTCTTTAACATCCTCCGTAATTTACAATTATAATATTAGTACTATTATATTATATATTTTTAATATTAGAAAAAGTTCACCCCATAATTTTACCTTATCATTTAATTGAATTATAATTATTTATATCTGTTTAATGTAAAATTTCGTCTAATTAAATCCATTTTAATATTATTGAAGTATTTTGTTGTTAAAAATTATGAAAGTATTATTTTATGTAATTTTTAAAATAATTCTATGTGATGATACTACTTGTAATGATAAGTTCCACAACTTATATGAATATTTACTATAGTGATAAGTAACATTAGATGTATAAAATGTATTATATCTTCTCATCTTATTTAATGTCTCTAATGAGTTTGTGGTATAATATTATCTTATTTTATTAAAAATAATTTTATTTTATTTATATTGTAGTCATAATAGATTTAACTTAAAATATATATTGTATTATTTTTCTTATTAAACTTACATTATAAATAATAATGTATTATATTCTCTATTATTTTTATATTATTACTTGTCTTATTTAGATTTATTAGAGAAAAATAAGATATCTCAGTTAATATGTTATTATTATCAACTCATTTCATTAAAAATTAAATAAGATAAGATAAGATAGATTTTAAAAACTAATGAATTATATTATAAATATTATTAACATCTTATATTAATTTATACATTTAAATAACATCTTTTTTATCGGTGAATATCGATTAAAATATGTATATCCTACGAGTAAATAAATACAACACAAAATTTAAGAATATCTATTAAATTATTATTAGACATGCAAGTATTGGCCGAGTTATCATACTATGTATTATTTATTGGTAATAAATATCATTCATCCTCCAAATAATATTCTCATGCACCCAACATAATTACTTATACATAGTAGCACCAATAGTCATGAAATATATAGCATGAGTGGGGGATAAAATTTGTGTACGTAAGTGTATGATCATATATTTGGAATGATGGGAATATCACATCACATATTATTAAGATCTCTATTTGTCAAAACAAGTTATTCTCAACAGTAGATGATGTTTTGAGGAAAATTATTCATCATTTTGTAAAAATTAATGATATAATATTTTAAATTAATGAGATACAATATAAAATATAATAATTAAAAAAAGCGCACACACAAATGCTCACTGCCTTCTCACAAGAGCAAATAAATGATATTTGTGTAGAATTATTACGTGAATAATGAATTATTTTCTCATGTTTTAAAACAATATTTTATAAAGAGTAATTGTATATAGCATTATAAAAATATCAAATATTATTAAATTAAAAAAAATATATCAAATATTATTAAATAAAAAAAATAAATATCAAATATTATTAAAATATTTTTTCTAAATTTTATTAAAATATAAAATTGATTTGTAAACGTGCTTATATAAAAAAAATAGGGAGAAAAAAAAACGAGAATCGCTTTTAACTTTTTCGTTCAATTATAACCTGAAAACTCCTTGCATGATAAAAAAACAATTCATATATTTTATTTTTAACATATAATTTTATGTATTATTAATAATCTATAAATATATAAACAAAAAATTTATATTATATTAAATAAGTATAATCATTTTTAATTATATATTTTTACGTATTTGTATTAATGATTCATATAATTATAATAATATTGTTTCAATAATACAATATTACTTAATAAATACAATATTACTACGTGTATAAATAAATATTTATTTATTAATATATATATAATTTTAAATTTATGATATATTATTAATAATTTTTTAAAAGTTAATATTTAATGGTTAAATAGCACTGCAAAGGGTTTTTTTATTAATGGGATGCGGTTTAGAGAATACAATTATAATTTTTTATAATAAAAATGTATTTAATATGATTTGAATTGGTTATTTAAAATAAAGATAATAGAAACATATTTATGACATAAATTTACACACATTATTTATATTAAACATTATTAATATTATCTATAAAAATAAATTATTTCTTTAATTTTTAAAATAATTTAAATACAATGATATGATATAAAAATATATAAATTCAAATTCATATAAATAATATTAAAAAAATTCTATATATTTTTTACTAAAATTACGTATTATATCTTTATTAAAAATAATTACATGCATTATAAATGTTTATAAATTTCACTTAATATAATAATTAATAGTGTGTTTAAAATCAAATGCAAAATGGACATGAATTATGTTAGAGTATTTCTCCATCAGAACGTGTCGAAATATAAGAGGATAGCGCATTAAATAACAGCCTAGGTTTCATTTAGGCATATTGATACACACGTGTCTTACTAAAAACAAAAGTCTCAAAATGAAAGCAGCAGCAGTCTAGTACTACAACGTCTCTTTTATTCAAATATTTGATTCGCGAGTGCTGTTAAATTATAATTTAAAGAATAAATAAATAAATAATTCAAAGTTAAATAGATAGAATCGCACATGTAAAACTACACAATCCCTAAACCCAACGGAAAATCTGTGCGTTATCTTTTTATACTTGATTTGCTCTATCTGACTTACTAATTCGGCTTTGATAGGAGGAAATGAAAATTGGTAACGCCGTTAATGGAGACGAACATGAAAACCCTTACTATTCTCACCAAAACTCCATCCCACCATGAAAACCTTCACAGTCCTCGTCGATCTTCGCCGGACGACAAAACCCGATCCCGGAAATGGAGACGGAGCAGTGTTTCTCTCGCCGTTTTCGCTGTCGCCGTACTTTTGATTTCCTCTACCGCTTGGATTTCCCTGATCTTCTGCGCCTCCACTACTTCTCATTGCTGGCATCGTTTTATAGATTGGGAACAGAGTGCTCGTTACCTCCATCGGAAAGATCACTACAGCCATAATTCATTGCCGCCATTGGCATCGCCTATTTTGTCCAGCAGTCCTATTCCGACTTCGGGAAGTGAAGAGCAAGCAACAGAGGAGTTATCTTTGAAGCACATAGTGTTTGGAATTGCTGGATCTTCTCAGCTTTGGAAACGTCGTAAAGAGTATGTGAGACTGTGGTGGCGTCCAAATGAAATGCGTGGTCATGTTTGGTTAGAAGAGCCGGTGATTTCAGAAGAGGGAGATCAGTTTTTGCCTTCGATTGTAATTTCAGAGGATATCTCCAGCTTCCGATATACAAACCCAACTGGTCACCCATCTGGACTTAGAATTTCTCGTATTGTTGCTGAATCTTTTCGTCTCCGGTTACCTGAAGTGCGGTGGTTTGTTTTAGCCGACGACGATACAATCCTTAATGTTGATAACCTCGTGGGTGTGCTTGACAAGTATGATTCGACTGAGATGGTTTACGTTGGAAACCCTTCTGAAAGCCATTCGGCTAACACGTATTTCAGCCATGGAATGGCTTTTGGCGGCGGAGGAATAGCCATTAGCTACCCTCTGGCTAAGGCTATTTCGAGGATTCAAGATGATTGTCTTGAGAGGTACCCTAAATTGTATGGAAGTGATGATAGACTCCATGCTTGCATTTCTGAACTTGGGGTTCCTCTAAGCAAAGAACCTGGCTTCCACCAGGTAATATTCATCAACCTCATTAGTATTCTTTTTTTTTCGTTTGTGCTTTTGTTAAAAGTGCTTTCAAACAGTAACGGTTTTGCAAACACGCTTGGAAGCACAAAAGAAAGTGATTTAAGTACATTATGCGTGCTTATGCACAAAATGTTCTTTTGAGTTCTGTATGTACTTAGTTTAGTTATTATTATTATTATTATTTGATTCGGAAGCATTTTGTGCTGTCAAAGTCTCTAACGGAACAGAGTATTAGAAGCAGAAGCAAACAGACTTAGGCTTTAGATTGGAGTAGACTCAAATCAAAACCACTTATATTTACTTTTCTTTCACTGGGTTTTTTTTTCTACAATTTACTACTTTTTTTTCTGTATCATCTGTTTCTTACCCTGCTTTTTTTGATGGTTTGATTGGGCAGTGGGATATTAGGGGTAGTGCACATGGTCTTCTTTCCTCTCATCCCATTGCACCTTTTTTGTCAATTCATCATATTGAGGCTGTAAATCCATTGTATCCTGGACTTAGCTCTCTGGACAGCTTGAAACGCTTTGTGAAAGCCATGAAGGTTGAGCCCACTAGCTTTTTGCAGCGATCAATCTGCTATGACCGTCAACATATGCTTACATTTTCAGTCTCGCTTGGTTATGCTGTTCAAGTTTTTCCTAATATTGTTCTGCCACGTGAGCTGGAGCGTGCTGAGAAAACTTACTCTGCTTGGAATGGAATAAGCATTAAGCATGAATTCGATTTCGACACCAGAGATCCATCCAAATCTGTTTGTAAGAAGCCAGTCCTCTTCTTCTTGGAGAATGTTGGAAGAGCAGGCAATGCCACTTTAGGAACATATGCTCGTGCTAAAGGAAAAGATGATTTGAAGAGAAAAGTTCTTTGTTTCCCAAGAGCACCTCCTTTGAAGTATGTTCGAAGAATTCAAGTCTTGAGCTACCCTCTTACGAAAAAGTGGCATTTGGTAGGTTTTTATTTTACCCTTTTTCATTAAGTCACTTGTTTTTATGGCATTATATTTTAGGGTGGGTGGCTGAAATGTCCAACTAGTTATTTTGGTGAGCAGCTGACTCCACTTGTTTATAAAAAGTACAGCAGAATAACAAAGCGGTGCAATTTAGGGTAGCTATTTTTTTTAATTTTTTTCAACTACATTTGACGAGTGAAGTTTTAACATGAATAATTGCTCCAATTAGTGGACTAAATTGAATAAAAACTTAAAAAATTATCATTCTTGTGGTGTTATTTTTTCAAAACTAGTGGACTAAATTGCTTATAAAAATAATCAGTAGATCTAAGTGCTCTAACTACAATAGCTAGTGGACCTTGATAACATTTGTATATGATACAAATAGGATCATCTGTTTATGCTTTTTGTTCTGTTTTGGTTGATGCCTTAATGTTGTTGGACAGGTACCTCGCCGGCTATGTTGCAAATTGAACCATACAAGTGAGGAATAAATTGAATAATTGCTCCAATTAGTGGACTAAATTGAATAAAAACTTAAAAAATTATCATTCTTGTGGTGTTATTTTTTCAAAACTAGTGGACTAAATTGCTTATAAAAATAATCAGTAGATCTAAGTGCTCTAACTACAATAGCTAGTGGACCTTGATAACATTTGTATATGATACAAATAGGATCATCTGTTTATGCTTTTTGTTCTGTTTTGGTTGATGCCTTAATGTTGTTGGACAGGTACCTCGCCGGCTATGTTGCAAATTGAACCATACAAGTGAGGAAATTCTTACATTAGAAGTAGAGCAGTGTGCGAAGGGAGCTTTTGGCTCTGTCTCTGATTCTTTATGATTTGATTGTATTATGAAGGGCCTCTTTATCATTTTGGCTTCTCTTCAATTTTGTCTAGAAGGTATTTACGTTTTACTTGTTTCCTGACAAAGTGAGACTAAAATCTAAATGGTAGATGACCAGTTGTTTACTGTATGAAATGCTTTCATCAGTTGTGAATTTAACTTTATGATTCTATAATTTATTGGTTTTGTTCATTGGTCAAGTGGTGGTGTTTTTTTTCCAACAATAAAGATCTACTTGGTGACCTAACATTGAATAGAAACTCTACTACTGATTTATATTAAAGCTTTTACATGCTGACACTCATTTGTGTTATGTTTATTTAGTTTTTGTTTTTGTTTTGTTATAATCTCTTTCAAGAGTCCTTTTTTATTTTAGGTTTATCCTTTCAATAGTTTATCCTCCCTTATCCTCTCAAGTAGGTGTATTTTCCTGTCTTTTATTAGGATAACATTTATGAAGTGACTTTTCATTTTTCCTTTTTCCTTTTTTTTTGCAAGGGTATGAGTAAACCTAAACATATTACTTACTAAACTGAGGTTTTGTTGTATTGACCCCTGATGCTGATACAATCTGTTTTTCCTTATATGGATCTCTCCTTTCTGAATATCATTATCTTTGTTGGGTTTAATAAACTTAAAAAAGTTATGACAGTGTTCTTTGATTTTGTTTGTCAGTGTAGGGTAAGGGGGGTGATAATTTGGGTTATACATAAGACATGTTACAAAAAAAAAAATTTAATTAAATGTCAATTCTTTTATAAATGCCTTAAAAATCACAAAGGTAGATCCCGCAATTTCAATTTCCGTAGAGCTCTAGAGAACGATGCCACACCTTCAAATTAAGTTTTAAACTATGGAATTTCATTTTTGTACACAAATGAATTTCATTTTTTGACACATTCAATTTTGAATTCTCTCACTACTTTTGAGCATATGTGCAAATTTTTGTTTTGTAAATGAATATGAAACGTTCCCTGCAAGCATGCGATAGATGCATTTTTTCCTCATAAAAAGCTCATTTTGCACATCTCAACTCTCTTAGTGATGAATTTTGCACGTGCCTAGAAGCACAGAAACTCAGAAACTCGGATGGGCAAGATATAAAGATAATAATAGATACACTCTTATTGATACAAAACTGTAAAACACAAATTTAACCACATTATGTAAGATTCACAATTAACTCTATCTAGCTGAGGGAGGGAAAAAAAAAACTCTGCTGATTAGGCACCACGACCTCAGTTTCTTAGGAAAAGAGTGAGATATGACCTATGATTATCACGCAGGTCTCAAGCTAGGTGGGACATTGATTTCTCTGCAACTTGTGCTGCTTCTGTGAGAGAAGCAACTCACTTGCAACATTAATTCGTATAGTCCAAATGTTCATTTCGGAAAGACGGCATCTACTGTTTTATGCATTAAAAAGTTGACATAACATGTGGGAAAGGGAAACTTCAAGAAAGCATTCAAAAACTAAGATCCTATCTATCAAGCTTTGAGTGTATCAATGCTCAACAATTAGGAGATTTTTATCATAATTCATGGCTGCTCTTACTTCTTTTCATCTTTGCCTTGAATCTTGATTTTGTCATTAGTGTTTGTATGGTGTTAAGAAAATTCCCAATTGCCATCACTACTAAAACTACCCCGCAAAAGAGGACCTGCCAGAAATAGTTTACATCATATCTATTAAATATTTTTTTGGTCAAAAATATCTATTAAATATTTGATGGAGGTTTATTATTTCAATTTCTAACTTTTATTGGATAAACTACAGATATCAAGCATGGATTATTATAATATAAGCTACCTGCCATTCTGAAGTAATCCCATTGAATACCGTTCCGAGCAACAGCAATCCAACATATGCCTCAAAACCCTAAAACCGATAGCATAAACAATGTTAAACTTGGATTTCTGCATATTTCAACAAAGATTAAGAGCATAATCCAGATTTAGCAGAAAGCATCTCATCTTTAATGACTTTTCACCACACCAAAGGGAAACACAGTGACAAGACAAAAAGAATCCAATTTATTTGTTTGTTTTCCCTTTCGAGGGTCCCCGGCAAGGAGGTTGGGGGGATGGGTTTGGAACTCCTGATTCTGGTCAGAATATTTGCTGTAAAGTGCGAAGAATGCACACACAAACATTTGCACACATAAACATTTGCACACATATGCTTATAATGTAATCAAGACGATGAAAAAAGATTTCAACAGTTTGGAGCGTGATTACTAGGTTCAATCTCATTGTTAATACAACCGAAAAGAAAGCAGTTACCTCAGTCATATTTTAGCCTGCTTTGTATCAAATCATGAGAAATTGTCACAAATAAATATATCTAGATCGAATTGTTCTATGTAATCGACAAATTGAATCATACAAACATCAATATCAACAGATCAGAATTGCATTTATACTTTACAGAGAAGGGTGTAAATCAAAGATATAGCCTCACCGTACCTAAAAATTCAACAAGATAGTCAAGATTCCATTTACCTGTAAAATGAAAAGTAGGGGACACAGCACCCATAACTGACCATCTACACCAGCTGTTTCTCCCCAAACGACGTCCATTCTCTTAGCCTAAAAATAACAGAGATACATTAAAATAATAGTATAGTATGTATATCCTATAAATACAAGTAACTTTATATATCATGCTAAAACCTACTTTTACAATAATATCAAAATGAGCTTTTTAACCTTTATTCCTTTTATATTTCTCTCTATAAAGGGAAGGTTTACTATACTATGAGAATGCATTAGGCACAAAATGAATAAAGGTAAGTAAAATATAAACAGGCATGGTAATTTTGAAAGAGAACCTTTCCCAATGCAATGCGAGTATATAGTCTTTGACGTTGATATCTATTTTGTAATAGCATAGCAACACCTTGCATCATTGCCCACTGTAAGAAAAGCTGAACTCCACTCTGCACAAGAACCAGGTGATTCATTGAAGTCTAAATCAAATATGTGGAGCACATAATAATTAGAGAAACAAGAGCTTACCTGCTTCTGAGAGCAGTTTGGTTGTCCCTTAATCTCCCACGTGAGACTAACAAGGGCCATAACCATAGCACAATAGTGATGGTATATCCACCTACAGGACAAGATTGTGCCATGTCAACAAAAAATGCTATTAGAAAATTCGATAACATCTATGATTGATTTAGATATGGAAAAAAATCAGCTGAATAGCTCCATAAATCAGAGAGATTCGGTCATCAACCATTTCTTATTCAACAAAATATATTTATGAAATTACATAAAATAACACCCTTAAAACATATAACAACAAAGATAACACTTTAATAATATTAAACATGGTAATATTGGACGAAATTCAACATTGAACGGGTCTAAATGGTTTGAGTTTAATTTGAATAGCATCCAAATGAAGGCATTCAATGTGAAATGTATGGGTTGAGTTCTTTTTAATAGTAAAAATATATGAACTAGACATAAGTGATGCTATTTTTATGGTTACAAGTTTTGAGTAGTGTTATAAATTTTGTTTTTTCAATATCTATTGTGCCATGAGCCAATGTGATAAAGGCTGAGGAATTGTTTTCCTTCTTATTTCATGTTTATTGATCCACATAAAAGGAAAAGGAAGAAATTTAAGTAAGAAACTTTAGATTAGACCAAGGCCTAACTGCATCTTTCAGAAGCACATTCAACAACAATATATAACAAAACACAAAAGAAATTATTCATGAGCCAAAACATTATTTAAATGTGGACAACTATTGAGCCTTCGATGCTAAAAGACCACAAAAGCTACTGACCAAGCAACACTTCTTAAATTTATGACCACCATCAATCTAACATCCATCAAGCACTGATTCTTAATGAATTTTCATAAGATGCAATATTTAACATAAGTTACTATTTCAATCACAGTACCCTAATTATGATTTGCTTTCCGAGATGCATACATTTACAATGACCTTCGAGAGAGAGCTAACAGAAACCATCTAAAACTGATATTACATTGGATATATATGTAAAGTATATATTCAATATTGAGCAAAAAACAGCCATGTAGGAGAACATGGTTTTACCATGGACGAATGTCACTGCCATTCACTCTGAGTATGTTTTCTCGTAAAGCAAGACCTGTATACAGGAATAATAGCCATGCCTGATAAAGCAAACATAAAATGTCAACTCAACAAGAAATCAAGCCTTTGATATGAATAAATTGTCAGAATCTTCAAGTTAGAGTGCAAAAACTAACAGGCGTATACCTCGTACAGCTGAACAGGGAAAGCTGGCAGGCAACCATCCCAAATCCAAGATCTTAGGATAAGCAGAGTTGCTGGGAAGAAAAGAAACAGAAGGGCAGTTCTATCCTGATCAAAATGATAATATACAAAGTAGTCAATCACCACGAGCTCTTGTTTTAGGTAGAAAATAAACAAGGTAATTAATAATTAGAAAGACAAGAACATGGTGAATATTTGGATTCTCCTTGATTGGATTGAACTCTTTCGAAACACTATGGAGAATCAAGAGATGAAAAAATAAATTCATTATTATCCTTCTTGTTGGGAATATGAATGTGCTTTGCATCACCAACATTGCATTATTCAGTGTCAAGAAAGGATACTGATTTATAGAAAGATTTCCTTTTCCATCAGAAAGAACAGAAGAGTCCCACCTATTCTCATCTAGTGATACTTGTTTTGGTGGAGGGCATTGTCTTTCAGGCTTAACTGCTAAAAAGGACATATACGCCGCAAAAACATAAAACGACTCCCAATAAGATAACCACTTAAAGATTCACATATAAGGAACAAGTTATATACAAAACAGTGACATGGATGACATGGAGAAGCATTCCGCTCATTGTTTTACATTAAGGCATTTACTTACTAGTAGGGAGCCGATTATAGTTAAAGACAAATTGAACACTATAAAACTGTTTCATCTAAAAGTTGTTCCAACTACAAGAATCTCATCAAATATCACTTACCGGAAACAAGAACGACGAATACGAGCTCAATAAAATAGCAACTCGGGCACAGAGAAAAGGACAATCAAATATAAATCCACAAAGAAAAGTGCATGCTTCATGAGATGCAAAACTGTCAAAAGAAAATATAAATTCCAAAGATTGGAGAAACACGAAGAATAAAAGCATACTCTACAACTGTTGTATTCCTCTTTAACTTTCAATTGAACATCTTTTCGTGTAGCACGCACATTGATAGGACCAAGAAACATCCTCAGAAACCTTCCTGAGCTCCACAAAAAGTGACAGAAGAAAGTTAGCAAGGGAAAAATTGATGGGTTGTGTAATTGTGTTAAAACCAAATAAACAGAGAATCCAATAATTAAGTCAGAAAAAGCATAACGATAAACAAAAAGGTCACCTTGAGATTTATTAGGAAGAAAGGAAGCGGCGTCTTCATCTGTGAGGACACATCTTGCCCTACGTAAATCTTCTTCGAGCTGTAAATGTAATAATACAAATTCTGAAAATTTAATTTGATTCACAAAAAGGGAATCTCTGAAACAAGTAACAATAGAGAAAAATACACGAATTTTTAACGAATCTAACACCGAACTAAATAATGGGTAGTTCAAAATTTACAAAGCAGAGAATGAAAGAGCAAAAATGAGAATTGGGTGATTGAGAGTACGAAGGAACATACTTTGTCTGCGAGATTAGGACCCAACTGCTTGGAGGAGAGAAGGGAGTCGATTGAGGAACGAAGTCGGCGAATAGAGGAGTCGAGAGATTGGGCTCGGTGGCGAAGAGACTGTTCTTCAGTGAAGTTTTTATTAATAATGGCGGCTGCTGAATCCTGAAGTTCTTTAGCTTCTTCCAATACTCTCCCAACTTCTTCTTCAATATTATTCCCATACCCCATGTCTTCTCTGTCTTATTCTTTCTTGTCTTCACTTTTTTTGCCTCTTATTCTTCGATCCACCAATTAATTGATGGTTTGATTCAAGTTTTCCAAATGGAGAAAAAAGGACGAATCTTGAGGATCGTAAAGACCTGAAATGCTCATCAAATTGTATTAAAGCAAAGAGAGAATGAGATTCCAAGATGGTTGATTAAGGACCATGGCAAAGCGGAAAGAGAATAGATAAAACGAGATATTACCTTACCTTAATAATTTCGTAACTGTAAACTTATCTTTTTTATATTTTCAGTGTCATGTGCATTAGTACCGAAACCTGGATCAACAACACACAGAGTCACATATACACCTCATACCAACCTCCCATCCCATAGCAACCCACCAGCCACCCATTTTTCTTAACAAAAACAAAGAGTAATCCCAGACTACTAGCCTCAGGTGATTGCTATAATCCCGGGACCCGCACTAAAAAGTAATTTATTTTATATACTGATTGAACCCTGACTTACGAGGATTTTTCCGTACGTTCTTTAGAGTAGGAAGAAAGACACGAATAAAAGAGACGGTGAGAAGAAGAGATTATGTCCACAACATATACGTGAGGATAAACTTATAAGTTTCTCTCTCTAAGTGTACTTAAATAATTTCCTGATTCACAGTAACGTTTAACGTTTAGCATTCACCTCAGTAATAATATTTCATTCTACCAAAAGTTTGTTAAAGATATAATTTATTTAAATATATAATAATTTTTTAATTTAAGTTTATATAAATTTGATTGTATTTATTAATAATATTATTATGTGATTTAATATAAATTTATAATAAATAAATTTTTTAATTAAAATAATAATAATTATTATTATTATTGATCATGTTCATGTACTAATAATAGCACGGGAGTAATCTTATATATACGTTGGATAAGAATTCGTTGGGCTAGGTCAGTTTTATTGGTGATTGTATAATAAAATATTTTTAAAAAATTACTTAAAGTAATATTTTTAAAATTTATAATAAAAAAATAATAATATTATTTTAAATTGAGATGTGTATAAATTATTATTATAGATGTTATTTTATTGTAATAAATTTTAGAGATATTAGTTTTATGACTTTTATAATATATATTTTTCGATATTGTATAATAATATTTTTTGAAAAAATTAAAGATATAATTTATATTAAAATTAATTTATCTAAATATATCAATAATTAAATTTGATAAATAAAAATTAATAATTTTAGTTGGTATATGGAGAAAAAAAATACATTCATTTTGTTATAAAGTTATATAATTAAGTATTTAATTATTTTAATTAATATATTGAATATATTAAAATATAGATAGTTTTGATATTTGACCTTCACGATCTTATAGATAAAAATTTAGACTCCTAACAAATTACAATAAAAACGAGTATAAATATTATATTAATGTTTAGATAAAAACAATCATTGTATGAATAAACAAAAATGTGTATTTTTATTTCAGAAAAAAAAAAGAAAATAAGAAATGATAATCTACCATCTATAAAAAGAATATTCTCTCTTATACGGATTAAAAGCGAATTACTTTAGAGATGGTTGACGGAATGAGTCATGAGTGAGTAGAGAGACTGTAGAATTAATTCAGGAGTTGAAATGTTAACTATAAAATTATTTAATAATTAAAGAATTATACATCATTTAAGAATCAATAATAAATTAATAATCTCAATTAATTATATGGTATGATATGATATAGGTGAAAAAGAAAGGGGAAAAAAATTAAAAATAACCCTTACTTTTATTATTAAAATTTATAAGAAAAATTATTTATTAATCTCAATCCTCACACGATACAGAACCCATAAATAATTGTTAATTATATTATGACATAAATTAATGCATCATATCATACTACTCCATAGAAAATAGATGTTCTATATATGTATCGTTAGTTCCTTACATCAGAATCAGGAAGTTATAGAAATAGAATGCCATAAGGGTTTTGGTTTTGATTGTTTGGCTTAAAAAATGGAAAATGCTTTCTAAGAGAGAAAAAAAAATTAAAAATAAATATAAATATTTACAATAATTTAATAATTATATAGATATATTTTTAATTTTTTTAATTTTTTTAATTTTTTTAATTTTTTTAATTTTTTTAATTTTTTTAATTTTTTTAATTTTTTTTATTTTTTTAAATTTTTTTATTTTTTTAATTTTTTTAATTTTTTTAATTATTTTAATTATTAAAAAATATCAATTTAAAATTCAAATTTATATGTTTCATGTTTTATACATGATAATAATTAATAAATAAATTTTAATATCAATATAATTTTATTTGATCCAAAAAATTTGATATAATAAAATTCAGATTGTTTTAAATTGATTATATTACGCAACATATTAGATGCAATTACACGTTCCACTCGTGAAAAATGTTAACATATAGACTTAATATCACTTATATATCATAAATTTAATAGTTTTTAAATTTTAATAAAATCTATTATAATGATCATAATCCATCCACTAAAATATTAGTGGGCCAATGGTGAAATAATTTTAGTGGGCGTGTCATTTTAATAAGTGTTTGTAATCCTTTCAAAATTCAATAATTGTTTATTATTGAGATAAATTTAACATGCACCCTCATTTTCTAAAATAATAACTAAAACTACAACTCAATCAATTTTTAGCAATTTTAGGACTAATACTTGAATACTTTATCTTTAAACCACTTATTTTGAAATAATTTTAAAGAAATCACATCTAAACAGACCATTAAACAAAAAATTATTTTAACCTGTTAACTTTAGATGATTAATGCAATGAACCAAAATTTAACCGCACCAAAATGATCATCTTTTTTTTTCTTTTTTTCTTTTTTTAAATAATACACTTGTAGAGATTCTATCTCACAACAATTACTTACTGAATTACACATATCTAAAAGTTGTCTTTGAAACACTACTTTTGATCAAGCTACTCTTAAGATTAATGTTTTTATTTTATTTTTTTAAATAACATCAAACAACTCTAAGATACATTCAAACCGACCAAAAATAAACTATTCAATTAGCCTTATTGACTTTGATCATTATTACATATCAAAACTGAAATTTGACACACCAAAAACACAAGAACAAAACCATCAAAATACAATAAGAAAGATAATTCATCATAAAATTACATATCTCAATAAAATACAAAGCAAGAGGCGGCAAAAATTACCCCTAATTATCACTTAAATGGAAGACATTACTCGATAAAATATAGATTGAAAAGTGATTTTGCCCAATAAAGAAAGAATGGCATCTAAAAAGTTCCAAGAAAGATGAAATATAGTAACAGCTTGCATTTAACACTATAGCTGTTTTTGTGTAGCTTCACCAGTCCAATAAGTTTTAACAGCAACGAGAACTTTCTCTGGATTAAAAGGTCCATCTTCATGATCCATTATTTGACTCTTCCATCTCATTCCATCTGTAATACTCTTTATCTTTACAAGAATGTCTGTGGTGTCTCTTATTATAACTGTTCCTTCTGGCCTCACAATTCTATCCATCTCTAGCAGAATGTCAGTTATGTCACACCTTCAATATAATACACAAACAAAATACTGTCAATTGAACCTGAAAATTTCCAAATTTAACAAAATACGGTGGAAAAAAAATGGCTCGACAATCCTGTAATTGTTTGAAAATGTGCATTTTAGTCCTCCAACCGTGAAAATGGGTGGGGTGTAGTACTAGTCTAGTAATTATAGATAATGAGCATTTTAATACAGTTATTATCATGAGACATTTGGGTCCCATATTATGAAAATTAACACTTTAGTCCTTTTTACATAAGAATAATGGGAACTTAGGGGACACAGTTTCATAAGTTTCATGATTATATAATGAGCATTTTAATACAGTTATTATCATGAGACATTTCGGTCCCATATTAGGAAAATTAACACTTTAGTCCTTTTTTACATAAGAATAATGGGAACTTAGGGGACACAGTTTCATAAGTTTCATGATTATATAATGAGCATTTTAATACAGTTATTATCATGAAACATTTGGGTCCCCCATATTATGAAAATTAACACTTTAGTCCTGCTTTTTACATAAGAATAATGGGAACTTGGGGACACAGTTTCATAATTACAGTACTAGAAATGACTAGTTGAAAATAACATGACTAAAATCCTCATTTTTACTCACCCCCAATTAATTAGTCCTTTAATGGTGCCAATTTTTAAGAATAATAGGGGCAAAATTTAACATTGCAGTACCATTTTTGCACAAAAGACTCACCTGTCTTGATATATACTGAAAACACCACTAGCATGGATGAGATCATATGTTCTTGGATATGTAGAGAATGCCTCACACCAGTCCTGATAAGTACCAATGAAACCACGTTCATAGATTGACCCAAGAGTATTAAGGTTCGAATAAGCAGGCACCACATTCATGACCCAAACTGGGTATTTTGTCATTGCTGCAGCAAACCCACCAAGATAAGCGTTCATGTCCATCACATTTCGATATCGTCCTTGATGTAGAGGTAGGATTTTTTTGTAACGGGTCACTCTTGTTTTCCAAAGTTCATTGTCCTCTTTGAATTTTTCAGCAGTGATACCTGGTAATGAATTGCTAGCAATTCTTGGAGGTACAGAAAATGCACGTTCAGGCCAATTCTCTAATTGCCCACCTGCAACTTCATCTGAATGTTTCACTTCTGGCAATGGGGTAATGCAAGTTTCTAGATTTTTGTACCTTTTTTGAACAAAATAAGAATTTTAGGAGAGTCAAAGGCCAAAGAAGTATACATAATACATTATGAGAATAAGAAATAACAATAAATTGGAACAGTTACTGAAGTTTTATCATTAAGATTTAGCATTTAAGATAACGTATTTGAATTAGAATTTGATTCAAAAAATCATCTTTAGTTAGGATTTTGAATTTAGAATAAGGACTCATTTTGTCATTAGAATAATCTTATGAATACGATTGGGTGTTGTATGTTATAAGCAGACTTGGATTATAAATTGAATACCTGTTTCTCTCTAATTTCTATTTTTCTGAATCCTAACTCAAATTAATGGGCATCGCATAATGAAAATTTAATGGGAATAAGAATGAGAATAATAATAGAAACGAATTTACTATATTTGTTCAAGTAGTGGAATGGAATCAAAATAAGGATAAAATTGAAAATAGAATTCATACAATTATAAATGAAACAAAGTTAGATATAAACATTTTTGCTTCTAAAAGAGAAAAAATAATAAATGATAATACAAATATGTAAAACAAATAGAGCATTCAAACGTATCAACATATCCTAGAGGTGTGGGAGGAATGAGCTTCCACGCTACTAGTGTATTGTTTTTCATTCAATTCCAGATTAACAGTGGAATCAAACACATGAAGAATTAGAATTATGTCCCATTATCATTTACCATTTTTATAACTGTCAACCAAACATGACCATATATGTTATGTTCTTCTACTTCTACTATTTCTCCCCGTTATTCTTATTCCCATTTTACATTAATACACGTCTCTCAAATAAATACGTGATAGCATGTAAACAGAGATAGGAAGTACCAAGCAGCATCTGGATTGTCTGCCTTGCATATGTGAGGTGTTTTATAGACCTGCCTGTTCTTAACACACTCAAGGTGATTGATGGGCTTTTGAAAAATTGCAAGATCATTCTTTTCAACCACCTTCTTCCAGCAAAGCCGTTTAGCAATATCCTCAATGGCATCTTGATCTTGCTTCAAATCATCTTTTGTTCTTTCCCACCCTCTCCAATACCTTTTCCAACGAATTGGAGGCCCAGAAAGAATCCAATAACCACCAGGCCTTAGAACTCTATCTACTTCAATTAGATACAAACCATCTGCATAAACAAGTAAGAAAAAAAAGGTCTCAAAAACTCACATGTGAATTCATAAGCTTTACAAATTCACCGTCCAAATTGGTCTGATTCTTGACATCAACTGTTGCTTAATTTTCAACAACGTCAAAGAAAGTTCTAGAATGAATACATGTAATCCTTACCATAATTATTCCACGGTATCAAGCAGCGAGAACAGTGAGCCATATCAAAAGCCCTAGCAGGATAGGGAATCCTCTGGGAAGCCATAACTCCAATCATTGCAGGAACTCCACGCTCCAATGCAAACCAGACTTGAGCTTCATGTGTATCCCTTGGAGCAAAAGACATTGTTACAATGTCCCTTTTCAACAAATATGCTCCCAAACTTGCTACCTTACCACATAGAGCCAGGAAAATATCAAAAGGACAAAGCATCAGCAATTGATAAACGTGTGGTCATTAATGTATTGAGGCACCCAAAATTGTGGGTTTTTTAGTTTGAATGAAAATTGGCCAAAATGGTGCCTTTTTTTTGTGCCATATTTGGACTCGTATACAAGCTACGTACAACTATATACATGTTCTAGTTTTGTAGATAACTCACGCACAAGGTTGTACATGGATATTACCCAAAATCTGGGACATTTTCAACCAAATCCCAAAAATGCACTATTTAGGACCTGAACTAGACATAACTAGCAGTTAGGTCCATATTAGACTGATGAAAATAATGCAAAATAAAACCAAGCATGAAGATAGTAATGCTTACACCACATCCTGTATCAATAGCTGTTCTGATCTTCCCACTAGTAAGAGGAATTAACTCATTTATGTCATCTATATAAGCATCAGCTCCACGGGGGAACATGGTTCCTCCACCGGGAAATCTAAACCGGTCACCTTCAACTTGAATCCAATTCTGAACAGCTTTCTCAATACTGAGCTCTCTGTGAGGTATATTGTCATACCAAGCATAATCTCTACTCTGAGGCCATTTGAAAGGGGTCTTATACTTTGGTGGAGCAGGTATAAGGCAGCGAAGGCGTTCTTCCTTCAAAGGGCAATGCCTCTCTCTATACTTCAACATGTTTCTGTCGAATTTCCTCCCCCTTCGAGCATCTTGACAAGGAGTGTATTCACTGAAGGACATGTCACAAGGTGGGAATTTTGTGGCTCCTCCAGTTTCAGTGATTTCAACTTGATGGTGGCTTTTGAAGTCTAGTGCTCTAGATGAAGGCTTTGGTAGTGATGATGATTGAACTTGGTTATCAACTGATGGATCACAACCAACCCGATTGTATACCTCATTCCGGCCACTCGATGGTGAAGTGTTCTGCCAAGCTCCTACAATATAAGACAGTATACAGAGTCCACTAACCCCTAAAATCCAAGTAAGGCGCTTCCTTCTGGATTCTAGCTGGTGCTGATGCTTTGGAGAACCATTGTAATCCCTGGCCATTTTCCCCTTTCTACAAAATTCTCACCAAAATCCAACGCACCTGTTTAGAACACAACAAAACAACATCTGAACATGTATTCTTAAGTAACCATTTCATGAAGAAGATAGTGAAGAACTTAAGAAATGGAAGTTGAAAATATGTTGCAAAAAGAATTTTTTCCAGCAAAAGTAAAAAGAAAGATTAATGCACACTCTCACAAAAGGGAAGAACCAACAGCACTATGAGATTTCTAATAAAGTCTCTGAAAACACAATTAAATCAACCTCATAAATCCTAGTTTTCAATTTGATTATGGCAGCTTCAAAATGATATAAAATAGCTTGACAAAGCCCAACACTTGAAAGCAAATGACGTTTATAATGATAAAACTTCTTAGCTCATCAAATCTCTTGATGGGAAAGATGAGATTTTTGGTAGTATATCATTAACAAAACAAGATGAAATCATTACCTAAAAATCATTCTGATATTACACGTGCTCACAGATTGCTTGTGTGTTTAGGAAAGCCACAAAAAAAAAACACAAACAAACAAAGGCCAAAACTTCAGACATCGTCAAACAAGGGTTCGTTATTAAGTAAATTGTCAGAAGGAGCAGTTAAAAATCAAAGATAAAGATAGTCCAAGTTCAGACCATAAAATTTTCATCCCAGGAAGAAAATAAGTTAAAAATGCAAAAACAGGGTTAAAGAACATCAAAATCCCATAAAACAAAAAGAAGAAGAAAATAATAGATTAGATCCAACAGTCAAGACAGAGAGTTATGTCATCAACCTCGAGGATACTGTGAGATTAGTATATCAAGAGAACAAACAAAAAAATAAACAGCTTCAGTCAGATAACATACAAATTTATAGCAGTAGGGCATCTTATCAAGCTAAAAATCAAATTACAACAAAACCCAACTGCTCAATCTTCATACGAACCTTGTACTCTCTTTTCATTTTACACCAAATCTTTATATCTTTATGTGATGTTTAGAAAACCAAAAAACAACCATTAGGAAACCCACAGGTTACATTTTACACTTGTAGTAGCTCAAAATTCAAGAAACAAGATGTCTGTTATTAGACATCAAACATAAGATGCAAATCTTCAAGAAAAAAATGTTCTTTTTTACAATAGTAAAAAGGACAAAATAAAAGAAGAAAAGAAGCATACTTGGAAGTTATTCTCAAAAAAGAACATGACTTTTCAAATGGGATGTAATAACATTATATGAAGCATTTCTGGGTAACAGAGTCATATCTGTGACTATCATTTTTCTGTTAATCAGAGAAGATGATAAACAGGAATAGAAATAGTAATAGTAACAAAGAAAGAGAGAAGGTAGGAAAAGATAGAGAGGGGAAAAGAAGAAGGGTTAAATCGTTACGAGTGATGCTAATTAACCGGATTGCTTTTTAGGTTGAACGATTTTTTCAATTTTTATTAACATATTAATTATTTTTGAAAAAATAAAAGAAAATATATATTAAAAAAAATTCTGATCGAATATAAATCCATCGCTATATAAAGATTAAAGACTTTCCCTACTACAAATAATTTGCAAAAAAGCATTTTTTTTTTGTTATAATGCAAAAAAAAAAATTTAAAAACACTCACTTTTTTCTCAAGGAAAACGTACTCTTATGGTATTAAATTTATATTTGGATTCTTTAATTTTTAATTATTATATTTTAAAAATTTTAAATGTACAAACAAAAAATATACCAACATTATATTTCTAATACACTTAATTTTTACATTTTAATAAGATACATACTTTATTCTTTAAAATATTAAAAACTAAAAACTAAAATATAAATTATTTTTTTTTAAATAAAACCTAAATGTAATAATTAAAAATATAAATATAAATATCCCAAACATAAATTTAAGAAAAAAAATTATTTTTTGCAAATATGATATTATCAAAAATATAATAAATTAAATATTTTTATTAATAATTATACGTTATATAAATTATAATTATTTTAATTTAAAACATAAAAAGATGTCACGTGCTATTTTTTAAAATAAAAAATTACTTAAATAAAATTCAAACCCTAATTTTTTTATGTTATCAAATAAGTCACATACAATTTAATTACTATTTTTATAATCACTCACTTAAATAAAGATAAAATTGAGTCTTAATTATAAATTTTTAATAATTTAATTGTATAAAAATATTAAATTATTACTTAAAATTTTCAATTACAATTTCGAGGAAATATACGAAGGAAACTTTGAAAGTCTAACTCTCCGCCTTTTGAGGAAATGCTGCTGACCTCTCAAGTTTGATAGATATCTTAGAGAAATATGAAAATAAAAATTAGAAAAAAATATCACATAATTTTTTTAAATTAATTTATTAGATTAAAAGTATTATTATTAGTTTTTTAATTATAAAAATAATAATTAAAAAAATTATAATTTTTATTTAATTATTATTATTATTTTAAATTATCTGATAAAATAATAATATTTTAATAAAAATTAATATAATAATAAAATATTTTTATTAATAATTAAATAATAATATTTATAATTTAAAAAATTAAATAACATAAATAATCAAACTCACCCTTAAAAAAACACAAAGGATAATATAGGAGTAGTAGAGTGGGGACTCGGGAGGAGGGATTTGTGTAGTCTAATAAAAGACGGTGGATGAAAGACTGGCAGGAAACTGACCACCCTCGATTTAATCTTCATCTATTATACTTTTCTCTCTCCCTCTTGTTATTTTCCCAAATTTATTCTATTTTTATTATTATTTTTATTTTTATTTTATTATATAAAGATTAGTAATGTTCCAACTTTATAGTTCTCCTCTCCACTGTCCAGTTGCAAATCTTTTAAAAATCACCGACAGTATATTACTGGATTAAATATATTATTTTTTGTAATTTTTTAAAATAAATATTTTAATTTTCAAATTTATAAATTATACATTATTAATTTTATTATTATAAAAATAAATACTATAATTATTAAAATAAATAACTTTACTTTATAAAAATAAATATTAATTAAAAAAACCAATGTACAATATGTAAATAATTTAATCTATATTTTTTTTAAATCTGTCATTGCTCATTGTCCCCTCATTTAAATGTTTTTTTAATAATAAAAATATATAAATTAAATATAATAATATATTCTCCAATAATATATATATTTATTAAATAATTATTTATTATTGACAAACCACTGTTATATTTAATGGTGATAAATGTTATCGTCCTATTTTGAATTTTTTTTGCCAGTTATAAAATCCTTTATATTTTTTTCGAAATAGTAAAATTTATTTATTGTTAATAATAAGTGGCGTTTATGCCACCTCTTGTCTTAAGTATATTATCGATGTTGAATTTATTAATTTATGTATATTACATATATTTTATTAATTATATATAATTTAAATAATGGTATATAATATCATTTTTAACAAATGATTTGTAACATTGTAAGATGTAATTTTTAGAATAAATTTAATAATTATTTATAAAGAAATTATTTATTAATACATTCATTAAATTATTTTTATCATAAATAAATAAATAAAACTTATTTTATTTAAATTTTAATAATATTCTCAATAAGTTTGAAAGTTTATTGTCAAAAAATTATTAATAATATATCTTATTTTTTAAAAAAATATCTCTAATATTTATAGAAATGCATATAATATTATCAAATTTAGATCATTAATCAATAATAACTCTTAAAGTTAACATATGTTAATAAAATATTCAATCATTCCCAAAAATCACTATAACCACCATAACTATCTTAAAATTTGTTAAAAAAATTATCAAACACCCAAAATCACAACTCTTTCTTTTCCCATTGTATCCACCACGTCACTTCTAGACAAAAATCCAAGTGCACCTTATTCATTTCTTATCTCTATTTTTGAAGTCATCCAATTGGTTATGAAAATGACAATGACGAGTTCAATGCTATAGATTATATAGATAATAAGTTGTTAAGTGATAAATTTGATTCAAATGCAAGTGAGAAAGGTCATGGTACTCACAAGATGAATAAATGGTATGATGAACTTCGAACACAAGATAAGAAAAAGAATTAGAAAGAACATTTTTCATTTTTATAAAGGAAGGGAAGAGTCTTTTTCCAATTTACAACTCATACAAGTAGAAATCAAATATCTAAACCTTGGTTGTAGAAGTAGAGAGTAAAGGGAATAACACTAGACATAACAAAAAAGGCAAAAGATGAAAGTAAATGAAGTTTTTCCAACAGAGAAATTGTTAATAGCTCAAGTAAAAGAGATGAGTGAGTTAGTGTGTACGAGGGAAATTCTAATAACGTTTTATTAACTCTGTTAAACGATAAAGATATCTATAATATTTTACAAACATTGATAGTATTCTCGAAGAAGGCAAAACCTTGGGAGTATCATTGATAATTTTCCTATATTACCTCTAAGCACTTAAAAAGCATTACAATGTTACTTTACACCAAAAGCATCAATTCCAAACGCCTACAAAATAAATTGCTTCAAGTGTTTTGATAAGGAAACAAAATAAATGAAAACGAGGTAATTTTTACTCCTTATTTATTTCATATTTTCTAAAATCATTATATAAGGTAAATAAGATCTCATAAAATTAAGAGATATGTTGATTGATTTTTTTATATTTTCTCGATATATTTATTTTATTTCTCACATTACAAAATTATATTTTAATGTTAATATTTTTATTTTATATTAGTTAATAATATTAAAATGGATTGTTATTTTTATTGGGATTTTTAGATGTTGTTTAGTAAACACACAAAATAAATGAATCTTTTACTTAATTTTCTCTATAATTTGATTCATATTTATTTTAATTTTAATTAATTTTGATACTAAGAAATAGTGTTAGAGCTTCCTAATTACCATAACTTTTTTTTAAATGTATACTTAAGTACTAGAGCTTTAGTTTGCATGTCTCTAATATCTTAATTTTTTTCTAAAGGTAATTATTTACAGTTTACATGAAGAATAAGAGAATATGCAAAAAAAAAGAAACAAAAGAACAGGAAGCAAAGCAACACTCATTTCTTTGTACTTCATTAAGATGTGTAATTACATCAAAATTATTCTTATGGTTCATATGTAATATAAAGGCAAAAATATTGTAACTAATTGTAAAGGAATAATGAAGGAATAATAAACTAAGACTTTTACATCTTTTTATCCAATCAAAATTATTATATTACCTAATGTATTTTTATTTGTAAATAACTTTTGGTGCCATTGTCTCCATGTCGTCTATCCATGTGCTCTTTTGATTCCATTAACATATATACTTTCGATGTATCTTGATCTTTCATTGTTGTGTTTTTCATGTATACTTCAATTGCTCTTTTGATTTCATTTACATTTTCACTGTTGAATGTATCTTGGTATTTCATTGTTTTATTTCGATATATACTCCAATACTTTCCCTCCAAATCTCAACGACATGATCACGACATTGAGTCTGTTTCTTAAAAACTGAAATTGAGAAATTGTTAAAGATTTAGTTAGCAAATCTGTAGGTTTTCCAATGGATAGCAAATAATGAACTTGCAATTGATTTCTCAAGATTTTCTCACGTACAAAATAAAGGTCTAACTCCATATGTTTGATTATTGCATGATAAACTAGATTTTTAGTAGAGTCATGATGCTCAAATTGTCGCACCAAATTATAGAAGGCTCAGACAATACAAGTTACAATTAAGTGAGAAGGCTTTGTATCCAAACAAGATCAAAGGTAGCATTTGCAAGGGCATGATATTTTTCTTTTGTACTTAAGTGTGGTACTAAATATTGTTTGTTAAATGATTAAATGATAAGATTGTCCCCAAGATAAAAAATAATGTCTGAGATAGAGTACTTATCATCTATGTATGATGCCCAACCTGCATATGCAAAACTTTGTAAAAGTAATTGTAATTATGGTTTAAGTAATAAACCATGAGTGATAGTACCACTTATATATCGTAGAATCATTTTCATGACACACTAGTGGGGTTCCAAAGGATTTTCCATGAACTAACATACTCAATTCATAACAAAAGAGACGTCTGATCTGGTGATGGTTATATATTGCAATGCTTCTACTACACTAGTATACCAATTTGAGCAAAGAATGTGCCATTAGTAGACACAAGTGTGGTAGATGACTTATTATTTCCCATTTTTTTTTGTTTTTTGAAGAAGTTCACTAGTATATTTACATTGAGTGAAAAGTAAATCTTCATTTCACAAGGTAGATACCTCAATACCAAGGAAGTAATGTAGGAGACCAAGATATTTAAGTGGGAATTTGGAATTAAGTATTGAAATAATAACTTACACATCTCTGTTATTGTTGCTAGTCACTATTATGTCATAGACATAAATAAGAAGATAGTTAGTAGATTAGCTTGATATTTTATAAAAGAGTGTTATATCAGTTTTTGATTTCAAAAAGTCAAGTTCAAGTAAAACTAATGACAATGTATCAAATCAAGCTTTAGGAGCTTGTTTGAGACCATATATTCATTTATTGAATTTGCAAACATGTTTAGGATAAGAAGGATATTGAAAGCCCTTTGGTTGTGTCATGTAAACTTCTTCCTGAAGTGTGCAATTTAGAAATACATTGTTTATATCTAATTAATGAATTGACCAATGATTTGTGAGAGCAATAATTAAGATCATACAAATGGTTACGTATTTGACAACATGATTGAAAGTAGTGAAAAAATCTAGCATGATGTTTAGTGAAAACTTTGAGTAATAACACTTGATTTTCTTTTGTCAAGTGAACTATCCATTAGCTTCTTTACTCAAAAAAATTCATTTACTCCCAATAATTTCTTTGTTATATGGTGGAAGGATAAGAGTCCAAGTGTTATTTTGATTTAGAGCATCAAATTCAATTTGCATTGATTGTTTTCACAACGGGTGAGAAAGTGTTTGTTTGATAGTGTTTGCTATAGTAGACAAGCAATCAAGAAAGGAACAAAAAAAAGCCTTTGGTTTTAACACCCCAACTTTGGATCAAGTGATCATTAAGTAAGCATTGGTTGGAAAAGGATTTGAAGGTTGTTATATAGATGATGGTCGTGTAGATGGTTATGCAAATGACAATAGTAATGTGTTAGCTGAATGAGGTAATAATAATTGAGAAGACGGATCTATAACCAGGTTTTTGATAGAAGATAACATAGAAGAATTACATGGCTTTTGTTTTTGCATGATAGGTAAAATAGTTTTATAAGAAGGAGACATAAATGAAGGATTAGCACTTTTAAGAGAAGTAAAAGGAGAAATATTCTCATGAAAAATGACATCTCTTCTTATGTAGAAATGACTATCTTTTGATATGTACTTATATCCTTCATGTTAAGAACTGTATCCTAAGAAAATGCAAGATTGAAATTGAGGTTCAAGTTTGTGATGCGTGTAAGGTCTTTGGCAAAGAAAACATTCACAACTAAAAACTTTTAGAAACTAGTAATCTGGTTTTTGATTAAAGAGCATCTCAATAGGGCATTTGTTATAAAGGATGGAAGTAGGAAGTCTATTAATGAGAAAAAAATATATAAAGCCTCATTCTATAAAAGCATAGGTAAAGGTATGTGACAATATTACCAATCCTAGATCAATAATGTAACAATATTTTCTCTGAGTCGTCTCATTTTGCTCATGAGAACGAGAACAAGATATGTGATGTATGATTCTAGATGCAAATAAAAGTGATTTCAAACCTTGAAATTCACCTCTCTAATCACTTTGTAAAATTTTTACTTTTAATCCAATTTGAAGTTCAACTTATGCCAATTGGACAAATGCATGACATTCATCACTTTAATTTTTCAGAAAATATATCCAAGTTAAATGTGTATATTCATCTATGAAATGAACATGATAATGATAGCCATTAATAGAAGGCAAGAGCCATCAAAACATCTAAATGAATTACATGAAAAGCATTAGATGCACGAGGTGTATGAGACGAAAGCATTAGATGCATAAGGTAATTTGTGTGTTTTGCTTAAAGCATAGGCTAGACACAAGAACTTAGTTCCTTTTATATAATTTAGGTAAGATATATTACATTATTATATAACTTTTCTTACTACATAAATAAAAATATGCATGAGTATTTGATGTCATAAATCAATACTGCACAATTGATTGGAAGATAAAAAACTAAAGTTTGAAAAGAAGAGCTATGAAATGTAATATCTTTAGAAATCGAGTTTGATTGGGAACCCTTAGTTAGATCAAGATCAAAGGCATATAATCCATTAACTAATGTTTCTTTAAGAAGGACTTTCTTTGAAATCAGATCCTTGACGTAACAAAAATACATGTGAAATTCAAAATAAATTGTATTCTTCTCGAGTGAATTTTGATAAATTAAGTAGAGATTTTTTGCAATATGTGGACACATGTAAAATATTTTTCAAAATCATTTTTTAAGAAGGACAGAAATAGGAAAAAAATTATTGAAACTAACATGGACATAAGTAACACTTACCATTAGAGTGTCTAATCCTTCGTACTCAAATGTACCAAGATTAAAGAGATTTAAGGTAATATAGTGACTAACACCTGAATTAGGGAGACATTGAGTATTAAAAATAGCTAGTAAGTTTGACATAACACTTAAGTTGATTGATGAAGAGAATTTAAGATGAGTAATATTAAAAATAGAAGAGAAATTCTTAATAATTTGTGATATATTATGCAAATAAAGTAATAGTGGCTAAAATATAAGTAATAAGTTTTGTAGTTATGGTTTATATGGATAAACTATAAAATATAGAGATATATTAATCAGCTTGATTCGATATTTTTGAATTGGATTTAGATGTAAATTGAGCTAGTGTTTCTATTGGTTCCTTCATTAATGAGTTTTTAAGTTCTCTTGAGCTTAAACTCTGATACCATGATAGTTTATACGAAAAATGAAAGAGATGAAGATGAATATGCAGATAAAGAAATGAAAAAGCAAGAAGCAAAACAACATTCATTTCTTTGAATTTTATTAAGTTGAGTAATTGCATTGTATTTATTTTTATGGTTGATCAGTTTATATATAAACTCAACAGATGTAATGTAAAGGCAATAATATTGTAAATAATTGTAAAAAAATAATGAAGGAATAATAAATTAAGACTTTTATATCTTTTTATCCAATCAAAATTATTTTCTTACTTAATACATTTTCATTTGTAACCAACTTTTGGCTCATTATTTCCATGTCAACTATCCATATGCTCTTTTGATTTCATTTGCATTTCCATGGTTGGATGTATCTTGATCTTTCATTGTTGTATTTTCAATATATACTTCAATACTTATAATTCTATAATTTTTTAAAATATTAATTTATTGATGAGTGTTCAAGGATAAAATGTATCATTTTATGAAAAAATATGAAAATTTCATATCGTTTTATATTGAATATCATCTAATTAAATATCCTTCAAATTGAACGATTGTTATTTATACATATTTAATGTTGAATATCGTCTAATTGAATCTTATTCAATGTCATTGATATGTTATTTTTGTTGTTTTAAATTTTAGAGATGTTATTTTTTATAATTTTTTAACTATTAATCATTTCCAAAATATGACAATATAATTTTCGAAGCCAATCAAATTAGGAAGGAGAATAGTACCAGTAGTTATATAATTTTAGGTAAAAGAAGCGTAATAGTTGGTTTTTAATTTGAACATTTTTATAATATAATTTTTATAAATATGTACTTTAGTTTTAAGAGTGTATTTTATTCTTAAAAATGATACTTAGAAATCTTATAGCTTTAGACTATTTTGACTAAAGTATATTTTAAAAAAAAAATTATGTAATTAAAACATTTTTATTAAAAGTAACATGAATAAAACTTTCAATTTGAAAATAAATGAACTAAAACCTTTATTTTGTAATTGCTATCTTACCTTGTGGGAAAAATGATGAATTTTCTAGAAAACTGGTACCTTTCTTACCTTGTGTTTTATTGATCTAAACTAATGAGTACTTAATATTTTTACTCATTTGAATTAAGAGTTAATATTATTCTTTAAATTAGTTTTTATTTTTTTAATACATTTTTTTATTAGTTGATTTTTTAAAATTGATAATATTCATAATTAATGTCAATTTTATTAATAATAATAAAATATAATTAAAAATTAATTTTAAAAAATATAATTTTATGGTGATTAATAGAAGTAATTAGAAAGCCCACGTGGTTATAGCAAATTTTAGGATGCGTAAGCTATATAATATTATTACAAGGAAAAATAATTAGATAAAATAACATTTAAATTATATTTTAAAATTTATAAATATAAAAATAATAATTTTTTATATTCAATTTACATATTTTTATTACAAACAATAACTCAATCCAAAATATTTGCATCTAACACTATTGAAATGGTTTGTAATGAATTTTAATTATTTTAATTTATTTAATATTAAATTTTAATATATTAAATTCTAAATAATACAATTTATATCTTATTTTTACTATTATATTTTATTAAATATATTATTATACATAACTTTTTAAATAATTGTAATAATATATTATTGTTTTGTTTTACCGTTTTGTGCACAGTACCAACTACTAAAGACAGCAATCACATCATCGCATTAAAATTTATACACTAACTAATGAGTTCACGCCACATTTCCAGACACACACTCTCCCTTGTTTCTTTATTTATTGATACGATCCCAAGCGACAAATCCAAAGGTCACTTTTACTTTTGAAATGATGAATTCTTTGTTTGCTATTGAATTTATTGGGGTAACGGTAGTTAGTGAAAAAGGCACATATAAGTCACATTACTTAAAATATATTTTCATAACAAAAAATAATAATAATTAAATATTTTATTTTATATTCAATATATATACTCTGTTCTAGAACTGATGAAAAGCAACCCCAACTAATTGAACAGTTTCAGTGTTTTTAACCTTTTAGCCGGCCTATGGTGGTTGCTGCTGGTGCTTGGCATGCTGCAATGATGGGAGGGCCTGCACTTGGGGTTGGAGTTTTTATGGGTGCTTGGGTCATGGGAATGAAGAGTGTGAATCAGTTCCTAAGGTTGTGGAAGCATTGAACAATGTAAAAGCAGCTTATGCTGCTACGAGAGATTAACACAACCTGGTGATGTGTACTCCTTTGGCTGTGGAGAATCATCTATTTTGACAGGGTAAAATAAGAATAAAAATTAATTATTTTACAGAGAAAAAAAAAGAAATTAAAATAATTAATTAAGATTTCTATTTTACCTCTGCCAAATTATTTAAAATATGGATTTATTTAAAAAAATATGAATATTAATTAAGAACATTTTTTTTATCATTAAGTATTAATGATGTAAAATTTTTAATGAAAATAATTATTATAAAAGGATTAAACTAAAGTTTTTTTTAAAATATGAATATTAAAATAGAATTTTTTTTAAAACATATTCAATTTATAAAATCGTGGACTTAACACACAAATGCATACAAGATTGAAAACCGAAAAGGATGGTAATAGCAGTATTCGAGGGAAAGAGACAGGAACATTCATTATGAGCTCAAAATTTAGAAAGAACGATCACGTGACACCCATGAGTAATCCCACTTCACAGTCCCATATCTTATTACATCTATTTTATTTTTTTTGTATTGTATTTTTATAGTACTATAGATAATGCTGGTGCCTGGTTGTCACCAATTCAGACTCGGGTCCACATGTACAAACGGAACCCTAGACTTTATTAGGTTAGGAATTTAGTTATTAGAAAAATTGTGTTACAGTTTTTTATTAAATATTATAAAATTTGAATAGATGAATAAAAAATGGAATAGAAGAGATTAAAGTTACGTCCCATTCAAATTATTTCTCAAAATTTAAAAAAATTGTACCTATTTAAAGTATTTAAATTTTTCTAAAAGTTATTACACAAAAAAAAATTTAAAATAGTATAGTGATGTCTAGAGTTAATTAGAGTTAATAAACTACATAGAACTTGCACGAAAAAACTATATAATCTTAAAAACTCTATAATTGATTAGACTTGACTAGAAAATTTTAGAATTTTATGTCATGTTGTAGACAAAACTAAAATAATGTAGATATTTTTGTACATTTTAGACATGATAGAATCTAAAAAATTGTGACATAACCTTAGGCTTGATGTCACTATAAATAGCCATTTTGGCCATTATTTGTATTCATCGTTGAAAAGTTGTAAGATAACATCTTTAGAACAGTACAAAACATTATTCACTAACTTTCTTCTATTCTTACTTTGTTATTAAATTATCTAAATTTCTAAATCACTTTTTAGTGTTTTGTTCAGATTAGAAGATAAACGTAGTGCAATGGATAGTGTTAAATACCGCACGATTATTAGTTAAAGTCTAAGATCGTGACAAGAAACAACCTACTTAAACAAAGAAAACGTTTGTGTAATTGTTACAAGTGATAACAATAGACACGATACACTGGATATTTTTTTTCTTTTCTACAAATAAACTTCTAATCATTAGAAGGGTAGTTACTGTACTGATATTATAATATATATTTTTTTGTCTTCAATAGTTGCATGCCAAGGATAAGATTCCATGGTTGCATGCTAAGGATAAGAATACTATCATATAGTTACCACATGCTTGATTTAATCCCAAGTCAAATACATCACTCAAACCTACACAATTACCTCTATCAGTAAATCGAACTTTGACTTACCCATTTGTGTGTACTAGACAATTGAAAACGTTAGAAAATAGAGAGAGAAGTTAGTGGCTACTTTACTTTCTTCACCAAAAATAGAGATTGTATTTCATTTGTCACTTTTTGCTCAATAATTGTCAATTTCTTACTACAATCGAATCCGATAATAAAGATAATAAAGTGTTAACACCAAAGATGGTGCTGTGAGTTCAAATCCCTGTTCTCATAATTTAAAATAATTAGTGTATAAGTAAATAAAAACATTAAAAGCTTGCAAAAATTTGAATATAAAAACACCAAAAGTCCAATTAAACTTCTGGGGTCGCTTTTATTTTCATGTTTAATGAAATTTTAACATACCACCTAAAATTAATAGATAAAAATGTTCAAATTCAAATAACCTAACTTACCGGAATCCTAGTCCCATAGTATGTTTCCCAAAAATTAATTTCATCATCACCAACACAAATACGAGTTTATAATGGGCAAACGGCAAAAAGGTATAACTCAAATCATACGAAAAATGAAATACTTCACATTATCGTGGTATGGTTTTCTGGAAGTTCTAAATACTGCAAAATAAATATATTAAATTACATTTTTAAAAAGTGCATATTGAATTAATAAAGAAATGGATATGGAGGAATAAAGATTCATAAAAGGACACAAATGAAAACAAAGACAATACCTTCTCTTTCTTGCAGCTAAATCCACCGAAACAATTTTTGATAATACCAAGACAATTATCACCAGATAGAGGATTAAATGACCATTATCAAAATTCGATGTGCCATCCACGGCACGCTCTTCTTTTGCTGCCAGTATGGTTTATTTGCACTATGCTGCTTTGGATTTACCACTCAACATGATCATCCTCAGCCTGTGTTCATGATTACCTCCCCAATTATCATTAAATAGAAATGAACTCTCACACCCATGACTCATGAAAACAAAATCATAAAATTGTGAAGTGTGCAGGAGAAATCATACCATACCAGTGGGGACGAATAAAGATCTACCTAGCTAGTGCTGTCCTCCAACTTCTCAAATTTCAGGACAATTGCAGGATGGTTTCTGCATTTTGAACAGTTCAATCAACCACCTTAGCGCTTTGCATACCATCTCTTTCTTTTGGTTTTCAGTGGAAATGTTATTCTCAGCTTCATGTTCAGTTCTTTTAGCGTCTAATGACAAGCATAGCCCTGTGAACCACTCCTCGAGAAAAGCAGCTTTCTACATGGATATAAACAAAGAAAGATTTCAGTCCAAAGGAACAAGATCAAGGGAGAACAACCATAAAAAGATGATCAGTTAATAATGCGCGGCAAAAAAATTAATACTAATTGTCATGCTCCGACAGTAATTCTTTAGTGCCAATAAGCCAGAAAATTTTCTAAAATATCAAATTTGTAGTTTTGATTTTATTAATAGTTAAACAAAATAGCATTAATTAATTATCTCACTTTACACTTTACAGTATGATTCCATGGATCAAAATAGTCAAGCATGTTTTCTAGACAATTTGACCCTTTTTTTTTAGAACAAACTTTCATGTCCCAGTGTAATTTAGAAGAAACTTAAAAAAAAAATGAAATTCTAAAGAAAGATTTTTCGTTTGCTCTTTTCTTGCTCTTATCTAAAACAGGTTTTATAATATGTTAAATATTTTTTTACAAAATATTCTATTTGGCCAACCCGATTAAGAAAAATTTCACATACTTCAAGTAGCATTGTCAGCAAAAAATACAGTTCTCTTTGTAGAATCACACAGGCATACTTACTTTGATAAGATAGCCTTTCAAAGGTTCATGATCAGTGCTTGAAGCGAAACTAAGAACATGCAACATGGTTGAGGTGAGCTGAATCAGATACAAGAGAGATTCAATCGAACAATCTAAGGGCAAAATTAAATTAAAAGGACAAATTAACAATCATTAGTATGTTACTAACACGATCAAGCTCTTCTAATGGGCAAATAGTTCTTTCATTCGATTGAACATGGTAAATATATCATTATTTTATTTCCTTAAATTTATGGCTAAATGGCTCATTTCTATTTAAATGCATCCAAACAAATGTTGGGGACTCAGATTTTTGACCTGCTTCTCAAGTGAAATTCTTACTTAAAACTAGATGGTGCTGAAACCTGGTCTGAACCAAGATTCTCTATGATATGCTTATGTTCTAGACCCTGAACAACATCAGAGAAGGATTTCCCATATTCTGCAAAAAATGAAAATAAATGAATAAATAAAAGAGATACAGTGTCAAAATTTAATAATCATATAATTCAGACATTTTTCGTTGGTTGCGACAGAATAGCATGTAAAACCCATACTCACCAAGTATCGATATTGGCATGGCCAAAGCTACAGCAGCTTGTATCCTGATCTTAAAGTTTGAAGAATCACGCAATAGCAGTAAAAGAATGCTAAAAACAGATGGAGCCCTGGCCTGCCCAAACAAAACGGTGTTTCAGATCAAGGACATTCATGCAATGCCAATAGAGCAAAGCTCTGCCAAATTATTACAAGCTAAAGAGATGGAAGCTAATTGAAGGCACAAAAATCAAAGAGAAAGAGAATACATGAAAGAGGAGAAGGAGAAAATTTGAGAATATGGACAAGATCTATGTTACATTAACTCTTCAATTTTCATGATTTACATGTGTCCTATCTTAAATGGACTCATATACCAGGCGTCGGTTACGGGAGTATCTGGAGGCAGACTTGTAAGTTATAAAATTTTAAGACACTTATAATAAGTCCAATTTTAAAACAAGGGTACTTAGACAAGAGAAATTATTATCCGATAAATTTGTATAAATATTTATGTTTTTAAGGCTTAATTAAAATTTAGACTATTATAAAGAATAATTGCTAGAAGATTATTTCTATAATAATTTCTAATATATTACTTTTAATATTTTTTTATCTCAATTAACTACTTTTATTATTGAATTGTCTTCCAATCAATTATTTCGATTAAAAATTGATCAATTTGATCGAAATATTTAACTCATCTATACGTTACGTGAAGTTATAAGAATTTATCATAAATATGATAATGAAATTATAACTTCACATATAGTGCACGTGATTTATAATTTCTTATAAAATATATAAATTTTTGATTAAAATAATTAATCGAAAGACACTACAATAATAAAAATAATTAATAGAAACAAAAAATATTAAAAAAATTCTTATAACATTGATAACTAAACAAATGTTTTCCTTAATATTAAATATAAAAATGAAATAGGTTAAAAAGACTTTTTTTCACTTATGTTATTTTAATATGAACACCAACTTACATTTTTATTAGAATTCTGAGTTTACCCTTATTTATGATTCTCTAAGCAAGAGCTCTACTACAACATCGAATCTAACTTACATTTTTCAGTTATAGGAATAGCCTAAAATAGTCATAATATGATCTGATTCAACTTCATGGTTCCATTTATATGATTTCCCCATAAACAACAATGTTCGTTCGATACACTGTTCCAACTTCACTTTCACAAACTTAAAGATATGAAAGTAATAACTTAGAGAGAAAGTAGCTTATAGGTCTAAGTAGAATTAAACAAGTCTATCGTTATGTTGTCAAGCCCTTTAATCTCCACACTTGTTAGTCTTGCTCCCACCTATTCGTAAAATAATATTGAATTCTAAAAACAAATAAAAGGAGCAAGGTGTAGGAAAACTAGTTGGGGAAAAAAACAAAGGTTGTTGAGAAGGGCCACCTTTATTCTATATTCTTTGCCTTAAATCAATTTCAGCCAATGAAGTCACCATTCGATTCAACTCCATTCAGTTAGAAAAATGTACAATTGAGTAGAAAGTGTTTAATTTGGCTCCGACCGATCAAGATGAAATCTAGCGAGTTTAACACTAGTCTAATTGAGTTACAATGAGTTGGAAATATGTCCAACTCGATTCAGGCAAGTGGGATCAGTTGGGCATGTGTTCAACTCAGCTTCAACCGATCAGGCTGTCGTTCAACCAAACTCTGATCAATTGGACATCCATCCAATTCTAACCCTTCAAATTAGATAAATATCTAATCAAAATTCAATTAATTGTTCAATAAAAATTAAGGATATCTTATCATAACGTATAAAAAGTCAAATAGGAAAGGATCATATCTAAATTTTAACTAATATAAGATGAACACAACATATAACCCAATATAAAAATTTTCATATTTAAAGTTATTAAAGATTAAAAGAGTAATATCTAGTTTACTACAAAAAGTTTAATATTTTTTTAGATCTACTAGATAAATGTTATAAATATTTCATTTTTTTAATAATAACATTGTAAGGTGTGGTGGGAAAGTTAGGCTTACTAGGTTAAAGGTTGGTGCCCTAAAAGGGTGAGCCAACACCCAAACCACCGTTGTCGCCTCTTTTTTTCCCTACACCTATTTTGCCTGCATGTTCGATAGTTTCCAACACAATCCCACACCCATGTCAGTGTTGTGTCAGCATGAATGCAAAGCAAATTGCAAAGTCTATGTATCAAAACTCTTGCCCAAATGATACGACATAAACATGGGTGTGAGTACTTAACACTCCTATTTGGTGAAAATTTGCATAAAATAATGAAAATAGATATGTCTGACACCCTGACACGTATCCAAAAACTTAAGACATTTAGTATCTTAAAAGAGTACGTGTAACATAGGACAATATTAGTTTTTAATCATGGAGTAGTAATTAGTTGACCTCATGTAATTATGTTAATGTCTTGAAAATAAGAAATCATAGCTACATATGCACAAAGATAGAAATTTTAAAATGTACACATACAATATATGTTTCATTCATACCAATCCATATCTTGCAGTATTAACGACTCATTTAGAAATAAACTACTGAAAGCGTGGCAAACATTTCACTGGACCTTTCAATGATATCCTCAATTTAGAGAAAAGAAATATGAAAATAACAATTTGAGCTTCCAAGAATTGAGATTATGGTACCTTAACATTCTATTGTAATATTATAGATTTTAGAATGACAAAAAAATATGAATGTAACATAAAATCTTACAAACAAAAGTATAAAAAATATAAAAAATACAAAATATTCAAAAGATATAAATTTAAAAAATAAAATTTCCAAAAATTTAAGAGAATATATAACAAATAACCTTATAGAAAAAGATATTTTAGGAGAAAAAGGTACAAGTCACAAGGGAAACAAAATTTTTTGTCTATCAGAGAAAAAGAAATACATATGTTATATCAGTAATAAGGAAGTAAATTATGCTAATGAATGCCCTAACATGTTTCAACATAAATAATAATTTTCACAAAAATCAAAAATCTTAGAATAAGATTTTAAGATGGAATAGAACGAATAAATAAATCATATATAGATGATACTTATAGTATTTATCTATTAAAAAAAATGAGAAAGAAATAACTGACTCATAATATGAATACTTAAAATATGAATATTTTTCGTGAGAAGATGAATGGTTTATATAGTATTATAAATCTAAACAATACTTATATTAAGGTAAGATTGAAATTTAAAGGTTATACAAATTACTATTTACTTCATATATAAATACATGAGTTAATATGTGTATAACTAGTAAATATGTATTCTTATAATAACTTTGTAAACATGCACCAAAAGATTTCATTATAAAAATTGTTAATAATACTACAATAAATCTTAATAACGTTTTAAAAAATATTGATATAATGATAGAAGGAGGAAAATTTCATACTTCTATTATATATCAATAAAAAACTAGAGTTGATTTATTAATAAGAAGTAATGTTTTAAACTTATATCAAACTTTTACACAACATTTATATAAGATAGGTCTAAAAACACTATACGGTGAAACAATTTATGTGTCAAAAATAAAAAAAAGTTTTGAATGTATCAAATTCAACTTTTATGCAATAATATAAAAAGAAAAAACGTAATGAGATAAACACAAAATAACAACAAAAACCTTATTTAGAAAACATTTCATTAGATATAAAAGAGAAACAAAAATGTTTTTTAATGAAATCTAGGAAGATAAAACCTTAATAAGTATCAGAAAATTATTAAAAGTGGTAAACTTAGAAAATCCTTTAGATCCAAAAGTAAACAAATATAAGATAATTACTAACATAAAATAAGAGACCGTAACAAAGTCATTAGATTAAAACCTATTATTTATACTCCAAAAGATAAGATTGAGTTTGAAAAATAAATTTAAGAACTTTTGGAACTATGAGTCATAATACCAACTAATTTAACACACTTTAGTTCATCATTCTTAGTCAAAAAAAAAGAGAATGATAATAAACTTCAAAACATTGAATAAAGAAATCATTGATAATGAATATTTTATTCAAAAAAAAAGAAAAATTATTATCATTAATAAAAAGAAACAAATATTTCTAAAGTTTTGATTACAAAAGAGAATTTTGACAAATAAAAATGAATGAAGAATTTCAAAAACTAACACCATTTTGTTTCCCCCAAGGACAATTCTAATGGATTAGTGTACCATTTGAATTAAAATTAGCTTCATGTATCTTTCTAATGTATATAGACAATATCTTCAAAAATTACAAAAATATTTATTATGTTTATGTAGATTATATTTTGGTTTTCAGCAATAAATTAAATAAATATTATTTCGATGTTATTAATATTATATAAGAATATAGGAAAAAAACATTATACTTTATGAGAAGAAATTATAATGTCTCAACAAAAAATGAAGTATTTAGAGTCAGAAATTAAAGATAAAAAATATACCCAAGCCATACCCGAACTCACTTCTCATGCACGACCAGAAAGGTTTTTTGTAAAGCTCGTATGAAAAAAGAAAGAGCTTGAATTTATAAGCAAAATTTCCCTTCTTTGTAAGGATTTTCTAGTGAATTAAAAGACAAAAATCAATTATAAAAAATTCTTAATATGTTTAACATATGCTAAAGTATAAAGCAAGAAACTTACATAAATGCAAAAATCTTTACAAGTAAAAGTACAACTAAAAAATTTACTAACTTTATATTATCTAGGTCTAGATGATAAAATGATAATTGAAACAAATATTTCACATGAATATTGAGGAGTATTTTTAAAAACAAAAATAGATGAAAAAGATGAATATCTTTGTAGATATACATTAGGATCTTTCTATGATCTAGAATTAAAGTACCATAGTAATGAAAAGAAATACTTAGCTATTAAAAAAGTTATTCAAAAATTTACAATATATGTAATAAATTTCAGATTCATTGTCATAATTGATAACAAGAATTTTTATTATTTTTAAATAACTAATATTACAAGTGATTATAAACGAAAAAGATTAGTTAGATGACAATAGTGATTTAACACCACTACAATTTTGATGTTGAATATCTTTCAAGAAACATAAATAGTTTAGTAAATACCCTTACGAGATAATTAACATCTTTAATTATTTTTGTTCTTCCATGAATGTAACATCTTGATATCATCATCAAGATAAAGGAAAAGCATATAATAATTCTTTAAGAACAACTAAAGATTTTGTACTTAAAGAAATCTATTTTGGAGATAAGAATTAAATAGAAAGAATTTAACATTTCAACACCAATATTAGTGTCCAAAAACTTTAAAGAGGAATCCACCTTAGATATTTTTTTTAATAAAGGTCATTCTTCTAAAGAAGTAATTCAAAATGAAATAGAATAACCTAACATTTTAAAAGAGAGTAGCACATCGAAAAAAAATGAAAATGCTTAATTGGGATAAGAAGCAAAAAAATTGACAAAAAAAGACTTCTGTGGTATATAATTGTTCAAAACTAGGAACTTTTAACAACTGACCTGAAGGAAGCAAAGCTATTATAGGATTTAGTGGAATAACTCATAGAGCTTTCACTAATAGAATAAAAATTGAAAGTAGTGATACTAATTATAGAGTACCAAAACTAATAACTCTAGAAGATATAGTTAAAAATTACTCTACGACATTACAACAACAACTATCACTACTAAACTGGTTGAAAACCCTATGAAAGATAGTATGATCACTAATATTATTCAAAGAAATGTCTTTCACAAAGATAGTAAAAATAGTACGATTATCAGTACTATTTAGGGAAACACCCATAGGAATACATTGATCGTTGAAGATAAAAAAAACAATACAAGAATTTTAAATAAACCACAATGATTAAATCTATATAACTTAACCAGAAAATTTATCTATCAACATTTCAAGGATATGGAATTTTACACTACTGAAAAAGAATTCTTTATAGGTAGTAAATTTAATATTCTTGAAGGGGCCGATTCAATTTTTGTTTACAAAGCTTTTCATGTATGGCTAATTGAGAATCAATATTCATGAATTAATTTAAATAAATTAAATTATTATCTTGAAATTTTCAAAAAGGCTATCAATTACTTTAGGAAGAAAATAAGAGCAGGTGATAAGCTTCTTTATCTCAGATTTTTTAGTTCACTCATGGACTATAATGAAGAATTTTGTGTTAGTCCCTGATATTTTATCAAATTAGAGATTTTCAACACTAATATGGAAGTTCCAAAACCAATGGTACTTCTAGAAAAAGAATTCAATGAATTCTGTATTATAAGAGGTCAGATGCTAAGTTAAATTTATCATGAAATTAGAAAAGTTGATAATTCTTCTGAAGTTAAAGTAATTTCGACTAGTAAGGTTATAATCAATCCCTGGCTCTCACTGAAAAAGATGGTGAGAAATACATTTACTGCATTAGAGATCGAGAAGATGAAGATGCTTCATCATTTATATCATCAAAAAGACTATTGGTAGAAATTCACAAAGAGAAATAAAGATGTAAAACTCATATCTTCAATAGATAGATCGTGCTAAGGAAATGAAAGATTTCTATTCAAAAGCTAAAAGTAGAAAGTTAAGTAAGTTATTAAAATAGGGATAAAATATTGATTTTTGACTATTGTAAAGTGAGATTCATTAATATATAAAAGAAACTCTTATTTTCATTAGTTGGACATAGGTTCAACAATAGAAAACTTTGTGCGCTAAAAATTATTCATCTAACAATCATGTATTTAAAAACTATAGGTGACTAAGAATCTCTTAAAGGTTCTTAATTGACTTTTAGAATTATAATAATAATTAATATTATGAATAAAATGGAGTGCATTGACTATTTTCCTATTCCATAATAAGTCTAATTTGGATACTATATCATATATAGATACCAAAGTTCTTCCATTAATATAAGTTATTAAGGTTTGAATAAGCTGAGGCATAACATATATAATAAAAGAAGACGAACAATAGAATGAAAACGATCCATTAAATTCAGGTTTGATAATTATAATTCTAAGTCAATTTTAAGGAACTTGAATGATTAAATATTTGTTTATAATATTTGTAAAACAGATAAGTACGAAAATGAAGATAAAGAAACTAGCCACAAATCTATATGAAAATAAACATAAAAAAATAAGAAAGTTAAAATAATGTTTTAATAAAAAACTTAACAACAATTGACATTTTCAAACAGTTAGTTACAATTTAGTAGGAGAGCCATAGAAAAGAAAAGAAATAGTAAAATTAACGTCGCTAAACATTCAAAGATATTAATGATATTAACTATAAACTTTAATGATATTAGAACTATTTTTATAAATTTTAGCAATAGGAAGATATGTTAAATTTTGGGAAAATTAATGATAAATTTTTCAAATTTGACTTCACCTATCTTTTAATTCTACGGAGTTTCATTAAAGTTGGAGTGGCAACGGATAAGTTACATAACTTTTACAAAATTATCACTTTAACTTTGTCACTTTGTTTTATTTTTTTATTTTTTTAAAATATATTTTAACCTTACAAAGTTGAAATATAAGTTTTGTTTACTCTTTTTAAAATTAAAATATATATTTTTAAATTTATAATATTAAATTTTTTTAATTAAAAGTAGTGTAATTAATGCACTTAGTACCTTTCTCTCTCTTTTAAATTATATTTACCCAATTAATTTTGTTATTATCATACAATATCAATTTTATTAATTATATTTTAATATTATTTTTAAATAAAATAATTATTAATAAATTATATTTATATTAATAATAATTTAAATTATGACCGTATTTTTTTCCTTTACTTTTTTAAATTTAAAAATCGAAAGAAATAAATCCATCTTAAAATTTTGTGTATAGATGTCAACGTGGATGAAATACAAGGCTATCTTATTTAAATATTTTAATGAAATTATCTCATATCTATTTAAATATTATGAGAATAAGATTATCATTATTTATTGAATGTTCAAATACTTTTTTAAATTTGAAGATTCTTTGTTAATAAATAAATTAAAATAACTTAAGCTGTTATGACGTAGGTTTGTTTATAAGTAATTAAATTAAATATTTAAATATAAAATTATAATTATAATTGTAATTTTTGTTTTATTTTCTTAACAAATATTATAATAATTTTTATTTTATATATTAATAATCTCTATTATTAAAATATTATTATTTAATTTAACAATAAATTTTTTAAATATATAATTTATTTTCTAAAGAAAATATGAAAGTAAGAAAAGAGAATAGATAAGTCAAGATACTAATTCTCAACCCCATCGTACCTCCTAATAATATTGGAATTGGAATTTTCTTATAAATTTATGTTTATGCTGAAGAAATTCATTCTTGATAATATTGCACATGATTCTTATAACTATTTTGAGGATGTGAGTTTTCGCTTTTATATAAAAATATCATTATGTTTTTATTATTGATATATCTTTTTATTAAAAAATTTTAGTTTAAATATCAATATATTTTGACACATAATAGTTTAACTTATATTTAGTAAAAAAATAATTAATAATATACGTTAATAATTATCTTTTAGTAAAAGAATAAAAAAAATACTAAAATATTATAATAATTGATTATTTAAATAAAATTTAATTTAAAAGTGAAATAAAAAAATAGATAACAAATATATTAGCCTAAATTTAAATTCAAAACCTATATGGGATATATAATTAATAGGGGTTGTTATTTGAAGTCTACTGTAGTTAGCTTCTTGATAGTTGTATCAATTATTATCATATCTCCTTCATAAGATACGTTAATAATTATTTTTTAGTAAAAAATAAAAGGGAAAAAAATACTAATAAAATAATTGGTTGTATAAATAAAATTTAATTTAAAAGTAAAATAAAAAGAAACATGAATATTATAATAATTATTTATTATTATAAAATTAAAATAAAAAATTAATTTTTTATTAAATATGTGTTAAATTAATATATTTACAAAATTCTACTATAAATATCTATATATTTTTCATATAACATAATTTAATTATAAATTAATTTTTGATAATTTATATTCTAAGTTATATTTAGTATAAAATTTGATTATATGATTTTGAATGTAATACGTTGAGATATTAATATATTACAGATAATCAAAATGATATTAAAATGATTCTCTAATTTATTTTTCAATTTAAAATATTTTATGTAGTTATATATACAAATATATAGTTATTTTAGTAAATGTTCAGCATTTTGATCTATAAATAAAAATTCATTTAATTAATGAATTTTAAGTTATAAAAATTATTGAAAGTCATTACTTGTTCGTGTTTATATATATGAGATTAATAATTGTACACATTTTTATTCATCTTATTTTTAACATCACTTTGTTTTTTATTTTTGATTTTTTGATTTATTAATGCCACAAAATTGAAATATGTAAAATATCATAAATCTAAAAAAACTAAAAAAATATATATATTAAATTTTATGTATTTTTAAATTAAATTTTTATATATTATTTAAATCAATTATAATATATTATAACAATTGTAATTATTTTAATTAAATTTATTCACTTTAGATAATGAACCAAATTAGTCGCTTTATTTAAGTCATTGAAATCATTTAATATATTTGTTTAAAAAATGGGTTTTTAGGTTTTTTATTTAAGAAAGAGTAAATAGATTTTTTGTTCAAAAAATACCATCAAATTTTAATTTATTATTTGTTATAATTATTATAAAAATACCATCAAATTTTTTGTTACTTTAATATCATTAAATTGAATTAAATGTTACTAAAATATCATCAATATTGATTGGTTAATGAAAAGTTGCACGTATACCTATAATATTTTTGTTATATTTATAAAGTTCAATGATATAGAAATAATAATAAAATATTCATTGATATTTTTATAATATTTATGAAATTTAATGATAAAAAATTAATAAATTAAAATTTGATTATATTTTTATAAGAACATCTAAAGTTTTATAGTAAAAAAATCTATTTACTTTTTATAAAAAGTGATCATTAGAAGACAATTTAACTTTATATCATAATATTTTATTATACAAAATATAATAAAAATATTTTAAGAACTCATAAGTCATTTAAATAAATTTCATCCATATCTACCATTTTATTCTTATTTTCCTATATTTGTTTGTTTAATCAAATTCCATTATGTATATTACATCAAGTTTTCTCTCGTATCTTTCTCCTCTAAATAGTTTTCAAATCTTAAACCAATAAAACAATTTGAATTAATTTTTTCTTTGACTATATTCAATAACAATAACAATGGGAATATTCAAAACTTATAATAATATTCATTATCAAAATATACAAAATTTGTATTACATTTTAATTAAATTTTTTTATATATCTATTATTTCAAAAATAATTATAAAATAATTTACATAATTAAAATTTAATAAAAACAAATTTAAAACCAATAACATTCTTAAGTATATTTTCAATAAAAAAATTCAATATAATGCTTAAGATTAAGAAATCTAAGAAGGAACAATCTTATTATAAAAATAGATTTTCAATGTTGTTAATTGATTAGTTTGTTTAATTATAGAATTAATGAATCAACAAATTCAGATTATTATAACAGATAATATAACTAATAAATAATTAGTTTCAAGATTACTTATATTAGTATTCATAAATAATTTTTGTTTTTTTACAAATTCATTCTTCATGTGTCAAGTTAAGTATGTATTTTTGGTTTTAGATTTTCAATTAGAAATTGAACCAAATACACATAATCATGATTTAACTTGTTATCTTTTTGATACAATATTATCTTATTTTTTAAAAAAATAAATAATTCTTATTATAATACCATTTTTATCCTTATATAATCTCATTTTTAGCATGTAATATGCTAAAAGTCAAATTAACATCATTTTTGACCAAATAAAAAGATTTAGAAATATATTTAGTAAATAATGGTACTAAATGAAACCAATAAATTAAATAAGGGGATTGGAGTAAACATTTTATCTATATTTTATTAGCTAATTACTTCAAAATTAATTGTTTTTTTTTGTTACGAAAAGTTGGATTGTTGTTGTAAGGAGTGTAACCTTTTTATCTCAAAAGAAGAAGAATGATTGTAACCCTTTTCACTCGGTTGTTACCTAATTGGTACCTGGTAGAACACGCATTAGTTTGCTTTCATATATATATAATGCTTTGTGATTTGTTAAGTATTTATATCCCACATCGGTTAGGAGGAAGACATCAAAACTGTTTATAAACATGAGCAACCTTAACTCAATAAAATTTTATTGGGTTAAATTAGGCCTGAGTTTCTAACATGATATCATAGTTCTACTCCTGGTCTCTATGTGTTTGGACCCTAGGCTCTACCACAATCTTATTGTGACAATTATGTCCACCTTTGTCCGTCGTGGGAAGAAGGACTGTTAAGTATCCTTATCCCACATCGACTAGGAATAAAACTGTTTATAAGTTTAGACAACTCTTAACTCAATGAGATCTTATTGGGTTAAGTTAGGCATAAGTTTCTAACATGATTAAAACTTGTTATTTAAAATAAGAGACCATTGAATCTTAAGAATCATTAAGCAAATTATACTTTTATTTATTTTTGATTAAATTGATTCCATTTAATTACCTTGTATATATTTTATTTTTAAAAATAAATAAAATTAAATAATTTAATTATACAATATAATATATTTAACAAATAAAGTCTTATTTTTAATCTCTCTTTATGTGATGTAAATATGTTATTTTTGTATAATGTATTTTTTTATACATTTAAAAATATATTACACATATTTTTTTAATAATATAAAAAGTATTTTTTTAAGAATTGAAAATAAAACCATACATATAATTTTATACTAAAAAAAAAGGAAAAAAAATTGAGTTGATGATGCAAATTGATAGGTGATAGTTATATTAACAAAGACATGAACAAAACATAATATTTGAATATGAGTAATTATCAATAATCACATCTATATTAGTATAAATATTAATCAACTTAGTGATGTTTCAAATTATTCAATCTATGTATTTTTTATTTTGAGTTATTATAAAAATATAACTATTATATTAAAAAATTGATATTTTATTTTGATTATAAGGACATGAATTGAATTTGTTACAAAACATTAAATAAATGAATGAATTAAAATATATTTAGATAAAAACATTAAATAAGTGAATGAATTAAAATATATTTAGATAAAAACATTAAATAAATGAATGAATTAAAATAAAACATGGCATGAATTAAGATGATATTTAGATAAAAATGTTGAAAATATAGATGATATATTTTCAATCATGTTTTAGTATTTATTAATTTTTTTAAAATTTTTTCACACAAATGATTATAAGTGTAGTATTATGGTCTTTATTAGTGTAGTGAAGTTTCAAGACAAGAAAACAAAAATTTTAGATTGTTTTATTACGAGGACGACGAAGTTGTGTTTAATTCCACAAATTTAAGTAGAGTCGTGAAATATCTTAAAAAAATAACTTAATCTGCAACTTAATTCAAACAATTCATTTCAGATTATCGATAATATTGTTAAAACATTATTATCACGTACTTGTTTCAACAATAACTAATTTAAAATACAATGTGATATTAATATTTGAATTAAATACAAAGTTACTTTAATAATTATCCAATTTAATATTTTAAAAATAAAAAAGAATTTGCGGGAAATCACGTGACTATCGAGTGCTATAAGGTTTGCCTTGGAGTTGAAGTACGGGTTTTTGCTCCTCATATGAGGTCGCTTACAATTTTAAAAAGTGGTATTATAGTCTTGAGTTCTTTTAAAAGATGTATTAAATATTTAATTATTTATTTTAGTCTTCATTTATTTTAAATATGTATATAAATATATTTTAAATTAACTATTATATATATATTATAGATAATGAGTAATTCTCAATATAAAAACATTGAATTTTACTCTAAATTATTTTCAACGATGACATCTCTTATTTATAATAATATATGATATTTATATATTTAAATTATAATAAATTGAAATAGTTAATTTAAAATAACCACTGTAAAAATAAGTAGAAATTTTTGGAAGATACTATTTTTCCTCTTTTTGCTCCAGAGCCCAAAACCCTTATGCCTCATTCATACAGTCATACGCACATACTCAAGTAGCCAAATCGATCTTAGACTATTCGACCATTGGGCGGATCACAAAGGAAGCGAAGAGCTTGAGTGTAGGCGAGTTTGGAGATGTGGTTTGGTGCTTCCAGAGTAACTGGCATTGGTGTCGATGGTAGTCTCGTCGGCGGTGTGAGTGCGTTCGTGAGGCATTTCTCCAGAAAACGCGCCGAGAATCTGAGGAAAATTAATCCTAGAGTCCCTCCTCAAGAGGCCAATTTCATCGCACGCGATCTCTACGATCTCATCAAGCAAAAAGGTCCTCTCACTGTCTCTGATGCTTGGGTTCAAGCACAGGTTCTCTCTCCTTCCCCCCTAATACTCTGGCATATCTATTTATACGAAGTTAATGAGATTATATTAAGGTTATATATTTTATTGGGTTGCTTTTTATGCCGAGCTAGGCATGAAATGAGGTTCCTTTGGTTTGGAATACTGGTTTTAGTGAAGAGAGTATTGGCAGGAGTACTTATTATTCTTCATATTATTGATTTTTTATTGGATTGCGCCTCTTATTATGTTATGTTTTGTGAATGCGATGTTCAATCATTACTTCAACCATAATACCTCAAAATAGTTACTAGTCTGTGCTATTTGATGACTGAAATTAGCTTAAATGTATAATTGAAGAGCATAAACTACTTCTTGGGTTTATACTTTATAGTACCACCGTGTTCATCAATTCAGACAGTACAAGAATACATATAAGTGTAAACGATTAATGCTGATGACACAATTAAATTTGGTCTATGTTCATACAGTAACCGTTTATGGTAGCATACTTAGCTTCCATTTGTTCGATTTAGTGCATCTTTTATTCAGTGTTATTGCGTACAGTACAAGAGTTCAAGAACTGAAGACTCTAGAGAGACGATAGAACTCAAAGGAAGACTGAAAACTAAATTGATTTTGTGATCGATTCTTTGTTGCACTTTTAGTAAGGACAAGATTATATTGCTGCCTTTGCAACAACCTTAGGCAGTCACGATGTTACTCATGTCACAAAATCTTAACTGCATAACTAACCACATGGGCTAATTCTACTAATTTGTTTAACAAGAACCTGTGCATCTCGGCATAGAGTCTTAGACCTTCGGAATTATCTTTACTCATTGCTGCCTGTATTTTCCTAATTCAAAATTCATTTCTATTACTGATTTTTTTGGCTCCCATCTTGTTCTGAATCTACGAAAACTTCTAACTATGACATAATCATTATGAATGAGATAGAATTCTTCAGAGTCAGTGAAGAGGAATGCCTGGAAAATACCGAGATGAAACTGAGGGATGAGTACCTTAAAGAAGCATTTGAGACCCAAGTTTGGATGATGGTAGTGAGTGCATGTACTAGTGCACCCACACTGGGATGTTAATGACAAAAGTAGTAGAATGTAAAAGTGACAAAATGAGCACAAGTTTGTTTACCATAAAAAAAGCGTGGCATCTTTCATGGCCATTTTTGTTCCCATCCACTCTTGATGCATACAATAGATATATGTTATTAGCTAGAATCAATTCATAGACATTAGATAAATTTGCTTTGTAAAATATATGTTAAAGATGATAACTTATTAGTGCTTTGTTCAATCAGTTTCCCGGGAAAGAGCCCCCTACTTAATTTGTGTGTCATTGCTATATTTTCTTTGCATGATGAGTTGGCTGCATGGAGTTCTTTTGATTTGCTATTCTGGTGGCAAGCTTTGTGATTTATTCCCTGGAGTCAGGTGCCATCTTCTGGTTGTGTGATGTACCTCAGTTGTATAGGCACGATAATTGGTCTTTCTCATGTATTAAGCCTTTACAGATTCACATGTTCTTGGGCTTCCTTTCGTAACATGGTTTGTAAACTCTCATGACCTATGGCCACTATTTATTTGGTTGGGTACTCTTGGTTTTAAGGCTTAAGCTGGTTAAGTTTTTCCAAAACCAAATAGTTCACTACTTTACTTGTGCCTTTGCTTTTTCTGTCTTACTATTAAATCTTCTGCCACCAGAAGAGAATAAAATCATTTACAAGTGGATGAAATCTTGCTACATCTTCCTTTCCCTTCCCTTGACATCATAAATTCAAGATTTCTAATTTTTCCCCCTTCCCTTGATTTTTCTCACAGGAAACTGGAATTGGTGGATTGAGTAGTAAAACACACTTGAAGCTATTGTTCAAATGGATGAGGGGAAGAAAAATGCTGAAGCTGCTCTGTAACCATGTGGGTTCCAATAAGAAATTCTTACTATGTACTCCTGAAGATGCAATAGTTGAGCAAGCGAAAATGCCATCAGATTTGAAGCTGAAAACTGGAAAGCCTTCCAAAAAGCGGCGTAAGAAAACCAAATAAGCCTCTACTTGGGTACCAATCGTTGTTTTTCTTATGATCCATAATGCATAATACTTCCATTGGCTAGATGGGTCTTGATATCCTTTGCCTATGCTTAGCAGTTGTTTCACAACTTTGTGGGGTTTGGTGTTTTTGAGACTGACCACTTTGTTTCTGGTCTTCCCAACTTAATCTGGACCATCACTTATCTCACATGTTAATCCTCTTTTTTTTTTGTTGCTGAGGATTTTAATAATCTTGTTCTTGTATAATTTAGGAGAAATCAAATTGGTTGATAAAACGGCTTCTTATATATCGATAGAATATATAAGATATAAGATGCTCTTATTTAATGAAACAGTGAAAGATAAACAAGATAAATACCATTTTTAATTATCAATTTTAAATTTAATATTATTATAATCTGTTGAGCAATAGTTGAGCAATAGTTGAGCAAGCAAAGATGCCATCATATTTTAAGCTGAAAACTGGAAAGCCTTCTAAAATGCGGCTTAAGAAAACCAAATAAGCCTTTACTTGGGTACCTATGTTGTGTTTCTTATGATATAATGCATAATACTTCCATTGGCTAGATGGGTCTTGATATCCTTTGCTTATGCTTAGCAGTTGTTTCACAACTTTGTGGGGTTTGGTATTTTTGAGACTGACCACTCTGTTTCTGGTCTTCCCAACTTAATCTGGACCATCACTTATCTCACGTGTTAATCCTCATTTTTTTTTATTTTTGGTTGTTCCTGAGGATTTTAATAATCGTATTCTTGTATAATTTAGGAAAAATCAAATTGGTTGATAAAATCATAAGATCATGTTTGAATCAACAGTTCTTTTATAATCTAGCCTGTTTTCCATTCAAAATGAGCACACTTATCCCTGTGAATGAGCAGGGTGTAAGGTTTTTTTTTTTGGGTATTTATATTAACTTGTAATAGAGTTCATATCAAAGTCTAAAGCTAAGAAAAGCCAATCAAGAGCTTTTTAAGTCAAGTCTCAAAATCATTACAAGACAGAGCATATTTTGTTAAATTATGAGCAACACCATCTACTCTTCGGGGACAATATACACAAGAAAAAGAATGAGAACCAGTTACCAATTTTTGAATAGCTTCAGTAACGTGAACGGATTGCTAATTTGAAACCTATATATATTATTGACACGTTGAACTATATCATGACAACCTGTTTTTAAATTAAAAAAGAAGGTCTTGTCACATTGCATGTAATTCATTTGCTAGAGGGGTAAGAGAGACTGTCATATTATCGACCATAGCATCAAAGACTTGTCCAATTGTATCTCTTATAATACAATCAAAACTCACTTAGTTGTTTGCTGTCGAAATCGTTGTATCCATATTAACCTTTAAGATGTTTGTTAATGGTAAAGTCCACCGTTGACGTGGGTGGTTGGTACTAAGCTTTTCCTTAGTATTTAGCCTATGGAATTCTTCTAATAATACGGCAATTTGAGTACAAATATGAGCAAAATTTTATAGTTTAACCTTCAAAAAGGCATCTACCTCTTTCCTTCTAAATCTCATAAGCCATCACCATTAATATATTCAAAACGAGTTTTAGAATGTTTTTCAATCACCATTCACAATGCTTCAGTAAAAGGGAGCTTTTATTTTCAATAAAAAAAGATTCATTACGGAAAGAGCTTCATACTTATTTCACAATGTGACATTGCCATAAAGCATGGGATGTTGTTTTCGTAGCATTATTGTACAATGGACAAATTGGGTTGGATGTAATATGCATTCTTATTAATTCAGAGTTGGTGGGTAAAATACCTTTCAATAACCACCGAATAAACTCCACTTTGTTCATGACATTAGCACCACATGATTTCCTTCACAGAATGCTCAATTGTTGTGAGGATGAAGTGATTGTCGTGTCTTGTTTTTCCTAACTCAATTGACAAGCTTTCCTATAGTCGTTACTCGCACTATAAATTCCATTATATGTAAAGTGCCATACAAGATGACCAAGCATGGGTTTTGGGAGGAGAAGAATGATGCACATTGATGAAGCTTATCATCCTGGAAAATATTTTGTATTAGTTGAATTCCAAGTACCACTAGGCGTTATTAAATCACTCACCATTGTTGTTATAACAAACTCTTAGGTTGGGTGTGCTTGAAAGCATGAATCACGAGGTAGCCATTTATCATATGTAATATTTATACTATTTTCATCACCAACTCGTCGACATAAGCTTTCAACCAGTAGTGTATGACCCCATATTAAACCCTTCTATAAATAACTAGAATGAGTTGTACATTGAGAAAGGAGCAGGGAAGATGAAGGAACACATTTCTTTACTAAAACACGTGCAACTAGTGAGGTGGGAGCTTTAACAAGGTGCCAAAAAATTTTTGCTAGTAATAATTGATTGAAATCCTCCATTTTGCAAAAATCTATTTCATCCAATGACTTCGGCTTGCATAAATCTGTCCAAGACAACCAGTGCATACTCAGATTTTTCTGGTTTGTCCATCAATACCGAGCAGTCATAGACTCAAGTTCATTGTAATGTGATTTAGGTAATTTAAAAATACTCATAGCATATATGGATATTACTTGATAGATAGATTTTATCAAAACTTTCTTACGGATCTTAGATAAAGACTTTTCTTTTCATTTTCTCAATTTTTTTATACAACATTCTCGTATTATTTGAAATGTGCTATGTTTATCTCTTTTAACTTCAATTGGATGTCCTAAGTATTACTTATGACATTTTACCTTACGGATGTTCATGATATTCAATATATCATCTTTTAAAGTACTCTCTTGACCTAAGAAATATTTATGACTTATCAAAATTTACTTGGTGACTTATAGCTTTCTCATAAATATGAAGAATGTTTTTTACTTCAGTACATTAAGACCTACAAGCATAAAAAAATAACAAACTATGCAAAAAATAAATAAGTCATATTAGGTTCCTCTTGTTGCTTGAATCCCGTGAATGAGTTGAGTGGATTTTACTTTCAAAAGGGAGGATAAGTCTTCACCACCCAATAAGAAAAGGTATGGTAATAAGGAATCAGCTTGGCTCAATCCTTGGGATGGTACTAACACACATTGTTGTTGCTCACTTTGACAAAATAAGTGAAAATTTTGAGAAGTCATAATTTGAAGAAAATTCTTAATACTTCAACAAAGAAATATTTGTGATTTACGAGTGACACATTTCGTATACAAGACTTAGCCCATTTAACCTAATGAATAACTTTAGTTTCTTTTGTTATTTTTTGTCTTTCTCGATACATATTTTATATTTATAAATTAATTTATTACCTTATTTAAAAAGACAATAATTATGTTTAATTATTATTTTGAACAAACTTTTATTTTTTGAAATTTGAACAAAGTTTCTATTTTTGAAAAAATTGTCCTTTTATTCCCTAAGAAACTTGGAAAAATGAAAGTTTGAATAGTTTTATACTTTAGAAGTTTAAAAACTTTTTTTAAGTTAAAATAAATTGAGAAAATAACAAAAATATAATAAATCTTGTAACCATAAAAATAATTCTTTTTATCTAGTTTATGTTTTTTAATATAAAAAAAATCAACCAAATATCTCATATTCAGTATCATTCAATTAAATAATATTTAATTTGAATTACAGTTATTTAGACACATTAATTACTGAATACCGTTCAATCTCATTTAATTTAATTGATATATTATTTTTGTTATAAATTTTATGATTTTTATTTTATATAATTTTTTAAACAAATATTACATTTTTTAAAAATTTGAAAAAATATTTTTATTTTTAGAATATTTGAATTTTTTTCTTGCTTAACCTATTTTTGTTTTTAAAAAGTGTGAATAAAATTTATATTTCTAAAAGAGAAAATATAATACAAATTCTTTAAATTAAATCATTTGTATCGATTGATTACTTAGAGAAGTTATTTAATCTTTTAACTTAAAAAAATAAGTCAATTTTAGACAAATTAGATTATTTTAATATTTTATATAATTTTTAACTTTGCAAAATTTTTAGTTATATAAAGATAAAGTTTGGTTAGCTGTTTTTTTTTTTTTACTTTTTATTATTTTTATTATATTAAAAATGATTCATATAATTAATAATTATTTATTTAATGAATGTTTAAATTAATTCAATTATGAACAAATCATGTTATATTTTATATCAATTAAAAAAATTATTTTATATAAATTATTTTTAAGTAAAAAATATTTATTAAATTCAATAAAATCATGTCTATCATAGGATTAACTTTTTAAATAATAAAAATATTAATTTAATAAATTTATATGATATTTTATTATATTTAATTTATTTATTAAATAAAATTATATAATTATTATCAAGATTAAGTGATTTATATTTAATTTAAATTCTATTACTTATAAAATAATTATTATCATATATTAATTCATCGTTACAGTGAAACTAATTACTATATATTTCAAGAATATTTTTACAGATCACTTTATAAAATATTTCTTTTATACAACTTTAAAATACTTTAACATTAACTTTTTCACTTATAATAAAAATAACTCTAAAATTCATTTAAAGGCTTACTCTTTTTTTTTATTAATACTACTGTATGTTTATTAAATTTAAATGAACTAGTTGAAACCTATGGGTGTAAAAACTAAAAACTAGTGTATATAAACAACAATTATATCGTTCTTCCGCCATTGGGTCCCTGGAAGCAAATAGCAAGATAATGCATTGTAAAAATTTAGAACCCAACACAACAGTGATTGTGATGTACAGTGCAAGTACAAGGACCAAAAATAAAAAACAGCTTGAACCTCACTCAATGCTATACACATTATAATTCAATTTTCTTCAAAAACCTATCCCTTTTCAGTCATAAACCTTCAGAAGCATCCACAACCGAACAATCATCATCTTCATCAATCAGCTTGTACTCACTGAAGTGGTTGACCCTAAACTTCCATTCTCCTTTAACAGGGTCGTAGGAAACAAATTCAGCACCTTGGTCCTCTGCCTTTTTCTGAAGCATCTCCTTATATTTTTCGATTTTTGGCCCTTCAGTATACTGTTGTCCGGTCTTCTTGTCAAAACACTTGATGTTAAGAAGTGTTACCTCAGCAGGCTTATTAAGGCCTTGACCAACCGGCGGTTTCTTATTATCATCCATATACACAATAACTTCTCTATTGTTGAACTGAATAAGAGACTCCAAATCAAGCCGCCTTACATCTGTATCACCGAAAAATCTTATGCTTCCATAACCATGTCTCCCAACCACAAAGTCCTTGACATGGCGGCAGAACCCTGGTTCAGCCCTTTCCTTGGCTGCCAGTTCTTGAATTCGTGGCTCTGTGTAGTAGTCAGAGCGACGGAGCTTTGGCATAAGTGTCTCGATATCTGCACCATGCTCATACACAATAGCAGCCTCCCCAGCTCTGTGCCCACTCAGTGTCACGCACGAATCCACTTTGTGACTAGAATAATCATCATGAACTCCATCAGATTTATGGTTGGCTTCGGCAAGATGATTCTTGGAGACACCATTTTCAAGTGCATTTTCTGCAAATATAAAACAGTTAGTCAAATGACAATGGCTTAGAAAACGTAATGGCTACCACTTTTATATTGATTTTATTGAAACAACCAACCCCTTTTTTCTTCCTCATCCCGCAACACACCAGAAAGGCCAAATTGGCCAATGACGACATGAAAATTTCTTACACAACCTATTAACAATACTCCATAAAATAAATATAGGCTCCTCGTGGAATCCAAAAGTACAAAGTCACTGGAATGAGAACCAACCAGCTCTAGTCATCCATGAAAAAGTATAAAATTGCAGACTACTTAATAGTCAGTGGAATGATGTAGAAATCAACAGTAGTTTCTTTTCCAAATTTTGACGTCATCAAGAAATAGTGATCTCTCTTTTATCAATAAAAGTAAAGCAGTAACAACCAACAGTTAATAAAATAATTTGTCTACCAAATAACTTAAATCTTTAGACTTCAAAGCAATGCTTGAGAAAGACCATCTAACAGCTGCTGATTGGTTTATCAATCCAAATGGTTTTGTACGAATCAGGCATCCATCAACTTACAGAAAGAAAAGAAAAAGATAAAATGCAAAATAGATTAGATAATTTAGATTCAATTCACCACTCCCAATGAGTCACAATTTTTTCTTTGGAACTATACATGACAGAAACAAATACTTACTCCCTTTATCCTTGGATTTGGAGCTACCTTCAGGGGGACAAGCCTCTTCACGGATTTTCCCTGAATATGAAATCACAATGGAGAAATAAAAACTATAAATCTAGGCTGAAGTTATTAAGAATTTCTAGAACCAGCAGTAGTAACTTTCCAAAAATTCCCCAGATTCTTATTCCAAATAATGAAGAGGACCGACTTATTCACATCTAAAGGTATTTAAAATGCAAGTCTTATGAGACATTTGCTCAAAAGGGAAAGGGGGAGGGGGAGGGGGGGGAGGGGGGGGATACAGCAATTAACTAATGAGAAAACCAGAATGCTTGATAAATGGTAAGTCATTATACCTCATTTACTTCTAATGCAGTTTAAGGCAGTGGAAATGGGGGTGGGGGATGAAAGGACAAACGGAATACAAAATCAATTAAAATACATTATGAAAAAGAGTGAATCAGCAAAATAGAAAACAAGGACAGCAAAGTTTTATCATATTCACTCATCAATCAGAAACAAAGAAGGGTGCATTCAATAGCTTCAACATAAAAACAAAAAGCATCTTTGGATAAATTAAATTAAATTAAATGTGTCTAACTAAAGGCTCGTTTAGATATGCTTGTCTTAAAAGTGCTTTCAAAAGAAGTGGTTAAAAAAAGGTAGCAAAACAAGAATTAACGTGTTGGGTATGAAAATGTAAAGATTAGTTATTATTTAAGTGATATTTCACCAAAACCACTTATCTCAAATTCTTCCAAAAGCATTAATGGTGATTCTAAATTTTTTGGAGCACTTCCCATAAGGAGTTGCCAAACCTATCTCAAGTGTTTTCTAACATCTAAAAGTAGTAGTTTGTGGTCTATTGAGCAAATGGACAATAAAGTGATTGCAAGTTGAATTGGTTGTAAATCATCAGAAAATTAATTGCAAGGTAATATTCACCATTCTCATGTATTGGAGCAGAAGCACCCTTGAAAGGAGATGATTTCTCAGACTTCGAAGGCCACTGTTCAGTGGGACGAATAACAAGAGCTCGGGGATTCTCCCTAGGAAAGAAGAGAGCATCTGCTTTAGGCGTACTGTATGTTTCTTCTTCATCACTAAAAAATGGAGCCTGCAGCAATAGAAGTGAAGTGACAACTTTCACATCCAAATACAGCATTGAATGGAATCAAGCAAAACTTCATCAAATAAATTCAAGTTTAGAGAGGCAGGGGTTTGGAATTTACCTTTGGACCATCATTCTTAGGATGATATTTTCTGGCAGGCAACCTTATCCGCCTTTGCGATATATGTCTAGATGTCAATAATGACGATATTCTAACAGGAGCAGGCTTCTCCAATATCTAACCAAAGAGAAACCCCATCAAATAGTTGTGCTAATTATGATATCTCCACGTTAGGCTTTCAAGCAGGCCACAGGTCCACAATGCTAAAACAAATTGAATTTTTAATGCCAATAAGAAAAGTTCACAGCTAATTCATACTCACAGGCATGTTAGCTATTCCATATTGAACTGATGGTGCAGTTCCACCACGACCAATTGACATTTGTGGCATTGCAGGGAGTGTTCCAAAAGGATTCATAGTGGGTGCTGGCTGAGCAACAGCAGAGGGTTGAGTAGCAGACCTGTCAAAGATGAGTACAAAGAACAAATTACAAACTGAAGTGTAATTCCTGTCCCATTACATTGTAACAGCACTTTCCTTTTCTTACCTATCAACTCACAACTACCATGTCCAAGTAACAGAATGCATTGCACACAGCTTGATGCAATGTTAAATCAACTTATAGAACAACAAACTATACAACCAATACGTCCAAACAAAAGGAAGTAGACAGTAATACAAGTAATTTGAGAGCACTTCATATTGAAAAAATCTCCAAACTAAACTAATACTCATTGTATAAAAGTAGCAGGACTAAGTTCAACCTTTGTTTAAAAATGTATTTCAGAAACACAGCTGTTGATTCAAAGCTTAAGGCTCTTTGTATGGTAAAGCAGTGCACCTTGGGGTACACCTCATTTTTCAACCATCTTTTGTGGCTTTAAGCCACTTTAATAAGTTCATTTCATATTCCTCATATAATCAGGAAAACTAAAATATACAGTATGCAAATTGCTCCTCACCCCCAACAAAAAACAAATAAATCAATAATATGAATCTTGACCTTTCTCCTACTCCCTACTTATATTCTCCTTAGTTGCTGAATAATGAATGATTCATGATTTGTTAGTCTTTCTGCTTTTTCCTTACAGTGCTACAAAACTTGTGATTTGATAAATGCTAAGCACAGTTTTAACTGAGTATTTCACCTTGTCCTCCCCACCCCCTGCGATTATGAATCATTTTGAATAGACTTATGAGTCTTTCTGTTCATTCCTTTGCATTGTTACATGACTAATAAATGTTATCAAAGTTTTAAGGAATCATTGAATTGAATATGGAGAGCTGAATAATACTAATTTGATGCTGCTGAGTGCCAATATACCATCCATTATGGGTTAACAATTAATAAACATGGTGCTGAAGTATCACTTGTGCATCATTTTCAACTTGCTTGATCATAGTAATTGGATATGGGTTTCATTTTGATCACACTTGAAGATCTTATGGATTCCATGCTCTCATTTTTTTCCCCAATCATATTCTCACTTCTTATGACGGTTTTTGGGAAATCATCAAAAATTTAATGTCAGCTCTAAAAATAACTATAGAGAGCTTCATAATAATGATGAGTTAAGTAGCACTTTGATCTGCAGTGAATATTCAATTATGCTACTATTTGTTTATAAGCTTTTATTTAATTCTCTCCTTAAGTGAGGCTAGAGCCTTAATTTTCCTTCTAAAAAGGCATGACCACAAACAATCAACTAACAAAATTAAAAATCTTTACTCAAATGCATCAATGTCCCCAACAAACCCTCAAAACTATCAAGATTGGACACGTGCATATGAACATAAGAAAATCAAGAGATTCCAAAGACAAAACCATCCAATTCGTTAAACAACTACAGGCAATCATTCAAATGCAAGGGAATTAGGGCATAATCAAGGGCATGAATAGACATACAATTGTCCAAAGTTAGTCTGACCAAAGATGCCTGCTGCACCACCACTTGCATTTGCTACACAGGAAAGTTAAAATAACAATAAAGTCAACATTTAGTCAAAAATAGAAGAGGGAAAAAAATTGCCTCACTCAAAGGAGTAGACATAAACAAAGACTTCAAAGTTTAAAGAAACAAAAAATTTCGATTCAAAATGAAAGAGATCGGGAAAACATATGGAACAGAGGTCCAGCTAACCTGGCTGCATTTGACCAAGATTGCTAAAGCCAAAGGCACCACCAGTCTGTGCAGGCTGAGATGCTTGAAATGGTGAAGAGAAAGAGGGCTACATAGGAAATAAAATGTACATAAATCAAGCATCAATGAAGAAATTTACAATCCAACAAAAGTATACTGCACAGTTGAAAACATATGAAGACATGGGAGTCAATTTAAGAGACAAGAGAAGCTTTTCAAACGGTAAAAATTTGGAGAAACAAAACAAATACATGTTAAGCATCAATCACTTAATGGTTGCACATAATTCACAAGCTTAACACTATAGCAACATTTTATAAGATTTATCATACTAAAGTTATAAAAAATTTAAAAAAAGTGCAATAAACGAGTATAATGAAGTCGAAAATACTTTAGTCATTGATGTGAAATACAGAAGCATATAACACCTTATGGGATAATAGACAGACTTCCAATATTTATCAAGGGATACTTACAGTTGGTTGATTAAAACCCAAAGGGTTGGTTGAAGTGCCAATAGATGGAGTGCTGGAGAACAAGTTGCTAAACCCAGCAGATTGATTACCAAATAAACTTGATTGACCAAACCCTGAAGTAGTCTGCCCAAACGAGGAGGTGCTCTGTCCAAAAGCAGCACCTGCCTGCCCAATTGAAGGTGCAGAGGAACTGAACAGACTAGAACTAAATGTCGGTGTTGATCCTTGAACTTGGGGTGAAGAAAACACGGATTGCCCAAACCCGGGTGAGCTCGATGAAAATGGAGATGGAGATGAACTGGAACCAAATGCAGGTGTTGATCCAAATAATGAAGGTGTTGATAAGGACGATGATTGAAAAAGGCTAGGTGTCGTAGAAGCACCAAAACCTGACGAGCTGAATGCAGAAGTGGTGCCAAAACCTGTACTGCCAAATGATGGCGTCTTTGGAGCAAATAAACTAGAAGATGTAGATGACGAGAACAGACTTGAAGATGATTGACCAAATGACGGCATAGGGCCTGACAGGTTTGATGTAGTAGACGAACCAAAATTAATACCAGAAGACTGACCAGCAGGAAGAGGTCCACCTGAAATTAAACAAGTCAATCCAACACTTACTGAATAGTGAATACAAAAGATACAATAACTAGAAATTCTGATATTTTCTGTAAACTTTTACCCTTATCTCCTCGCTGATAATCCTCCCATCTAAGTTCCTCATGGCTTTTATCTTTATAAACAGGCATCGCAGATATTGACTCTAACTTTCCAACTGGTCCACTACTGCTACCATCTGGTTCGGGTGTTGGAGCATAAGCAGCCACTCTACTTCCCCCACTTTGACCCCCAAAAGCTGACTGTCCAAGGCCAGAACTTCCAAATGCTGGCGTTGTTGATTGAGCTCCTGTATTGCAGTTAGTAAGAATAAGAACAATGTACAGCACAGTGATAGAATATTAACTTCTGCATTTAAGTGTGTACTTCAAAATGATCTTTGATTCACAAACATGCATTGTATGCATAAAGTAGAAAGCAACAAAGTGATATGATCTGGAAAACACATAGAAACTCACCAAAGGCAGAGCTCTGGCCAAAAGGAGAAGAAGGGGCACCAAAAGGACTTCCACCAAATTGAGAAGTTGATTGGCCAAAAGCAGGTGTGGATCCAAAGCTAAAGGATGGAGAACTAGAAGCCCCAAAAGCAGAAGTGCTGGATGCACCAAAAGAAGGGGTAGTTGAGGAACCAAATGCAGGCGTACTTGATGAACCAAAAGCAGGGGTGCTTGAAGCGCCAAATCCTCCACCAGATCCAAACAAAGAAGAACCTGAGACCCCAAACCCAGTACTACCAAATGCTGAGGTGCTTGCAGCCCCAAATGCTGGGGTGCTTGAAGCTCCGAATGCTGGAGCGCTTGTTGCGCCAAATGCTGGGTTGCTTGTTGCACCGAATGTTGGGGTGCTTGGGGCACCAAATGCTGGGTTGCTTGTGGCACCAAATGCAGACTGACTGGCTCCACCAAAAGGTGTGGAGGAACCAAATAGACTGCTCCCAAACGCTGGCTGTGATGGTTGTGCTGTGCTTCCAAAAGGACTGGTTTGAGCAGAACTGGACCCAAAAGCTGGCTTCTGACCGAATACAGAGGATCCTGTTAAGAGATTCAAAAACACCATTATCTTCATTCATGCAAAGTATAAGGAAGAAATGTTAAAGCATTATAAGTTATAACTTAAGCTACTTGCAATCTTTGATAAGACCAATGGGAAAATTAATCAGATTAGAGTTATAGATGAGGACTACTCACCACTAAATGATGATGATGAGCTTCCAAATGCAGGAGCAGGTGATGCTCCAAAAGCAGGCATTGAACTACCAAAGGTTGTGTTAGAAGAAAAGGGTGAAGAATTTTGGGTTGCACCAAAAGCACCAGTAGAAGTGCCCCCGAATATGGAACTGCCAGTTTGAGAGCCAAAAGGAGGTGAACTACCAAACGATTTGGGAGCAAAAGGGTTGCTGCTTGCATTGTTAGACTGCCCAAATATTGGTTGGGAACCAAAAGGACTACTAGATGGCTGCCCAAAAGCTGCAAATGAATACTAATGGTAAGGTTCTATAAAAGATAAAAATGAAAAATATATAATAGAAATTTCATGTCAATACAGGTCAATTCAACAGTATAACAGCACAGATACTCTTAGTTCAAGATAAATAGTTAAATACAAACCAAGTACCGTTGCAAGTTGCAGGACCATTTTTAATATAAGGAAATAGAATTAGGAAGTACAAGAAAGGGCAGCAAGAAACAAATGACTCAGAAAGTTGCAACCATTAATTAACCATAACCACAAATACCTAACCCAGAATTGAATAAATGTAGAGCATTACAGAATTTCAACACATACAACGGGCATATAGACACGGAACTTAAAAAGGAAAAGGGGAAAAAACAGAAGGGACTGTAAAAGGAAATGTTGTGGGCTTCTACTCCCAGTATTAACCAGAAGGAAAAAATGATCACAAACAAAAATCAAACATGAATAAATATAGATGACTAGGGTACATTCCACCCTCAAAAAGGTAAAAGAATGACAAAACACAGAGAACACACCACAAAAGGAATGATAAACATATAAGAAAACACTACAGGTGAAATAACAACTCATTAGAGGAATTAGGTAGCTGCTTACAACCAACTCTTAAGTCTCTGAACATTATCACTGATAACCTCAAAAAAGTGAATAACACCAACTCAACAAAGTCGAGTTTCTCTTGTTGGACATTTGCTTCTGATTTCTTCTAAACAAACAGTTAAAAAGAAAAAGAAAATAATGCAAACTTGGAAATGAATAGCTTGCGAAAAGAAAAAAAAGAAACAAAAAAGGCAAACAAAATATACAAAAACAAAAAAGATAGAAGAAAACTTACGGTTAGAAGAACCAAACATCGTTCTTCACAATTCCTTAGCCGAAAACCAGTACTGGATTTTGAATCCGGAGCTGGAATTAAAACAACACGGTAATTAGAGAAACGCTTTAGCAAAGAATCCTCAAATAATCAGAAATGTGATTTGTGACCAAGTGCAAACAATGAGGGCCCTAAACCATCAGAAGAGGAAAGAGCCTCTCAAACAGATCGATTGAATTGAAGAGACAGCCAGAGCATGAAGAGGGAAACTGTTTGAGGGAACTATAGCTCGTCAATCATCAGCCATTCATGTTGGCATCACACTGAAACAGGTGACTACTTGCGATATTTCAACCCCATTTTGAATTTTGAAGACGTATATTCCAAACGGAAAAGGCGATTTCACTTTCTTTTTTTGTCATCTTCTACAAAACCACACACATTTCTAAAAGAAAAATTGAGGGTTTATTTCAACATCGCGAAGATTCCCAAATGTAAAAGAGCCGTTTTTTTAAAAAAAAAATTATAGTCATCGAATATTAAAGAACTATGATATTTCATAACACATTCATTCAACGAAAGAAATAAGAAAAATAAACGGAAAATTAATACATAAAGGAGGTAGGGCTTCGTGACTAGTACCAGAAGGAATAAATTAGGGATTTGGAAGAACTTCGCCAGTCGATCTGAATGAGAATATGGTGAGAGTGTAGATGAATATAAGAGATTAAGAGGGAAGGGCTTTGCTTCGCTAGGCTTCGGCTTTTGGTTTCGGGTATTCAGTGTTTAGAGCCTTTTTGTATGGGTCCGGGAAGCCGAGTTACAGTAGAGTAGCGTTAAAATTAAGCCCAAAACTATTATTTATTATAAATAAAATAAAATAAAATAGAATTAGAATTAGAATTATTTTTATTTGTGAAAATTAAAAATAATTAAATGGATTTATTTTTATTTTTATTGAATAATTAAGTGGATTTCTGATGTATGTAAGAAGGTGAAAACGTCAAACGCGGTGTTTCACGTGCTATATATACGCAGTCTTAACACCGTAGAAATCATTAATTTTTGACTTCCCAAATATATTTTCAATTTAACCCAAAACATAAAATATTATATTAAAAATATATTCTTTTAAAAAATAAAATAATTCTTTTATTTTTCTTTAATTAACCATTAACAACAATCGATTATTATCTAAAATTAATTCATGGGATTACTAAATTGTTATTTTAATTTATCTTATATTTTTAATTTATATTTTATTGAATAATTTTTATTAATTTAACATTATATATTTAATTTTAATTTATTTTATATAATAAAATTTTAAAAATAATAGGTAGATAATATTATTTTAAATAAATAAATTTATATTAAATTTGATGACATATTATCTATATATTATATTTAGTATAATATTTAATACTAAATTTAATGTATTGATGTTGGGTTGGGGTTGTTCTTTTTTGCGGAAAGGGTTAAATCGAGTCCAACTTCATGTCCTATTAACGTGATCCTCGTTTATATTAATGTACCATTATTATTTTTAAAATAAAATTGATATAATTATTATTTATAATTGAAAATAAAATAAAAAAATAAGATATTAATAATTAAAAAAATATATTTTAAATAAGAATAAAAACATTGAATTATTAATAATTCATTTTCATTGATATAATTATTTTAGTATTTTTAATATATATATTTATTTAATTATTAAATATAATATTTTATTTTTTATTATTAAATATAAATATTAATCCTAAATCTTTTACTCCCATCTAATGTAATTATAGTTCACTAGTGATCTATTGTTTCATGTTCATTTTTATGAGTAATGATATAAGTCATTTCTTTTATCTAGAAATTAAACACTTAATAAAATAAATTTTAAGTTAGTCAACTAAAAAATATAATATCAAATTATTACATCAGCCCAAATGATATTTTAGGTTATTTTTTGTCATACCTATTTGGCATTCATCCCACGCTATATTCACAAATACAAGTGATGGCATTGTCCAAAGACCTTCTTAGAGAACACAAGAGTGCTTGGAAGTTGGAACCATGTAGGGTTGGACTTGGTGGATTTTAATCAATTTTATCCTGAAATAAAAACTAGATTGATATTTGAGGGTTTTTAAAATATTAAACCAACCGCCAATGATCAAAAAGTTAGTTTAGTTGGTCATTTTTATTCCTAAAAAACAATAAAAATCTTTTTTACTAGTAACTAATAATACACAAAAATATATGAAAATGCATATTGGTGTAAAGCTTTTTAATCAAACAACAAATCATCATCTATAATAAATATTAAATTATCAATAATTATAATTCAATATATACTTTATTATTTACGTATTATCTGCTCATAGAAACATGAACATAAATTATATATAATTATTAAACTTTAAATAATATAAATATATATTATCTAAATTTTAAATTTTCAAATAATAAATAAGTTTAAAAAAGAAATTTTATATTTATAACAATAAATTTTAAAATATAATTTATAATTTTATATTAATTTAATAATTAATAATTCAAACTTACAAATGATTTTTTCTATAGTAAAACTACTAGATTCATTTTATAACTTTTTTTCAAATTATAGTTAATTTAAATTATCCTTTTTAAATGAAGTTTAGTTAAATTTAATTTAAAATAATCATTTAACCATATTTTTATTATACATGTTCACTCTTATAATCACAAATGAATTTTTATTTATAAAAAATATAAAAATATCAAATTACCTTGTTATAATTCCTCATTTAATTTCTTACTTTTATTTTCATTTTCTACTAAATTAAATCTATTTGCGGTCATTTGGTCGCCAATTATATCAAAGAATATATTTTGTATAGATTTTTTTTCTTAATACGAAAATGCTTCACGAGCATAATTTATAAAAAATATATTATATGTAGTAAGAAAAAATATAAGTTAGAATAATTGCTTAGAACATAATCAAGTAATAATAACATATTAATTGAGATGTGAGCAATTAAGCTCATTAAGTATAAATTAAAATGTTATTCTTTTATATTAACAAAAGTTGGTTTTAAGTTGTTAGAAAGTATTTAAAAGCTATCGACTAAAAAATAACGATATAAAATGTTAAATAAGCTTCGAAATTAGTTATTGAACGTTAATAATAGTTAGTTAATAACAGTTATGCAAGTTAATGTATTTCTAACTATTCTTAGATTTAGCCTCATGTAATTATCAACAATAACTATACTAAAAATAATTATATTAACCATAAGTAACTATTGGAAAGAGTTTGTTGCCTATTAATTAATAATAATTATTAAATACTAAAAGTATGTATCATAAATAGTAATGAGTAATTAAGAGCACATAAAAAAAATACTAAACTGTTATTAATTATTATTGATTGATGTAAAAAAATCTATATAATAATAATTATTATTAGTATTCAAAATAACCAACAATAACTATTTAAAAATAAAGTTAAAATTTTGAATTTTAAAAAATAATTAAAAATAACCATTTGAAGATAAAGTTAAAAAAATTAATTGTTAAAAAGTAATTAAAAATAACAAACACCAACTAGTGAAGATAAAGTACAAAAAATTGAATTTAAAAAAAAATAATTAAAATAACAAATAATAACCATTAAAGGTAGAGTGCAAAAATTGTTATTGGATAGAGGTAACTGCTTTACTCTCAATGTTACAATTCGGGCAAATACTCATTCATAGTACATCATTAGAAATGGAACTATTATTGTATATAATCCTCAAAATAAAAAGACATTTGAGATCTTCCTAAATGATTGAGTTTCCAGTATAGATTTTATCAATCTAGAAAAGAAAAGAAAAATTAAAAAAGAAGAAAATGAATTTAGATTGGTTAAACAAACTGTAAATAATAATAGATAACACTTATTGAGAAGAAAAAAACGAGAAATTAAAAAAATAAAGATGATAAGTATGATCGACAATAAAATTTAAAGTAAACTATAAAAAACTTAAAACGATATAAAAAAAATGAAATCTTGTGTTAATTTTATTCTCTTCCATTGTATAAATTTTTCATGGACGATGATAGATGAGCAAGTAATTTGATCTATATATATATATAATAAAATATTGGTTTGATTTTAATCGATTGATATTCAATTTTATTTATGTTTTTAAAAGATTTTAATTTAATATCTTGATATATAAAATAGTTCTTATATTTTTAAATTATAACAAAAAAAATTATTTAATATTGGAATTTTTATATATGCATTATATGTGGGAAAAAAAACAGAGATAATACTATCATTTAAAATTTTTGCTAAGCATCACAATTATCACCATCATTATCATACGTCTGACAAAACTATCGAACTCAAGCAACCTGACCTAAAGGATTTAGATGGATAATGTGTTTGGGAGAAGAATTTGAGTAAGGGACTTATATAAGAGTTATTTACGTCAATAATAAAAAAGACAATTACCTTACCAATAATATAGCGGTAGGGAATTAGGGCTATAACCATTTTAATCCATTACCAAAAATTTCGGAACGCATTATAGCTGCTACCATTTCTATTGTAATTGATTAAAAATAATATTAGATTTGTTAATCAAAATAGGAGGTGCTTAATTTAGAAGAAAATTCATGAAATGTGACTTATCATATTGTCAAAGATGAAAGTGGTTAACCTTGTTTGAATAAAGAATAGAAAAATTAGATAGCCTAATTTTGTTAAATGAAGAAATGTTTGGCATATGAAATGGGAACTTGAAGGCTATAAATATGACTTAATTTCTTCATTGTTGATAATCCTAAAAATAGAGAAAAACTTATAAGAGAAGTTTTTGAGTGAGAAAATTCTCTTGGGCTTGTAATTGCTCTTATCTTTTGGGTGTGAGAAAATCATTGAGAGTGTGGTTGTAACAATTTTCCACAGTGAATTTTTTCTCTAGTTGTCTTTTGACAACGGAAGTGGTTTTTCTCCAATTTGGAGTTTCTACTATAATTCTTGTGTTGTGTATTCTCTATTTCTCTGTTATTTGATATTCTGCTAAGGAGGATCTTGGGAGGGGGAATTTGTGATTATACCATTTGATCCAAATTTCCTAACAACTAGTATCAAAGCCAATTTCAAAGAAAAAAGGAGAAATATCAGGAGTCAAGATTAACATTGAGAAATTTGATAGGAGAATCAATTTTGGCTTGTGGTAAGTACAAGTCAAAGATTTGTTAATCCAATACGAGTTACACAAGGTGTTAAAGGGGAAACCAGCCCTTGCTATTGGTATTGAGTCCAGTAAAACCAATATAAGTGATGAAGATTGGGAAGAACTTGATCTAAGAGCTGTAAGTGTAATTCAGCTTTGTTTGGCCAAAAATATTCTTGCAAATATGCATGGAATATCTATGGCCAAAGAACTCTGGGAAAATCTTGAAGAATTGTATCAAGCAAAAGGCGTTTCAAATTAGGTGTATCTGAAAGAGTAGTTTCATACTTTGCGTATGAATGAAGGAACTATTATGTCTGACCATCTCAATGTTCTCAATGGTATTGTCTCTGAACTAGAAACCATTGGAGTTAAACTTGATGATGAATATATAGCTTTAAGGCTCATCTGGTCTCTTCCATCTTCTTATGATCACATGAAACCTATCTTGATTCATGGAAAGGAGAAAATAATTTTTTTAGAAGTTACTAGCAAGCTGTTTTCTGAAGAAAAAAGGTTGAGTGATGGAAGAAATGTTTCACCTAAAAACTCAGCATTGGTAGTTGACAACCGAAAGAAAAACAATTTCATGAAAAAGAAGATAGTGTGTTGATGGTGTGGGCAATATGGGCACCTCAAAAGAAATTGTCTGAAGGGTGGAGCTGATTCGACAAAAAGCTCAAATATCGACGGTGATGCTAATAGTATGTCTGTTTTCAAAGACTATAGTGATGCTTTTTGAAAAGAGCATGTACATCCTCATGGCATACTGCTAGTCTTTAAATATTTCCATGAAAGAGGGTGTGTTATTGGAAGCGGGTTCACAAGTTTTGCACACAGGCATTGGCTTGGTATAGATGCAAGGTGTGTGGTGGAAAGGATGTCGATGGCTGATGAACTCTCGAGAAAACCAAGTGTGAGAGTTGCACCATAAATTTCAGCAAGTTTTTTTTTCGACATGAACCGATGTGAAATTCTTAGAATTGGTGATTAGTTCTAAGTCGGTGTACTCTTTATGATAGAGTATGATAATTCTTGGTGTAGAGAATTATGATTGTTGGAGTAGACAGTGTTGTAATGGTAACTGTGTTTATTTTTAATCAAGATTGAGATTGTTGTGATTGATTAAAAATAATATTAGATTTGTTAGTCAAAATAGGAGGTGCCTAATTTAGAAGAAAATTTATGGAAAGTGGCTTACCATATTGTCAAAGATGGAGGTATCTAACCTTATTTGAATAAAGAATGGGAAAATTAGGTAGCTTAATTTTGTTGAATGAAGAAATTTTTGGCATATGAAATGGGAACTTGAAGACTATAAATATGGCTTCATTTCTTCATTGTTGATAATTCTAAAAATAGAGAAAAACTTATATTTGAGAGAATTTTGTGGAAAAACTCTCTTGGGCTTGTAATTGCTCTTGTCTTTTGGGTGTGTGAGAAAATCATTGAGAGTGTGGTTGTAACAATTTTCCACAGTAAATTTTTTATCTGATTGTTTTTTGACAACAGAAGTTATTTTTCTCTAATTTAGAGTTTCCACTATAATTTTTATGTTGTATATTCTCTATTTCTCTGTTATTTGATATTCTGTTAACGAGAATCTTGGAAGGGAGAATTTTTGATTATACCATTTAATCCAAATTTCCAAACAATTTCATCAATATCGGAATGCATAAATTGGTTAGGATGTAATCACATGATTACGACAGTTTTAGCTATGGATTTCGAAGGTTGGCGCTGTAATTCCTGGGGTTGTAACGGGGGAGTGAAAGTAAAGCCCTTGTTTCAAGTAATTCCCTTAGGCAAAAATGATGTTGTTAATTGATATTTGAAAAAACACACTATTCTACGTTGTCAACCTTTATATATTGGGTAATTTTCTCGAATTAGATAGATAGAAGCAAAGAAAATCAATATCCTTGGTTACTAACGTGGGCAGCAAAAAAGAGATATGTTTGATGGTCATAGAAAAAACGATGCATCATTAGTCCCTCCTTAATTTACTTAGCAACGCTTTTAGTCTCAACTATGTTTACTTTTTTCCTTTTATTTTATATTGTGATGAAGTTTTGATCTTTTACAAAGTTATAAAAGAATAAATGAATGGAAAGGAAAAAAAGAAAAGATTTAAATGATAAAATTGTCCATGATTTTTTTATTATGTGAAATGTACACCTAAAAATCCCCAAATTAAATGGGTTCTTATTTCAATATAGTGTTAGAATCATTTTATTGACCAATGTATTAAATTTCAACAATTTAAGAACATGAATAAAATTAACTAATGATCAATTAATTTGAGTGCCATTATGATATGTAACTCTTATTAAATCATGTAAAACATCCAAAAATATAATGCATATAATTTTTTTAAGTATGGAACATAAGTATAAAATTTTAGTGGATACATATAGATTTTTTTCTTTTTGAATTGTTAGATAATATAGATTATTTTCAATATCTTTTTTAAGTTATGGACATAAATATACATTTTTAATTAAAATTACATACGAGAGTTTTAAAATGAAACTACTAGGTCTAAAAGGGAGATGATGCACATGATTTTTAGTCAAAAAACTAAGCTACAATCATAACTTAAGAGGAAAATCATCGATCCATCAAACTACTTAATATTTTTACTATAAAAATCAAATGTACAAGTGCAAATTCGATTTTATATTACTCTTTTTATAATATTACCCCAATATATCTTACCTATGAGTTTCTACTCTATATTTACAGTTTTCAATACTAATACGAGCGGTATCCAAACCAACATTATAATTAGCTCTTCACCAATCAGACATGTTCACAGACAAATCTACAAATATGATTAGAACAAAAAATACAATTATTTGTATGCGTTGTAGAACAAATTTAATAATGAATGATCATAACTACGTGATTCAAAGCATATATCAAATAAATCAAATAAATTAACTAATTTTTGAACTTTAATTATATACAAGTTCGATAAATATGCTCATATATATACTAGCATAATAATATGAAATTAAAGATTCAAAATTAATGATCAGCCTTACATCTATGCTAGCATACCATATGAATATATTAGATGAGATAATAAAGCTCAACCTAAATAAGAAAAAAGTAAAAAGATAAAGAGATCTAAATGTAAAAACTTTATGCTCCTTAAAACTGCTCTATTGTTATGTGTGTAAATTATAAAAGATAAGTGATATATTTAAAAAAAAAACTAAATATGAAAATGTCATTCATCTTATGCGGCAAAATATAACAGGTAATTAACAGTTGATTAGGATTAAAAAAAACATAACAAGAAAAAATTAACCAATTTTTGTCAAGAGAATCTATCTCTTTATGAAGGGGATAGATTATTATCAAAATAAAGTTACATAAATGAGACAAGTGATCTATCTATCTCATAAAGTGACATCTTTCTCTCTCTTAAAACCTTCTTTTTTGTAAGTTACGTAATTTGACATTATCGATTAATGATTGTTTAAAGATTGGTCCAAAATGAGATCGATTCGTCTACTAGGGGATCGATCTCACTAAATATATATTAAATACATTTAAATATGTATACAATTGTACATTCATTTGAGCATTGTGATTACGATGTAATACATATTATCTTGATTCATGTTGTGAACATGTACTAGTAAATGAATGAGTGTAATCCTATAAAAAGATATATTTGAAATACGACTATTAAAAACTTTAACATTTCTTCGACTTTATTTGATAAACTCTATAACGATCCTATAAACAAGTTTACAAAAATATTTTGTCTTTAAAAATAATCAACACTCATAGTTCTTACAACATATTTTTCCAATTATTTTGGTGTATAAAAATATATGAATTCTATGAAATGATAATATAATTTAGTGGATATATATATATATATATATAACACTTTAAAATGACACCTTTTAGCTATTCTTCCCTTTTTATTTCACTAAATCTAAGGTTTCAAAAAATAGATATTTGTACCTTTATAATAATCTAAGGTTCATTCTTTGATTCATTCTTAGTCGTTCTTAGTTCACATTTAAAGTTTGTTGATTTGCACAAACAGTTTTGCTATCTAAAATCCCATTTGTGCATTTTTTTCTCTAATTTTCTTGAAAAATCCTATGAAACACAAAAAAAATAATCACAAAAACATAAAGAACTAATAAGAAAATACAAGTGAATTTAACATAAAAATGATTAAATATTAACTTATTACTATTATGAGGTTTTTGTTGAACAGTGTTTGCCGATCATAATTGTATTAAGTCTGTGTAAGATGGATATAAAGGTTATTGGTTTTGGTCGACCTACTTTGGTATTTGGAGTTAGAGATGAAAGGAAGAGGTACGAGGAACTTAACAAAATTATTGGTTCTAAGGAATCCATAACTCATCTTTAGGTGCTTGTTAATGATTTTGATGAGTTGCAAGTAAACACATGGAGCTCATTTATGTTCAATAACCTACGAAACAATATGTTTGAAAAATAAAAAATATTCAATCATTAGAGAGGAAAATCAAACTCTTATTTCTCTCCCAACAACAAGTTGAAACATTTTTGGCCTATTTGTGATAAGTTCAAAGAAAGCAACTAGTTGGACATCCAGAACTTTTCCTATAGATAATGTTATTTTGGATACATTATTGAAATTCTTTACAATAAAACAATTCTTATTGAATGTGTCGAAGAAATTACTTTGGCACGTGATTACAAGGTTAAGTTTTATCTCTATTTTAAGAGCACATATATGTTGAATAGTAAAAATCAATTGTAATGTTGTACAATGAAGGCTAAACCAAATTCTTAGAGATGCAAAATACTACTCCTATCTCTTTTCCACACTTACTATGCAGTGAACTAGAAGATAACATTTGGATTATCCAAATTGATTGATGTATTAGTCTAAGCTTGTCATTTTTTTCATATAGTTCGCATGGATGTAGACAAATTTTTAATTTTATACGCCGGATATTAAGCAATTAATTTTCTCATTTGACAAAATAAAATGTCAAAATTGATAGAGTCCTTTATTTTTATTAAAAAATCATCCCTAAAAGTGTAATTTTGCTAAGAGAATATTGACATAAGTTTTTTTATTTTTTATCAAAATTTTCAAACTAGTAAAAATTTATCCCAAAATTTACAGCTTCACATTCATAAATATCAAAATATCCTTAAAATATAATTCAATAAAATAAAAATAAGATTAAATTCTATAATATCTCTAGTAGTTACCACCAATATAGTTCTAATGGAAATGACCAGCAACCCATCGGAGCTTTGGTTATCAATCGAATATAACTTGTTATATCAACATGTATCTTTGTATGTAACATGTTATATCTACCGTAATTTTGGTAATCCATCAAATGTAATGTATTACATATATTTGTATCCGTGTATGTATCCTATTACATCTATCTATATCTTTATATGCAATATATTACATCTAACTATAATTTTGTATGTGACATGGTACATGCATTTCTAATGGAGTCGTCGATAGTGATTGCTGGAGATTTTATGGTGTATAACTTTGATATTATTTTATTTAAGTAATGTAATAAAGATATTTTGGTATTTTTATTTGACAATTTGGTATAAAACTATAAATTTTGATATAAGTTATTGCTAATTAAATAAAATTATTGAATTTCTTAAAAATGAAACTATTTATCTTAAAAACTACTTCAATCAATCCTTTTCACCAAATACTTGAATGAACGTACTAAATATATGATTGTTGTTGTAAACCAATTTGTTACCCATTTTTGTGTCAAATATTTTATACTTTCAAAGAAAACAACTAGTTAGATATTATTATTTTGGATGCATTGATAGAGGTTTTTTTGCGTAAAATAAATCTTATTAGATATGTTAAAAAAGTTAGTTTGACATGTGATTAGAAGGTTATATTTCATCTCCATTTCAAGATCGCATATCTACATGATAATGAAAATCAATTGCACTCTTGTGTAATGGAGGCTAAAGTAAATCCTTAGGAATGTAGAATATTACTTCTCTATTTTCCCTACTTATTATGTAGTGAACTAGAGTAAAACATTTATATTTTTTAAATTGATTGGAATATTAGTCTATATTTATAGTTTATTTCATATGGTTTGTATGGATGCAAGTAAATTTTTAATTTTATACGTTGAATATGAAGCAATAAATTTTATCATTTTAAAAAAACATATAACAAATTATACAAGCCAAAATCGATATATTTTTTTATTTTTAATAAAAATTCATCCATAGAGTTTAATTTTACCCCTTAATGTTAGAATATTGACATAAGCCTTTTTCATTTTTTAATCAATTTTTCAAATTAGTAAAAAAATATTTCTTTATATTTATAAATATCAAAAATATTCTTATAATATGATCTAATAAGATAAAAATAAGATCATATCATATAATCTCCTAACAACCAAATCCAATAACCATCATGGGTGATATATTGGAGTTTCGGAGGTCATTGTTGATGACACACCAGAGGTTTGGTGACTAATTAGGTATAACCTGTTACATTCATATTTATCTTTACATATAATATGTTACATCCATTGTAGTACTAGTGACCCATAGGATGTAACTTATTATATTCACTTGTATTTTTATTTATAACATATTATATTCATCTATATCTTTGTATACAACATTGCAACATAGAAGTGAGCAAATATTTCGATCAATCTACTTAAATTAAGAAATTTGATATAATCCGTCTGATTTGTAACGAATTGTATTGATAAATTTTATTGTCGGATTGGATTTAGATTAAAAATTATACAATCTATTTGAATTCGAATTGACAAATTTTATAATTCATTGTATCATATCCAAACCGAATTATTATTAAATTATAAATAAATGCATATTTTATTTTATAATATATTATATTTAAATAGTATGCATACCATAATTATATTATATTATTATTTTAACTTTAAAATAAATATAAATGTTTATAATAATTTGATAATTCTACGGATATACTTCTTATCCCTTTATTTATTTAGTTGTGACTGTAAATAATAATATTTGTTAGAAAAATATCAATTTAAATTTTAAATTTGTGTATGTTGTGTTTTATATATGATAATAATTCATAAATAAATTTCAATATTAATTTGACTTTATCCGATTCAAAAAAATTCGATCTGTTCGAATTCAGATTAAATTATATAATCGAATCAGATTTAGATTAAAAATGTTTAAATTCGTTCGAATTGGATAAGATTTAAATTGGTTAAAAACATGTAATTTTAATATACTATTCACCTACAATGTAATATGTTATATCTATTTATACATTTACATGTAACATGTTATACGTATTTTTGATAAATTGTAAATAGTAAATGTAGTTATGTGATAGTGTATGATATTGATATCATTTATTTAAGTAGTGAAAGAAATATCTTTTATTTCATTTTATTATTATTAGTTAAAAATTAATAGTTACATCAAAAATTGTCCATTTATGTCGATTACTAAATATAAAAATGTTACATTTTTTTTTGTGTAAAATGTCTTGTATTATTATTGAGTAATTGAGCACATTAGATTAGCAACTACTCGTTAAAAATTATTTGCAACAAAAAAGTCATTAAAATATATCAAATCCTATCGTGACAATAATGATTTATTGAAGTAAGAGTTTTGTTACTTCGTTTGGATAAGAGATTAGTTATTTTTATTTTTATTCTAAAAATAATGTTTATGGTATTGAATAATGTGACAAAACATTATTGAAAATTACAATAAAATACAAAATTCATATAATTTTGTACAATAAAAAATACTTTTTTCATCAAAACCAATCCTAATTTAACATATGTGAACTTGAAAAGGAAATTTTTAAATGCTTACTCATATCATAGTTAGATAAATATAAAAAAAAATTCCTTTATTAAGGCTCAAATTACTAGTTTTTATAAGTAAGATGCTATTTTTTGCTTCCTATGTTAACGGGTCAGGGTAATAATTCTTTTATATATATATTTTTAAATATTTTGTAATATCTAGCCATGTCTTTTTTATAGTTCTAGAGTGATTTATATTTCAAGATTTAAAATAACATGTATATATTATTTAGTCTCAAAATAGTACGCAAATATGTATATATTTAAATTTTATAAACTCTATATACAAATAAATATATATGATATAAAATTCATACATATAAAATATTGATGTTAATTTTTATCAACATCAATGATTAATGCATCTCCCGTTTTTTATATAGCTAAGAATAAAAAAATACAATTAAGAATTTGGACCATTGATAGCTTTTAAATTTCTCATGCTTAAGTAAGTTTGGGTAATGAGAAGGAGGATATTGATGTCTTTCTCTATGATATAGAGAGATGTATGGAGATATTTTGGTACATAGAGTTTAGATCTTAGTGTCTCTAAATGAGAGAATAAGTTATGCGTGTAAAATTAGTTAATTGATTTCGTATAATGGTGAACAGTGATGGATATTTATAGGGAGAAAATATACATGTTGATGATTTTTACCCATAAAAATAGACTTACATTTAAATGTTGAAACTTTTTTTGTTGTCGAATAATTAAGGGTTTAAATATTAGTCTTTATCTGTTAGATATTTGATTAATATTGAAGATTATTTGGTAACTCATTGCTGATTGGGCTAACTTATGAGTCGTATTGCTAATTAGGATCTTTCTTATTACACCACATAAGGTAAATTGTTTTATACCTAACATTAGCCCCTAAACTTGATAGGCTTAAGTACATGATCTAGGAGGTATATTTTGCCATTACATCACCATTTGGGTTCAATGTTTTTTGAACCTCATTAACGGTGTTAAGTTTATTCTTACGTGGCTATTATTGATCCATATGATGAATTTCTTATTTTCTTGGGCACACAAAAGCGTGCACGACACCATCATATTACCAATGATTTTTACAGATTCTCAATCAGACTCCCCAGTTAAGAAGTTGTATTGACGTTAAAACCACTATTTAATAGGTTCACTTCCCTATTTTGAAGAAAGGATATGAGTTCAAGTGTATAGACTATCCATTTACCTAAGACCTTTGGATGAGTCCTTTGATAAATGGTTGAGATATTTTCTTATCCCTTATTTAAAAAGTGCTCCCTTTTTATTCTTTCATTCCATTATTTAAATCACATTTTTGTGAGATAGAGAAAAAAAGTAGGGGAGCTTGCTTCAAGGCTTGGTGAATATTTTTTTTCTTTTCTCTCTTTTTTGTTTATTTATTTTCCAAGCACTTTATAAAATTGTAGGATTTTTATTTTTCTACCATCCAAATGCCTCACACCCTACGACACTTACACTTATTTTTCTCTACATATATAGTGATGTAAGACGAGATGATTGATGGACATGATCAGACTTGTCCATCATATAGATGAGCAAAAACTTGTTTGGACGAGTCATATAAGGTGGTCATCGAGTAAAGGATCAACAGAGGAGGCAAGGAGCCATGTTTGACTTACCATGGTTTGGGCACCTATGATGTGTTCGGTCATGGGTCGTCCATCTATGGTGTGTCCGAACATGGCATGTTTGACCATGGTCTAGCCACTTTTTAAGTGTCTAGACATCCATTGGGTATCCAACCATAGTGGCATCTTGGGTCTATATGGTAGTAGCTCGAGTCCGAGTAGTGGCGACTGGGTGCATTTCGAGTCGAGTGATGATTCTAAGTGGTCCCAATGATGTAGTTTTGTCCACAAGGGTTATTTATATGTGTTATTCCTTCCTGTGATGAAGACTTGGATTTTATCTTTATTGGTATTTCTAAGTGTTAATCGGGTTCTGATGAAGAAGAACTTACTTTCTTTTCCGTGAACCAAGTCCGTTCTAAAATGATAAATCCTTTATTAGACAAAACGAGGGAGATCTTTAACATACCAGAATCAATAAGGTTAATACCCTAATTTCTATGTATGAGTTAAAGCAACCCTAATTTGTGTAAGGTCATTTTATCTACTGATCACCTCTTTGTTGGATTGAGACTTCCCTTTCCACCAATAATACAGAAGTTTTTAGTATACGTTTGGTGCTATACCATTCCTACTTTCCCTCAAATGTTACCAAATATTGTTATATTTTTGGGTGCTTTGGAAGGAATATGGATGTGAGCTAATGGTATAAGAGTTCACTTATTGCTCTTTTCCACAACTTCAAGGTGGTAGTTGTGGTTGGTTTTACCTTAGATCTTTTTCCATTTGCATTATGGTTGAAAACCTTCCACTACTACAAAAATGGGTATTTAAGTCGATACGTAAAGTCGGTTTTTTCCAAAAACCGACTTTAAATTGGTTTAAAGTCGGTTCGGTGGCAAACCGACGCTATCCACGTAGGACGTAGCGTCGGTTGATGTGTCGAACCGACGCTACACCTGGACGTAGCGTCGGTTGACACCTGGAACCGACGCTATCCACGTAACACAGTGTCGGTTCGACACGTCAACCGACGCTACACACGTGGATAAATCTTTTCTCTTCTTTCTTTCCAGACAGAAACTATTTTCAGCGTTGTAGAAGTCTAAAAAACTGAAAACCTCCTCCTCCACTTCTCCTCCACTCTTTCTCATTTTCCGGCCACCTACGACTACCATTTTCAACATCGGTTAGTGAGTTTTCTTCCTCTCTAACTAATCTTTTAGATCCCCTATTATTCATATTTTTTCTGTTATTATGTGTTATTATTTATGTGTATAGATTTTTGTATTATATATGTAGGTTTGTATTATAACATAAGGAGAAGAATATGACGATCTTGAATAAAATAGAACAAAACCATGGTAATTTTTCTGTTATTAATTAATATTTTATTTTTCAAATATTTGTATTATTTGAACTATTTGCTAAACTGATTTTGATTTTTTTTCTGCTCGAATACAGGTTGAAAATGAATATATTAAAAAAAAAAAAAAAATTTAAAGTCGGTTCACCGCGTGAACCGACTTTAAACGTAAAGTCGGTTCATCGCGTGAACCGACTTTAAACGTAAAGTCGGTTCACGCCTTGAACCGACTTTAAACTTTAAGTCATTTACTTTAAAGTCGGTTCACCGAACCGACTTTAAATTAGTTTAAAGTCGGTTTTTAACCGACTTTAATGCCCCTTTTTGTAGTAGTGTTCCAAACACTAATAAGGGGTGGTAGGAATCATTCTTCATATTTGATGGAGATTTTGACCTAAATCTCCTAGGAGTCCCTCTCATGCCTTCACAGTACGAAAGGAATGGTAGCACACTGATAAAGCAGATCTATGAATTTCTTGGAATAAATTCCCAAGTATGAAGAATTTGATTGCTCGAATCAGATTGCTTTGAAAGAAAACCAAAAAAAGAAACAAAACGCAATTGTAGTAGTCAGTTTTGAGGGGAAAATATATTCTCTCCCTTCTTTTTCCATTTAGCTATTTAGATAGAAAAAATAAAGTCATTCGGTTAAAGATAAGACAAAATACCAAATAACAAACTGATAAAAATAAAAACAATTTCCAAACGACAAAGAAAATAACAAACGACAAATATGAAATAAAACGACACATAAGGAGGAAAACACTAAACCATTCTATACTACATAAATTCCTCCCAACTTGGAAAGAACTCATCTTAGAGTTTTCAGCGATGGTAGAGGCATCATCAAGAGGGAAATACTCATAGAGATCAGAGACATTGAAAGTGGATGAAATCTGCAAATCTGGAGGAAGATCAATCACATAAGCATTGTCACTAATCTTGTGCTTGATGTGAAAAGACCCAACTTCTTAGCCTTCAACTTGTTGTATGTTCCAGTAGGAAACCTATCATTACAAAGGTGAATCATAACTAGATCACCCTCAGCAAAAGCCTTTGCACGACGATGAACATCAACAATAGCCCTATAGTTAGCGTTGGCTTCCTCTAGGCACTATTTAACCTCGCGATGCACTTGAACTATTTGATCAGTAAGAACAGCAGCTATTTGACTTCATGTCTTTAGGAGGGTGATGAGGTCGAGGGAATGATTCGACGCCTTAGTATAAACTACAACAAATAGAGCATTTCCGGTTGACCGGTTGACCATGCTATTAAAAGCAAATTCAACGTGATGAAGAGCTAAATCCCATTACTTGGGTTGGTCTCCAGTAATACAACGAATCATTATGCCCATGGCACTACTACAAAAAGGGACATTAAAGTCGATTAAAAACTGACTTTAAACTAATTTAAAGTCGATTTGTTGAGCCGACTTTAAATAAAATGACTTAAAAGTTAAAGTCGGTTCAACGTGTGAACCAAATTTAATTTTTAATTTTTTTTAAATATTTACTCATTTTCTATTATACTCAAATAAAAACTTATATTCGAGCAGAAAAAACCAAAATCAGTTTATCAAATAGTTTAAATAATACAAATAATTGAAAAATCAAATATTAATTAATAGTAGAAAAAATACCATGGTGTATTCTTCTCTTGATGTTTATAATACAAACTTACATATATAATACAAAAATTTATACACATAAATAACAACACATAATAATATGAATAATATGAATAATAAAAATACTTACAAGAGTAAAATGAAGAAAAAATAGTGTTTTGTAAGTGAGAAATGGGTATAAATTTTTTGAGTATTTCGCTATAAAAAATAGGGGATCTAAAAGATTAGTTAGAGAGGAATAAAACCCACTAACCGACGCTAGAAATGGTGGTCGTAGGTGGCCAGAAAATGAGAAAGAGTGGAGGATAAGTGAATGAGGTTTTGGGTTTTTGAGAGTTATGCAACGCTTAGAATAGTTTCTATCTAGAGATGAAAGAAAAGAAAAGAAAAGAATTTATCCATGTGTGTAGCATCGGTTCTACGTGTCAACCGATGCTACCCATGTGTGTAGCTTCGGTTCCAAGTGTCAACCAACACTTCGCTACGTGGATAGCGTCGGTTCTTGGTGTCAACCGACGCTACGCTACGTGGATAGCATCGGTTGACGTGTCGAACCGACACTACACGCGGATGTAGCATAGGTTGACATGGTGAACCAATGCTATCCACGTAGCATAGCGTCAGTTGACACCTGGAACCGACGCTACGTCCACGCATAGCGTCAGTTTGACACATTAACTGACGCTATCTCCTACGTGGATAGCGTCGGTTCTACACCGAACCGACTTTACATATCGACTTATATACCCTTTTTTGTAGTTGTGTGGTCCTGTTAACTACCTCTGTCTGACCATTGGTCTATGAATGATAGACGCTACTAAACTAAAGGCAAGTGTCAAAACGCTTCCATAAAAATTTCCAAAAGTGATTGACGAATTTAACATCCCGATCAGAGGTAATGGTGAGTGGAATGCCATGAATTTTAACTACCTTTCTAAAGAACATGTTGGCCACATTGCTTGCATCTGTTGTCTGTTTACAATGAATGAAATGGGCCATCTTAGAGAACCTATCAACAACTACAAACACAGAATTCACACGGCGTTGAGTTTTGGAAAGGCCGAGAACAAAATCCATCGACAAATCTTCCCATATGTTTACAGGAACTGGTAGAGGAGTATACAAACTGGTATTATGGGACTCTCCTTTGGCAAATTGACACATACCACAAAGTTCCACAAAACGCCTAACTTCCTTCTTAAGATGAGGCCAAAAGAATCGCTCTTCAATGACAAAAATGGTCTTGTCCCTGCCCGTATGTGCTGTTACACCACTAGCATGAGCTTCATAGACTATAAGTTCACGTAAGGAGGTGCGAGGTATGCAAAGCCTAATTCTGTGAAAATGGAATCCTTGGTGAATATGGTAATCACTTAAGGGTTCACGATTCAAACACTTCTTCCATATCACCCCAAAATCGTCATTTTCAACATACAATTCTTTTAGATTGTCAAACCCAATCACTTCTGTCCATAAAGCCGTTAGCAAACACCCTCGTCTACTAAGAGCATCAGCTACCCTATTTTGAAACCCTACTCGGTGCTTAAAAACAAAAGTGAATCGTTGTAAGAATAATACCTATCAAGCATGCATCTTGCTAAGAGTTTTCTGTGAGTTAACATACTTCAATGCTTGGTGATCACAGTGGAGAACAAACTCGTTATGGATTAAATAGTGTTTTCAATGCTGAAATGCTTTTACGACAACATACAACTCTTGCTCATACGTTGTCCATTTCTATCGTGCATTATTGAGTTTCTCGCTAAAAAATTCTAGTTGTCGACCTTCTTGAATAAGCATAGCTCCGATACCCAACATAGATGCATCTATCTCTACTTCAAACACTTTATTGAAGTTTGATAATGCCAAAACTGGAGCAGTAGTTAAGCGTCATTTGATGTCGTCGAAGCTGTCTTGTTGCTCTTGATTCCAACGAAACTTTCCCTGTTTCATACATTCAATAAGGGGTGCCATGATAGTACTGAAATTCTTGATGAAACTTTGATAAAATGTGGCTAAACCATGAAAAATTCGTACATCATGGACTAATTTGGGAGTGGGTCACTCACGAATGGCTTGAACTTTCCTTTCATCAACCTGAATTCCATTAAACCTCACAAAAAACCAAGGAATAATGGCTGGTTACTCAGGTATGATTCTGGAATGGTACGAGAGGAATCTGTGAATGATAGGACACTGATGAAGTAGATCTGTGAATTTCCTGGAATAAATTCCCAAGTGTGAATAATCTGATTGCTCGAATCAGATTGTTTTGAAAGAAAACCAAAAGAAGAAACAAAACGCAGCTACAGTAGTCAATTTTGAGGGGAAAATATATTCTCTCCCTTCTCTTTCAATTCAGCTATTAAAATAGCAAAAATAAAGTCATTCGGTTATAGATAAGACAAAATACCAAATAACAAACTGATAAAAATAAAAATAATTCCCAAACGACAAAGAAAATAACAAATGAAAAATATGAAATGAAATGACACATAAGGAGGAAAACACCAAACTGTTCTGTACTACATCAAACACTTTGAGACTGAGCCTCACTATGACACGTTTTATCTGTTTCTTACATGTTCCTTTTACCTTTTTTTATATTTGTAGTTAGTCATTCATGAGGTTTTCCTTCCAATAAGAGGTTTATTGTTCTTCTAATAAAAAATTAAAATTTATCACTTATCTCTACAATATACTTGTGTACGAGCAAAATAGTGACAGACTCATACTTCCAAAGCAAATCTCTTATTAGGATTTTGACCCTATAATAGTTGAGTTAAAAAGTGATTATCCTTCAAATCTTGACAGTAAATATTGAACTTTTCTTTATTTACCATATCTTATTTCGAGCACTTAGTTGATACTTGTATTCTTTTTGCATATATAACTTATAATCTTCCATCAAGTAGGAAATATAGAAGCGTGTTAGCTTTTAATTCCTCAAGGAGTCTAGTAAAAAGAAAGCACTTTTACTGATTAAGGTGGTATATAGCTTAGGAGTTTCAAAGAGAAAGAGATCCCCTACTTTTGGAGTGACTGTTGTTATAGAACCTCTTAAGAGTTCTCATCAATACCTGTCGGAGTTCCATCAGTACCAATTACAGGTGATATAAGTTCACAACCTATGGACTTGGATGTCCCTCCTATGGTCTTACCTATAAAGTTTATACAAATTCAAAGGGTCGCTTGGTAGCCATTGAGGAAAAGCACCATAAGGTTATTGAGGCTTGAGATACTATTGAACTTAGTCACTATGAGGTGGAGTTAGAGTTAGAAAAACTTCAATAGGCATATCACGTACCCCAATTGGACCATGCGGCATCAATGAAGACATTGAAGGCTATATTGGCGAACTAAGATACTATTTTGACTTAAGGAAAAAAGTTAAACTGAGTGTTATTTACAAGCCTTCATTCATCTCGAGAGCGAGTATGTAAGCTCAATGATAAGAGGGGGACACTTAGAGCAAGTACAATTGTAGAGTACAAAGATTTTGATGACTATACCAAGGACATATTGGACGTGTAGGCTCACAATTTTGAAACCGCAAAATAAGGATTTTTAGAAATTTTATCTTGATATAACCTTTTCTACCACTATATTTTCATATTCAAAATAGAAAACCTTACACCATGATGTGATCACTTCTGACTAGATGGTTAAGAATATGATAGATTTGTCAATGATAGCCTAGGAACGATAGAAAAAGAAACTCATATAGAAGATAATTGTAGAGATAAATATCTATAAATTTTATTTGTTTTTAACATTTATCATAATAATAATATATATATTTTATTAAATAAAAATAATAAATATATATAAATAATTAAATTTATATGTTTAAATATACCTTGAAAATCATAACTTTTATAAGGAGGTAGACATTACCCGTTATAAAAAAAAAAGAACGTAGGTAAAAGTGAGAAAGTTAGGAGTTAGAGTTATTACTATTTAAACAAAAATTCGGCATGGAACATTACTGTTTAGTCTTTCCTAGCTATTCACACTTTATTTCTCTTCCATTATTCAAAAATTTCGTGTTAACTAGTGTCTAGTGTGTAGCATTACTGTTTAGTCTCTCCTAGCTAATTCACACTTTATTTCTCTTCCTTTTATTCAAAATTTTCGTGTTAACTTGTGTATGGGTGATTTGGATTTGTTTGTTGGTAGAGAATCCCTGAAATTGGGTAACTGAGAAGCAATATGAATAAAAGATTCCCCTGAAATTTGTTGTCAACTCGGTAGGATATGTTCTGACGTTTGGTGAACTCAGAAATACTTTTTAGAAGAGCAGCTACTGTTAGTAAAGTTTTATACCTACCAATTTGTACTGGTGATGGCGAATGAGGTTTCAAATCTCGGTAACCATCAACTACGTGAAGATTCGGAGAAGGAGAACGATTCAATGATGTCGTTAGCTCAAGACCAGCAGGGGAATGATTGTGACCAGTCTCAGCTCAAAATTTTTGTTGCTGAGGGTGAGTCCACAGATATACCTTCATCCCCCAAGAAGGGTTATTTATCGAGAAGTACTAGTTCTCATGAACAGTGCAGGTAAAAGTTTCATCTAGGACCTTTCTTTGGATCCTGGGTTTTGTGATCATTTTGGCTACCTTGAGTTTGCCTAAATAATTATGCTTCTGATTTCGATTAAAAAACACTAAAAACTATTGAGCTCTTTTTTAGATTCCTATTCTCTGTTTTTGTAAATCTCCTAGGTTCAATGGAGTTGTGGAATTACTCTCAAGAACTTACTAATTAATCCTCAACTTATGGTAGAATGTTCGAAAATTGAAAAAAATAAGCTTAAAAGCAAGAAAACAAACAAGAATCAACAGTGATTACGTGGTTCTGTGGTTGTATTGCTTGGTGTGAGAAAGAACAAATTAGGGTTCTTGTGTGTTCAATCATTTTGGGGGTTTTGGTAATAAACCTAAAATTATTCAAAGAACTGGGATTCTTCGTAACAAATAGCTTTTCGCTTGTGCATTAATTTTTGTTAGCTTCTTTTTTTTAATTTATTTGATGAAATCGTTATATTTATGTATTGTGCTTATATTTGTTGTGTTTAGACTTGTTTATTTCTCCCAAAGATCAGGCTTAATAAAGGCAAATACCTAAAATTCAGTTGTTAGTCTTCACTCTTAAGTGGTATGGTACTATGGTCCTATGTTCAGTTTTAGAAGACACAAAAATACTTCAATTTTAGTTATTCACCAACTTGTTTATTTTATTTTTCTTAGGTAGTATGGTACTATGATCCAGTAGCTGATTTCCCCAGACACAAAAGACATAAATTTCAGTTATACACCAAGTTATTTAACTAAAACTGTAGGATGAAAACTGCAGATGTAAGTAGTTTCTGTATTTGCATTATTTGGTTCCATCTGACTTATCAATGGGTTCTGAAGTTTAAATCTTTGATTAAGAGCATACAATAGAACTAGAAGCATGATGTGAAAAATGAAAATATTTTGCCTGAAATACATGGCTAGTAATTGATTATTTGTGAAGGCAAAGTATCTGATCAAGATTGTATCTCAAAGGAATATTGTCAGTGGTTAATTTAATCTATGATACTTTCATAGCTTTTAATATGTAGGTCAGCATTCTTCTCTTTGCTTTCTTTTCTATTTTGATTTATTATTCATTTGAACTTGTTGCTTTTCAGCCATCAGTGAACAAATGATACTAATTTTGTTTTCCATAGGCATTGAAGTTACCATCGAGGCCGCTTAATATGTTGAGCACTTTTGGATGTTTGAGTTCATTATATTCAATTTTCCTAACATTTAGTATTGGCTGCGATTGCTTTGCACCTATAATAGTTACTAGCCCTTTCTAGTGTCATATGTTAGTGTATACAAAGAACGTCCCATATTGATTAAAAAAGATACTAATGTAGTGTTTATGAATAGTATGTAACTTACCTTCATTTGGGGTTAACCTTTTAGGATCGGATGACTAATGTTTCTTAAACACTATACAAAGTTTATATGCCTTTGAATGAGAATGAATGCTTGCTTCTTTTTGACATACGGTTCTTGAATAATATAAGGATCATAATATCATAATATTGTTCGACAGAGTTTGTCAACAGGAGAAGGAGGAAGATCTCATAGATCTTGGATGTCATTGTCGAGGTGGCCTTGCAAAAGCCCATAGATCTTGGATGTCATTGTCGAGGTGGCCTTGCAAAAGCCCATAGATCATGCATATATGCTTGGTTTCTTATGAAAGGATCAAACAAATGCGAGATATGCCAGTAATTTATCCACAAAATGTATCATTATTTATGGTATCTCGTTTCTTGAGCTGGATGTTGTAATGTGACTTAATCATTTTATGCAGAGAGCTAGCTGTAAATGTGTCAGTCTCAGAGTCTCAACCAATCGTACGTATTCTATTGCTAAAAGCTTATAATACATTTTTCAAAACAGCCTTTTATTTCATTATATAAAAAATGTATCTATGTGGATAAAGTTAAAAAGAATTATATAATGTTTTGATTACTTGATCTACTTTCTATGAGGTGGCATATGGAGCATTGACGAATAAGTTCCTAATATGCAAAGAACTGGAATTTTATTTGTTGTAGCAGCATTAACTCAAAAAGTTGATTATATTATTTTCTGTCAACTTTATGAGTTGGACAGGTTTGAAGTAGTTCTTTGTTTGAAATGTTTCTGTTACAATTTATCTCTACTCTTAGCTTTAAGCAACTTCCAGTGAATATGAAGATTGCAATGTCATATGGGATTGTAGGATTTTCTATTTATGAACTGGGTCGATGAAGAATTCTATTTGTTAATGCATGACAGTAACTAAGATAACAATATATATGTCTGAGGGTGCTTGGTAATGACATCACCAGCCTGTGTTTTGGGAGCATGTAAACATACAATTGGGGATAATCCCTGCAGCATACCATATTATACTGTGATATTTTTTTATTGTTGCTCTTAGTCATTTAGAATTTTGATTCTTTCCTGTTTATGGTGTAGCAGAGAAATTATTGGGTATGGAGGACTGACCCCACCTTTCGAGCACAAAATCCTGACAGGGTAAGAAGAAAATTGATTTTTATTCTAGAGTCACTTTATGTGCATTCAAAGCAGTGATCTGCGATAAATATTCCATGTAACAGGGCTGCTTTAGCCCACTTTGGTTGGCATTTTCAATTCTCATTGGTGGTTTGCTGTTGGATATCTTGATATCAATTACGCTTGGTGTCTCTGCTCTGCCAGTTAACATTATTATTGGTATATTTTACTTGCAAATAACTGGTATAATTTTGATTCTTTACCAAATGGCTAGCTTTAGAAGCTGAAATGTGAGAGATCATATGTAATGCAGGTGTTATTGTGGTGCTTGGCCTTGGGACAGCACTACGGCTTGCCTTGGAGTTTTGCCAGGAGTGGAGTATGAGGAGAGTTGTGCAAAGGGTCGAAACTAATATAAATCTCGGGTACCACCCGGCTGTATAGGTAAACTTGCATATAATTGTTCTTAAATTCGTCTTGAAGCACGTACAACATTCTCTATTTCACCTCTTTTAGTGTCTTTTTTTTAAATTAATAAAATAATTAAAAAATATTTATAACTTTTAGGTATCAGCTGATTCTGAGTGTAGTAGGTAGTAGGAGCTTTGGAAAAGAAGATTTAGCTCTGTTAATTTGGTCTGCATCCTAAGGCTCAGCATAATGTTGCAAACACTTAAAAGAGTGAAAATATTATCAATAAAACATATTAATGTTTGGTGTAATGTCAATAATACTCTTGTATTATCGTTAACAAATAAATTATTCTATTAACTGTGTTGGCTTAATTAAAAAGAAAAGAGAGAGAGAAATGGTAAGTTAAGTTCCTCGTATGAAGCTTTATTGTATGTTTAGTGCCCTTAGATTATAAAAATCCCTCTAGCTTTGATAAAAGAAGTCGATTAGGAGCAAATAATATTTTTTTTAGTAAATTTTTATTTTTATTTTAAGTGATTAAATACTATTAAAACTTGACCCTTTAATAATGATAAAATAATAGTTAATATTAAATTTTTCGCAGACAATTTATTTTGATATTTGCTGATTGTCAAAAGTTTTATTTTAATATTTTAGTATTTTATTTTTTAGATGAAAAATATGTATTTAAATAATTTTTATTAAAATATTATTATTTTGATTTTTTATTAAATTAATTTTGTTAAATTTTACTTTTATTCTTATCAATGACTTGTGTTTATTGTATTTTAATCACTTAAAAAAATAACATTTTATTAAAAATTGTTAAATAATATAATATTTTTAATTGATCTATTTTTTTAAAGTTGAGAGATCAAAAAACACATTTATAATTTGGGAGATTTATATATATGAACTTCAAAACCAGAGGGAGTAGGCTCCTTTCCAAAAAAGTAATATATATATATATATTAACAAGTATATGTTCCATGTTCCATATTTTTATCACAAGTACCCAAACTATACCGTTAAAATAAAAATAAAAATACTAATTTAAATGAAAATTAAAAAAACAGGGTTAAGTGTTAGAATAGTCTATTTGATTAAACTTTAGATGTTATTTAATTCATTTATTTTTAATCAATGTTATTTAATTTTTTTATTGTTAAAAATATATTGATTAAGGACGAACTCTTATATTTTATATCATTTAACGGTTTTCATCAATTATGTGACAAAAATAAAAGAGAAATAACATGTAATTGATTTGCTTTTCTAAACTCTAAAAATGCGGGAAAGAAAATAAATGAAAGGTTGAGTTGGTTGTATTTAGAGAAAAAGACATTAAATGATTAAATTATATCTTTAATGAATCTCACTAACATATAAATTACACCGTATTAAGGGTTGATATCTTTAAAAAGTATAATTTAGTTATCTAACTTTTAAGATATACATTTAGGATTTATTTAAATCTATAAAAGTTTTATACTAACTCTAAGTAGTCTTTTTTTAATAATAAATTCAGAATTTTAAAAAATAAAATGCAAAAATGAATATTTTTAATGTATATTAAAATTTTGATTTTTAAAATACAAAAGATTAACAAAAAAAAAATATTTGAAATGGAAAAAATTCTTACTTTTTCAAAGTGTATAAGTTTAAAAAAATTGAAATTTTAAAACAATAAAAAATATAAAAAAAAATTAAAAATTTTGAAAAGACAAATTTAATTTTTTCATTTGAAAAATAATTTAAATATATATTTTTTATATTGTGTTTTTTAAAAATTAATTTTGTTATTAATTTTGAAATTTTAATTTTTTTTAATTTTTAATTTTGAATTTATTCTTAAAAAAATTATATTTAGACTTCATTAGAATTTTTAAAGAATTAGAAGAATTAGAAAAGATAGAGTATTAAATTATACATTTTATGAATTATAGGAACATATTTATATTTTGGAGAATTACAGAGAGCTTGTATGTACTTTAATCCAAATATTAAAATAAACATGCTATAGAATTCTTCTCTGCCCTCTTTTTCGTAATTAAATATATTAAATGACACATTTCACGGCCAAAAGAACTAATAAACTCTAAACTCATAAGTAAAAGAATTAAAACTGCACTCCGCCCTAAAATTATAGATAAGTTATCTTTTTTTTCAAAAATAATATAAATATTTAAGTTACTTGTATGTTTTAAGACTATCTGTTATTATATTATACAGAAAATGCCAGCTAAGTACCTCTTATTTCTTCGTATGTGTTTAGTCCATTAGAATCAAAAACGTGTTTTTCCCCTCAATTTTGGGAAAATGAGCCAATTAATAATAAATAATTTTTTTATTAATATATAATTTTTTACATTAAGTAAAAATGCTATTAAAATTCTATCATTTAATGATATATGATTTTTTTTATAAAATATTCAATGTAATATTTGATTATTATTAATAGTCTATTGATTTTTATTTTTTAAAAATAAAAATATGTATTTAAATAATTTTATGTCATAATATTATTATTATTTATTTATTCTTAATTAATTTTATACTAAATTTTAGCTTGTGTTTTAGAAAAAATATATATTTTAATAAAAAAATTATGAAATAATATTATTTGTTTTAATTGATTATTTTCTTAAAATTGATGAATTAGAAAACACATTTTAAAATTTGAGTGATAAAAGATACTAACTTTAATTCGTGGGACTTTTAAAGCGCATTTTCTTATATTATATGTTATTTAGTTTATCATATAATTTGTATATACTTGATTGTTTACCTGATTCATTTCTAATCTCTTTCAAAAATTTGAATATATGTTCAAATTTTTGATACATTTTAAACACATGTTTTCAAATTTATTTTCTAATATAAATATATTTTCATATATATAAAGATACAAATTATTTATATTATAAAACAAACTATGAAAACATGCATAGAATATATATTAAAAATGTTATAAAATTTAATATAAATTTAATTCATTTATGAATATGAACGATCATTTTAACATAATTAAAATTATGGTTATTTGTAAAAATTTGACGAATTTTTTTCTTTCTAAAAATAACCTTAATCGATAAGGTACGAGGCAAAGATTATTATTGCAACATCAAAATTGTAATTAATTGAAATCAAATATATATATATATATATAATTACATAGAAAAATATATTTTTAATAATAAAACATAATATTTGAAATAATCATATTAAATTTTATTTATTCTTATTTTTATATTTTTATATTTTATTTAGAAATATATGATAAATTGTAAAAAAAAACTAATGTAATAGAGTAATAATTATTTTAACATTTAATTGTTTTAAATAAATATATTTTTGAGTAAAGGTTAAAAAGTAATAAGTGTTGTTTTTTCATAAAAAAAACTATTATTAACTCATAGTTGATGATTATTATACGGATGTACTTGAAATTAATATAATATAGTTATAGTTATTAGCAATCTTACCATCCAAATTTTTTTATTTATAAACATGTGTTATGCAACTCTTCTATTCTATTTAGTAGTCTTGATTATTGAATGAATGGTTTCTCAGTTTGTGTTCGTCTATCCTTCTGGTTCTACCTTTGGTATTATTTAATAACATGATTAAAGTGTTACTTTGGTGTTATTTAATATCATGATTAAAGTATTACTTTTCGTTATTATTTAACTTAAGTGTCAAAGCTGAAAATAATTATTTTCAACCGTTACGTGGTGGGTGCTATAAAATGATTTGTGTTTGCATTGTAAGTTTCAAAATTAGAGAATTCTGAGTTGCATCACGAAAAGAAATCATATTTCCTACTCTTCCATTGCAATAATTGGCATTTGTATTGCAAGTTCCAAAAAGGGTGGTGTTATATGCAAGAAGTATTTTTATTAATGTAAACCTTTGATTGAAGATTCATAGTTGTTAAATTAGGTAATTTAGATAATTTGTTCTAGTAATTTAGAAAATATTTTTTTATCCTATTATTTTTAAGAAAAATATTAAACATATATATAATCAAATTTTTAACATTGTTTAATTAAATTTATCACGTCATTTGGATATGATTTTACTAATAACGATTAAAATTATCATTTTAATGATTATTCTTACGATTTAACAACACCTATTACCATTGTGTATCATTTTTTATCTTATATGTTTTTGTTTTTATTATTAATTTCTATTTTAAATAATAATATTTAATTACATGTATCAAATAATAATATTTAATGGAACTAAATGTACAAGTTTTTAGTTAACATTTTTCTTCAATTTTAATTCTAGTAAAATGATAATGTGGAACTTTAGTCATTAATGAATTATTTTTCTAAATAATGCATTTAAAGGATGATGTTATTTTACTATAATTATTATTAAATGAATTATGATATTAACAAAATGAGTTCTGTCAATATGACTTTACAAAATATAAAGAAAATGTATAAAGTTTCGTTTGTAGACTTAGTTTACTTATGTATATAAAACTTTAGAGGTGTTAATGGCATTTTTACAAATTGTAGGGTGTGAACTTTAATATTATTTAGCCAGAAAAATATTTTATATGAGACCAACTATTTTGATAATTTTAATATGTTATTATTTATGAGCAATTTTTTTAAAATCAAATGATATTTTATCATGATTGGGACATGAAACTTGTAACAAATAAAGTATGAGTATTTCCATTAATTATACTAATTCTATTTGTACTTGTTAAGACAATAACTCCATTAATATGTTATTTTGTAACGCACTCTAATATCAAATAAAGTGACGCAAAAAATATTATAAAACATTTAATATGTGTTAATTATAAATATCTCCTTTTAGGTTTTTTGAAATAACATAAAAATCTCGTAGGTTTGAAAATAACAATTATATTTTTTATTGTTATTATTTAAAAAAAATTAAAAGGAGTTATTTGCAATAAAAAAATAAAAATATGAAATTTAAAGAATGATATTAGAATAAAATAATAATAAAATTAATATAATTGTCTATTTTTCAAAATTAAAGAATGTTTTTGTAGTTTGAGAAAATGGAGTTTTGAAATAATTTTCACTTAATTTATTTTTGAAATGGAATATGGTGGGGATATATATAATGAGGATTTGGTTTTGCTATTTTAAAAAAATTGTGATTTTATTTTTGGTATTTTTTTTTATCTATATTAAAAAAAGAATATGAATATCAGAAAGTTACCAATTCAGTCGATAGTTATGATACCTAACTCTCCTCTTTTTACATGCACCAGAAACCTTAGGAACTCGGTGGACGTCGCTTTCTCTGTGGTTTCACTTTCACAAGGCCTGAGTGGTGGGTCAGCATTTTTTGGAACTCACGTTTTGGCATCGGCATCGGCATTGGCATCGGCATTGGCATACAGAGAGAAAAAAGAAGAGAGCTAGATTTGGCTGGCTCTCTTTACCTCTTAAACTTTAACCTGGTGTATGAAGGATTATTCGTTATGGCTTTAAATGTGAATGGAATGATGATTCATTATGGCTTTAAATGTGAATGGTAGGATGATTCTTTTTTTCTTTTTTTTAGAAAATGATGGGAAAAGTATCACGTAATATTTAGAACGGATTTAGTTATTTACTGACACATTTTAGAATTATTTTTTTATATTTTTATTATTAAAAAATATATAATATATTATTTTATATCGTTTAAATTAAATTATGATTATTTATATATATTTAATATTAAATTTTATATAATTTGATATTGTTAAATATTATTTGGAAGTTATTTTTATTATTATAATAGTTTTAGTTATATAATTTTTTGTAATTTTTTAATTATTTAAAAAAAAACTTTTTAGTTCATTACTTTTCAACAAAAAAGTGTTATTAATCAATACAAATTAATTTATAACCCCATCTAATTTGTGTTGGCGCTTGCCCACTGGTTAGATAAGTCCTAAATATTCCAATAAAGCTAAGGACAAAACATCCAACGGAGAAGCAAATTAAATAGAGTTAGTACTCAAATTGGACCTATTATAACATGGATTACTTATTGGTAGAATAATATGTATTAATAATAGTTGTTATCTCTCCTGTAGAGTTATTTTATTTTTATTATTTTTATTTTTATTTTAATAAAATTACTAAATTTTGTGGAGTATTTTTATCTAACTAGATCTTATTTTAGGAAGAATTATTTATTGCATAGATTTATTATATTATGAATTTTAGTATGTTTTTGATTAGTTGGTTACGATATGTTTCAATCTAAAACTTAAATCTAAATTTGTTAATTTTTTTTATTAGAATTGTTGTTACCTTAGAAATTAAAAATATTACTTAATTGAAGAAATTAAAGTATTGTTAGGAGGAAATCATGCAAACATATAAAAGCTCGTAAAATATACTATTATTTCAAGCTTATCATCCAAACAATGTAGATGAATAATGATTGTATATTAATATATTTATCAATTTTTATTTATTTATGTATTATAAGTGAATTATCTAATGTGCTAAAATTTTAATGAATGTAAATCTATTTTTAAAAAAAATTATGAAATATCCTTAAGTTTTAATAAAATAGACAATTAAAACACTCTCTTTATTACAATTGAAAAGTTTAACATTAGTAACTTACATCACATTAACTTAATTTTCTTCTAAAGATATTGTATTCATTAGAAATAATATGGTTGTTTATATTATACTTTACACTTTAAATTGGTAAATATTTACCAAAAATTCATGAAAATATATATGCTTGTTTACGTATTCATTCATATAACATATGTGACAATAAGGACGTGGTTGTTATGTCGTGCAAGATTAAAAAAATGTAATTTACACTGGGATTGGATGTCTTTAAGAGTAGATGTGTTATTGTTTATAAAGTATATGTTACATTAATTATATTGATTTATCTGTTTAAATTATTGGGTATTTAAAAAAATTATATTACTTCAAAGTATCACGTTATTAGATACTTTAGAAATAATGAATAATTTCTTTTAATAATACAATTTTGTTATAAAAGATTGCATGCATGTATTTTTTTAATATCAAATAGAGTTTTACAATTTACATGTTATTAGTAGATGAAATCACGTGATTAAGAATATTATACTTCTATGATGGTGTGGTTGGAAAAATTTATATGATTATACTCATATCATTAGATTATTCATCTAAATTTTTTTCTATCTATTATACAATCTAAATTTGTAAGATCATATCTATAATTTTCATAAAATTTGAATTTTAGTGAGATGATAACTCTAACTTCTTAATGTAATCCTTCTTTTATTTTAAGTTGTTGTTTGTTTCTGTAAAGAATATTACGTTATTTTGGCCTTTGTTTATACCTTTTTTTCTCTACACGAATTAGATATTCATTCTTAATAAAAAACTAGTAATGGAATTAGTTTCATATAATTTATGGAGATCATATTTTTTGGTCCAAAATAAGTTCTATTGATAATTATCATATCATTATTCTCTTTATTTGTACAATTTTTTTTATCATAATATCTTTTTAATTCTTCGTCTGTTAGAATTAACAAATTAATTAACTTTTTTATGTTCTTATTCTCAATGTTTAGAAATGAATTTTCTAATTCTTTTCTAAAATATTTTAATATGGGATTATTACTTTGTCTTTATTTTTGGGTTTTTTTTCTCATTTTTAAGTATCATTGCATTTGATCTCCTAAGTTGTTATTCTTTTAATCCTACCAAGGAATCAAAATTGTAACTTATGATTTCATTGTCCTTGTTATATTATTTATGTCCCTTCTTAATTTTGTAAATTCATTATGTATGTATTGTTGTAATTAATTATTATAACCATATTTTTTTATTTCTTTTACAAGTTTTTTTTATGTTTCATCTATGTCTTATAATGATTTTATGTTTAATTCTTGTATTATATCTAGTTCTTTTGCTCAAAAATTAAAATTTTCATTTTTGTTATTTGGTTTTTTGTTATGTCTATTATGTTTATATTAAAATCTAATTATATATTATGTAGTTTGTTTTTTTAATATTGTTAGGATAACAATTATTTTCTTCATAATATTATGTCATGGTTTAATTTATTCATTATTTTAACTTTTTTGTTTTATATATGTAACCTTTCTTACTTTATTAAACGTTTCTCCTTAAAGATCTATAAACTTAGACTTTGATACGTTACTATTTCTTACTACAATATTTTTTTCTTCTCGATATCAATTTTTTTCTTTAATATCTAAGTTCTATTCTTCTAATATTTTAAAATTTATTAGTAAGTTTAATCTATTTCTATAAATTCATTTTGTTCATTTATTGAATTATTATGACTATTTGTTTATGAATATACTATTATTTAGTTACTAAAAATAAATGATTTTTTTTTCATTAAGTCCCTTATTTTAAATTCATAATCTAAATTTAATACTTAATTTAAGTTTTTATTATTAATATTAATGACAAACTTATAATATGTCATGGATTTTAATTTCTGATATATTAATTTTTCATAGATCATTCCTAATAAATCATATTTTCTATTTATTATTCTATTATTTAATATTGTTAATTTTATTGATGTATCTATTATTTCTCTCAAATGTATTTTTATTAATATTTAGATTACTTCTAAATGGATGTATCAAATATTTCTTTTAATATTTTGGAAAATTTTAAATATTTATTCTTAATGATTTCTTTGTCAATTAATGATATGTTATATCTTCTTTTTACATCTATAATATTAATACTCATTTTTTTTATTTATTTTATAATAAATTATATCTTTTTTTAAAATATTTTCACTTAATTCAAAGAATGATGAATTTTTAAATCAATCTCATTCTTTGAAATTTAATCTTATTTTTTTATATTTTTTTTCAAATTTCTTGTTGCTAATTACTACTTATTGTATAAAAGTATGTATTTGTATTTCTATTATTTCTTAGTTTCTTATTATTTTTTGATTTTTTATAATTTATGTCATTTTAATGTGTAAAAATTATCATTTATTTTTATTAATTCTAATTTTTGAGGATGTTTGTGATATTCTTAAAATCTCAAAAATATTTTATAATATCCCTTCAAAACTTAAAAAATATTATTGATGTTATCCCTTATATATATATATATATATATTATCAAAGTAAAGCCTATTCTAGCCTGCAAAAATGAGAAAAAGATGTCTTATAAAGTTAAATTACATTGTACCGCATTACTATCTATTTTTTTTTAGTAAAGCCTATTTTAGCGAAAATGAGAAAAGATGTCTTATAGAGTTAAATTATATGGATGATTGTTGTACCGCATTACTATCAATTTTTTTATAAGATGTATAAATATAAGATAACTATACTTATTGTATAATATTATTTAAAAAATATAAATAATAAATAATTATTTTTATAAAAAATTATGAATATTGATGATATTTATAGACAAAATATTTATGTATAAATTAAATTATATACTTGTTGAATCCATCACACTAAGCCAAAAAAATACTTAAATTTTAAAAAAATCATATTTTAAATATATTTTTTATAACCCATAAATAATATTACATTCTTACATTTATTTATTAAAGCATATTCACGATAGTAGAAATTATTTTTGGTATTAAAGTTTGTTTTGTTAGATTCATCAAATGAATTTACTTTTGACATTAAAATTTGATTTATTCAATCGATCAAATGGATTTGATCTATCAATTTTTGATGGACTTCCTTTAGTTTGAACTCACCCACTCATAAAGGCACAACCTCATAAAAGCAATTTTTGATGGACTTCTTTTATTTTAAAATCACAACCTCGTAAAGGCATTATCTTTAAATTCACCATCTTAGACCAAAATTAAAGATTTAATTGTATAGCATAATTATTTTTATAAATAAAATTTAATTTTTAACTCTATGTATAAATATATTTTTGATATAACATACAATATTTGTATTTTTTAGTGTTTAAAAATACAAGACATATTTTTTTTATATAACTAAAAAATATATTTTTAAAAATAATTAAAAATAAAATAATGTGAATATTAAGTCATATAAAATTAATAAAAAAATGAGTTTAATGTAAAGTAAAATTAAAATAAAATCTTTAAAATTTATAATAATAAACATGAATCTAATTAACGGATTTCAATGTAAAAAAATTGGATAAATTAAGTCAAAATCTACAAAACCAAAGGGCGCAGAGATTGAGATTAATCAGGTGTATGTAAATGCGCAGTAGAAACTTGAAACCATCAAACAAGACGCGGACAATTCAGGCTGTTCCACTGACTAATGCCTGCAATTGAAATCATGAGAATTATTCATTGGTTGAGAATAATTGGAGCTATGTTTTAATTTAGTAAAAAAAAAAATATTTAGTATTAACTGTGGTGTGATTATAATTAATATGATATTATGTATTCTTAATAAATATAATTAAATTTATGTAATTATATAATTATAATTATGGTAAATTCATTGGTTGAGAATAATTGGAGCTATGTTTTAATTTAGTAAAAAAAAAATATTTAGTATTAACTGTGGTGTGATTATAATTAATATGATATTATGTATTCTTAATAAATATAATTAAATTTATGTAATTATATAATTATAATTATGGTAAATTCATTGGTTGAGAATAATTGGAGCTATGTTTTAATTTAGTAAAAAAAATATATTTAGTATTAACTGTGGTGTGATTATAATTAATATGATATTATGTATTCTTAATAAATATAATTAAATTTATGTAATTATATAATTATAATTATGGTAAATTTATCATGAATTTAATTGCATGATATTAATAACTCCACATTTTATTTACCATTTAAATTGAGAGAGAAATTATTGTCTGTAACACTAATATTCATTAAATAAATTTACCAATCAAAGAAACACACGCTTACACTTACTACCACGTTTCCAAATTGGCGATTGGCATCACCTTTCCTCTCCATCACCTTTCCTCTCCGTCACCTTTCCACTCAGAAAAACAAACCTTACTTAAGTTCAATTGCCATGGCAGAAACTTTGAAGAAAAGAAATTGAAAATTTGGAGAAACAGAGATGGAAGCTGTGTCGTTAGATTATCTGCCGCTAGGGTTTCGATTCAGGCCCACTGACGAGGAGCTAATAAACCATTACCTCCGTTTCAAGATCAACGGCCGTCACTCCGAGGTCCGAGTCATCCCTGAAGTCGATGTCTGCAAGTGTGAGCCCTGGGACTTACCTCGTACGTATTTATCTCTTTTTTTGTTCTCTGCTATTTTACTTTTGATTGGTCTCAATTGATTCGTGGTAGGTTTAGTTTTTATTAATTTCCTTTATTCCTTCAACCGAATTATTCCTCTTTCTACATCACTCATCAGATTCTTCTTTTCTCACTATATAAATATACGATCATTATCTTGATTTCATTTTCGTTTATACCTTCTTGTTTTTTTTTCTTTTTTCTTTTTTTCATCTATGGTGATTAACTTGTGTTTGAAATTTCTACAAACATTTGAAGTATTTTTTTTTTTTTTAATTTGCAGAGCTATCTGTGATAAAGACGGAGGATCCAGAATGGTTCTTCTTCTGCCCAAAGGAACGCAAGTACCAAAATGGGCTGCGCTCGAACAGAGCCACCGATGCTGGGTACTGGAAAGCTACCGGAAAGGACCGAACCATAAAGTCCCGAAATTACAAGTCTGCCACCAACACGATGGGGTCGATTGGGATGAAGAAGACCCTTGTCTTCCACAGAGGTCGTGCCCCAAAGGGCGAGCGCACCAATTGGATCATGCACGAGTATCGTCCTACTCTCAAGGACCTTGACGGTACTGGCCCTGGTCAGGTAATTCCTCTATTGGGTTTTACTTACTAGTTAACAATTTCACACTATAGTCCAAATTCCAAAACTAGCTCAAACCATAGTGCATATGCTACAGAACTATTGTTTTTTTTAGGGGAAACAATTTGTCCATGGTAAGGAATATGAAGTGGGTGGTGTCAGTCCTGATTTTTTTTTTATAGGAAAGTTTGTTTTTCTTTTGTGAATTAATAGCCTTTTGTTCAGAATTATCGTAAGCCTTTTGTTCAGAATTATCGTAAAGTTTGGACTTTTTTGTGTTCATGTGCTGCAGGGTGCATATGTTCTTTTTCGATTGTTTCATAAGCCAGAAGAGAAACCCAATGCAGTCAAGTATGATGTGGTGGAACACTCTGGATTATCCCCTACCACAAGGAAGTCTTCTCCTGATGATACATCGTCAGACTTGCTTCAAGCAAAAGCAACATCAAACCTACAAGGTGGAGAGCAATCAGATGGTATAAAGAGGTGGTTAACTGACAAGGCAGACAACTTGACCCCTGGTGCTCCAGTAGCTGGTGAGAGTTGCTTTAACAGTTCTATGGCTTCTGAATTAGATGATCGTGTAACAGAAGAAACTCCTGTAAAGGTAGGAATGAATGCTTTATTTTTAACATTGTTTTGACATCTTTGTTTTTCTTTAGCCCAGCATGAATAAATATTGTGAAAACTGAAAAGTTGATCCTTTGCTTCTCAACTGTAGGCAAATATACTGTTAGAGGAAACTTCAAAATTTTATGAGCCCAGTTCTGGTCAAATCGATTTGGATTTTGTCTCACGTTTATTCTCGCAACTTGACACGAACGCAGTCCCATATGTGGGTTCACCTTTTGCCAGTGACTTTGGCAATGATCACAATGGCCTGAAATTCCTGGATGGTACCTGTGAACAATATATATATATCTCAAATTTGTGGGACTTCAATAACCATAAAGATTCCTCTTGTGAAGAGTCAATAATTCAGAAGAACTCAGCTAATGGGTTTGATACCTATTTATCTGACAAGATAGGCACATTGCAAAGCATTCAACCTGAAAATTCATATATCAGTGGTGGGTGTCATGATTCATACACTGAAATGGGCCAGGTACTTCTGAAAATGCTGTATTGCTTTTTGGTAATCCCTATTTAACATAGTAATTATGGTTTTCTAACCCATTGCTTTATTCTTGTACACATGATCTGGTATCCCAGATGCGGGGTCTATTTGAATCATCTGTAGCTGAAGTGCCACACTATGAACAAGAACAAAAATATGGAGATAGGCGTGGCTTTGAGGACGATTTTGCTGGACATAATACTATCCAATATTACACTGTAGGTTCAGCCAATCCCATGACGTATGAATTTGAAAGAGCAGCTGGTAGGAACTATCCCATTGAGACTTCTGTTAATCAATTTGGTGGAACTGGAATCAAGATGACAACTGGTCAGCTTCAGCAGCAACAAATTTCAGACAATTTTATAAATCAGGGAACTGCTTGTAGAAGTAACTGTTTACAAATGAAAACTTCATCAGAGTCCTGTACTGAGGTAAGGGTTATTGGTTTGAGTAATGTAGGACTTCCATACACGTTCTTGTATTATTTTTTCTTTTACACTGTTTCCTCCAGGCCAAAGATATTGCAGAGCAGAGTTCTGTATTTGGTGAGCCAGAGACAGAGTATGTTGTATTTGAGGGTAAAACAAAACTGGCCAACAGGACAACTGCATTGGATTGCAACAGTGGATTTGGAATAAAAATTAGGGCCCACCCGCCTCTATATAAAAAAGTTGAAATTCCAACTCAGGGTGATGCTCCAAGAAGGATATTTTTACAAATGGATAATTCATCAGAGTCAATTGCCAATGACAGTGCAGAGGATTTAAAACCCAGTACGGAAGACTGTCTACAACGAGCAGACACTGAGGTAAGGACCATTAGCTAATGCTGGCTTATAATTTGTAATGGTAACTGGTTGTCAAAGTTTTTTTCACATTGTTCTGGGCAGGCCTATGATGAAAAAGAAGACGAAGTGGATTCAGCTGCTATTGAGGTAAGGGTCATAGGGTTACACTGTTGTAGACATCACGGTCCTCTCAATTTGCAGTCCATAATTGATTTTGTGTTCTCTAAAATACGAAAGCTCAGAACATGGTCTTTTAGATGTCATTACTGAAACAAAGGGTTTATCTGGGAACTTTTTCATTATGACTATAGTTATCTTTTTTATTTATGTGAGCTTAAATTGTGAACAAAAAGTCTTTGTACCCAAGCAGGCATCTGAACTCGCAGAGCAGGATCCTATGTTTGATAAGCAGAATGAAGAAAATCGTCTTCTGGATTTGGACACCTGGAACAAAACTGTTGAAGAATCCTCTATCGGGAAGGCAGATGTAAATGGACAAGTATCAGTAGTATCCTTAGCTGAATCACTTGATCCAAGTAAAGAAAGTTTTGAAGAATCTTCTTCAAAATTGAGGTTGAGAGGGAAACACAGCAGTGTTTCAGCGAGCTGTCATAAGCAGGCATTATTGCGTATGAAGTCAACTTTGCTACATCGTGGCTGGAGATCATGGATCTTTGCAACAACCATGTCTGTAGTTTTAATCCTGCTCATGGTTTCACTTGGCTTGCCATCATCTGATCTCAGTGCTGCACGGGGAATTTTATAGACACTTGCTGAAATATATTAGTGTAATGATCTAATTGAGACTCGAACTTTCCTCAATTGGGTAAAGAATACAATTTTTTTTCTTTTTTGATTAAGTAAAGAATACACACTTAGCCACACTAGTTGCAGAATTCAAGTACAATTAATTCTTCATGTTCTCAAAACAGTTGGTCTTTTGGACCTTATTCACCTTTGTCTTAAAAACAGTTCAAAACCCAATTTTAAATAAAGACAATACAAATCCTTAGAAATTTGTTTTACCAAAAATTAATTTAAAACCCAGCAAGATATTGATAGATGCACAGCCAGATAATACATGGGGTGTCCCTATTTATAATCTCTCAATATGGTCCTTTTTGAAGAAAAATATGAATTATTTATTCATATTTTAATAAAAATAAAGTAAATAACACAAATTTTTCATAATTTTTATCAATTTTATACTATTATTATTTTTTGTTATTAATTTTTGATTTAATTATATGATATAATTCATTTCATACATGGAATTTCATTTTTAACTTCTTCGAAATTTTTATTTTTATTTATTTTTATTATAATATAAATGAATATTTTTTTTCAGTATTGTAAGAATATAAATATATGTTTTGTAAGAGAGGATTAAAAGTAAAACGAATAACTGAATCATATATATATTAGAATATTAGTTTTTTAATTTTCACAAAGTTAATTCCAAAAGATTAAATATATCAAATTTTAAAAGTTAAAGTTAAATCACCATAAAAAAAAATAATTTTAACACGTTAAATATTATTGATATATGAAAATTTACATTAATTTTTACTTTTGATTAAATTTGTTGAATTTAAATAGTTAGAAGCTAAATTTTATGAAAAAAATAATTATAAAAAAGGTTTAAAATTGATAAAAGTATATATAGTATAAAATTAATAAAAATTAAGAGATTACCAGTATTGCTCAACCTTAAAAAAAATATAATGGCACCATACCCAGCCCACCTTAATTTCATTTTTAAACCCAACTCTCACCCCCTTTTTTTGTTATTCTCCAGTTTTTCCTTTTATCGATATTTTTTTTACATTTTTGTACTATTTTTTCAAAATATCTTTTATGTTATTTTAATTTTCTATTTTTACAAGTTTTTATAGCTTTCTGCATGCATGTAAGGTAAATAATTATTCAAATTTTTTTAAGTTTTGAATTCATCACGAGTTAATTGACTAATATATACTATGTTAGAAAAATATAAACAAATATATATTTTATTATTTGAATGTGTATATATAACATTAAAAAGTAATTTATAAATATTATTAAATATATATTTTTTAACAAAATATATTTTAAAATTTTAGTTTTAAGTGCCCGTAATAGGCATCATAACAAATGAGTGAAGCATGAACGGCTTGTGGCACGAATAGGAAACTAATTGTTTCCTCTCTTTATAATGTCTTTATTATAATTGGAAAAATTCTATATATATCTCAATTTTAAAATAAATTAGTTAAAATGTTAATATTATTGGTAGGTAAAATATGATTCACGTAACTATATTCCATATAAAATTATCACATAAAATTATAATTAAAATATACTTATCATATATAATTAATTTCTTTCTCATCTCATTAAACCCCAAACCACGAAGGTAAACAAAACATTAACAAAGAAACTGAAAACATTACACTCTTTTGAGACCTCCATGGGTTAAGTTACTCTCTAGCTAGCTTTTTTGGTGAATTGGGTAAGGATTGTCTTTACATTGATTGGAGACGTTGTCGTCCTGATACTTCTCATCCTCACCATTTGTCTTTTCACGATCGACCCCTTTCATGGAGTTTTTTTTTAATGCGGCCGTTGAATACAACGGTTAATCCTTATTATGGAAATGTGGTAAATTCTACTCAGGTTTTATATTTTACATCGGCGACGACGGCACAAGGAGATGAACAACATGTTGGTAGCCGTGGTGGGTGGTTTGAGTCAGTACCTGTGGTCGAAGATAAAGCTGCAGCTAAAAGACGTACTGAGGCTATTTGGAGTGAACATGGATTGTCCTATAACTACCGAATCAGATAGTCAAGATGAATGTGAGGTTCTATCTTCAACAACAATAATATCTCATCATCCATTAATTATATCTAATCCCCTACAGCTATCTTCTTCGTCATCTCGATCTCCTGTGACATTGCTAGGCATGCCAAGTAATCATCATCAACATGATCACGACAAAGGGAAAAGTACTTCTATGTCCTTTGATTTTGATGTGTAAAATCACGTTATTGATAATCATCACCAGATCAACAAGATATATATATATATATATGGAGTTGGTTAGTACAAGTAGCTAGTGACACACAAAAATGAGCCATGGTGAAACTAAATTTTGTTTGGGTTTTATATGACGCAGTTATTCACGTTATGATGAAAAAAATATGTATATACATACTGTATATTAGTAATGTAAAAATATATCTTTGAAGAATTAGATTTATATTCATATGCTTATTTGTAATTCAACTTTCTTCAGGAGAAAGAATGTGGACAGTTGAAAGCTCTAGTCCAGGATCTCGAAAGTATGTAATTGACCTAATTGGTTTTCTTTCTCTTCTTTATAATAGATCGAGTGCATTTACATTCTCCTACTGTATATTTGATACGTTTTTCTGGTTGTGAAATTAAGTAGTGGTGATATAAATCATGGAAACAAATATTGAAATATTATCCTGTTCACCTCAGTTGTGTGATTTAATGTTTGTGGGTTTTACCTTTAACATGATTTCATGGCTAAAATCTTCTCGTTTTGTGATCTTTCAAAATAGAAACTAGAAGAAGCAAATTGTTCCCGAAAGATGTATCCAATAGTCCTATGATTCATAATATGTTAGCTTTTTCGAAACTATAAAAGTTTGCAGCAACATCACTCTTTTGTTTATCATACTACAAAATGATTGTCTTTTCATATATAGGTTTGTTCCAGGAAGGAATTGAAGTTAAAAACTTGGGAAATAATTCATTAGATGAATCTTTAAGCTACTATTAACTGCATGGATCAATGAATTGTTGTCTTGAATGCTTATTTTGAATTAAAGGATAGAATTCATGCTTCTGCTATCCTTAACCTTTAACCCTTCTTTATTCTGCTCCTTCATCTTTAGCCTATTATTATGCCTTTTTTTTTAGAATCTTTCTCTATCTTTTTATTTTATTTTATTTAGTAGTATTATTGGGCTAAAGAATAAAGGAGGACATAATTAAAGTGAAATGGATTTATAAACATAATCCCAAATAATTAGAGTAGTTATCATCTTGGAGACTCATACGTTACAGTCCAATCAACCTTATTTTTGTGTCAAATATATACAGTTTAGGATTTATCTATTTGCACATTTTAGACTATTAATTATTATTGTGTTTTTTGTTCTCTCTAAGGAAAGGCTTAAAAAGACAGATGGACAAATTAAAGTGTAGGTTTAGGATATATGCAAGAGTTTATTTCAATTTCATATTTCGATCTTTCTCTAGGAAGAAATTGCTTGCATGCATAACCTTAATCATTATGGTATGCTAAATTTATTAGGTATCTATACCTGCTGTTGTTGTTATGGCATGTAATCGTATTGATTATCTTGCGATCCAGGACTCTTCAATCTATTTTAAAGTATATATGTTTCTTGTGTGATTTTTATGTCTTCAATTGTGGTTTGTTTCATTCGTACACATTTGAGCTAATATTTGTTGATTCATTTTTTTAGATATCAGAAGTTCGTTGATTTGTCTCCTATATAGGAAGAGGATGAATGGATAAAGTTAAACAAGGAAAGCACATTAAAATGCACAATTATGCACATGACAGTTTTGTTAATGCAACCATAAATTGTCTACGATTTGGAACCTTACATTTATAATAATATTTATAACTAACATAACTTTTATACTCTCAGTTCTTACTGCAGTAGATATCAGTAGCATTAAGTGCATAAACACCAGTAGCATACTGTAGAAAAGAGAGAAGATATGTAAACCAATATTATCTTTATGTCTCCCTCCCGAGTAAATAAAAACAATATATATGGCGATTGTGAGCCAATTAATGGGTTTCATCCCTCTCTCTAGTATTTATGTCAATCATCTCACTTTGTTTCAGGTTCTAATGGTTTTTATTTATAAATGTGTATATATTGTAGTTTAATTAGAAAAGAACTTATAGGATAGTAAAGATATAAAAATTTTAATATTATAGTTGATAATTTTTTTATAATTTATATTGAAAAATAAGTATTTAAATTTATTGAATGCAAAAAAATTAATATAATAGTATTAATTGAAATGTATATGATCACATTTTTTTATATGATCGTAACCACAGATATAATTTGATCACATTTTTATAAAAGATAGTAACCATAGACACCATTTAGTAAGGATTTTTATAATTGAGATTAAATATGAATATAAAATATCACGATTTTTATATAACTGAGATCATAGATATATCATTTGATTAATGTCTTTAATAAGATCATGATCATAGATATCATTTGGCCAACGTCTTATGAAAGAATGTGACCTTTTGGCTTCTCTTTGGTCATCACAATGAGCTAAGCTAAATGAACATCCACTTATAAGATATCAAATAGAGGAAATATCAAAACTATATGTAAGAGTTTATGGTCTCTCCCACTTAAGTCTTGATTTTCATAACCATGTTCAAAAATTTATAGTTACGGTTAAAAACATTAATATTATAGTAATGATATATAAGAATAATCAAATGATGATACATATTGATCTAAGCCTTGTATTTCATCCTTTAACTTTTTAAATATATTAATTTGTTTTTTTTTTAAATTAAGTTTTCTAAATGATCGATAATATAGTTGGTTAGATTGTATTTGTGTTAACTTAGTATAGAGTTTGAGTAAATATATTGTTAATATCAATTATTATCAACATTAAGGTAAGATTGTCCTCCATGTATTTGCTAGATGATCAAATCGTCGTTAAACCTTAAGTCTTTAACCTTTAATGTTTAAGTTAATAATTAGTCTTTTTTTCACAAAAAAAGAGAGTATTTAATTATGATTTTTTATTATAATATTCTAATTATTTAAATTCTTGTGATTATATACATATATGAATATATATATATATATATATAAAATTAACTTAATGACTATCTCTTATCGAAACGTGATTAACTTGTTATAGCATTGTATACATTTATTCTTAATTATCTTAAAGATAATCAAAGGGATAATTTTTAAATATTTATCTTTTTAATTATAATTATCTTGTGGTTATATTTATCTGATACTCAACGTTTATTAGGTTTAACCTATAATTGACTACGATTACGATATTTGATTACCACGTGAGATATACGAAATTAATTAGAATAAAATATAACTTATTATAAATAATCAAAAATTTGACAATAGTATACAATTGAAATGTTATTTTAATCTAAATTATATTAAAGAGAACCTCCCTTATATTACTTCAATCCAAATTAATAGAGTGCGTATTCCTAATTATTAATAATTAGAGGGGTTATAATACTATATGTTTTGTCTATCCCCGATTATTTGCTTTAAAGTTTGAAATGTGGCAATTTAACTTAATTCAAGTACCAGAGAGCACTTTGAATCAGCTGTCGGTTAAATTGTTTGAAGTCTATGAATCTGTTCTTCCAGAATGTGGTTCTTTAATTAGAAAAATTAATTTATTTTTCATTTTTAATTACTTTAATTAATACATATAAAAATTACATAAAATAATATTAAAAATTTATAATAATAATAAAAATAATATATTAATAATATTAAATAGATTCAAATAAACGAATTTTAAGAATGAACAGATTAACTCAATTTAAATAATTTTTAATATAAAATATTATATTATATATTTTTTAATGATAAAGATTTATAAATTAATAACACAAAAGTTACTATCTAAATAGTTATAAATTTTAAACGATAATATTTTTATTATTTTTTAATGTAGACTAAACTGTACGGGTTGTTTTTCTAAACCCTCACCTTTGGTTGTTAGAATTTTCAAAACTCTGGTGATATTTATCCTTTCAAACACATGTAAAAATACTTTTTTTTTAAATATTTATGTTCAAAATTAATAGATAAAAAAATTGAAAGCACCAGTAATTATTGGAATTTTACCAAACTATTTTCTAGATAGCTTAATTAGGATGACTTATGAACTTATAACACGTGAAGAATAAAATCAAAGGCTCTGAAGAATTGTGTCCTTGCTTTTGGTTCTGTAATTACTGATCTAGTACTGTTAAGGCAAAGAAGAAGAAAAAAAACAAAATAATATTAACTTTTGATATTAACAAAAACATATAACATGTCTCTAAAATTTTCTCTTTCTCCTAATATCAAAAACTAAGAGATTCAATTTTTTAACTCAAGTTTTTAAAATTACAGTTATTTGATAATTACTTGAATTTTCAAGTTCAAAATAAGTTAAAACTTAATTGTCTTTTTACACTTTAATTTTTTTTAAAAAACAAAAAAAAGGATTAAAAATCAAATTTGAAGTTCACTTATTTCATTAGTTAATTTTACATTTATTTACTGTGACTTAAATTAAATAAGAAAACAATTTTTTTAACCGAACCAGCTATTGTTTTTGTTTTCTTCTAAATGAATTAAAAAATAAAAAAAAATAATTTAAAAACTTAAAAATAAAACTTATTACAATAGGAGTCATAAATAAGACATTTTTAATCGTTTACTGATCTACTAATCTGTAATGTAATTTTTAAGGTATTAGGAAAGCAAGAAATCATGAAAGAAATTGAAAGAAGACTAATTAATTAAATTGCTTTTAATTTCATTTATTTTTATTGTTTTGGAATAAGAATTATTTTTTTAATAAAGTACTTTATGTATATAATAAATATTATTTTTAAAGAGATTAATTTAAAATGATAAGATCAGAAGGTTGGTATTGTTTTGCATGAATTAAACTCCTGGTACTCATTTGATATTTAATTTCCTGTTTCTTGATTCATGATTTTCTATGGAGCGCTAATTATTATTATTATTAATCATTTATTTTTATTTTTTTTAAAAGGAGAAGGAAACTTTCATTAAACAAAGCAAAAGTGATACAAACCTGGTTCAAATTTGACAAACAAAACTAAAGAAACACAAAAATAAAAGGAAAAACTAAAACCAAAACCCAACACTAACTTCATCTTCAGTAACCACCATAACTACCTAAGGATTACAAGAACAAGATTTCTGACAATAAAAACTAGCACTAAATGCTTTCAATGAAGTTCATAAAACTCACCACATAATCCAACATGGTATAGAGCATTTAGTACACAACATTCAATTGCTTCCATGTTAATATAAACTTCTAACATAGTTGATATAATACATCTTAAGAAAAGGGAAGAAATTTAGGTCTTCACCTGATTCCACGTACATTTAAAAAAGCACCGGTGCTTTTTGATTAAATGGATAGTTTGAAAAACAAAAACATAGAAGGTGAAAGATGATTGAATTTGAAGTTGATTGATGTAATAATCTCAAAGAACAAAGAATAGGATGAACCTCATGCTAAAATAGAGAGAAAGGGAAGCTATCCATGGAAGACATTTAATTATATTAGTGTAATTTGCTGACAAAAAAATTAGTGTAATTTGGATGGATTTTTTTTATTTTTTATTTTTTCCCTTTTAAAAACTCTTTATGGAGCCCCTAATTACTGAAAAGTGATGTTTTATATGTAAACATGCAAAAGAAAATGATTTCCAATTACTAACACTTAAACATGCTCAAATATTAGATTGTCTACCTTTATATTTTTTTGCAAAGACATAAAAAATAAAGATGTAACAAATAATTTGATTTCAGTTCATACCAAGTCAAGCTCCTTTTTAGTTTCTCCCTATCATATTATCTTAAATAAAATAAATTCAACTTAAATAGTACTACAAAACTTCACCAATGCATCAATGACAAAACAACCTGTTGGTCCAAATAGTTAATTGCATGAACCACTTCTACTGTGTAGCCAAATTTGACACAAACATTTGTAACTCTGCATAAATGGCCATGAAAAGTACTCATATAATTTAAAGGTTCAAGCTAATTTGACCTTATGCTGAAATTTATTTAGCAATACCTTCCTTGCGACCTTCATTTCCTGGGCACATGAGCTTTTTCTCTCTCTTTGCTATCCGCCTCGTTTTCTTATCCTGAATTCGCTGCGTTATATTTTCTGATCTCTTTTGCTGCTTCTCTGATTTCTTTTTCTCTGTTGTTTCAATCCTCTCCTTCCATTTGTCAACATTCTTCTGATACTGCTTCTTTTCCTTCTTTAAACTCTGTTTTAATATCTTTGGGTTATCATGAACCTTAATCCCTGCAGCTTTAGTTGTTGCCGCCTTCCATGAATGCTTCTTTGAGATAATCTCGCCTTTCTCTGGATCCTTCTTTGCTTCTTCCAACTTTTTTGCATTCTCAAGCTCCTTAATTTTGGAGAGTTTCCTTTTCTTTCCATGTTCCTCACCTCCAAGTTTGACGCGACTAAATGTAAGCTCCCCTGAAACCTCTGCAGCATCATTTTCCACTTTGTTCCTCGATTTACCAATAGTAGTAGTCATTGCCTCGTTAGATTCAGGGTCCCTTTTGCGCTTCTTTTCCCAAGTTTCCTTTCTATCGTTTCTCTTTTTGGCTTTATTTGAATCTTCGGAATTCCTACTTCCTCGAAGCTCTTCAATTTTTTGACGCAACCGTTGCTGGAGCTCTTCATATGTTACTGACTGATTACGACCTTCCAGATCTGACATAAAAGGTTTGATTTGAGTTTCATCACCATCACCCTCATTGCTCAACTTTTCTTTTTCCAAGCTTTGCTTCAACAAATCCAGAGTTGTTGTAGACGATTTTTCAGGATCCAGTCGATCTCTGCGAGCTTTCTTGATATTTTTTAATGACTCCTTTTTAGCTAGGGCTTTATCTGCCTTGCTGAGGCCCTGGACCCATGGTTTTCCCTTGTCCTCGATGGGTAGATAGAACTTTGCAGGAATTAGCTCAATTAACTTGTCAAAAAACACAGAATGCTCTTGAATCATAGACTTCAAATTAAGAACAGGATTGGAATCAAGCCTTTCCTTTTTCTTCATCTACAAGATAAAAAAAATACACAATGTAAAAAATTGTCCTTTAATAAGTTAAAACACATCTAATAGACAATAGTTTAATAGACAGCTCATGATGAACTCTACATTTGAGCAGGAAATATGTAAATCAAACTCCCCAACCTTGGGCATCAGAAAATGAACAGTAACAATATATCTAATAAAAATATACCGCAACAGATGAGATAAAGAGGCATTGTTCTTCAATGGCTTAACATTTAAAGTTCTGGTTTCCATCAGAACATGATCACCAGGGCTTCCAACTGCAAAGATCTCTATTTTATCATGATACAACTACCAACACCTATGTTCATTTTCTTCTTAATGCTTTACGCCTTTATCAAAACTTCATATTCAGATATATTTTCATTTTTGCATTAAGAACAAGAAGGTAACGTAGGAAAGAAAATGGAAGTTTATGAAACTTGGAATTCGAAAGTTTCCATGAGCCAACTCCCTCTTACCATAAAATATACAGTAACTTGGACTTTGATTTGAAATAAACCTAATATGATTTCAACGAATTACAAACCATGGGTGCTTGATTAAGGACAAACCTGATTCTATTATATTCCATCAGAAAGGAGGGACAAAAGAACAAAGTAAAAAAATAAAGGCAAAGCAGATAATATCTTCAGTTATGAGACTCGGTTTCTGGCAATCTCTAGGACTTGGTAGAAGAAGTTAAGGTCGTTTACCTTACTGATAACATTGAATGATGTCAAGCAGATTATTACCTTTATATTTATCTGAAGAACAAGAATAAAACTGAAGAGGTAGCAGTACTACCATAGTCAAGGATAGGTAAAAAAAATGAAAACATTGAGAAGCAGGCTAGGAGATTATTCAGATCCTAATAAAAGTTGGCAATGCCCAAAAGAATCGATATTTATTTTAATCCATCCACACTATAGAACAATATTGTTCATTGATGTCCACAATCTAAATAGTCACTACCTTATTTCTATTTGCTTCCCCCAAATTTTTTTCTAATATAAAACAATCTAAGAATATGAAGTTCTCTACTTCTCTTAAAATGAAATAAAATTATATGGAATATGTTAACGAGGACTCTCAAGCATTTTATCAAACACTTTCGACCTTCTAAGACATCCTAGGTTAAAATCCAGAAAAAAAGAACAAGAAATGTATTGAAAAGTTCATAATAACACTTTTGAATGATTCAAAGGTACATAATACATATCGGATCACTAAACTAGCTAATATCACAATAACATATATACAAGGTCGGCAATTAAAAACATAAAGAATAAAACTGAAACCAATAAATCAAAGATCATCATGATAAAACAGAGCCCAGTTACGTACATTAGATATTACTAAAATCCAACTAAGCAGAATATGGAAAACTACAAGCCGATGACACAGATATTCATTAATCTAAATGAAACTTAGCAAGGTTTTCTTTGATTTGCATGAAACATGAAACCTAACAAAGAAGAAATCATAGATCGACCAGCTGAGAATCACAAACTCAGAGATAGGAATCTTACATGAACGGATAATGAGTGGGATTATGAGTGTGTAGACTATTGGCTTAGTGAATGACGGCAATAGAGCTTAATGAACCGCAAACTTGACAGGCGGCGTTGGTGTGGAAAAGGAATAGAGTGAAACAAGGGCAAGTGAAATCGATTATTGGGCCTTTGGTGGTTTTTTTTTTATTTTATATTTCTTTAACTATTTTAGTTTTTTTATTGGAAAATTATAGCTTACATTTAAAAAAAAAAGTTACATACTTCACCTTTATTAGTATGTAGTTGTAGTTATTAAAATAATTTTTATAAATATGTATCAAAAAATAAAAAAAATTAATGGTGAGATCGACTTAAAAAAAATTCAAAAATTAAAGGTAATATTAGCTTAACGTACTTAAATACAGTATATATCATCTTTTAAATTTTTAAACAATTTAATAAGCTATGTGCAAATTAAGTGTTTACCAGTAATATACACAAAAGTTAAAATTATGCCTCATAAATTTTGGATAAAATTGTTAACATATTTTAAAGGTATTATCTTCTTACTTATTATATAATTTATTTTATATTTTTATTTTTATCAATTAAATAATAAAATATTAATAATGATCTTAAAAATTATTTAATATATTAATTATATGTTAAATTTATAATATAATAATTATAATATTATATTTTAATAATGATTAAATAAATTAGGTGTTTATAACTATCGAATTTAGTAATATCCCTAATAAGGATATTAGTAATTATTAGTATTCATATTTTTATATTGGTATATCAAATATATCTCATTTAAAATTAGTATATTTTTAGTCTAATTTTATTTTTAAATTGAAGATTTGAAACCTCGTGAGTTACACGTGACGGTATTAAATGTTTGAATTTAATTTTCAAAATAAATTTATTTAAAATTAAAAAATATTTATAATTGTTTTCTCAAAACAGATTACTCTTTTACACCCAGAGAACAAGCTATCAAACGTAGAGAGTGAATGTTGCGATTTTGTAATTCCTCTTTTATAAGTTGAGCTACCAAGGTTTATTTTAAGTTTTAAAATTAAAAAATATTTATAATTGTTCAATTTTTCATCAATATTAAAATATTGATGTTTTGTTTTAAAATATTCAGATTGTACCACCGATATAAAACATTTTCCCCTTTTTTTAACGTTGTAGTCCATGGACATATGAGTAATTTCTTGTACACTTTTTTTTTTGTAAATGAACTAAAAATGACCGTTTTTAAATGGGAGGATCAAAAAAGTATAATTTTTAAATGAGGATACATTTAATGTACCAATAATATTAGTATTAATAGATATAAGTAATTTGATAAAAACATTTTTTACTTTTCTAAGTAAAATTTATAATATATATATATATATATTAAATAACAAAAATTAAGTACCTATAAACTTTACACGTAAATTTTATATAAAATATAAGTAATATTAGACATTTAATGTTAGAAGATTAATTTTAAATAAATATAATTCTTATAAATATTATATGATTAAAATATTTATTAAAATTTATAAAATTATTATAATTATTTATTAAAGATACAATATCACTAATATATTTATTTTGTATTAATACGGGCTAATTACTCTTTGAAGTGAATTATGATTTTTAAATATATTTAATGTTAAATCATATTCAATTGTATTTCGTTTAATATTATTTAATGTTATTTTTATTATATAAATTTTAAAGATATTATTTATTTATTTTCAATAGATTTTAATATTATTAACTATAAATAAAAAAAAAAGCTGTAATAAGGAAAAAACTTGAGAACCATTCATCCATAGTGTATATATATATATATAAACATAATTAGTTGGCGTCCATAAAAAAATCATCTAATAATTTAGTTGATTGAATATACTTGTTTTAATGTAGTAAAGTCGGATTGAATCTCATCATATATTTGCTGTTACTTTCTCACGTATAGGCACCAATTTTACACAAGCTAATCAAGTAAGGGTGATTCGTCTGAGGTTAAGTCACATATATCTCATTTTAAAGTTTAAATTATATTAATATAGTTTGATTTAAAATAAAATCAATTAAAAAAATTAAAAAAAATAAATAACGGGTTTAAATATTAATAGTTTAATTTAAATAACACGTTTAATTAAATATTATTGAATATAAAATATTAATTAAACATTAATTTTTTTAATAATAAAAAATATTATTTTTATGATTATAAATTTTAATAATATTATTTTTATTATTTTTTAATCAATTAATGTATCAATATTTTAAATAAAATTTTCTTATGAACAATTATTAATAAAAAAAATTTCAACCTGCAATTGAATGACGTAAATTGTATATAAATATGTAAAATGTATAATATTTATATCTAGTATATAAATAGTATCTTTATTTTATTTTAACTTAATTTAGTTTTTCTCAAGTTTTTTTTTATGTGCGAGTTCTTTTAATTAATTGGAAAATAAGATTACTTTGGATATTGTTGGAATATAAAACAAAATAATGTCTTTAAAATTTATGTATAATAAAATAATAATATTAGATAATGTTAAATTATTTGAAATTTAATATTTAATAAATTTAAATAATATTTAATTAAATGAGATTTAATATAAATAATAAATGAATTTTTTAACTATTAAAATATACTGAACATGATATTTTATAACTATAAATTTAAAAAATAATATTTTTTTGAAGTCAGCAAAATTTTGATCAACTATTTATTCAGATTTGTTTGTAATAAACTATTAAAAAAAGTAATTTTATTTGTATTAGTGCTATCTCCCCACTAATATATCTAATTTTTATGGATCGACATAAAATTCGTATTGTTAAATCACGTGGAACTCAAATTAATACTAAGATGAGAAATATTAAATACATATAAATTAAAAAAAGACTCCATGTGATACCTACAATAAATTAACTTTACGCTAACTTTTGTAAATAAACTATTTATAATAGATAGTAATATGGGTAAAAAATTTAATAAAAGTTTGATTAAAGGTTTTTTATATTTTTAAATGTATTATTATTTATTATTATTATAAAAAAAAATTAATAATTTTTTTAATATATTCACTAACATTAGAATTTGATATTAATATCAAAATATAATACAAATAACATAAAATGAATACGACATAAAAATAATTAGTAATATTATTTGATGTGATAGAATTATCTAAAAAATTAAATTATTTCTTTAATATTCATAATAATGATAATATATATATATTTTTTGCAGTAAGTAAAATTTTGTATGTTATTAATTGATATTTTTCTCTTACTGTATTCACATAGAGTTTTCCTTAAATGAAATTAGCTAAAAGATGGTCCATAAAGAGGTCTCTGAATGGGCTTGTGACCCATTGAGCCCTTATATGTTTCAACATATCAGGATCCAGCCCGATGCAAATAGTATCCTCAGATCGAGGATTATGTCCGGCGTGAAGGTAACTTCCTTGTAGGGTTTATGGCTAAAGGGTGCAAAATCATAGTAATTGTAAGTTGAAAGTTGCAAGTTTTAGAGTTTAAGAAGCCGACAGACAGATCAAATGGATTCATTTTCATCGCCTTCAAGCTCTGCTTCGTCTCAATTCAATTCAGATGTTTTTAAAGATCAGCTCAAAAACCAACTTGCCCAGGCTTACGCCGAGGAGTTTCTTGAGGTCATTTGTCCTCCTATTCTCTCACTTCGTCTATTTCTTTTATCATTTTTGAAATTCTTGTCTAGATTCGTTATTGGGTTTTTATTTTTAAGAAGTAATCTATACCCTGATGTATGTACTTACTTTCTTCTCCTGGGTTCTTATTGATTTTTTATACTTATTCATCTTTTTGTTTCAAATACTTTAGTTCTGTTATTATTGGAAATTATCCAACATTAAAGTTTTGTGATTTCTCTTCATTGGAGTTATAATCATTTTATCATATTTTAATTGGTTATTTATGTGGTGTTTTGAGAAGAAAAAAGTGATTTCATAAGTTCATAACTCACTTTGATGCAATGCTAACTTGTAATGTATTGGACTTTATTTTAGCATAGTATATATTCTTGTCTCACGATCATTATGTCCTTTTTTTTCTATTATGAATAAAAAGTTTTAAACATGCAGTTGTAGAGATAGTTGTCTTATGTCAATCTCTCTGTAATATTGTAGCCTTCTATTGTTATTGTGAATAATGAGATATATGTCTTGGGTTTCCGAAAGACTGCAAGCTGCCTTCTAATAATACAATTAGTAAAAGGCTTGACATTTCATTCAAGAGGAGAAATTTTTCATTGTTATTGGAGTACGTGATGATGTAGTATTCTAGGACAATGAAATTCAATATTAGTGTAACTTTTTCTTTGAAAAAAATACCCAATAAAAGGTAGAGAGATAAATCAATCTGATTGATGAGGAGTATATTTTAAGGCTAATGAATAACACTTCCATTCAAGAGTTTGCTAGTTTGAATCCCCACCCGGTATCATATATTTTAAAAAATGAGTTGTATGGCTTGACAATTTTGAGTGTGTACTGTAGTAGATCATTCAATTCTATTTTCTATAGCTGTAATTAGCCAATGAATCTGATAATAAATTAGTTTCTATGGGCAATAGAATAGGCCTGAAGTCTTTATCTATCTTATAGGCATGACTCAAAATTACAATGAGGATCGTGAATATATATATATAACCTTAATGTTTCGATTCATGGAAGGCATTAGCTGACTGTGAGTTCATATCACTTTATTTTCATTTAGTTGGAAGCCTTGGATGCTTTTATAGAATTTTTTCTTTCTTGCATTCAAAGGAGAACAATATGTCATATTTAATGTGAAACCTGTTCTGCTGTTTTTCCACTGTTTGAATCTCGAGGCTATGAGATGATGCGTCCACTTTCACATGTAGATGTATGTCTATATTTGTTCCCCTTGCATGATACACCGTAAAATCCAAGGGAATTAGAATTTTGCATTGAATATAAAAGAAGACTCTGAACGACCTGATTAGATTATTATTTTTTAAATAATACTGTCTTAGTTTTTCTTTTAAAGACAAAAACTAGAACTTCTCAAAATTTATATTTTTTAAACTGTTCAGTTTTTCTACTGATGTACTTGTTATGACATATGAGAACGATGATATTTTACGGAACAACCCACCCTATATGGTTGTGGTGGAACTGGGTGGAAATGGGGATGGTTGACATTGATAGATTCATATGAAAGTTCATGTGTCATCTCACTGATTTGGTTATGAGATTATTTATTCGTGAAGATGGAAATTGAAATCTTATATGCTCCTCAATTGATGTAGCTTCATTGACTGGACACTCTCAAATACCTTTGCAGAAGTTACTCTTTTAACTTGTTCTGGTTATAGCATGCTCAATCTCCTAAGATGCTTTCAATGGTTTTCCACTTTGTGTGCAGACCTTAAGGGCGAAGTGCTTTGACAAATGTATAACAAAACCAGGATCAAGCCTTAGTGGAAGTGAGAGTAGTTGTGTCTCTAGATGTATGGATCGCTATGTGGAGGCCACTGGCATTATCAGCCGAGCTCTTTTTAGCGGACATGAATGAAGAAAATGTTGGTGGTAAACTCAATGCGGAGAAAGATTATTATGTCATTTTATTGTTGTTATTGATTTCTAACGTTTATTTAACAAAATACTGATGGGAAGCAAAAGCAGCTTATTCCGTTTATTAAAAACAGCACATGCTACACTGTATTACATGATACTGATGCCACAGATTATTGTTAGCACGATTTTGATTTGTGCTTGGAAGTTTTCTTTAGATGAAATGCCTTTAAGAAAACTTTTATCCACGACTAAGAACCTGACCTAAGTTGGTAATTGGGTATGACATTGTCAGGGAAGATTCATCTTTCTCCCTTTTCAAATCAGGTCCGAAGCATGCTGATAACGTTGACCTTGAAAAAAAATATAAGTTGATAATTTTTATAATTATAAAGCAATTAAGGAAAATATATTTTATTAGATATATGATATAGGAGGTCTCCCTGTTCTGGAAGATCATATGAGATTACCACTTTTTCTTCAATTGCTAATATCGTTTGACCTTGAAAAAATCTAAGTTGTTAATTTAATAATTATAAAGCAATTAAGGAAAATATATTTTTATTAGATATATGGTACAGGAGGTCTCCCCTGATGCTCTGGGAGATCATACGAGATTACCACTTTTTCTTCCATATTCATTCCAAATGTCAGTTGTTTCACAGGACAAACATTTTAGGTAGGGGTATTCATAAGAAAGAATTTGCTTATTTTATTATCATTCGATCCGATTTGATCCGTAAATTATTTGGATTGAATTTGATCAATAAACTTAATTAACTCTATTTTTGATATTTTTAAATAAAAATTTTAATTTTTTACATAAATTATAACATAAAATTATTTGAATTATAAGAAACCTTAAAAAACCAAATAAATATATATTAATTATATATATATATAATTAATTTCGGTCGGATTTGATGAGATTAGATGAATTGTAATGAAATCTGTTATTCGATTCAAACTTAACGAATGAAATTTTTTTTCCATCCGATCCGATGGTCGGATCGGATTAATCGAATGATCGAATTTTTTACACATTCTTAATTTTAGAAATTATTTTATGGGTAAGTAACGAAAATATTATTATTAAAAATTTATAATTACAAAAATAACAATATTCATATTTGGTTCATATGTTTTTATTATTAAAAAAATTCTCATAATTTTATTCAAGTTGAATTATGATTATTTAGGTTTGTTTGATATCTAATTCGAATATGTTTAATATTTGTGAAATATTATTTTTGCTATAAATTTTAGATGTATTATTTTATATAATTTTGTTTATTTTAATTTGAACACAACTATGTAACCTTTAGTTACAAGGTGAGTCTTTCATGACTAGTGGGCAGTAAGGTTAACATTTTGTGCAGTTAGAAATGGTCGGATGTCAATGTGTATGTAGCAGAATATAAATTCATTCACATCTTTCAGTCTATCATTCTATCAGAGCTCAAAAATCACATAAAAACTCTTGATTGCAACCATTATCTTTAGATGTGTGAAGATAACTAGTGCAGATATGGCCGAAAACTTGGGTTCTTTATAATTTGTAGTCTAAAGTAAGTCGTCTGTCCATATTAATGATAACAATTTGACCCAACTCCGGGGGTGTCCGATCCGTTCGTGGCAATTTGGGACAGATTATTTCGGGTTGCAGATGGTTCAATTCATGCCCCATTTTAAAATATCATAATGGTTCAAATTGGGTCGGCTATTAAACATAATGACATTTGTTATCATATGTATTTTTTGATCTTTTATACTAAATTATGGTGAAAGGCGAATTATCGGTTCGGGTCATTGACCAACAAATAATACCCAAACCAAACCATATCCAAAATTATCGAACCATTACCATCCCTAATCCATATACATAATAGACATACAAAGTTACACACACCGACATCTTATAAAAGGTAAGTGCAAAAATGTCTAGCAATATTTCTAAAATAACACTTTTTAAGTCAATTGACACTTAGAAGCCAATCTATGCGTTTCTCAGTGTACACCAAAAAGAGAATCAATTGTCTGCTTCTTTAATTGACCCCAGAAAAAATATATATATCTGCTTCTTTACGCAATGTTAATCAAAACTACGCACAAATCTGCATAATAGTGCCTTTGAACACAAATACCCAAGACCAGTTATTCGACTTTAGCAGAGCCCCCCCAAAAAAAAAATTAAAAAATCAGACGATGGGAGTACAAACTTTTACGTTTCTTGAAACAAAACATGATGCAAAAATTATAAACAGGTGATTGATATGAAAAACAAGAATTAAAACTCTAAGTAAATCCTTGTAATACAAGTATTACTTATTAGTGCTGTATATTTCTGAATATAAATAAGAAAAAATAACATTTACAACATCCCATAAAACTTATAACCATAAAAACCAATATTCTCTTATATCTAACTCATATTTTTACTACAAAATTTTTTAAAAAAAACCTTACAGCTCAAAAATTTCCCAACTTTAAAAAAAAAAATTCGGTTAAAGTTAAACTCCAATAAATTAAACGTGTTTAATATTAAACTTCAATAAATTAGAACCCATTTAATATTATTGAAAGTATTTTTTTCAATTATAAATTTTACTGGCATTAATTATGTAATTTTCCAATAAACTATAACCCTTTGGCAAGATTCCCAATTTATCAATATGAGAAACAACTGCCAAATAAATACTTCAATGTCCTCACCCATGTTCCCGAGACAATTCTTATGCTATCCTACAGTAGCAAACAGGGCCACTTCAGAATTATGAATGGTAAATAAGAGATCATATAAGTACTAATTCAAAAAGAGACACTACATGAGAATTTACTCCCAAGAATATGTTCACATTTATACTAGAGAAGGGATAGATGTAAGCATGGGAAGTCATCCACCACAGCATGCCAGTTAAAAGAGTTTGCATAAATGAGCTTCAAGTCTAGGGGGAAATTAAAACATAAAATGAACTTAAATAGATCATTGTACCTACAAACAATCATCTCCTTGAATCTATTGACGCTCTATCTGAATTGTCACATGGCTAATATTGTATTCTCTCCTAATATAGTCGACCACCCTGTCTAAAACCATGTCAGCATCAGCATCTGGTTTTATTTTCACATGACAAGCCAACAAAACCTTCCCTACAGTTATGGCCCAGATATGCAGTTCGTGAATAGCAACAATTTCATCCATCTCACAAAGTCCTTTCTCCAGTTTTGTGGCATCAATCTCTCTGGGTGTACTCTCCATCAAGACCTCCAGAATGTTTCTCAACATCCTTATTGTTGTTCCAAGCACAATTACTGAAAATACGAGTGTGCATATTAGATCAATAAACTTCCACTCGGGATTATACCATATGCATGCCCCACTGATCATCACTCCAATACTCTGAATGGAATCCCCAAGTACATGTAGATAAGCTCCTTGAATGTTTATGTTTCGTTCCTTCTTTTTAATTTCACCTTTCAGTTCACTTTTACCCTCACAACAAGGTTTAACTTCATCTTTCAATACACTTTCACCTTCATAACATGGTTTAAGAAGTGGTTCGAAATAATCTACCTCACAAGAATGATGATGCTCATCGCTGTGCTGCGAGTGCCCTGAATGATGGGGGTGGTGGTGATTATGTGTGATAACTGTTATTCCATGATTATGCATATCACCATGACCCTCATGGCTATGACTAGGCTCACTGTGGCCATGACCATGACTATGACCATGACCGTGACTGTGACTGTGACTGTGACCGTGGTCGTGACCCAACAAGACTGCCATGGCAATATTAACCACCAAACCAAATGCAGAAATGACAAACATGAGAAAGCCCTGTACCTCACCGGTATCATGGATCATTCTAGCAATAGCTTCGTATACAAGGATCCCAGCAAGAAGCCATATCATCTGGATAGACACAAGTGCACCCAATATTTCAATCCTGAAGAAACCATAAGACTGACGAGGATTTGCCTCCCATCCCGATGCCCATATCGAGAACAAAGAAATTGCAAAAGCTGCAACATCGGACAGTAGATGAGCTGCATCAGTCAAAATTGCAAGACTGTTGGCCTTGATACCTCCAACAACTTCCACACTCATGAAAATGACACAAAGCACAACTACAATTAAAAGTTTTCGCATGGAAACTGATCGTTCGTTGGCATCTTTGGAATTGGTTTTAGCATCTGAAAATCCACATGGTACTTCCCCACAAATCTTACTCCCACCTGAGCTTCTCTCTATTGTTGGAACATCCATATTTACCTCTAAAATACGCCTATCTTCATGATTATTAGCTTCCATCTGAAACACCAAAAAACCCTTTAAAAAAAGAGAGTCAAATAAAAATTAACTAATGCATAGCAGGGATGTCAATTTCATGGGTAAACCCCAGAAATTACCACCATACCATCGAGCCTAATAGAAACAACTTATACAGTATGAATATTTAACAAACAAGCATAAAAGAAGATTATAGTTGCCATATCAAAGGAACAATTTAACTAAAAATTGAAAATCGACAACTAAATGGAGAACAGAACAAATTAACTAGTTGAGTTGACGCAATTCATCATCCTTTTAACAGAAAATTGGAAATCAAATGCACAAACCAATCAGCAAGCTCTAAACAGTCAACTGTCATGTACTAAGTCGTCCCTATATTATTAAAAAAATAAAAATAATAAATAACACGACTCTTAGTCTCAAATATACACGAATATTCAAACAGATTTTATGGACCCATAAAAGCTAATATCATAAGACAGATGCAAGAGAAGGTATAAAACAACATTTCGAAAGCACTTAAAACACTACCACATAAGACTCTGATCCATCAGATGCAAAAACAACAAATGCTTCCCAGAGATAAATCACAACAAGTATGGAAGAAATAGTAAAAAAAAAAATACCCATCCAGATATATTCTGGACAAATAAAGGAAATAACAATATTAAAATAGAAAGAGGTCTGCGACGGAAATAGAACACAAAATAATTGAAAAAATTAATAAATTAAAATACAAAGCTCATAAGACCTTGAATAATGGAAGAATCGGAACAACGACGGCGAAGATTGAAGAAAGCGAGCACAGGCCTCTGAGAATAATATTAATATCGTAAGGAATGCTGGTCCGCTCGGATTCTTTCTATAGTATTGGACTCGTTGGCTCACAGATTCTGAGACTCGGTTCTAGACCTTTCTATATAATATATATGATATAAATTATCAGTGTCGATTACATATATTATATATATATATAGTGTGTGTGTGTGTTTTTTTTTTCTCTTCAGGGATTGGATAATTAGGTTTTTTTTCTTTCAGGAATTGTGAAATTAGCTTAAAGAGACCCTGAGTGGCACAAATTCTATAGGGTCTAAGTTTATAGAGTTTGGATAACAGTATAATTAATATTATAAGTAAAATTAAGATTTTTTATTTTTTATTATAATATTAATATGATACTTGGATTTTTAATTTAAAAAAATTTGTTTGATTGTAAATGAATGGCAGTCAAGGAGTCATTATTATGCTTTGTTGTTTTTAGGCTTTTGCGCCACCACCACCGCCTTTTTCTAGTATATTAGTTGGGTGAACTTAAACAATTACAATATAAAAAGTAACGAGAATTTGTACATGTACTTAAAAACTTTCGATTTATCTATAAAAATATTATTCTACTTTTACATCAAATATATCATACAATTTTTTTAGTGAACTTAATAAAATATTTATACTATCCTACGAAACAAATAGAACATGAAGAATTTGAATTTTTTTTCCATATAAAACACTCATATTAATCAAAAAATAATTTATTATTTAATTATAAAAAATTAAAAAAGAAAAATAAATATTTCACCGCCTTCCCTTTTTATCTTTTTAAGTAATTTTCTCAAGAACCTGATTCCTTTATTTAATTTTGAGTACTCTACTAATACTTATCAAAAAAATAAAAAATAAAAATATTTTATCAATATTTTATAAAAAAAATTCAAAAATACACTTTAAAATATTAATGAAGTTATATTTTTTATTAAATAAATGAAACATTATACACTAATATTCAAATTTAAATTTATAATAACGATTTTTTATAGATAATAATATACTGATATTATTAAATAAAATACTCATAATTAAAATATAAATCATTATAAACAAGTTTTATCTCAATCAACAACTCAAAATAAAGTACATAAAAACGTCGAGAATATATATGATATAATGCGTAACTATAATCCATCGAAAATAATATATTGTAATCAGTAGCTTATGTGTACCATACTCTGTAAGACAACATACATGTGTACTCTTCATATATAAAACTATTCTCATGATACATGTATAAAATTCTCGTATGTCATGTCATATTTTCAATGTTCATTTTATATCAACATTTGATACTCATTTTATTTATAAAATTTATTCATTGTATCCATAATAAAATATTATGACAAATATCTCATTTTAAACAACATTTATAACATTATAAAATTATGGTACGTGATCGTTCACTTTTATTCATGACATATAATGCATGAATTTAAAAAATTAAGTGAGAACCCTACCTCGAATCCTTGACCCAAACATTCGATTATTTATCTCCTAAATATGTTCTAAAATGTACCAAAAAAACAAAACATTTTTAAAAATAGAGTTTTTAGAGGAAGAAAAAAATGAGGAAAAATAGGATGTGGAAAAAGGGGTTAGGATTAGCTCTTTTAAAGGCAAAACTCAAGAAGCTTACCATAAGTGGTAGAAAGGTGGTGGAGATCTTTCCTCATTTTTTTCATTCGATTTGATTTTTTATACTAAACTCTTTTGATACATCTTTACGTCGTAAAATATCATCTAGAATTTCTTTTTGCATACTTTAATTATCTATATTGAATTTTTACTTGATTTTGCAACTTCTTTATCAAACAAATATAGAAATTTAGTTTCAATGTTGGAATTTTTCATTCACACAGTCCAAGATATAATTGACTTGAACCTTCTTTGAATAGCCAAACAAAGCAAGCAAACCCAAATATTTACAAAAACCATCATATGTATAATTTCAAACATATATGAGCTTAATTCTCTCACCTCTAAAACTAAAGAAGATAGTGGTTTTTTGAAAGTTCAATGTCTAGCTGGACATAGATTCATACAATCTCAAAACTTCTTTCAAATGGACTATTTCAACCTCGTTGCTTCTATAAAAAATAAATGTATCATTGACGAACAAAAGGTGAAAATAAATGGATCATATCGACATACTTTTAAACCACTAATGTTACCAAATAACTGTTTGTGTTGAAGTAAGTATGAATGATCTTTTTCACAAATGAGAAACAAAAATGATGAAAATAGATCCTTACGACTCAATCTACGTTTTGGTTTAAAGTAATCAAAAGGCTTACCATTAATGATACATGAATATGTGATTTTAGACACGCATGTCATGATCCAACTCATCCAACGGTCATTAAATCCCAATTTTACCACCATTTTCGTCAAAAAAATCCCACTTAACCTTATCATTGGCCTCACTCATCATGAGGTGTGGAGTCATACCATATGATCTACAAGTCAATCCATATATATTTATCAATAAATTGATAACAAATAAAATAATACATTAAAAATAAGATAGATAAATTGAATCATTTTTTTAATATTTCACTTGATTTTTTTAAATAATATTTTTTTAACTCAACCATTTTTATTATTTAATAAAATCATTTAGTGCGATTTATTTTATTAAATTTATATACCATAATATTCATCACCTTTTAATACCATTGTTAGTAATGTTTGACATATATTTTAAAAAAATCTTATTTTTATCACCAATAACAAAATATGTAGGAAAAATAATATTTATAAATTTTCTTACAATTTATAATCATAAAAATAATATTTTTTTTACGTTAAATTAATATTTTTATTACATAGAAAGACCATAACACAAAAAATTTAGATTAAATTTCATCTAATTGAACTCTCATCAATTGGACTTATTTAGTATTAAAATTTAGTTAATTAAACATCATTCGATATTATAAAAATATTATTTTTACTATTATAAATTTTAAAAATATTATTTTAGATAATTTTTTAATATTATAAAAATATTCAAAATTGGTATTACTCATTTTCATATAGAATATATAATTTAAGAGTGCAAAAGTGGATTCTTTATTATTATAAAATATAAGATTATGTTTTTTTTTTGAAAATATATATGTGTAGTAATTCAAATTATTACTATAAAAATAATTAATTTATTAAATATATCAAACTATGGTGAGAATCCCTAAAAATCATATATAACAAAGAAACACACATTTTTCAATCTACTTCTCGAGTTCTTTGAATTTTTTAGCCTTCATAAATAATTTTTCTGGTTGATAGGTTGCTAGATCTTAAATCTAATTTGATATTTAATGATTTGAGATATTAAAGATTTAAATTACAATTATACATGAACTAAAAATATCAAATCTAGATCTAAACTACTAAACTTAAAAAGAAAATAAGCAAAAATAAAAAAATACCGAAAAAGTATCTTTAGATATAGATCCAGGTAAAAAAATCACAATATATAAATCAAAATCTAACAAAAAAAAAAATACAATCAATCTAACAGAGAGCTTAATGAAAAACTCTGTCTTCCATATGAATCAAAATCTAGAAATACGGTTAGCAGATAAGAATAATTTCATTATTTTATTTATTTATTGATATGTTACCAAAAGTTGTTAATTAATATATGTGCATAATAATAAGAATATAGTTTTATTTTTATATATCTTATTTTTAAATAATATATATAAATTTTATACGTTAATTTTTTAAAAATATATATATAAATAACTTTAAAATGAGTAAAATTCATACATATTATTTAAAAAATAATAATCTAATTGCTAACATTAATCATGCTTCGTCGTTTAATCATAAAAATATATAGACATGTGATAGAAGAGAGGAGGAAAGAAGTGATTAAGAAAGCGACAAATAAGGAAGAAACATAATATATAGACGTATGTAATTTGTGTTTGTCAACATCACAAGTGTTACATTACATTAAGGGACTAATGTAGAAAATACGTAGCACTCTTGTTTGCAACTAGTACGTTAAGAGAAGCCGCCTCTAGAAATATACCTAAAATAAATACACCTAAAATAAATACACAATGAACTTATTTTAATTTTTATTAACGTACTTCTTTAAAACAAGAAGAATAAGATCGTTAAATTGTATATCTATTTCCTTTATAACAAATGGATGACCAAGACTTAAAGTAATCCGTAAAATATCACCACTTTTTCTTACAAAATGATAATTAAAGTAATCAAATTAGAATATTCATACTTATATCTAACACTTTACCAAAAAAAAAAACCTAATTTTTCAAAATCATACAAAATATTATTAATTTAACTTAATTACATAATATAATTAACATTTTTTATAAATTAAATTTCATTTTTAATCATCGTGATGCATTTATGGTTTTTTTATAATGTAAAAAATATATATTTTTTTATATGTTCAAAATATAACACTTAATTTTTTTTTATAATATAAAAATATTTGTTTTTTAAATAAGATTAAAATTAAAATCATATAAATAACTATGTCATATAAAAATCATATGTTTAATTTAAGTTTTGAGAATCACATAAAAATTAAAAAATAATAAAAATAATATATAACGAAATAAATAACATAAATTTTAATATTAAATAGATTTTGTTAAGTATCATTGTCTCACATCAACTAGGAATAAAGTAATAAAATTGCTTATAAGTTTGGACAACCCTTAACTTAATGAGATCTTATTGGGTTGAGTTAGGTCAGTTTAACGTGGTATCGAATCTGGCGCTCTACATGTGTTTGGACTTAATTGGAATTTCACTACTGATCTACATTTGTGGCGTTAATGTCACTTTTGTCGTATGGATGAAATTTGTTAAGTATCATTATCACACATTGACTAAGAATAAAGCAATAAAGCAATAAAACTGTTTATAAGTTTGATTGAACAAACTTTAACTTAATAAGATCTTATTAGTTTAAGTTAATTTTAAGTTTCTAACATATTTAAATAATTATTTTAATATAAAATAATAATGAATATTTTTTAATAATAAAAATAAAATATAAATAACATTATTTCTTTACTTTTAACGACAAATATCCTTAAAAAAGTTGTGTTATAATAATTGATATCAAAATTTGAGGTCAAACAAAATTTGATTGTATTAACAACTCAGCTTTAATTCGAAAAAAACAAAAAGACGAGGCCACAAGGATGGTGGACAGTGGAGAGTGAACAATGGACAAACCAATAAAAGATATGGAAGACACCTAAGAGTTCCACCAAGAAAACTGTGACTGTGAGTATATTCAGATTTTTTCCTCTTTTTTTTTTGTTGTTGGATTGAAAAGCTACCTTTACCTGTTTACCATAACAAATTATTAACTTTAGAGCCTAGCTTTACACATGTTATAATCGTTTCTTTAATTGATATATATCCGTACATATTATTATCGACAATCATCCAGCACAGAAGGGTATATATAATATTTATATTTATTTAAATAAATTTTAGTGAAAAATAACATTTTGTTTTTAAATAACGATATATCTTATATTTTATGTTATAAAAAAATTAAACATATTAAATAAAAATTGTTTTAATTTTAATACATATTGTATTCTTATATTTATATATTTTTTTTCATGTTATATAAGATAATTTATCACATGAAAATAAGTTCAAATTTTAAGAAATAAATTTATCATATTGCTTTTAGTTAAAAAAATTTTATAATAATATATTTCTAATTAAATAAAAGATTTATGGTTAATTGTTTCATTTATTTAATGATCTTATATCATATAAATAATTTGTAGAAATTAAAAAAGTAAGCACATCTTTTTAGACTAGTTTTATTATATATATAATTTTTTATTTTAAACGATTTTATTGAAGTTAATTTTAGGTATTTACAAGTAATTTCATTAAACTTAATATATATATATATATATATATATATATATATATATATAATTTAGTTATATTTAAATATTTTTATTATTTTTTTAATCCAACGTATTGAAAGATTCAAATTATTTAGAGATTTCACTATACATATTTACAAGACTATTAAAATATTTTTTTGAGGAAATTATTCTACATATTAATTTACTATTCTTCATATTTTCCCCTCTAATTATATATATAATAAGTACAATATGTTAGAAAATTTGGATCAAATGGTATAATCACAAATTCTCCTTCTCAAGATCCTCCTTAGCAGAATATCAAATAATAGAGAAATAGATAATACACAACACAAGAATTATAGTGAAAACTTTAAATTAGAGAAAAATCACTTTCGTTGTCAAAAGATAACCAGAGAAAAAATTCACTATGTGTAAAATTGTTAGAACCACACTCTCAATAATTTTCTCACACACCCAAAAGATGAGAGCAATTACAAACCCAAGGGAATTTTTCCACAAAATTCTCTCACTCAAAAATTTATCATACAAGTTTTTCTCTATTTTTTGGATGATTAACAATGAAGAAATGAAACCATATTTATAACCTTCAAGTTTTCATTTCATATGCCAAACATTTCTTCATTCAATAAAATTTAACTAACTAACTTTTCTATTCTTTATTCAAACAAGTTTAGACACTTCTCTCTTTGACAATATGGTAAGTCATTTTTTATGATTTTTTTTCTAAATTAAGCTCTTCTTATTTTGACTAACAAATTTAATATTATTTTTAATCAATCATAACACAATTTGTAGTTCAAATAATATTCATAATATTTAATTGATTTTTTTAATCTATTTTTTATATTTAATATTACTTGATAGTTGTATACCATGTATATTTTTTTAATTAAAATGTTTTTGTTGTTAAATATTGTATTTTTAAAAAAATTAATGGTAACATAAATATAAATTATTTTAATCAAAATTATTTGTTTTAATATTATTTTCTTATTTATTATTTAAAAAATTCAAACCCCTTTTGAATAAACGATATATATACCCTAAAATTCTATTAAATTGTTAATATCGTTCTGACGTTTGAGTACACTGATTATTTGCGCAAGGGCAATTATGACACCACAGCCACGTAATAGCCAACGGAGTACTAACGAAAGCTCCAGCGTCAGCTCTCACTACTATTTTATTGGAACTTTTTCAGGCAAATTAACAGGAAGAATCATCTAATGATTTTTTTAATATTAATTTTTATTAATTTTATTTATAATAAAAAATTTATAAAATTATTTAAAAAGTTGATATTCAAATATTAATAAAGATAAATAGATGATACAAATTTAGATAAATAATGAGTGGTGTTATTAATACAATTAGATTTATTATTATCATAATAACTTTTTTATATAATAATAATATTATTAGAGTAAATGAATATCTAAATTGCACACCAACTACAGTCGATATTTCCCACTCCTTATCCAAACTAGATGAACTTTTGTAAACCCAAGAATATTCCCAACATACTCAACTTTATATCAAAATTCAGTCTTTTTTGTTGATAGGATATGGAATTCTCATTTTTCTAGTTGTCTTTCTAATATATATTTTGAAGAATGTACTTCAACAGCTATACTTACTAATTAATAGAATATATTGACAGTTTTATACACAAAAATATTAATAAAATTAAAAAAAAATTAAAATTTATAATAAAAAAATAACATTAAATAAATCTAAATAATATGAATTTAATTTAAATAGTATCTGATCAAAGGAAATTCAATATGAAATAATATAACAAATTTTTCTTTAATAATAAAAATATATAAGTTGAATATAAAATATAATTTATAAATAATACTACTTGAAATAAGAAATATAAGAGTCTTACTATATAATAACTAAATAATTTATAATTTAATTGGATTGTATTTGAAAATATCCAAAAGCACCAAATTCTATCAATATTTTGATCTTATTCGATCAAATTTAACATAAATTCGATAATATTTTAAAATTTAAATTATAAAAATATCATAAATTATATTTAGTTTTTATATATTTATTATTAAAAAAATTAACTCATCTATAAATATTAAATATTGATGACTCTATAAAAGTAGAGTTATTAATTCACTTTTCTCTTTAATATTTACTCGTTTTATTCAATAATAAGTATTTTTAGGATTAAAAATATTAAAATATGAACTTTTTAATAAAAATATAATTTTTAAAATTTTTTAACACAAACTTAATCAAAAGTTGTCATATGGATGCCACGTAAGTATAAGAGCTGACTGTGCAAACAACATGGATGCCACGCACGCAGAGAGGCCTAATTTGAGATCATCGTGTGTGTAGTGTGATGTAGCACTACGTCATGTGTCAGCACAACATTCATTGCAACTTCGTTCCGCGGTCAAAGGGCTTACCACGTATCTTCAGGCAATTTGTTCACTCCTTTCATCGTCGTACCATGCAATTCTTAACCATAAATCAAGTTGCACCACGTGGTGATGACTAAGCTTTCGTTGATCGGACGAGTTTTCTCGTGTCATACATTGCCCTCTAATTCGCCCAATTTATACCGCATGCATGTGTCACACTCCTATTGATTGACGTTGTTAATTTTTCGTTTTTCATATTAGCCCTTGATTTTAAGCTAATTTGATGGCTTAGATTTCACCTAAGTTATATTTAATCCCTTTATTGTCCTACAAATCCTAAAGATATATAATTAACATAATTTTTATCAATTTATGGAGTCAAGAAAAAATAAAAATACATAAAAATTTAAAAAGATATACAATTTTAATGGAGATTCAAAAAGACATTGATACTATTATTCAAGAGATTTATTGTATTTTTTCTTTTATTTTCTTTACTAATTTTTATGTGGTCTTTTATCAAGAATATGAGTTTTATGAAAAAAATTATGTCTAATTAAGTTATTAATTTATGAATCTCATGAATCTCATGAACCCAATTTTTAACATGTAATAATCTAATATTTTATTTTAATTATAATTTCAATTTAATGATATTATTTAATCTAATTTTTATGCTATTAATTATTCAAAAATATTAAAAATTCAACGAATTTAGTCATATTCATCGAATAATCGAATGGTTTAGAAAATCTTTTTAATGGTTTAAAAAAAACTTACATTTTAATTATGATTATAATATAGTTATGATATATAAAATTATTTTATCATAAACATCTAAAGTACGTACACACCAATCACTACATTAGAATCCATATCCTATTTCCCTCTCTTTATCCAAACTAGTTCGTCTTGAATAAGCCTAAGAATATCCCTAATATACTCATCTTTATATTAAAATCTCATTTGTTTTTTTATTGATAGGATATGAAATTCGGATTTTTCGAGTTGTCTTTCTAATATTTATTTTTTTTTGAAGAATTTACTCTTTTTTATTAATTAATAGAATATATCCACAGTTTTAGATATAAAAAAATTAAGAAAATAAAAAAAACAATAATTTTAAAATTTATAACAATAAAAATAATATCAAGATAATATTAAATAAATTTCAATTAAAAGTTATTTAACATGGATTTAAATATTCATAATTTAATTTAAAAAACATCAAATTAAATTACGTTTAATATAAAATAATATATCATATTTTTTAATAATAAAAATATATGAATTAAAAATGAAAAAAAATTATTTTATAATTATAAATTTTAAAATATTATATTTTTAAATCAATCTTTTATCTATTTAACCTTTTTATAGTGTACACCAGTTTAAAACCACATTTTTAACTAATTTAATTGGATTGAATTTGAAAATATTCAATAGAAACAATTCGATCGATACTTTAATCTTATTCGATCAAATGTATTATAAGTTCAAATTTATTGGATTCAATTTAATTAAAATAATTTATTATTACATTTTTTAACGTTTAATAATTTTATCTCATGTTTTATTAATATATTTATTTTTTGTATAGAATAAAATTAATTTTAAATATATAAATTTTAGAGGAACAAAATTAATAGTAATGTTAATACTTAATTGGTACTAATATATTAAGAAAGTGATTAGTTTTTTTACACTAGTCATATAAAGAATTTTCTTTTAATATTTATGATATAAAAAATATTTATATTTAATATTAATATCTTTTTAAAAATTTCAATTTAATTTTTTTTAACCATTATGGACAATAAAATCTCATTTTTAATTAATTATTTTAATCCACTTTCATTTAATTAATTTTTTTATTCTTATTTCCTCTGTCTAACCAAACGAAATTTCAAATAGTTAACAAAGCAATAAGTTCTCACAGCTCAATCTTCTTATTTTTTCCATAAGATATGCCTATCTCGAAAGCACTTCAATTTGCTATCCTTTTATACTGAGATCTCTACTTATGTTAATTTAATTATCAGTTTATGTAATATTTGATCCCATTTCTTTATTGATAACATTTTTGTACAAAAGAAAGTTCTATTTGGTACCCTCAGTAACCTTTGGAATGTAGGCCTCTGAACAAATGTTACTTGTAAGGGATTTTCACCCCAAAAATTGCTATGGATTAAATGTTTTTTCAAGCGAAAGTTTATATTTTTTTTCAGTCATTTTCAGACTATGTAAGGGTTAGCCTCTGTTTCTGGTTAGCCTTTAAGGTGTAAAATAATTTTAAAGATGGATTTTTTTTATTTTTTTGGCCTTGATTTCTAGGATAAATGTTTGTTTGTATCCTCTCTATAAGAATAAAACATTAAGTGGAATTAAAATAAATAAAAAGAGATTAAAATAATTAATTGAAATTCTCAGTCTAAATAGTTAAAAATGAGGTTTTATTACCTGTTATTGTTAAAAATGATTAAATATAATTTTTTTAAAATATGGATATTAAATAAGAATATTTTTCATATTATGAGTATTAAAAATAAATATTTTTAAAACATAATCAATTTGTGACACTTTTCATAAAACATGTGTATTATAAAAATATCAATCACAATCAACAATTAATAAAAGAGTGACACAAGTATAAAATAATAATTTATAATTTATAATTATAAAAATAACATAAATTATATTTAGTTTATATATTTACTATTTAAAAAAAGTTTAACACATCGGTAAATATTTAACATTATTTAAATTAAATTACGATCACTTAGATCTATTCATTGTTGAATACGATTTAATTTAATCTCATTCAATATTATTAGATGATATTAAACATCGAAAGAAATTAGATAAATTTTTATCATTTAATTCAATTCAAATCTAATATATTTAAAAACATTAAAAATTCAACAAATTCATTTATATTTGTAAGGTAATCGAATTTTCTAGGCAGCCCTAATTTTCACACATTTTCTCACGAAGATGTTTTTTTTCTTTTCAAGATATGATATCATTTCACAAACTAACATCTAATAAGAAAAGGAAAATATGTAGAAAGATAATAATAATAATAATAATAAGAGAAGGGCAAACTACAGTTCCAACTCATTTTCATTGTCTTTATTAACAATCTTCATGAAGGATAACTTGAGCTTCTTATTTTTAGTGCCCTTAACTTTATACTTACTTTTTTTTTAATAAGTAGAAATGAAGTTTAACCATAGGAGAAAGATCCATAATTTGGAAACTGGCCTCCTTATGTTTATTAAAAACCTATTGTGGTAATTGGTGAGCTAGATAATTGCATTCCCAGGTATCCAAATAGCTGAAAAACAAGAAAACTTTGGAATGAGTGAAATGACTTCATATAAATATTGCTTAGCTTCCCATCAAGTCTGGTTAGGATTATTTAAAATGTAGTTATTAAATTACTTGCAATTTCCTTCAGTAATAGCAGATCTAATCTACATTGTTTGTGTTAGACCAATGGTTAAAAATATGACTCTTGATTCTGCTACTTCCGTATCAAAGACTTGTAATCTTTTACACCAGATACCAATAAAATTTTCAAATCCACCCTTTGCAACTACAACAATAGTGCTAACATTATTCACAAGAAAAAGCTTATGCCTTTCATGCAATTTTGCAGGCCATAGATAAGACCAAATATTTAATTGTACAATATTCATGTCTCCTTAACAAGCAAAGAGTAAGTAGACTTAACTGAGAAATTGCCTAGTCTATTTGATGTCCAAATAATGTTATCATACAATGTACGTAGAACTAGGACTTCTTAATCTACTGATAAGAAAGTTGTATGTTTCATCAAAAAGTGTAATGAACAATGACCAATCCCAATCATCTGTCGTAGCTAAATCTTTCACCATAAGATTGTTATGCGATCCTTCCTTAATCACCAGTAAGAATTTGGTGCACAAAGTACCCAAGGATGTCTAGTTACAGAAATGTTCTCTCAGTTACCATCTTGAATACACTTATTTTTGAATTGTTTTTCTGGTATCAGACATGCCCTTCCATACTTGAGTGAAATGGTTTAACTCTTGTTTACATGAAATCCTGGGATCTGCAATATTTTTGTTTAACAACTCCAACCCAAAAGTTATTGGAATTTATAGCCATTTGCGACAGTAGAGCCTTATTGACTAGGTGAAATCTCCTGAAGCCAAAGCCACACATTTCTTTAGGCTTATAAATTAATTTTCATTCTTGAAAAGCAAAGTACCTATTAGACTTAATTTGATCATGATTTGTATATTGTCTTGTGGTAAGATTCACCCTATGTTTCAAGTCACAACTTCAAAACATACTAAAATATCGTTCGATATAAACAAATTTGATTTGGTGCTAATATAATTTGTATAAACATATTTTCTTAAGATAGTATTGGTTGCTCCGACCAACCTATTGAAAAATGGTCCAAAGTTGTCCCGATCATTGTTCACATGCGGCTTAGATTTACTAGATCACTCAGTCCAAGCCCAATAAATCTTGATTAGGTTGTTTTAATGACATGAAATCGCAGCAAATACAGGTATGGCACATGGTTCAATAGACGACAATGAGAAAATTTTACATGAAATACATGGATGGATGATATAGAGAACCCTTCAAGCTTTATTGATATTATTATTTATTGTGGAATGTCTTAAAAATTTTTGAAAAGCCTTCCAAAGGTTTAGAAAAAATTATGGGTTGCGACTTGCGTTTTTGTTAATTTTTAGGCCACACGTTTATACATGTACTTAGTTCAAGGTACGTATGTCTAACTAAATCAAGAAAACAAATAGTTAAAGTTGGATGAACATAAGTGAGGATGGGTCATAGGTGACAATTTGAGCATCAAATCGAATGCATGAGTCGAACACAAAGGACACATCATTAGGATTAAACATTATATGATACAAAATACGGGCCAAAAATAAAAATAAGTATTATATGCAAGTAATTTTTTATTAGAACATTACATTTTTGTTGATTTTTATAAGTCAACAACCTGATTATACAATACAATCAAACATAAATATGACCATTTAAAAAAGGCCGACATGACGCATTTGGGCCGGTACAAATAAGATAAATTGCCACTCCTACTACATTACTACCAAATTTTTTCTATTACCACAACAATCAATCAAAATTTGACCTTTTTATCCTTAAATTTATAACACCATTATTGTGGAAGAAACAAAAATAAATGTTAAAGCATTGTTACCTTTAACTTACACATTTCAAACCTCTTGTGTTGGATATGTCACAAATACTTGATAAACAAATGGACAAAACTGTCCACTTTTTATGCAATCTTGGCCACCTTTTTGGCAATTTTTGTTCACGCATTTGCTGCGTATTTGTAGCATATGCAGTAGCACAACAAAAGTGACAGTAAGAAAATGCCATTGATTGAAAATTCCATTGATTGAAAATGCCATCACACTAGGGTCAAACACTTGCTATCTTGAAGATTATTCATCTTTTCTCTGTTTTTGTCCTTTGAATTGGAGGTAACAATAAGACAGGGTCAGATTTCCTGAACAAAGGTTCTAATTGATCATAAAGACAATAAATTTACACCCACACAAATCAAAAATAAAGGTAAGGCATATTACAAAATTAATACTACAACACAAAAAAGATTCTAGTTATAGTTAAATTTGAGATACAAAGAATTGGAAGGGTTACAGGACTTCCTTCTTTTTGGGTTCAAGAATAGGAGGCTCAACATCAATTCCCATATTGGCTGCAGTTCCAGCTATGATTCTCATAGCTGATTCTATGGTTGTGCAGTTTAGGTCAGGAAGCTTTTCTTCAGCAATTGTTCGCAACTGTTCAATGGTCACCTTTCCCACTTTCTGCATCTGAGGATCTTTCGAACCTTTATCTACCCCTGTGCATCACTCAGTATAGTTGAACAATTAATTTAGTATTACAAATCTATATGCTTAAGGAAGGTAATGAACAGGTTAAAGACCTGATTGTGTTATTGCTACTTTCCTACTCCATGAAGAATCCAACTTTTATGAAGGAACTCTAATCAATCAGTATCACTAAAGGCCTAGTTAACCAGATAGAAAACGATGCCTACTTGCCTAGACCTAGATAACAACCACCAATCAAATGAAGAACATATTTCCAATGTAAATGGTAAGGGTGTCAATCTATGTTACATTGTGCACGTTCACGTTGTGCTTAATCTTGTTGGGCAAGTTCATGTTACTCGTGCCAAATTCACTTTTTTTTAGATATAAAAAAATGTTATTTTAATCAAATCATTTATTTATAATAGCAAGAAAAAAAAGTATCATGAGTACAAAATAATCAGCAATCAATTTTAAGAAATATAATAATTTGTTTTGTGTCATGACCCAAATTACTAGCCCTACTAACAAATGGAAAGACATTATCTTAGCACTATGGTAGTGATGATCAAAACCATAATATTCTGTTTAAAAGTGAGTCTAATACTTCGATATTCTTTTGTTTTTATTTTGTAAGCTTTGTAGATATTGTCCAAAACACGATATACCCCGCACTCCCACAACAATTAACAAGCACATGAAACTTATTGAGCCATAAAACAGGATTAACTAGATAACTAAAGAACGTGTTTAAGAATAGGTCTCAAAATGCATCAAAGATGAACATCTATTCAATAATTCTCAAGAAAACGAAAAAACTCTCTTAGCTCCAAGAACTGCAGGAATCCCATCACGTTCACAATGAATCATAATATTTGAACTAATTACAGGAAAGACATCTAATGCTAAGACAAGAGATTCCAAGTTAACAATGCTGATATTTCACACTACAAAAATCATGTGACACCAAGAGAACAATCTTCAACTCCTTTTATTTTTCGATTAAATGTTCTATGACTATAAACCAATCTGAGCACAAGTTATATAATCAGCATTTCAGCTTAAAGATCAAGCAGATTCAAGATGTTATATGAATCAGACTATATCAAATACGGTTAACTATGCATTGAACATAAACATTAAGAAAAAAAAATCAGCATCTTCTTCCAATATATTTGAAATACAAAAACTCTGAGTCAGTTTTGGAAATAAGCAATGCTTATTACACACCTGCAGCCTTAAGAAGCAGAACCGAAGCTGGAGGAGTCTTCAATACGAAAGTAAAACTTTTATCCTACAAACCCAAAAACATCAAAATAGCCAACATACAGTCAACAATCAGCAAAGGCTCAAAATGAACAAGTAAAAAAGATAAAAGATAAGAGAACAGACTAACATCGTAAACAGTAATTTCGACGGGAATGACATAACCGGCCTTGTCGGCTGTCCGAGCATTGTAGTCCTTACAGAAAGCCATGATATTCACACCCTTTGAACCCAATGCGGGTCCCACTGGCGGTGCAGGCGTGGCTTTCCCAGCTTCCAACGCTAGCTTTATCATTCCAACCACTGTAAGCAAAACCCACCAGTCAAAAACAAAAATCATTAACAATTCTTATTCGAGGGAGTGAAGAAGAAAAATTGAAAGGGTTTGAGCCAAAACAGAGTAGATATAAAAAGAGAAGAGTGTACCTTTCTTGGATTTTCCACCGGCTGCCTTGGGAGGAGCCATAGCCACAACGCTTAGATGCCTGGAGGGTGGATTGTTGGAGCGAAGGCTCGTGCTGACGCGGATGGGTGAACCCAGAAGCGAAGAGCTAAGGCAGCTGATGTAATTGCTATTGTTTTTCTTGGAAGAAGAAGGTAAAGAAGTGAGAAGATTATTACAGTTGCACAATGAAGACGCCATTGAAAATGTCTCAAAGCTCAAAATTTGGAGTCCTGCTGTGAGAAACGAGTGAAGGACTCAAATGGGTAAGAACGAACGATTTGCTATGGATAGACTAATCTTTTCAATCTTGATGATCATGCTTAAAACGGCGTCGTTCTAAACATCGTAACCAACTTCTTCTTGGTAGCATTTTGTTGGGCATTATTGGGCCGGAGAAATTTAGGCTTACAAAAGTTGAGAATCCAAAGTATGTGCTGAGTTCATATTTTTATTTTTATTTTTACCTGTCAAGAGTAGAAAACAGTCGTGTAAACAGGGAGGTTAATGTTCTACACAATTTGCAAACGGAAGGCTTTTAAATGAATTAAGGTTTAGGTTGGTGTCATAAACAAAGTTAAATACAATTGGAAAATTAAAAAAAAAATTAACTTATAATAATAAGTATATCACCATAATAACATTAGACCAGATATAATTAAATATGTATAACAAATTTAAATAATTATAATTCAATTTAAAATGTGTCTAATTAGATGACATTTAAAATTATATGATTTGTCATTTTTTTAACAACAAAAATATATTTAAAAAAATATTATTTTGTAGTTACAAGTTTTAATAACGTTATTTTTGTTGTTTTTCGTACATTTTATAGTCTTTATTTTTTAATTATAAAATAATTTAATTTATATTTTTTAGATGAAATAATGGGTTCCTACTGTTTTAGCTGTGTAACAATTTATTTCATATTATTTTAAATAAAATAATATAATCTCTATTTATTTTAATAATGAAACAAGTTAGCTTACATTTGCTATTTTGAATATGCAAAAATCAAGAATAATATATAATGTCTAGACACAAATCTTATAAAAATGATGACAAATCAGCTATTTAACAAAAGAGAAAGAGAGAGAAAGAACTATAAACTAATTAAAACAGAAAATTGATGTTTTTCTGCCCATTATTAACTACCTCTATTTTGCAAAAAAAAAAAAAATACGAAAGAAAATGCAAGTAAGAAATAAATATATTTTAGTAAAAAAGATAATCTCATGATATTTCACTTAAACTCGTAATTATATATTTTTTATTAAGAAAATAAACATTAATTATATATTATCCATAATTATTATAAATTTTAAATAATAAAAACTAAATTATTGTAAATAAAAGAAAAAAGTCTTCATTTAAAACAAAGGGACTAAATAGTTGTATGATTAAAAAAATAAGTACTAAATTATTTCATTTAAAAAGATAAAAATAAATAAATTATTTTGTGGCTAAAAAAATAGGGAAAAAATATTCTAGAAATAATTTGTTTGTGTTATTTGGACACTTTGATCATATTATTTTTGTAGAGGAACTTTAGTCATAATTTTAAAGTTATTACTAAATTATCCTCTTTTTATGTATAAAATAGACATTTTATCATATAAGTATGAAGTTATGTGATTAAAATGTTATAATTTTAAAAATCGAATGACTTATTTATTCCTTCTAAAAACTATGTAATTAAAATGTCATATTAACACAAACAAAATAACTTTAAAAATTAATCACCTAAAAAAATAAGGATGAAAAGTAGATTTAACTCTAAATGGTTTATGTGTATATTGGGTTGTAAATTATCAGAAATAGTTATAAATGTATGAATCTTTTATGAAAAGGAAAATTATATATATTCTACTATAGATATAGAGTGATATATCATGTTAATGAGATCTACGATATAATTTATTAATTTTTATAATTCATATCATAATTTCTCACTTAATTTTTAATGAGATAAGATGGTAATAATATTGTACTATTTGTGATATATCATTTGTCTTAAATGAATCTAAATGAGACAAAAAATACAAAAATAATAAAAAATATGATACATGATTACTTATAATGTAAAAGTTAAAAAAATAATATAACATTATGTTTGAAATTAAGTACATTAGAACTACGATCTAAATGAGATAAGATGATATGATATGATATTTAAATAAGATGAGATTATATTGTACCATGAGCTTATTAATAACACTAAATAAAATATGATATGAAATAATATAATTTACTTTACATCTATATATTCAATCTATAAATTCATCAATGCATCAATATTTTAAAATAATTAATGTTTCATAAACTTGTATGGTCCAACCTATTTTAGTAATTAGTTGAGATTCATGTTTGAAAATTAACACAAATTTTACACATTTTTTGGGTTGGTACAATAAATACAAATAGAATTAATGTTTCTAAACTAGGTTTTAGCACAAGTTGTTTGGTGAAATGTCAGAAAGAGAATAAAAATATATTTAATTTTTATAATTATTTTGCCTTCCAAACAAGTTGTTAGATGAAAACTCTATCCACAATGCAAGTATCATTTGGTATTACTACAAAAATGGATTTTAAAGTTTTTTTTATACATATTTTACTTATTTTTTACTCAGATCACTTAAGAATATGTATTCAATGACATATAAATTTATATAACAATTTTGTGATTATTAAAGTTTTTTTTAAATAACTACACTACTTTAAATCACAGATATTTTAATGAGCATCATATTGTTGAATCATGTCTTTCTCATTTCATAATACTTATACAAAACTTACATAATAAAAATAATAACATACATATAATAAAATTTATACACATAATATACAAAAAATAACGCAAAGTGAATAATAATTGTGTGAGATTAATAATTTTTTTACAAGAGATAAAGTGGTAAAATGAAGGAAATAAAAAAATAGTGTTTTGTAAGTGAGAAAATGAGTATAAAAAATTTGATTATTTCGCTAAAAAAATAAAAAATCTAAAAAATAATTTGGAGAGAAAGAAAACTCATTAAATGGTGCTGAATTGGTGGTAATAAGTGACCGAAAAATGAGAAAGAGTGGAGGAGGTGAAACTCGATTTTGAGTTTTTAGGTGTTGTTTACAACGCTACAAATTAAAAATTATGTTTGATGGGGGAAGAAAGAAGAGCAAAAGAAAAATCCACAAGTATAGTGTCGGTTGACGTGTTAAATCAACGCTACACGTGAAAGTAGCGTTGGTTGACACGTAGAACCGACGCTACGTCCATGTGTAGTGCCGGTTCAACACGTTAACCAACTCTATACGTAGCGTCAGTTCTTCACCGAACCGACTTTAAATTCATTATAAGTTAGTTTTCTTCAAAAATTGACTTTACATATCGACTTTAAAACCCATTTTTATTGTAATGTGATGATACACTATCCACCATTATTTAGCTATCTTTCATTTGTTTCAGCTTTCATCTGCATCTAAATATTCAGCTATAATCACACTTAACAATATTGGACTTCTGACAACATGCTTAGTGCTTACCAAGGACAAGTAACTATTAAAAGTTTGTCTTTTTGTTAAAAGTGGTTTGTGATTCTATTATTAAACACAAGATGTGTCTTCTGAACCCTGAAAGCACTTATAATAATTTTTTTCTTACTTGATCCTAAAACGCTTTTCTACTATCAGAAGCATTTTTTCAATGTGCAAACAAAGATACCCTTATTTTGAATACTTTTATTGTGACACAAGATTCAAGGTTGAATTGTTACTTTGAAGTATGCTTATACAATTGATCTCTCTCATTTAAGCCATTCTATACATCTGCATACGATTCAAATCTGTTCACACTTATTGCTAAGGGACTCCTGACAAGATGCTTACCATTAGTCCATGTTAGGCTTCCAAACTCATAATCTCCATGCACTTTTTGAGATGAGGAAAACAAAACTCTGAAGGATTGATTTCGAGTATTTGAATTGAAAGTTAATATATGGGGCTCAACTGTTATTTTAATGCCTTGTGGAGCTTGCCAATTGGCTTTGTACACTGAGCTAATATCTCCCACATTTGTCACTGTCCGTGTCATTGTTACTGTTCCAGGTGTTTTCAGGTTAGGAATTGTTATAGAAGGTAGGTTGAGGTCTAGGTCAAGGTGGCTTTCCTCTGCGCAGTTAATATTGTCTAGTAACTGATAGACTGTTGTAACCTAAGGTGCAGAGGAATTGTATGTACTCTTCTGTGCCAATATCAAATATGAGACCTGGATCTAATGCTTTATTGGGATTAACATGTCCACCACCCATGTCAAATGAATCTGCTGCTTTGCGTGATGAGCCCTCTTCAGGTATGTCTCTTCCATTTGTTCCAGTTTGTGAAGCTGTAGTTTGAGAAAAATAAATTTTCATGTTAGATGACAATTTCCCACTCATAAACAATTTGGAAACTAAAAAACATGTCTAATTTTGTCGGATGACAAAGTTACCACTAAAGTACAATTAATGCAAGAAATTTTTCAGCATTTGATTAATTATCAAAACTAATGAAAAAAGATTGGTAGTATATTCTTGAATCAATAGTTTGATGGTAGAGTTTTAATCTCATAGATAAATTAGGAATTATAATTTACAATGGAATTATTTTACTTGAGTCTCTCTGTTAGTATTTGATGGCCAATCAAACAGAAAATAGTTTTATCTATTAATTATTCTTGAGTGGTATTTTTATTCAGATAAAATTTAAAAAAATACCCTAAAATCCAATAGTTAGATAAATTAGATATCCAATAACTTTTAAATAATACATTATAAGTCTATTAAATTTAAAAAGTAGAATACTAGAAGTCTGTGAAGACATCAAGTATCTTATTTTTCAAATCTAATAAACTTCTAATATTCTATTTTTAAAACGTAAAGAACATTTGATAATGATTTATAAACCTATGGTACAAGAAATAACAATAAGATTTGAAAAAAGGAAAATTATAGATCTATAATATTACACTGCATACTTCACATAATAAATAATCAAATTAAAAAACTTAACAATTTGATCATGAAAATATTATATTTTAAAGAGTAAGTTCTAAATTAAAAACTTTAAGTGTAATGCTAAATAAGTTTGAAAACTTTAGATTTTTTTAAGTCTGTAACTTAGAAGATGTTTAACCAGATTATTTTTTATAGAAAAATACATTTATTTTATATTTATTGTAAAAATGATATTTAAGTTCTGTATTCATTTTTTATTACAATTTAATACTATTGTAAATAAAAAATAGAACGCACGAAAACAAAGATTTTTTTTATTTTTTTCAATTACATTAGATAAATAATATTATAACTTAAATAAACTGTAACCGAAACAATTGAAAAAAAATAAAAAAAGTAATTATTTATTTTTATGCAGTCATTTTTTTATAACAATAAGACTAAACTGTTGTAAAAAATAAAAACAAAACTTAAAGTATCATTTTTAGAATAAGTATATGAATTATACAATAGACTTCTCGGATTTTTATTTTTATTATTATCTATTGTTTTCTCTCGACTTTACTTACCTTGCTTTTATGACGTAGGAAAGGATTTGTGTCCCAACTTCATAATCTACTTTAATACATGGAATATCATTTCATGAGTCCATTCTATCTGTTAAATGTGGCCCAAAACCTCATTAGCCCAAAGCCCATATATCTCATTAAAAACCCTCAGCTGCCTTCTATATATATATATATCATTCCCTTGCTGCGTTAGGTTCTGTGTGCAGCAGCCAAAAGAAATTAAAACAGAGCAGCAGCAGGAGAATAAAGAAAAAACTGCAGGGAGATATAGCAGGTGCAGAATTTGGAAGAAGAAGAAGTTGTTTTTTTTCCTTTCCACAGTTTCATGTCCTCACTGTTGTCAATTATATTCCATCTCATTTGTACGGTAATATTTGATTTAATAGCAAGTTTGTTAAATTTATCTTGCTATATATTACCAGTAAATTAGAGGGAATATTTTGTGGGTTGATTTTAGATTTTGGTATAATTTGTTGAATTTCTCTGGAAATTGGTGTTTGTATCTCCATTTGATTATTAGTGGATTTTTCCTCGGTGTGCCGTCGTCAGTGGAGTAGACTTTTCACATTAAAAAGTTGAACCACTTAAATCATTGTGTGCCATTTAATTTCTTATTGGTTATTGTTTTGTCGTTACCCATTATTATTAATTTGTGCAATCAAAATTGGACCCGATCTTCGCTTCCGCAAGTGCTAATTTACAACAATTGGTATCAGAGCTATTGGATTATTCGGTTATTTATTGGAACTGATCAAGTTTGCTCTTTTAGATTTATTTTGAGCTTCTGGTTATCTTATTGGTTTCATATTTTCTGGGTTGTACTTCTGTTTATTTAATATTGGGTTTTCTGTCATGGCGGCAAAATATGAAATTGAGAAATTCAATGGTAGAAATGATTTCGGCTTACGGCGTATTTAAGACGCGGGTCAGTATTAGTTAAAGAAGTGGCTCGTTAAGATACTTCAAGGCAAGGATAAATTGCCGTAAAATTGACCGATGAAGAAAAGATGCATTAATGGAAAATGCTCTCTACTCAATTCAGCTTATCCTTATCACGAGGTATTACGCGAAGTTGGTGATGAGGAATCTCCTCATTGGTTATGGCTTAAATTGGAGAATTTGTATATGACCAAGTCTTTGACTGATCGGTTATATTTGAAGCAGCCGCTTGTATACATTCGTCGTCGAAGGTACACCTTTGCACGATCATCTTGATGAATTTACTAAAATTATTCGTGATTTAAAAAATAGTGGTGTTAAGATTGATGATAAGGACCAGGCTTTAGTTCTATTATGTTCTTTACCTCATTCATTTGAACATTTTGTTGATACTATGCTATATGGGCGAGACACTATTTCTTTTGGAAAGATGTCAAAGCAAATTTTGAATTCCGCAGAGAGTCAAGAAAAAGGCGTCTACAAGCAACAATGATAATAGCAGTGGTTTATTTGTCAGAGGTAGAAATCAAGAAAAAGGCACAAGCAGTAATAGAGGCAAGTCTAGATCCAAATCTAGAAAAAGAAAAGATAAATGCAATTATTGCCGTCAGGAAGGGCACTGGAAAGTAAATTGTCCGAAACTCAAAGGTAAAGGAAAATCTACCACAACGTCTTCTAGTACTAATGATGTTGCTGGTGTTACAGATAGTTCTGGTTCTGATGGTGAAAATGTTCTATCGCATCTATTGGTTCTCCTGGGAGATGTTTGGATTTCTTGATTCGGGTTGCAGACTTACCATATGTGCCCCAAGAGGAGATTGGTTTCAAGGCCTTATCGCCTATTGATGTGGTGTTGTCTTCACGGGAAACAATATGTCCCTGCAAGGTTTGCATTGGTACTGTCCGAATTAAGATGCATGATGGTATTGTTAGGACTTTAAAAGATGTTCGCCATGTTCCAGCATTTGAAAAGAATTTGATATCTTTGGGTACTCTTGATTCACAAGGCTACAAGTATGTAGCTGAAGGTGGAGTTTTAAAAGTTAGTAAGGGTGCTCTCATTGTTATTAAAGGGCAATTGTTGCGTGGTCTCTATATGCTTCAGGGTAGCACTGTTATTGGCAGTGTATCACTTTCATCCTCGTCTGATCAAGATCTCGCACACTACTCGATTATGGCATATGCGTACTGGGCATGAAAGTGAGGCAGGGATGTCTATTTTGAGCAAACGGGATTTGCTTTGTGGTCAGAAAACTGGGAAGCTTGATTTCTGTGAGCATTGTGTTTATGGAAAGCATCGCAGGGTCAAATTCAGTACAGCCATCCATAAAACGAAAGGTACTGTTGATTATATTCATTCAGATCTTTGGGGTCCTTCTCGTGTTGTGTCTAAGGGTGGTGCTCGGTATATGTTGACTTTTATTGATGACTTCTCTCGTCATGTTTGGGTGTATTTTCTGAAGAACAAAAATGATGCGTTCTCAAAATTTGTAAAATTCAAGGCTTGTATAGAAAATCAAACAAGCAAGAAAATCAAGCATTTGAGAACTAATAATGGTTTGGAATTTTGTGATAGTCAGTTTAATGAGTTTTGTGAAAGAAATGACATAGTGAGACATCAAGATCATAAGGCCATACACCACAAAGAAATGGAGTAGCAGAACGATTTGAATAGGATTCCTTAGAAGAGAGTTTGATGTATGCTCTTCAAGCCGACTTAGATAAATCCTTTTGGGCTAAAGCTTGTAACCATGCCGTTATTTGGTGAATCGGTCTCCATCAACTGCACTGAGTCAAGACTCCATTTCGAGGTATTCTTTGGTACTCCTGCTAATTATTCTCGATTTGAAAATTTTTGGTTGTCCCGCATGCTCATGTTAACGATGGTAACTTGAGCCCAGGGCATTGAAATGCATATTTTTGGGGTATCCTTCTCGGGGGTGAAGCGGATATAGATTATGTGTGTTGAACCCAAGTCACCTAAATTTTGATTAGCAGAGATGTTAAGTTTGATGAGTTTTCCATGTTGCAAAAGAAAAAAGAGTCTATTGCTGCAGATAAAGACCACGGTAGTGAAAAGAGTTTTGAGAGTGGAGGCTAGTCAAGTGCAAAAGAGGGTGACTCAGACGCCCATCTGTGGATGACATAGATGATTCTGCTCATGATGTAGCAGAAGAGCAACATGAGCAACCATATAGTATTGCTAAGGGTAAAGGAATAAGAGAGATTCGACGCCCTCAGAGGTACGTAGATGCAGACTTAGTTTCTTTTGCATTCATTCGTGGCGCAGTAGCCTATTGAGGTGTATGAACCTTCTAGTTATCATGAAGTCAAGCTACTTGTGATGAGTCTGTGGTTGGTTGCTATGAATGAAGAGATTGAATCACTTCATAAGAATCATACTTGGGAATTGGTGAAACCGCCAAGGCTGTAAGATTGTTGGAAACAAATGGGTCTTCAAGAAAAAGGAAGGTATACCCGAGGTCAATAGGTTCAAGGCACGCGTTGTTGCAAAGGGCTATTGTCGAAGAAAGGTATTGACTTCAATGAAGTATTTTCACCTGTTGTGAAACATAGCTCTATTCGTGTGTTGCTTATGGTTGCATTGTTTGACGTGAATTAGAACAACTTGATGTCAAGACAAATTTCTCTTACATGGTGAGCTTGAAGAATAAATATATATGCATCAACCAGTAGGGGTTTGTTGTTCCGTAAGGAAGATCATGTTTGTTTATTGAAAAAGTCTTTATACGGGTCAAAACAATCTCCAAGGCAAAGGTATGTTGCGGTTTGATTCTTTTATGATTGATCATGGTTACTCTATGAGTGATTATGATAGTTGTGTTTATCATAAAAGATTTCATGGTGGTTCATCCATTTATTTGTTGCTTTATGTTGATGACATGCTTATTGCTTCTAAGAATAAGTTTGAGATTTAGAAATTAAAGTCTCAACTTAGTGGTGAATTTGAGATGAAAGATTTGGGTACAGCGAAGAAAATTTTAGGCATGGAAATTTACAAGGATAGTATTGCGGCAAGCTTTATTTGACTCAGAAAAGTTATATTGAAAAGTTCTCAACGCTTTGGCATGAAAGATTCTAAACCTGTGAAGTATTTACCGTTAGCGCATTTCCAGGCTTTCTTTGGATTTGTCACCACAAAGAAGAAGAGCGTACATGTCTCAAGTTTCATACGCTAGAAGGCCTGGTAGTTTGATGTATGCTATGGTTTGTACTCGTCTGCATACATTTCACATGCGCACGTTGTCAAAGCCAGACATACGGGTAATCCTGGTGCGGTCATCGGCAAGCAGTGAAATGGATACTTCCGGTATTTGAGAGGTACATCTAATTTTGGTTTGGTATACGACGGGAGTTCTAATACCGCAAAGCGGTTACTCGGTTACGCGACTCCGACATTACGCCATTTGGATAGAAGAAGATCTCTCGACAAAGTTATGTCTTCACTCTTCTCATTGTGCCATTAGTTGGAAGGCTACTTTACGCTTCAGCTTGCTTTGTCTACTACAGTAGGCGTAATATAGCAGCAGGAAGTGAGTTAAGCCATTTGGCCTTAGAGGTTTGGTTTAGATTTGGGTTTACAACATGATACTGTTGTATTTTGTGATAGTCGTAGCTGCGATACATTTGACTAAGAATACTATGTATCATGAAAGAACCAAACATATCGATGTCAGATATCACTTTGTTCGTGACATTGTCTCTCAAGGTGCTATTGTTGTCAATAAGATAGTCACTACAGAAAATCCAGCTGATATGTTAACCAAACCAGTTCCATTTAACAAGTTCAAGCATTGCTTGGACTTGATTGGTATTTGCAGAAGATGATCACCCTTCGGGGTTTTAGATGACGGTTATTTGGTAATCCAAGGAATTTCATTTGAAGAATTTGTTTTCTGTTTTGAGCCAAGGTGGAGATTTGTTAAATGTGGCCCAAAACCTCATTAGCCCAAAGCCCATATATCTCATTAAAAACCCTCAGCTGCCTTCTATATATATATATCATTCCCTTTAACTGCTAGGTTCTGTGCGTGAGCTAAAAGAAATTAAAACAGAGGAAGAAGCAGGAGAATAAAGAAAAATCATATGGAGATATAGCGTGCGATTTGGAAGAAGAAGAAGCTGTTTTTTTTCCTTTCCACAGTTTCATGTCCTCACTGTTGTCAATTATATTCCATCTCATTTGTACGGTAATATTTGATTTAATAGCAAGTTTGTTAAATTTATCTTGCTATATATTACCAGTAAATTAGAGGGAATATTTTGTGGGTTGATTTTAGATTTTGGTATAATTTGTTGAATCTCTCTGGAAATTGGTGTTTGTATCTCCATTTGATTATTAGTGGATTTTTCCTCGGTGTGCCGTCGTCAGTGAAGTAGACTTTTTACATTGAAAAGTTGAACCACTTAAATCATTGTGTGTCATTTAATTTCTTATTGGTTATTGTTTTGCCGTTACCCATTATTATTAATTTGTGCAATCAAAATTGGACCCGATCTTCGCTTCCGCAAGTGCTAATTTACAACACTATCACTATGAAACTGAGCAAACAAGAGTCCAAGACCTCCTGCTTCCCTCACAGCTCTTGATGCAGATACTATGTCCTGTTGGTCTGATTCTGAGAAGCGAAGTACTATATGTCCTTTAGCTAATGTTGCATTTAGACTTCCAAGCTCACAGTCCTTGCTTAAAACAACATGAAACATTGCAACATACTTTAGTAAGAGATCTATTGAGATGAACATGAATGGTTAAAAGCATAGGAGAACAAAGGAATCTGAAAACCAATAATCAGAGATAAAACATCAACTCCATCATATATGGCTTTGTCAAATGCTTTTAAAAGATCAGCATCTGCACATCCACCAGTTTCAATATTCCAACAAGCCTTGTATATTGCCAAGTGGGCAAGTGGAGCTCCACCTTTAGCTAATCCTTTATAGTTGGCTTTTTCAACAAAATATCCAGCTGCTATTGAAGATGTATGAGTTCCATGGCCAAGGCCATCCCTTGGTGACAAAAACTCTCTTGTCTTAGTAGTTATGTTGGTTGGTCTGATTTGGTCTTTGAATCCTTTCATGAACCAACGAGCACCAATTAGCTTTTTGTTGCAATTTGTGGAGTTAAATTGGTCTCCTTTTTGGCAGATTCCTCTCCAATGTGATGGGATGTTATCAATGCCTTCATCTTTGAAACTTTTAGACCCAGGCCAGATACCTAGAAAGATTTAAATTAGGGTCGTTTGAAAATTCTTAGTTTATAAGGGCACATTTTGAGGTACTTCTTTTATAAGCAGTTTTAGAAATAAAAAAAAAGGGCTTTAAAAAAGCAGTTTCTAGCAAGCACAAAGTGTGCTTTCTATGCCCTGAAAGATCTTTTGAAATTGTTTTTCATGTTTGGACATAAAGTGCTCGTTTACCTTTAAAAGTGCTTCTATAGGGTGCCAGAACAAGAAACAAGCATACCAAAGTAGAAGCTCGTTTGAATTAGGGGCCGTTTGGTACTTTTTTTTAATGGTCGTTTGGATTTTTTTTATAATAGATTTGCTTAAAAGTGGTTTCAAGAAAATGATTAAGGTGCTCGACATAAGTTATTATAAGTGGTTTAGAATGACACTTAGGTAATTAATTTAAGAGATAGTGTATATGGTAAACTACTTTGAAGTAACACAGATGCATGTTTCCTTTCAAAAATAGTTATTAAAATATCACTTAAAATTATATATTAATAATTTCATACCAAACACCTAAATTTTTATATTAAAATCATTTTTTAAAAAACATCATTTTAAACCACTTCTATTAGAATCACATCTAAACATGTCCTAAATTCAAATAGAAATGGAAATTTTTAAATTTTGATACTACTTTTGAGAATGATTTACCTGAATCTATAACACCAATGATGAATCCTTTACCCATATTCTCTGTGAAAAGAGTGTTGGGAGAATAGTGACGCATCCTAATGAAGTCCCAGCTTCTAGTTGTGTGGAGCTTATGAATGCGGTTTGGAATCACTTGAACAACCTCAGCAAACACTGCAATTGTGAGTGAAAGCTACTATTGGTGCTAAATAGAAGACTACTAAAACAAATTATCACACCTGCTATGGATTTTGCCTCAGTTTTTGTTAATCTTGCCGCAGACCCAGAAAAGCCATGTCTATAACTGTAAAGAATTGACCTCCTTGCAGATTCTTTGCTTCAATTCTAATTGAAAGGTAAGTTCTTATTTTTTCTATTCTAAATGCAAATCATGTGACATTGAGGTTATATTTGTTTCTACTTTTGAGATTCTATAAAAGTGCTTTTTAAAAAAATAGAAGTGTTTTCAAGATCACAAAGCACAAATAATATTGTTTACTTTACGGGAATTCGTACTTTTTAATACCTCAATTTTTTATTTTGGTACAATTTTTACTCTTATTCTCAACTGATAATTTTAGAGTACTTCTATTTAATAAGTTTTTGTACATTAAAGAAATATCAACTAAAAGAAAGAATGGGTTCAAGAAGAAAGGAAGATCACAGTCTAAAGGCAGATCACGGTCCAGAAATAGAGACACCAAATTCTGAACTTGTAAAAAAGAGAGGATATTATAGGCATGATTGCCTAATAATCAAAATAGGTCTTGAAAATTCTATTAATGATGAAAGTGATGTTGTGACTGACACAACAGATGGAATAAGTGTGCTAGCAATTTCAACAGAAAGATATGAAAGAGAATGAATCATAAATTTTGGATGTTCTTTTTTCCATATGTCTAATTAAGAAATCAAATTAAGAAATGATTTCTTAATCTTGTTGAAATTGATCTTCGTCGTGTACTTCATCGTGATACTAAATGTAGAATTAAGAGTAGAGACAAAATGAAATTGAGTCTCAAAGATGGTTCTAAGAAGGTACTAATTGATATGAGATATGTACTAAATATAAAAAAATTGATATCAATTGGTACTTTAGACACCTCAAGGTATATTACTAAAATTGAATGTGAACATATGAAAGTATAAAGAGGATTATTGGTTATTTTGAAGGTTGTGAAATAACATGGATTATATATGTTAGAAGGTCAAACCAATACAAGTTATGTAACCACTGTTAAAGAACCAAGCAATAAGACCTTGTTATAGCATAAACACCTTAGGCATCTAAATGACAGCAGGTTGTTAGAGTTGTCAAAACGAGGATTGTTGGGTGTAAAAAATGTGACTAAAATAGAGTTTTATGAACATTGTGTGGTTGAGATGCAAAAAAGAGTAAAATTCACCCATGTCATACATTCAACTAAAGAGATTTTAGAGTCTATACAATCTGACCTATGAGAGCCTACATCAACAACAACATTTGGAAGTAGTTAATACTTTCTTACTTTTATAGATGATTATTCAAGGAATTATCAGGGTTTTGTCATTAAAAGCAAGGATGAGGTGTTAACAAAATTTAAGCATTAGAAGAGTTTGGTTGAGAACTTAATAGGGAAGAAACTTAAGACACTTAGGACTAATAATGGAATGTAATTCTATAGTAATGAATTCAATGATTTTTGTAAAGCGAATGACATAAAGAAACCCCAAGACAATTAGAATAACCTCATAGTAGAATGAAGTTGTAGAATGTCTAAATAGAACATTACTTGAGGTTGTGAGATGTTTGCTTTCAAACTCTAGCATGCTATAATACTTTTCAAACCCTGGCATGCTTTAATACTTTTCAAACCCTAGCCTACTCTAGTACTTTTGGAGAAAAGTTGTTTAAATTGCATCCCCTCTAATCACAAATGTCCTATAAGTGCTATTGAGTTCAAGACATTTGATATAATGTGGTATGTTATACTTTATACTATTCTTGCTTAAGAGTGTTTAGATGCGTAGCTTATGCACACATGAATGAGGATACACTGAATTCTAGAAGCAAAATACATATCTTCTTAGGCTATTCAGAGGAAGTTAAATGGTACAAGTTATGATGCCCTGAAACTAAGAAGGTAGTTATTAGTCGAGACGTTGTATTTAATGAGTTATCAATTGTTAACAACTCAAAGGTTGCAAGCATTAATAAGGTAAATTTATGTTTGATTGAAAGTGACGATAAATTGATTGAACATAGAGATGGGCACTCAATTGAGGTAGAGCATCATAAATCTGATGGAACTGATAATTTTACTAACATTGGAACTGACCTAATTAAACCTATGGAAGTTGAGAATTCTCATGTAGCAAACATACAACAACCATTTCATTTGCCTCTAACAGTGATGAAGAAGAATCAGTAAGGGTTAATGATGCCAATTCGTTGGAAAATTATTAACTTGTAAGAGATAGAATAAGAAGAAAAATAAAGAAACCTTTGAGATTTGCATAAGTTGAACTAATCTATTATGCATTAGTAGCCTCTAATGAACCTTGCTGCAATGAACTTGTCACCTATTGTGTCTTTAAAAGATTCCAAGAATTGGAAGATGAAAATGAATGAAAAATATCAATCATTAGTTAAGAATGGTACATGGGTCTTGGTTCCCAAACCAAATGGTACTAAAATTGTTGGTGACAGGTGGTTGTTTAAGTTGAAAGATGGTAGTAGTAATGAAGATCTATTAAAGTATAAAGCAATACTCATAGCTCAAGGGTTCTCTCAAGTGGAAAGAGTTGATTATAATGAAATCTTATCGCATGTGGTGAAATACACTTCGATTAGACTCTTCTTGTTCATTGCTACTCATTTTGATATGGAGTTATAGTAAATAGATGTTAAAACAACATTTTTATATAGGAGTTAGAAGAGAGAAATTCAATGAATCAACCTGATGGGTATGAGTGTCTTGGTAAGGAAAACCATATGTGTTTGTTAAAATGCTTTCTTTATGGCTTGAAGCAATTCCCTAAACGGTGGTACAAAATGTTTGATAGCTTTGTGACCAAAGTGGGCTTTGAGAGGTATGATTATGATCCAATGTATATGTCAAAAATGAATGTGCTAAGAGTTATGTTTATCTTATGTTGTATGCCGATGATATGCTAATTGTTAGCAATGATATTTCATCTATTGATAAGGTGAATAAGGTCCTAACGTCTGAATTTGAGATGAAAGACTTAGGGAATCTTAAGAAGATCTTGGGCATGGAAATCAAGAGACAGAAAAAAGGTAAGTTGTACTTGACTTAAAAGTGATTACTTGCAAAGAATTCTTAAAAAATATGACATGTTTGATGCTAGGTAAAATTCTATACAATTTGGGTCAGAATTCAAGTTGTTAAGTGCTCTTTGTCCATGATGAAGAGAGAAGCTCTATTAGCATAACACCATATGCTAATGTAGCTGAGAGTCTTATGTTTGCAATGATTTGTACTCAATTAGATTTGGTCTATGCAATAAGTCTCATGAGTAGATATATGTCTAATCCTAGCGAGAAATATTAGTTAGACTACTAAGTATATATTGAGATACATCAGGGGAACTTTAAGAGTGGGATTGGTATAGGGTAAAAGGGTTACAAAACAGTAGTTATGTAGGTGACTTGGATAGAATGAGGTCACAATCAAGGTATATATTTACTATACTAGATAATGTAGTGAGTTCAAAATCTACGTTGCAATATGTAGTTGTTTTGTCCATTACTAAATTTGAGTACATAACCTTTATAGAAGCTGTTAAAGAAGCAATTTGGTTGACATGTATTGTAACCAAGTTTCAGATGAATGTTGAAAGAATACAAGTGCATTATGATAATCAAAGTGTTATTTGTCTAGCCAAAAAAACCTATGTTTCATGAAAGAACAAAATATATGAATGTCAAGATACATATTTGATATGGTGTAGCTCGAGGAGCTATTTGTGTTATTAAAATTCCTATAGCTATGAATCTTGTTGATATTCTTACTAAAGTGGTTCAGTTGAGTAAATTCAAATTATGCCTTGATCAAATTAGAGTTGGTAAAGGTTAAGGGAAAGTGACATTGGTAGGGAGACTAATTCATTATGATGGAGTCTTTTTTTTCCTCCTTATTGAGCCAAGGTGTAGAATTGTAAGTGTTGTCTCTATAAGGCTTTGTCTTGCATCCTATTGATGGTACAATGTGATCACGTTACAAGCCAAAGAGAACATGCATATGATAATTAGTTGTATAGGCTTTCTGTAAATCTTATATAGGAGATTGTCCTATGTAAAGCTGTGTAAATTGTGCTATAAATAGAGAAAATCATGCATTTAAGGCATCTTTTCTACTATAGAGATTGTATCATAAAAGTGTTGAAAGAATTAGTTTGTGTGTATGCTTTGTAAAAGAGAGTTTTGTGATAGTTCCTTGAAAGGTTGCTTCTAAGAGTGATTGTAAAAAGATGGTGTAATTGTTGTCATTTTTGGCTAATCATAATGAATTGGTAAAGGATCTCCATCCTGTGGATGTATGCTCTCATTCTAAGAGAAGAATCACTTAAAAATCGAGTGTATTGTTATTTTCTATTTTGTCACTTGCATATTGATCATGATAAGCTTACCTAACATCATGAGTATTATTATAATTGCTTGATATATATAAAAAGGGTATGTTTGCTTGTGATTATATTAAAAAGTAGTTTTAAATATAAGCGATTCTAAGCAAGAATAAAATATGATTTTTGAACCTTGAAAGCACTTTGGATAAAAAAAAATCATGTTTGAAAAGCATTTCAGGTGATATTTTTGTGTAGCTACTAGATCATCATACTTATTTGCTCTTAAGTATACGATATCAACTTGTATACAATATATCTTTCCAAACATGATAATTTTCTGCACACAAAAGAAGCATAAATTAAAAACCAAAATTAACGAGACTAAGTTATTAAGTATATCATGATTTATATACACTTGTATCATGTTTACCTTCAACCAATGTTGGAAAGACACAAAAATAGTTTTGAAGTAAAGAGAGAAGAATCAACAGGAGTGAATGAGTCTTAGTCGCATTCTTTCAAGTCTTTATTAAGTTATTAATAATATATTCATAATATAAATTGCATCGAGTTCATTTGTAAGTCATGAAAGTTTAAGTCAACGAGTATTTGATGGTTATATAATATAAAAATCTAATGAACATTATTACTAGAATAGAGAATCTTATTCTAGGATGATTTCTGATTTTTACTATGAAAATTAAAGAATATTTTTTATTTTAATTAATGACAGAGTTATAAGTTACTTTGTATCTCTCACAACATAGGTGTACATATTTTTTTCAAAAATCTTTAGACATTTAAGACTAAAAACTTAGTTGGTTGATCTAGTCTTAAAATTTACAAAACATAATTAATTGGGTTAGTTAGATGTTTTTATTTTATAAAAAGGATAAAAATTAAATTTATATTTTAATTTTATTATATTTAAAATAATTATCTATAATAATTAATATATTTATCATTTTTATAAAGTATAACTTATAAACATAATTATATATACATAAAATATATATATATATATATATATATATATATATATATATATTTATTTTGGATATATTTTCTAAAATTTCTCTTAGTAATTTTATACTAGGTTTATTTTTTATTTGTTTTTAAATTATAATAAATTTGATAATTTTTATTGATTTAAGATATGATGTATATTTTAAATTTTTTTTAGATCATTTTAATTTTTAATAAAATTAAATATTTTTAAATAGTAAAAGATATATTATTTTAAGAATTTTTATACTTTTAATAAAAAAATGATAAAAATAATAAATTTAAAAGTGTTAAAGTAATCACCCTTAAATCTACCGATAAAGATTTCTTTGAAGAGTTTAAAAAAAAAATCCAATAGTGTATTAAATTTCCCGCGTCCCTTCCTCGTTAACAATATATACTTTTCAACCTAAAGCATGACACATGGGGACTCCATGTAAGAGAAAAATTTGTGAAGAAAGATTTGCCAAAAGAGTGAATTGATTGCCTTTTCAATTGCTTTTTCAACTTTTTATTATCCTTTTTCCTTATCTACACTTACAGTAGACTCCACAAACTGTTGTGCTGGCTGTTTTTGTTTGTTCCTAACTATTGCTTTTAGGGTTTAATTATTATGTTATTTTTTAAATTTTTAATAAATTTACTATATATTCATAAATTTTTAAAATATATAATTTAATATTTAAAATTTTATACATAAATTTCTTACTTAAAATTTAACCCTTAAACTTTTAAAAATTCAAATATAAGTACTAATTTAACTACTAAAATAAATATTTATGATTCAAAATTTTAAAACTTATATATAAAATTTTAAAAATTTAAACATTATTTAGTTAACTTATCTTTTATGTACTCATAATCAATTTTATAGCAATGTAAGCTATAATCCATAATATGAATATATTGAATGAATACCAATTATTTTTATAGTTATAATTAATTATTTTTTTATGTTTTGAAAGATATTAAATTTTTTATGATTATAAATAAATTTGGTAAATAAATTATTTTTTAATATATTTAAAAATAAGCAAATTTGAATCCAAAAATATAAATATACACAATTGACCTCCATAATTTTGAGACATTTTTTTCACCTCTTTTACAAAACTCATATGGTTAATCTACTTATTTCAAATTAATTTGAATGACGCCAAATGGGATTACATTCTCATGATTTTATATATATATGTGCACCATTTACGTTATATATGGAATTATGTTTACTTGTGCAATAAAATAAATGTTGAAGATATCAATGATTGCCATCTCATTCTCACCCTACCAATTCAGAGTGCTGCCTTTTGCTTTTTCTAGTTTCTCCATTGTCACTTGTCTCACTTTTCTTTTTTCAAGGGAAAAGACTGGATCATTTTTGAGGAAAAGTCGTTCTTGTATAACCTGCTCGGCAGAACTGAGTTTTATGAGTTACAATTGTGAATTGAATTTTAAATAAATAATTGAACTTGAATGAGATGTAATTTAGATTAAATTATTTATATGATTTGATAACATGGATGATAGAATAATTGAAATTGGACCGACTTTACGTATTTTTTTTTATTCTCATTTTTCGTATTATTCAATATATATAACATAAAAAAACTAAAATTTAAATAATAATACAAATAATTAAAAATTTAAATATATTTAATTACTTGATAATTAAATTTATTACAAAAACAAATAATGTATATATAATACATATAGTTAACTTAAATTACAAATAAAATAATGTCGTCAAAGTGTAATTATGCGATCGAGTAAGCTTGGTTGGCTTAGAATCTTGATTGGCCTTCACAAGCATTATGACAAAAAAACAGCTGATCCATATAACAATTCATATTTCCCTACATTACACGTAGCACGTAAAACATCCATCAAACAAGCGATCTAAACTTGAGACATACGAATAAAGAAATTAAATCATTATAAATATTACCATCAAAAAGAGATTACCACGTACAACGACATTCGACGAACTCATATTAGCACTTTATTAATAATTTGTCTATATATATGAAGTTATCTGGAATCTCTGCTAGTATTTTTAAATGATATATATAATGAACTCTAAATATGAAATCAAGTGTAACTCCAATTTCTTACTTGGCTTGTGTGAGTTTTGGTGCCCTTAAACATATGGAACACGTTCATGGGCACCAAAACTCATACAAACCAAGAAACAAATCGGAATTACGTACACCTGATTTGTCCATTTAGAGCTCATTATAGCATTAAAAATACTAGCAAAGATTCCAGATAAATTCATATTTATAAACAAATGATTAATAAAGTGCTAATATGAGTTCGTAAGGAAAGTATGAAAGAGATATGAGATGTAGTTTGGGCCAAAAATAGGTCCATAAAACAATGCATCCCCCTAAATATATGAGCATATAATCATTAATCAAACAAGTGATTTCAGACACAGGAATAGATAGAGAAATTAAATCATTAAAAAATTTACTATTATGTTGTCATATGCTATTCAAGATCATCAGAATCTTCTCCTGATTCTTCTTGTGATGATATAATTTGAAGCATGTGTTCTGCCCATTCCTCTCGTAAATCATCAAAAATTTGCTGATCGTAGCCCGTCTTGTTCCAACCAAAGAACTACATGTATTTAAAATCAAAATAAGAATATAATTTCATTTATTTACAAAAACAAACTCAAATATGTTAAAAAAAATTTTGTATATGGGTAAAAGATATTACCACATCATCAATTGGAATTTTGATATTTGTGATGATTTCGCTCATAAACTTCATGACATAATAACCACACATGACTCCATTATTTTGTTGTGGAACCTACAAAAAACAAGTGTACATGAATTTTCATATTCGAACATCTTTATTATTCAATTGTAAAATTAATAAAATTATTAATATTGACTTGTACATACCATAACTTTTGTCCATATAAGCTTATGAGATTTTTTGAGGGCAATGCCTCGAAACTTGTTCCACAACTTCCATGCCCTATCAAGGTTTAAAACGGTTAGTTTTTATTAAATATTACAAAAAATAATAGAAGAAACTAATATGTAACTATAACTCTTACATTTCAACAATCGCTTTTGTATCTTTACTCGATTCTATAGAAATTTGAGTCACAATACCAAGCATGATTATTAAACAGATCAATGATGACCAACATCCAATGATCTTGGCCTTGTTCAAACCTTAATGGCCAAGGGATTATCAACTTTTGATTTCTGTTAAGCGTTAATGCTCTATCACATAATTGTTTAGCTCTGATGCTAACATCCTTCTCTTGATATTGATTGACATATGAAGAATCATAGAACATTGCTAAATGTGATGAGTGATTATGTTGAAGTCGATAATAACACGTCCTATATAAAAGATATATATATAATTAGATAATATAAATATAATTATATATGTTCTGCATAAATAAAAGAAAAATAAATAGATTGAGGACTCACCTTGTCCACACTTGAATTATACTTAAATCGATCATTTGATATTCAAATAGTTGTAATAAGCACTCGATCGATATATACGTTTGGCCGAGATCTACACCAGAAATTTCTATAGGAAGTGGCACAGTCCATCCATCATTTATGCTAGATGCCCTCCCAACAATAGTCATCAAAGTGCCAAGATTTCTACTGAATTTTAACGCATAAATATGACTATACTTTTTCCAAGGCTTCTTCTTGAATGACTTGGTGCGCGATGATTGGCCACTAGACATAGATTTAGCACGAGATACTTGCTTTGTATCTCTTAAATGTGCCGCATTTAAGAGATCTGGTATAATAGACTAAAAAAAAGTATTATATATGGATTTTGTTAGTAACAATATAAGATATAATAAAATAATAGTAGTAAACAAGTGTTATCTTTTAAGTTAAAAAATAGTACCACGTCAAAATTTAGAACAACTTGAATCGACGGCCAAGCCACATACTGTCCAACCGCCTCTTGGACTGTGGTAGCATCAGAAGGCACATGTAGTGGATAATCATGAAACAATGATTGATCAATTACTATTCGTCAATGATTAGGCAAATATTGATTATGAATCATCCGATCATCGCTCAATTGTTATACCGTTCTAATAGCAACATAGTCCGTTGACGAAGGATGTTTCAACAAACATTTCATATTCTGTAAAAAATTTAAGTGCTATATATAAAAAATAAAACATATAATAAGAATTTAAAAATAATAGATTATATACAACAGAAATTAAAATCTTACCACATATGATTCATCAAATAAAAGAGGACTCTCATGTGGGGTAGCTATTGGATGTACATTCTCACCAAGATGTTCATCTTGGTTTGATTTATGGTAAGAACGTGCAGATTGCATCGGAGAAAATGAATCACTACTTGATTGCATATGCATTCTTGGCATATAGTGAGGTCCAATAGGATGGCTATATCCCATACTGGATGTAGTTTGAGCGCAATGAGATTGCGTGGGTGGCATGCCTGTCATGTATGGTGGCATGCCTGTCATGAATAGTGGCATGACAGGCGTGGAAGGTGGTATGCCTGGCATGGATGGTTGCATGCTTGGCCAATATGGCATGCCCTGGTTGTAGCATGATGCCATGGCTGACATTTGTTGTGATTGATGTTCTTTTAGAGTGGCAATCTCACTCATAATTGAAGCCTTAAAAGAGTTGAATTCTTCTTCAATTTTAGTATACTTCTCCTTACTTACCGTCTGAGGCTTTTGTTTTGGAATGTTAAAATACTCCATAGAACCATCATATTGGCTACCTCCCCTAACACGACAAGGATGCTCGCGGCCGAATGCATGATATAAAGCATCTCTTCCAGGCTCTACGATTATTTCACCCCTGGATATTTTTTCTTGAACGATTCTCTACAAATAATAAAGCCATCAAACATATCATTCATTATTACATCAATTATTAAATATCATTAAGACTTTTTATCAACCAAAATTACTAACCAACTTATTTAATTGTTCTTCTCCTCGTTGAGTCATCGGTCTTGAATTCTTCATTTTGGGAGTCTTTGTTTCTATGTATAATTCGATTCGGAATGTGTATACCCAATTCAGCTTCCTACATAAATTATGAAAATTTTATTAACAATGACATGAAATTAAATTGAGGAAAATAAATATAAAAATATTTATAAATTAAGACAAATTAATAATACCATTCTATATCTAACTTCAGGATTTGAAGACCTCCTAGTACGGTTAGGAAGAATGTTATTCATTTGTACATTCTGATGATCTTCTCTAATAATTTGAAATTCATCTGTACGTCTATAATCCACAAATTCTTTCCAAACTTGAGGTGTAATCCAGGGGTGTCTTTCAGGAATTTTGTAGATTTCATTCTCATCAAGTGTTTTCAAATATGGAAACACATAATTTCTTGCCAATCTGGAAGTCTTGTATTCCTTCCACGCCTTATTTGCAATTTTATAACACTTGCCCTTCCAACTGTCATCGACTTTGTAACGATTCTGTAAAAACACAGTACAAAAGATTAGATATACACCTAATATAATATATATATTGATTATAAAATATAAGAGACTTACACAGATGATTATCCATATTTTGAACTTTTCTGCTTTGTCAACCTCAGACCAATCATTTATATTGATTAGTATACTTGACTTTGCAAGTCGACCAATAGAGGATTTCAATTGTTGACCATTTTCCCCTATTGGATTACCAGTAGCATCAAATAGAACAGGTATTCTATCATCTGGGTTAAGTAGAGCATCAGGTATATTCGCCCAACCCTTTCTTTTCAAATACCCCAATGGATCATTTGGATCTACAATCTCTGTTATTCGAATATCCATGAAATATCTGCAAACAATGAAGAAATATAAATTAATTGACAATTTTAGGAACATACATATATATAAGAGTTATTACAACAATATAGAACATACGTTATGTTTAATTAGGTTGTTGATCATATACATATATTCCTTCACAATCATTTCGAGCCCATGACGAAGAATCATCATCATCATCAATTAGATCATCACATACATTAGGAAATTTATTTGAGAAATTACTAATATTAGTTAATGTATCAAGCATAGAGTCATCATTTTCTACAACATCACAATGGTAAAACTCTTTTTGTGGAGGCGTTAACACAACAGACCATCTTGAATCAATCTGATCGCTCACATAAAATACTTGTTTTGCATGAAGTGCTAACGTGAAAGGATCATCAGTGTGACTTATCCTGGATAAATTTACAAGGGTAAATCCAAACTCATCTATTTTATATCCAACATTGATAACATCTTCGACCCAATCACACAAGAAAACTGTTTCATGGAAGACCTCATAATCCAATTCCCAAATCTCTTGTATTATACCATAATATGTTCTATCAGAAAGTACAGGATTAGCATCTTTTGAACTGGAAAATTGCATAGTTTGTGTAACCATCTTCACCCCACTATTTTGATTTACTTGGACTTTGTCCCTGGCTTGAGTCGTAAACCTCGAGCCATTTATTGTGAAACTATAAAATGATTTGACATCAAATTTTGGCCCATGTGCAAGCCATTGTAAACTTTCTGATATTTTATGATTGAGTTTCTTGAGTTCATCTCGAATCTATGTATACAAAAACACAAAATGTGTTTAGAGCAAAGTTTTAAAACATTGAATAGATCTAAGAAGATACATGCATGAATTTTTGTTTGTGATACTTACGTGGTTGCGAAACCAATTAATAAGCTCTCGCTTATGTTCATCATATAACCATTTTTCTCCTTTTTTTTATAACGAGGATCGATCTTCAATAAGTTTAAATGCATCATGTAATGTTATTAAATATATATTAAATTATATATCATCATTAATAGTTAAATAAAAAATGATTTTTGCAATCATGAAACAATGAACATCACTTACTCTATGTACGGTTGTGCCTCATTATTATTTACCAAAATGATTCGGTGTGCTTTTTCCCATCGAGTGCGATCAATACATAATTTCTTACTTCCACCAAGCATAGGGTTACCTACTTGGATCATGTGACGTTCTAAGAACAACTTGTGCGTAGGATTCCCAATTTCGGTCTGACCACTAAAGTATTCGTAACAAAACTCAATGGCCTCTTCAAAGAATGTAGCGTTCTACCATACATCCTTCAGGTCGATTTCTATTATTTACATATCCTTTAAGGACTTGCATATATCTCTCAAAAGGATACATCCACCTTAAGTAAGTAGGACCACACAATTGAACCTCTCGAACTAAATGAACACATAAGTGAATCATTATATCGAAGAAAGAAGGGGGAAAATATTTTTCAATTAGACACAAAGTCTCTACAATTTCTTTCTGTAAAGAATTTAACTCGCCAATTGATATAGATTTCTTGCATATTGTATTGAAGAATGAACAAAGCCGAATTATTGATAATCGAACATGTTTTGGAAGAATTGATCTAATAGCAACTGGTAATAACTGTTGCATTAAGATATGACAGTCATGTGATTTCAATCCATACAGTCTCTTATCGGTGATAGACACAAATTTTTTTAAGTTGGATGAGTAACCATCGGGAACTTTCACACCCTCCAAACATTTACAAAACACATCCTTCTCTTTTGTTGACATTGTATATGATGCTGGTGGTAAGTATGTTCGATTCTTATCATTTTCCACTCTTGGTTCCAATTCAGGTCGTATGCCTAGTTTCTTTAAATCCAATCTTGCTTTAATTCCATCCTTTGTTTTTCCAGGTATATTAAGTAAAGTACCAATCAAGCTCTTACATAAATTCTTCTCAATGTGCATGACATCTAAGATGTGACGAATGTGTAGGTCTTTCCAATAAGGTAATTCCCAAAATATTGATTTTTTTTCCAACAACCATGGTAAGTCGGTTCAAACTCTTTTTCATTTTCACCCATTTCATTAGTTGACCTCTTTCGTTTCCCTACCTTAGTGAGTTTTTTTTTCATCTTTCCATATCGTTTGAATGTCAACCCATTCAATTGCCTTAATATCTCAATACCTCGCAAAGGTCGAGTTGCATGATCATGATCTTCTTCACCATCGAACGGTTTCTTTTGGTATCTAAACTTGTGTCCAGATGGCAAAAATCTTCTATGTCTTCTATAAGACATCTTTCGTCCATGAACAAGATAAGTTGCAGAAGTTCTATCACTACATATAGGACATCCCTTGTAACCTTTTGTTGCATGTCCTGATAAGTTTCCATAGGCAGGAAAATCATTAATTGTCCATAAAAGGACCCCCTTCAAGTTAAAGTATTCTTCTTTATGTGCATCATAAACATTTACACCATCATTCCACAACGTCTTTAAATCAACTATCAGAGGCTGCAAATATACATCAATATCAACACCGGGTTGTTTCGGTCCTGAGATCAATAATGTTAACATCATGAATTTTCTTTTCGTACACAACCAGGGAGGAAGGTTGTATGTTACCATAATTACTGGCCAACAACTATATCTAATACTGAGGGAACTATGTGGATTAATTCCATCAGCAGCAATAGCAAGACGAAGATTGCGCGGATCAGATGAAAATTGAGGAGATAAATTATCTACTACTTTCCAATTTGGAGAATCACAAGGATGACGTAGCACCCCATCATCAGATCGATTATCTGAATGCCAAGTCAACATCTTTGATGTATATTTACTATTGAACAACCTTTGAAAGCGAGGAATCGGAGGAAAGTACCAAAGAACCTTTGCAGGCACGCCTTTCTTATGTGTTGTACTCTCATTTGTACCATGTTTCCATCTCGATTCTTTACACATAGGACAATCATTTAATGTCTCATATTCTTTTCTATAAAGAATGCAATCATTAGGACAAGCGTGAATCTTATGATATTCCATGCCAAATCGACTAAGAGATTTCTTCACTTCATACATTGAAGATGGCAATTCAATACCCTCAGGAAACATATCGACTAGTAGATTTAGTAATTCTGTGAATCCCTTGTCAGAAAAACCATGTTTTGCCTTCACATTGTACAAATGAACCAATCCCGACATTTTAGTGTATTTTTTGCATTTTGGATACAACGGTTTTTCGGCATCTTTTATAAGTTTATTAAAGGTTTCGGGATCATCCTCTCGTAATTCATCTTCAACATCATGAAACATATTTTACGTACGTACATTATGATAAGATGTATGTAATCCACTCACATTCTTATTTATCTTTTTTACATGAATATTATCAATATTTTCTCCATGATAATACCAACATTTATAGCTCAATAGAATACCATTACGGATAAGGTGATACTTAACCTCATCAAATTTATGAAATCGCTCATTTTTACATTTAACGCATGGGCAGCGAATCATACTAGTTCCAGTATTACTATTTCTACAAGCAAATTCCATGAAACTTTCAACTCCAGAAATATAGTCTTGCTCAATTCTACACTTTAACATCCAAGATTTGTCCATTTTCTATTAATAACATCAGATAAACATATTACTTAATTATGTATACAATGAATATATTTGAAGTATTATTATATATAAATTTCCTAATTATTAGAATATATATCAAAACATACATAATGCAAAACAATTATCATTTTAATCATTTTACAAACCATTTCTATACAAATTAAAAAATAAGCAACATGTTAGCATGAATATATAAAAACCAATCACGTACTTTGTGGTTGATTCTAATTTCTATGCATGTTACTATATCATAATTAAAAAGTAATATTAATTATACGTATATAACATTCTATAGAAGTATATAGGCACTATTATATATAGTAACATATTTGTAACATTTTAACACATAAGTAGCATATATAAATAATAATAATAATAATACTTAGTTTTTAGTTATTATTTGATTTTTATTAATATATATATATTTATAATTTTTTTAAGAGTCAATAGATAGCACGTATAACTTTTATACCAATATAATTTCTTACAAATTTAAAAAAACATATATTTTTCCTTTATTCACTACTTAATAAAATATAATTATTTATATATAAATAAATTTATCCATGCATAGTAAACACATAACATTTTAGATATTATTTTCACATAAAATAAGTCAAACATAATAACAAGCAACATAAAAAACATACGTAAATTAAAAATTTATACAAAATATAAAACAAATTGAATAATATAAGCTGCAAAATTCTACTTAATAAAATATAATTATTTATAATATATAAATAAATTTATCCATGCACAGTAAATCAAACCCATAAAATTTCAGATATTATTTTCACATAAAATAAGTCAAACATAATAACAAGCAAAATAAAAAATATACCTATGTCAAAAATTTATACAAAATATAAAACAAACTGAATATTAAACTGCAAAATTATACTATAATTATTTATTATCCACGCACAGTAAATATATATAATCCATCAAAACCACAACATTTTAGATATTATTTCTACATAAAATAAATCAAACAAAATAAAAAACATACCTAAATCAAAAATTTATACAAAATAATAAACTACAAAATTCTACTATAATTATTTATTATCCACGCAAAATAATTATATATAATCCATCAAAACCACAACATTTCAGATATTATTTTCACATAAAATAAGTCAAACAAAATAAAAAACATTTCTACATCAAAAATTTATACAGAAAATGGGTATAATTTTTTTTTAATATTTCGCTCAAAAAAATAATAGATTTGAAAGATAATGAAAAGAGGAATATAACTTACAAAACGATGTTACAAATGGTGGTCGGAGGTGGCCGGAAATTTAGAAAGAAGGTGGCACGCGGTGTAGGAAAATGGAGGAGAGAGAGGAAGAAATTGGAGGAGAGAGGAAGGAAAATGTGGTTCTGCGTAAAAATTTGCCCGAAAGTTGGATATATTACGTGGGTAGCGTCGGTTGACGTGGCCAACCAACACTACGTCCGATGTGGATGGCGTCGGTTCTACACCGAACCGACTCTAAATTCATTATAAGTCAGTTTTTGGAAAAAAATCGACTTTATACAGCGACTTAAATACCTCTTTTTGTAGTAGTGTATATTCAAATATATATAGAATAAGAATTTTTATTTTGTTCAACATGGTATCAAAATCGATGAATTTAAAAAAAAACTAAACAATTTTTTTCTTCTATCGTTGTCGTCTCTAACCATATTGCGTCCAACCTAGTGTCTCTCAACCACCTAACACCATCACCCATCACCAAATAGCATGATACCAATCTAGCATTTTAGTGCGATCTCAACCTCCAACCCAACAATCCATTGTGCCAGTTTCCATCCAATACGATACCAAACTCTTGTGCAAATAGACACTGCACCGCGATATCAACCTTCAGTGATGGTTTCTCCTCCTCTTTTTAAAAATGGTAAAATAGTAATTTTTTCTATTTATCTTTATAGTTGCTTAGAGTTTGATGTCAATAGCGCTATTGAAGTTGGTATTGTGGATGATGTTGTTTAATAAATCCTTACCACAAAAAAAGGAGCATCAAGAAAAAAAGAAAGTAGAAAAGAGTTGTGTATTTTGTTTAATCTTTGTACTATGATATCTTCTTCAAATGGTTTGTAACCCAATTATATTTCTCTTAATATTGGAAGTTTCATAACAGTTCTTAAATTAAATCAAGATAATTTTTTTATTTAGAAATATGGTGTTTGAGACTTACTTGTTAGGCTAGGGTCGCTTTAAATACCTCATAAACATACTGATAAATCAAAATATGTTAAATAGATACAAGAAAATGCTTATGTGAAAAGTTGGTTGGTTATGACATTTTGTCTAACCTAAACTTTTGAGTATTGTAGATCAAGCCTTGATCATAAAAGCAATATATGACAAATTTAGCCTCGTGTATAGTGGTAAAACAAATCATTCTCGTATATGTAAGTTATATACTTAATTTTTTGAGTATACGCAAAATAATCTTTTTTGATAGATTACTTTGATGAGTTAGATATTATTTGAGGAAAAATAAATATTTTATAACCCATAACTAGTAACGTTATGTATTGGTGAAACAATGTGAGATATTGAGAACTACTAAATTTTTGTCAAGACTTGATGATGTGTATTAGTCTTCTAAAAAACAAATTTTGGCTTAGTCTTTACCAATTATAAATGAGACATTTACAAGACTACAAAGTGTTGACTCTCTTATGATGTGTTCCTATGTGAGGATTTTAGGTATCCTTTGGTGTCACTTCTTATTCAACAATCTTCTTAGTTTTCTCAAGTTCAAGGAATATCTAAGGTTGAACTTGTAGGACACACAACTACAGAAACAATGAATCACAAAGTGATACAACACTATTAATTACTATATAATCTTTATAGTTATCTACTCTAGCATTTGATCCTCTATTGTTTGAACTTGATGTTCTCATTGCTCTTTGAAAAGCCACCATAGTTGTTTGATGTCCTTCTAGGTATCCCATTTCTAAACTTATTACCTTTGATAGAATCTTTCTCACTTTTTTAGTCTTCTATGTTTCTTTATCTGGTATCACCTTACCCAAATCAGTTGATAAAGCTTGGACTCATCTAAGTTATCGAGTTGTTATGGGGGAGGAGATGAGAGCTCTTACATCTAGAAATACTTGATAGTTGATTGAATTACCTTATACTAATAAGGTGGTTAGATGTATATGGGTATTTATTATAAAATTTCTTCCTGATGGTATGATAGAACAACTGAAAGCAAGATTGGTTGCTAAAGTGTTCACTCAGACTTATAGTGTTAATTTTTTTATACTTTCTCACCCGTTACTCATTTAAATGTTTAAATTCTATGAAGATCATCATCTCTGCAACGGCTAACTTAGATTGGCTTTTGTTTAAGTTAGATTTCAAAAATGTCTTCTTATATGGTGATTTACATAAAAAGTTTACATAGAGTAACCACTTGGATTTGTTGCTCATGGAGAGTCATACATGGTGTGTAGGCTTAAGAAAAGTTATTTATGATTTGAAACAATCTTCTAAGATATGGTTTGATAAATTGAGTGGTTTATTACTTGTTATAAAATTTAAATAATGCCACTATGATCATTTTTGTGGTTATAAACCATATTATTGAAAGTGTCTTGGTTCTTGTGGTATATGCAAATGACATTATTGTCATCGGAAGTGATCTAAAGGGTATTGAAAGAGTGAAGGTATGCTTGAAGGAGAATTTTGAACTAAAAGATGTGTAACAATTGAGATATTTCGTAGGCATTGAAGTGATTAGGAGTAAGAAGGTATAATTTTATCTCAACGAAAGTACATACATGACTTGTTGATTGATATTGACATGTTAGGATGTAAACCTATTGATTTTTCTATGAATCAAAATACATTTTTTGATTATGTATCCAATTTTGTGTTTGAAGTTGTAAGAAGATATAGAAGTTTGATTAGTAAATTTATTTATCTTACGGTTATTAAACTATATATCACTTTTTGTTTTCACATGTAAAACCTAGTCTAATCTCACTTTGATACATGTTATAGAATTTTAAGATACTTGGAACAAAAAATTAGTTTTGAAGTTCTTTACAAAAAAGGGAACTCAAATTGATGTTATTAGATACTCTGATGTCAATTGAGTAGGATCCAAAATAACATAATTTGATCACTTGAAAAGCAAGAAATAAAGTGTGATTGATAAATCTATTGTTGAGTTAGATTACAGGACGATGACTCATACGACATGTGAACTTATATGTATTAAAAATTTATTAAGAAAATTGCATCGTAGATTCGAGGAACCATTGATATTGTTATATGACAACCAAATTGTTATTTATATTATTAAAAATTCAATTTATCATAAAAGAATTAAATATATCAAAATTAATTATTATTTTATTAGAAAAGTGGTCATGTGAAGTTAAAAAAAAGTGTTAAAATAATTATTTATTTAATCTAAAGGTTATTTTAATACTTTAAAGTTTCATTACTCATAGTAGTTTATATAATTTTATTTTTAATTTTTTTTAAATATTTTTTTTATATTATAAAATGATATATGTATTACATTTTTAAATTATATTATAAATTTAAATCTAAATAAATTTGGAAACAATAAAGGGATAGAACACCCCTAAGCATATTTGAAAGGAAGACTTCTATTCGTACACTGATAATATAAGAAGAGACATACTAGCAAATTTTGATGTAGATCAAATTTTTAATTATTATTATTATTTTTGATTATATTAAATTAATATTATTAATCAACGGAGATAGTTATTTGTAATATTTTATTAAAAATATTAACATTTTTTTTATTTTTATCACCGTTTAATATTAGTTTTTATTTTTAAATTATATTTTATTTTTATTTAAATTTTTTTATTAAGAAGTGAATGAATTTTTTTATGTTTCATTTTAAAGTTGAGATTTTTTGGTCTTTTGTGTTTTAAATTTTCCAAGTTGAGAGTTATTTAATATTAAGACATATTTGAAGATATATTATTAATAACCATATATATAAATATATAAATTTTATTGCAATTTAAACAAATTTTAAAAATATTATTGATATTTTATCCTCACCTCACTATTTTTTTAAATTTTTTTAGTTCTATATTTTTAAGTTTGAAACTGTTTGAATTCACTGTTATTAAAAAAAAACATTATTTTTACATTTATCCGAAACCTTCAATTTTAAAAAAAAATCCGAAAACAATTGAAATAACCGATATTTCGGGGCCACGGCCGCCAACCATTGTTTCGAACCCACACGTCCATTTGTTTAGATGGTCGGACTCCGCGATCGAGTCCGTTATTGTCATTTCATGTATCCCTCACCGTCCATAAAAACTACGAAACGAATCGTTTCGTCTCGATATCGCAATTCAACCCCGATTCCACAGATAGTTACCTGCGTCTGACCCCACGCTTAAAAATCAAAATCCTCCTCTTATCTTTCTCTTTCTTCCCAATTCAACTGCGATTTTTTCTCCGATTTTCCCGAGAAAATTTAGCTCCGGCAAATCACTTTGCTTCAGTTCTCATCAACTATAGCTGTACATATATAAACAATAACGCGTGTTTTAATAGATGGATCGGAGGCGACCTGCGAGTTCAGTTTATGCTCGGCAGTGGAGCGGTGGCTCTAGCAGCACAGGTTCGTCGCCAGCAATGTCGCCGGCTCATCCTAACTCGAGGTCGCAATCAGGAGATATGGGGTTCTCTACAATCAAGCGGACTCAAAACGTAGCGGCCAAAGCCGCGGCTCGACGGCTGGCGCAGGTCATGGCCTCGCAAACCAACGCTGACGATGAAGATGAAGACGATGATCTCGGATTTCGTTACGCTGCTCCGCCACCACTTTCGTCTTCTTCTTTCTCGAGCAATTCTTCCCACAACTCTACTGCTAGCTATATTCCTTCAATTTCGGTGCCTCGGGTTAATAGATCTCCTTCTCCTGCGGTAATATTTGAATTTAAACCTCACATGATCATATAATGTGTCTCTGAATCTCGCATTAATGTTCTCCTTTTACGTGAATTAACTTTTTTGCAAAGAGTGATATGCTTATGTATTTTTTTTATTTTTTATTTTACTTTGGAGTATTTTCTGGCTTGGATGGTTGGGATTTATTTTTTAATAAATTATTTCTGAATTCGTTTTTGAGATAATTTTAGCTTTATTGATACCTGTGCTAAGAGAACTGACTGGATTTCTGGAATTTTGATTAGTTAGGTCGGAACTTTGTAGATCATGCCCCTTCTGTTCGTTCCACATCAGCTGGAAGACCATCTATGTCTGTTCGGCCAACCGGAATTGTGCCTCCAAGCAAATCGTCTTTAAGAACGCTTGGCAATGTACCTCAAATTGATCCTCCTACTAATAGGAATCGAGATAAGAGGCAAGCATCCGTGTTGTTTCATCCTTTTATGTCCCCCTTTTCTAGGGAGTTATGGATGTTGATATGCATATTCTGTATGCTTATTGAGGGTTTATAAATACTTATTTCCAGCAATAATGATTGAGTGCATTCAATTAAATAATTCTGATGGCATCTGTCTACAAATGCAGATTTACTGCTGACATTGGGCAATTCAACTCAAAAACCTCAGATGATCGTGAAGCTTCAGCACTTCGTGATGAAGTATGCTATTTAAATCTGTATATTTATGTATCTTTCTAATTTCTAACTAGTAACTAATGGGGATAGCCATGACATCTATTGCAGGAAGCTTATATATATCTTCCATTTTTAAGCTTGGTAATTATGGTTTTCAAAGACAATCTTGAAGCAACCTAACTAAGAAAATGTTTAATTGCAGCTTGATATGGTACAGGAAGAGAATGAGATCGTACTTGACAAGGTGTTCTTTTGTGCAAAAAATGAACACTTTTATCATTGGAACTTATTGATTGGATGGCTAAATTGTGTTGCTTTTTTGTTGTGCAGCTTCGGAGTGCAGAAGAAAGACGTGAGCAAGCAGAGGCAAGAGCTAGGGAACTTGAAAAACAGGTACATTCTACTAGCTAGTTACTCTTTTCTGTATGGTATTTTGGGTTAGCCTTGAGCACAATTATTACCTTCTCTTCAGAAGCTAATTTTTTTCCACCATCATATATGGAATATATTATACCACATCTTGGCAGTTACCTGAAAAACTCAGACAATTCACAATGCTTTTTTTTTTGGTTGTATAGAAAAATAATCTCTTACTAATGTGTTATCTCCTTTATATATTTTGGTATAACTGCCCACATTTGCAATCAGTTTATAAGATTGAACCTTTTAATTTGTGCAACTGAAACTCAAAAAGGTTACAGTATACTAATTCATGGACATGTTCATTACATTCTTTGTCTCATAAACTTCGCTGTTAGCTCACAGAGAAGAGATTGGTTGTGGTCCATGTTTATCTACGTGTTCAACTTTTCTTGCATAGGTTGCTTCTCTCGGTGAAGGTGTATCCCTTGAAGCTAAATTACTAAGCAGGTAAACTTTGGATATTTTACATCCGCAGTGTCATTATTATTTTATGTTGTAATTGTTCTTACTTCTATGGTTTACTCACAGGAAGGAGGCAGCATTGCGTCAAAGAGAGGTAAGCTTAGAGAGCAGGTCAATATAGGAGCACGTGTTACTGATACTGGATCTCTCACTTCTTAGAGGCTTTTCTTAATATCTACAATGTTCCTTATCACAGGCTGCTCTTAATGCTGCAAAACAAACCAAGGATGGAAAAGATGAGGAAATTGCTTCCCTCCATTTAGAACTTGAGGTAAAATATTTTATCGAATAGAAGTTTCTCTTTCTGGTAGGAGGATAACAATAACTATTTTATCTTTCATACCATTCAAGCATTAATTTTTCTTCTTCTTTTAATCCCTGGGTATTTAGAACTTAAAAGAGGGAGCTGCAACTGCAGTGGAACAGCTTCAAGAAGCAGAATCTGAAACAAGAGCTCTTCGCTTAATGACGCAAAGAATGATTTTGACTCAAGAAGAGATGGTTCGTTTTTTGATCTGAAGTAGATTTCATGTTAGATGGATCCTCCCTTACGTATGTTATTGCATCTATCTGTTAGGAGGAAGTTGTCCTGAAGAGATGCTGGCTTGCTCGCTACTGGGGTTTGGCTGTGCAGCATGGTAATCAAATCTATAAAGTCCTTTTCAGTTTAAAATAGGAAATGAATTGCCCATAACATGCTATGTTTTATGAACAAACTCAGGAAATTTACTTCTGAGAGGATATTGTTTATAGCATACTGCTTGTTGCATACATGAAAATAAGAAATAGTTGGCCTTTCATGGTCGTTATTTTATGTAGACTTGTATTTATTCGTCATTCATGCCATTCTCTTAATTCTGGGCGTAAAGTTTTGGTCATACTTAAATCTTATCATACCCATTGGACTCATCTTACTATTATGATGATTTTTTTAAAAAATCAATTTAAAATTAGGGTTTATGAGATTCTTGATTCATCATTGAATAGGATAAACTGAGATCTATGATGTGTTTTCTTACACAATCTTTTTTTATTTTGTTTTAGGCATATGTGCAGATATAGCAGCATCAAAGCATGAGCACTGGTCCTCTTTAGCTCCTCTTCCATTTGAAGTTGTTATTTCTGCTGGACAAAAGGCTACGGAGGATTCTTGGGACACAGGTTCATTTGTCTGTTCCTCCTATTAGATTATCTGTGTTTCCTATGTTTCTATTGAAGCTAAGCTAAGCTTTAATAATGTATGGGCTTTAGCAGGTGGCAATGATACAGACAGAACCAAGGTCGTTCGGGACATAAGTGATCTCACTGGGGAAGGAAATATTGAGAGTATGCTTTCCGTAGAAATGGGTTTAAGAGAATTAGCTTCTCTCAAGGTCCTTCCCTTATTTCATTTTCACCTTAATAACATCGTTACATAATTTTTCCCAGTGGAGGTCATTTAGTGAAACTAGAAAGATGAATACATACATCACAAGGCTACTCCTTTGGTGACCATGGATTTTCACAATATTCATTTAATTTATTCTCCAGTTGTTTTGGTTGACCTAAAATGAATTTCATTTTCTTTTTAATTTAGGATCACATTACACTCTCTTTTGTTATTCTGTGTGACTTCTTATGCTTTTTCTTGTCAATGTGTGTTAAGGTTGAGGATGCGGTAGTGCTTGCTTTAGCCCAACATATACGCCCGAATTATGTTCGTCAGGCAATTATAGGTAATATATCTTTATATTTCATGCAACATCCTGCTTTCATTCTTAATTAAATAGTGCATGGATATTTTGAGGAATCCTACTAGTTTTTAGAGTACTCATATAGCCAAATACCAACAGTTAGGTCATGGAATGTTCCATAAGGTTTATTGAACTTTCTTACCATATCGTGAATTTAACATGCACAACCATGCAGTCCTATGTGATACATTTGTAATTTTTATTTTTTCACTGCAATTCACTCTTCGCTAAGTTTACTTTTGAAGGAGATTCATCCAAAATCATTGTTGATGGAAAATAATCATTTGATCATTACCTTTTCTTTTCTTTCCCTGAATTTCAGATTCCAAATCACCTGGTGACCCCAAGATTCTGGAGGCCTTTGGTAAGAGATATATTCTGATATATCATCAAATTTGGCCTTTTGCTAGCTATCAGTTCTATGATAAAGGAATTCCAACCAGATAATTATCATCACGATTCATACATCAGAATCTTTGCATTATTGATAATAAATGGCTATGTCAACTACTTAGTTATCATAGGCTATACTGTCGGACCTGTTCTCAGTGTATTGTCTGTCTCTTCATCATGTCATTTAACGAGATATTTGTTTACCATATCGTGACCTGTTCTAATCTCCAAAGAGAACTCTCAACACCTTCCAGAAAGAGAGAAGGGATAAGAAATAACAGCATTGGAAAAGTAAATGTAGACTGAAAATGGTTAATTGTTGGGTCTAAGTAATCTAAACTCCACGTAGTCTTAGCTGGATGTTGTCTTACATGCAAATTACTTATTGCAAGACCGTGATAGCAGTTCATTATTATCTATAATTAGATACCAGCGTATTTTACTTCGAAGCATATTGACAAGTACCATCAGTGTGTTATGTGTATTCTGTTTACGCATGTAATTCAAAAGGGAAAATTACTAGAGAACCCCTTAGGTTTTCAAAAATAGAAAAACATCCCTCAGCTTTAGAACATAGAAATCATATCTCCTCAATTATTGTTTAATTACAAAACTCTCTTCCAAATTTCTTGACTTTCATTGATTTTTTTTTCAAATACCTCCCTTGAAAAAAATTGAAATAGTAACAAGGGGGTGATTGTTATTTTCAAACATGTAATATTTTTTTGTTGTTTCATGAAACATGGAAGGAGGTATTTGTAATTGACCCCATTCAAAACTCTTGTATTTAATAATGTGTCAAGATAACTTTCTTCAAATCTAACGGAGATTTAGAGCAAGAGGGAGAAATAGGGAAGAGAATAGACGAAATTGGAAAAATTATAGGTGAATTCAGGTTAGGGAGAAACATACATATAATTGAGAGATAAATTAATAAATTGTAATTCAATTCATTCTAGATCTGATAAATCAATATAATGCTAGTTCTTATTTATAAGATTAAAATAACAAACTTGATGATATAATCTAATTAATAAAATCCTTAAAGATGATCTAGATAATTAAATAATAAATCAGAACTCAAATACTAGATCAATTTAAACTAATTAATAAAATCTTAAAAGATAATTTAGATCATTAAATGATAAACTAAAACTCAAATATTAGATAAATAAGTTTAAATACTAGATAACTGATAACTATTAAATTCTAACTAATTTGTTGATAGATTTGCATCACTATACTTCTTTTAAATTCTTTTTATTTTTCTGCAGAACTAAATGAAGAGGAGGCAGAAGATGTTCATTTCAAAGAGGTCGGACAGATTTTCTCTTTATTTTATTTATTTGTTCCAAGAGCCAGCTTTTTTTTCCTTTAATATTTACATTTTATTTCCTAATAACTGTGAACTCATTGATCTAGAAAGCATCATTATTTTATTAATTCACTTTTTTTGTTTTTATTTTTTGTGTTTTTTTTGTTTGGAAAAAGAAAAAGAGGTAAAAAGGGAAGAAGGAAAATTAGAACTTTCATACCATGGGTGGTTATTTGTGTAGTTTCATTCTTTAACCCTTCATGGATATTATTATTACCATTTCCTTCGGGTATTCAGTAGGTAAATAATATGTTATTACCCTTGACACAGATTACAGCAATTGTGAAAGTTCCTTGATCTCGTGTAGGTTGTTTTTGTTGCTAATGGCTAGATTCTGCCAAAACTTGTGATAACTTTGTTTTGTCCAAATAGATGTTCCAAATTACGCATGGCTGAAAACTCCATTTTGTGTTGGTCATATATGTGCAGTCTTGGCTCACTTACTTTTGGAGAAGAGCTAAAGTGCATGGTGTGGAAGAGGATATTGCAGAAGATAGGCTGCAATATTGGATAAGTCGAGGTGGGCAGGCACCAACTTCACATGATGCTGTGGATGGTAAGCTTTTTCTTGATTTTCATATCTCCATTGTTGTAGTCATGTCTACCCATATTTTGACATCTAATGAACTGATCTAGAACTACAGCTGATGGGAAAAGAGGTTCTTCCTTGAGAATTGAGATTGGTTGTCACTTCTATTGCTTTCATTCTTCATGTTGTGATCTAAGATTCAACTGTAGTCCTGAACCAAGTTCTACTCTGTTATATTGGAATGTTGATCTAATCTATGTATTCCCATTGATTGTGTTTTGTGTGCTGCTGTGGTCAATCCCTTTTCTGCTTTGTACTCTATATTTTCAAAAGAAAAAAAGGTGCGAGCTGATTTATGTAGCCTGAAAGTATATATAAATGGACTAGCAAAAAGTAATAAATTAGAAGGGAAAATAGACAGCAAAATAATGCTGTTCCTGTGGCTTCTATCTATTATGACTGACATATGTTGGGATGACTCGCTGATGTTTCAGTAACTTGTTAGTATCTGAAGTAAGAGTAGAGAAACAGTGTCCCTGCATACGCTGGTTTAGTCATTTAAACTAGCTAAAAGTCGGGATCACCTTATCAAAAGTCTTGAATAGCCTTTGCCTTTTTGGTTATGCACGGAGATCATAATTATGTGGCTTATAATGGTACCTTTAGATGAGATAGTTGAAGAAATTTCAGTCTCCATTGCAATCTTGTTGTCATGTTATCTTATACATGCTAGCTTATTATCTTGTTGGTTCAATTTGAAGATGAGCAAATAGGTTTCTTTCCCTTTTTTCTCTCCTTTTCTGTGTGATTTGGCTCTTGGGAAGGAGAAAAAAGAATTGGACTGAGAATCTCAGCATTATTGTCATTTTTTTTCTCCTTTAGTCATTGCACTTTGACGAATGCTAATATATTAGCACTCATCGTTTGCGAAATCGATGGCAGTGGAGCGAGGTCTGTTGGAGCTGAGGAAACTAGGCATAGAGCAGCAGCTCTGGGAAGCTTCCAGAAAGGAAATTGATCAGCAGCATTCTTCCTCACATGGTAATCACAATTCTGTCACAGATTCAGAGACACCTTAACGTCAGTCCACGCCCCTGCATATAGTATACAAGTGAATTATTTCTCCTTTTCATTTCCCTTTTTTTTTGGGGGGCCCCTTTTCATTGTTTTGGAAAATTTATCTCTACAGAAAGGTTAAGGTTATGAGATCCTCATAATTTCTTAATTCATTATGTTTCTTTCTGCGCGTGACAATTTTTTTTTATTATATAAATTTTGCTATAGTCGGTTATTATACTAGGAGCTAGAGTGAGTTGTATTTATTATAATTTCGCTTTCTAAATAATGTTACATTTGTATCCAATTTTAGTCCAGCTAAAATTTTGTTTTGGAAGATCTTGTTTTTTTTTTCTTTCTATTTTTATGTAAAATGTAAATATATGAATTGTAATTTTGATCTGATTCCGAGGTTATTGCATCATTTTGAGACACCAAGAGTTTTGGTACTCCAATATCTCTAGGCAATGATAATCTTGAGCATCATTTGGCTCCGAGCCAACAGAGCAATGGAGCATACATGCACCTATACATAACATTTAGTGGAATATTCATAAAAAAACAAAAAAATGCAAAATACAAAAAAAGAAGATAATAATTACAGGAATTGACAGTTGTCAGACCCCTCCCTACTCTCACTTGGTTACTAATTCTAGTTATGAGTAATGAACCTTAGTATAAATGTAGGAAATTTTAATTTTAGAAGGGGAAAAAAGTCACGAGAAATTAAAAAATAATAATTTTTAAATTTATAACAATAAAAATAATATTGTATGAGGTTTAATGAAATAACATTTAATATTAAAAGTTTAAATGATTATAATTTAATTATAAATTAATTGTAATAACGTTAAATTAAATAACATTTTAAATGAAATGGTGTTAAATTTTTTTATAATAAAAAAAAATATGAGATAAACATAAAGGATAGATTTTTATGATTATAAATTTTAAATATGTTATTTTTATTTATTTTTAAAAAGTAAAATAAAAAAATAATCGATTATTACTCGTGTAAAGAGCATATTATTTAATTGATTCTTGCAACATCTTACCGTTCATGATGGCTCAATCTTAATCCACACTGAATCTCAATTCGAGCCAAATAGCCTATAATACTACAGCTATAGGTGACATAGCAGCCATCACCTCCTTACCATTATTCCAAATGACATAGCCCAACCCACGCCACCCCCAACCGAGGAGATTGAACTTGCAAAAAGCATCCATTTGCCGCATGCTCTCACCTGTATATCTCCTCACCACACCATCGGGTTCCTTCAAATACTATAGAGTGCTACAGCTTGGGCTTACAACCACACTTCTGCAACACAAGAGCTCACTGCATTATATAAAGTCCACATAAAATGTTTAATCTTACCCATAACATTTAGCCCCCTCAATCGGTGTATCGCTGCAGAGGAAGTGGACGACGGCCCTGCCTCTTCAACCCACCCTTCTGTGAGATTACGGATCATTTTTAAAAGATGTAAACTTTTTTATTAAATAAACATGGCATGTCACATGAAGGTATTTGGGGTATTTTTTTTTTTATTATCTTGTCAAACATATAATCACATATTCATTCAACGAAAAATTAAATACTTTTAGGAAATTTTACTTAAATGAATATTCTCTTAAAAACTTTTATCATTAAGAGGTAAGATAATAATATTTTTTTATATATTATATTTAAATTTTAATATTTTTCACGCTTTTGTTTTTGTTTTTTAACGATCCCTAAACTATTACTTATAAATTAAGTAGACGAACATGATGAACTCCCACTCATAGTTTGAGAAAATAGTCTTAAATATTTAGTCTCCAATGTATCACATCAAATAAATAACTTTTTTAATAATCTATCAAGTGTAGATAGACTTTAAATAAGTTAGAAATAAAAGAAATATATGTATTTAAAATAGGTGAAAATTTTATACTTAAGGTTCAAACCTAAAATCTTAGGTTCTAATACCATGTTAGAGAAGAATTAGTAATTAATTTTCCTAAAAACTTGAACTGTTAAGAGGTAGACTAATTATTATTTTATGTGCTATATTTAGCTATTAACACATCTTAAAATGATAGAACATCTACGAAGAATTTATTAATTTTAAGTGTGATGTCAATCATAGTAACATTATATTGATAATCTTTTTGCAAATACTCATGTACATTAGTTGTTAAAATTATTAATGTTTTAAAAAAAATTCAAGGATGAGATTGGTTAAGAGAACACAAAAATTTGAAAATATTTTAATTTCTCATATATCACGAATGATTGTCCTTTATTATAAAGTAAATAAAGAATCAACAGATCAGATCTAAATTATTGGGAATTTAGACCCTTTGAGTGACTTAGGACATTGGACGAAATAAAAATTTGATCAATTACTTACCTTTGTTTAAGAATTTTTTCTCCCCAATTATTTAATCATATGGAACTTCAACTTTTTAAACTATAGTTTTACTTCGAGTGTTCTACTCATAAGAATAATACGTTACATCAAATCAAAATCAATTTAGGTTCTTTTAATAACTTGAAATAGAGATGTAAATTAAAATACTCAATATAATCTTATATCTGAGTTAATAATCCAAATAAATTTATAATGATAAATATATAAAAATATAATTGATCATTATTCAAATAACTTGAATTTAAAAAAAAAATTTCATAATAATTTTTAACATAACATCAAAATTAAAATATTTATATTCAAGACTGAATAACCTTAATTATTGATATATAAATACTTAATTTGAATGGTGCATAGTGGAGATAATAAATATATAAAAATATAACTGATACTTCTTCCTTCAAAATTATTCCCTCTTAATTAATTCAAATGCAAGAGATGAAAAATGTAGAGCATCTAATGGTATCAATTTTAAGTTTCTTTTTTCTTTTTTTTATTAACTACAAAGAATCATGTTTACTTCCTCGTTTTTATATTTATTTTTATTCATTTTAAATGGTGAAATTAAATTAGTATGACCTCTTTTGGTACAAATTGAATATTCCAATTTTGTTCTATCTCAATACCTACAGTTGAGCACGAATCTGCAATTTTCAGGTGACAGGAAATGGAAATCTTTTCATTTTAAACCTTCATTTATCATTAACGATTCCAACAATTGAGCAAACTATAGCTTTCTTTCAATCCAAAAAAAAAAGGTCTACATCTATTAAATTTGAATGAAACGAAAAACAAAATGGTACAGGCAACACTTTGGAAAAAAGGCTAATAAAGGAAGTGATCTCTAAACAGGGACAGCAAGCGACCGAGGCTCAATCGAGCCACTGCTACCATTGAGCACCGTTACGTTTCCATCAGAATCCACATCGACAATGACAGAGTCACCTTCCTTAATATCTCTTGCAAGCATCTTTTCAGCCATACTATCCTCCAAAAGTCTCATGATGGCCCTTCTTAAAGGCCTTGCTCCATAGCTTGGGTTATAACCTTCATCAACAACTCTATCTCTAAATCTCTCAGTAACTTGAAGTTCTATTTCTTTTTTCTTCAGTCTATCAAATACTTCCTTCAACATTATATCTGCGATCTCCTTTACCTCAAGCTTGGTGAGTTGCCGGAAAACAATCATCTCGTCCAACCTATTCAAGAACTCTGGCCTGAAGTACTGTTTCAGTTCCTCAGTCACCAAACTTTTAATCCTGTTATAGCTGCTATCTTTCTCGTCATATTCAAGGTCAAACCCTATCTTGCGGCCTCCTTTCTCAATTACACTGCTTCCAACATTTGACGTCATTATCAGAAGTGTGTTCTTGAAATCTACAGTTCTACCCTTGCTATCAGTCAGCCTTCCATCTTCGAGAATCTGAAGCATCATGTTGAAGATATCAGGATGGGCCTTCTCAATCTCATCAAACAGCACCACAGTGTATGGACGGCGTCGAACTGCCTCAGTCAATTGACCACCTTCTGTGTAGCCAACATAACCAGGGGGAGAACCAATAAGTTTTGACACTGTATGTCTTTCCATGAATTCACTCATATCTAGTCGAATCATTGCTTCTTCAGAACCAAAGTAATAAGCAGCCAATGCCTTGGCTAGCTCCGACTTCCCAACACCAGTTGGACCAGAAAAGATGAAGCTGGCTATTGGACGGTTGGGATTTTTAAGACCAACACGAGCTCTGCGGATAGCTCTACTTATAGCTTTGACTGCTTCATCCTGTCCAATGACACGTGTATGAAGTCTCTCTTCCATCTTGAGGAGGCGATCTGATTCATCACTTGACACTTTCTCAACAGGGATACCAGTCCAAGAGGAAACGATGTGTTGGATGTCTACTTCAGTTACAACGGGACCTACGTCCCCAGCCTCAGTCTCTGCCTTGCTCATCTCCTTGCCCTTGTCAATGAGAGCTGAAATCTGAGCTTTGAGATCCATTTCTCTATCACGTAATTCTCCAGCCTGTTTAAGATTTGGTATTATAAGTGTACTGGAGAAAAAAGGCTTGTAATTCCTAAAAGCAAACGATATATAGAGAAAATTATCCAAAAACATTCTGATAGCAACCATTTTGAAATCAACTCCAGATTTAACATGTCAACAAACTACTGCTAGACTGATAGCAACCCCAAAATTCTACACGCAAATCTATGCAAAGCCATGAAACATAATAAAGATGTTCACCTTTTCAAAGTCTTGGCTACGCACAGCTTCATTCTTCTCCTTTGTGATCTGTCTCAGCTCTTTCTCAAGCTCTCGAGCCTCCTCAGGTAGCTGGAAATGAAATGTTTCATTGCAATTTGCAAATCACCCAAATTATCAAAATGGGAATGTTGATGATATGACACAGAAGAATCAAAACTAAAATTCGAAAAATACCTGGGCATGACGAAGTCGAACTCGGGAACCAGCTTCATCAATCAAATCTATAGCTTTGTCGGGCAGAAAACGATCACTGAAGTTAAACAGTATCATCCATCAAAACAGAAGTTTACAAAGAAATGCAATAGCGTTTATTATAACAATACTAATGAACTAATTCTCATCACTATCATTCAGTTTCATTCAAGGAGTCTTACAACAAAGTAGGAGAGTTGCCTAGAACTTCATTTGGAAGAATAAATGTCAACAAAGTGACCAGAGGAGAGAAACTCTAGGCTGTCCTGTCAGCATTTAAAACAAACAATCCTACTTATGAACATAAAGAATAAGACACTTGTTTACACTAATGCCTTTCTAGATGAATTTGCACAGTTCTTAAGCCTGTTTGATGATTAGCATAACAAAATACTATTCATGTCCTCTGCTTTTATAAGCCTAAATAAAACACTTGTACCCTAACTATGTCTTAGAAAACTAAAGCACAAAATATAAAAACTAACTACAACCATCAATATCAGTCCACACCTTTTTTTGGGATAAGAAACATCATATTATATTTATAGATATAAATAGCTAAACAAATGTGCCCAAGCATCCACTCAAAATATATATTCTAACTCAAAGACAGTCCAAGTCCATACCTGATATATTGATATGATAGCTGAGCAGCGGAAACCAGTGCGTCATCAGTGTAGCAAAGTTTATGGTGAATCTCATATCGCTCTCGAAGACCTTTTAGGATTTGGATTGTTTCATCGACAGTTGGTTCAGGCACTTTGACTGGTTGAAATCGTCTTTCCAAGGCTGGGTCCTTTTCAATATGCTTTCTGTATTCATCAAGGGTCGTGGCTCCAATACACTACACCGATGCAATAAAAAGCAATAAACCTAAAATGTAAATAGTAATTGATAACAAGATCTACATTCAAAGCAACTAAATTCACAATACAAATAAACTGGGATGGAGGCACGTTCCCCTTTTCCCATTATATATTCAGGCCTCCTGAAATGTTCATTAGATTGATCTTCTACATCTCACGACTAGTGTTTGATGGGATATTTTACAGCATTGAAATGTGACAAGCCCAGCAATAAAAATTCATCAAAAGATCTAACATTTGAAACTAGAAGAGCATATAAAGATTGATTTTAAATCATCTACACTCACAACACAGCTCCATATGATTTGAGAAATTAATAAAAATAAAAATAGTTCATTATGATGTCATTATACCTGCAATTCACCTCTAGCAAGAGCTGGTTTCAATATGTTTGCTGCATCGATTGCCCCTTCAGCTGCTCCTGCCCCAATTAAAGTGTGCACCTCGTCAATAAAAAGTATTATCTCGTCACTTTGCTTAATTTCCTCCATCAGCTTCTTTAGTCTTTCCTCAAACTCTCCACGGTATTTTGTACCAGCAACAAGGAGACCCATGTCCAACGTTATAACCTAATTAAAAAAGAAAAAGAAAATATGACTGATTGCTACACTGCTGTGCAAAAACAATGAACAAATACGAATACTAAAAAATAGCAAAAACATAGAAATATCAAATATGCACAAGTAAAAGATGCAGGCCTCGCATGGATACTACAGTATATGAAAAATACTGACTTCTAACGACCTATTTCAATGTCACTCGAGAGCTTCACTAAAACTTGTGGGATAGGTATAGCACAATGAATAAGACAAACAACTAGTAACAAGCAGAAGAAAGTCGTTCAGCCAAAAAAGAAAAAAAAGGCAAACATAAGAACATAAGAAAACAGTTCCATCTATAGACATATTATGTTCAATCCACAAATACTGTATGTCTATGCTCTGCACTTTTCCTAGTAGATAAAGGTTAAATACATTGACTAAATATAAAAGCTTTAATTCCACATGGAGAAAAAGCACTCCACTGCTACCAAAAAAGTTCTGAAAATAATACCCTCATGTTCATGAAAAGAACTGAATTTGAATGTCAAAACTCAAGTAGACCAGGCAAGACTCAATGGGCGGCAGACTAGAAAAAATATCAGCAATAACTTTCCATTCCAAGCCTAACAAAAGATTGAAAATACCCTTGCGTGACAAAACTTTTATACTACAAAAAGAATCAAATTAAATACAATCACATGAATTAAATTAAAGGAATAAAAATTTTCCCAACTTTAAAGGACTGCATGGACAATCCATACACAAATCATCACTGCTAAATGCATTGAGCTACTTGTTAGTCAGCAATCCAAAGCCTTTAAGGAACTGACTGAAATTGAAAAAAAGAAAAAAGTTATTAAATAAATTAATAATCACCTTCTTTCCTTCTATCGTTTCAGGAACATCTCCACTGGCAATTCGTTGAGCAAGTCCCTCAGCTATTGCTGTTTTCCCAACTCCAGGTTCACCAATAAGGCAGGGATTGTTTTTAGTTCGCCTACCCAAAATTTGAACGACTCTTTCGATTTGTGGTTGTCTTCCTACAACAGGATCCAACTTACCCTGAACATTGAAGAAGTAAAATTAAAAGAAAAGTTGAGAGAAACATGTTGAAGTTAACAATAAATTTAGGACAATTGCAAATTACCTCCTCTGCTAGCTTAGTCAAATTAGTACCATACTCTTCAAGAGTTGGCATCTTGTTCCCACTGCTTCCTCCCCCAACACCAACACCAACAGTTTCTGTGCTTTCGCCTACCATTCTAATAACCTGCCAACCAAATAAATTTAGCAGAGGTATCCAATAGAATAAATAACACATTTTATGTAGAATATAACGCGTGCCTGTGTTCGTATGTTGCTTGGATCAGCACCTAAGTTCTCAAGAACACGAGCTGCCACTCCTTCACCCTCACGGAGCAGACCCAGGAGCAAGTGCTCAGATCCAATATAATTATGACCTGAAAAGACCACATAATAGATCATGGAAATTAATTCAAAAAGAATGTAATCAGTATTTCAAAAGAGTAGAAGACACCAGTTTGATGGAGGAATACACGGATAGTCCAATTAAAAATGATTACTGTCATTATAAAAGGCACCAGACCATGCAATTACAAACCAAGCCTATTCATGATTATGGAAAATTGCTCCTCATTGCTAGTTATCTCTTATAAAAAGAGTCACGTAAACTCAATAGAGTTAAGATCAACACCAAAAGAATTCTAAGGTAACTTTTTCCAATAAGTAAATGGCTACTTGAGGCTTATGTGAGACAAATACAACCAAATAAACCTCCATATCCATACGCAAAGTCTTATCGATCAAATTCAGTTGAAAAGCCCCAAATTAAAATTGACACTGTCATTATAAGCTGAACAGGAAAAACATTCTTCCCCCATAACTAATAACCATGACCAGCTTTGAATGCATACTAAGAATGAGAACAACTTACCCAGTTGACGGGCTTCCTCCAGTGAGAGCTCCAAAACACGCTTGGCGCGAGGAGTAAAAGGAATTTCAACGGCAACAAATCCACTACCCCTTCCAATTATTTTCTCCACTTCAACACGTGCATCTTTGAGATTAATTCCCATGGATTTAAGGACCTTGGCAGCAATTCCAGTTCCTTCACCAATGAGACCCAACAGAATCTGTTCTGTGCCAACAAAATTGTGCCCAAGTCGCCTGGCTTCTTCTTGAGCAAGCATAATCACCTTGATTGCTTTTTCAGTGAAACGCTCAAACATGGCCTTAGGTACACATCTGGTGGCCCTTTGACGCCTAGAAGATATGATGAGGGCAACTTTAGAATGAAAATCTAGCACAGGCCTTGCCACAATATCTAAAGCATTCAAACTCCGCAATCCCGAGAAGCCTCTGATTCTTAACACATGCATCTGTGTGCCTGACATCATCTTTACTGCTCTTTTTGCTATTCCAGATCCATTAGAATGGTCCTGCTTCAATCCAGCAGTTAAGCCAGGAAAGTTTGTTGACTGAACCAGAACCCGGGCCATGGTGTGCAGCCAGTAACCTGCTCATAATCAACTGAAATCAGTTCCTTTTTGCTCAAAATTTCCAAAACTATGCGGCATCTACCCACCAAATGCAGAGAATAGACGTAAGAATCAACAGTACAAACTTCAAAAAAGTGTCATTCCCGTGAACAATGCACCAAAAGGCAGAATCAAAATGACCAAACCAATATAACATGAGACTAATTTGAATCTGATGTTGCACAAACTATCGAAGACTTCGATATCAAGGTGTATTCAAAACAGCACCTACCAACAAGTGACAAAAACAACTAGCGAGTTCCACATACCATATATGCACTGGACAAAATCTACAAGTTCCTTTACAAAAAAAAAAAAATCCGAAAACGTACTCCGCGCCTACAAATCACCATGTTTAGAGAACCCAATAAACTAATCAACAAAACCCAAATAAAACACAAGAAGATATTAAAGCTACAACTAACCAATGAAACAAAGACCAATCAAGAACCACATGGTTAAAGTGCGATAGTAGCAAGTTAATTACATGAAAAATAGACTTCCTTTTCAATAAAAATCACCTCAATACACTCATCAAATTAAACCCTACATTCACAAACTCAAACACAGCTAAAAACCCAAATATCTATACAAACTGATATTATATTACATCACAAAACCATCAATTTAAGTAATAGATAACAGATTAGAGTGCAAAAACTATATTAAACTCACCTAAACTCCTTGATTAAACTTCAATTAAAAAAGTTACAAAATGGAAAGTAAAAGGAAATTTTTTGAGATAGAGAGACAGAGTAATGGAGGGTCTTCCTTCAAATAGAAGAGAAAGACCCTATTTTAATGGTGAACACAAAAGTGGAAGAAGATGAAAAAAAAAAAAAAGTCGTCGATGCTACTAAACTCACCTTCCCCTTATATAGGATGTAAGGTATCAAAGTTCTCGATTTTTTTTAAATGATTGTTTTAATTTCTTAATTTATAAATTAAATATTATTTATTTTATTATTATAAAAAATAAACATTTTTAATTTATAAATATTAAAATAATACTTTTGCATTCATCAAAAATATTATAATTAATTATTTATAATCCTGAAACAAGGTCTGATTTTTAAAGATTTTTAGATGATAAATATTAAATTAAAATATTCATTTATACATTATAATGATATTAATATGAATTTTTATTATTATGATAAATATATTTTTTCAATAATTTTATAATTATTATAAAAATATTATTATTTTATATTATTAAATTTTATAAATATTATAAAAATAAGATAAAATTTTCTTTTATTATTTTATACCACTAAAATTTATAATTATTATAAAAATATTATTTATATATATCTAATTAATTTGTTGTTAATTTTTTTAAATGATTGAAATCTATATTATTTGTTACAATTTAATTATATTTTTATTTTTTAATATTTATTTAAAAATATATTTATTTTTTAAAAAATTAAATTTTAACATAAATTTTTATATCAAATTTTATTTTTAAATAAAATAATAAACAATATTAAACCTAATTATTTTAAGTATTATATATTTTATTATATAATTATAATATATAAAATAATAATATTAATATATATTTTATTTAAATTAATCTTAATAATATTGTAATAATCATAATTATTTTTAAAGAAAAACTACTAAAATTTTCAATTAATTACGATTATTTTCAAAGAAACTACTAATTTTTTTCAATTAATTACGATTTCAATTATCAGTATCTCTGTATCCATCCTTTCTCCTTTTTTTATTATCGACTGCGTACTTATTAACTTTAACTTTCATGTGCCGTCGCCTACCATATAAGCTTAATACCCACTCTTTTGTCCGTCTGATCTACCAGCTAATGACTTTCGTGTGTCCGATTCAAATGCCAGTTTAATAACATAATAATATAACGCACGTGGAGACCTACTATTGGACTTTCTAACCTTATCTGTAAGTCAAAACTGTCAGTGTTCATATCTTGTCCCTAGATATTCCGTTACATGACAAATTTGCCCTTCTCTGTAGTTGGGATTCGCTGCCATACCCTAATCATAGGTTATTAATATATTAATAGTTAAAATCTTGTTTAGTTGGGTTATCATTCTTTTAAATCCTTTTAAATTTTAATATTATAATATACATGTATTTAGGTTATTAAAAATTTAGTGATTGTATCGTTAATTTAATAAATAATAAAAAAATATGAAAATTTTTAAATAAAAATATATTTTTAATATTGAAGTTAAAAATAAATAAAAAAATTTAAATTATGAAAGTAATATTAGAATTTAAAAAATTAATTTTCATCTTAATAAATTTATAGGTTAACGGTGAACATAGTTATATAATCATATGTTTATCATAAATATTATTCAATTTATTTTTATTATTTTATGTTATTTTTTTAAAACAATAAAAAAAATTATTTTTATTAATTTAATTAACTTATTAATAAATAATAATTATTATAATTATAAAGATGAAGTGTTAGTTATTTTTTATGAATAAAATATTTATTTTAAGTTTGTAATCAAATTTATAAAAAAAATCGAATAAATATTTGATTACCAGATAATCGTAATTCACGTGTAATTCTAAAAATACGTTATCCTTAAATGTATTCATATTGAACCCATCCTAACCTAATCACATTCTAATCTTATTCCAGCACATCTTAAATATAATCACATTCTAATCTCATTCGAATCCATCCTTACCTCCATACTCATTCGAATTATCCCTCCTCCCACCAAAACAACTTCTTAGAGCCTCCTTTGTTTCACCTTTATATCCTCAATTTCCTTTTGAATTGCCTTTAACCTTTCAGTCCTTCATTTTCACTAACCTTACTAGCTTCCACATGCGCCATGGTATAGCAGCTACTTTCATTTCAATTAATATGTCAGATTTCTCAAATTTGCAGCTTTAAAGACTCAAATTCTTCTCTTGATATATATCATGATATTTGTATCAAATTCTAAATTTGAGGCACACACATCGTTAATTTGCTCGAATAAGATCTTAATTAGATGAAAGGTCGTTTCATTTACTATGTTTACTTCCTCATGCAGCTTCTTCCAAAGTAAGTCTGAGCTTCTCTTCTGCTTCTTTTACTACATTTATGGCAATTTTAATTTCATTCGTTAATTCCTCCGCCTTAGTCTTTCTTTCTTCTACTTGTCGTTTTTCATTTTTAATTTCTAACGAAAGTTTATTTAGGGCTGTAATCAATTATGGATAATTTGAATGAGATTGATTATGTATGTTAAAATTAAATTAGGGTAACTGGAATGAGATTAGGTTAGAATGGATTCGATCGGGATATATTTAGTGCTAACATATTTTTAGAGTCACACCTATAACACATGTTTGATTTTTCGTTAATTTTTTGTTATTTATTTGATATTGATGATATATTTATAATTTTAAAAAATTAATAATATAGATATATTAAAAAAACATTGATGATATTTTTATAACAATTATTAAAATTTGATGATAAAAAAATTTATTTACTCTTATATATTTCATATTTTATTACACATTTATACTCAAATAGTATGTTGTGTTATGTATTAAAATAAAGTTGAAAAAAAATACACTTATTTTTTAAAAATAATTGTGGTATGGTACATTATAATTACAAGGTATAATTATCTTTACATATGAATTTTTATTTAATTATCTCAAAAAATATATATATTCATTTTTCTTATCACGTAAATGACATGTTTTTTAACGTTGTATGAAATGAATATATAATTGAGTCATTTATACAACAAAGTTAATAATAAATTATAATAATGACATAAAAATGTAAATAATAACATGCATAAAATATATTTTTTATAACTTTTTGTGGTTATAATAACAAAAACAAGTCTAATAATATATTACTCTTAATTTATCATCACGTATGATATATATTGTTTTTTAAAGATAATTTATTGAGTTTTTAACACAATTTATATTTATTCCACTTTATTTTATACAAAAAATTTATTTATAATAAATGATATGATATAATATTATTGATAATTATAATTAAACTTAATAAATGATATGGTATAATATTATTGATGATCATAATTGAACTTACATAATTATATCAATAATAAATTATCTCGTTAATTATAATTATAATTATAATATATAAAATAGATTTTTTCAATCTCGTAATAAATATGCAATATTAATTTAAAATTTAAATAAATTAAATAATGTAAGATTGTCGGGAAAAAGAGAATTAATTTAAGAGTAGGTATATTATTATAATTCTGTTTATTATTATCATAATAATTTTTTTTAATGATAATATTATTTAATTATAATTAGTTATATTAATAACATAAATAATTTATACAATTTTTTTGTAGTAGTAAAAGAAAACATTTCCGACAATCATTTTATATCCCTAATTTAATGAAACTTTGTTTGAAAATAAAATTATTTCGATGGATGAATGGGGTTGGAATTTGGACTTATGAAAATTGGGAGAGAAAGACAAATAAATAGTTAAAAATCGATAAATTAATTAATTTACTCAGATAATTCAAAGAAAAAAATTCAAATCATAAATAAATCAAAAAGCTTACTTATCCCAGCTAATATATATTTAATAAAATATCAATAGTAATTATAATATATTCGTAATATATAAAATTATTTTAAATAAATATATTATAAATGTAAATAAATAAAAATAATTTTTAAAAATACAATTTGTTACAAATTTCATAAATATATTAATTTATTAAAAAATTATTTAATACAATTTAAAATGTCCCATGAATTAAATACCATAAAAAATTATAAATTAAAACTTAAAAAATGATTTAAAGTATGAAATATGATTAGTTATAATAATTTATTATACAATTTATTTTATCACTATATCACAAACATTAAAAATAAAAAAAATATATCCATTATAAAATTTAATAAGATATATATTTTTTAATAAATTATATATAATAAGTAATAAATTAAAGAGTAAAAGCTGAATACCCATGTGGTACTACCAACTACCAAAACCAAGAGTCCAAATGTAAGACTGTAAGATGAGCAACGCAAGTAAACATTGAGAAAGCAAATAATATTTTTTATTAATAAAGCAAATATGTTTTGAAAACGAGAAGGTGATAGGTTTGTTCTTCTTCTCTTACGATCATGAACAACAGCCCTTGGCAACTATATGATTCTCATAAATATTATATAGGAATGTTGGACATGTACAGAAGTAAAAATAATAATCAAATATAACAAAAGTAAATAACATATAAAAAAATTATAAATAGTTTGATAAATTATTACAAAATCATATTTTTTGTTAATATTTATTTTTAAATACATGATATTTTTTTAAAAATTCAATTATGTCTTATATTTTAATATAATATTAAAAAATTTAAATTACACTCAAATCCAAAATCCTAATACACCCAAAAAAAAAACTTACGTACGTACACCTGTTAAAAACAAACAATGTAAAAATATCATTATTGTTATTTACTTTTTTGCTGTAGTTTTTACAACCCTAAGAGCCAATATATAAAGAAATTAAACTAAAGAATGCCGTTTATGCCTAATTAATATTAATTGGTTTTTTGTCCAAGCATTACATTTCACACGTTTAAAAGAAACTTTTGGGTTTCTTTCAACTAATAAGTTAAAAATAATTAAATGTTTTGGCTTTTGTTTTTTTTTATTTTATTAATTTTTTTAGCCAACTCTAACAAGAAATTATAATTTATTTATTTTGGAGAGATTGTGGAGATGCATGATTCAAAGTCTTGATATGTTTGAATCAAATATTTAAATTATTATGGATGAGACTCAAATCAAATCCTTTAATAGGAGGATAGTGAGTTTAATCACTTGAACCACCTATAATTTCCAATGAGAAGGTGATGGAAGAAGACTGTAGTGATATAGGAGTTCATTAAAGAAAATAAAGGCATCTCACTTTACTTTGCCATATTTAATGTATAACTCACTTTGCATTTTAGTCTTGCACTATTAAGCATTTTAATTAATTTAGTTTTCATTTCCCCCACAATTTGCAATTTTTTTTTGGATTCTTTTGTCATCAAATATCCACTAGTTGTATAAAAATTTACAAAAGATACTAATAAATCTAGAAAGTGTAAATAAATAAATTATTTTAATTATCAATTTTAAATTTAAAACCTAATCACAATAATCAAACATACAATAATAAATAAATAATAATTGTGATAAAAATCAACGTAAATTTTTTTAAGTGAAAACAACTTATGTTACAACAATGAGTTAAGAAAAAAACACTGATACATTCGACCGTCTAAATTATTTACTACGAATATTAAATATTTAAATACAAACTCAAATTTATAATATTTTCACACAGATAATACCCTAATGTATTTTATTTAAGAACTCTTATTTTATTTTTACAACCTTCAAGATTAACGTTAACAGATCTAAATCAACGTTTTAGTTAGTTCTTTATATTCTTGTAAAATGTCGTCATAAAAACACAAATTATCCATGTGTATTCAAGATAGATTCAAATAACAAATAATACATAAGCTAATACATTCAACAAATAAATCATTGAATGTAAATTTCTAATAAACCTATAACAAAAAGATATAGGTCAAGATTAATAAAAATAGATTCTTTATCTTTCTGATCTGATATCCTATTTAGATAAATTAAAGTGTGTAACAAAGCTAATTCAATAGACTATAATATTTACTAAAATATATATTTTTTCAATTCAAACAATTATTAAGTAAAAAATGACTCGTAATATACACCTAAAAATTTGGGATATATATATATAGATAAGACTATATTTTATAAATAATAATTTGAGTAACATAAATAATTTTAAATATTATGTAATATGCTCGTGATAGCATAAATGCAATTATAAATGTGATATTATAGAAGTTATACTTGAAGTGTAATTATTCGAAACTTGTGTGTTTTTTCGATTTTATTCAAAAAATGTGATAACGAACATAAAAACTAGTTTATAAAAAAATATTTTATCAACAAAAATCACTAATACTTATAATACCTTACATTCTATACTAAATAAGTTCAAAATGATTTTACACAAAGATCAAAAATGATTTTTTTTTCATTAAAGTATATAATAATGCAACAGAAGAATAAAATACATTAATGTAAAGTAAATTTATGATGTATTCATACAATTATAAAGAGTATAAAGGGTGAACGATTCTAAGGATCTTATAGCTTTTAATAAAAGTATGTAAAAATAATATAATTATTAATTAAGTGATATACAAAAAAAAATTATTTTTAAGTTGATCATTGATTATTATTATTTTCTTTAAATAATCATATACCAAACACATGATAACATTTTTAGGAAATATTTTTGGAGTTAAAGTTAAAAAAAAGCCTTACCAAAAAATTAATACCTCACCTTATACGTCAAATCCAATTTCTTATCCCAAACCTACAACCTAAATTGAATAATCTCAAGTAATCTAACGTTATCCACTAAGCCCATTCACAATCCATTTTGGATTACACATAGAGATTTAAAGCTTCATTTCAAACCATTTTTACAGGTTTGGAAGGATTATTGTTGATTTGAAAGAACTGCATGGATTGGAGGCAATTGTTTTTTAATTTATTATTTGGGGGTTGGGTTATTAATTTTCAAGTTTGGGGTTCATTGATGGTGGTGGGCAGGCTGAATTTTTTTTTTAAATTTTAAAAATATGTTGGTATGTTTGACAGGTTATTATCTTTAATAAAAGAATTATCAATGGTTAAATTAAGATCGATGTATATTTTTTAAATCTTAATAAGTATGAATTTTTTTTACACTTTTAATTATATTACCTCTTACTCCTTCACCCAATTATAAACTTGCAATCTAATGTTAAATGTTATATATGATGATGGTGATAGAGTGGGTAGATAAGGTGAACACTAAGATTTCACGAGATACTTGGGACCTCTTTTTACATCCATCTCTTCTTCCCAATTTTTATCCCCTCTCTTACCCGGTTCTAAATAGTCCCACCAACTGGACTCTAGATTGGAAGTTATATTAGATGATAAAGACTTAGGATAATAATATATTATTATAATAAATTTATTATTATTATTATTATAAAAATATATTAAATATATATATTTTGTTATTATTATTAATTATATCTTAATATTATTATTATTATTAAACAAAATTATTGTTAATAACTTATTTTTACGATAATAATAATTTTATTTTAATAAAAATATGATATATTAAAGGCCAAAAATGATTGCTTCTTATATTTAATGCAACACTTTAATTCTTTTTAGTATAAATTAGGGTGGAACATATAAATTTTTATTTTAATATTTTAAAATATAATATTATTATAATTAAATTTATTATTATTATAATAATTTTTATTAATAATATTATTTTATAATAATAATGTATTAAAATTTAATTAATTTTATTAACATAATAAATAATACATATAATTTTATTATAATAATGATAAAAATTTATTGCGATAATATCATTAAGAAGAAAAAGAACAAAAGAAAAAAAATGATGTTTATTCTTATTTTTATTTTTTTTCTAATTTTTTATTTTTTCATTCTTTCAAATATTTTTAACATCTACAAATTATAATATTTCGATTTTTTGTGTTTTTTTTTTTAATTTTCGAGATCAAATATCAAAATGAAATTTAAATTATCTAATTGGTACAAATTATGAGACCCGGACATTGGAAACAAATTAATTTGTAAACGAGGGATTAAAATGTTCCCCCAACCATAGATTTCTTCACCTTGATAGTTATGTTTTTTTAGATCAAACCAAGTTAGAATACTTTTTAATTGCTCATGTCTTTGTAAACTTCATCATGAATTTTAAAAATAAAAATAAACATTAATATCTTTAAGTTAGAGTAATGCTACAGCCTACATGTTTTATTTTTTTTATTTAATTAAGTGAGAGATTATTTTTTTTTTGTTGTTTTGCAATTGTAGTTTATTTATATGTAATATAACAAAATGTGAATATTAGAATTTATGCATAAAAGAAAATAATTATAATTTTAAATAACGTGCATTGATCCAATGGAAAAGAAATTAAACTCGAGGATAATGATGTGAAATAAAGTTGTAAAAATCAGACTTAATTAGTATATAGTAAAGAAAAACAACAATAATAATAAGTATAAAATTTATAATTTAAAGGTTAATCGATAGGAAATAGTAGTGAAATTATAAATATTAAATTAATAAATAAATAATAGTTCAAACTTGTAAAGTCTGTGCTACTCTGTAAGTTTTGGGGAGGGGCACAGAGCCTAAAATCTAGAGTAATTGAAGCTGATTTTTTTTTTTTAATATTTTGCTCGGTGAAAAATGAATGTTTTATAAGATGTATCTAAGAGGGAGGTCATGTGCCCTTCGTAGGGACAACGTGTTTTCAACTAGGCGTACGATACGAATAAATACATGCAATTTATATTAATTGTCATCTTTATTTAAATAAATTAATTGGAAAAAAAATTTCTATTAAGATGCTATTATATTGAGATAAGAGAAGATAAAATATTCGGTAATTAATGAAAAGATGATGGATGGATTTAGATGCTAATTTTACTTAAATTTAAGGTATTATTTAATTATTTAATTTAAAAAATATGTTTTTAAGTTATTTTGTTTTTAAAACGATTTTAAATAATAACGAAGTTAATTTTTTATCTAATTTTTTATTAAATATAATAAAATAATACATGTTTATATTTTTTTTATAAATACATGATAAAAATTAATATTTAATTAAAAAAATTATTTAAATTTTTAAGATTTTTTTTTGAAATTTTAATAAAATTAAAAATAAAATTTTAATTATTTAATATTTAAAGTTATGCATTAAAATTTTATTTAAATTTGATATAAAATATTTATTAAAAAATTTGATAAATATTTAACTTTATTCTTACAAGATATATTTTTTCACAAATAAATAACTTAAAAACTCATTTTTAAAATAAAGAATTAAACAATCTCTAAATTCTAAAAACAAAAAAAACTTACCTGATAGTTTTCCATTAATAAAATAAAAAAATATATTTATATTAATACTTAACCTAGAACTCACTCAAAGTAAAGACACCAACCATGTAAAGGGAAATATATGTATTTGTTACGTAAATAATAGGATAAATATTTCATTTAGTTATTAAAATTATTAGTTTTGTGTCGGTTAATATTAAAACTATGTTTTGTTTTATCTTATTATTAAAAAAAATTATTTTATTTTAAATCTTACCATTGAAACTAGATAATTTTATTTCACTTTAATATTATGTTAATTTAGGTATCTAAAATAATAATAAAAATGTAATGATATTTTATTAATTTACATATATAATAATAAAAAAAATAACCAATTAAGTACGAAGTTGCTAAAAGTAAGAAGGAGAAAATCATTCATCAGCATAATTATCGTAATGTTGTTCCACCTTGTCTCGTCATTGTGTCCACTAGTAGCCATCGTCGCACCTCTTCCCAATCAAACCTTGATCTAGACCAACAAATTAATAAAGCAGTAAAATCGCATAATTAATATCTATCGTCTCGTTTGTTGACGACAACATAACTAACTAATCTATTTCAAGCAACTACCAAATTTAGATCATTATTTTCTTCAAAAGCCATTATAAACTAGATTTTTCAACCCCATATTTATTTTCTTTCAGTGCCATTTCTTTGCTGCATATTTGTGTTTTTTAATTTATTTATTTATTTTTTTACATCATATAAAAATTATTAAAATACGATCACATATGACTAACAACACATGTTTGATTTTTCTATCTATTACTTTGGATACTTAAACTAACAAAATATCAAAATAAAATAAAATAACATAATTTTAATAATAAATTGAAGCAATTTTTTTTCAACTCTAGGTTGATATAAAGCTAGTAGTTTTAATACTAATAAATGTTTTCCCTAAATAATAAAATAATTAATGAAAATGGTTGCGTAAAAGTTTACTTTTCATTTTACAAAAATAAATCTTAAATTTTGACATAGTTTTAAAGATTTGTTTCATTTAATAATATAACTATAAGATTCATGTTTTTATTTATTTTAAATTTTATATTTAAAATATATTAATTATTATTTGAATTTAAAATAAAAATGAAGAATTAATTTAAAATCCGAAGCGTAAAATAAGTGAATATGTCTCAAAAATAAATTGTATGGATTAAAAAATTTAATATAAATTTCTGGAAGTAGAGGTGTTGATATTTTTTCCCTTCAAAAGTCCGGATGGAATAGAAGGGGGAATTAAAATGAATAAGATAATTTATTTTATATATATATAGTTTTATTTTCAACTTTACAAAAATATATAAGTATGTATTTTTATAGCATCAAAATATGTGTTTAACATATATTTTATTTTTAACTATATAAAAATATAAAAATATATATTTTTATAACATCCAAATATATGTTTAACACATATTTTAAAATATATATATATATATATATAAATAAAAATTAAAATTAAATATAAAATTATTTGAGTAATTGAACTACGTCAAAATTTAAAATATAATTTTCTTTCCTTATTAAAAATTATATAAAATAAAATTTTACTTGATATATCTTAAGGCAAACTCTAAATCTTCAATTTCTTCGAAATATATATATTGTATAAATTTTATTTAATATATAAATAACATGTGATATTTAATATAAAAGTTAATTTTAATAAAATTTTGAAAGTAAATTTCATATTACTTATAAACACTATACTAATATATTTCTTAATTGATGTAAGACATTCGTTTTGCACAATAACACTCCTTCAAAGTGTGAATCATTTGATACAACAATTTAATTTTTTAATTTATTTTATTATATTTTAATTTTATTTGATTCACTTGTATTTCTTTCTTTATGTAGGTCTAAAGATGAAATAAGTTTTGATATCCTGTAAATTTTATATAATGTATAAATAATATATGAAATCAAATTTCAAAAATTTAACCTTAAATAAAGGTAAATTTTATACTACTTATCATCTTTCATACCAATTTTTACTAAATTTTTATTCATTTTTAAATATTACACTAAAAAATATTATTTTTTATTTTTTTAATTAATTTTTTAATAATTATTGTATTCGATCAATTAATTATATATTATTATTATTAATTAATAATAATAAATTTAAAAATTATAGTCTTAAGAAAAATTTAAAATTCATTAAATAAAATATTATATTTTATTATATAAATTAAATATAATATTTACTTAAAAAATACAATTAAAAATATAAGTTGATGTATATTAATTATTTAAAATATTATATTAATTCCATAAATATTTAATTAATGCATTTTAGATTGCAACGTGAGTCTTAACTTGGATCAATATTTTAATAATCTTAAAGGATTTGAAAATAATTTATTCGATTATTAAATCTTTGTTTTAATCTATATTATATTTTTAGTTTTATGTTTTATTTATTAATTTGTTTACTGATTTTGTATCATAAACTTAATTTTAATTTATTATATGTAATAAAAAATTTAACAATATTTTTAATTTTTTTAAAAGAAATAAAAATAAATGTCACGTGAATAGTATCATGTCAAATTTAATACAATACTATTTATCGTATTATTTTTGTGTAAAATTTAATGTTGTGTTGGAACAATTTTGTATCAAATTTGATAGGATGGTGTATAGTTTAGGATGCTCTTATAAACACAACATATATATTTGTATCTTTTTTAAATAATAATGAATACTCTTTTTATAGAATAAATGTATCAATTTGTCATCAACTACGTGTGTCCATTGGTTCGATTTTGAAAAAAAAAATTAAACGGATCAGAGTTTATATTATTTAAATAAGATCAGATCGTTTGAAAATGATTTTAATTAATACAAATCAAATCATACCGTTTAATTTATAAAACCGTTCAGTTTGATCTAATTTGATCCGGTTTTCTGGTTTATGGACACCCCTATCATCAATGACTATATGCAAAAAATTGTGGATTATCTTTGCTAAGTACAAAATAGATTTTTGTGTGTCTATGTAGTTCAACTTTTATGGAGAGATATATTTTTCATATGAAAAAGCTTCAATATTTTTATCAACAATTTTATATCTGGTGAAGTAACAAATTTTTTGAGAAAAATTAATTTTAAAATTGGGAATAATAAATTTAAATTTTAAAATTTAAAAGTGAGCTAAATGAATGACAATTTTAATTATGTTATAGGCTTATAGAGTGAGTTACGTTACTTAGCACACCATATCATTTTATGCCTTTGTAAATACTGGTAGGAAAAAAAGAAAAGAAAAAAGCGTACACTAATCCTATAGAACTTTGAAAGAAAACGTATTAAAGAAGTGACGTAATATTTTTATATTATTTATTATTAAAATATTTTATTTTAATATCTCAATTTAATTATCTATATATCATTTAATCATTTTAAATAATATTTACTTATTTTAAATTAAAATTAAATATATATACTATATATATCAAATTATATAAAAATATAAGAACTTAAGAAAAAAATAAATTAGTGACTCAAAAAGATACTATAATTGAATTAGATACTACAATGAAATACTTTAACAAAATAAGAGATTAAGAATACTATTAAGTATCTAATCCTATATAATAATAATTAGATAGTTTAAATTTACTATTTATTTTTGTATGTTAAATATATTATCATTATAAAAAATCATTAGATTTTAAATTTTTTAACAAAAATTATATAAAAATTTAAAATAAAATTTAAAATTACTTGTTAATTATAATTTTAAAGTAATATTATTATCACAATTTAAAATTTTATTACCCTAAATTTTATTCAAAAATAATAAAAAAAATTGTAATTAAAAATAAGATTAATCAACATATTTTTATTGTGTTTATTATAAATAGTTATTACTTATTAGTTAAATTTTTTATCTAAGAAGAAATATAATTGTAATTTTTTTATTACATTTTAACTTCTTTTTTTAAAAATTAAATGTTTTTACCTAATTTATCATATATAACATATGTGACAGTTTTAACAAAAAAAAATATTTAAATAATTAAAAGTGATATCAATAATAAATTGAAATATTAAAATATTATGGATATGAAAAATATAAATTCATATGTAATTTAAACGTATGGATCCCAATCAAAACGGCTCATTCTGATTTATGATCATATTAAAATACAAATATAGACAGATTATCACTTTAGACGTTCAAACAAGGGGAAAATGTAGGATTATTTGCAAAATATTGCTTTGTGTTGATTATTTCATGAAATTTAATTAAAATAATTCAATTAATATAATAATATTAAAACTAAATGTTATACATACGGTAAAATGTTTTTATCAAACATATATTTAATTAATTAAAGAAGAAAGTCACTTCTTTCACATATCTAATTTAGTGCGATAATAGTACAATAATTTTTTATTAATAATAATTTTATATCATAAAAATAATATTAAAATTTAACTAATAGTAAAAATATAATAAATAATTTATATATTTTTATTATTACCATATCATCTATCCTAATTTAAAAAACTTAAATTTATTTGGCTTTTCTTTTCAAATTCAATCAAGTAGCGTGTCACAGTGTCTTCTAATAAAATTATACCTAAAGCCCTTCACTTTCTTCCAAGTCCCAACAAAAAGAAAACTGCCATAATCTGCTACGTCCGTTACTCCATTTCTTTTATGCCTTTAAACTATCTCCTTCTCTTACACATTTCTCGTCTCATATCAGAAATTCAGACAATTTTTAGTTTTAAACATTTTGCTGTCATTCATTTTTCTTTTATGGTGTCTAGAATGAACAGCGTTTCTTGGATGGAAGATAGAGAGGACGAAGAGTACTCAGCTTCATGGACTGAAAACAACATCAACAACGACAACAATTGTGATGTCGTAAAAAACAGAGATAACGAAATGGGTAATATCTCGACCTTGAAATCTATGCTTGAGTTTGAAGATGACTGGTATATCACAAGTGATAATGTTATCCAAAGTCACTCTGATATCAGAGACATCACTTTCTCAACAAACCTCGCCGACCCAGATTGCCTATTGATGCATTCAGTTAATTCTTCATCTTCTTGCTCCCCATCTTCCTCTATGTTTAACAATCTAGACCCATCTCAGTTACAGTACTTTTTGCCTCCAAAACCCACCTTATTTTCTCTCCTTAATGCTGTTTCTAACAACCCATTAGACCATAGCTATGATTTGGGTTGCGAAATTGGATTGTTGGACACCCAAGCTCCAAATAATTCTAGTATGATTAACAGGAGTAGTATGGTTTTATCATCTGGGTTAAATGATTTTAGCTCACATAACCAAATGGGTCCTCATAATTTGATTTCAAGCCCTCAATTCTCAACAACCCCTGTGCCTCAAGGCCCTCAAATGTCCCAAAACAACACCAGCTTTTCAGGTTTTCGAGCTTTTGATGTGAATTCGGGAAATGCCCTGTTTCAAAATGGGTCTATATTGTTGAGATCCCTTGAGTCCTCCCCTTCAACTGGAGCACAACCAACTCTATTTCAGAAAAGAACAGCACTTAGGAAAAAATTGCCTGACAGTGGAAGCAAATTGGGAGGATTGTGTTCAAACGGATTTGAAGGTGCAATGGGTGAAGATAATGAAAAAAAGAGAAAATTTTGTAGTGGGGATGATATGGATGATGTTAGTATTGATGGGTCTGGCTTGAATTATGATTCAGATGAGTTTACAGAGAACACTAAGGTAGATGAAACTGGTAAAAATGGTGGTAACAGCTCAAATGCAAATAGAACTGTTACAGGTGGAGATAAAAAAGGGAAGAAGAAGAAGGGATTGCCTGCTAAAAATTTGATGGCTGAAAGGCGCCGTCGGAAGAAGCTCAATGATAGGCTTTACATGCTGAGATCTGTTGTTCCAAAGATTAGCAAGGTGAGACTTTTATTTATCTTATCTATCTCGTGAATTCTTGAATTTTAGTACTCAGGAGTTTCGGAAACTTGTTATTTTCATTTTGAATTCTTTGAAACAATTAGTATTTCTTTGAACTGAGTTTAGCTTTTATTGAACATGGACTCTGTATGTTGTTGGATCCACTATATGAAATAAAATTTATCGTCTAAAAGTTTAGAAGAAAACATGTTTTCTTTCTTAATTCCTAAAGTAACAAATGATTGATTGAAATCTTTATTGTCCTTGGTTCATCTTTTTTTCCTGTTCTCTGATTCTTTAGCCCCTTTCTTAATGTTATTTTCCTTATTATCTTCTAAATCTGTTCCAATTGTCCATATTTATTCTTTAGTCTCCGTCTTTCCTGAAATTTTATAGAGCTTTATCTTTATTGCTCTAGTCCTGATGAAGTTATCACCTTTCATGCTATATAAATTTTTTAGGATTGTTCTTTGAATATTGTTGTGAAAACATCAATGTGAGTCTGTAGGTTTCATCTTTTTAGCACCTTGCTTGTTATTATGACAGGTTACTTTTACTGCTCCATTCTTTACTGAACAAAAAAATATAGATCTCTAAACTTGATAAAATATGACAACCATACAAAGCATCTAATGTTCAATAAAAATCCCTCTCATATAAATCTCAGTTGATAGTGAAATCATTTTTATCTTCATATCTAACTGCTTGATTTCAAAATTCACTTTCAAAGAAGCAAAGACTGTCATTTTCATATGTAGTGAACTCATAAAAACAGTTCTTTTGAAACAGGATAAATAGCAATACTACTCTAAAGAAAGATAGGATGTACAAGATAATGACTGTTAATCTATTTTCATTTTTTGTGATAGTAGATGGACAGGGCTTCAATTCTTGGAGATGCAATTGAGTACTTAAAGGAACTTCTACAAAGAATCAATGACCTCCATAATGAATTGGAGTCAACCCCTCCTTGTTCTTCATTGATACCTACCACAAGCTTCCACCCTTTGACACCTACCACTCATATGCTGCAAGGCCGTGTTAAGGAAGAACTTTGTCCAAGTTCCTTGCCTAGCCCAAATGGTCAGCCTGCAAGGGTACAGCCTCTCTTTCTTTTGTCTAAAGTCATTAACTTTCCACTCTTGTATGTCTATACAAAAATCGTCTTCATAAATTTATACTCACCTTTCAAGTGGGTCTTAATTACTTTAAGTTGCATTAGTTTTGATATGACAAGCACGTTATCATCGTAACTTGTGAGCACCATGGGCATGCAAAATGATCACTTGCCCAAATTAGGTTGATTTAGTTTATTATTTTTTTAAGTTTTATGTTTTAGGGTTTTCCCGATTTACATGGAGTTTTTAATTTTTGTGAAGTACTTGTGTCCAAGCAACACATGTACATACGAATTTGGGAATTCGACATTCCAATTTGGTGGAAATTTACAAAAAATTGAAAAAAATGAGCGTGTCGGGCACATTGATACTCCAAATATTTAAGATACTCTGCAAGTCCTAAAAAAGTTCAAGTAACATAGTTTGTATAAAATTTGTTTTTTTTTAATATTGTTTTGTTAAAATTTAAGTTGTGCTTCTTCCTTTGGTGCCATGAGTTTCCTGACATAACGTCTGTCGTAATATTACTCCAAATTGCAAACCTTGAGTAATAAGTCACTTTATTCCGTAGACTCTTCACAATGTGATAGTTTGAGATTCAATGATGTTTTATTATTTTCTGTGTGCATAGGTTGAAGTTAGAATTCGAGAAGGAAGAGCCATAAACATCCACATGTTTTGTGATCAAAGATCGGGTCTGTTACTCTCCACCATGAGAGCAATGGATAACCTAGGGTTAGATGTTCAACAAGCCATCATCAGTTGTTTTAATGGATTTGCTATGGATATCTTTCGTGCTGAGGTATAAAACTCCTTTCTGAAATCAATGATCTCTAACTTGTCAAACCAAATTTCATGATTTATATATATAATATGCTAGCTCCTTCAAAACCATTTTCACAAAATTCAAGTAATGCATGTTTTTAGTAACCTGTTATTATCTAGTGTATTATGTAGGAATTAAGAGATAATTGAAATATACAATCCTGCATCATTTCAAAACACTATGTATTATTTTATCCAATGAGATTTATATAAGATCAAATTACCAATTTGATCTTTCACTTTTTTTTACTTTCGATTGATTTATTGACCAATTTAGTCCATAACCAATCATAATTATTCCTACCAATCTATTTTGAAAACCTTCTAATCTGACTAATTTAGTTCTTCATATTTCAACTGTGAACCAATCTAATCTGGAGAAAATTTGACAAAAGTAGCTCAGAATTTGTAAAAGTTGTAAACTAAATTGATCAAATTAATCAAAATTGTGGGCAAAGATTATGGACTAAATCGGTCAAAAGTGAAAAGGTGAAGACTAAATTCGTAGCTTAGCTTGGATATAATTTTGTACAGCCCAAGAGCCGCTGACATTATTCTCTGAATTTTCAGCAATGTAAGGAAGGACTGGATATCCATCCAGAGCATATAAAGGCAGTACTTTTGGACTCAGCTGGGTTCCATGGCATGACATAAGGTTTCCACAAATCACCAAATCAGATAATCATTCAATTTCAACTTCATTGTTTTTCTTTCCCATAGCTTAATTGATAATTTATTTCCCTTCATTTTTTTAGCTCTTCAAAAAAAGTTGTTGGTTAGCTTTGTAGAAGCAGAAAGTTTATGACTTGGAATTTGCTGTATAATTAATTTTAGAATAAAATGATAAACTCCCTTTTGAAAAGAATCCTTGCAATTGAGAGCCAATTGGTTCTCTAAGTCGGGTGGAGAGTGGTTCTTAAACCAGACAATTAGGTGATTTGAAACATTAATATTTTTCAGTCTCTCTTTTTTTAATTAAATGTTAATACATTATGGTTCACTTGATACTTTCAAGTAAGTAAATAGCTTATTTTCGTTTTAAGTTATAATTCGAACCACATTAAGTATCGTCTTATTTTTAATTATAAAGAATGAAGGTTGATAAAATAACTCATTAATGCCGCTAATGTGTCCTCATTTAGCATATATCTTTTTTTGGAAATAATAGAGTGACAATGTTACGTGTTCTACATGATTCTCTAAAAAGCCGCCTCAGTATATACTTCAGTAATACCAGACTTTTTCTTTCTTTCTATTTCTCTTTCTTTTTTAACAAAAATAAATAAAATTACATATTCGTGCAAGTGCATACTCGTGTTGACAGCTTGTTATATTACATTACACTTGAAACGAATAAAATTACTCTTAAGTGAGTTATCCAAGTCACTCTAAATCAAATGCCCATAAATCAAAAGCGAAAAAGATTCTTAAAGTTCTTATAGTCAAGTATTAAGTGAAAATTAATCACTTAAAATAGAAAAAAAATGGGGTCTTTTATCCTATTACTATTGCAAAAAAGAATAGATAAAAAATAAAATTTATAATAAAATATTATTATTTAACATATAATTAAAATATTATTATTTAATTGATGATAAAACGAAGATTAAAATTAAAAATAAACAAAATAAAAAATAACACAAAAAAATATTAGATTTTTTATTGAATGATAAAATTAATAATTAAAATGATTGTTATATCCCCTATTAATAAAATAATGTGCAAACTTTACGGTACATTTAATTGAAAGAATATTCAAAAATTAATTTTATCAATCTTCGACCCTTTTTCTTAAAAATTGAGGATAAAAAAACACTACTCCTAAATTACAAAACTAATGACCTGATGAACTCGCAATACTTCACCCAATTAAAATATTCCTTAAATTCTTCCCATTAATAAATTTTTTTTTTATATTTTTCATGTAATTAAATATAAAGATAATATCAAAAATACATTCAAGTTTTAAGATATCTTTAAAAATATTTTAAGGTTAAAAAAATCAAAAATATCCTCAAACATAACAGAATTTAAATTTAACGAAAGTAAATAGTAATATTTTATAAATAAAATGGAAGAAATAATAAAAAATCAATGAATAATAGAATTAAAAATAGATGGCATCTCATGATGTTTTTCACGCGAAATGATAATAAGTTAAAAAAATTGATTTAAAGAAAAAGATCCATCATTTTCATCTTTAAGGAAATTATTTTCAAAAAAAGACATAATTTATTATAAATAAGTAATAAAGAAATAAATATCAATATTACATATACAAAAAAAAGGTATAATATACTATTAATTGACAAATAAATTATATTAAACAAATTATCCAAAAATTCTCAAAAGAATAAAGAAAAAATTGGATAAATTCATTTAAAAAAAATCCAATTATTAATACAAGTTCATTTCAGAGAAGAAATAAATATACCCATAAAAATAGCATTGCTAGGTTTGCTATTAATATTTATGATAAAAACTTAAACCAAGTATTAAATCTTGTTTATGAATTTGAAAAAAGAGATTTAATGAAATAAGGAAACCATCTATTTTCAAATACTATATAATAAGATATTCATTACAAGACAGTTATAATAGTTCAATATATAGACAAAATGAATTTATAAAAATTAATAAAATCTTTCAAGAACTTGGACAAATAATAAAACGAGAAATATTAATGGACTTTAAAATAATTTAAAAATGATACTTAGATATCAAGCAAAAACCTTTGATACCAAGAAGAAAAAATAACGTCGTTAAAAACAATAATATTTGTATTTATAGACCATGAAGGAGAAACTTTTAAAAAAGATGTAATGAAAACACTAGTTCGTGATGTCATATTAGGAAGACAATAATTTTTAAAGATAAATTAAAAAATATACAGTTAAAATTAGATGAAAGGTTAGTAGACATAACAAAAAATCAAACAACATCAATAAAAGCTTCAAGATTTTTAACAAAAGAAATTGATTTAGTCCAAGAATCATACACAGATACTTAGGTATAATCAAAACACAAAAATATTATTAAAAGAAATAAAAAAATGTGGTTATAATAAACTACGACAAGATGTACATATGTAATTTATAGAACTAAGAAAATATGTATATAACATACATAGAAACAATGATATTATAGGTCACAAATATGATCCCTTAGAAGGATTTAAAGTAGAACCACCTAAGAAATTAGACGTCTTGATTCCTAGAAATGAGAGAAGAAAAATCTAATGAAAAATATATATTTCCAATTTAATGAAATACAAAAAAGAATTAGAAGAACAATTCATGAACCCCGAAAATGGGGATATAGAAAAATTAGTTAGTTTGTTAACACTAATAATGGAGAATTAGAAGAACATTATAATGAAAAATTTGTACAAATAAATAGAAAGATGACATGACAATAATCAATGATATTTATACTGAACCAAAAATTATGATCCCAAAAGGTCATATGAAACTAATTTTATTACCAGTTCCTTACCAAAAAGGAACATCTGATCCACATAGTGAAGAAAGAAATAGGAAAAGGTTATGAGTGCTTGATACTACTAATAGAAAAAGACAGCCACCCAAAATGGAAGAAAGGTTGTATTAGGAAACTAGAAGTAATATCCCACCAGAATTCAAGCTCCGTGATAATTATAGATCTGATCTCTTAGATCTAGATTGTATAAGAGATAGGGAAAAAAGCCTTAGATGAATAGGCTAGTGAAATGAGTGTGCTCATACAAACCTTTCAAAATATACAAACAAATCCTTCAATTTGTAGGGTATTAGTAGTTCATAAAATGATAGAAAATGTTAAATTTTGGTTTTCAAATTTAACAAACCAACAATATTTATTAATGCAAGGGAATATTCCCACAGGAAGAGAATATTTAGGTATAATAATAAATGAAATATACAAAGAATTTATTAGAGAAAATAAAAAAAGAACTATCACTAAATCTAGTAAAAATGAAATCAATGAAGCCAAATGACATTTAACAAATATGAAAATCTATAACATGTGTTACATATATTATTTTATTTATGAATATGAAATGTATTACTATAAATTACCACATTCTATGCAAACAACTTATAAGGAAATATTTTTCTAGAAATTACCTAGAACATTACATGAGACCTTAACAAAAATTTTAAACCAAAGAAATAGAAAAATCATATCAGACACCATAAGAGAGAGAATAAAAAGCCTTAAAATCTAGATAATCATTAAATGCTAAGAAATAAAGGAATATAAACAAATAAGAGGAAATGATAAAATTTGTTATGATATAAGAGATTTTAAAATACCACAAAAATATGGATGTAACATAAAACCCTATAAATATAAATATAAAAAATATAAAAAATATAAAAAAATTCAGAAAGTAAGATTTTCAAAAATATATAAAAAGGTTTAATTGGAAAACCTATAGGAAAAGATATTTTAGAAAATAGGTATAAACCTCCTAAAAACAAGAATTATTTCCCTTTAAGAAAGAAAAAATACAGATGTTAGATTTATAATGAAGAAGAATATTATGCCAATGAATGTCCTAGCAGACTTAAACATAGGAAAGAATTTAAAAAAAATCACATAAAACAAAAAGAAGCTTTTAAGATAGAATTAGAACCAATCGAGAAATCAGATATAAATGATACTTACAATATTTATCTATTAGAAAAAATTGAGAAGAAAATAACCAACTCAGAATATGGATACTCTTTATCAAAAGATGAATGATTTGTATAGTATTATGAATCAAAATAGTATCAATATAAAGGTAGGACTTAAAATTTAAAAATATGCGAGTTATCATTTACATGCATATATAGATACAGGAGCTAGTATCTGTATAGCAATTAAATATGTGTTTCTAAAAGAACACTAAAAACAAGCACCAAGAAATTTAATCGTAAGAATTGCTAATAATACTATAATAAATCTTAATAAGATTTTAAATTATACAAATATAATGATAGAAGGAGAAAAGTTTCATATTCCTACAATATATCAACAAAAAATAAGAGTTAATTTATTTATAGGAAATAATTTCATAAATTTATATCAACCTTTTATGTAATATTTGGACAAAAGAAGACAAAAGAAATCTAACAACATTAGAAGGTGATGTCATTTATGTATAAAAAATAATAAAAACTTTAATTGTATCAAACCTAACTTTTATGTAATAACATAAAAAACAAAAACGTTGTGAGAAAGAGGTGCAAAAATCTTATTTAGAAAATATTTTATTAGATATAGAAGAGAAACAAAACTATTTTTTTAAGGAAATATAAGAAGATTTAGCCCTTGTAAAGAAAACTTTTAAAAATAGTAAGCTTAAAAAATCTTTTGGATCCAAAAATAAATAAATCTAAGACATTTGTTAACATAAAATTAAAAGACTCTAATAATATTATTAGAGTAAAATCAATGATTTATACTCTAAAAGACATGATTTAATTTGAAAAATAAATTTAATGACTTTTGGAACTGAAAGTCATAATACCAAGTAATTTACCTTACTCTAGTCCAAGATTCTTAGTTTAAAAAGAAGCTGAAAAAAAAGAAAAAAAAAAGAGAATGGTAATAAACTTCAAAGCATTGAATAATTAAATAATTGATGATAGATACTTTATTTTAAAGAAATAACAATTATTATCATTAATAAAATAAAAGAGATAATTCTCAAGTTTTGATTGCAAAAGTATATTTTGATAAATAAGTCTAGATGAAAAATCTAAAAAATTAACGGAATTTAGTTTTTCCCAAGAACAATTCCAATGGACTGTTGTACCATTTGAATTAAAATAAGTCTTAGGTATATTTCAAAGATATATGGATAACATCTTTAAAAAATTACAAAATATTTGGTGTGTGTTTATATAAATTATATTTTGGTTTTCATTAATAAATTAAATAAACATTATTTAGATATATTAATATTCTATAAAAATATTGGAAAGAAGTTATTGCACTTTCTAAAAGAAAGCAATACTTACTTAATAGAAAATTAAGTATTTGAGGTTAAAAATTGAAGATGAAAAACATAATCTACAACCACATATATTAAGTAACATTTAAGGTTTTTCTAGTGAATTAAAAGATAAAACCTCATCACAAAGATTTCTAGAATGTTTGACATAATGAAGAAACTTGCGAAAATGAGAAAACATTCACAAGCAAAATTAAAAAAGATCATATTTGTAAATGGATAGAACAAGATATTATGTATATGGATAAATTAAAAACAAAGGTACAAAATTTACAAACTTTATACCATCCATGGCAAGATGATAATATAATAATTGAAACAGATGTTTCATAAGAATATTTTGGAACAGTTTTAAAAGCAAAAGTAGATGACAAAGATTAATATATTTGTAGATATATATTAGAATCTTTTCAAGGTATAGAGTTAAATTATCACAGTAATGAAAAAAATATATAACAATTAAAAGAGTTATTAAGAAATTTACAATATATGTCATAAGTTTCAGATTTATTATTAGATCTGATAATAAAAATTTTGATTATTTTTTAAGAATCAATATTATAGGTGAATACAAACAAGTAAGATTTGGTTATTTCTTAAGAATCAATATTGTAGGTGATTACAAACAAGTAAGATTAGTCAGATAGCAATAGTAGTTCAAAAGTGAATAACATCTATGAAACAGGAAAACTCTATTGGGTTGATGAAGTAAAAAAAGACTTATGTGGTCTATGATCCCAAAACCAAGAATTTATAACAACTGAACAAAAGTCAGTAAATCTGTTATAGGGTTTAACAGAATAATTCATAGAGTCTTTACCAACAGAATAAAGTTTGAATGTAATTATATCGATTACAAAATACTAGAACTAATAACTTCAGAAAAGATAGTAAGAAATTTCTCTACAACATTATAACAACAATTGACAACTCTAGGGAAAATAATAAGGCCTATAGTACTATTTAGAGAAGCATTTCTCTAATAGATATAAAAAAAATAAAGCATTCAGTGCTATTCAAGAAAATATCCCTAAAAAATTCACTAATCATTGAAGATGAAAATGACTAGTATAAAAACCTCACCAAACCACAATGGTTGAATCTCTATAACTTGACCAGAAAATCTACCCATAAACACATAAAAGATATGAAGTTCTACATTATAGAAAATGAATTCCTTGTTGGAAGTAAAGTTAATATTTTGGAAAGAGTTAATCCAATATTTGTTTACAAAGCTTTCCATGTAGGACTAATAGAAAACATATATCTAAGAATTAATTTAATTGAATTAAACTATTTCATGAAAATTTTCAAAAAAGAAATCAAGAACTTTAGAAAGAAAATAAAAACAGGTGACAAGTATGCTTATCTTAAGGATTTTCAACACAAACATAGAAGTTTTCAAACCAAGAACGCTTCCAAAAAAAATTCAACACGAAAGAATTTTGTGTATTAAAAGGTCAAATGTTAGGCCAAATTTACTATTAATTCAGAAAAATTGATAACTTTAATGAGATCAAAGTTAATTACTTAACTAATAAAGTCATCATAATTTCTAATGATACCATGGCTTTTTCAAAGAATAATGGTGAAAATTTACCAAATATGAAACAAATTTTAACAGCAATAATTTGAAGATTGGTCAAGAAACAATAAAGATATTCTAACTCTACCAGAAAAACTATCAAAGATCACAGGTACATTTACTACATCAAGGATCGAGAAGACGAATATGCATTATTATCAACATCATCAAAAAGACTGTCGACAAAAACGACAAAGAAGAACAAAAAGTAAGAACTGTTCGTAAAAGATGACAAAGAAAAATAAAGATGTAAATCCATATTTTTAGTCGATAGCATATGCAAGAAAAAAATAGTGGATAATATTTAAAGTAGAAAAGCAAACGAATTATTAAAATAAGAATAAAATAATAATTCTCATATTGTAAACTGAGATTTCTTGTATTATAAAAAGAACCCTCATTTTCATTTGTGGGACACAAAAAAACCATAATACGTACAAAAACACAATCTCTAATAATACTCTCTATCTAGAAATTCCAACCAATAATTATGAACGATTAAGAATTTCTTCAAGGTTCTTAATTGATTAAGTTATAATGATTATTATATTATAAATAAAATAAAGTTCATCTATTCTTCTCCATAAGTCTAAATTAGACACCATCTTATATATGGATACAGAAGCTCGTTATTACCAAGAAAGTGTTAAAGTTTTAACCAAACTAAGGTATAATAGATGTAAAAAAAGAAAACAAATAGAAAAAAAATAGTGAGAAACCCATTAAGTTGAAGTATAATAATTATAACTAATAAACCAATTAAAAATCTTGAATATTTATATATTTATTTATATCAAGTTATAATACTAATAAACAAAAAGATAAAGATAAAAATAAAAATAAAAATTATCTTTAATAATTATAAGAATTAACAACTGACATCCAATAATTAATCTTTAATTTAAAAAAATTTAAAATGAAAAATAAAAATCTAATTTTATTAAAAAAACTTAATAAATGTTATCTTTTAATCTTAAATGATTATTTAAAAACGAGAATTATAAAATTTATTTTAAAAATGTTAAAAGGTTCAACAACTTATTAGATATATATACAAATTATATTAAAACTGTCAAATATATTAAAATATTATTTTAATAAAAAAAACATAAGAATAAAAAAAGAGAAATTCAACAACTTAATATTTTGATATTATTTCTTTAAAGATTACAAGTTACGTTACATGTACACAAGAAAAATCCATTTGTATACTACAAATAGAAAAAAATATGCACTTAACACATTGGAATCAAAACCATAAAAATATTAATATAATATCAATAAAAAAGTTAATATCATTAATTTTAAAGACATCAATAGTATTAACTATATTTAACTATAAAATATAGTGACATTATAACACTTTCTATAAACCTCAATTATACAAATGAAGATATGCAAAAATCCATGAGCATTTTAGATATATGTGCTTATATATGAATACGAAACTATTTCAAAGTTTCATAATTAGTCGTCTTTGTACTTATTTCTCTCCTTCAACACTTCCATATCTACACAAACTTTAACTTTGAAATTGAGAGCATCAGTTGGGTCATGACTCATGAGATACATACAGAACTTATCTCTTTCATGGAAACTTACATCAACTTTAAATCAAATAGAGCAGCTAAAAGGGTCGATCTTAGATTTAATAGCCTTAAATGTTTCTTCCATCAACCAACAAATCAGTTACATTTGCTTAGCATAATAAAATCAATATACACACAACAAAATGACTAAATGATTACTATTGATTCTATACACAACCATACTCGTACCTCACAAAAAGAAACATAACCCAAAATGTTGGATCTAGAGAAGAAACTTGTCCAAGCTCTCTCTGTCCCACATATGTGCCCTGACTGCTTCCTTCAACAATTCCCGGAAAATCTACAGTTTTATGGAGAAGATAACTGCACTTTAAAATGCCGCAACTATCTGAAATGCCTTGAAATGAGGGTTTCTAAATCGGTAATTCCAACACCCAACCACCCGTCACTTTGGCAGAAACTAAAAATTAAAATGAATGAGATGACTAAAAAGGGTCATGATAGACCCAACACTTGTAGCTTTACTTACATTAATGGTCAGGTAAAGGAGGTGAAACGGGTACTTACACGGCTGGATTGCTTGAAAATGCAAGGTGATTATATGACTCATCCAATGCTCCAAAATATTTGTACATGTATTTATTTATATAACAGGACACTAGTAAAACTAACCACAAAACATCTTCAAAACTGGAAACGTCCCTTTACCATGTATTAATGTGAAACTCGCATTTCAGAGTTATCAAATCACCTCATCCATCTTGGTTAGTTCATATTTGCAAACTATTCTTACTGGCAAGCCCTAATTTTTTATGCATAACCTGAAGAAGGAACACTGAATTAGCTAATACGCTGTTGAAATTAAAAATAAGGTGATAAAAAACTAGGAACAGCATGCCCAGCACAAATCATCACAGTAACTTTTCCCGTGTATTTCTCTTGGTAGGCAAAACAAAAGGGTCAAAATGTTAACCACCTACATGCACTTAAAGGAATATATGAAAATACCTGTAGATACCTATATATCTTCAGAACTGGCCCTTATCAGTTTTCAGCTGCAGGTGCCATAGGAGCTGGTCCAAACTTACTTCTTTTGCATCCAAGCCTTCAGCAGCTGAAGGATTTCCCTCTCCCTGTGAATTCACTTTTCCAGATTTCATATTCTGAACCTCTTCTTTGGTGTAAATACAAATTTTTCGGACTATTCCACAGAATTCCCTGAAAGAACAAGGACATTTCAGTATGAAACTATAGAAATTAAAGATCACCAAGGTCAGGGAAATAGTTACAAATACTTAGACTGCAGATTAACAAAACATTAGAAGTGTTACCAGATGAAAGCAAAACAAATACTTACAGCCAAGGATCATCACCAACAAGCATCACATCTCCCTCATCATCTGTATAAACTATCATCCAATCTTTTTTGGGAGCCATCAATTCACCATTAAAATCAAACAGCAGGTCCAACTCAGCAATCAGTTCATAATAGTTGTTGAACCTGGAAAGGTCCACGGACCTACCAACTGCCATCCCCTGCTTGTGAACCTGGAATTAAAAGCAACTGATTAGACAAGTTTATTTAAGGCTTGAAAGGCACACATCAAATCTTAAAATTTCTAATTAATAGAACAGCCACCAGAGGGTGCCAAACTACCGGTAATCATTATACATAGTATAAATTAAGGACATCTTGGCCTAACTACCTCACCCAACCCAAAAGCAAGGACTATTTATAGAATCACAGTGAAAACATACCTTAGTACAGCTCCTGCTTGAACCACTCTGTGTTTTACCATGACAATCTAGGGAATGTTGTTGGCAATTCTGTAAGGACTTCTCCACATAACTGCTAGCTAGCATTTTCTCTGTTGATTTAGAGCCCCTTGATTGTTCAAACTTCTGATCATCAGAGTCAAATGCACGGGCTTGGTGAGAAGTGGAATGATGCATGTGAACGACTGGGTCATTCACTATCGTCCCATGCTTCGCAGTCTCTGGTGTGACAAGGAATTCACCAAAAAGTTTGCAGTTCCCATCTCTGGGTCTCACAGCCTCTTGCTGCCCCACCAATATGGGTTTAGGCCCCATAACTCTTGGATGAGAAATATTCTCTGAATAAGCTTGGGGAGGAGGAAGCATCGACCAGTTTCCATGCGAAGGATTAACTTTATGACCATGAAGAACAGGGTAGTCACCAAACCCACTATACCTAACATTTCCATGTGCCTGATAGGGAATACTGGTCCCTTGAGCACAACTCCTACGGTTAGAATCCATGCCAAGAGAAAGAGATGAAGGCATCATGGACCATGTAGAAAGCAGATTGAACTTGCTCTCCTGATCAGATGAATTCTCTCTCCTTGAGTCAGATGATAACAAAAAAACTTGTTCAACAAATGGTGCAAATCCACCATGGGAGGAATCAGCATTAGTTCCGAAGCCTGATAGCAAATCTAAACAAGTTGGTTCAGTCCTCATTGAGGGAACCCAATTAGCTGATTCATCTCTCTTTGAAGCAGAGGCCATATCAACCTTACCATCTGTAGAAGATGGCCATACAACAGGCTTTTCAACAGTATCAGACTTGCTTTCCAAATTCCCTCTCAAGGTCAAGAGTTCTTGACCTTGGAAGGCCCTTGAGAATCCACCAGATGGTTCAGGGCCTACAGTAACTTTTGACGAGCCTGAACAAGTAATTAGAACATATTAGGTATCACATCGGCATTTTTATCTTGGGCATGGGAGGGGGGAATAGAGAGAGAAGACAATTTAAGACTACCATCTTGGGTAAGTACAGAAGAATCGGGAGAAGAGGGCACCATGCTAGACTGAGATCTTCTTGACCGGGAAACTGGTAGGGGATTTAGTGCAGGAGGAGCAAGGGCAGGTTCAATTCTCCAAGGGGAAACCCTATCAGGACGAGGTCTCGTACAAATTTCATCCCATCTCACCTTTAAGAAACAAATACTTTAGTTTAAGCTCAGAGTAACATATACACAATTAACTTTGAAAACTTCACAGTACCTTCAGGCATCTCCATTTTGAATCCTTCCACCTTTGGGAATCAGCATCTTCAATTCCAATAACTGTACCAGTAAACCTAAGCAAAGAAAATCAAGTGAGTGAGCACACTTCACAAAACCCTTAAATTGAGCATAGATTACCATCAGTAAGGTGACAGGTATATAAACCAAACATTAAGTACTAAACTAAATCTAGCAATAAAGTAGTGAAAGTAGAGACAACAGTTTAGTATATATGAACAGGTTAAAACCCAAAGAAAAGGTCTTATTCTTTTAAAAAATAGACCAAAAGAAAATACCTCTGCTCAGCAGCTTCTTCACCTTCAAATCTCATTTTGAATCTCATCCCTATGGTATAGTTGTTTTTAAGAGACTCCTTGTACTGATCGTATGGAATAATGAACTCAGCAGGGCTTGACCTGTAAACAGAAGTTTAAGAAAAGCACAAACTCCAAGTTTCCAATGTCAAGAACAGAAAATTATCCAAATTTCATACAGCTACTCTTCTTGACCATTCAAACCAAGCATCATGTGCAAGGGCAAACAGGAAGTAACTTTTTTTTTAATAAGATAGGAAGTCTAAACTTCGAACACTGATGCAAAATATCATGACCATAACACAAGAAGAATCCTACCATCTTTCAGGAAAAAATTAAAACTAACACAAAAATACAAGTACTATCAATTAGAAAAATGAATCTAAAAGAAATTAGCAAATATTAACTCAAGCATTCTGCCGGAAGATTGTTTAGATAAAACTGAAACACATAATGCAGAGACATAAGAAATAGGAGAGACCTTGGCTTGTAATAGACAGTAAACATGGTTCTCGTGGAGATGGCATTCCATGCAGTTGCAAGGACGCCAAGATGCATGCTGTGACTTGATATGACTGAAGAAAGAGCATTATCCTGCTTTCTCATAGCACGTCTAACACCAACACCAAGCTCCCCATTTTCACATCTATAAAGCCACATAGTAAACTCAGTTTAGCAAAAGCAATCAAGGAGGAATAACCAGAACAAGAAGCCTGATAAGAAATAAAGAGAACCTACCTGAGAAATATAAAGGCGTCTCCAGCAACAAGTCTCTTGGAGCTTACAAACACACTCCAACCACTTTGAAGCAAGTGACTTCGAGTTTGACCTGCCACCACAATCATTGTATCAAATGCACAACAAAACTATAAATAGAAAACCTGTTTATCATGCAAAAAAACACAAACAAGTTCCCCCATAGGTAAAGACTAAAATATCATAATCCATCAAATCCACATAGGCAACATAATCTATGGTTGTGATGGAAAAAATACCATCATAATTAACAACAAAAGAGGATAAAGTTGACACTCAAATATCTAACTATAGTCTACTACCTTGAAATATATGACGGAGTCGCCACTCATTGCCATGCAAATCCTTAGCAACTAACTCTTGCGTAGGAGGCTGCCTGGACATATCCTGTCAAAAGGGGTAGGGACGTATCCTACTATTTAGAACTACAGCAACAATAGAACAAGCAGAAAAAGATTAAATTAATCTGAAGAAAGAACCAACCAGTGGTGGTAGGCACTCATCTGCATGTCGCCTCAGCACAGAGAATCCACCTTGAGTGCTGGTATCTGATGCCGTAAGTGTCTTACAAAAGGAATGTACTTTAAACCTAGGGGGAGGAGATAGAGGTGGCTGCTTCTCCACGACATTCTCATCTTGCTGTTCATTCATCAAATTAATTAGTCCGTGTTACATCAATTACGTTTAATTCTAGAAAACAAACAGCTAAAAGTAACTTACATTTTTCTCAGGCAGCAAGGTAATTTGAGCAAATACCTCATCAGTGTCTGGTTCAGCCTACAGTATAATAACAGGAGATAACTTGCTCCATTGGCTAAAAAATACATATATTATTCTGCTGTAAAAAATAAAGCCCATGAAACCCGTTTTGAAGACTACAAAAACCAATCCGTGATCACTACCTTCAGTTGGACATTAATAACCCGGCAAAGGATCTTAGATGGAAGATTATAAAGAGGCATCTGTTGGTCTGCCACCTGATTAGTCGAAGCCTCCACCTAAACCAGCACAAAAAACGTAACCCCTTAATAACAGGACCCAGATGCCAGATGCCAGATGCACATACGAAATCGAAAAAAAAAAACAATTCAATATCAATTTTCCCGTGTGATTCAAGTAGCACATTCGAATAATCCTTAAAAAAAACCGTAAAGAATAATAAGTAGGTGAAAAAGAAAGCGAATAAGCTATGATAGAAAATTAAAACCTACCTGTTGGATGTGTCCTAGGGGAAAATAGAAGACAAGTTCGCCTTCACGAGGCACAGTCACCAGAGGACCGGCACAGGCGTGCCAGAGTTCCGTGTAGAGCGCAGTTTCGGCATCTACAAACACGTATAAAACAATTATTAGAACTAGAGCAAGTCTAATGAACCAAAGCCGACATTTCTCGATGGAAATAAACTCAAATTACCTTTTACGGTACCGGACTGAGTGGAATAACTATTCTGCCCGTCCGAAGCTTTGCGAGCATCGTGATGTTCCGCGAAACCATAATTTCCTTTAACTGAGACCTCCGATGACGCCATTTCTTATCTGATGTTGATCTGTACAATTAATAATTCTCAAAAACCCTAAATACTACTACAGATTACTTCAAGTCCACGACATACAAATCTTAAAATTTTCCTACTCTGTCTATCTTAGCCAACTCAAAACTCAATTGAAACACTAGATTTAGAGCTCAATGCATCAACAAGCCAACACTGAAAAAACCCTCAAATTTTCTCCGATTAAACCCTTTTTCTTTCAATAAACTCAATCATAATTGAGAGAAATTCCAACCGCTCAACTCAACCAATAAACTCCGCTCTCTTCTCTCTCTAACACAGTACACAAAAGCCAAAGAGCTCTCTCTCTCTTTTCTATTTGTCTCTCTTTGTTAGTGCGTGTCCGAATCGAGACTCAATCAGAGTGGTCAAAACAAAGAGCAGTTATTTCAACCGTGGTCAATTTCTAACCCAATCTATACCACCGGTTATCTGGATCTTTATTTCCAAACATGCTACGGGTTATAGCCGGTTGACTTCCGTCGTGAACGTTTGATTCATAGATTAAAAAAAATATCAATGAAAATGAAAATCAATAAAAAAAACATTATTATTATTATATTATTTGTTTCAATAATTGAAATCAAATAAAAAAACGTTTATTTTATAAGGGTAATAGAATGTAAAATATTGTATATTATCTTAATACATCTATATTCATTAAATTTTAAATAATATTATTTAATTATTATTTTTTCGTCAAATAAAATACATTATTGAAATTATTATTTTTCTAAATAAAGTTAGGGTTTAAGGTTTAAGATATATAATATATGATTTAGTGTTTAAGTTATATAATTTAGGGTTTACAATTTACGGTTTAAGTGATGTTTGGTTCACATAATGAAATTAGAATATGAATGAGAATGAGAATGTAATCGAATATAATGGAAAGTAAAGTAAAGGAAACAATATTATTATTATATTGTTTAGTTTGATCACTATAATCAAATAAGAAATCGTGTTCAATAAAATTTAAATAATATTATTTAATTATTATTTTTTATTATATAATATATATTATTGAAATTATTATTTTTAAATAATTATTACTTAAAAATAAAATATATTATTAAAATTATTTTTTTTAAATAGGATTTAAGGTTTGAGTTTAAGAGTTTGGAGTTTAGGGGTTTAAGAATTAGGGTTTTGGGATTTAAAGTCATGACTTTGGATTTAAGGTTTAGGATTTAAAGTTTAGGATATAGGGTTTAGGATTTAGGATTTTAGGGATTAAGAGATGGAGTTTAAGGTATAGAATTTAAAGTTTAGGGTTAAATTTTTTTTTAAAATAAGGTTTACGGTTTACGGTTTTGAGTTTTAAGGTTTAAAATTTAGGATTTAAAGTTTAAGGTTCAAGATTTAAGTATGAGATATAAGGTTATATTTTAAGTTGGGATAAAATTAGAATTGAAATTTAACATTAAAATATAATCATGCTTCTTAAAGGAGAAGATAAAATAATAATTTTTTATAAGAATCAATTTTAATTTCATTCAGTTCATACCAACAAAACATCAACTTAGTGTTTCAGATTTAAGGTATAAGATTATATTTGTAAGTTATGATAAAATTAAAAAAAATTGTATGAAAATGAAATAATGATTCTTAAATTGAAGATAAAATCCTTATTACTTATTTTTCAAAAATTGATTTAATTCTATTCTAAATTTATATCCCAACCACCACCAAATACAGAATCAATTTAAATTATTCGATTCCACCGAAAATAAAACGAGAGGTTAATTAATAATAAAGGCCGCTTGGGACATGAAGTGAGGAAGAAAAACAGCGTTAATGTTGGCCGTTTATTGTTGTCAATATTCTTATGGAAACTTGGATCGTAGGTAAACGGCGTTATTAGTTGACGTTAGGGGAAGTTGTGTTTTTATTGGAAATGGCTTTGTCGTCCTATTAAGTATTAACGAGCAATAATTGGATGGCTCATTGTTACGAGGTCTGGAAGAGTTATTCCTTTTTTTTTTAATACTAGTTTTTGGAATGTATTAATATTAAATATTATTGTTTTTATTTTATAAATTTAAGTTATTTTTACTATAAATAAAAAAATCAATATTAAAATATTTTATAAAATAACTTGTAAAAATATTAAAATAAATCATTAATTTATTATTATTTTAACAATAAATAAATATATAATTATTATTATTTTATGTTCTACGAAATCAAAATGTAATATAAATATAAGTAATTTGTGTTATATTAATAATAATTATATAATTTAATTTAATAAATAAATCAAATATATCATAACAATATATGAATTTATTTAATTAATATTTTTATTATCTAAAAAATTAAATGATATATACAATTGAATTTAATGAGCTTATTTTGTTTAAAATAATTTATATTAGTTGAATACTTTTTTAATTAATATAATATATGATATAAAAATTATTTATTAAATAAAAATATGATATGTTTATGAGTGAATTAATCTAACATTAATAAAAAGTAAATATATATACTTATTCAATTATTATTTTTATTATCTATGAATTTAATTTTACATGAATGATAAATATAACTTAATTCAATTTAATACTCATTTTTTACTTAAAAACAATTTATATTATAAGTTGATTTTTTTAATTAATATAATATATGATCTTAACATAAAAAATTATCACTTAAAAAATATTATTTATTCATAAGTAAATTGATTAAATTTTCATTAAATGAATAATAATTAATAGTTTAAATTATTATATTTATGTAATAATAATAATTACATTATATAAAATAATTATTCATTAAAAATATATTTATTATATGGATATTGAACAAAAATATGATATATTTATAAGTGAATTGATTGAATATTAATTAAATAAGTAATCGTTGACTATATTAATTTTCACCCTTAATATAATACAAATAATTGGATTATCTAAAATAACTATTTATAAAAAAATGTATTTATTATATGAACATTTTTTGTATTTATTAGTGTAAAAAACTAACAAAAATATCAAAATTGTATTTATTATTTGAATATTTTGGTATTTATTGAAGTAAAAAAAACTAACAAAAAGGTAAAAAAAAATGTAGTTTTATCACTGACCAAATATTTTCGTTAAAACAAAAATATAATCTACGTGAATTGATCGAATATTCGTTAAATATATAATCATTAATTGTATGAATTGTCACTCTCAATGTAATAAAAATAATTACATTACGCAAAATAATTATTAAAAATATATATTTATTATATAAACATTTAACAAAAATATGATATGTTTAAAAATAAATTGATCAAATACTCATTAAATATGTAGGTATTAACTGTATCAATTATCACTATTAATATAATAAAAATAATTACATTATACAAAATAACTATTTATAAAAATATATTTATTATATGAATATTTTCGTATTTATTAGTGTAAAAATACTAATAAAAAATAAAAAATATATTTATTATATGTACATTTTGAAATTTGTTTTTGATAAATGGATAATTATTAATGATATAAATCATTAACTTTAATGTGATAAAAATAATTGCATTATACAAAATAACTATTCATATAAATATATTTATTATATGAATATTTTTACATTTTTTGATGTAAAAAAATTAACAAAAAAATATAAGAATGTATTTATTATGTGAATATAAAAACTAACATAAATTTAAAAAATTATTTTGGTCGTCCACCAAATATTGGTGTTTTTTAATATATAAATATATTCAGAATTAATTAATTTAATTATTTTTATAATTATTAGTTATTTGTATTTTTTAATAAAAAAGTTACTGCATTCTTTTAGGATACAATACCATCACATATGTAAAAGCAATAAACAATTTCCACGAGGTCCAGTGGCTCAAAGAAGAAAACTCTATCTTAAATTTTTAACAAAGATAATACATCTACTATTTCAATTTTCATGTATCAATTATTATGCATCTATTAATTATTTTTTTATTTTTTAAATAAATATCGTGGATGAGATTATGGTAAAAAATATAGTAAACACATATTTAATTGTATCTTACTTAATATATAAGATAAATAAATCATCAAACTTACTTTTAAGTCTTAATATATGAAACTCTAATGAAGTCATGATCAAACAAAAATCATTTTTTCTCTTCTTTTTCTCTAGGCTTGGGGGGTTAGATTTCTCTTAGCTTGGCGACGGAGGTCATAGCTAGTTATTGTGGATTGATTATCAACAAGGTTTTGACAAGTTGTTGTTGTTTTCCCATCTTTTTGTGCCAATTGAGTGTGGTGATCGAGTAGTATGGAGGGTATTTGCAAGCGACCGAAAGATGCAAGTTTGGATGATTTTGATGAAGAGAAAATTGTCGAGGGAGAAATTATGGTGGCTGGAAGCTCTTGTCGGATCGCTGATAACTGTATTTTATATAGTTATTTTCATCAATTTTATTAATGATAATTGACATGTTCTTGACATTTTTGTTTAATTTTAGTTAAATAAATTAATATTTACCTTTTATGTGTTAAGAAATACATTTTTAATAAAATTAAATAATTTGTATCGAAATCGTACTTAATTTCAAATTTATGTTCACAAATATAATTTCAAATAAAAAAAAAAGTATTTAATTGCAATTTATAAAAGTTGAAAATATAATTTAAATTAAAATCGGGCTTAATTTCAATTATTAAAAGTTTAAAATTTAATTTAAATTACATAAAGGGATATATTGCAATTAAATAAAATTTAGAATGTAATTTCAAATATATTTGTGGGTGAAAATTAAATTAATAAAAGTATTTTGTTGCGCAGGTTAGAATATGCCACGCGCCCTAATCCAGGCGCCCAACGTGGACCGTCAGATCAAAAAGGAAACGGCCAGATTTGCGTGTCATTAGCACACCCGACCAAAGAGAGTGGGTGCAGGTCTCTATTTTTTCACGCGGCTCGGTGCCCGAGTGGGGCCCACCAACACACAAAAACGTGCAAGTATACACGGTCACAAGTAATAAGATTGGTAAGTAAAGATCGTTCCCACGGAGATTTGTTACTATAGTTTGTTGAGTCCTAAAATTGTATCTCTCTGATTTTATCTAAAACAATCATTGATTAATAAAAAAGTAACATAAGAAAATAAAAGAAATCTAGGATTGCAATTTTTCACCAAACTAATCCACTCAAATAATGTTATTTTCTTTTGATTTATATTTTTTAGTACATTTAATTTGTCAACCGAAAACTTCTTTTTTTATTATTCATACATCTCTTTTGAGCTCCGTATAAACACACCTCGTTAAATTAATTCACTATATCTCTATGAGAATTAAATTTAATAAGATTCATTAAGTTCTAAATTTTCAAATGGCCACACATACAATTAGGGTATATTCCTATCCTTCATCATACATGTCATTCTATTTACGGCAATATACACACAAATGCCTCTTCCAAGTTTATTCATGTGCCACGGATCATTTTGATAAGATTCGTAAATAATCAAAAAGCATTAAGCACAAAATAGAACGAACAAATCGAACGTCTTATAAATCTATCAAAAATAATTAAAATCAAAGCTTCATAAATTTAGATCAAATGCAACCCTAGAAAAATTAAATTACTTCATTAATTAAAAATAAAAATTACAACAATTACAGAAAAATTAGAAGAAGTAGAAATAAAATTAAAACATCTCGATAAGAAAATATTTGACACACGCATAACACAACAAAAGCCAAAAATGACTTCTGCGTGTTCCACAACCAACACAAAAATTACAAACTCTAAATTCTCTAAAAAACTCCTCTAAAAACTTTTGAAAACTAAAACTACAAAAAAAAACTCCAACTAAAAAAAAAACTCTTTTAAAACTAAAAACTATCTCCTATTTATAGCTAAAAAATACATCCAAAATAATACATTTTTTAAACACGCGTAAAACATTTGTATCGAAATTAAAATCAGACATTTTTCTTAAATTCCACGTACAGGCGTACGAATTGGAATATTGTATTTTTTTTTACGTGTGCACGACAGAAACAGAGGGCACCGTGCTGCTTTATTTTAAATTTAATGTGCATGCCACATGTCAATCTCTGATTGGCTGAATAATTAATAGAGACAGGTGGCGGCATTTCATTTGCTTGACAAACCGACTGCACGCAGGCACGCTGCACAGGAAAATGGCACGCGAATGTGGGGGACAGGGTCTGCAAGGGATCAGACAGGTGGGTCCCACCTGCACGTCGGCCTGCGCGGCAGGTGGGCCTTACTCGGGAACCGAGCCACGTGAAAAAATAGAGACCTGTACCCACTCTCTTTGGTCGGGTGTGCTAATGACGCGCAAATCTAGCCGTTTCCTTTTTGATCGGACGGTCCACGTTGGGCGCCTGGATTAGGGCGCATGGCGTATTCTAACCTGCGCAACAAAATACTTTTATTAATTTAATTTTCACCCACAAATATATTTGAAATTACATTCTAAACTTTATTTAATTGCAATATAGCCCTTTATGTAATTTAAATTAAATTTTAAACTTTTAGTAATTGAAATTAAGCCCGATTTTAATTTAAATTATATTTTCAACTTTTATAAATTGCAATTAAATACTTTTTTTTATTTGAAATTATATTTGTGAACATAAATTTGAAATTAAGTACGATTTCGATACAAATTATTTAATTTTATTAAAAATGTATTTCTTAACACATAAAAAATAAATATTAATTTATTTAACTAAAATTAAACAAAAATGTCAAGAACATGGCAATTATCATTAATAAAATTAATGAAAATAACTATATAAAATACAGTTATCAATCGCAAACTATCAGTGGTGAGTGTTGATGAGACGACGAGGAATTTGTGGTGTTAGGTTTTCCCCTTATCCATGCATCAAAAAAACAAATCTCTGCTTTAATTACTTTGATGAAAGGAATAAGGCAAATGGTATTATCAACAGGCAACCGTGGGCGATCAGTGACCATTTTCTAGCTGTTTAGTTTGATTGTATCTTTGCAGAATGAGTGTAAATGAGTGTGTTTCGAAGCTATTCGATGCAATTCTATGGTGGAAAGAAAAATGTGGCATATAATGAGTAGTATAAACTAATAAATATATTATTATATTATTGTGAAAATTGTAAGTGTAACATTTAATTATATTTGAGTGATAAAAGTCGCACTAAATTATAATCAGTGGTATAGTTATTTTTTTTTTGGTATTTGAGTTATATTTTTGATAATAAAGTAAAATTAATAAGATTATTTGGTAGTAAATTTTTAGGATTAATAAGAAATTTAGCGGTAGATTTGCAATAATAATAAAGAAATATTGGTGAAAGATTTATCACAACAATGATAGTTTTGTACCGTTAATAATATTTAAATGTTATTTTTATCATTTTATAAAAATAGATGATATGTTTGTAATTTTTAAAATAATTTGATAATATATTTGTTAATTTATATCTAGAATATTATTGGCAAATTTCTTAACGTATCTTTCCACGAGAAGAATGTTGTACATGTTAAGGTAAGGATGGTTTTAAGATTGGACAAAAAAATTATGGGTTCGGTTTTTATCCGATAAATTTTGAGGATACATACGATTTTAGATACGATTATAATGATAACTATATACATTCGTACTTAAAATTAATTATATTTATTAAATTAAATTATATATTAATTAATAATTGAGTTTTATTGATTTGTTGCATAAATATATAGAATTTTTAAAAAGTTTGAAAAATAATTTTTTTTTCAGGTATTTTTTAATAACTATTTTGAACTGTTATCTTTGGGTAAAAACCGTCTCTGAATCGTAATTATTTTCAAACGATTTTAGATACATATTTTATAATTTGATTTAGTGATAATTATATCAATAGTTGTTTTCGTCCGTCTATACCCATACTCGAGTACGACATTGAAAGGAAAAATTGGAGTCGGTATGGATTGAATTTGGATAATTATAACTCTAAATTAATTACATAATAACCTTATTTAAAAAAATAATTAGATAAATCATCAAATAAAAACGTGACTAATGCTCAAAAATTCAAAATACATAACTTTGATATCTTATCATTTATGTCAATAAAATTACTTATTAAAATAACTTCAAAAATAAAATAAAATTATTTTTTAAGCAATTTCCATAAGCGTTTTAAGTAAACTAATATAAGTATAAATATCTGCATAAATATATGTGTATTTAATTTCCTCTCTCTACGTTTATATATAATTTATCATATTATTAATTTTGTATAGTTTTGTACTGCAATTTCAACTTCATACAAATTAAAAATTCAATAAAAAATTAATCAAATGTCATATGTTAGGATATACTCGTGGATTCATAGTTTTTATACAGTATGGGGGGTCCTCAGACTCTACCTATAAACTTAATTACAACAAGTTTTTTTCACCTTTTTCAAACTTTGAACCTGTGACTAGGTCCTTAAGTCAACAGATTCATAGAAATTGGTACCAATTTAGACGAACTCGTCGTAGCTCAGTTTGAAGGTGGAGTCTGAGGACCTTCTATTGTATAAAAGCTAAGGGTCTACGAGTATATCCTAACATTAAAAGGACACCTTTTTATAAGGGCTATCTACGTGGGTCCGTAGCTTGTATACAATGAGAGGTTCTCAGACTCCACCTCCAAACTGAACTACGACAAGTTTTTTTCGTCTTCTCCAAGCTTCGAACCTGTGACAAGGTCCTTAATTCAACAGATTTGTAGAAATTGGTACGAACTGAAGATTTTTTATATGAATAATATATTTAAAGAATTTTTTAGATAATTAATTAATTATCTTAAAATATTATTTAATTAATTTATTATCTAAAAATATTCTCTAAATATGGTCTATATATTATATGTAAAAAAAATTAATTAAATAATAAATTATGTTAAATTAATATATATTTTTTAAATAAGATATTAGTAACTTAAAAGACCGAATAAAAAATACTAAAAATAAAGTGATATTATTAAAATAAATAACACGTTTTAAAATCCAAAAACAGTTATTAGTAAATAAGTAGATTTTTATTCATTTTGTGTAATTTTGATACCTATTGGGTTAGACATTTCGCCTCTTGCCGTGCCTGTAGAGACCTGCTATGTAGTAGGACTTTTCTTTCACGAGTAAGCCACGATCACTTAATTCAATTATATGTGTAATTTTTTTTATTAGGAGTGAATATAGTCCGATTCAATTTGAATTTTATATATTTAAAATAAATTAGACTGATAATTTATAAGTATCAGAATAAATTGGATCAGATTATTAAAAACATATAATTTAATCAAGTTAAAATTATTTAAATTAATAAAATTATTTATATTTTCATGAATTGAAATTGTGACTTATTAATTTAAATATTTATTACTAATATTTCAACCTAAATTCAAGTATTAACTTACTTAATATTAGTTTTATTGTTTATTCTAGTATAAAAATAGAAATTTCAAGTTTACAATTATAGATGAGAAAAATTAAACAACAATATACATAGATTTTACTGTTATTAATGTTTGATTAAGTTAATATTTATGAAAAATTATTGTATCGATAATATTTGATTATTTTAAGTTGTGTCAATATGATCACTCTTAATTAATATAGTTAAAAATTTTAAAAAATGATTCTCTATTTGGAAAATTATTGTTTATTCTCTATTTGTTTTCAAATACGCGTCAAATATGCATTAAAGGTAATACGTGATATATGTTTAGTGCGTATCGGAACATTTTTAAATATTAATTTCTACGATTCATTTTGATTACCCTTTATTCTTTAAAACGACTTTCTTTGTGAAACGCGGAACTTTCTACCAATTATATATAATAATAACAATAACATTAACAATAATAATAATAATAAAACAGCTTACAAAAATAAAAAGTAAACAAAAAATAAAGAAGATACTCTAAAGTTTTACCATCAAAATAAGCATATTCTAAAAACCGGTGGATATTCGGTTTTTTTAAATAATATTTGATATAATTTAAATATATAACTTAAAATAAAATAAATAAATATTACTATTAAACTATTAAAAAAATTAAATATTCGTATTAATTATCAGTTTAAGTTACAGGATATGAGTCATTTACTTATTTGTAATTATCTTTAAACTTTAATAATTTATTTTATATTATATTCTATGTTAATTCTATTCATAAAAGTAATATTTTAACACTTAAATTAATAATATATAAATTTAATTTACTAAATTAAAATATTCGTACTTATTTTGAGTTTATAATTTACATCCTAAAAATAGAGTTAATGAGAACAAGATATTAAGCGCTTAATGGTATGAAACATAATTATTTAAAAAATTAAGGAGTTAATTATAGTACTTATATTATTGGATTCGTTACTTTAATATAATTATAATTTTATTTTAGTTACTATTTTTTTTTATTTTTTATATGATATTTTAATATACTCATATTTAATAAAATATATAATTTAAAACAATTTTTTTATTTTATTGATATTTTTTATACATGTATAATACATGTAAAATTTAAAGAAATAAATTTGTAATATTTTTTAATATATTTTTCACTAAAACATTAATAACATTTTTTTTATCTTTGAATTATTAAATACATATTTAATAAATATTTTTAACTCATTTTAAGTTATCTTTAATTTCTTTTCTTTGTCTACGTACATCCTGGAATTTAACAACAAATTCATGAACATACAATTCGAAGGTCGTCATATACATTTTTCTTTTAACAATGATGAACAGAAAAGAAGAAAAGAAATAAAGCATCGAGAATCTCATCGGACCTTTCCGAATTCAGTGCTTGTAACAGTAGTGGAATTCAAACATTAAAAAATAATACTAATTATTTTTTAATTATTTTTATTTTTAATTAAAAGATTTTATATGTATATCATTTTAATAAAAATAGATTTAAATTATTAAATTTTACTTATATATTGAATATTAAAAATTAAAAATTTAAATTTTATGTATTAATTTTTTTATAATTTTATTAATTTATATATATAATTTATTTATTAAAAATTAAGATAATATAAGTACTCCGCCAGCTGCTTGGTAAAGACAAGACACCATAAAAGTAGCAAAAAAATATAAGATATCATAAACAAAATGGTAAGTTTATTATCACAATTGATTTTATTATTTTTATAATTTATTTGTTATTAAATTTAAAAATTAACAAAAATATTTATTTTATATTAATTAAAATTTATTTGAGATAATTTTAATAATTTTAAATTTGATAATAAATATATTATAAAAACAATAAAATAAACTGTGTTAAGAATTACATGGTCAACAAAATTCTATATAATAATATTAATGAAAAAATCATTAACACAAAATTGAATTTTAATATTAAAAATAATTAATAATATTTTTTCAATATAAATTATTATTACCATAAAAATAACTTTTAATGATAATTTTATTATTAAAATTATCTCAAATATATTATAAAAACAATAAAATAGACTGCTTGTTAAGACAAGACACGGTCATAAAAGTATATAAAAATATTAATATATCATTAACACAAAATGGTAATTTTATTATCACAAATAATTAATAATATTTTTTCAATATAAATTATTATTACCATAAAAATAACTTTTAATGATAATTTTATTATTAAAATTATCTCAAATATATTATAAAAACAATAAAATAGACTGTGTTAAGAATTACACGGTCAACAAAATTCTATATAATAATATTAATGAAAAAATCATTAACACAAAATTGAATTTTAATATTAAAAATAATTAATAATATTTTTTCAATATAAATTATTATTACCATAAAAATAACTTTTAATGATAATTTTATTATTAAAATTATCTCAAATATATTATAAAAATAATAAAATAGACTGTGTTAAAAATTAGATGGTCAACAAAATTCTATATAATAATATTAATGAAAAAATCATTGACACAAAATTGAATTTTAATATTAAAAATAGTTAATAATATTGTTTCAATATAAATTATTATTACCATAAAAATGACAATTTTATTTATCACTAATGTGTAATTAATATTAAGAATAAAATAACTATTTAATATATTATTATTATAATAATAATAAAAATTAGAATGATAATATTATTACCCTTAAAAATATCAATTAAAAGATGATATCTTTACTGGAATAATGTTAGAATTATTTAAATTACTAAGTATATTTATATTTATATTAATTATGATACGATAAATGTTTAAATTTTTTAAAAAAATGAATAATTTTTTAGAAAAATTATAAAAATAATATTTTTAAAACTTTTAATTATAAAAACAAATTTTTTTATGTATACCTCATATATTTTACCATTAGAAAAAATATTACACATTATTTGATTTTGAATATATTTTAATGAAACGTTATTTAAATTAAATTACAATTATTTAAATTTGTTTAATATTAAACGTCATTAAATTTAATCTCATTTGATATTATTGAAGTATTATTTTATTATTATAAGTTTTAAGAATATTATTTTTTATATATATTTTTTCATTTCTAAAATTATGTAATTACTTATAACATTATAATTAATATATATGTAAATTTAGATTTATGATATAAATCTTAATTTTCGTTCCCAAATTATCCGATTAATTAATTGAAATTAATATCATGAAATAGTAAAATAAAATTAAAAAATGAAAAACTTGAATGGATGGATCAGGTAATTCTCCAAAGCGGGATATGTAGTGTCTATTCAATCTTCAAAGTTATCATTGATCATCATTATTATGTAATACATTCGTCTATGACATTTTACATTATTAGGCGTTATCTTTTTTTCATAATGAGGCCTCATAGATGATGATATAAAGCGATATCTGATACTTTTTTGACAAGTGGAATTCATATTGGCAATCTAAGTGCGATTCTGTCAATTTAGTCTTAAGGATACTTGTCTTGATTTTATTCAACATGCTATTCAACTAGATACTTAATTCAAGAGGGGAAAAAACTATATGTTTAATTTTTGTTGTTGCTGTTGTTTTTTAATTAATAAGCTTTATTATTTATTAAAAATGTGTTAATAATTTATTAATCATATCAACTGGTTTTAAATAATTAAATATTTTATTAAAATACACTAACGTTATGTTTAGTGAAATATATTATATATATATTATGTATAATTATATTATATTAATCTATACGATGTTTAATGATAAATAATCATATTATTTTTATACGGTAGAATATTTTTTATTTATTATATAAAAATTATAAATTATGATATTTAATATTATGTAATAAATATTTTTTTAAATAAAGGTGTATTAAATTAATAAAATATAATAATACAAGTTTATTAAGTGAATTTATAGCATTTGACATTCAATTTACAATGATAATATTAGTGATATCCGATATATTTACATTCAAATATGTAAATAATAAAATTGTGGGTGTAAACAATGGTAATTAAATATTTTGTCAATTTCTAACTAACATGTGACTAAAACCAAACTGTATACATATTTAGAAATAGATAAGAGATGAGTGGGATAATTATGTTAATAATAATAATTATCTCGCATAGATTTTGAATAAATTTTAAAAAATAAGTATGATTATGAACATTTAACGATGCATCTATTTTAATTATGTTTTTTATTTTTAATATTTATTCAAAAATGTATTGAAATAAAAAAATTAAAACAATTAAGTTTAAATTTTTCTTTTCTATAAACCAATATTTCTTTTGGTTTATTATTTAATTATTTAATAGTATATATAACTTATAACTTTCACCCAAACTCGTTGGTAAATGAGAGTACTTATTTACAAAGGATCGTGCGTTTGGATTTTGATAGAGACAAACTTGTCCAACGTACTCTTCTCAATACAAACATAGATCATATTCTTAAAAAAAAGAAAAAAGAATGACCTAAATTATATAGACGCAATTACAATATTATTATTTTTTATATACATTTTTAGCTCAAAAAAATGTTTCATGTAAACTTAAATCAAAGGATGATCCTATCCCACTAAACATAGATGAAACACTTTTTTCTTTTTTCCTTTTTTGTCTTTTTTCTTTTCTTTTTACTATCAACAGGAAAAAAGAAAAAAAAAAGCCATGGATAAGTTCATTGAACCTTTCAGATATACAGTGTTCTTGGTAAGACATCATAAACGCAATTAATGGAATTTGAAGTCCAAAGAAGCTGGCCGAAAAGTAAGGATATATACTATTTATGTGTCATTTCAACATTCAAAGTTCCAACTAGGTTGTTCCATGCATACATCATATTTCTTGTGTAATACATCCATCCATGCATGGCATTTATATTATGGCGCAAAAGATTATATTTGTAAGGAAAGAAAAATTAAATGAAAACTCAGGTAAGAATTTATTTAATTGAAGAAGAAGATCAAAGTCCAAATTTAAAACCCTTAGAAGATAAACAAGTTGTGGATTAATTTCAAACTGATAGGATACGGAATATTAACAATCAATAATAATTAAAATAAATTAAACATTAAAGTTAATAACAATAATTTTTTTTGACGGAAGAAATATCAAATGTGACTTTTTTTTAAATATAATTTTATTAGATTTTAATTAAAATTATACATAAAAATATTTTATACTCAAAATATGAACTTAACACTAAAGTTAAGAGGGAGACATGCTCTCCTAATTTCGGTTCAAATTTAAGTATTTCTAAATATTATAAAATTTAAACTAATTTTAATAGATTTATTTTATTTTTAATAATAATAAAAATTAATATATTTACAGCCATAAAATAATTAAAAATAATTTGTATCTATTCATATTCATATTTTGAATTGGATCCAACTTGTCACCCTTTTCAAAATTATGTTAAATCATCCCAAATATTTTAATTATTTTCATGTCTTCTCAAGTTTTGCTACTTCAATGATTAATTCGTAACAAATATTAAATCTTATTAGTTACTTTATAATTTTTTTTAAGACAATTCATAGTATATTTTATAATAATAACTATTATTAATTTTATCCTATAATTTATTTAAAATATTTATTTTTTTAACAATTAAGTAATAAATTATTAATATTTAAAATACTGATAATTATCTTAAAAGATTATTAAAATATTAATTATATGCTTAATTTTTTATATAATAATAATAATATTATATTTTTAATTAAAATAAGATTATATAGTAATTATTTTAATATTTTAATAAATTACTTGTAATGCATGCATTTATTATTAATAAATGTATAAGTCTGTGATGATTTATTTATAAAAAACCAATAATAAATATTTCGGTGTTCAGTAGGCAAACGATGCTGCCTTTCAAAAATTGAATTTGAAAAACATCTTATGCAACCCATTAATTTAAAGTGCTCAAGGATTTTATTTGATATCATAGAAGCATTGGCATCCATTAATGACACGAACATGGTGCAAAAAAAAAAAACATAAAAATCAAACACGTTTAACACGCCATTTGGAATATACTTATGCTTAGGGATGTAAATTTAGGTTGAAAGGGTAAAAACTGAATCGATTCAATAAGTTTAAATAAATTTTATCCAATTTTATTTAAATAATTTTAAGATTATACTTAGATTAAAACATTTATACTATGAAATCGGTTTGAATTACAAATTAAATTTAAATTTTATAAAATATATATATTTTTGAATATTGTACCATATTATTTTATAATTTTTTGTATAATTTAAAGTCAGATATTGAATTAAGTTGTTTTAAAATTTATAAAAATCAGACCTAAACTTTAAACTTATATTTAATTTAAAAAAATCATATAATCCAATGTAAAATATATATGGTTTAACGATAACTAATCAAATCAAACTTAATTTAAACTTATATTTTAAAAAATCATATTTAATCTGACTTAAAGTATACATAATCCAACAATATTTATGTCAGTCCAACCCAAATTCAAAAATTTAAACTTAAACTAACTTAACACGCATAAATTTAAGTATGCTCTATCAAAATTATATTTTTCCCAAACAAGAACTGAAATTTGCCTATTAAAGACTCTCAAGAAAAAAAGAGAGGGACGGTGTTGCAAAAGTACAAAATGATTTGTTCATAAAATAGTCCAATTTAAATATCAAAGTTTTAGCATTATATTAGTTGTGAATTAAGAAAAAAAAATGTGAACCTTACAAAATATATATATATATAATTAAAATATAATAAATAAGTTAAAATACAACATGATAAGTTATATAAGAAACAAAAATGTATTATTTAAAGGAGGATATTAATGATAAAAGTCATAAAAGATATATTATAGTATAATTTAGAAAATTTAGATAACCACTTATAATCTCTACAAACTTTACATGTTTATTCGTTTGATTCGACAAGAATTTGATAGAGTAAGATTTTGATTGAGGTTGTTGACATGTCTTTATTTTAAACTAGCTAGCAAGCCTCGTGTTACACGTTTTATTTTTTTTCTCTACTTTATGTCTTTGAGAGATTAAGAATAATAAAAACTAATAATTTTAAGAAGATATAAATTTTTTATCTTTAAGATTGTTTTAATATTTTATGAGTGAATGAGAGAATTTCTTAAAAAAATGTAGAGTTTTTATGAGGTGCATTATAAAGTGCTTGCATATTTAAGTTATGATATAGTAAAAAGCAAAAAGTTAATCAACTAATAAAAATGGTAACATTGTAACAATTATTATATATGATTTGTTAATTATTTATTATAATTAATTAGATTGTATATATTATTGAATAATATTATTTTTAATAAATTATAATAATAGTAAAAAAAAACGTTGTGGCGATATGCTACTAAAAAAATCATCAAATAATAATTTATCACCTAAAGATGGTCTTAGCTAGACAAATGTAGTTAATTTGTTAATGATTAGAAAAAAATAGTTAATTTGATAATACTCAAGCAAAATTTATAATATTATTAAAAATAATCCAATTGAAAAAAACAGACGAACAATGTTTTTTAAAAGAGATATTAAAGTTTTTTTTATTAAAGGAATGAAAATTATAGAATGAGATTCTAACTTGTGTCCATAAAAATGTGAAGTAATACTACCTAAAACACAAACCAATCTCAAACAAACAAATAAAATTAATTGAAAAAATAATTATTTAATTTTGATGCATAACTTCTTTATAAATAGAGTTTTACTTTTAATGTATATTTACATGGTATTTATATATTTTATATGTATTTAAAAATATGATGCTAATATATTTTTGAATGAAGGTAAACATTGGTTAAGTGATTATGATATAAGTATATAAAAGTTAATTAACCTTTATATGTGTCATTACAAATTCATCAATTATTGAAAAGTAGATTAGAAGTTTAAAACTTAAAAAAATATCAAAAATAAAACATGTGAATACACATAAGCGTAATTGTTTGAGTTTTTATATTTACAAACCTATCTAAGTTCATATTTTTGAGCTGTAATTGATTTAGAAAATATATATATCAACTCAAAAAATATGCACATATGTATTTATGTATCTTATTTTTGACATTTTTTGAAGTTTTGAATTTCTGGTCAACTTTTTAATAGTTAATAGACTTATAATATCCCATCTAAAAACTAGTAGATTTGTAATATCTTATCAAAAAATTAATAAATTTTTATACAATTTAGTTATAGTTAGTGAATTGCTCTTATTTTTCATCCTGCATTTATTTTCATAACGTATAAATATTTTTTAAGAGAATTAAAAATAAAATTAATTTAATTAAATCATATATAAAAATAGGATGGAAGAATAAATCATTATTACTTATATTAGCTCAAGGTTAGAGGTTAGGTATGTGACTAAAGGGATTTTGCAGGTTAAGAGCTAGAGTTGTTTTCTTTGAAACCTTCTTATGTGTCATTAAACCTATTACTATCAGGATAGTTCTAACACTTGTACTACCTAAGGGTTGGATTCTGAGACAAGTTTATGTCAATAATATTTTCTTAAATAGGAATCTTTTTGATGATATATTTAAGGTGCAATCACCTAGTTTTGAACAGGTTCATGGCCTAATTTGCAAGTTGATAAAATCACTTTATGACTTAAAACAAGTTTCTTGAGCTTGGTTTGTTAAGTTGAAAAGTGCCTTGCTTGAGTTGAATTTTGTTACTTCCTAATTAGACATTTTTTTTTGTTTATCTTAGACTGTACCGAAGTATATGTGATAGTATTGATTTGTGTCGATACCATCATCACATGGAGCTCTTCTTCACAAGTTGATGCCCTCATTTTCTCTCTAGCTACTTTAGGTTTTCCTTGAAAGATCTTTGTATCATTCACTAATTTTTTGAGTTGAAGGTAAATTATTCGAGGGATGTCTTGTGGCTTAACCAACAAAAATATATCAGTGAGTTGCTGCATAGATGTGATATGTTATCAACCAAGGATTGTTACACTACTATGACTATTGATAACAGCTTGAGTAAGCTTGATGATAACCCTCTCAAAGATGCTAGTATGTACAAAAGTGTGGCGGAATGCCTTCAATATTGTACATTGACATGCCTATATATTTCCTTCGGTATTAACAAATTGTGCCAATTAATGTCATGTCCATTAGATTGCAGTTAAGAGATTGCTTCATTATCTATAAGGAAACTTGCATCATGGCCTCACCTTATTGAGTTCTTCTACATTATCTCTCAATACATATTTGATACTAATCTTGATGATAGAAGATCCATAGGGGTTTATTGTTTCTTTTTGGGTCATAATCTCATCTCTTGGCATACTTCTAAGTAAAGAGTTGTTTCAAAGTATAGCATTGAGTTGAGTACCATGCCATGGGTGGTGTTACTGTTGAATTTTTCTAAATGCATTTTCTATTTTTAGAATTGTATCTTCCCATTGTTGCTCAACCAATGTTATATTGTAACAACCTTACTGCTCTTAGCCTTGCTAAGAATCCAGTACTGCAATCTCACATTAAACATATTGAATTTGATCATGCGTCATCAAGTGTTTCAAGACCAACAACTTATAGATATTCTCATAAAACCTTTGTCATCACTGATCCATTTCATTCTCTTAAAATCAAACTAATAATTATGCCCAAACCATTGATTTAATCGGGATCTATTAGGCTATAAACTGTGTATATTAGTTTGTTATATAACAGTATGTCTTATAGTTAATTAGTTACTATGAACTGTTTGCACTTACACGTATTTAAAGTTGCCATTGATGTGTATAGTCAGTTTGTGGTTAGGTTTGTTATAACTTGCTATAGCTCACTTCTTCCATCAGTCTAACTACTTCATTATCATTTGATAACATGCAACATCGGTTTCTCTTAGAACTTCAGTTGTTGTAGTTATTATTATTGAATCAAATTATCTTTAATAAATTATGATAATATCTACTTAAAAATTCATCAAACAAACTTACCACCTAGAGATGGTCTTGACTTGACAAATGTAACTGTTGTTGGAGTACAAAAGAGTATACAAGTTAATTTAGAAATAATTAATTTACAAAAATAGTCGCTTTGGTAATACCCATGTAAAATTTATAATATTATTAAAAATGATACAAATGGAAAAAAAAAATTAAGTTAATTGAAAAAAAGAATCGTTTGATTTTAATGCATAATTTTTTTATAAATAGAGTATTATTTTCAAACAACATTTATACATTATTTTATAACTTTAAAAAAATATTTTATACATACTCAAAATACGATATACATATTTATATTTTACAAAAAAAAACTTATTAAATAATTAAATCATGCAATTAAGAACATCAGATAAAAGAATTCATTCTTATACTAAGGACAAAAGAATAATCCAATTGATTCTATCCATTGAGCAAGCAAATCATGGTAAGAGGCTAATGATCATATTTGGGAGAAAGGTAGATATAATGTTATTAGAATGGGATATGTCATCCCATATATTCGTTTTTTTATTTATTTTTTGTATTTTAAAAGCTAGCTAATAGTACACATGCATCCAAGTGTCTGCAATCTTGTGATTAAGAGGCTAACCCCAGCCACCCAAAACCTCATAAGATAAGGTTTTTGGCCGACATCCCAAATAGTTAGCACTATCTTTTTCTCTTTTTTTTTGGGATAAGAAAATAATTTGCACTTTGTTATTAGATAAAGTGTCATAGTTTAGAAAAAAATCACCCGTCGTGTGTGCTCATCAATTGATCATTTAAATTATGGTTTGCGAAGGCAATTAGCATATATCAAATACTTCAATGGTTTTTTTTTTAATTTTAACAAAAGCAATATATAACATGCATTAACTCATTCAAATTCATCAACAATAATGGATTAGGAGATTAAAAAAACCTTAAAAATTAATAATAAAAATAATACTTAATAATATTAAATATTATTTAACATTAAATGAATATATTTAATCGTAATTTAATTTAAATAATATTCAAATGAACGATTTTTAAAATTATATTATATATTTGAATTTTTTTAATAATAAAAATACATAAATTTGATATAAAATATTAATTATTTTATCTAATTAATTCTTCCTCAAGAATATATATATGTTTTGAGAAACAAAAGAGAAGAAATATTGTAATGATAAATGATTTTTTTTCTTTTTTCTTTTTTATACATATACCCACCATATATGTTGATTTTAAAATGAGTGCAATTACGTGTCCTCTTTTTATTATTTTATTATATATACTATCAATAATATACAATAAATATATAAATGAATTTGGGTAAACTAAAAATGATCGTCCTCTCTCTCTCTCTCTCTCTATATATATATATATATATATATTAATTAAGCACCGGCCTGACATTCTCATCTGTTATTACGAACTATGATCCTCACAACAAATGTATTAAACTATCCAAAAAGATAATTCAGCAAAATTAGATTAATAAATTAGATTTTTTTTAGGTCCAGTTTGTTGAACTAGCTCGTGTGATGTTTATATTTTTTATATACAATTTAATAAAAGAAATTAATTAATTTGTGGGAATTGTTGTGAAATAAAAGATAAAATTTCTTTAGTTTTGATTTACATGAGAACAACATTGCAAATTTATTTAATAGAAGCTTGCTTTGGTTAGATCTTGCTCATAATTTGGCCGGTATAATTATTAACTTATTTCTATCTAGTACTTGTTTGGCCTAAATAACACTTTTTATTAATGGCCTAATATCACTCCACTAATTAATATGTTCGGAAAAACCAGACATTCATCTACTTTTTTTAATATAATAACTTTTTTTTAAAACATATTAATAACATTTTGTTAGTGGTTAATTATGTTGTGTATATTGGACATGGAGGGGAAAACCAAAAACATAATGTAATGTGTTCTTGTAATATTTGTTTACATTGTGTGGGTTAAATTTTTTTTTCAATTCAAATTTTCATGTTTTTAATATTATTAAAAAAATTAATTAATTTATTTATTTATATTTTTAAGAAAATTTAAAATTTTTATAAACATAAAAATAAGAATTAATAATTAATTTTAACTAAAAATAATAATTAATGTCATTTTCTAAGTTATAGCATCAATTGAAGACATGTTATATGATTTTTATTAATATTAATTGTTAATCTTATTTCACTTATTACATTTTTTTTACATTTTATAAAAATAAATTATCAATATACAAATATTCTAACACGTGTTTATGTTCTTATTGTAAGTAAGATTCTCTCAATAAAATAAATACACATTTATATGCATGTTTCAATAAAAAAATTCTGTTTTAATAGTTTTTGTAAAGATTAGTTGATTATGTGAATTAGCTTTTGATTTTGGTATTACTAGTCAAAATTTATGGTTCTTTTTCTTTAAAAAAAAGATGTTTTTGAACTGATAATAACAAAAAAGAAATCTAATATTGTAAATATCATGAGCGAGAATTTCCAAGAATGCTACAGTCGATATGATTGATAAAACCGGACGAGCATATAAACAAAATTATATTAATTTTGGATATATCAAGAAGAAATGCTTGTTTTTTTTATAAACATTTCTCTTACATATGCTCTTGGGATCGAGGTGTTGCAGTGAATCAATTCAAAATGTATCCCAAAAAAGATGAATCAACTTAAAAAAGACGCAAATCTCATAAAGGGAGTGAAAGCAGTACCAACCTTCAAAGGTCACAGTTTTGCTATTTGGTTAGTTTTCAAACGAGAATTATGTAAAAAGTTATTTTAAGATTCGTTTCAAATTTAGGCTTAAAAACAAAGTCGAGCTTATAATAATAAATTAAGGCTTATGTTAAGACTTTTAAGTTCCCAAGTGATTGAGATCTTAACCTTAATGGTTAATTTTTTAAATTGATTTGTGCATTACCCATAAAATCCAAACCCAAATTTTAAGAAATTAAAAAAAAAGGTAGAAACTCAAAGACAAAAAAAAAAGGACAATATGATAATCTTAAGAACAAACGTGATTAAATATTTTGTTAATATTCTTCGATCTTCTTTTCTTTTTTTTTCCTTTACTTCCTATAATTTTAAATTTTATCAGTTATTAAATTACAGTATTATAAGTCACATCATCCTTATATTTGATTATTTATATTTATATTTTTTCTTCACTCCAAATTAATATTTAAACAATAGAACCACAACTTATATTATTTATTTTGCATATTTATGTTTATATTATTTGTATTTTATCCTCCAAATGTTTTTTTTAAATTAAAGTTTTATGCCTACATTTCGGACCACCTCACTTAAGAAAAATGCCTCAATACTTAAAATAGAATTTTCCAACATTGCTGATGAGTGATTGACATATTGTACAAAATAGTGTTTGAACTGCACCTCCATGCTAAAGAAGAATCAGGTATTTCTATAATGCTTTAACATGTAGATAAAGAAATGAAAATAACGCCTTGATCAAATATTTCAATTGAAATACCGATAAATGGTATTTTCCGTAGAAATAATATTCTTACTTATTTTAAAGATCCTAAATACACGTGAAAGAGTTAGGAAATTGTTAAATACAAGATTATAGGTTTACATTCAATCCTAAACAAAAGGATTTGATTGAGTATCAAGGGGTCAACACCTTATGTTACTTTCGTCCGTCAATTAGGGGAAATTAGGGACGTGCATCTGTTTAAAATAGTTGAATTTCAGCTAATCTAACTCCACCCCATCATTTAATCGGATTGCAGAATTTCCATTTGATTTATGTTTCAGACAACAAATTTACCAACATGCATCATAAATATTACATGAAATAATATGAATTAGTGAATGAATAATACAGTGTATATGTACGAACCTTAAGGTTTACAGAACACAAGACCCTAACAATTCTAGGAATGAAAGGAAGTAGATTAAGACAAAACTGAAATCTGACCTTTATTCTTTGTTAAGCAGGTACTGCTTCAATGAGCTTTGAAAAGTAAAATTGTGTGGTGATTAAGCCTCTTTTCTTTATCTTCCATCCAGCCTTCTTCAAAGCTCTCTCAACATCTGCCTCTGCATGAAGATATGCTCTCGTCGCCTTAGAAGGTCCAGGGAACAACTCTCCTACCCTCTTTAATAGATCATAGTAAAATGTCTTTGGTGCAAAACTCAGAATCAATCGATTTTCGGCCAAAGAAACAAGGTGCCCAATCATTCCATCTGCCTTGCTCTGCGGGTAATGAATCAAAACATCAAGGCAGACAACTGTATCATACTTCCCATTCAAGCTCTCTAAATCATTCACCTCGAATTTCGGCATCACTACAGCCTCACCATCAGTATCTGATAGCAATTCTTTTGCCTGCTTAAAAAGTAAAAGGACACTCTTAACAAGAGTTACAAATGAGCAAAATCACATTCCAATTGGTTTCTTCGTTACACTGCATTGCAAGTAAATACCATTTCTCACAAGAACCTGCTAAAAGTTTCAACGGCAAATAAAAATGTTAGTTTGTCCCATATTTTAGTCTTAAACAAACACATTAATCCAAATGATTTCCTGACCAACATTTTCTTTGAAGAATTACAAATAAAGAAAGCTTTCTAATTCAAAGATAGCATGCCCAATTAGCAAAATCACTAGCTATTTTTCATTTGCAAGCAATGTTACTGGCTGTGTTAAACAGACTTTTTAGGACAACTGGACAAGGACTCTAGATGTCAAATAAATATGCATTAAAGACAGCTATTTTCTTCAATTTTATGCACATTTCCACCAATATGGAGGATTTAGAGTACCCACTGACATGTCAATGGGCACATAGTTTTTAAGCTTTTCTCCCTTGCGTCAAAGTCGAGCTTAATTTAACCTATGTTTACTCATACCATTTCATTAAGGAAAAGCTAAACAAATATCAATTTTTTTGAGTTTACCCAGTCTCGAACCGATCTTTTAATTGTGCGCACTCCCTTTATAACCTTTATCACCTCTATTGAGAGGTTGGGGGCAATATGCAAGTGATGGTACTACATTTGAGAAATGTTAATTGTACATAAAATTGCACACACTAATGCGTAAACACCATGAAATGCATGACAGTTGGCATGGTAAACTGCCTTTTAGGACAAATTGATTTTTGTGTAATTAGCATTCCTCTATCTCAATAGGGATATGGACACATAGGAAAACAGAGTCATCTTGACCATTAGTTTTTGAAAGTGTAAGAAGTGGGACGAAATTAACAACTAATAGGGGCATTTTCTCCATATTTTGACTCAACCAAAACCAGATTATCCTAAATCCCATGTCAAACAGAGTATGAGGTTTAAAAAGTTTGTTGATTAAATAGATATTCATTTGTTAGCCAAAAGTTAAAAAAAAAAAAAAAAAGTCAACCTGCTTTTCAGCCTCAGCAACCATAGCAGCAGAAATATCAGTAGCCAAGACAATAGCACCTTCTCTGGCTAAAGGAATAGACATTGACCCGGTTCCACACCCAGCGTCACAAACAGTCACACCTCTAAGCGATCCTTCCTCGGTCAACATCTTCAAAGCATTTTCTACAGTTTTGGAATGACCAACCCTAATGTCCCTCTGAACTCTGTTCACATCATCAGTATCTCCATATATCTTCTTCCACCTCTGAAAACCAGACTTGTTAAAGTACTCCCTGACCACCTCCTTATCTCCGCCGCCAACTTCTTCGGCTTGTAGCTTTCGCCGCCTCTCCGGATCGGTTAACGACAGAACCGCCGCTAGAGCCGCAACCGAACTGCCTCCAACGACGGCGATAGTTGTTCCGTCAATGTCGGTGGAGAGAGTGCCGAGTGATGGTGGAATGGCGGTTGGGGTTTGGTGTTTTAGGGATCTTGTAGTGGGTGGTAGAGAATTGAATCTGGGAAATGGGATTGGGTTTGGGCTCCGGATTGGGTTTAGTTTTGGGCTTGGGTTGTTGAATAGGCGGAAGGAGGAAGAGTGAGAAACTGGGGCGGAGTAGGCCATGTTTGAGGAGTAATGTAGTGGTACTGTCTCCGCCCGGCAAAAGAAAGGGGAGGAGTTTTGAGGGCGGTGGATTGATGACTTGGCTATTTTTTGAATGGTGATTGGCTTATCAGGTTATCTTTCGTGGATAGGATTAGATTGAGTTCATTTGAATTATTGTCGGTGGACCATAATATATGGCTATTTAATTATTTTAATCTCTTCCTACCAAAAATTATTACACCTAAATCAAGTTAACATTCAAATTTATCACAAATATTAATGTTACGTGAAAAATATTTACTTTATTATTTTAATATTTTTATTTATACTACGCATAAATCGATAAATTTTATTTTATTAACTGCATTCCGATAAATTCACGTGATTTAAATATTTAGATTAAAATAATAATTTTTAAATAAATAAGTGATGAAAAATATTTTAATAATAAAAATTATTAAAAATAATAAAATTATTTTTTTCAAATAACATTAATATCTAATTAAATATTTATTCTTAAATTTACACTAATTAAAATAAAGAGAAAAGGGCGGAAAATGGTAAAGAAAGAGAAAATATGTACATTTTGCATCTTATTACTTATCTCTCTCGTGATATTGACGTGTATAATCGTACATAATAATCAATAATTCTTCTTAGTTTTATATCCCGTACAACTTTTAAAAAAAATTGTTAAAATTAGATATAATTTATTCATGTTTATCATATTTTATGATATATAAAATCGAAAGAATTCTATTCAATTATAATTAAATTATTAGATATATAATTATAATTAAATAATTATTTATTTAATAAATATATCATAAATTTAATTTTTTTTATTGATTATTTTGTTTTCTTATAATAAATGAACTCTAAATACTTATTTAACATAATTTTATTTTTTTTATGCATTTTTGTTTTAATAAAATAATAAAATAATAAAAATAATATCTATGATTCGAAATAGAAATCAAAATATCGTGTATACTTTTTTTAACTAGTTATATATTATGTTGTGTTAATAAGTTTAAATAATTTTTAAATTTTATAAATTAATTAAATTAAAATTAGTAAAATATTAGACGTAATTTAATTTTTCTATTCAATTTGATTTATCAATTTCTACATCACTAATTTTAGAGTACCTCTAAATCAATTTTTCAAATATATTACATACTTTCCAAGTTTTCAAATCTTATTTTTAATATATAGATGTGTAAACGAAATGGGCAAAATTCTTTTTTCTTGCATGTATGACAATATTTCGATACCACCCTTTATAGGTCTCATGGTTAGATAAGTTTATATTAAATTAGAAATAGTTATTAGGATAGTTTTATAATTTAAAGGATAAAGATCAGTTTTCAATTTATTTTATTTATTAGTGGATAAATTTTTGTTAGATATTTATTAGAATTTTTTTTAAAATTTGTACAAATTTTCTAAAAAAATTGTAAAAATTACCGACAAATAAAAAATTATCAAAACTTCATATAAATAATTTTTTTTGAACTTCTAATTATTTAAAAATTTAAAACATAAAATTATATGAAAATTTTAAATATAGAAAAATTACTAATTATTTATAAAATTAATTTTTTTACAAATTTTTTGATATTTTAAAATTGTTATAGAATTATATAATTACCCATAAGTTCTAACAAAAAATTAAAATTTTCAATATTAAAAAATAGATACAAATTTTATTTTAATAAAATATTTCAAACTTTATTCAAATAGAAATTTCAAAATGAATAAAAAAAACTTAAAAATATTGACATTTTATCGAAATTTCTAAAACTATAAAATTATCCAAATATTTACAAATATAAAATTTTCCTTTATTTTGAAAATATAAATTCTACAAATTCGTAACAGTAAAGTATTTTCCAAAGTTTGTAAAACAACAAAATTATTAAAAATTTGTTAAAACAATTCCAAAATTTCTTTTAAAAATATATTGAAATAGAAAAATTTCAAAAATATAAAAGTTTCCAAAAGTTTCTTAAAACATATATGTCACTTAAATTTGTAAAAACAATTTTTTTCTTCTAAATTTTCAAAAAATATTAAAAACAAGTTATTTGCACGTGAATTATTACACTTTCGTTTTTCATCTTTGATTATTTATACAACATGGTTAAAATTTATGTGATATAATCTTAAATAAATAAATAATATAAATTAACCATTGAGTTTTGATTTAATTAGAACATACAAATATAAATTTTTTATATTTTCTAAAAATATATACTTCTACAAATTTCTTAAAATAATTTTTTTCAAAAATATAAAACATATATTTTTCATAAATTTCTAAAAATAGAATGTTTTCCAAAATTTCAAAAAATATAAAGTCAGTTTTGCTTAAAAATTTCATTTTTTTCTTTTTAGTATAAAGGTCTTCCAAGTTAATCTTGAAATTTTGTTTTTGAGGGATGTTATTTAATCCCACGACGCAAACAAAGTATTTGTTTTTTGGTATTGTTTTTGGTTTTTCTAGAATAGATAAATCATAAAAAGTTATTTATTATTGCCAAACGCAGCTGAAGATATACAAAATAAAATTAGGTTAGTGTCATAAATATTAAAGGAAAAAGAAAAAGAGACGTAAAGTATATCTATATACGATATGAATCGTTTGTAAGCTTTAATCAAACAGTGTTTTATTTAAAGAGATTACCATATACTCAAATTTATTATATTCTTTTAACTCACTTTAGATTTTCCATTATACACATGCAAATTAATTTGTAAACATAATTTATAATATATTTTTCTCTTACTCTCCCGCTATTTTTTTGTTAGAATAAATGTGTTAAAAACAACATAAAAATAAATACAACCTAAATTTTTTTTATCTCAAAACTTCACTGCATTGATTAAGTCCGAAATGTTACATTTCTCAAATATTTATTACTCGAAAAACTTTAAAAATAATTTTGTATATTTTTCTTTGGTTTGCTACCAAGAATAGTTTATGAATTGTTGAGTTATGTTCTAAAATTGACGATTATTGTTCTTTATTTATAGTTGAAAAAATATGTATAATATTCATATAATTATGAAAATAACAATCATAAAATAACAGACACATAATTATGAAAATAACGATTATAAAACATAATTATGAAAATAACGGAAAAGAACTTCGTCTTCTTGTAACATATAAGCTATCAAAGAGGAGTTTTTTCCTTGAGGAGTTCTCTCTTTGATAGTAATCTATAATTTTGCCTTTTTTCTTTATCATTTTTTTTCTTCATTTGTTTTATATTTGATTCTATTTATTTGATAGCATATTTTCCTAATTTTTATGTTTATTCATTTCCTTTTATTTTTTTTATATTATTTTATGTTATTATTCTTCTTATTTTTCGTATGTTTTTTATACGTAAATTTGTTGTTTTGTTTGTTTTCGTTTTACTTTTCTTGTGTTCTTTTATGTTATTTTTCTTCTTATTTCTCATATGTTTTAGATATGTAATTTTGTTGTTTGTATCTTGATAGGGTTTAAAATGTATTGTTGATGCACTTCCTGCGAAATAATTTTGATAGATGTTTGTTCAAAAGCTTAATAAATGCCATTCAAAAAGGTTTGAAACTGAAGACATATCTCATCTAGTAATCAAATAATATTGATACAAGATATTTTAATTTTGTATCATTCTAATAGTGACTTTCTGTATCCTCTAGTTAAACTTTTTTATTGTTCTTTCCTTCCATCATGCTGGAAGTGGATGGTTGATTATTATTGTTTAATGCTCTTGTATGTCATTGATATGAACGATGTTCCTCTTCGGTCTTTAAAAAAGAAAACAATTCTACCTTCCAATATAAGAAAGTAAAAAAGAGGTTTTTAAACCTTGCACTCATGTAAGACTTTGGTCAAACACTTAGCTTTCATGAATAGATATTGATAAAGATATAAGCTGCGTATGGGGTTAATAATCGATTTTAAAACTTAAATTTGTAGCAGAGACGGATATGCGGTTTATGCTAATAGAGTGGATAAGGATGCCATTGAAGTTAGAGAAAACAAAGCTATATTTTAGGCATAATTCTTGTTATTTGTTAAAAAACCTGTGAGGAAAAGGATAAACAATAAATTTTAAAATTTGTTTGATTTTTTATTTTTATTTTTAATGATCCAATGGATAAAAATTAACATAATGGTATATAGTTCAATGTTAAAAATGAGATGAAATTGATTGATGATATAAAATATATAAATACAATAATTTAATGATATATTTATATGTATATATTATATACTTTTATAAAAATATTTATGTATAAAATATTTCAATTTTATGTATAAGTTAATAAGTATTAGATTTTTTTTATTATAAAATATAAAAATTTCATTAAATTTAGAAATAATATACAATAAATACCACATTCAATTTTTCTAGATGCATCAAGATATCAAATTAACAACTAAAACTAGTTAAGAGCAAGACATCCAAAAGATACATGATAAATTCATTCTCATTCTTTGTCACTTTAATGTTTAGCCATAAAAAATGATACACTAACATAATTCTAAAAAGTATGAAAATATGATACCCAATTGCTATCATCTCTATAAAAAACTCAAAATTCTTCTTAAAAATATTTCTTGTGATCTATGATTTCTTGAAAAGACATATTTTAAAATTTTTAAATCTAACGTAATATATGTATTTTGATAAAATTTTATAGATATTAGAGTTAAAAAAATATATAACATTCTTTATAATATTTAATCTGATTTTCATATAATTGAATATAACAAAATAAAGATTTAAAATCATAAATAATAAATAACTTAGGAATAAGGATAAATAGAAAGACAAGGAAGATAGCTTTTACAAGAGGAGATTCCCACTTTAGTAAAAGAAGCTCACAATCAAAGAACAAAAAAGAAGATAGGAATAATAGGGAAAGAAGAGAGAAAAAAAATTGAGAGAAAATTATCTCTCTAATTTCTCTCTAAATTTTTGAGTGTTATACTTGAATGGGTAAAAGTATTTTTTGTGAGAAAGATAGGAATAAGAAAAATACATATTTAATTTATACAAAAAAAAAAATCAAGGAAGTCTTCGTAAAGATGTGAAATTTAAGAAGTTTTTTAAGTTTAAATAAAAATCATTTAAAAAAAGTTTAATCAAATTTTTTTAAAAAAGACACGAAATTCAAGAGAAATAAAATATTATTTTAAAATTTATAAAAAAATAAAAATTAAATAATATTAAAGGTAGTATAATTAAATAAAATTTAATAATAAATATTTTAAATTAATCATAATTTGTTTTCATTTAATATAAAATAATGATATTAACTTTTTAATAACAAAATATATAAATAAATATTATTTTTATAATTATAAATTTTAACATATTTTTATTATTATTTTATAATTTTATAATTATAATATAAATTATTATCAATATAATAATATTTTATGCACTTGTTTAAGCAGTTTTAAAAAGAAACAATTAAAAAAACAAATTAATTACACTGAGGAAACAAACCCAAATCCAAATGGAAAAATAATTAAAAGGGAATATAGAATTGATAATAAACATTTTAAATAAAAAGAATAATATTAATTTATCACTAATATTTTTTTTATTATTAAATTATAAATTATAAATATTAAATCTTAAACTTTAATTTATAAACTCTAACCGGTAAATCTTAAATTATAAACTTAAAATTTAAATTTTAAGAATTAAATTTTAAGTTAATTTAAATTTAAATATTTTTAATATATATATATATATATATATTTAAATTATGTATTTTTATTATTAAATATATTAGTTTTATTATTATTATTTATTAAATATATATATATATATATATATATTTTATTAAGTATAAATATCCATTTATTCGCGAAGAGTTGACATAATACATTATAAATTTTTGAATTTTAATTTTCTTAATTTTTTTAATTGTTTACAGAAAAGTAGTACGAAAAACAGGAGAGAGTATCTCTGAAATCTGAATTCTCAATCTGAGTGATGGATTGATTGGGGGGTCGAGTTTCAAACTTCAAAGTTTTTATCTTTATACTTATTTTATCCACAGCTCAACAATTGTCTCTTTGTAGTTTGTACACACACTCAACTCCTCTCCTCTCCTCTCTCCTAAAAATGTACAAGTCCATTTATTTCAAAAGACAAGTTACAACACTCCACCTCTCTCTGTCTCTCTTTCTTTAATTTCACCCCTATTGCTGCTATTCTATTCTCTCTCCATAAGAGTCTACTGCCGGCGGGGATCTGTATCGCCGGAATTTCGCTCTCCATTGCAGGAACATCCTTTTCCCCGATTTAAGTCTGAAAAGTTTGCTACCCAGAAACGAAAATGATATGTAAGAGCAGAAATTATAATTCTTTCTCTTGCCTTCCTCAGATCCTCCTCTGTTTTCTAATTCTGTTTATGAATATTTTTTCTCGACTCAAAATGTGTTTTCGTTGCTCTGTTTCTCTTCAGTTTTATTAGCGAGAAAATTGATCTCACTAAAGGTGCGAAATTTGAAGACGAGGAATGAGTTATGGTGGTGTGTCTCTTTTTTTTTGTACATCTCTAGTTGGTAGGTTGTGGTTTGTGATCTGTGGTATGTATGACTACTTGTGGGCTACATTTTGAATTTTTATTTGTTTGAAATTATTTTTGTACGTTCAAGGTTTGAACCACTTGCTTGTTCCTCTTGATCCCTTGCTATTTCTTTCCTTTTCTGATTCATTTGTCGTCTGATTTGGTGGTTGGTGAAATGATCACGGAATAAAGAAAACTTTTTTATTAATTTTCTCGGCACCCAAATAGGACTACCGAGTTTGGTGGTTGGTAGGTAACCAACTAACCATGCGGTTTCTTTTCATTTCTGTGAAACTAAACTCTTTCATGGACTCTGGTTCTGTGGAATGGAAAAATTAACTAAAAATAAGAAGGAGAATTTTTTTTTTCCTTTAGTGGTACAGTCTGATGGATTAACGTTAATTAGTGTTTTCTGAAGCACTAATTTCTAAGTTTATGGATGAATTTTCTGCTTTGAATTTTATATTTACAAGTTACTTATGGAATGTGTCGGTTGCATTACTGTTTAACTATGTTTTTATCATTTTTTTCTCAGATGATGAAGAGCCATGTATTCTAGACAAAATTTGGGAGTTATAAAGATTGAATTTTTATACCTTCTTTGAGAATTTTCAGTTTCACATCTGAAAAAAATGCCATCCGAACTAATTGATCAAAAGGGTGTAAGTGTAACTGCCCGTTCCAGCTTCTTTGGAGAAATGTGTTCTGTTTCGGAGGTGCTTATTCCTTAATGCATTCGAACTTTTTTTAGTTTTTGGCATTTTATCAACCATGGGAAAACTATTTTTCATTTGATTTCAAGTTTCCTGATTCCTTTTATGTAATGATTTTAGTCCTTCTGGTTTTGCTTATCAATCATCGTCTTATAATTGCTCTAAACTTTCACTGGACAGGGAACGGTTTGGAACCCAAAATTTGAATCTGAATACCAAAGTAAGCATCATTTAGTTTTTAAATTTCCTAAATCGGTCCGTCATTGTGTCTCATTTAGTTAATTCTAGATCAAAAGTGGTTCTTTTTTTAGATCCTAATGGAATCATTAACTAAGATCTCCTTGTTTTAATTGCTTGAAGTTATAATGCATTACCTTATATGTGGTTGGATATAGATTTTAGAACTATTACACCCAAGACTATTTGGTTCGACATCAATTTCTAGTGTTTTGCCCTTGATCATCGTACCATGCATGATGTCTGGCAGTTTTAACCAAGAAATAGGAGTTCCTTTTGCTACTTAAAGAAATAGTTGGATATTCCGGTTTTGCCAAGAAGAGAGACACATTGCGATGAATCTTGATTGGAAGGGCTGGTAAATTTGTGCTGATCTTGTCCATCTTAATTGGCAATTAGTCTTATTATGAAATACAAGATATTTCTAGTAGAGTATGCCACTGCATAACTAACTTTTTAGGAACTTTGAAAATTAATTTTATTTCCTCTTCTTTTTAGATAATAAGTGTCAAGTGTTGGTTTTTTGGATGAGTTTCCATGGCCATGGGACTATTCAAGAGGTAGCAATAAATAGAAGGGAAAGGTTCTCTTATGAATGGTTTGGCCCGGGCCTGACAGTAGTTAGCTTTACTGTATTATCCTTGTATGTCGACTTGATTCTTTGGAGAGTGTTCGGTGATATATTTTTGGAATGTTTAATTATTAAATTTCCCAAAATTGCAGTCATTTTATCAATCTTCTTCCTTTTCAGGGAAGATATTTTGGCTTTGTGGTAATATTTTGCCATGGACCTCTGTGCATAATATTACATGTGACAGTGTCCTTTTCTTCAATGCACATTGTAGTCCATCCTTATTTGACACCCTCGTTATTTTTCAACTGCCAGATATTTAGATATGGAGTTTGGTTAGGTTTCCTATTTGTAACTACAACTTAGTATTATAACAAGTTGAGATTATTTGAAGGAAAACATTTACTGTACTCTTGTCTGAATGTGGTCCTTCAGGGAAAATGCATGGATTGGCAGCAATGCCTCACAGTACATTGGGTTCTTCATTACCTGTCGAGAAATCTTTACCAATCACAGCATGTTCTGTAAGTTGCTTGGAAGTGCCACCAACAAACATGGCTTGGGAGCAAATGGAAAGACAACCAATTGGCAGCATCTCCAAGGCTCCATGGAAACCTTTGGATCACTCTTTTAAACAGGGGTCTGATCTGCCTAAGAAGCCGGGATCTTTTAGCATTAATGGAAGTAAAAGTCTCATGAATGGGATGCTACATGAAGTCAGTCTCTTCTCAAGCTCATTGTCTGAAATGTTTAATAGGAAGTGTGAGGTTCCTTCACTATATCTGGAAAAATTATTGTTAGCAAGCTTTGTTAATCTTAACTGTTTTGGTTGATTTTACATTTTATAGTTGCGTTGAGAGTTATGTTAAGGCTAATTATTTTACTATTCCTTGACCTCATCCACACATATATCTTTAAAAAAAATTTGAACTGTTAAAATTTCACAAATAAGTCATGAATTGACAAATAACATGCAAGTTTGTGATTTCTTGAAGATAATTTGAGTAAAATATTAACTAATTAAGTGATCTAATGAGTTCAATTATTAACACCTACGTGATGTGGCAAATAAAAAATCACAAATTTGTTTTTCACTTGCCATTTTTGTGATTTTTACATTTGCTTGTATTCTAAATAATTGAGGTTTAGCTCCATTTTATTCACTTATCCGAGTCTATTTATTATCTTATTGATGTTAGTTTTTCTTATTATTTTGCAGTGAGGTTATCAGGAAACGATGTCAAATCCAATCAGCTTCCTAGTACGTTTGTTTCACACAAGGAGGAAGAACATTTTAAATCTCTCAAAGAAATTGAGGCAGAAACTATTGGGAATCTCCTTCCTGAAGAAGATGATCTTTTTTCAGGTGTGACTGATGAGCTTCGAGGTAACGCTCATGCTAATGGAAAATATGGTGAAGAGTTTGAAGAATTTGATCTGTTTAGCAGTGTTGGCGGTATGGAGTTAGGAGATGATAATTTTTTGGTTGGAAATGGAAATTATGATTTGGTCCAGGGTTTTTCCGATGGAAAATGGGGTAGTAATTGGCCTAATGGCTCAATTTCTGGTGAACACCCTTCTAGAACACTTGTTGTTCGGAATATCGATAACAGCGTCAAAGATTCTGAACTGAAAGCACTTTTTGAGGTACTATCTCTCCTTTCCTTTTCAACTTATTCTTTTTGCTTTAGAGAACAGTCAATCTTGCTTGCCTTGCTTTTTAAATTGATAACTGTCTTTCCTGTTCTGTTAGCAATATGGAGATATTCAGGCTCTATCCACAGCCTGCAAGCATCGTGGATTTGTTATGATTACGTATTATGATCTACGGGCAGCGCAAAGTGCAATGAGAGCTCTTCATAATAAGCCCATGAAGCATAGGAAGCTTGACATGCATTATGCAATACCCAAGGTATTAAGCTTTTAGGAAATGTGATATACTAACAAATATTAACATACTATCCAATTAGGGAATTGGAGTTGAAAACTTTGCAGTTTCATTTCTCCCAACTTTTTTAAAATTATCATTTGTAATTATTGGAAAATAGTAAAAGTACAAATTTTTGACCTAAATAAAGTATGTGTACAGAAATTTTTATTTTTACCAAAATCACAAGTTCTAGAAAGCCTTCTAAAAATCCAAACGAGTGATGGAAGACCTTTTAGAATATTCAAAAAAGGGCAAAACTTGGTTCATTGGCTTTGACACCCAAAAAAAAGAGAAAAAAGAAAAAGTCTATTAGGCTTTAGTTAAATTCTTCAAAGTTCTAGAAAGCCTCCTAGAAATTTTGGAAGGTCTTCTAGAAATGCAAAAAGACATCGTGTTGTGTGCAATTTTTGGAAAAATTTGCAATGATCTGTAGAAACCCACGAACAGGTCTTAATACATAAAAGCAATGTGAGTCTAGCTTCTTCTGGATGAGCTAATAGGTAAAAGTGTCTGATAAACACCATTTAAGAATGTTCATTTTGGGTCTATACTAGCTTCATTTTCCATCAAGTTCCCTCATTTAATTTTTTTGATTTCCAATTGCAAAAATGTCAGGACAATCCTTCAGAAAAATATATTAATCAAGGAATTTTGGTAATATTCAACCTTGATTCTTCAGTGTCAAATAATGAGCTTCATCAAATATTTCGAAATTATGGTGATGTTAAAAAAGTAAGTGGTTAATTGTTTCTCTAAGATTCTTCTCTAGCTAAAAGAAGGATAATAGATTTTCAGTTTCATGGTTGTTCTTTTCTGTTTCTAGATCTGCGAAGCTCCTCACCAGCCTCATAACAAGCTTATAGAATTTTATGATGTTAGAGCTGCAGTAGCTGCTCTTCATGCATTGGATAAAAGCGAGATTGGTAAAAAGCAAGTCAAGCTAGAACTATCTCTTCCAGGAGGTGCAAGATGGAGGTATTTTATTTGTTCTCTTACTGATTTATTCTAGTTCTGTAAATAGATATATAACTATGAGATCTTGTGGATCTTATGTTCCTATACACTTTAAAATTCCAATTATTTATGAATCATTTTGAGATTTGTCGGCTGCAACTTCTGATGTATATTGCTTGTCTACTTCTACATGCTTTATCTGTACTTTTTATTTGTGTTGCTCAATTCTGATTTCTTTGAATTTCGTGTAATAAAATAATATTATTTTGCAGCTTGACGCAAATTCCTGATTTGAAGCTTGATGAACCCAATAGTTGTCATATCCCTGCTGGTAACTTGTCATCATCGCTTAGCGATATGATCTCCCAGTTGAAAAAGATTTTCATTGGTTTCTTTGTCTGTTGATAAAATATTTTCTTTCCTTAATAAAAACTCTTTTTTTTAATAAATTACTGCTTCTCCTGCAGCGATGGCATCCAACTGTGCGGTTAACTCATCTAACCAAGGTTTATATTCTGGAAAGTTATTCCCCATGAGCATACTTACTGAAAATGCTTTATCTAGACATAGTTCTAGCTTTCCAAATACATTTCCCTACCCGAAGGGAGTGGCATCATCTGGTGAACAATTTGGCTTCGAATCCAGGAACTCTATTAAAGATATAGAGTTTGGAAAGCAATGTATTCCTGGTTTCCATCCGCATTCTTTCCCTGAGCATCATGATATTCCACTCAACACCTTGAGTGCCCTCGGGAATGTGACCACTGCAGGTCTTGGAGTGTCAATAGTAGGCAACAGGAACAATCACAGAGTGAATGCAAATAGGCATCCGTTGGAGCTTAATGGAGGAGGTAAATTTGTTTTCTGTTTTGTGCCATAGGCTACTGAGATTTGCAATGTTCATTGCCCAAGTAAAACCATGTTTGATATGCGTAACTGCTCCGTTGCATAATATTTGCGTAAATTATGGAGTGTGCTATATTAGGTTAGGATTTCAGCTCCATACTGTTTGATGTCATAAAATCATGTGGTATATATGTATTAATTAATTGATGTTACTTTAATTCCTAAATTATATATTTAAATGAGTGGCACATATAAAAGTTTCAATCAATGTCCTATTTAAATGAGAAACTTATATTTATTTGTGCTTATCATGTTCTTAAATAACCTGATATTAGCCTTATTGTTATCATTGCATGATTTTAGTTTTTGGATCTCCTGCAAATGGGAGTTGCGGTGTTTGTGAGCATCATTACGTGTTGAACAAAACAAACTCATATCAGCATCCTTCTAGCTCCATGTTGTGGCAGAATTCACCATCATTTGTTAACAGCCTTAATTCACATTGCTTTCCCCAAATGCCTGGATTTCCTAGAGGACCATCTCATGTGCTGGGCTCTGCTTCAACTTTTTCACACCACATTGGAGCGGCTCCAGCTGTTAATCCCTCTCCGTGGGAAATACGTGCCTATTCAGGGGACCCTTCAGAAATGTCCAGTTCTATCCATGGTTCTCTCGGGAGTGTAGGGTTTGCTGGTACTCCCCAGTTGCATTCCTTGGATATTTCTTCTTGTAACATCATTTCTCAAGTTGGTCGAAATTGTATGGACACGACTACAAATCCCATGCAATGCTCTTCTCAGCATATTGGCCATATCTTTCCGGGGAGGAATGAAATGTTTTCAGTTCCTTTTGATTCTCTGAACGAATGCTCAAGAAATTCATTCCCCCGAAGAAATGAAGTGAATCTTAACAGTGCCAAACAATATGAACTTGATATAGACCGCATATTACACGGTAAAGACAGCCGGACCACGTTGATGATTAAAAACATTCCAAACAAGTATGTAATGTTTCTCCTTGCTCTATGATGTTTTATGACTCTTATTATGTGGAAGCAAATATTAAGGAATTGATAGATTGAACCCATTATTTGTGATTAGCTGCAAAAAACATTGCTTCTTGAATACCTAAGTGCTGTGACAGGCACCTCTAGACAGTGCTTGGACTACTAGTTGAGTATTTAAAAACCTTATTCAAGGGATTGAACCGAGAAAGAAACAACCTTTAACACACATGCGTGTAGCACTCTCTATATTCATGAATGTTTGTGCAGGTATACTTCAAAGATGCTTCTTGTTGCAATTGATGAGCGCTGTCGAGGAACATATGACTTTCTTTATTTGCCAATTGACTTCAAGGTAAATAAATTCTTGATGGATCATTATTTCGGATGAAAAAACATTATTTGTGTTTCTAAGTCATATTTTATCCTTTGACAGAACAAGTGTAATGTGGGGTATGCTTTTATCAACATGATTGATCCTCGTCAGATTGTTCCATTCTATCAGGTTTGACTAGGCAGCAATAATATCACATGACTGCTGTATTCTTCTTAGGCTTCTACTAGGGCAGAAAAAAAAATTATCTTAAAACAACAATGAACTTTTTACAGGCATTCAATGGAAAAAAGTGGGAGAAGTTTAACAGTGAAAAGGTGGCATGTCTTGCATATGCTCGTATTCAGGGGAAAGCTTCTCTTATCACTCATTTTCAGAATTCGAGCTTGATGAATGAGGATAAACGATGTCGCCCTATTCTGTTCCAGACAGATGGTCCTAATGCCGGCGACCCGGTAAAATATCAGAACATGACTTTACCTTTGTGTTCTTTGTTATATGTTACCCCTCCTACCTACATTGTACTGACTCAGTTTTATTTATAATAGGTTAACATGTTCAAATAGGGGCTTTTGTTTTAGAAATTGAGATATATAAAAGTCTAATAAGTACAAGAATGTTAAAAAGTGACAAAAAATTTCACATTTTTGACACGTCCTCTCCATTTTAAAATGGTCTAATATTTTCTAATGCACAATTTTGGATTTAAATTGTCTTTTAAAATGGTGAGCAGATGTTAAACACGAAATATTTATGCCAATTTTGTTACACTATTGTGTATTAAGGGTGTCGTGTTAGTCCACCAACTTTTTAAAATAGATCACTTAGGTCTAATAATTTTTTTAATGAAAGTTTAGGCTACTAGCTTCCAAAAAATGACAACACCGGTTCAAAAGAAAATTTTTATGTTTTTCTTCATTTTCTTATATTTAAAAAAAAATTATTTTGAAAAAGCATTTAAGCAAATATTCATGTTAAAACTTTCTTTAAAAGAATTTAAATTTTTAAAAACCTAAAATTTATCTATGTGGATTAAACTCTCTTTTTAAAACTAATAGACTAAACTGTAACTTTTCTAAAGCTATTGGACTAAACTGTCACAAAAAAACCATTAAATCTAAGTGTTCTAACTGTCATGCTTAATAGACCTGCCCAACATTTGTCTCTTGTATTAATTGGATTATTTTATCCCAATTTTTGAAACAACATGACTAAATATATACCCCTTGAAAATAAGGGACCAATGTGTCCATTTGGCTAAATCCAGTACCTCTGAAGGACTTTTAACCTTTACCTACCTAGTAGATTCCTTTCCTCTCCTTTTCCCTACTCTTCAAACTGCAGGTTGTTTACTCAGTGCAGACAATAATGATTTGATCACTTTCAATGTAGGAGCCCTTCCCCATGGGTACTAACATCCGGGCCAGACAAGAACCTCGAATGAGTGTCAATGAGGAGAACCACAACCAAGCAAACTCTGCAGAAACTTCTCGTAAAGAGGAAATTTCCAATAGACAAGAGGCTTCTGTTTTGGTTGATCAAACTGGTCATTTAGAGACTGACTATTTCATATGATTATGGAGGTACAAAAACTAAATTCTACCCTAGTTCTCCACGGCAGGGTGGTCAATTGACTACATTTCTTTTGGAAATGAAAGGGAGTTCGCTATATTTTTCCGAGCTCTGAAAATTTTGTGTTGGAGCCAGCCATGAGTTTAGGGATGACTTTTAGGAGGCTCCAAATTTTGCTCATTTGTGAATTGTGACTTAACCATGCATGTACAGAAGATCCATGTGTATTTTCCAAGGTTATTTGCTTCTTTTTTTCTTTTCCCTCTACTATTAATTTTCTTTTCTTGTAGATCACCATTTAGGGCTCTGTTGTAGGCTGCCATTAATGAGAAAAGACCCATTGGAGTTAAATTTTTGAGCTACTACTAACATTTATTCTCATGCATCAATATTTCTTTGCTATGCCTTTTTTTTAATAACTATAATATACATACGTAATTGGGATTTAAATCCTTGATCTTATACATGCTCAAGGAAACTACATGTTGCTACTGGCTTTGTTTTGTACGACATAAATTTCCTTTGCATTTGAAACGATTGCCCGTATAAATGATTTAACTCTTGGCATTTAATGGGAGATTATTTTGCCATAGGACAGGACTTTTGGTTTCATATCCTCCACCTAAACAAAAAAATTCTTATGTTATGTGCATGTAGTCGCTGCATTATTGTGAAATTATGATGTTAATTAATAGATTTTTCTAAGTAGGATTGTTGCATAAATACTATGGAATTTTGTTTTGTTATTTTATATTATTAAATTTTATAAATATTACGAAAATATTATCGTGTAACTTGTCATTGACTCATTAAACGATTGAGTTTTACGATATATTTTGTATTATTTGTAAAGTTTAATGTTATAGAAACAATAAAAATAAATTTAATAGTATTTTTATAATATTTATAAAATTTAATGGTATGAAAGTAAAAAAAAATAGATAATATTTTTATAATAAATAGTAAAAAAAAAATTATTTACTTTATTAATTATAAATTTCTCAAAAAAGCCAAGTGGATATAGCCTCCATATGAAGTATTAAGTCGCCCATCTAGGCGGGCCGTACCCCATTGTCGTGGCATGAAATGGCATCGCCATGGTGCCCCACGCATGTTTGTGGTTGAGTTGTAAAGACTAGAGAGTATATTGACCCATGCATTAACCCAAAAAATGGCGACACCATGGTACCGCATGCATGTTTGTGGTTTGAATTGTCAAGACTAGAGAGTATTGACCCATGCATGTACTTCGTGGCAGGGGGAAATGTAACAGTGGTTTCGTTATTTTTGAAAACTCAAATTTTAGTTTCTGAAATTTTAAATCAGGTTGATTAATTCTTATAACTTATAAAAATTAACCAATTTAGTTAAATTTATATAAATACATAAAAATTTAATAGATTTATCAAATGTGTATTATCTAATTTATGTGATAAATGTATGAAAATATTTTTAATAATTACATGTTAATTAAGTTAATTTCAATGTCTTAATAATAATTATATTAAATTCATTAAATTTTTTAAATTATAAGACATAATGTATTTGTTCTAATAATTATGAAATTAATATACATTTTATCACATAAGACTCGTATTACATTTTTATCCCTCTGTAGTCCTTTTGTGTGCTTTAACAGTTTGTCAATACTAAGGTAATCCAAATACTTTAAAAGCTATGAACGATTATTAGAGCTAAAGTGTTATATGCTATGCTTAAGTGAAGTTATGGGTAATGGATACTATTATTAAACATGTATTTAAATGAATATAAATTAAGTGAATTCAATTTTAAGTATAAATTAGAATAAATTCTTTCTATGATTGCCAAACTTATAAAATGGGTGTACAAAAACCATCAAACTAACCAAAATTATATTTAGGTATTTAAATTTTTTAGAATTTTCACTTAGATCATATTATAGTTAATAATACATGATTTGCTTATTAATGTAATCCACGCAGTATCGAGAAAATGTACAGTTTATGTGATGAAATTAGAAAGCTGGTAACATGCTATTAGTTAAAATATGACATAATTCAAATCTTTTAAAAAAATTGTGTACCTTAGTGAACTTTTAAATTTTTTACAATATTAATAAATTAAGTAATAAATTTGGAACCTTAAGTTTAGGCAATCAAAATAAGTAGGGTCAAATATGTAAATCAGTGTAAGGGGTAAACAAAAAAAGAAACTGCCCCAAATATTATCTGAAAAGTCACAACTATTTATTTTATGTATATAAAATAATAAAATTTTATCTTTAATATTATAATTCACTTTATTTAATTTCTAATGTTTCTAAATTTAACTAATTTAATTCATGAGTTTTTTAAATTTAATTAATTTAATCCAAACTTTTAATTTCAAACTGATTTAAAGTATTATATGTAATCTGAAAGTTTAATGGTTAAATTATAGATTTTGTTATAGATTAATACCAAATTATGTAATTTAAAATAAGTTTGAAACTAAATGCATTAAAAATTCAAGTTTCATCCTAATTACTTATAAGGTAGTTAAATAAATTTAATAAAAATCAAATTTTAAAATGAATTTATTAAATTAAAAAATATAATTAAATTGTGTGAATTAAAAATTTAGGTGTTAAATTATAATATATAGAAATGTATATATTATTTTATTTTTATAAATTAAATATATTATTTATTTAAATTTAAATTAATATATTATATTCATCTTATTATTATATTTATGGATATTTTTATTATTTTCTATCAATTTTGATATTTTATTAACTTTATTTTTTATTTTTAATTAATTTTTTAAAATATTTTATTCTTCAAATATGTATTAGCTTCAATTACTAAGGTTCATTTGTATCAAATTTAAGTTTTTTTTAAAAAAAAAATAGTATAAAAAAATTAAAATTTATAAGAAATAATTAAAGTGATTAAATTTACAATAATACCGGGACCAAATTTTCATGTTAGGGATTGATAAGCCTCAGAAAAATGTACTCTAACTCGTTCGTCTTTTGCAATTAAATCTAAGTAATATGTCTTAAATAAAAAAAATAAAAATCTCTAGTCCTCTGGTTCTCAGCTCCCATGACCGAAGTAAGAAACTCTTAACACGAGTGTAAAGGCCGTATGTTTCTGGCTACCACTACTACCGTCGCGTCTTATTACAGTCGCTATTGTTTCTTCATATTCTTCATTTTTAATTGCTCTCTTCTCTCTTTTGATTTTTGATCGTTACCCAGGAAAAAAAGGCATTTTTTCTACCGGTAAGTTCTTCGTTTCTATTAGAGATTTTTACGTATGATATCATTGATATTTGAGGATCGTTGTGTTTTTTTTTTTCATTTTTTCACGTTGAATCATAGATGGTTCCAGATAGAAAGAGAGCGAATCCGTATGTATTGTGTAACATAGGTGACTACGAATTGATTAACATAGTTGATTACGAATTAATTAACATAGCTGGGGTGTTGCTTCAGTTAGGTTTCTGTGCTTAAAAAAAAGGAAGGTAGTTCTTTCAGATGCTTCTTATAGATTTCTAATTTTTTTTTTCATTTTTTACTTTACGGGGAGGGGGATTCGAATCCGGTACAATTCTGGAAAAAAAATGTTAAAAGTCTTTATCAACTGTAGTGTATTAGTGTATTGCAACTGAGTTCATTTTTTAGTTAACAATATGGTGTTAGAGTAATCGAGCTTTTGTTCCAGAATCATTTCCTTTATAATTATGATTGCAAAATTTCAATTTTGAGATATGGTAATGGTATGTAGTGGATGTTGTACCGGTAAGATGTGCATTTGATAGGAAATTAGGAGCGGCATTATTTTGATGATTCTGTTTTAATCTTCAACTTTACCTAAAATTGATTTTGTAGGTAAAAGATGCAGAGAAGGATAGTACCTAGAATTTCTCATTTGAAAAGACTTTATTGTCAATTTAATCAATATGTGAATTTGGCTTCTGAGACAAATCTAATGCTAGGAGGAGAGACTGATGATCCTCTGTATGCTGATGTACCAAAGCCTTGTAGAAAAAAGTCCGAGAGAAAGCCGTATCCAACTCCCATTAAACTTTTGATTCAAAGAGCCAAGGATGAGAAACAAGAAAGAAAGGCTCAACCTTGTAGGCTGCTTGAGAATCTCCCTGACAATGGGCTCTTGGTCCCTGAATTGGTCAAGGTGGCTCATCAAGTTTACCAAGCCCGAGAGTCTCTCCTTCTCGGCTTGTCAAAGCTACTTCAGGTTGTTCCCATCCAACGATGCAGGTACCAAATTATTGCCCTTTAGGAAATGTAATTCTTGCCAATTAGGATGTCAAAAATATTGTAGATGTATCATTTAGACTCCAATTGAACTTTCTAATTGTTAGATCATAGTTTTTTTTTTACTTCAAACTATGCTGTTCATATACCAGCTCAGTGACTAGTTTTTTGGTTATTCAATGCCTTTTGTCTTGATTATTTAACAAGGAAGGTACTTCTAGCTAGCTTTGTCATCTGTCTTATATGAGTGGTGTACTTCTAATTCATTATCAAATTGGCTGGTATGAATGGAGATGGTAGGAAACAATAGAGTTAATTCAGGATGATAATGAATTGGTGAATTGAAGGATACATCCATGAATAAAATCTCATCAGTGCAAGGTGGACCCAAGAATTTTTCCGGAGGAGCTGGACTACTTTATAACTATTAGTCTATTATACTAAGAGTGAATAAAAAATTCAAATTTTTAAAATTATTGGTAAATTTGGTCCAAATTACCAAATTTATAACATTATCTACATAATATAACGTAAAATTGCCCTTTATATTCATAATTTTACTGGTATTCTATTCAATTTTATTATAATTAGCAGTTTGACATTAAATTTTGTAAATGAAACCAAATGTTTTACCAAAATAATTAACACCTGGGAGAATAAGAAACCAAAATGATTATATACTCTTATAGTTACACTATTTAAAACTTGTCCTATCATTATTCTCGCTTAAACTTGATAATATAAATTTTCAGGAGTTTTTCACTAATTAAAAAAACAATTTAAATCCAACTTGACCAATCTAGATATTTTTAGAATGCGAAATTGGAGAAGTTTGCCAGTTTGGTACAAAATTGATCAATTTAGAGTACAAATGGATTGTTCAGTCTAATTAATAAGTATTATTTCTTAAATATCTAAGTTGAGGCTAATACTAATTAACTTTTTCATAAAATTTCTACCAGGGCTACAACCCCTCCTAGCCCTGTGTGATGGTCTGCCTCTGCATCAGTGGCTTACAGAAGTACCGAGCCTTTTCTTTCTTCTGTATAGCTTGTATTAGTATTTAAACTTTAATTGGTTATTGCAGATTTTAAAGAGGTTCTCAACTGCATATATTATAATATCTTTATACAAGTTGATGGAATATTTAAATTAAAAGAGGCCTATTGTCTTAGGTTCTGCTTGGAAGTTCATGTTGGACATGAGGGTCATGATATCAGAACCTGCACCGGTCCAAAGAGTGGTCTACGGAGTGCTAGACATGTGTGGACTAAGGGAGGAGTTCAAAATGTTGTTTTTTTCCCCAAATGCTATCATCTCTCCGACCGTGTTGGAAAATCAAGAGTTACACATGATGAGAGGTGTACTGTCCCAAAAATCCATGCAATTTTGGAGCTATGTATACAAGCTGGGTTTGATCATCCAAAGTTCCCTACCAAGAGAAGAACAAAACCTGTATATTGCATCGATGGAAGAATTGTAGACTTTGACATGATGATTAACACAGGTGAGACTGAGAGACACTCAGAACCTGTGATTTTTGGTTCCCTTGCAAGTTCTGATGTGAGGACCAAGACTGAAGAATTGGTAAATTCGAACTTTGAAAATAATGGTAGTTCTCAAAATGAAAGAAGGGACCATTTAGGGAGCAACCCTAAGGAGATAAGCACAAAGACATTAGATTCATGGCTTGTAATGACGTCTGGAGTAATACATATCATGGAGAAGTACAGCGTGTGGACTTGTGGATATTGTCCAGAGGTTCAGGTTGGACCAAAGGGCCACAAGGTAAGGATGTGCAAGGCGGCAAAACATCAGTCTCGAAATGGTTTACATGCATGGCAACAAGCAACGATAGATGATCTTGTTGGTCCAAATTACGTTTGGCATGTTCGAGACATAAATGGACCTCCTCTCGGTAACAGCCTCAAGAGGTATTACGGAAAGGCTCCAGCTGTGGTAGAGCTGTGTGTTCAGGCTGGAGCATCTATCCCAGATCAATATCGAAGCATGATGAGATTAGATGTAATTCTTCCTGAACGTGATGAGGTTGATCTTGTTGCTTGAGTTTCCAGTTCATCATGCAGATTGATGATGCGTATTCATCATAAGTTTGATATGATATTTGAGTTGTCCTTCTAAAATGGCCATAATTGCTAGCCTTGGTGACCACACAAAATAGTCAGGCATACCTTTGCGGAGGCAAACTACTCAATCTCAGGCACATGAATGTGACATTGATTTTTTTTTCTTTTTTGGTTAAGAAGAATGTGACACTGTCCTGATTATAACTTAGGTATGAGTCTTTTAAATTGGTCAATTTTCAAAGAACAAAACGTAAGAAACAATTTTCCTGTTGGTTGTTTAAAACAGAGAAATCACAACTGGAAACAAGAAAAAAAAATCAAAATGTTTGGTAACAATCACACTCGCACATCATCAACACATGTACTCATAGGATTTGAATTCACACCTTCTATAATAACAAATATCATAATATTATAATACAATTGATAATAAAATTAATTTTAAATTGCAAAATATAGAAGGATTTTTCAAGTACGATATTTGGGGGTCCCTACTTTAAAAGTTCCTATTTTTCACTTGGAAATTTGGAATTGGTACTTTTACTACAAAGCATGTGTGGGACATCATGCAGCTTGCATGTAGCAACTGGCTACTTTTATATTTATACTATCAATTAATTTATTAAGGATTTTATTAAAATTAAATTGTAATTGACATTCAAATTTTTTTTGAAATATGTGATATTCAAACTTATAATTTAAATTGTTGTACTCGAAATTGGTTGAAGAATAACATGTAAATCACATTGTTTTTAGCATTAAATTTATCTCTCTGTAAACACATAGCACAATGTAACGGAAAAGTGTAGTAAAAGTATATTTATTTAAGTCTGAAAAGTTTTATAGATATATATTTAAGTAAGTCATTTTTAATTAAAAAAGGCTCAAATATTTTAACAAATTTTTTTTTATCAAATTTTAAAAAAATTCATTATTTAATGTGTGATTTTACATATTAGACAATAATTTTTTTTTAATTTGAAAGAAAAAAATTCTTTAAAAGTTTGAGTAATTCTTTTTAAGTTAAATAATTTTTTGTGTATATACGAAAAATATAAACATGTCTATATCGTATGTGCTATTTTGTTATCTTTAATAAAATATTTGATGAAAATTTAAATTTATCTTTACTTGACACATTTTTTTTTATAAATAAAAGGATTAAATTACATATTTTTTAAAAACAAATTAACTCAAAAATATATTCTCTCAATGTACAAGTTATGAGTAATTTAAGAATAAGAATTAACTTACTTACTATGATTGGTAATAATATATATTCTTAATTATTAGTTCTTTAATACGTTAATCAAAATTAATAAAATGAGTTTTTGATTTTTTTAAAGAAAATAACGTAAAATATTAAAAGTGAATTGCATCAGAATTATGAAAGATATGTAATTATGAGACTATTCTTACCAATACTCTACAATTTAATTAATTATGTTATGAATGAAAATTAGTTTCTTAAGTTTTAAATCACTTTCTTAATTTAAAACCATTCTTAAATTCTTAACTTTAATTTTAAAAGTCTAAGTCTACTTAAAAAAAATCACATTTTTTTACTATATATTGATCCATAATACAATTATAAATCAATCTAAATCCTAAACAATAATAGGTCCACTTATTAAATTTAATTCATTCAATGTATTAAAATTTAAAAAGATGATAACTAAACTAGTCAAGATTATAACAATTATTTAACCTAACTTAAGCTTTCATCCATAAGATACTACTTCGAATAATAATATTAATGATTATATTTTAACATCTTAGACTATATATAAATATATTTATGCAATAAACTAGTAATTATTCTAATTCATAAATGTATAATCATGACATTTAAACATAGAATTAAATACATCAAAAGTAAACATTGATGTGCTTTTTTATTTCTCTTGTAACTTTTTTGTAATTGTTATGTTTTGAAGACTTGTTAAGTTGTTTATATATTGTATTTTTGAACTTAATTCGAGTTAGATTTAGAATTTGCTTGATTCAATAGCTAGGATTAAAAATTGATGTTAAAAAATGTCATATTTGCATGTTGATTGGATGTCTAGATCGATTGATAACTTTTCCTAATCGATCTAATCATTATGATTTACAACTCAAAAGCGCTCAAGCGATCTTCGATTGAAGCTCAACCAATAAACATATGATTCGATTAATCAATATCATTCTTGATCAATCTACAACTCTTTTCATTCTAGCCCTGATTCTTCGATCAAGCGTTCAATTTTTGTTCTAAATACATGTTTTTGCATCTTTTTTGCTCATTTCGTTCTTAAATAACTATATAACATAGAATAAATACATGTAACACATAAGAAACAATAAGTATTTATAAATATGTGAGAAATAAACACATGCAACGCATTAAAAACAATAATTTATTATAAATATGTGAGAATATATATAAAATGATATTGATAAAAAAAACACATTTAATTTAAAGAAATGAATCATTATAATTCTCTACCCTAATATAACACATAGGATTTTAAGTTTTATTTTAAAAAATAACTATTTTTATCATTATTATCATTTGTTAGAATAAGACGAGGAATTAATTTAATTAGTTTTTTTATTTTTTATCAACAAAATGTTATGGTTTGAAACTCTTGCTTAAAATAGAGATCAGTAGTTTATGAATATCTTTATATCTTACGTTATTAAAATATTTTATTTGAATACCTTAATTTAAATATTAATACTATTTTTAGTCATTTTGAATAATATTTGTTTTTTTTATCAAAATTGACTACGTATATTTTACAAGGTAAATTAAACAAGTGTATTTGTGAAAATTTAAGAAGGAAAAAAAATAACAAAATAACATTATGCTTATATTCGTGACAAATAAAAAAATTTATGTCATAATTACTTATTTTGTAATATATGAAAGTTTTAATGAATGAATTAATACCTATTTATAATCGGTCCAACAAAAGTATGAACTCTTTTTTTAAGTTTATAATTAATTATAATTTAGTGTTTTATTGTGAAATAAATTTGTCATTAATAAAAAAAATAAAAAAAATTATTACGATAACATTTTAAGTTGGATAATATTGTCATTATAAAGTTATAATAAATAAGTAATTTTAAATTTTATTTTATTTTGTTAAATTTTTTTATCACGAATGATTAGTAATAATGGTATTCACGTGTCATGTTATTAAAATATTTTGTTTTAGTAACCAATTTAATTATTGTTATACTTTTTAGTCATTAATTTTTTTTATTTTTTTTTTTCTTAAATTTTTATAAATATTATTGTCTAATTTAACATGTATGATAAATGTGGTAAAATTTGATTAAATAGGAGCAAATACTATTAAAAATAGTTAAAAGATGTATCAATATTTAAATTTGTGTATTAAAACAAAGTATTTTAATTAGGTAAGATATAGAAATTATCAATATAAGAGGCATTGATCCTCATTCATAATTGAAATATTCCTTATGAAAATGGGGAGAAAGAAAGACAATTAATTTCTTCAAAATTTGGAGGAAATACACATAAGAAATGAATTGATATGGAAGCAAAAATCAAGAAAATCATGGCTTCATTGTGACAGAAGTGTTATTGACAACTTACCTCATATTTATAGGAGACTTTATGTTCTTCAAATGAGGTACGAGATAATGAACTCAATTTACTTTTTTACTCCTTGTATTTCATTTGAAGATAATATAGAATTGCGCAAAACTCCTGAAGCTAGATGAGATAAATAAAAGTAAATTTTTTTATGGGATCATTTAAAGCTCTGTAACCACATGGGTTAGAGTCTTTGGTATATAAAAACTAATGGGATATTTGAGGTCTCAATATAATTGAAGTTGTGCATCATTTATTTATCACTAGTAGATTTCATCCTTAACTCAATAAAACTTTTATCACCTTTTTGCACAAAATGAATAATCCTACAAAGGTACATCACTTTTGTCATATTAGTTTCTGCAATGTTATTTACAAAATAATATCCAAGTTAATAGCAAATAGGTTGAAAATTCATTCATCAAAATTTATATCACCTTATCAATCTTCTTTCATTCAAGATAGATGGATTTCAAAAAAAAAAAATGTTATAATTGCTCATGAATTAGTCCATACAAGAAGAAGAAAAATAGGGCATGGTGTTTTGACGGGAATCAAAGTTGATATGCAAAAAGTTTATGATAGAATGGAAATGGGTTTCATCATCCAAATGATGTTAGTTTTGAGATTCTCGGATAAATTTTGCAAATTTATTGAAGTTTTCTTGAACATAGTATCTTATTTAATCCTAGTACATGGCTCACCTTATTGAAATTTCAAGCCATCTAGAGGACTTTGACAAGAAGACCCAATTTCAACTTATTTATTTGTCATTGGAATAGAGGCCTTATCTCGTCTAATCCAAAAACAGGAAACTCAACATATCATTCATGGAATTCAAATTACTAGAAGAGCTCCAGCTATAAGGCATCTCTTATAGGCTAAGATCTTATTCTATTTTGTCGAGCAGATATGATTGAAGTAAGTGTCATCAACGATGTGCTTGATAATTATTTCGTTTGGTCATGTCAGAAAGCAAACTTGCCAAAATCTTATATTTTTTATTCCTCGAATGTCTCTCCTAACTTAAAAAATAAAATACAAGATGCTGTGCACATTTTTGGAGCTGTTGGAGGAGTCAAATATCTGGGCCATAATTTATTCATGCAACAAAGCAAATGCTAAAAGTAAAACAAAATTTAACAATCTTTATCCACAAAAACTGCAAGTTGGAAAGCTTCTTTGATATCCAATGTGGGCAAATCAACATATATAAAATCAATATTACAAGCTATTCCGTGCTATTCAATGAGCGTGTTCAAATTTCCAAAATCACTTTGTGAAAAGTGATTCCATACTTGAAAGGTTTTGGTGGAAATCAAATACTCATGATCAAAACTGCAGGTATTTACTACTTCTAAATTGGGATAATATGTGTTGTACTAAAGTCAATGATAGATTTGGTTTAAGGAAATTTGAAGATTTCAATATAGCTTTATTTTATTAAAGACAATTGCTTGCAAGTCAATTGGGGATGGATAAACAATTGACTTTTGGAGGGATAATGGATTCCTTGGTTACTACAATTTACAATTCCCTTCTCTAAAAATCCAAATCATACACTCTAAACTCAACCAGCATAAAAGTTATCAGAATTTAGCATTCCAGATGGAAATGGTTGGCACATAGGTGCCCTTTCTCATTATTGTGCCCCAATATAATTCAAATGCTTCAAAGATTAAATTGCCCTCCTATTGGTTAAAATGAAGATGGGATATGGATTGGTTCTTCTTCTGGACATTTCAATGTTAAAGAGGCTTATCATTCAATCATCGTCAGTAGGCAACAAAAATCCTCCTCGGTTATATGGAAAAATTTTGGAAATCCAAATTACATGAAAGGCACAAAATCATCATATGGAGAATTCTCACAATCTCTTTGCCTACCAGAAGTAATATTGACCCGAGATTTCCAATTCATTCTATTGTATGTCCTCTCTGTGGTATGCAACCTAAAACTATTGACTATATTTTCTTATCATGAAATTTTATTCAGAAGATATGGAGCAACTAAAAAATATTGTCATCCTTGTCCATAAATCACTTTAACTCAGTACATGAATTAATTTGTCAACTTCTCACAAATCCTAATTGCTATTCAAATGTCAATTTAAGTTCATCGGATATTAATAGATTGTAAGTCCCAATGTAATCATATTTGTGCATAAAACAAGACGTTTATTTTATTTTACTTAATGTTTTGTCATCATCTATGTAAAGTTGATTAATACATATTAGTAATATACACATACACACATTTAATTAGGTATATTTTATATACAAGTATGTTAACACATAGCTTGAAATTGATTTTCATAGTGTGCATGCTAAGTAGAATGTTGGTTTTTGGTTCGTTTTGGGTATGGGTATTTATGGAAAATATTAGGTAATTTTTTGAATGAAAAAATGAAACTTTTTAGCATCTCACCACCAAGCTCGCCACCACCCTTTGTGAGATGGTCGGCGAGGTGACCGATGAGGTGGCAAATATGAGTTTTATAAATACCTATATTTCTTCTTATTTGGTATCTAAAAAATGTAATAAAACTCTATCAAATTAACATCTCATTTTTTTGCTTTTGGATCAATAATACCTCGAATGTTGCTCAGTATTAATGATTCGTTATTGTGTGAGCTAAACTATGCTTATGAGTGGTGAGTACTCAAGGCATTGTTAACAAATGAGTTTTTATATACAGAGATATGTGACAATTGGTAGTTTTTCCCATGCAACTTTTTCTTATTCACTTTACATATTACTGGTCTTCGATTACTAATCAAATCACTATGGGTGGTGTTGGCTGTAGAGAAGAGTCAGGTTTGTGCGTTGAACCAAGTTGTTATAGAGGTAGAAAGCAAATGTAGTAATAGGCATTCCCAACAAAGGTCTTGACGAATAAAGGTAATGAGGGTTTTATTCCTATTAAGGTTGTAATTGTTTTATTGCATAATAGATTTTTTTAATGTCGAGTGGTTTCCGTAAGAAACTTGAGGATGTTATCACATAGATATGATTTCTATATAAGTTTACCTCGTTATATCTGGTGCTATGCATATCTAAATGTATAGCCAGTAAAATCAGAGTTTAAGTGGTATATGTTCCTACATACTGGAGTTTAAACTTTGATTAGAATACTTTTTATTTTTATCACCTACTTTCTATTTAGTGAATTATATATTTGTTACCTGATTATACTGCTTATCTTTGATCATATGCACTGTAAGTTGTGTTTATCTATCATGTGTCTTCTCCTTGTGATTTGCATGTTTGAGTTGAGTCCTTGAGGATTCAATATCTCCTTAGTCGGATTGCATATCGAGTCTTGGACTCTAATGTTATTATGCATTATCTATATGTATATTAGTATAATTTGAGTTTCTATCTTATATATTCTAACATATTAGAAGTATACTCTGATTAGAAAGTATTTTTGTTATATGTTGTCATATGCTTTCTTTATTTTCTATATAGCTTGCCTATAGCTTTCTAATTATTGCTTATGTTATAGTAAATTAATCTATCCACTCCCTAATTAATTTCTCTTACTTATGTCTATTATACACATATAAGTTTGACTTAAGTTTCTAAGGAGTCTGTATCTCCTTATCCTGGTTGTGTCTCAGGTATCAGACTCTTTATTTGGTTTGTTATGATTAGATTGATAGCACGTTGTGAGAGTACAATTATCATTTATCGATGTTCTCACATATGAAGTCTTGAAGTGATTGGAAATCCTCTGTTATTTAGTATGTATTCTTGTCTTACATGTTGTTAATTGTTTGACATACATATGTTTATTGCTAGTTTGGATAGGAGTATGTGAGGCATTTACCATCACTAGTATGTTGCTTAGTGTTTTAGTTGTTTGTTGAATTGAGTATTGTTTTATACTTTCGTTATATAAGTTTCTTAATTCACGATTGTGAGGCCGACTTGATTGAATTGATATAGAGCTTGTAAAAAGATTTCATGGGTTGGCGTATCCATCCTTCATTTATGTCCCAATTACCTATTTGAGTCAGAAAAATAATTGACCTTTGTGTAATTGTTCTTATGTGTGGGAATCTTCACTTATGATGTATTAAATTAATCTGCCTATTTTTTTATTAATTTATATTGCTTATGTCTGTTATATGCATGTAAGTTTGGTGTAAGTCTTTAAGAAATCTATATCTCCTTACCCTAGTTATGTCCCAGGTGTTAGATTCTTTTATTGGTTTGCTATGTTTAGTTTGATCACATGTTGTAAGAGTATAATCATTATTTATTGAATATGTTCTCATATATAAAGTCTTGAAGTGATTGAAAATATTTTATTGTTTAGCATGTATTCACGTCTCACATGCTATGAGTTGATTGTTATGTATGCTTGTTGCTAGCCTAGACAAGAGTTTTTGAGACATATCGTCACTAATGCATTTGAAAGTTTGTTTAGTTATGGATCTAAATAACTAGTCAATAGAAGTATGGTAAATAAAAATTTCATAAGCAACCAAACAACTAATCACGTGTAAGTAAAGTAATGTGAAAATACAAGGGTCAACACATGAGATTTATAGGTGAAAACAACCTAGGACACACTAGTGGCCTAAGAGGAAAACCATTGGTCTACCAGACCACCTAATTATCCACTATGAAAAATAAGTATCCAGTTATAAGACTAGGATTCAAATTATCCACCCAAGTAATGCCCCCAAGTAAATAAATTACAATCCATTGCTTTCATCATAGTCTTTATAAGGTAGGCATTTGGATCTAGACCGGCATTCTGATAGACTCGAGTCCCTCGAGTTAATTGAATCCAAACCACTTTTACTTAAAAAGTTAGCACATAAACACAAGTACAAGTATATATCTTAGAGCAAAATTAATAATGAATAACCCTAACTAGATGATTTAATAAATTATTAGTTAAATCAAAATCAACTAGAAACCCTAGAACATATGTTAAAACACAAGTTCAATAAAATAACTTCTTTAAAGATTAACAATCAAACCAAATAATTACGATATGACATATACAATTATTTGATCCTACAATTTAATAGTAAGAATAAAGAAGAAGCTATAAGAATATATTAATAAAATATCAGAAACCAATTAGACATAGTAATAAATCAAATATAAGCATCAATGTTTGATAGATTAACTATATAAAAAAGCTTAAAGAATTATGATCTTATATTTGCAAAATAAGAAAAGATAAAAGATAAAAAGAATAAGCACAATAGCTCTTGTATGGTTAATTTCAAATGTGTGCTTAGGTTTGTGTTTATATAATATTTTGAAGTACATTAAGTTAAAGATTATATTGTCCATAAACTCAGTTAAAAAACTTTTAAGAAATAAGAAAAATATAGTAAAATTTCATCTAATTTGTATTAGAAATACATTTTAAAATTAGATAACTAGCTGGTAGATTGATCTAACTAAGTGCTCGATCAATCAAGTACATTGGTTAATCGATCGAACATCCTTTCGATCGATCCAATGATCATTTAATTAATATTAAAAAAGATAGATCGATCTAGTCATATGTTAAAATAATCAAGTTATATTTCTCTATCAATCTAGCGTTGTTTCTATTGTGTATAATATGTAATCTAACATGTACAAGAATAGAAATATACTTGATATGTGATCATTTCTAGCTTGATAGTTTCTTCGGTTTGAAAATATTCTTTTAAGACACACCTAGAAACTAAAATTACAACTATATGTTTTGTTTATGAATATCTCCAACACTAACATAAAACTTACAATGTTTATTGCAGACTGTAGATTTCGTATCTACTAAGTATTTTAGTTATGTGTTGAATTAAACATGTTATTTTGTACTTTCATTGTATAATTTGCTTAATTCATGTTCGTGAGGCCAACTTGGTTGAGTTGATATAGAGCTCACGAAAAAATTACATGGGTTGGCACCTTCACCCCTCATCTAGGTTTGGTTACCTATTTGAGTTGGTAGAACAATTGACATTTGCGTAATTGTTCCTACATATGGGTATCTTCAATCACAATCATCTTTGATCAATTTTAGATATCGTGAAATGATATCATTTTTAATGCAGCATTTGTTAGGAAATCACATTTTCTATACTAAATTAGGTAACATATGTTTTCGTTCTTTAATTATACTAGCTATTTAATTTAATGGGATAAAATTTAGTAGTCTAATTTTTACAAGCCCCTAAATTGCTCAAATTGATATAGATTCATTGAGTGGTTGTCAATTTCGTCTTAATCAGGGGATTATAAGAAACTTGATAGAGGAATATATAAAGACCCATTCAGTTATGGTATCCAATACAATAAATCATAACATTGTTTCTCTTCTCCCCAATTGGAAAATAGATGATGGTTCTATTGAGAAACTAAGGCGATTTTGTTGAGAAATATTACAAACTATCATTTCGTTCGTGTTCATCCATACATGATCAATTGTCATAGTATTTTCCCAACAATAGGCGATCGTTCTCAATAGATCTAGGTATCTTGCTTGAATCCATAAATCATTAATAATTTGATATGATGTAGATCCTATTATTTTTGATATTATGTTTTAGGATGTTTGTATTTAAAATTTATTTATGGCTTTTGGTATGATTTAGTTCTAACAAGTGGTATCAAAACGATCATTGTTGTTAGATTATTAGGATTTATGAATATTCTATTCATATGGTGTTTGGATTATTTTTCTTGAATAAAATATCTATGTTTTGTGTGAATTTTCTTAATTTTTTAAGATTTTAAGGTTTTTTAATTTGGGATTGACACGTGTTCCTTAGATTTCCATGTTTTGTCGATTAATGTATTATTATTATTTATTTATTTTAAGATAAAATTATTTGGAATTTAGATTTTTAACCTTGTTTGATATATCATAGTTTTGATATTATTAATGTTTTAAGTGATTAGGTTATCTACAAGATATAATAATTGATTCTTTGTTCATATAAAAAAACAGTTTCTTCTATTTTTATGTGATTTTTTTTTATTTTCTCCAATTAGTCTAATATTTTCAATTAAATTGGTCAAAACAACATGTTGTCAAAATAAACTCTGTTATAAAGATTAATTTAATTGAAAATATATAAATATTTGTGTGGAGTTATGCATGTGAACTATGCTCGACTTGAAGGAAGTGACCAAATAACAATGTGCATGCGATGATAAATGCAGGACTATTATAAAGACATTTATTTATTTTCATGTGAAAAACAACCGATTCAAAGAAAGACTGTTGTTTGACATAACTAATTATCAGTATATGATCATTACATTAAGAGAATCACTTACAATTAATTTCTTTGTCCTAAGACTAGGAATTAATGTCGTGTTCGGTATCTTGAGATGGATCCTCAATTATGATTATTTGTTCATATTTTGATTTATTTATATGAAATGCTTGTTAGACGTGAGTATACTTGTTTATTTTGTTCTCTATCTAATTTTTGTTGTTATTGCTACAAATATTTCTACCCAAGTTAATAATATCCCAATACTGAGTAGGACGAAATTCAAAATCTAGAAAGAAACTGTGGACATTGTTCTGGGCTATATGGATTCAGATCTTGGAATTTAGTGGGATCGAACCACTACTACTTTATAAGAGTCCAATGACATTATAATTGAAAAATGGAATTGATCTAATTGAATATGCATGATGATCATAAAACGCCCCATTCTAGAAGCATTTTGAGCTATATTACTGAAAATTAGAGTGCCAAGAAATTCCTAGAAGAAATTGAGCAATATTTTGTCAAGAATGAAAAAGTTAATGGCGAGCAACCTTTTGACTAAACTCATCGCTATGAAGTATAAGGGAAAAAGGAACATACGAGAGTACATTATGAAGATATCTCATCTCACCACTACTACAAAAAGAAGTATTAAAGTCGATTCATTGAACTGACTTTAAATGAAATGACTTAAAATTTAAAGTCGATTCAACGCGTGAATTGACTTTAAATTTTTTTTATTTTATAAAATTTACTCATTTTCTATTATACTCAAATTAAAATCTGTATTCGATTACTAAATAACAACAGGAAAAAAATCTGTTTAACAAATAGTTTAAATAATACAAATAATTAAAAAATAAAATATTAATTAATAGTAGAAAAATTACCATGGTATTGTTCTATGTTATTCAAGATCATAATATTTTTCTCCTGATGTTATAATACAAACCTACATATATAATACAAAAAATTATACACATAAATAATAACACATAATAATATAAAAATATGAATAATAAGTGGCTAGAATGAATAGAAATACTTACAAGAATAAATGAAGTGACAAAATGAAGTAAATGAAGAAAAAATGGTGTTTTTTAAGTGAGAAATGGGTATAAAAAATTTGAGTATTTTGCTCAAAAAAATATAAGAGATCTAACAGATTAGTTAGAGAGGAAGAAAACCCACTAACCAGGACTTGAAATGTTGGTCATAGGTGGCTGGAAAATGAGATAGAGTGGAGGATAAGTGGAGAAGGTTTTGAGTTTTTGAGAGTTATGCAGCCCTTGGAATAGTTTCTGTCTGGGAAAGAAAGAAAAGAAAAGAAAAGAAAAGAAAAGAAAAGAATTTATCCACGTGTGTAGCGTCAGTTCTACGTGTCAAACGATGCTATCCACGTGTGTAGTGTTGGTTTCAGGTGTTAACCGATGCTACGCTACGTGGATAGCATCGGTTGACATGGTGAACCATCGTTATGCTACGTGGATAGCATCAGTTCTACGTATCAGAGTGTAAGGACTATAAGTGTTGGCTATTTTCGTGGATAAAATATTTATCTATAAATTTGTTTTTAGGCCTGTTATCAAGTCTACAAGAAAAGCCAAACAAATGCTCGAGTTCCAAATAATTGTACTGCATGTATATTTTTGATAACTACAACACATATGATTACATTTATGTATTTAATAACACATGCTTATAAATATAAAATTATTTTTAGAGCTAAAATATGGAATAAGATATGCTAAAATATTAGATAAGATATACTCTAAATTATAGTTGAAATATTTATCCTAAAAGATAGCATAAAATATATTTTTAAAAAACTTTTGTAAAATAGGAATTTTTATGATTAATGAGTCTATTTTAAAAGAACTATTATTTAAATATGAGTCTTCTTAATTAGTAAGTATTATTAATCCTATTTGTAATAGAAAAGATATTTATCAATCATATATGAGTTTTCTTAATTAATGAGTATTACTAATCCTATTTGTAATAAAAAAATATTTATCAATTACATAGGATTAAGAGTTTTAATTTTTCCTATAAATAAAACTCATTGCTTATTATTTTAATCAACCACACAAGAATATTATTCTATTCTTCTTAATTTCTCTCTCTTGTTTTACATGTATAAGATCATAATTTCTTAGGCTTCTTTATTTAGTTAATCTATCAAATATTGGTGTTTATGTTTGATTGATTAATAAGCCTAATTATTTTATGATATTTTGATAATATATTCTTATTGCTTCTTCTTTATTTTTATTCTTAAATTATTAGATCAAATAATTGTTTTTGTCATATCATAGTTATTTGATTTGATTATTAATCTTTAAAGAAGCTATTTTTATTGAACTTGTGCTTGATCTTTTTGCTATAAGATTTACTAGTTGATTTAATTTAAGTGAAATATATTTTGAATCATCTAGTTAGGATTATTCATTATTAAATCTGTTTTAGAACACACACGGACATTTGTGTTTTTATGTTAACTATTTTACAGTTAATTTGGGAACGTATTTAATTGGCGAGAAGCTTATTGGAATGTTGGTCTGGAAACCACTCACACTAATATTGGAAACTATGAAAACAGAGCAGAAGCTCGTAAGTAAGATACATTGGAGCAGTATCCTAGGGAAGGTAGCATAAGACCGAGTTTGTACTTGAACATTTATTTTTCATAGTGAAAATTTAGGTGGTCTCGTGAACTGGTAGTTTTTCTCTTAGGTCATGGTTGTGGCCTAGGTTGTTTCCACCTAAAAATATCATGTGTTATTCTCTTATTTCTGCACTTTATTTTTATACACGATTGAATGTCTGGCTGCTTTGTTTAGATTATTAAGTTATAAATTGATAAAAATTAAAAATAACTTATTCACTCCCTATAGGTTAATTAGGTCCATATTTTATAAACTTTCGTAAATGATAGAATATAAAGCCCCAGACTATAAATTTTAAAGAGAAACGAGAACTATGAGGCAAATATGATTGATGAAATCACTTAGGATATCTCTGATATTAACTTATGTGCATTCATCTCCAAGATGAACTTGGTAGGGTCAAACCCAAAGGAGTGGTGGATTGATATTGGTATAACCATGTATATTTGCTCAAATAATGAGTTATTTACCACTTTCAAACCTGTAAAGGATGGGGAGAATCTATTTATGGGAAACTTTACTACTTCTATTGAAGAGCAATGAAGAGTAATATTGAAGATGACAACTAGGAAAGATTTGACTCTAAGCAATGTATTATTTGTGCCTAAGATTTGCAAAAACATTGTATTTGATTCGTTGCTGAATTTACATGGCTTTAGAATTGTCTTTGAGTCTAACAAGGTCATGTTGACCAAAATCAATATATTTTTGGTCAAGGGATGTATGTATAATGGGATTTTAAAGCTAAATGTTACAACTATAATGCTTAAGAAAATTAATAAAGTTAATTCTTCTGCTTACTTGCTTGAGTTGTCCAATTTATGGTATGATAGACTAGGTCATATTTATTATAATACATTGCATATGTTAGTTAACTTAGATCATATATATGCTTTTCAAATTGATTTCAAACACAAGTGTGAGACTTGTGTTGAGGCAAAATTGATCAGGTCATCATTCCATTTGATTGAAAGGAACACAGAATCCCTTAACTTAATCCATAGTGAACTATGTGATTTGTAATTTTTTTCAAACAAGGAGTGACAATAAGTATTTTGTTACTTTTATTGATGATAATACGAAATATTGCTATATGTATTTGCTTAAAAACAAAGATGAAGCTATAGAAAAATTTATTCTTTATAAAATAGAAATTGAAAATCAACTTAACAGAAAAATTAAGATACTACGTAGTAATTGTGGTAATGAGTATAAAGCACCATTTGGTGAATTCTAGGCACAACATAGAATTATACATGAAACTATAACACTTTATTCACTCAACAAAATAGAGTTACTGAGCGAAAGAATCATACCTTGAAAGAAATGATGAATATAATGTTATTAAGTTCTGAGTTACCATAAAACTTATGGGGGAAAGCTATTTTATCAACTAACTACCTTATAAATAGGTACCCAAAAAAAGGCACATAAGACACCTTATGAATTATTTAAAGGAATGTTACCTTCCTATAAATATTTATGAGTGTATGAGTGGTTTGTTAAAGTAGCTATATAACCTATACCTAGAAAGGTGAAGATGGGTCAAAAATGATAAATTGCATCTTCATTGGATATGCAAATAATAATAATGCTTATCATTTTTTTATGCATAAGTCAAAAATCCCAAACATACATAAGAACATGATAATACAATCAAGAAATGCATCATTCTTTGAACATGCATATCTAAGTAAATCTCAAGGGAAATCAAGTTTCTCTCAATGAACTTATGAAACTGAATGAAAATAGTTGAGACAAAGAACCTGAACAAGAGGTTAGGATAGAAACGTCTTATGATCCGTATTTTATGACCTACTTGCTAGAAAGTGAACATCAAACCTATAAAAATGTTGTAAATTCTTCTAAAGGTTCTCAATGGAATGAGGCAATTGATATTGAATTTGAGTCTATTATACAAAATGGAACTAATTGTTTTATCTCTAGGTAGTAAAACACTAGGACTCAAATGTATTTTTACAAGAAAACATAGACCAGATATATCAATTGAAAAGTACAAGGCCAAAATTATAATTAAGAGATACAAACAACGACATAGCCTTGATTACTTTGATACTTATTCTTCTATGATAAGAATAACATTCATAAGGATAATAATTGCTATTGTAACTTTACGAAATCTTGAGATACATCAAATGGATGTTAAGATAGCATTTCTAAATGGAGAGTTAGATGAAAATTTCCATATGGAACAACCTAAGGGTTTTTATGACTAATGGTAAGAAGAAAAAGTTTATAAATTGGTGAAGTTTCTATATGGCTTAAAACAAGTACCAAAACAACAACATAAAAAGTTTGATAATTTCATGGGAAAAAATGACTTTAAAATCATCGAATATGAAAAATATGTATATGTCAAGGACACTTAAGATGTTTATGTCATCTTGTATCTTTACATTGATGACATGCTAATTGTGGGTAGTAATGATTAAATCCACTAAAAATATCTTGAATTCAAAGTTTGATATGAAAGATATAAGACCTATTGATATAATTCTAAAAATTAAGATATCAAGGATATACAGCGGCTCATTTTAAGTCAATGTTAGCATGTTGACAAAATACTTGAGAAATTCAATAATGGTGATTTTGAAATTGTGAGAATGCTGGTAGATGTAAATGTACACCTATATAAGAATAGAGGAAAGAATGTGTTTCACTTAGAATATTATTAAGTGATAAGAAGTCTTATATACTTGATGAGTTATATAAGACCATATAGAGCTTACACTATAAGTAAGTTAAGTAAATATACTAGTAATCTAGGATCTAATCACCGGAAAGGTACCACCAAACTTCTTATATACTTAAGATACATATGTAGCTATAGACTATACTACACAAGATATCCAACTATATTAGAATGATATAGTGATGTAAACTGGATATCTGACATGAAAGACTCAAAGTATACTAGTAGATAGTATTTACACTAGGTGGTTTACCTATTTCATGGAAGTCTTCTAAACAAACGTGCATTACTAGATCTACAATGAAATTTGAGTTCATCACTTTTAATAATTGTGATAAAGAATCTGAATGGTTACGCTATTTCTAAGAGAATATTCCTAAGTGGGTGAAGCCTATGCCTACAACATACATCCATTGTAATAATCAATCAACTATTAGCAGGGCATATAGCAATATGTATAATGGTAAATCTTGACATAAATGTCATAGAGCTAATATCATTAAATAACTACTCTTAATTGAAGTTATCTCTATTGACTATGCGAAGTCAAAGGATAATATAACGGATCTATTAACCCAGAAATTAAATTGAGAGTTAGTTGATAAATCATCAAGGGGAATGGGACTAAAGCCCATGAATGAATAAGGATTTACAAAGAAAATTCAACCTAGTTGACTCGAGATCCTAAGATATATGTTCAAAAGGACAACCTAGTTGTAAAGAGTTTGTGAGATTATTGTGGAGGTTTACTCAAGTCCATTCCTATGATGAAAACAGTGATGTCTGTAAGATACAAGTTAAGCTAAGGCTTTTAATGATTCTTACGAAAAAATACCGAATAGAGTATACAAATTACTCTTATAAATAAAAGATCACTCATGTGAGAGAGAAGTAGGCTACTTCGAAAGGGAATTGTGCATGACTCAATTATTTAGAAACTCTCATAGAATTAGGCATATGTTCATGTGAGAACTAAATTATGTTAGAAAAGACTCTTATATGAAGTATGGCATCACTTACATAAATGAAAGAATAGTTCAAAGATATTGCATCTATTGGTCAGCTAGTAATTTAAATATACTCTCACAAAGAAGGATTCAAAGCGTAATAATACCTACCTATCATATGCAAGTTTCAGACTGTTGAACTCTATTTGTATCAAAAATTGATTTAAATCTCTCTTTTGAAAATATTTTATTAATTTTCAAGGATTGTTTGAATTATTTATGAATGAAACTTGATATGGGATGATAATAAATAATAAATAAATTTGTAGAATGTTTAATTGATTTATTTCTTTACGATTTTTGAAAACTTTTTGTTTTATTTATTTTTCCTTTTATTGTTCTACCTGTTTTCTATTTTACACCAAATTTTACTTCCTTTTACACCAAAAATTACATTAAATTTTTGTTCCTCTCTGACCCAGAATGTTAAATATTATATTAAAAATATATTTTTTTATAAAATAAAATAATTGTTTTCTTTTCTTTTACCGTTTATTATATTCAATCAACTAAATAATTATATGTTACTATTAATTAATTAAAAAATTAAAATTATTAAAAAACTAAAAATTCACTAAAAATATTATATTTATTATATTAATTAAAAATTACATTTTATTAAAAAAATAATTAAAATTATATATGAATCAATATTAATTCAATAAATTATTATATTTAAAGTAAACAAGTAAAAATTATGTAAAAAATAAGAATAAGGAGAAATATCTCAAATTTAAGACCCAAGATGTGTAGATATTTTTGGTTAATATTTTAATAATATTGAAGAATTCAGAAATAATTTGTCCTATTATTAAATCATTTTTTTTAGTTTATATTATAATTTTAGCTCTATATGATATTGATATTTCTTTTAGATGTTTTGTAATATGCACTTAATTTTAATTTTTTATATGTAATAAAAAATTTAACAATATGTTTAGAATTTTTATAAATTTTTATTTTAGTTTATATTAAATTTTTAGTTCTATGTTGTATTTGTAATTTTTATTTTAGTTATTTTATATTGTATATTTAATTAAATTTTTTATATATAATAAAAAATTTAATAATATTTTTAAATTTAAAAAAAATGACACGGTATGAATAACGTTTGATGCGATGACTGTTATTAAATTTAATGTTACCTTGTTGATCATATTAAATTTTAATATAGGATTTGGTATAAAATTAAAGTAATTCTATATCAAATTTTATATTGAATTTGACGTTATAGAGGTGGTCGGGATGGTGAGTGACCTTGCTTCTTATATTAAAAGCTCTTACAATCCAATTTTTTGAGGAAAGGAAGAGACATTGTTGATAAGAAAAGAAGGAAAAAATCAGAGGAAAATAAAAGTTTTATTATTTTATATTTTTATTTTTAAGGTTAGGTTTTTTTTATATAAAATTTAGACATTTAATAATTTATTAAAATAATAAATTATAAAGCAAAATTTTTATTAATTGATTATCGTATACTTTAACATAATTTTTTAGAGTTCGTAAATATAACGGTGAATGAAAATATTATCTTAAAGATACTTTGTGATACATAGTTTTGATATTTTTGATATTTTATTTTTTTTATTATTTAAATCTTAAATTTATAATTTATATATATTTATATTTATATATTTTTAATTTATTTATTCATATATTATTTCTTTTATTATTATCAGAAAAATCTTTTAATAGGTAAAGTATTGGAATATTTCTTTGACAGGAGAAAAGAAAATTTTATAAATTATACTTTATGTAACTTAATATTATTAATAAATATAATTAAGTTTTTATTATTATATCTAATAAGATTAATATATTTTTTGGATGATAGTGAATATAACTTACAATTTCTTAAATTCTGCACGTTAGAATTTTCATATTTTAATTTCTCTTTACTCTTTCTCTTTTTATTTTTTATTTTTTTATAATATCAAGTCTAAGTCAAATTATAACACATTATATGAAGTCTCTGAATAGAAATTTGGACGAACGACTACAGTTTAGTCCTATTTTAGACCCAAAAAATATGACGTTAGTTGTCCTCCGTAGGGAAATGACGTACGTGCCATTCGAGACTATAATTACTATATATATATATATAATTAATAATAATATATTTATTTTAATTTATTAATAAAATAAATATTATCTTTAAATCTCTACTTATTAAAAATATATATCTTATTAGATATATTAAAATTTAAATAAATTTAAATTTTACTAAATTGATTTTATCTTATATAACAATATACTATGCATAATTATTTATATATAAATTTAATATTAAATTAAAAATATAACAGTCATACGTAAAAAAATAAAATATTCAACTTAAATTAAGTATTATAAAAATGACAAGGTAGAGAAACGTGTACTAATTAGATAAGAAAATTCCAAAGTCAAGTTAGCAAGCACAACAAATTTTTAAGGAATATTAATTTATTCGGTGTTCAAATAAAAGACTCAGGTTTAACCAAACTACCAAAAATTGTAGATGAGATTTTTTTCTTTCTTATGTTTGTTCTAGTGCGTTATTTAAAATTTTGTTATTTTAATAATATCCTTAATTTTTTTATAAAAAAACCATCTTTCAAGGTGATATTGATATTTTAATAATATATTTATATTTTTAAATAGCACAATAATAATTTTCATTTATATTAATATATATAAATTAATTAATTTTATATTTTAAATTAAAATTTTCATCACATATTGAACACATGTAAAATAAATAAAGAATAATTATATCATTCTTAAGATTTTATACTTTAATAGTACTTTTATTTAACAAAAGATATGCACATATACCTACATTTTCATAACAATATACTAATAGTTATTATATTTAATTTTAGATACCCTAATGTTTCAAAATTAAAATTCAATTAAGAATTTAAATATGTATCATGGGTTAAAAAAAACAATGTCAAACTTGCTTTTAAAATAATTAAAGAATAAAATTTTTTATTAAAATATTATTAACCAAAAATTTTTAATTTAACCTTAAAACTAAACAAAATCATGAAATGTTGAGAGAGTATGGAAAATGTTTTAAAAAAATTAAATCATATTAAAAGATAGTATTTTATTAGACAATAAGACGGGATGAATGCCTTTGTAATTAATAAAATATATGGATTTTTTTATACTAAAATATCTAAATATATGAGAATATTAAGTTTCAAAATTTGAAATAAAAGATATATTTAAGAAACATGAACAATACAAGCCAAGTTAATATCAATTCGTAAATATATTAATTTAATCATAACAGTATATATAAATCAAGAGTCATAAATATATGTAAATAACTTATATAATAACATATGATAAACCATAACAAGTAATAAATATAAAAAAATATGAGATATTATTCAAATATTTAAACAAAAAAAACACATTTTAATTTTCTTAAAAATGAATACTAAAAAACATGAAACTAACTAAAAAACAACCTAACATATACTAGATAGCATATATAATAATCTAATAAGTTAAAAGAGAAATAATTTATATGATATGATATATGAATAATTTGAATACAAAAATATATGTCTTAATACTTGGAGTGGATAAATAAATTGATAAATTTGATCGAATTAAAAAATTATATTATATTTAACGATTTAATTAGATTTATAAAATTTATTAACAATTTAAATCAAACTATTTTAATTAATATATATTTAAAATAACTAATTATATTCGTCTTTAACTTATTGAATTTTAAGAAAGCAAATATCTTCAAGCTTACAAGTTCAACTCCTAGGTGTTCAATTATACTAATTCATTTATTTAAAACAAAAGTATAAAAAAACAAAACAACTATACTGCTCCGATTTTGGCGTACAATTGTTATAATAGTTACTGCGAATCAAGAGGCTACTCCCGATTACGTTACTTAACAAGGTAATTAATTAATTTATTTATTTATTATTTATTTAATGATTTTAACCATAATAGAACTGGATTGTTCCAATTTTCTTAGTTTACTCCAATCCAATTTGATAATCTTAACATTTTTATAGTTTTTATAAATTCTTAGAAAATCTAATAAAATTTGAACATGTATATTTTATTTAATGTTTTGATACTATACGATCAAATATTATGATATTATACTTATGCAAAAAATTATAGAAGAAATAATGGATTGATGATTAAAAGGTATTGAACGAAAGAAAACAACTTTAAAAATGAATTTGTCATTAATTTTTTTTGTTTGTATATCATATGTTAAAATTCTCAATCAAATATTAATTTTGATTTATAAATGTGTTTATAATTAAATATAATGATTAATAGTATATTGTTATGATAATATAGGTTAACATATATACTTTTTATTAAATATCATTACTATTAAAGTACCAATCTATTTGAATAATATAATTACTCTTTATTTTTTAAAAATATTAAATTAAATAATTTGTATGCTTTAAATTAGATAGAAATTATTATTATATTACTTTAAGAATATAAAATCATGTAATTATCTTTAAGAATACCTAATTCATACAAAAAAAAATATTTTATTTTTATGAAAGATATTTATTATTTTATGCATTTTTTTTTTCATTCTAATATGAAACAAGTTATATCACTAGCAATCATTATCCATCTCCAAGGTCTTGTTGTTGAGTTATTTTTTTTTATTAAAATAGGCACAAAAAATATAAAATATAAAATATTTTCATAAAATATGAAAAAACCGAATCATTCTCTTTTATTATGTCATATCTTTTGCTTAATTACGTTGTTTTCTTTACGTCTGGATGTATCGTAATCATTAACCATCACCCTTAAGAAAGCTAAAACGTTTTATTTAGGCTGGTTGAGTGAAAGAAAGCATAAGATATAACTAATATTAATTAGGCATTATTTATCCCAACGGAAAAGGTCGGGAAAAAAATGAAAGATTTGTATGATGTGTATTAATTAGTGTGTAATTAATACGGATTTATTTTCTCATTTGCGGTATCGGGTAGAAGTCAAAAGTCTCTATCTTATTGAAGTTATTTTAGTATTATTTTTTAGATACAAAATGTATTTAAATTATTATATTAAGAATTAATATTAAAAGATTTATTCATTATTTTTAATTACTCACTAGGCTAATTTTTTGAAAGAATTTTTTATTTTTCTTGTTTATTTTTTGTGTGTTTTCATTGTGGTCAAAATTTTATTTTTTTTAAAAAATAAATGTATAAATATTATAATCCAATACGAAAGACAAAGCTAAAACATGTGGAGCAATTGCATGGCAAAAAACGAAATGATAAAAAACAGTCGACCAGTTTAACGCTTGTTGTGTATGACTCGCAAAACGCGGTTTCTTAGATTTAGAAAGTTTTATATCACGAATTTAAGGTGCCATATGATTATTTACTTAATTTATATTGTTATTATCCAATAAATATATTATGAAATAAAAATATTACTAACATAATATATTTTATATAATAAAAATACATATGATAATATCATTATTACATCTTAAATTATTAAATAATTTATTAATAATAATTTTATTTATTAAGTATTGATATTGAAACAATATAAATTATTATTAATATAATAATATTTTATTAACGATAATTTTATCTAATAATAGTGACATTAAGTTACAATTAATAATAAAAATATAATAAACATTCATATATTTTTATTATAACAATAATAAAATTATTTAACACTATCATTACACTATTTATTTAATAATAATGTCATTAAATGAATAAAATAAATATTTTATACATTTTTATTATAATTATTATTAGATAAAATTATCATTAATAAAATATAAAATATAAAATATAATAATCCTTAAACAATAAAAATATTATCTTTATCTTATTATAAAACTTATTATGAATCATATTTTTCATCTACAAACGTGAAACATGTTATCTTTATCTTATTATAAGTCATATTTTTATCTACAAACGTGAAACATGTTATCTTTATCTTATTATAAAACTTATTATGATATTTAGATTATTAAACTATTTTTAATATTTTATAATAATAAAAATATATAAATTAAATATAATAAAATTGTTTTTATGATTATAAATTATAAATTTATTATTTTTAAAAAATATTTTTATAATAATAGTATTTATTGTGATCACAACTTATGAAAGAAAAAGGGTTATAGTCAACTCATAATCATCACAGAGCACTTTTTAATCCAAAAAAAAAAACATCATATAGCGCTAAGAGTAGACCCGTTTCTTAATAATCATTTTTCCTTACAAAATTTATAAAGTACACCTAATCTACATGAATAATTGAATTTCATTAATTCAGTTAACCATTGAATTTTATTTTGAAAAAATATTTAAAAATAATTTAATTTGATATTTTTTACAATTATTATTTTAACATAAACTCTTTCATATTTATTATATAAAAATACAAATAAATATCTATATTAAAATAAAACTAATTAATGATATTATATTATCTTATTTCCAAAAATATTTTATTTAGACAACACCCAACGTACATGGTTGGGAGTGGGTGTACTTATAAATTTTGTATATTATAATTTTCTATTTCTTAGAAAGTGTATTCAATTGAAACTAGGTATTGGGTTTTCTACGTTTTGTATTATTTTCATTTTTTTTACAATAAGCGAAATTACTAAAATATTTTCAATATGATCATGTGATTATTATGTGACGAGTTTTTTATTATTAGTTTTAGATGCCTAAAGTAACGGAATACTAACTTGAAATAAATTTAAGGAGTTTTAGTAATAGATCGATAAAAATAGTTTTAATAATAAATTGATATAAAAATAAAAATTTCAATAATAAATAAAACGTTTGTTTTTGGGATTATTAATGATTTTAGTGAATTTTTAAAATCTAATAAATTCAATTTAGATTTTTAAAACCCTAATAAAGGTTTGGATGTATTCAAATAAAATTGTGTTAAAGTCTTTCAAAATTTGGGTTCATTAAACATCCATTAATTTTAAAAAGTTTAAAAGATTATATGAATTGTTATGTACTTTAATTTACTTTTAACTTAAATTATATTTAAAAAATCTCTATTTATTTTTCTCTCAATCTCAAATATTTATATGGATTTTTATTTTATTAATTTTCTATCCAATATTATTTTTAATTTTTAAACAAAATGAAAAGAAAAGAAAAAAAAACTATGTTTTGGTAAACTTAGTAGGAAAATTACCTTAAATAATAAATTTAAAATTTATAAAATAAAAATAATATTAAATAAATTTAATAGGTCCAATTTCAGCATTAGTTGGTATTTCTTGTTGAAGTTAAATTTCATCGCATCTGAATTGATTAGTATTTAATGGGAAATATTTAATTAATTTTTTTAATAAAAATATATTATTTACTTATAAAAATGATAATTTTGTATTTATAAATTTAAAAGAATGATAATGGTACAAATTTTCTTATATTTTATACTTATATTATTTAAAGTAAAGTGTATTATATATTCATAAATTTTAATTAAATTTATATATAGATTTTTAAAATTTTAAATCATATAATTTGATCTTTAAAGTTTTATAACTTTACAGATAGGTTTAAAAATTTTAAATCATATAATTTATTTTTTAAAATTTTAAAATTTTATGTATAAATTTTAAATATTTGATTCACAAATATATATTTTAATAGTGATAAAATATATGCATTAAATTCTAAAAATTGGTAGATTAAATTTATATGATTTAAAAATTTAAAAATTTAAAATGAAATCATAAATTTTAAAAATTTAAAAATTAAATAAAATTTGCAAACCAATCATATACTTTAAAAAATTGTTCGATGTATCTACCTATTTATTTGAGAGGTGGTTGTTGGAAAATTTGGTATGAAATTGAAGAAAAGGAAAAACTACATAAAGTAGTAATTTGAAGGCCCCAAAACAGAAAGTGGCCTTGAATTTATTACCAACACTGATAACCAAAAGTCACAAGCATAAAACTGAAAGCTGAATGGGCAACTGCTTCTCCGACGTTGAAGGTGGGAGGTTAGCCGTAGGCGGTAACATCGTTTCGCAAGCCATTCCAGGCAACGGTCCTAATGACGCCGTCGACTTGTTCTTCAGGTCCCTCGGTTACCAAAGTTTATATTCTCATATAGAGGTTCGTCTTCTCTTTCAGAACTTGTAAATCGATTTTGGTAATTCTTGGTTCCTCAATTTTGAATGAAGTAGGCGTAGTTGAAGAAGTTTCAGTTAAAAGAACGAGTACGAGATATATACTACACGTCACAATTCGCTTCAAATTGTATTATCTTATATTGGAATTTTATATCTTCGAGTTGTGAAGCAAAAAGTTCCTAAAGTAGATTTGAGCAAAATATAATGATAGACTCAAAATTTCTTGCCGAGATTTTGTTTTACACTGCCTCATTTGCTGTATCTTGAAGTTTGAATCGAATTTATTCAAATAAAATGTTCAATAGTAAAGTCTAACTCGTCATACTCATTATCTGTTAAAACAACTTACCTGCAGTTATCATTGAGTGCCTCGGACTTGCTTGATAGAGATGTCTTTTCAAAGGTTTGTGGCTTCATCTTCACTCTTCAATGAGAGAAACTGCTAATTTCTTCATAAAATTTAAGTGTAGAAAGCCTTTGGTTCTGATTTTTTAGCTTCATGGTCTGTTTTAAGGGTAACAATCGTGTATTTATTGTGTCGTGTGATATGTTATTTGACACATTAAAAATTTACTTTTCTTTACCTTGTTTATTTATAATAGTAAGAAATAACAAAACTTATAAAGATATGAAAAAGTTATTGCTCAATTATGACTAATTTTTTTATCTATATCGTGTCATGTTCGTGTTATCATGTTGTGTCAGATACTGACACCCCTAGTATGTGTTACGATATCAAATTGTTATTTTATATTTGAGTTTCAAGTTTAACCTTAGTTGAAAAATATCCCTAATTATGATTATTCTTTTATGTCATTTAGTTTTATTAAGATGATATTTATAAGATATTTTAGGAACAAATATCTCATTACTTATTAATTTTTTAGTATTTAAACATGTTGATTATTAATAAAAATAACAAGAATGAAATATATTTTTCAAACATTAATCGGGAGGTATTAGTCCCTTAAAGACTAGAAACTTGGGAGACCATGGTTCCCTCAAAGAGCCATAAATCTATTAATTTCTTTTAATTTTTGTCGTTTTAATAAAAGATACAAAGTGAGTTAGACATCACCGTTGTAAATATCTACATCTATGAAGATTGCATTTTAGAGGCTAGATTAAGGTGCTCACTGGCACTAAATATTGGTAGACGAGTGTATCGTCGGATCAATGACGATAAAGAGTAAACCTCATGGATGTCGGTTTTGGAAGCATGATGAAATGTTATAATATCAAATTATTATTTTATATTTGAGTTTTGAGTTTAGATATAGGTGGAAAAATATCCCATAATTATAATTATCATCTTTTATATCATTTAGTTTAAAAAAAATGGCACAGAAGGTCCTTAGATTAAATCATTTGTGTCGTTTAGTCCCTTATATTAGAAACAGTATCATTTAGTCCTTTAGTTTTGTGAAAAATATCAATTAAGAAAAAATTATATTATTTTAATGATTTTTTATTAAAATATTATTATTTTTCTATCAAATGACTAAATACGATTAAAAGACAAATATTTAATAATGGTAAAGTCACAATTAATATAAAAAAAATCATAAAAAATCATTTTTTAATATTTGTTAATTGTCATTATTTTATTTTAATTTTTTATTAATTTTTAATTTTTTTTAAATTAAAATTATATTTAAATCACTTTTTATTTGAATTTTATTATTATTATTTTTTCTTAAATTATTTCATATTAAATTTTACTTTTATTCTTATTAAAGACTCGTATCTTAATCGTGTGTTTAATTACTTGATAGAAAATAATAATATTTTAAATGAAAAATTATTAAAATAATATATTTTGTCCTTTATTGGTCATTTTTTATAAAGTTAATGGACTAAATGACACCGTTTCTAATCTGAATGACTAAAAGGCACAAATGACCTAATCTAAGGGACTTCTGTAGCACTTATCCTTAATTTTATACTATATGCTTATTTAAGATTATATTTAGGAGATATTTTAAGAGCAAATATATCATTAATTATTAAGTTTTTAGTATTCAAGTCATATTAATTATTAATAAAAGTAACCATAATGAAATATATTTTTGGAACATTAATTTGGAGGTTCTAATCCCTTGAAAATTAGAAACTTAGGAGGCCGTGGTTCCTCAAAGAACCATAAATCTATCAATTTCTTCTGGTTTTTGTCTTTTTAATAAAAGATACTACATACTAGTGAGTTCGTGTCAATATGTTTATCACAATGTCATGGTTGGACTCTTGACATGTGTAAGATGTGTACGAATCTAAGGGTAGGAGGCAAATGGCAAAATAAACTTTTAGCTAGTTTTTCATAGACCGTTACTATTTGAAAAAAACTTGGTATCAAAAAAATTTCAGTGAAAAAAACACTTGAAGCAACTTCGGGAGTCTGAGTATTTCTCATTTATTTTCTCCACTATCTTTATATGAAAATCTTTTCTGCAGTCTTCTTTGCATTTCTTTCAGAAAACATCTTTTAGCACACATTAAAATTAACAATGTTTTATGTTTGCTGAGCTTTCATTTCATGATCTTTAGACTGAAGTAGAAACGTTTTTTCCTTCTTTTTTTTCCTTTCTTTTTCTTTCTTTTAGAGTGACCCAATGGTGATTATCTATACAAAAGGAAGAGATGGAAAACTTGCAGAACTTGGCCGCACTGAAGTAGTTCTGAATTCAATCAATCCTACGTGGATCACAAAACATACTATTACTTATCATTTTGAGGTTGTGCAGATTTTGGTGTAAGTGTTAAGACCTTTGTGCCTTCTTTAATGCATAACCATCAAATGTGAATTTCATTGGTCGTGGTTTTGTCAACTCTGTAATATGAAATGTTTTTATTACAGGTTTCGTGTTTATGATGTGGACTCACAGTTTTATAATGTAGATGTGAAGGTACAATTTTATGATGTAGTAATGACTGCTTAAGTTTTCTTTTCCCCTTTTTCAAGAGACTTTAAATTATATTAAAGAAATAATTTTTTTGAAAGATGTAATTGTTATTCCAGTAATCAAGCAATAAGCTTTGCACTTTATTAGAATATTGTCTTGTGTTTGTTCTTTTAGTTTTAAAGTTGGGATTGGTTAGATAAAGATTATTGAAGACATTCTTTTTTTCTTTTTATATATTTTTATTTATTTATGCAGATGCTTATGCTGGAAGAGCAGCAATTTCTTGGCGAGGCAACTTGTGCTTTGTCTGAGGTGTGTGACCCACATATCATTCAAAAATAGACTTGATTTTAGTACAATACAAAGCACTCTGATAAAACCTCTTCATAGTAGGGAGAAGTAAAGGAAAAAAATGTGGTTTGTGTTTGAACAGAAGGATAAGATGGTATCCATATATAATGAGATAATCCCTGATGGCTTGCAAAATAAGAAAAATGCATGGACTCAAATAACCAATACATAGGAATGAATCTAAGAGATTGAGATAGTAGAGACTTACAAGTCATCTTTGTTATTATTATTCTGAAAGTATTTCCATAAATGTGAATTATTATTCTGAAATGGTTTTAGCTTAAATATTTCCATGAAATGCATTCAAAGGACTCGTCTACTTGAATTATAATTTCCGTTATCATTCTTGTTATCTGTATGCTGTGCAGATAATGACTGTAGCAGATCGGTCATTGACATTAGATCTTGTAGACAGAGAAGAATCTAGACCAACTCATGTTGGAAAACGTGGAAAGATTAAGGTGCATGCCGAGGAAAGTATTAGCTCAAAGACAACAGCAGAGATGGTATTGAGGTGTTCAGAATTGGAAAATAAGGATATCTTCTCGAAAAGTGTAGGGGTGCCATAATTATGATTTTTTATCTTTTTGGTTAGCTATTTTGAATGCCACTAGTGACCTTTATGCATATAAGGAAGTGAAATTTTTTTGAAAATAGAAAGGGGAAAAACATTATTTGTGCATGTTCTGATGTATTTTCTTATTTCTAGGACCCTTTCTTGGTGATCTCAAAGATTGTAGAGAATGGGATGACAATCCCAGTTTGCAAAACAGAAGTCATAACGAATGAGCTAAAGCCAATGTGGAAGCCAGTGTTTTTAAATATCCAACAAATTGGAAGCAAGGTAAGTGAATTCTCTTCTGGGAAGTGGCATTCTGTTCAATTTTCTGCCGTTACGGGGATTCAATGCATCAAATTTTAATTAGAATAATGTAAATGACATCAGGATGACATGATCCCAATTAAGGAGTTATCATTGTGTTGATTCAACTCTATATCATGAGATCTATAAATGTTACCCTTGTGATGGGGGCATCGACAAAATTATCACAAAAATGTCAGAATCATATGTTTCCCAAAAATAACACAATCCTTCTAAAATCAAGTGCAAGGTCACTTCATCCAAATACACTTCAGTTGTTCATCCTGATAAAGGCTTCTTCAATTGGTAGTCCATTTGGATGAAGGCCACTCCATCTAATGAAGGCGATTACATTGCATAAAGGTCACTTCACTTCATCTAATGGTCTTGGACAACCTTGGCCAACTGCCAATCAACCCGTCCAACAATTTGTCAATCTTTGTCAACATTGATCAATTGTATGTCAACATGTTAAAGTTGGAGAGAGATGAAAAAAGGATTTCATCTACCTTTTTTGCTATTTTTGGAAAATTGAAATTTTCAACTTCTAAAATGTGATACTTTGGGATTATTATTTTTGGCTGCAATTTGTGTTATCTTTGTCTTTAAATATCTTGCAATGTTGGCTACCAACTAGAAAGCACACTAGTTGATATATAATCCCCCGACTATACTATTTTTACACTACTGGGAGGGGAAGGAGCATAACTTTGCTACTCCCTTTGCCACCCAAAATTTGGGAAACCCTAAGTTTGATGCCAAATTTGATGTTATGAAGACTGTCAACTTCTCATGGTCGAACCACAGATTTCTATTGTATATATGATTCTACATATATTTATCATTGTATTTTCTTCCATAATTGGCAGGAGAATCCTCTAGTGATTGAGTGTTTCAACTTCAACAGCAATGGGAAGCATGATTTGTTGGGGTACGTGGATATTCTATTTGTTCTCAATGCTTTTTTATTTCCCTTTTTTTGTTAGCTAAGATACTGATTAAGCTTAGTTGCTGCAATATTATATCAGAAAAATTCAAAAGTCATTGTCAGACTTGGAAAAACTTCATTTAGGTGGGCAAGGGGAACATTTATTTTCACCAACTTCTGTTGGGCATGATCACCACAACAAGGTTCTAACAGTACGAATTCTCTTTTTCTGTCCTAGATTTTTCTTTTAATTTTAGCCTTCAAGCTTGAACTTTATTCCAGGTATTGAAGAGTCAGCTATATGTTGAAAAGTTTACTTGGAGTGTCCAACACTCATTGCTTGATTACTTGACCAATGGATTTGAATTGAACTTCATGGTTGCGGTTGATTTCACAGGTGCTCATTCTTGGGATGCATTTCTGCCAATTCATTTTAGCTTTGAATCACATGTCTTATCAACAGTTACCATGTAGAGACTTTTTTGGTCAATAGTATATACAGATTTTGTATGATACAATACTTGTTGTTTATCCTTTTAAATTTTTTTAGGTCACTGTCATTTTTAATCATTTATTCATCTTCATGATATGTCATGTAAACACTTTCTAGAGGAAAAACAAGGAGATTCATTACAAGGGTGCAATCTGTTAAATTGTATTCTACAAAACATGTTACTTTGCAATAACATGCTTAAGTCTATTTTATTAAAAAATTATCATAGTTGAATGGGTTCATTCTACCTTACATAATTAAGGAAATCTAACCCATTAAAATTATTTTAAAAAAATAATAAAATATTCATTCAGATTTCTCATTTGAATGACATAGTCGATCTGATTATAATATTATAGATTTCCCACTTGCCTTTTATGCAATTTATTATAGACTTTGTACTTCATTGTGTTTCAGCTTCAAATAGAAACCCTCGTCTGCCTGATTCTTTGCATTATATGGATCCTTCGGGAAGGCCAAACGCATACCAAAAAGTGAGAAATGGTCCTTCAATTCCTTGGAAGTCTATACTTTGATTAATCTGTTTTAAATGCTAACCAATCATTGTACAGGCAATCACGGAGGTAGGGGAGGTTTTGCAGTTTTATGATTCAGATAAGCGGTTTCCTGCTTGGGGATTTGGAGCGCGACCAATCGGTGGGTCTGTCTCACATTGTTTCAACTTGAATGGAAGTAGTCATAACTGTGAGGTGAAGACATACAGCTCTATTGTTACCTAGATGTTCTATTCTAGTTTGTATTTGCAGCATGGCTCGTATCATATTTTAGTTTTTAACAATGAGACTCCAGGTTGAAGGTATCCAAGGGATTATGACGGCATATAGAAGTGTCTTATTTAATGTTTCTCTAGCGGGGCCAACTCTTTTTGGACCTGTCATAAGCAATGCCGCTTTAATTGCTAGTCAATCTCTTGCAAATGGTGGACGGAAATACTTTGTTTTATTAATAATCACTGTAAGTGTTTATAAATGCCAGATTAATTTTCGAATTATTACGGACATTCTTTTCTTCTTGGCTCACTTTTATGTAAAAGAAAAATTTGAAAAACTATATAAAATAACACCCTTCAAGTTTATAACAACAAAACTAACATCTTAATAATATTGAACGGAGTTAAATTAATTAGAATTTAACTTAAAAAGTATTTAACTAAATGGCATTCAATGTAAAAATTTTGAGCTAGGATTTTTCATTATAGTAAAAATATATGAGCTAAACATAATACATATTACTTTTATGATTATAAGTTTTAAAAGTATTTATAAATAAATATTATTTTCTCCCAAAAAAAAATCTTTTTTTTATTTATATTCAATTAATTAGCTTAGCTTAGCTTATCGTATTACATGATATTGAATATCTTTCCCTATGAATTCAACCGTTTTGTTGTGTTCTTGATTACCTTAAGTTTATATTTAATAACGATTCTAATTTATAATTTTTGATTTTTGATTTTTTTTTTGTAAAAATATTTACTAATATATTATAACAATTTATACTTAGTGATTTTAACAACAAAAAATCAAAAATCACCTTTAAGTTATTTGATAATATTTTATGTTTTCTAATATTTTTTGAAAATTATCGAAAACATCCTTAAAACTCATAACAATAAAAATAACTCATTTATCTTGAATTGAGAGATATATGAGTTAGGATTAGGTGTGTTATTTTTATTGTTATAAGTTTTAAGGTATTAGTTTTATGGTTTTCCTTTCGTTTTCAAAAACTTAAAAAATTAAGAAATTTTTTGGTTATTATTTACAAATTTTAAGTTTTTTAATATTTTTTTCCAATATTTATAGATACAAAATTCATAAGACTTTATTTATTTCAAGAAAAAATATTCAGCGAAAAGATAAAATCTAATTAAAAAAAAATTATTTAAAGATTTATAAATCATTACATATTTTGCTAGTGATTTTTTAAAAATATAAAAATCAAAATAAAAAATCATTATCAAACATACCTAAATAAAATCACTTGGAAAAAATTAAAAATAAGGAACCAAAATTGTTATGAAACACATTCAAAATTTGTTAGCATTTGTTTTAGGATGGAGTAGTAACAGATCTCCAAGAAACCAAAGATGCTATTGTGAAAGCATCTGACCTGCCATTATCAATCCTCATTGTTGGAGTTGGAGGAGCTGACTTCAAGGAAATGGAGGTAACTTCTCTCTTGCTTCTAGTGCTGAGTTGTTATGCAGCATTCCTTTATTAACCTTTTGGTGAACAAGAGACCTAAAATTTTATTCATTTAAACAACTAACTTTTGAACTGCTTTGTGTCAAAGATTTTGGATGCTGACAAAGGAGATAGACTTGAAAGTTCAACTGGACGGATTGCTTCACGGGATATAGTCCAGTTTGTTCCATTCCGTGATGTACAAAGTGAGTTAACGGAAAACAATATTTATAATATCCCTTAAAACTTGTAATTAACTATAAAAAGAACACTATTTATGTCAAGTTTATATATTTTCTATTAAAAAAAGCATGTCCTAAACATTTTAATATTGGACATCATTCAAAGTCAACTTTATTTATTTGATTGGTTAAATGTTGAATTCCGTCCAATTTAACTCCATTTCATATTACTGTGTTATTTTTGTTGTTATAAGTTTTAAAGTTATTATTTTATTGCCCTTTTTTTTTAATATAAGGCAACTTTCATTGTTCAGGTGGAGATATATCTGTTGTTCAAGCACTTCTAGCGGAACTGCCATCTCAATTTCTGACTTACATGCGAACCAGGGATATTAAACCAAATGAATGACCCTTAAAAGGACTCTCTCTCTCTCTATATATATATATATATATATCAGAGTTAATCCCATGCAATATGTTAATATTTTTAAAGTCATCTGTGTGTTGATTCGTAGGTTTACACAAAGTTGTTGTGGTCTAACTTCATCTTAAGATGAGTAGTTAGACTATGGCTTGCCTTGAAATTACTACAGGAATTGCAGTTCTGTTGTTTCATGGAGGAAAATTGTAAAGAGATAGTTAGAGCCCCAAACCATTCAACAATTGTCTTTCTTTATCAAAGCAAATGAGGGGTAGATCTGAAATACAAAATCAAGTATTTATGAGGGTCTGATTTCCTTCAAGTTTTTGTGGCTTCTTACAACTTTTATCATCATTTATTGGTCGAATTGAAGGTAGCCTTCTGTGACCGCAGAATTTGTGTTCACTTCTCAATTGTATCTGTTAGCTTATAATTGTAAACAGTTGATATATGTGTGTGCAATGTATTGTATATTTGCTTAGTTAGTTGATATGTGTGTGTACAGTGTTAGTTATGAGATTTATATACATAGCTCTCCAGAATAATAATTTGGTATCTTACTTTTCACTTTGAAGAATCATTTTAATAATAAAGTTTTCTTCTCTTATAAATTGTGATAGGATGTTAATAACTTATCTTATAATCCATTAATTTTTAAAATCTATATTACCTTATCTCATTTAATTTTTAATGAGATGAAATGATAATGAAACGGTATTAATTGAAATATTTTATTTGTCTCTAATGGAGATAAATATAAATACAAAGACAATAAAAAATATAATATATGATTATTTAAAAGGTGAGTTTAATAAGAAAAATGATACAGTATATGTTTAAAGTTAGATTAATTATGGTTATAATTTAAATAAGATGATATAATATTTAAATAAAATGAGATAATATAATACTATAAACTCATCAGAAACATTAAATTAGATATGAAATGAGATGAGACAGTTCACTTTATATCTTTATTTTAGGTCTATATTATCTCTTGTTCTTACTGCCCAAAGTTTTCTATGGTACCAAAGCTACTAAAAGCCACTTCAATGGAGAGTAATGGAAATCAAACGTACAGAGACACTATTGTTACATACTCTCCTTCTTCACTTGTTCCTTAAGTAACAATGACAACTTCAATTCCAATGCATTCTCTATCTTTGAATGGGAATGCATTCTCTATCTTTGAATGTGATTGATGCTCTTGCACGAAGTTTGCTTTCTTCTCCACCAACTATGAAAGTTTATCTTGCAGTAAAATTAGATGAACATAACTACTTGATATGGAAGGATCAATTGTTGACCTATGTTGCTGCATATGATTTTATGGGAATTATAGATATTTATTTTTGTCCACCTCTAAGATTCATTAGTTGTGCAACAAATTCTACTATCTAAAACTGGATTTAACTTAATACTATTATTAATGGTTGAATTTACGGGTCTATTTCAGTAGGAATGTTGCTATACATAGTAGTGATATGAATGCTCGAACAATGAGTTGCACTTAGAAGAATCGTTTAATGCTGATGTTAAGTCGAAAGTGATGGATTTGTTAACTCAACTTTAGAATTTGTCCAAAGATGGTCTCATTGTTTCTCAGTACTTCTACAAAGCCAAGACCATGGTTAGGCAGTATTGATGAGCCTATTAGTGAGAAAGATTTATTTTTGTACATTCTTGGTGGGTAGGACCAAGGTATAACAACTTTGTATCTAACATCAAGATGAGAGATGTAAGTGTTGGAGATTGTTATAAATGTCCTTAATTCAAGAAGCAACATAAGAAGTAAAACAAAGAGAAAATCAAGTAGCGGTCATCCTAAATTTGAGGAGTAAATCAATGCTTAATTTAAAGAGTGAATTTTACTATAATAGATGTATAATTGTAATGAATCTATAATCCAAATGATCATTCCAATTAAGAGAAAAGCTTAGAGAAAAAAAAGCTTTAGTGAGAAAATTGAGAGCAATTTTCTTGGGTGTAATTGAGTTGTAAGTTGTGAATTGTGAATTGTGAATTGTGAGTGTTGTAAACATCTTATATAATTTATCCCCTTTCAATAAAAACATCTGCAGTAGATTCGAAGACGTAAGCAAGATTGGTCGAACTCTGTTATCAAATTTGTGTTATTTTTCTATTCTTGTTTTCTCATAAATCTGGCTTATCGGGAATTTATGTAATTTCCCAACAATTGGTATCAAAGCTTTTGGTGGTAGTTTATGTCAATTTCCTACATGTTACTATTCATATGAATAGTAAATTATGTGAATATTGAAATTTTGTCGACGATATTTGTTTATTGACGGAGGTGTTCTAATACACGATGGTTTGCAGAAATAGTCAGAAACGATCCGGAGGAAGTCAGTTTTGAGTGGGAGTAATGGTCGTAGATGAAAGAAAGGTGAAACTGAGAAATTAGATGGCACAGATATTGGGTTTTGGAAAATGTAGATAGAGGATTATTTATATCAAATAAATTTGTATCAACCTCTCTCACAGAAGAAGCCAAAGGCTATGAAGGAAGAAGATTGAAATCTTCTAAATAGACAAGCCCTCGGAATTATTCGAGTGACGTTATCCCGCAATGTTACTTTCAACATAGCAAAGAAAAATACCACGGCGGGTCTTATAGAAGCTCTCTCCAATATGTATGAGAAGCCATCGGCCTCAAACAAAGTGCACCTGATGAGGCGTTTGTTCAATTTGTGGATGACGAAAGGCGCATTGGTAGCTCAACATCTCAATGAACTCAACACAATCACAACCCAGTTGAGTTCAGTTGAAATTGAATTCAATGAAGAAGTACAAGCATTGATACTTTTTTCTTCTCTACCAGAAGATGGAATGCTACTGTCATGGCTATGAGTAGCTCGTCAGGAAGCAATAAGATAAAATTTGACGATGTTCATGATCTGGTTCTCAGTGAAGAGATCTGACGTAGAGATTCAGGTGAATCGTCAACCTCTTTAGTTTTGCATACAGAGTCAAGAGGAAGAAATTCAACCAAAGGGAATGGACGTGGCAAAATAGACTACCGAGGTAGATCAAAGGACATGAGGTCCAAATCCAAGAATCCTAATAATTCCCACAGCTCAAAGACTATCGAGTGTTGGAATTGTGAGAGAACAAGGCACTACAAAAATCAATGCAAGAGTGCACCAAAGGACAAACAAGTGAAGACAGAGGAAAATGTTACTTCCACCTTAGGAGGAGTTGATGCATTGATATGCTCTTTGGAGAGCAAGGAATAATCTTGGGTATTACACTCTGGAGCATCGTTCCATGCTACTTCACAGAAACAATTCTTCGAGAAATATGTCCCCGGAAACCTTGGAAAGGTATATCTTGGTGATGATCAAATGTGTGCTAGTATTAGCAAATGTGTAGTGAAGATTAAGTTAAACGAGTCTGTTTGGGAGCTGAAGGATGTCAAGCATATTCCCGACCCAAGAAGAAACTTAATCTTAGTAGGGCAGTTGGCTAGTGAAGGTTACACTACGATCTTCCATGGTGATGATTGGAAGATTTCAAATGGTGCAATGACGGTTGCTCGTGGCAAGAAGAGTGGCATTCTTTACATGATAGCAGAGGCATATTGTTTGATTGTAGTTGCAGCTAGGGGTGTCCATAAACCGGTCTGGATCGGACCGAACGATTTTACAAATCAAAAGGTTCAATCCGGTTTGTATTAGTTAAAACCATTTTTCTAACGGTCCGATCTGATTTGTATTAATTTTTAAACCGGTCGAACCAGACCAGACCTGTTTAATAATATATTAAAATTTTCACATTATTTCTCATTAAAATTGTCCAAAAACCGAACCAAATTGAAAACCGAACCGAACTGGACCGATAGACACCCCTAGTTGTAGTAGGCAATGAAACACCAAATTTGTGGCACCAGAGACTAGGCCACATGAGTGAGAAAGGAATGAAGATTATTCACTCAAAGGAAAAACTTCCAGGTCTACAATCTGCAGAGATAAACATGTGCGAAGATTGCATACTTGGAAAGCAAAAGGGAGTCAACTTTCAAACAAGTGGTAGAACCCCAAAGAAGGAACGGCTAGAGCTCATTCACTCTGTTGTTTGGGGACCAATGATCATCTCATGCTTTGGTGGGAAACACTACTTCGTGACTTTCATTGATGATCACTCTTGGAAGGTGTGAGTTTACTTTCTAAAGTATAAGTCTGAAGTATTTGAGGCTTTCAGAAGATGGAAAACTATGGTTGAAAATGAGACAAGTTTGAAGATAAAAAAGCTCAAGACCGACAATGGTGGTGAATATGAAGACACCAGATTCAAAAAATTATACTATGAGCAAGTGATCAGAATGGAAAGAACTGTGCCAAGAACGTCTCAACACAATGGTGTAGATGAGCGCATGAACCGAACATTGACAGAAAGAGCCATAAGCATTCGTATACAATCAGGTCTACCAAAGCAGTCAATGCGGTAGCTTATTTGATCAATCGAGATCCATCTGTTCCATTAGAGCATAAAATATCAGAGGAGGTATGGAGCGAAAAAGAGGTAAAACTATCACATCTAAAAATTTTTGGCTATGTAGCATTTTTGCTTATCAGTGATGAAGGTAGGAATAAGCTTGATCCCAAATCCAAGAAATACACCTTCATAGGCTATGGTAAGGATGAATTTGGCTACCGTATTTGGAATGACGAAAACAAGAAAGTGATCTGTAGTAGAGATGTGATTTTTAATGAAAGTGTGATGTATAAGGACATGCATAAAACTGACGTCAACGACTCAGAGCCTAATGAGTCAGTATTTGTAGATGCAGATGATGTCCTAAATAGTTCCGTAATGAAACCAATTGTAACAAGTCCTCAGCCAGAGGAACTCGTTGGATAGAGTAGTACACTGTAGTCTGACATATCACATCCTCCTACTCCAGCTCTTGTATTGAAAAGGTCTTCTCGGCCTCATGTGCCTAACATGAGATACATGAACTATATGTTGTTGACTAATGAAGGGGAACCTAAATGCTATAATGAATCTTGTCAAACTCGAGATTCCAGCAAGTGGGAGTTTGCCATGAAAGAAGAAATGAAATCTATCATCTCCAACCAAACATGGGAACTAGTTGAGTTACCTATGGAAAAGAAGGCATTCCACAACAAATGGGTGTACCGGGTGAAAGAGGAGCATATTGGTTCCAAGAGATACAAAGCCCGCCTAGTTGTCAAAGGGTTTCAACAGAAGGAAGGAGTTTACTACATTGACATTTTTGCTTCCATTGTAAAGCTCAATACTTTCATATCAGTGTTGAGTATTGTAGCCATTGAAGATCTTCATCTTGAACAGTTGGATGTGAAAGACTGTATACCTTCATGGAGATTTAGATGAAGAGATATATATGTACCAGCCAAAAGGTTTCTCAGAAAGAGGGAAGAAGAATATAGTGTGCGGACTTAAGAAGAGTTTGTGTGGCCTAAAACAAGCCCTGAGATAGTGGTACAGAAAGTTTGACAGCTTCATGCACAAGAAAGGTTTCCAGAAGTGCAATGTCGACCATTGTTGATACTTCAAGAGATATAGGTCCAGTTATATTATTTTACTACTTTACGTTGATGATATATTAGTAATAGGTTCATATATGGATGATATCAGAAGGTTGAAGCAGTAATTGTCAAAGAAGTTTGACATGAAATATTTCGGTCCAGCAAAGAAGATTCTTGGAATGTAAATCACAAGAAATAAGAAGAAAGGATCCTTGTAGTTATCTCAGGCAGAGTATATCAATCATGTTTTGCAGAGATTCAACATGGGCAATGCCAAGCCAGTTAGCACACCCTTGGCCAGTCACTTTCGCCTATCTAAGGATCAGTCTCCTCAGATGAAGGAAGAGAGAGAATTCATGGCTAAGGTTCCTTATGCCTCAGCCATTGAAATTTTTTTGTATGCAATGGTCTGTATGAGACCAAACATTGACCATGTAATGGAAGTTGTTAGAAAATTTATGTCAAACCCAGGGAAAACTCATTGGAAAGTAGTCAAGTATCTACGAGGCATCATAGAAAAGTGTTTGTACTTTAGTAAAGGAGAGTTAAAAGTACAAGGTTATGTAGACGTAAACTTTAGAGGTGAAGTTGATCACCAAAGAAGCACCACTTGTTATATATTTACTATTAGAACTACAGTTATTAGTTGGATGTCACAGATACAAAAGATTGTCACTCTATCCACTACAAAGGCTGAGTATGTAGCAATGATTGAAGCTAGAAAAGAGATGATATGGCTTCAAGATTTGTTAACTGAGTTGGGATTCAAACAAGAGAAGAATGTTTTGCACAGTGATAGTCAAAGTGCAATACACTTGGCTAAGAATTTAGCATTTTATTCTAGAATCAAACATATTGGACTTCGTTATCACTTCATTAGATCTCTATTGGAAGATGATGTGTTAATACTAAAGAAGATTCAAGGAAGCAAAAATCCAACAGATATGTTGACAAAGGTGGTAACTATTGACAAACTGAAGTTATGCTCAACTTCAGTTGGTCTGCTAGAGTAACAAATTTAGAAAAGCTACTGCATTGATCGAGGTATGAAGATAGATTAAAATTAGTCTTCAAGTGGGAGATTGTTATAAATGTCCTTAATTCAATAAGCAAAACAAGGAGTAAATCAAGAAGTGGTCATCCTTAATTTGAGAATTAAATCAATTCTTAATTTAAGGAGTAATTCAAGGAGTGAATTTTCCTATAAATAGATGTATAATTGTAATGAATCTATAATCCAAATGTTCATTGCAATTGAAAAAAAGTTTTAGTGAGAAAATTGAGAGCAATTTTCTTGTGTGCAATTTTCTCCCCTTTCAGTAAAAAGATCTGCAGTAGATTTGGAGACGTAAGCAAGATTAGTCGAACTCCGTTATCAAATTTATGTTTTTTTTCTTGTTTTCTCATGAATCTGGCTTATCGAGAATTTGAGTAATTTCCCAACAATAAGGCCTTCTATTAATATTATACACAATTATCTTGAAGATTATGAGAAAATGTTGTATAAGGAGTCTTTTGGTGATCATAAAAGACCTTTCCAAGCCAATGTTGCTAAATTTCATTACAAGAATGGAAATTCTTCAAGATCAGGTTTTAATAGAGGTAATGATGGGCATAACAAGTCAGAGAAATGGAAAGTGAAGTTTTAAATGTTGGATAGGCATATGTTGGTACTCTTGTAATATAAATAGCACACTTCCTTGTATATGTATATTATCTTTTCTAATAAGAATTCTCCGAGGTTATTCATTACTTCTTGATTTTATTTTTTGCATGGTATCAAAGCAAAGCTTCAAAGCGCTTTAATGGTGCTTTATGTGGAGTTATGAACAGAAACCACAATTTCCATCAAAGCTTGAATGAAAGTTTTTGTGACATTGTCATTCATTCTTGTTCTCAGTCATCTTCAAAGTCTTCTCAGTTTTCTGACTCTTTGCAAGATTTGCAATCTCAGATGAAGAAATCGATTCACTTACTAAAATCTTATCCTCTTCTCCTCCTATGAACGTTTATCTCTCTTTCAAACTAACGACGACAATTATTTTATCTAGAAAGATCAGCTTCTTACATATGTGATTGTCTATGAGCTAAAGGGTGTTCTTGGTGGCTTTCTTGTTTCTCTTCCAAAGTTCATTGGAACCTTTCTTAATTCAACACACTTCAACTGGACTCACATAAATTCAATTGTCAAGGGTTGGATTTATGGTTCTATGTCAAATGGTATACTAGGCTACTTGACTAGTGGAATGAATGCAAGAGAATAGTGGGTGGCCTTAGAAAAATCCTATTCTATAAATGTTCAATCCAAGATTATGAATTTAAGAGAACAACTTCAAGATCTCAAGAATGATAGTCTTTCAATTTCCCAATATATTGTTAAAGCCAAAATCGTTGTAAGTCATTTAGCTTCAATTGATGATTCAATAAATGATGAATATATTTTGCTTTATCTCATGGGAGATTTAGGCTCATGTCATCATGCTTTCAAAACATATATTCAAATGAGAAAAACTAGGCCATCCATCAATGTGTTTCGTACTCTTTTGGAAGGATATGAGGTGGTGTGTGATCAATCACTGGGATATCAAGCTCATGTTGCACGATTTGGTTTCAAGAGCAAGTCTAGTGAAGATAATAAAGGTAATCAGCAAAAGTGGAACTTGAAAACTTTCTTGCAACAGAAAGCTCAGTCTCAAGGTTCTACAAATGAAAAAGGGAATTTCAAGAAGCCTTAATCTGAGAGATCTATTTGCCAAGTATGTGAGTGTGTTAGGCATGTTGCTCAAACATTTTTTGTTCCTAGAGATCTTCTTGTTGTAGAGAACAATCTATCTTTTGCTATGATTGCATAATAGGATGATTTCACGTCTTCTTCCTCTGACTCACGTTCCTGATTGCTTGATACTGGTGCAAATCAGCATATAACATTAGTATTGTGATTGATTAAAAATAATATTGGGTTTGTTAGTCAAAATAAGAGGTATTCAATTTAGAAGAAAATTCATGGAATGTAGCTTCCCATATTGTCAAAAATAAAGATGGTTAATCTTGTTTGAATGAAGAATGGGAAAATTAGGTAGCTTAATTTTGATGAAAGAAGAAATATTTGGCATATAAAATGGGAACTTGAAGGTTATAAATATGATTTCATTTTTTCATTGTTAATCATCCTGAAAATAGAGAAAAACTTGTATGAAAAGTTTTTGAGTGAAAAAATTTTGTAGAAAAATTCTTTTTGGCTTGTAATTGTTTTTATCTTTTGGGTGTGTGAGAAAATTATTGAGAGTGATAACGATTTTTCACGTAAAGAATTTTTTTCCCTGGTTGCCTTTTGACGACAAAAGTGTTTTTTCTCCAATTTGAAATTTCTACTATAATTCTTGTGTTATGTATTTTCTATTTTTCTATTCTTTGATACTATGTTAAAAAAGATCTTGAAAGAGAGAATTTGTGATTACACCATTTGATCTAAATTTTTTAACAATTAGAAGCAAACCAAGTACCAAACCCTACTCTATACATCGGTGATAAAGATGTATTGCAAAATAACGGTGTTAAACTCCATGTTAAAAATATTTGATTCATGTAGCTTTTCTTTGAATAACATGATTCACACATCACATGCTTCTTCTAATCTCATTTCTATGAATAAACATTGTCATGACACTCTCAGTTGAGTTTTATACTAATGATTTTTGTGTTAAGGATCTACTTTTAAAGGAAATGAAGCTTCGAAAGGAAGTACTAATGGTCACGTGGGGTTGTGGTTGATCAAATGCAATCTTCATCGAGTAGTTTGTTTTCTTTACCTCAAGGCTTTCAAGCTCTCTTACAGTCTTGGCATAACAAATTAGGGCATCCAAATGTGTCTACCACTAAAGCAACCTAACAACTATATGGTCTTTCAACTTAGTCTAGATCGAGTTCTGCTAAAAAATTCTCTTGCTTATTAAACAGTTTTTAAATCAATCTGTACAAGGCCAACCGAATGCATATGCATCATCTGGATTCAATTTTGCTAAAAATGTGGTCAAGAAAAACAATATTGAATGACATGTTTGATAATTGTGTGAAAAGGTGGGTTACAGTGACAAAACTTGTTTTCAATTGAGATATTTACTTGGTTGGTCACATTACTCGGATTTATTTATTTATTTATTATTATCATTATTTTATTTTATTTTTTGCTTTAAAATTACTCAGAGTAATTATATGAATTAATCTTCTCGCCCAAGTGCCACTGTCAACATATTAAGCATTCCAGTCACACTGTTGAAGTCAAAGATGGGTTGTAGTTTATTTGTTGAAAAACCTAAAGCAAAGTTTGAGTTTTTTTTATGTTTTTTTTCCTGATTTCCTTCTCTGTTTTTATATGTTCTTTGTTGTTAACTTCCTATACAGCATTACCACTTACATGTTACAACAACGTCTAAATTATAGTTGTATAAAAAATTGATATTTTCTTAGTACGTTAAAAATAATTATTAATATCACATAAAACAACATTATAAAAATAATAAGTGACTTAAAGTCTTAAACCATAAGTAAAATATTTGATCATCCTAATCAACTAGAAGTTAAATACATTGTTTATATTATTTATAAATTATTAGTGACACATAAAATTATACAATAAAAATAATATAATGATTTAGAGTCTTAAATTATTTAATAGAATTTTATTCTTTTTATAAAAGATTAAATAATTTGATCTTAATAACAAAGTAAACCCGGATTTTTAAGATTCATGCACGGTATTAAGATCATGAAAATTTTTAAATACAACTTGTTAAATATAAATAAGAGTCTTATTAAAATAATATGAGAATCTATGAAAATAAGTGTTTGGGTTACTGTTTTCTTCTTTTAAGTTAATAGATTTTTTCTTAACTTTTAACATATTTATCTTTTTTATAAAAATAAAAGATTAAGGATAAAGTATTCTTAAAGTTTAATTATATATTTAATGTTATAAATTAGGTTGAATAAATATTAGATATAATGAATAAATTATATTTTAATAGTTGTTAAAAAATTAAAATTAAATAATCTTTAATTATAATGTTAAATTTTTTTTAAGTAGATATATAAAAGATTTGAGTTTTAGATTTAATACAGTTAAGAGAATATGATCTCCCAACACACCTTATAAAAACATTTTTTCATCAATCTATCAATAAAAAAATCAAATTTTCTCCGTAATTATATTTGTGTGGAAATTGATAACACCACTTTGGCTCAATTTAATTAATGAAAAGGTGATCACTTAACGGTCCACGTTATTATCTGTTTAAATTAAAAATGGTGGATAAAAGTGACAAATATCATGTAAAATTAATGTCTAATCCATGGATGTCGGATGATGATTGCAAAAGAAGGGACAAATATTAGTATTCTAATACACATGATACTTTTTGATGCACATATTATTATCCTGTGACTAAAATAAATAAAGCTACCTAACCTTGCAAACTCATCAAAGCAAATATTAGAATCAAAGACCAACGAAATAAGGATAAGAAATTCTCCTTTTGAATTCAAAACTTAAATACATTATTTTAAGAACTTATAAAGAAGAAAAGGTTAAGTTGTGTATAGAGAAACTCTTCAAGAGCCTCTTTTCACAACAAAACAGTTGCAAAAGAAAGGGAAGAAAAAAAAACTGTGCCTGGACAATTGCTGCAACACTTATTGAATTCAAGCAATTTGTCCGTCTAAATCAAAATGAAATGCATCTGATAATTAAAAGCAAAAGTCATTCAACAACATAAACTTCAGATTAACCATTGAAATAACTTAAACCTGTGTTGCTTCTTTTTTTGCTTTCTTGTTTCTTTGAGTCTTTGCAGGATTTCTACCCTTAGAAGAAGCTGCTGCTTTATTATTACCTCGTTTTCTCTTCTTGCTTCCCTCAGAAACTTCATCAATGACATCAGGCTTGTCCACTGTCATCTTCTCTACCAAGTCATTCTCAGCATCAACACCTTTCCCAGATGAATGATCAGAATCTTCATCGTCACTTGCATTGTCAGAATTCTCAACCTCTTCAGCCTTAGTTTTCAGCGATTCAATCACATCAGCTAACTCTGTGTTAACCTGATTAGAGGGACAAATGTAAGAAAAATAATACTAATTATTATCCTCGATGTTCCACAATGTCACGAGGAAGTTTGTCAAAGATAACATAAACTTATATTTCCACACTGCTTGTCAAGATGAAAAGATTCACGAGGCCAATACCTGGATGTTTTGAAGAAAATCAGAGATGTCCAATGAACAAGAAGGGCAGTTCATGACATTCTTTTGTGCTCGAAGCGACCTTCCACCTCTACTTCTTTCTCTCACAAAAGACTTACCAGCAAATGCACCTTCTAAACATGACTTACAAAAGTTATGAGCACAAGGGGTAGTTACTGGAAGAGTCATCACATTTCGACAGATGCTGCAACTGAATTCTACATAAGGAAAACAAGAGGGATTGATACCAAGTTTTCCGACGATCCATCATATATGTAAATAATAGATACGAAAATAAAAGAGTCATAATTAACAAGTCATGAACCAAATTCACCCTAAAAATTGAACCCTAAATCTAGGTTTAATGGTTTAATTAAGGTAAGCAAAGGTTGCTTACCACAAAGGCGAACCAATGACATCGAAATAAACACGAAAATAAAAGAATCGATAATTAACAAGTCATGAACCAGTTTCACCCTAAAAATTGAACCCTGAATCTAGGTTTAATGGTTTAATTAAGGTAAGCAAAAGTTGCTTACCACAAAGGCAAACCAATGACATCAAAATACATACCTCTTAAGAGCTTTTCTCTCACAGTTGTATGTCGCAATTTCCTAGCTTCTTTTCTTGAGATTCTTTCATCAAGAGAATAATCGGTTACAACAGGTTTCCTGCTCCGGGGTGGAGGTTTTTTCCACTTCCAGCAGCAGGCTTCCTCCTAGTTTAAAATTAAAAAATATAGTATGAATGAAAATACAACGATACATATGCAATTAAACCAGACATAAAACTAAAGGAATTCACTCACATCATAGTCCCAAGATGGACTTTCCTTACGCTCTAGTATATCTTCTGCCTTCTTCAGCTCCTTAATTGAAGGTAAAGGTCTTGGTCGATCTCCATGTTCATCACTGCAGTTAGATATTCATTTGAGGCCTTTTATAGTCTTACATGTATTTTTTTTATTTTTTATTTTAAAAAAAAAAATTTGCCAACTACAAACCTAGTCCATGGAGCAGGTTCATTGTCACATCTAATAAATAGAAATCGACACACCTTGAAACCCTATAAAATCGAATCATATTAGTAAATCTCACACAAACATGATTGTAATTCTCAGTTGAAAAGGGAAAAAAAATTGACAAATCAGACAGATTGGATAGCACTGACCTGAACTCCCACCTTCATCCAACATTTTTCAATTCTGTACACTCCATCATAGCGGAGTCCTCCTGTGGGAGCATATGCAGAGCGTTTCTCCTTGCAGGACCTGCTTATCAAAGATCCAAAATATATGTATAAATAAATGTAAAACCTTAAGCATTAAAAATACTTAAATAGCATGCAAAACTATCCACACAAGGATTAGTTTAAATTACTCAACTTGGTTGCTGTGTGGCACAGATTCCACATCAGATCAAGTATTTAACCAAGTGAGAATAAATATATTAAAAATAATAATTATATTCTATACCAAATATCAACAACATGACAAATTAAACAAATTGTAGCAAAACTGTATTAAAATAACATCAGGGAACCCTGGGAAAGGCATAATCAGAAAGAAACAGAAATATTGAATTATACCTCACCACTCGAACTGGATAACCCTTTAAACAACTGATTCTCAGAGATTGATTATAAGTGGAAAACTTCTGATCGGATGACTGATTCTTATTTGTCCTCTTGTTTCCCTTAAGATCTCTACCACCACTGCCAGCCAGATCCATAAACACATAATCAATTGCTTAATCTCAGGATCAAACACAAGGTCAGAAAGACTTTTTAAAATACGTAGATTAGAACAGGTTACGAATCAGTCACAAAGGAGGACCTTGTTGAGTTCAGAGGCCAAAATAGATATAAAACATTTGGGTGGATAACAGTTACAATTTCAACAAAAGTTAACATTAAATGAAAAGGGGAAATAGAATTAATAATGCAGCAGAACATTAGAAAAATAGCATATGATTAATTGAAAAAAATTACACCATTAAGCTTTGGCAAAAAAAAAAGAAGAAAAAAACTCATAATTGATCTTGAACCAACTTCAAGGGTACTAAAACAACATATAGCTAGACTTAGCTACAATAATATTAAGTTTAAAATTCTGAGGAAACATGGTAAAAGTGACAAATGAAGAAAAAGATCCAGCTACCAACCTTCCAGTGTATAGAAACCATTCTCCATGGTCCTCGTCGTCTAGGTATCCTCCAGATAGAATCACCGACTGTGCACCATGTTTGGACTGTCCAGCAATACCCGATACAGGAGGAAAGTGAATCCCCCACTGCCTACAATCAAGCCTAGCAGCCCATGATTCTCCAACAAGCACACCTTGATTTCTCACAGGATCATAATCAGCAGTTACAGGTCCAAAATGATCCCCAGGAATGGTAACAAAAATCTTCCCACTAGCAGCATTAGAATTCCCACCTCTTACAGCCCGCTCAGTTTTGAAGGCTTTATCTGGCCTATTCTGGTTGTGTATAAAATGATAAGCTTTTTGAGGCCCCCCAGCAGCATTTAATTTTGAAATTTTGGCCATCCTAATGGCAACAACAAGTGCAGAATTGATGCGAGGCTGATGAAACATTTTTTGAGGAATTGAACGCCTACACTTTGCACATGTTCTCTTACCTTGCCCAGTCCATTTTTTAAAACATTTTAAGCAGAAATTGTGGCCACATGGTGTCTGAAAAAAAACTAGGTTTAGTTGACTGTAATAACATTGCAGTTTCTAAGATATAAGTAGATTTACATACTGGCTAAAATCTCACTTTATGTTTACTGGTAAATTGACAGGTAAAATAAGTTTATGTGAATAAAGAATAAAACATAGGATATTTATGAAAAATTAGATGTCATTAGAAATTTATATTATAATAATTATTTTATGTCTTTTAATTTTAAATTAAGGTATTGATTATATATTAGGCTTTTTATCAAAATAGTTGTATTGTATGTAATTATAAGACTTGAATGATAAAAAGAAATTATCCTTTTCATTAATTATTCTCCTAGCTCACTAAATTCTCAACTGTTTCTCTATTAAATCCCTAATTTTTCTCTCTTCCTAACTTCTCACAATTATCTTCTCTTCCAGATGTACACCATAAATAAACTAAACAAATATAAAGAGTTGCTCCCTATGCTTAGTAAAGACAACTATACAGGTTGATTGATTAACAAAAGTAATAAGACCTAAATAGCAGGGTTTCATCAAATCAACAACACGATGAGTTTTTTGAGCAATAACGGAATTGGATAACGACGTACAAACCATTCATTAATGAAAGTTTTAATTTAAGTAGATAAATCCCATCGTAGTTGATAATCAAGTCTCGAAGATTTAATTTACAAGCCTCAAACAATGTTAATGTTCAACTTGATTTAATTATCATTTCAAAAACCAAAGGCAAACAAACAATAAAAAGTGTCCAAAAAACTATGAAGAAATCAAATTCAAAAATCAGCTGAACACGACAAGCATTAGGATATCAGTAAATCCCTAGACAGAATAGAAAATAAAAGAACAAGGAACCAAACAGTGAGGTTAATATCACAAAAATGCAAATCCAAACCCAGATAACAAAAATATCACAAAAGACATCATACACGGAGACCTACCATAACCACATTCACATGAAACAGAATTAAAAAAATAAATAACAAAAGAGGAAGAAGAAAAAAACAGAAACCAAACCGTGACAGGTCTTTCCGGTAGCTGCATACAGAAGGAACAATTGATGCTACTATTAAGAGTCTTCAAAAGGTCATTCTTCTCCTTTCCATTCTTCTCCTTCTCATTCTCCTCCAAAATAACCTTTCCACTTAGCAACTCCTGACGCTTATTTGCCTTCTGCTGCTCAGTCAACGAGGAATCAGCTTCGATAGCTCGAATGGCCGCGACCAGGCCTCCATCGGATTCACTTCTAACGACGGGAGCCACCTTACCATCGACCGGAAGAGCAGAACAGTCCGGACACTCCCACGAGATAGTAGAGGCAAGGGTTGGTGGAGGAGTTGCGAGACAACTGGCATGCCACGGCGTTACACAGGTCTTGCAAGTGAGAGTCTCAGCTTCAGACGGCGTTTGTTTACAGATCATGCAAACACCGTCTCCATTACAGGGCAGTTGGCTAACTTGCGCCATTTCAGAGTTGTTGCGTGAGCAGGATAAGACAAGACAGAACGGAAAGAAAAAAAAAAGAGGGAGATGAAAAGCGAAATGAAAATGATGGGCAATCCGGCAAATAAGGTCGTGATGGTCAGTGGGATTTTATAGTCAGAGACGGCGGGATTTTGAAAAGGGGTAATAATTTTTGAAAAATTTTATGATTTCATCAAGTACACTCGGGTCTATACTAACAAGGTTTTGGAGAGATTTTATTGGTTTATGATTAGGAAGTCTCAGGAGGATTAGCGAGTTGACTGAGCGCGTGAGAAATTCGAATGGGATAGAATGGGCGTGAGAATAAATGTAAATTTCCAAAATAGAGAGAGGTGTTAAGTTTGTTACCATATCTGGATTGCGATTCGATAGTTCTATGTATCTATTCGTTTTCTGTGTGCATGGTTTATTGTTATTTTCCTTTTAATTTTCTTTTTGAACAAGTATTAATTTTTGGTATCTAGTTCTGTAACGGCAGTTTTTTTTTTTTCCCATTCACCAACCCCGTCAACTTTATCTGTTTTCTCTCTTTTTAAGGTTTTTTTAAAGTGTATATATAGTTATGATTTATTTTTATTTTTTTTGTAATAATAATAATAATAATCTGTTAACAATAACGTTGAAAATATAATTAAAATAATTTTTTAATTCAATTTTATAATAATAAAAAAAAAAATTAATTATAATAATGTTTTACCCCGATTTTCTATTTTAGTATCAATTTTATAAAGAAACTGAATTCATTACCAATTGCGTTGAAATACTAAAAAATTACTTATTGATACTAAAATATATTAATACGATGGTTTAAATTAATCAAAATATATCGGGGATAATAATAGATATAAAAAATATTCATTTTGTTTTTTATTGAAGTTTTTTTATAATTTTCTTTTATGTTTTAATAGAATTAAATAATGTAGTTCAAGATAAATAAATATAATTTTATAATATAATTATATATATTTATTATACCAATATATTTCAACATCTTATATGATATATGTGTATAAGTTTGTGTAATGTTATTTAAAAAATTGAACGTAATTATGAGATTATTTTAATAAAATAATTATTTTATTTATTAGAATAAGAATATAAAGTAAATAATTAATTGATTTTGGGAAATTTGATGATTTTTTTCCATGAATGTTAAATGCAATTAAATTTGTATTTATATTAATTATAGTGTGTTACATGTTCAATTAAATTTAAAAATGATAAAAATTTATTTTTTAATAAAATTATGTTATATAATATAATATTAATGAGTATAAAATTTGTGTACATTGATAAAAAGTTATATGAGTTTTTGAATTATATTAAAAATAATTAACCCCATCAACTAAAAGAAACATTTCCATTAAAAGGAAAAGGCAAAACTACGTCCGGAAAGCAAAGAAAGCATTATCCATGGATTTTAACATAAATTCGTAGAGACAATCCAATCATATTATATGTCATTTACATATAATCAAGTAATATAAATTTAATATCAAACAAAATTTTATATCACTAAATTATGGGATTATTATAAATATACTACTAAATTTTCGTTTGTTATTTTTATACCATCAAATTTTTAATTTATTATAAATATATCATTTGTGTTTAATTTTAATAGAAGTTAATGTTTGAATGTACGTAAAAACCTAAATATTCCTCACCCTCTCTCACTTCCTCCTACACACTCGAACCAATCAACCTCATTTTTGCGCCTCCATTCTATCTCTAAACCGTACCCTCGTCAACCAATACCCTTCAGTTGGTCACCGACCCATCAACCCAATCTCGCAAAACCACCCATCTAAAAGCCTCTTTCTCGTGAAGCCAATAAAACACCAAAAATCATAACAAATATACCATGACTCTTCGTTGTCAATGTGATTTTTTTAGCAAAATACTCACTTCATAGACCGATGACAACCCAAGAAAAATATTTTGGGGTTGTCATGGTTACGGGATAAGTAAATTATTTTTTTTATTTTTTTTTCATATATAAGGTTGAATTCTACTAAATACATACAAATTTAGTATTTTTCTTAACTTTGTAAGTGTTTTTTTGAAAAAATTAAAATATTTAATCATTTTTGTTCTTTAATTTTGTATGAAATTGAAAATTATAACTAATTTTATTAGTTTAATGAAAAAATATGTGGTAAAATAAAACAAATTTACTTTACTTACTGAGGAGGATTAAACAAATGGAAGAAGAATTGAGAAAAAATTAAATTTATAAATTGATAACTTTGAGGAACATAATGAAATATTAGAAGAAGTGATATTGAGTTTAAATGAGTTGAATAAATCTTACAATATCTAAATGAAGACCGAATCAAATTTAAAAGTTTGGAAAAATGGTAAAACAAGTTTGTTATTTTCGATAAAAGTAAACTTTAAACTTGTACTTATTTAATGAGATAACACGAGTTTATAATCTTTACAATAATAATAGTAGAAGTTCATTTTTTAAAAAGTTATCAAACATGCATTAAACATACACCACGTGTTTGTTAAAAAGGGTGACACATGATGCGTGTGTGGCGCGTGTCTAACATCTTCGCGTGTCTAACATTTTTTTTTTAAACTGAACTTTTGATACCCTTTGTCTAAAGATATTAAATTTATAATGTTTCATCAAGTAAGTATTAAATCTTAAATACATTTTTACTAAAACAATTAATTATAAATGTCTTTCCTCCTACAAATTTTGTATAAATAATATTTTTTTTTTCGTTGTTCTCTCTTGTCTATCTAAATACCATTGTCTATATAAATACCAATTAACTTTAAAGTATGATTAAAGTTTATCCACAAGTTAATGACTTCTATATAAACATTTAAAATGTGGGCACACTTAACCATAATGGGCTATTTGGTAGTTCTCTTAACTTTAAATTTTAAAATAACACCAATAAAGTTTAACATTTACTATTGCATTGTTAAACTTAACTCCAATGATGCCACGACAAATTTTTAATTTTGGTATATAAAAATACCACATTAAGATATCTTTAGGTTTACTTATCAAATACAAACTAGGCTTAACTATACCATTCTTTTTTAAATTTCACTAGATTTAATATTTTAATCCCCTATTTCTTTCTTTATAATATTTCAAGTATTATCTTTTTAAATTTAATAATTATAATCCAAATTTAAAAATTATAGATTAAATATGTTAAATTTTAAAAATTAAATGATTAAATAAAAAAAACACGTTAATTTTAATTATTATATTAAAATTTATTAAAAAATTTAAAGTTATATTAAGTGCGTTAAATTTAAAAAAATAACATACATAATATTAAAAAATTAAGAAATTAAGAGATTAAAATATTAAATATAATAAAATTTAAAGATCTATAAAATATAATAAAATTTATAAAATTAAAGGAAAATGATTGACCATTAAGTACCCCTGACATTTTCATACATAAATAAAATTAGGACGATAAAATACCAAAGAGAGGTAATATTCTCATAATCAAATATTTTATTATAATAAAATTTTATTAATAATAATTATAAAAAATAAATAGATAATTTATACGACAATATTATTACCTATGTTTAAATTTACTAAATAATAGTGACTAATTATAGTTAAACATTTTTTGTATTATCATATCAAAATTTACACACACATTATATTTTATTTATTTATATATATCATATCATACTTGAAGGGTTAAACTTTTTACAATTTTTAAAAGATATGATTTAATTTTGTATTTTATAAAGTATAGACTAAAGATCTTGTACTTCATAAAAATGTACATTTTGTTTCTTCATTTTTTAAAAAAAATATATAAAGTCATCCAGTTTTTTTAAAAAGTTCCAATAAAGATTAAATAATATTTTTAAAGTCAAATTTTAAATTTTAAAAATAAAATAAAAAAATTTGAAAATTTGAAAATGATAAAAAGTCACTTTTGAAAAAACAATAAAAACTAATAAAAAAATAAAAAAATTAAATAGAAAATAAAAAAATGTATTTAATTTATATGTGGAATTAAAAATTAAAAAAATATTATTTTTTGTGTGTGTTTGTGTTTTTTTTTTTACATTTTCTTTCATTTCAATATTTTAATTTTTTTAAACTTCCCAAAATATTTATAAAAATTAATTTTTTTCATTTCAAATCTAAATATACTTTTTTACATTATTATATTAAAAACTAAAATTTTAATGTCCTTTTAAAAAATTCTAGAAATATATATGATTAAAGTATTTTTTTTATGAATTATAGGATGCTAAGTGTATTCTTTAAAATAGCTTAAAAGATAAAAAAAACTAAAATGTATTTTTGAAAAATTATTGAACTTATAAATACATCCATGTATAAATATACCACTGTATCATTTTTGATATATAGGTGAAAAAATTTAAAATCTTTCATTTTTATCAATTTGAATATAAATCTAATTCAATAATGTTATCGATACAAACTAATTTAAATTTGAATATTTAATATTTTTGATCAAATAAGTTTAAATTAAAGTTATAATTTATTTATGAATTATTATCACATATAAAATATAATATATATTATATTTGAATTTTAAATTGCACATCACTAGTAATATTTATTATTTATAATCACAACTAAGAGAATCAAAATAATGAGAAATATGTTTAGATAATTATTAAATTATTATGTATATTTAACATTTAAATTTATGTTTAAACTAAAATAATAATTGAATGTAATCGTAGTATATATAATATTTAAATATAAAATATTATAAAATAAAATATAAATTTATTTATAATTTTAATAATTCAGATCAAATTACAACGGAGTATAAAATTTATCAATTTAAATTCAATCAAAAACTTTTTTAATTTTAATCTGATTTGACTGTAAAATTTGATCCAAAAAATTAACTTTCTTAATTTATATAGATTGATTTTATATTTTTATTAGAATATTTACTCACTCTATTTTAATATGTTCTTTCGTGATCAAATATTTTAAATAATTTAATTTTACAAAATTTTGAGATTACTTAGGATATTAGATAGGACAAGAAATCATAAATAGGCACGAAGATAAGCGGAGATAGTTATGTTAATAATCATAACCATTTTGTATTAGTTTCAGATATGTTCGGTTATAAGTCGATAGCAGTTTTTTTATTATTTAACCATTTTCTTATTTTTTAATATTTATTCAATGATATATTTAGTTTAAAAAAATAAATATTAAATTAATTTTTACTTTATTATATTTTTTAAAATATTGACATTAATTTTCATTTTTTAATTATTTGGTACATATTTTTAAATAAAATATAAAATATAAAATAAAAATAAATATAATTTAATCTAATTATACAATGTGTGTTTTATTATTAAAATTATATATTTCTATGTAATTATATGTATATAAAATAATAATATTAATATATATTTAGTTTCGATTAAGCCCAATTGCTATATTATAATAACCATCATAATTTCACTTCTTTTTTGTAACGATTATTTTTGAAAAAAAATCTTCAAATTTTTAAAAATAATCACAACTACTAATAAATTGAGCTATATTGTATTACATTACATTACAATATCTTTACAATGTAATATAAGTAGATAGAATTAGTAATAAATATGTTAAATAAATTATTTTTAAAATAATATATAAATTTTTATGCAATTTTTATAATATTCAAATAATTTTTTTATAAAAATTTATTTAAATCAATATTTAATTTATTTTTTTTATATTTTAGAAATAGAAAATATTGTTTCAAGTTGAAATAGAAAAGGTACTCAACATACATGATTTTAAAATTAAAATTCAGAAAATTAATTTAAATGTCCAACATATTTTAAACCTACATCTTATAATGTGTCAAAAAAATTATATAATTATATAATTTTTTATATACAACTCCATCTAAATTCAAAGTTAAATGCATAATTATATATAAATTATATAGTTATTATTTTTAATGCATGTCATTGTACTACTTCTTGCGCACATTGTCTTTACATACAACAATGCATTATTTGATGCTCGGCTCGCATGGTTGATGTACTGGACCTTTGGTTACAACATATACCCAATACAATTGAAGGTTATAGTTGATTTTGTTGTTTAAGATTATAAACTTTGACCTAATAATGAAATAAATAGTGAGTGAAAAAAGAAGGTGATCATCCATGATAATTTCAAAATTTAAACATTTTACAAGTGGTAGGAATTTCTTAAAAAAGTTTAATAAAGTTGTGACATTTAAATGTGACAAGTGAAAAAGAAAAAGAAAAAAATAAATTTAAGCAGTAAAGTTGCAATAATACACCAAAATATTATATTGTGAATTATTAATATCTCAAATTATATTATAATTATAATATGTAAGCTAATGTATATTTTTGAGTTGAATTTTTTAAATTAAATGTTACTATAAATATGTTATTTTAGATAGATTTGAACTTGATTTTTTAAATTTTTAATTAATTTAAAAAATATGTAAAAGATTATTAAATAATATCATAAAATTATAACTATATGTATTTTATAAAAATTAAATTTAACTTGTATTTGGGATGATAATTGTAGTGAAAAAGATTTGCCTTACGTCCGGCCAATCCAACTTTAAGCCAAATCAATAATAATCAAACTTTAAATCGAATCAGATCAAGCGGATTATTCAAGTTTTGGGCAAATGGGATTAAATTTACATGTCGGTTTGAAAAGAAGAAGAAAAAAAAATCCTAAGCTGAAATATTATGGTACATACCAAGGAAGTCAAATAACAGTGGAGGACTATGAAAGGAAGAAACGAGACCAGGAGACTATTCCAAAGCAGTCCACAACCATGGCCTCCCAGCAGACGTTATCAGAATTCTAAGCATGCTCGTGTTATTTCCTCTTCAGCAGCCGAAGCAGGTTTATTTATAATTTTGTTTACCAGGAACTATTTATCTTTCCGCATGCTTGTTTGTGTTATAATATTTACTTTTATTTTGTTGTCAGATTGTCGAGCACTTAAGAATGTACTTCAAGCATGCAAGAAAAAAGATTCAAAAACTGCAAATCAAACCCACGCAACAATAGTTGTACGCGGTTATGGATCCTACCCTTTTCTTCTGACTTCTCTGTTATCCTTTTATATCCGGTGTGATTGCACCAATTATGCTTACCAACTGTTTGATAAAATTCTCAACCGATCTCATGGTTTGGTTTCTTTGAATTTAGTTGTTGAAAGTTGTATGAAAGATGGGGAATGTGATATTGCTAAATGGGTATTTCGCAAAATGTCAACTTGTGATGTGGTAACATGGAACTCTATGATTGGTGGCTTTGTAAGAAATGGCCGTTATGAGGATGCATTGAGATTTTTTGAAGAGATGTTGATAAATCACGTTGAACCTGATGGGTTTACCTTTGCTTCTGTTATAACTGCCTGTGCTCGGATTGGAGCTCTTACCAATGCTCAAAGGATTCATTCTATGATGATCGAGAAAAAAATTGAGCTTAATTTTATTCTGAGTGCTGCTTTAATTGACATGTACTCAAAGTGTGGAAAAATCCAAACTGCTAAAGAAATTTTTGATTTTGCTCAGCGAAATGATGTCTCTATTTGGAACGCAATGATAAATGGATTTGCATTGCACGGGCTTGCTTCAGATGCAATTAGAGTATTTTCAAAGATGGAGCTTGAAAACTTCTTTCCTGATGCTATAACTTTTGTTGCTCTTCTTACAGCATGTAGTCACTGTGGTCTTGTTGAGCAGGGTCGCAAGTACTTTTATTTAATGACTAGCCGGCACTTTATTCAGCCACAAGTACATCATTACGGAGCCATGGTTGATCTCTTTGGTCGAGCTGGTCTTCTAGAAGAGTGTTATGCCCTAATTAAGTCCATGCCAATGGAGCCTGATGTTGTTATATGGAGAGCACTTCTTAGTGCTTGTAGACTTCATAGAAAGCCTGAATTGGGAGAAGTTGCTGTGGCCAATATCTCCGGACTCAAGAGTGGAGATTATGTATTGCTTTCTAATATGTATTGCTCTCTTAGGAGATGGAATAGTGCAGAATCAGTTAGAGAAACAATGAAAAAGCAGGGGGTTCATAAGACTCGAGGAAGAAGTTGGATTGAACTGATGGGTGTCGTCCACCAATTTAAGGCAGGTGACCAATCTCATCCTGAAACGAAGGCGGTGTACAGGATTTTGGAAGGATTGGTTCGGCTGACAAAGTTGGAGGGTTTTATTTCCATGACAGAAATAGTTTTGATGGATGTTTCTGAAGAAGAAAAGGAAGAAAATCTGAATTTTCACAGCGAGAAGTTGGCATTGGCATATGGTATCCTGAAAACTAGTCCTGGAACAGAAATTAGGATCTCCAAAAACCTGAGGATTTGTCATGATTGCCACTGTTGGATAAAATTGGTTTCCAAAGTATTGAGTAGAGTGATAATTGTAAGGGATCGCATACGCTTTCATCACTTCAAAGGTGGTATCTGTTCATGTGGAGACTACTGGTAGTCAATATCTGGCATACCTGGTATGTTTAGTACAGTTTCAATCAAAATTAATAAGTATCACTTTGGAAGCTGAGTTGTTCTATATCAACACAATGAGATTAAGCTCATTGGTGTGTAGCTCCAATTGTAGTGAAAGTTTACTTCAACCTGGTCCAATGTTCTAGTTGGTTTGCAGTACAAGGGTATGGAATTTCTTTTCCAAAGGTGATTTTCTGTTGCTTCCTGAACTTACTCATGTGTTATTGAGTTGCTTCAGATGTGAAGAGATGGCTGGAGGATGTGACCATGAAGAAACATGTTATCATAGACCCTAGTGGATTGCTAATGATATTAAGTGGAAATTCTTGAAGAGTCAGGTAAAGATCATTGCCAAACCACCACGAAGAATTTTTTGCGGTTTAGTTATCGCATGCTAATAGTGCATAATTATGCCTTCACATTCTCTGGTGTTATAATAGCCAATTCATGATGATTGTTGTGATATTTTCTTTCTGATTTCTTATGCCATTGCTCAAGGATTTGCCTTCAATGACTGAATTTTAAAAGATGTGTTGAATGTTGATACCTTCAATAAGATTATCAATTTAATTCAAAGATCACAGCAGTAAACGGGCTTATCTTTTATTTTGAATTGGTCTATTTGTCAACGGGCGGGGCGGAGCCGGGAATCTCCTCCCCGTTTTCTGTCCACAATTTAAAATTTATCTCCCATGCCTCACTTTATGATGACATATTAAGGATTTGCAATGGAGAACGGAACCCAAATAGAGATCATGGATACAAGTAGTATTTTAATTTTTTAGTAATGTTTTTACGATAAAAGAAAATTATAAAAAAAGTAAACTAATAATAAATATTTTTTAATAGGAAAAATAAAATTTGAGTCAATAAATAATATTTACATGAAAGAAAAAAAAAATATATATATAACAATAATACATAATTTTTTTATATTAAACAACAATCTTGTTACAAACTATTTTATAAGAATAACTTTTAAAATAACTATAAGATTTTAGATTTTTAAATTTAAATAATTTTATAAAAAAAGTTATTAATGTATGAATAAAAGAAAATATAATTAAAGGTGAAATATATAATCTATAATAGATATTGATGATTAGTTTGAGTTAAAAGGTAATTAAATCTATAAAAAAAATTAAAAATATAATTTTTTAAATATATTTATTAAAATAAAGTATATAATTTTAAAGAACGTGGTAAAAAATGCAATATTTGTCCTTGTTATGTTTCATAATATAAAATACGTATTCTTATTCTTCGTCTTTTATTTTTCATTTTGTTATCTATATCTTTACTTTCTATGTATAATCTCCCTATTGTCTCGTTTAAAAAAATTATGTGTAATATCTTACCATAAATCTAAAGTTGTCTGTCTAATTCAGCTAGATTATTCTCTGAAGCTATGTAAAAATGAAGCTGAGAATGTTGGATTTTGGCCGAAGTTCTTGACATTAAATTGTCTGGAAATGAGAACTATTTACCGGAATACTAGAGAATCACTTAGTAGCCCTAATGCTTGGGTCTACCACTCTCAAAATAAGAAGAGCGTAATCGAATCATGCTAATTTCATCTCCTCAACCACAGCCTAAAAAATACTTATTGATTGAACTAAAAAAAATATTTACCAGATTACTATCAAGAAAAAGTTAGAAGATAGAGAAAATGGTCGCTAATCTGTTGATGCCAAAGCTTAGAATCACTTTGAGCAACTTTGGCCAGAAGTGTGACTATGGGAGAATAGCAACCAAAGTAAGAATATCAAAATGTCTTCTCACCAAAGTAAGCCTGAGCTGCTTTAATTTCTTAATTTTGACCTTAATAATTTTTTTATTAATGTCTATAAAATGTATAAAGTACTTGAAAAGGATTCATAAAAAAATTTAGTTTAAACTAACCAATACACCATCGAATTATCGTAAAAGTTATAAATATACCATTTAATTTTATCGATGGACAAAAGTAACACTCAAATATTATTAGTAGTGCAAATCTATTACCGAATTCTTTATTATTGATACATACCACCAAATTTTTTATTCATGGTACAAATTTACTATCAAATTCTTTATTAGTTATACAAGTATACACCGAAAATATAATCTAATTACAAAAAATAATGTAGTGGTACATTTGTATCAATAATTATAATTTAGTGTTATTTTATCATTTGATAAAATTAGATGTGTAAGAACTAAGAATGTTGATTATTTAATTTTATGAACAAAACATTTGTACGTAAACTTGTTTCTAAGATTGTTATCAAGTTTATTAAGCAAAGTCGAAAAAGCGTCAAAATTCCAAACAATCACACTTCAAATATATCCTTTATAATTATCTCACATAGGATTGCACTTATTAATTTACTTACACATGTTCGTAACATGAATCAAGATAACATGTATCGCATCGTATCGTAATCACAATTCTCAAATGACTCATATTCAAGTGTCATTGTATATATATTTAAGTGTATTTAATATATGTTTTTGGTTGAATCAATTTTGATGTACGATGAAGTTATAAGCATTTTAGATAGAGGGATCGATCCTACTCTAGATCAATCTCTAAACAATTCTGAATTGATTGTGTCAAATTGAGTAACTTAAAAAAAATAAAGTTTGGAGAAAACGATCGCTCTATACCTTAGATAGATCAATCTCTTATACGTTAGTGTAACTTTTTTTAGATGAATCTATCCCCCCGGAGAGATAGATCTCCTGACAAAAATTGATCAATTTTATCTTATTTTATGCATTTTTTAATTCCAATTAACTGCCAACTTTCTATTATATTTTGTCACATTATATAAGTGACATTTTTCCATCTAAGTTTTTTACGATTAGTTTCTTTACTCTTTTACTCTTCTTTAATATAGGTTGAACTTCATCTTATCATATATCTTCATATTATTATGTTAATATATATCTGAGTCTTTTTGCTTCATATTTTCATGTTCATATAGCTTTTTCTTGATTAGGATATTACATTTTTAGATCAAATAATTGTATGTGATCATGATTATTTAATTTAATTATTAAATTTTAAAGAATCTATTTTTATTGAATTTATGCTTAATCTACTTATTATTTTTATTAAACTTATGCTTAATCTAATTGGTCCAAGATTTACTAGTTAATTTGATTTAATTAATATATATTTTGAATTATTTAGTTATGATTATTCATCATTATCCATTTTAGTACACACACATACACATTTTTTTTGTTAACCCTGGTTGTAAGTTGATCTTTGTTAACCCTGGTTGTAAGTTGATCTGTAAATATGTCTAATTTGCAATGAGTTAATTAGAACGTTGGTCTGGATAACACTCATGCTAATTTTAAAAATTATGAAAACATAATAAGGATACATAAATTAAGTACATTAGAACAGTATCCTAAAAAGAGTAACATAAAATCAAATATGTATTTGAACGTTTAGTTTTCATAGAGAGAAAGTTAGATGGCCCAATGAACCAATGATTTTTCTATTAGGTAATGGTTATGATTTAAATTGTTTTTATCTAAAAATATTGTGTCATTTTTTATTTACACACTTTACTTTATACGTAATTAAATGTCTAACCGTTTTATATATGTTATTAAATTATAAATTGATAAAATTTAAAAATAACATATTCATCCCCTTTAAGTTTATTAGGTCATTTTAAAACTTTCTAAAAAGGACTAGAGTTAGACGGACTCAACTCAAGCTTTGAAGACCCTAAAATGTTCTAGAGCACGCTAGAGAGTGCTAGAATGGGCTAGAATATTCTAAAGCATGCCGGATGGTTCATGAAAGATGTAGAAGCCGCTAGAAGCTTACGAAACATCCCGGAACTTGCATGAAGAAACTAGACAAACCTAGAAGACTCTAGAATTGGCTAGAAGGTCCTAGAACCTTATGACACATTGTAGATAAAACAAGAACACTCTTGTATATTCTAGACTTAGATATATCTAGAATGTGGTGGCATAGCCTTAAGCTTAGAGCCACACTATAAATAGACCCATTGGTCTCCATTTGTATTCATCCTTAGAGATCCTTGGGAATTCTTAGCATCTTGTAACATAAACTCTTTCTAGAACAATACAAAACATTTTTTACAAACTCTCTTTCTAATCTCTTTGGAGAATTCGTTCGAGGAAAGGTAGACTTAGTGCAACGAACCGTACTAAGTGTCACACGATCGTTACTTGAGAATTTAAGGTCGTGACATTAAAGAGCCTATCCAATCAAAGAAAGCATCACTTATTCTAGGAAGCTTATGAAGCCCATCCACTGAGACGTCTTCATCAGGATTGGAAGAAAGGACACCATTTTCTCCCAAAAATTTCCCATCCAAAACTACTGGCACATTCTTAATTTCTAAATTTGCAGATTCAGGGCTCTCAAGATCAGAGAACTCAACATCACCCCTAGCTCATACATAGTTAATCCAGGGATCACATTATTTACTTGAGAATCTTCAAAAAATTGAGGTGCCTTGGTAATTACATGAGGGGAAGACTGGACATCAGACATGTCTTCAGATGGACAATTGACACATAATCCTGAGTTTGATAGCACCAAGGAATTTGCAGAAGCTGGAGAAATCTCTAAAAGGGTCGTTTCTGAAATTCAACTACTGTTAATAGTGAAAGCATCAGAATTGTTTGTTGAGAGTTCTTGTGTTGCTTTGATCTTCAATATTTGTCGGAGCATAGTTTTTGCTGCCTCATTCATAAATGTGTGGTGCTTGACAATAGGTCCATTGGAAGAATTACTGCCACACTCACCAGCTGAACTTTCTTCTTGTTGCTTTGATAGTTTTCTTTTCTTATTGCCTCTATCAATGCACCTCTTACTTTCATTTTGCTGCTCTACCAGCTGCGCTAAGAATCCCGGACTATGCATAGCTTTTGCAAGAAATGACATCATTTGCTGCTGACACTGCTCCATAACTTGTACTTGTTGTCCCACATCTTGTAACTGGTGATCCGTTGCTTGCTGCTGGTGCCTCAGCATAACAAGTTCCTGCATTAGAACATTTTTGTCTCTTTTAAGTCTTTCAACCTCCTCCTCCAACCCGAACTTGCCGACCTCTATACATGCTCCAAGTTCAGAGCTCTGAACATGCTGTTGCTGCTGATGACTATGAATATGAGCTGCTTTCCTCCTACTAATACTCTTCAAAAGGTGTTTTTGACCTCTTAAAAACCCCTCATTTGCAAATTCCCATCTGTCTGCGTCAACCTTCTTGAAACCCTGGAACCAAAATTAAAAAGAGTAGCAAGATATTCTAGTTAATAAATAAAGAACACAAATAAACAAGCAATTAGCTATAATAAAATGGTTGGACCAATGAAACAGTTAAAGCATTATTCCTTTAAGCATGGAAAACGAATCAGAATCACTAATTTGCACCATCATTCTTTCTACACAAGCATGATTGTAGTTGTCACTACATCATGCTATTTATGGCACCGATTGACTTGTGGGTAATGATCCTCTATCCTATAATGCAGACCCAACTGCTCAATGAAAGAAATACATTGTAAAATAGTTATCTATAATAAGAAAAGGGAAAACACGAGGCACATAAATTCAGCAACAAAGTACTTTATAGGTTTAGATGGTATTTGCAATGGGAATGATAAAATCCTGAGTACTCTGCTACCTTACATGCAGACCCAAAAAACAGATGAGGCTTTGCCAGCTAACCCAAAATTGGCCATGTTGAGTACAACCAACGAAGGTGTAAGCTGACCTGCAAGTTTTAAGAATATAATTAATAATACTAGGTACATTTATGCAATCGAATGATTAACGTATGGGTTCAATGTTTGGAGCTCAGAACTACTCCTAAGGTGATTAATAGAATAATGGAAAAGGAAAACGTAGAAAAGAAAAGGATAAACATATTCCATAACAAGAAATTATGATAGGCCCAAATCCACGATGAATGCATTTTTTCTTAGATTCCAAGCAGGATGAATTATATATTTTGATCACGGCGCTAATATTACAGCTTAAAAATGAATCCATAGAGTCTGAATTGAATGAAAAACAAGTTTTTCTTTTTAATTTACAGAAATAATTAGAAAAAAGATAACAGGTACAGAGGGCATGTGACTACGATGCCAAAAGAGAAGCAAAGCATAAAGCGGGAAAAAAATAGAGAGAACCAACACTCCAATCTCAAAATCAGTGAAATCAATGCTTTTATGTACTCCAAATTGTGTAATTGTGTGACATGCCTAAGTTATGATGCAGTATAAATTGACCTTTCAAACGATTATCCAAATTGGACAACTATATTGAGAAAACGTAGAGACTACTACTAAAGTAAGTCCAAACATTTCCATAAAATAATCACAAGTCTTCTCCGGAACATTTGAATCTTGATATAAACTAATAAGCACTTAAGAACAAGCAGGCAGAACTTTTTACCATTGAAGTCTTAGGAAGTCAGCGGAAAAGAGACAAAAGTTTACCACAGATGCGTCTACTACTACATTTTAACTAACAAGTACCAATCAAACTACATTTCTAAAGTTTTTTTTTTTTTGGCCAAAACCTACATTTCTAAAGTTGGTCATCACTTTATCTGTCATCTATGAGTGCAGACAGTAAAGATCACAACAATTTTTCAAGTTATGTAATATAATCACCCAGTATGGGATCTTTTTCTTCTGCTAGTATTAGTAACGAGTTTCATATGTAGGATTGTTGAGGCATTGGGTCAATATAATTCTTGCAAGACCACTGAAAGAGAGAATTTTGACGCCGGGAATGTAAAGACCAACTTATACCATCAAGGAAGCAAATAAACCCAAAACCTAAATCCTTTAAAATAAATCCGTATACAGAACCCTAAAACCAGAATCTAATAATCGGAGAACAAAATGAGCTAAAATAATACAGCGAACTACAAATGAAAATGAAAACGAAAACGATAGAAGAGAGGGGTGATACACATACATAAGTGTTCAACTGCCTGACGAAGCTAGAGAAGTTGTTGTGCTTGAAATACTTGGGCAAGAGATCGTTTGCGAAAAGAGGGACATTCCAAACAACAAAGGTGTTGTTTCTAGGGCTCCAAGATACGACTGAGTCGGTGGACGAGTCATTTACCACATCGTAGGTTTTGCTCAGAAATGGCGGTACCGTGTTGGTAGCTGAGACGACGTCGTGACTTCTATCCATTCAAATCAAAATGACTCGCTTCTTTTCTATGAAAAAATTGATAGTTTGCAGAGAATTTATAAGGGTGTCGATAAAGGGGTTTAGACTAGAGGATGGCAAATTCAGCGAATGCGCTTCATAGCTTACTGTAGTCCTTATATACCCTTGTACAGCGTATTCGCTCTGGGCTATGCCGCACACTGACACATATTTTTTTCAGAGAAATTTATATTTCATTTATCATTTATCAAATGAAACATATAAAACTAATTAAATAAATAAAATAAAAATATATTAAATTATCTTATTAATTGATAATAAAATAAAATTATATCTATAATTAATTAATATTTATAATTTAATAAATTTAAAATTAATAATTACTTATATTAATTCAATAAATAATAATTTATATTGATTAGGTTTATTTTATGATAATAGGATTAACAAAATCAATAAAAATATATATATCAAAGAAATTATAATTTGATTTTATGGATAATTTAAGTTGATATGGAAAGATAATTTAATTATTCATAATTTTATATTTTATATTTTATATTAATATACAAATATGATTATTTTAAGTTTAAAAATGAACTAAAATTTAAAATATATTACATTCAAACGTCTTTTAATATATATGATATATTTTTTTATATAAATATCAAAATTAAATAACGTGTGATGCTATAAAAATATAAGAGATTATAATTTTATTTTTCAAATATTATTAAAATTAATTAATTTTAAAGATAAAATAATATAATATTATCAATATTTAATAAATCTTACTACCTGATACTATAAATATAACATTTGTGAATTATTAGAAAATTATAAAGAACTCTTTCTTTCTTCTTTTAATCTTTCTCTCTATAATTCTTGGAAATAATTTGTAAGATAAGTTAAGTTAAAATAAAGCTAAAAATGAGCATAATTATATAATTTTTGTATTCCTTTCTTTTATTCTTATAAGTAATTTATAGTTTACAATTTTTTTTATTTTTTTATTAATTTTTAATTTACTTAATATATTCATCAATTTCATATAAATTCTATCATATTTTTTTTAAAGTTAAATTTTTAATTTTTAATTATTATATTTATTTTATAAATATATCTTTTACTGTTATATTATCGTTTTAATATATTGTCAATCTTAGATAACTTATAACAAATAATATTAGTTGTTTTTTAAATAAAAATATTTTCTCAAAATAAATATATTAATTTTTATTATTTATCTTCAATTTTATCTGTTTCAATTATTTATTTGGGATGTAAAGCATGTAATTTAATAATAAATAAGAATCAAAATTTATTATATTAAAACGAAACAATTAAATTAATCAAATAATTTGTAATATGATTCTAGATTATTTAAACATATATGATTCTTTTTATTGACAAGATGGTATATTTAATTAAGTTTCATCATTCTTGTCTTGAAATCTTCTTATTTTTAACTACAAAAATATCTAAACAAATAATATATAATTTATATCTAAATCTATAAACAAAATAAAATAGATCTAAAATCACACTGTATCAAAATATACGTGTTTATTGAAATAAATTAAATAAAAGAAAATCTCCAGTAAAGATAACTCATGTAAGAAGATAATTTCACCGATATTTTAAATAGAACATTGTTATATATTATAATTTTAATTTTAATTAATGTGATAATTTGATGATGAAATTATTATGATAATATCTCATTAATTAATTTTATTATATTAAATAAATAATATATTTTTTAAATAACTTAAATATCTAACATACTTAAAAAAGTGAAATTAAAAGTTAAAAACTGCCATAATATGTCAATCAATATTCAAACCTTAAAAACTAACCAAAATGTCATCCAACCTAATGTTCTAAAGGAGTGATCATTCATTTTAAGACTGCATCCATTATAGTAAAGAAGTTCAATAGTGTATCAAATTAATCATATATATATATATATATATAATTAACGGTTTTTTTTACTTTTTATTGCTAAATAAAGAATATGAAATATATCATAAAAATAAAACATGATATTGATGATAATATTTAATTATAATAATTATAATAATTATAATAAAATGTCAATAATTATAAGAACATAATAAATATTTCACACATTTTTATTATGATAATAAAATATAATTGTTACAATTTTATTAAATTTTAAATAACATATTTGATTTATTATCAGTAAATATATGATCCGTAAATTTTTTTATTTATTTTAATTAATTTTTAAAAAAATTAATTTTACTTTACTTTAATTCATTTTTTTAGTTTTTTTAATGTATTGTTAAATAATTATTTAAAATAATTTTATTGGATAAAACTTATCTTAAAAAATTAAGTATTTAAGTACATTGTATGTATTTATAATAAAAATAACACATATTTATATTAAGAATATATGTCACGATTTTTATTGATTTTTTTGGCATATATTTTGAATGATGTATTATTGTCATAATAATTTTTTATTTATATTAAAATTAATTTATTATTTAAAAAATAATGATATTATTTTTATATAAATAAGTTTTTTATGCATTTATTGCATTTACAAGATAATACTATTATTTTATTAAAATTATTATTAAATAAATTGTGACATTCGATGCCGCTATCTCGAATATTTACACGGAGAAAAAGGAATATTCATGAAAAAAAACCCTCTTTACTTTACTCTTTTATAAAAAGTTCGAACATTTTGACGGAGAAAAAGGAATATTCATGAAAAAAAAACCCTCCCTACTTTACTCTTTTATAAAAGGTTCGAACATTTAGACGGAGTGAAAGGAGGAATATTCATGAATAAAAAAAGCCCTCCTTGCTTTACTCTTTTATAAAAGGTTCGAACATTTTGTGGAAAAAAAGGAATATTCATGAAAAAAAGATCGTTACTTTAATTTACTCTTTTATAAAAGGTAGAGTTACTTTAGAATGTATTTATTTATGTTTGATAATTTTTTTAAAATAAAATAAAATAAATTAAAAAGAAAAATATGAATAAAAATAAAGGAAGAAGAAGCATGTAAATTCACTAAATTTATAATATAAATGACTTATAAAATAAAGTCAAAAGATATTTAAAAAAATAACAAGGATAATAATATTTATTTAATATTCTTTAATTAACTTAATAAAATTATATTCATTATCTATTATATTTATATAATTAATTAATTTTAATGTATTATTTTTAAATAAAATTAACATTAATAAATATTAATGTGAAAATAATATTTAAGATGTTAATATTATGATACTAAAATAAATAATAATATTATATGTATCAAATTATTATCTGTATGGATCGATTTATCCATGTTTTTGATTGAATTTTAATTACTGACATGTTGAATTAATAGTGAAATGAATTATCAATTAAAGTTAATTATATTATTTATAACGTGTATATTGATGCATAAAATAACATAAAATAAAAATAAGAAAAAATATTATTTATTGTTAAAAATATATTTATTTTTTTCACATTAATAAAAAAATGTTTTTTAAAGAAGATTTTGTCTTGAATAAATAATTATAATGTTTGTTAGTTATCATATAATTTATTACATTAGAAGGATATTATTTTATTTTAATATTAAATTTTTTTATCACATAATTATAAGGATTATTTTAGTTATTTTTAAAGACATTATATATCACTACTATAAATATTTTACTTATTTGAATACGATGCCTATTACGGGTTTGTAATATATTTTGTTAATTTATTTTTTCATAAAAATTAAACTAAAAAATTTCATGAACTATTATCTACTATACAAATTTTTTATTTTTTATATTAGTTATTAATAATTAAGAGTTTATTTTTTAATAAAAAATATTTTATATCATAAATGAAAATATAATCTCAACCTATTATCATATAATTAACTTCAAATTAAACATTGATGATAAAGATAAATGTCACCGTGACATAAATCAATAAGATAAAATTTATTATATTTGTTAATATAATTTATTGTGTTGATTTTTATTTTATTTTATTTTAAAAAAATAATTAGATATAAATTATTAATATTTATTTTTATATTTAAGTTAAATTCTATGGTTGGTATTCAATTTTAATTAAATTTATATAAAGATAATAAAAATTTAAAAATTTAAGATTTGTTTGTTAAATTTTTAGAAGTTAAGACTTAGGTCGGTAAGTTTTTAAATGATATGATTTAGTTTTTAAATTTTTTAAATTTTATTTATAGATTATTATTTTAAAAAAAAATTATGGCCGAGTTTTAAAAATATAATGATTAAATTTTGTTTCGAAAATTTGAGAGCATATATCTATTAATTTAATTAGAGTTTAGGAGGAAGGATGCATTTTAGCCAAAGAGCATTGCAACAAAACTAGACTTATAAAATTCGGTACGTTTCTTCTCTCTGGGTCCAAATTTCTCTTTACAGAAATCCCTAGTCAAGCTTTAATAGTCTATAATTTCAGTTCTCAATATTATTATTATTATTTATTTATTTTCCTGGGCAATTGTAAAAGGAACACTGAAATCAAATTGAAAGAGGGAGGTAGTGAGGGAGGTGGAAATGGCAATGGAGAAATTACGACGAAGATACTAATCGTAGTCAGTGATGAGAATTAGGAAGTGACAGTGCTGTTTAGTTTGCAGGTAATCAATCGATAAACTTGTATTGTACTGATGGGTATTGATTCTGAGTCGAGCTCGAACTCGAACTCTGGAGGAGGATGGAGTGTGGCTCGAGGATTGGTAATAAAGGCTTTGGTGGTTATAGGAGGGGTACTGTTGCTGAAACGATTCACCAAGTCCACCACTCGCTGGGACCATTCTCGCCTTGTCGCTCGTTCACTCTCCGGCGAAAAGGTACTTCCCGAGTTCCCTTTTCTTCATTACATTTCTTTTTTTATTGTGCTTTTTCTTTTATTATTTTTGACTAATGCATATTGTTTATTTTTTCTTTTTTGCGATAGTTTTCTAAGGAGCAAGCGTCCAGAGACCCTGATAATTACTTTAACATCAGGTCCTTTTTTATTTTATTTTTTTATTTGGTAAGTTTTATGCTAAGTTAGTTTCATCATATGGGCTCTCAATGGTGGTTGATAAACTTCTTTGACTAAATTAGAATTTCTTCTTCTTCTTTATAACATGTCATTTGTCTTTTAGCTCTTTATTTGTATGTTTTTAGCAACTGAAAAATGTTTTTCTCTTCTAGATAAATGAGAATCCTTTCGGCTTTGTCAAGTTCTTCATAAATTTATTTCTTTAGACTCGTATGGGAATCTTTCATTTGCACTCAGAACCTTTAGCTTCAATATTGGCTGCATTTATCTGCAGAATGCTCACGTGCCCAGCAGCTGAGATGGTGGATGGTTCTAAGGTTTTGTATTTTGAGCAAGTGAGTTTTTCTGCTTTCTTGTTTTAACAAGTTCGCCGGTCACTTTCTGTTAAAATATATTACAAAACTGTCTTCCTAAAGGTATTGAACGGTCTGTTAGGCATTCTGGAGGACTCCTCAAAAGCCCTTCCGGCAGGTATTCAATGATCGTATCATGTCTCAAGATGGCTTCCTTTTTAAATGAAGTAATACTTATAATGGTTTGACATGGTTTTCTTAATTCTTCAAAACCAACTACTTTAAACATTGAGGTAATGTGACTCCTGGTTTCATTTTAAACACATGCATAGCACCCCAATTTTACATTTGATACAATATTTTGTTTTAGTCAAAGATCCATTTTTTTCCCGATGGAAGTTGCCTGAAATTTTCTGGGCATTATTAACTTTGTGCTCAAGCCTTTCAGGTTTTTTATTTACTTGAACTTTCATATGCTTCAATTTTAACTCTTTATTGTTGCAGAGATTTTACATGGTAAAGCCTTGCCCAAAGGAATTGAAATGCGATGTAGAGGTGAGTATTTATCCGTGTTGTGTTTAACTTAAAAAGCATACTGTGTCTCTCATTGATATTTTTCAAATTATCAGACTTGCGTAAAAGAAAAGAAGGAACTTTTCATTCATTTACTTTTAAATGCTAGCTTTCCTTGATAGTATATTAATATGCAGTAACAGTATATACTAATGACTAAAAGGCTGATAAAGCATTGGCTGCAGATACACAGCCCGTATTTTGCCATGAATATGCACAGTCTTGACTTTGAATATTGGTGTTAGTAGATTTGTGAATTTTGTATCGTTAATTTGTTTGGCTTTCATTTCTTTTTATCATGGTCTCAGGAGGGTGGCTTGTTCAGTCATTGGAGGATCTCATATCTTGTTAATTCCAAAATTATCTGAATTCTTGATCAACTTTTTTTTCATGCGTAGTTAAGCGCTTATGCTATTAGAGATGCAGAGGAGTACAAGAACTTTTGTGATCGCCCGATGGACCAGCGCCCACTACCAGAGGAAGTTGTAGGGGTAGGCATTCTCTTTCACCAGCTTCTCCATTTTGTTACCTCCTTGTTCTGCATAATCTTGCCTCTACTTATTACAGCTCCCTCTTCTTCTGTACTGGCATTGCCATTAAACATTTCTGGCCTGAATTTGTTATTGAAGTTCATTTGTTATTTAGCTTTACTTATCATCTAAGTTTTTCTTTTCAAAGTTGCTTAACTAACCTTCTATTCTTTCCGGGTCCAAATTTCTTCTATGGGTTCTGTTCAGGATATAGCAGAGCACTTGACTACAATAGATCTTAAACGTTGTGATCGTGGGAAGCACTGCTTATATGAAGGTTCAACTCCACCCGAGGGTTACCCTAATTCATGGGTGAGCCTCTAAGCTTAGTCATATACCAAATATGCTATGCTTCTCTCCTTTCTAATAATGGTTATACTGCAAAATATGAGCGTGATTTAGATAAATTAGCACCTCTATCAAATGCTTACATCGATAATTTCTCTTTATGGCAGAATGGAGCTGCATACTGTTCTTCAGAATTCTCAGTTTTGAAGAATAATGAGATACATATGTGGGACAGGGGCTTTGATGATTATGGAAATCAAGTTAGTTTTTCTATGTTCTTGTTCCATTAGCTATAATCATATTGATGAAAAAATTTGGTGGTGGCTTTGTCGTTTTATTTAATTTCTTGCTTTTTTGTGGTAGCTTTTTCCCTTTATTTGGTGTAAAGCGAAGTGAGTTAATCTTGTCGCAGGTCTGGGGACCAAAGGAGGGTCCTTATGAGTTCAAGCCAGCTCCAACTCCCAGTTATGGTGACATGTACTCTCCTTTAAATTTGTCCATTCAACTGCCAATGGAGAAAAGAAGAATTGAGGGTTCATTTGTCCTGGAAGAGTGATCCTTTTGTTACATACAATGAATGACCTTGTATAAATTCTCTAGCTCAAATTTATCTCCCTTGTGAATTACTTTCCTTTTTTGCATCATTTTGTTTTTTATTCCTTTTCAAATATTATTTGATGTTAAATTCAGATGCGAAATTTAACATATTGTATAAATGGCAGGTGACATATCATAAATAAATACAATTTTAAGAAAATGTTTATTTAGCATGAAGATTTGTTTGTGGGAAGAATTTCTTCTGTAGACCCCTTAATATTTGGAGGTTGAAAATTATCTTATGAGGCATTCAAGCTAATTTCTAGCTCTGCTTGGGAATGTAGTGATATATGCTAGCTCCTTGAACAACTAAGATTACAAGTCCATTTGGATGCAAAACCCTTTAAATAGAAGGTTAAAGGGTCGCAAAGATTAAGGTTAAAATGATTACTAGTCATTTTAAATATAGGGTGTGCTTTCTTGTCCTGTTTGCCATGGAAGGATAAAATGTGAAAAAAATATCTAAAATATAATAATATTATTTAATTAACGTGAAAATAAAGATATTTGGTTAAGGTTAAATATAAAACTACAACTAAAAAATGTTGGCAAGTATATTTTAATAGTTATGTAAGGGAGGAAAGGATAAGTAAAATGGCATATCTACTACCTCTTTAAATGTGATAATTTTAATTAAAATAACGCTAATATATTGCTTTTGTTCTCCTCGATCATTTTTTAAAAGTAACAAGAGAAAAAATATTTATTTCTTACATAATTTATAAGATTAAAATATTTATTCACCCTAAATATAAATTGTTTAAAAAAGAGCTTTTCAAAATGGAAATTTTAAATGACAGAAATTATTTTTAAAGGGGAAACTAACAAAATAGAGTTAAGTTATACTAATATTCATAATTTTGCTTAAATCAATTTTATTTCACAAAATGTTTGAGTCACACATTTAATGTTACGATTCACAATTTTTTGTTTTTATCTTTATTTAAACACATGTATGTATAGGGTTGTTAGTTTTTTTTGTACAGAACAAATCCATGCTAGATTTCTTATTGGAAGCAAGGATTAAGATAACAAAAAAGGAAAATAAAAAAAAATCTATATTTTATAATATAAGACAGATTATAATCGGCTCATATTCTTTAAAATTATATATCTTATTTTAATAAATATATAAAAATTTAATTATATTTAAACTCATATTAATCATAAATAATACATTATATATTTTATATTTCTTTTTTAAATTATATATTTATTTTATTAAAACATAATAAAAATTATTTAAGTATTTATTTAAATTTTAAAAATCTAAAATCTTATAATTATTTCATTTTTGTTATTATTTTAAACTAATTCCTAACAATATTCTATAAATATTATTTAATATAAAATAATTATGTATTTACTTTTACATATATTTCATTTTTCTTCTTTTTACATTAATATTTTTATTTTTTCTTTATTGACTCAAAATTTTATCTTTTTTTCCTTATAAAATATTTATTATTAATTTACTTCTCTTATAATTTTTCCTTTATAATAAAAATAAAAAATAATATTTAAAATATTACATCAAAATAACTTTCTAATAGTGCATCCACACCATTACTAGATCTCGTGTGCCGCTCCTTCATGATGAGGCTCCTTTATTATAGTTAACTTTTACTAGCAAAGAAAATATCATGAAGTAGAATCAAGAAAAAGCAGACGATTCTTTAGCCAAAAAGAAGATAGAATATATGAATTGATTCACAAAAGAAAAATCAAAATTTACACTTCCAACTGAATTTAGCACCTCAATTTCAACTACTAATCCTGTAACCATTAGAAGAAGAAGAAGAAGCAGCAGCAAGCGGAAGGAATGAAGATGCTATCAACCTATCACAGCCTGGAGGGCTACGAAATAACAGCTACCAAGGTTTCAAGTCGCCTACAGGGCCTGCAGTCCAATTTAGGATCTTTTCTCCAGATTTCAAGAAGATGCTTGGATCGTGCGGCAACTTTCGTGCCAATCCATTGAGAACTTGATGGAAAGCATCTCCTGGTTGAGCAGGTTGTGGGAATAACATAGCTTGCTTCATTGAAGGATTAGCAAGCAATCTCTGCTTTCTCAATATTGTATCTATTGGGATTGAAGTGAGTATGGTGTCCAAGTTGGGAACATCCTTTTCATCTACAAATACCCCAATTTCTTCCCACGGGATTGCATCCGCAAAGGGTAGAACAATGTCATCAGCTATGATAACAGGAATGCACCCAAAAATCACTGCTTCAACCAGTCTTGGACTCCAAGGAGCCCAGCCAAGTGGGCATAAACAAAAGACAGCTCGTTGCATATCCTCGTAATATGTTGTTGGGTGTTCTGTGGAAATGTCAAACAGGGGATTGTCCTTGAAGTTTTCCCAAACTGCTGCTCGCGCACCTCTGTCAAGTTTTAGAACAAAATAAGATTCCAATATCTCTTGCATTGAATGTATCTCATCCTAAGATCACTTGAGAAACTATGAAATTCAAAATACTTCGGATATCTTCGGTTCACAGAATTGGAACAACCAATTAGTTAGGAATAACAATTACTGGGAGGAGAAAATTAGGAGTAAGAATTATAATTTATATTCCTTTGTTCACTATTTATCATGGAATAAGAATAAAGAATTAATCAGTTTTATTTAGTTTACCAAAAAAACTCTCCATATCTAGCAATATAGATATTTTTATTAGTAATTGAAAGTTTTTTTTTATTCTTTGTAAGAAGTATATTACAATTCTAATATTTTGAGATAAGGAATAAGCTATTATTCTCATCCAGTGAAGAATACATATCCCTCATCTCAAGTGAATAGGTATTCCAAACCTGGCCTTAAAAGTTCAAACGAATAAAGACATAGGAATACTTATTCTATTCCTGAGTCTATTCCCACCAATTGAACATGTCCTTATATAGTTTTAGTTTTTAGCAATAAGGATTACCTTGCATAATAACCACCTTCTGGATCATTACCCACATCATAAAATAAGCCACGGAAGTAAACAAAGATGGACCTAGGAGTTTTTTCAGGAATCAAGTGAGTTTGCATTTTCTGTGGAGGAGCATAAGGAGGGGTTGTAATTGAACCCTCTTTCAAACAAACATGATTCCTTTGACCAAAAGTTTGAACCAAGGTTGATCTTTGAAGCAAGGTAAGAACTCCTCTCTCAATTGCCTTTTCCTCCTGTAACAACATATAGTAAATGGCACAAACATTCAATAACACACATAGAAGACAGAAAAATACCAGTAAAAGTTATAATAAGTCTCCAGAGAAAAAAAATATACATATATTTTTCTATCACCGAAATTTGTCTATTGTTGCAAAATTACCATTAAACTCTCAAGTATTACAAAATTAACACTTACATAAGTGCTGCATTAATATCACCTAGTTCATCGTCCATCAACTCTATTAAGGATCCTATAAGAGAGAAAGCCACATGCTTCTCACGTGAAATGTTAAGTGCCATTTTCTCCCAAAGTTTTCTTCATTTTGTGCTAATCAAACTAGTTTTGACTAAAATTTAGGGATTAGTCTTATTCTTTTTTGCTTTCAATTTCTTCGTTAAAACTCATTTGATTGGCCCAAGATTTTGGAGGAAAATGACTCTAAACACTTTAAGCAAGAAACACGTGACTTTTCTTTTAGTATCCTTATACGAGCTCATGGAAGATGAAGTCATACTAGTGCAATAATTAAGAAACATTAGTAAGTTTTGTAACACTTTAATAGTAGTTATGCAACAATGGTCAAAGTTTGATGATAGAAAAATATATTTATCTTAATCTCCCAAACAAGAATGCAAAACCTTCACAGTACAAGATAAAATTTAGAAAATGAAGAAAAATGGAAATTTTGGGGGTTTATTGCACCCAAAAACATAATAAAACCGATTGTTTAAAAATATGTTTTCAGTCTATCAACAGTATATGAGATGAAGGTAAAAATGGGAAAGAATAAAATAGAGCTCCTTACTAGATAATGGAAGCAGGCTCCAAAATCATGAGGCACTACAAAAAAGTGATCAGCCCCTTCTGTCCTGTTCCAGTATGGCCAGTTCGAAGCTATAAACTGTATTGCACTTCTCATTATCCGTGGAGACTTAAAAGGCAAGGGGAGTCCATTTGGTGTCAAGTCACAAGTAGTATAAACTGGGGTATAAAACCAATCAGCTTCTTCTGGATTAAAGGTTCGGACAGGACTGGACAAGAGAAACCTATGCATAAAGATCTCAGCTGCAAACATGTGGGTGAGACATCTTGGGTCCTTCTGCAAGATCTTCTTGTTGTATTTGCTAGGAAGCTCATACACAAAAACTTTCAATCTTCCCACTGGATCATCTTCTAAGACATCACCGGCACTACCTACAATATCCACTACAATCATCATACTTCCGTATATATATCTCCTATATTCAAGTTTTATAAGTAACAAAAATTCGATGGCTCCTAATAAACACAAGTACAAGGGAATAAGGACTAGAGAGAGAACTACAACTCTGTGAAAGAAAGCATGGAATTTTATACTCATGAAACATAACCATGATGGCAATCTAAATGAGCAAACCAAAAATGATGCAGTCATTTCAAAGAAGCAAATATACATCGAAGTTTGGAGACAAAAATTGAATCCCATATTGAACTTTGTCAAGCTAACACATCTTTACTATGAAACATATTAAACAAGCCATTGTTTTACAAACAACTGACCATTCTAAGGCTAGCCCTTCTTCCAAATTTCTTTCCTTTGGATAAATGAAGCATAGTAATGATTAGAGAAAAATATGAACAATCATTTGAAATACTATTCTCTCTGCTATCAACACCCAAGTCAAAATTTGGAAACAAAAATGACAAATCTCGAAATATGGAAATAAAAGAAGAAAGAAATAACTCCAGAAAATAGATCCAAAATTAAGCTAACAAATATAAAACCGTAACATAAGAAAAAGGACTCTAAAGCATTTCCTTAATCAATTCAATACCATTACTATGAATAACCCAAACCCAACTCGAAAACCCAAACAAATCAAATTTGCAAAATGAAAACCAAAAAGAACTAAACCAAGCAAATCTGAGAAAAACAAACAAGAAGGAGATAAAATGAAGGAATCTAGGGTCCTACCTGAAATTCGCTCAGTGGGTCGGGTTCTGCTCCTCAGCAACGCACCATTTGTCAACACAAAAGCAGCAAAAAGAAACCCAACAAAGGTCCAATTGCAATAACCCATGCCTTCTACTCTGAAATCAGTAGAACGAGACAGATAGAGAGAGCAAAAGAAGGCAGCTTCTGGATTTAACTTTTTTTTTCTCCTTTTGATGGTAAGCTTCTGGGTTTAACTGAGACACAAAAAGGATCCTTCTGTGATAGGAAGGAAGAGCTGGGACGTTATAGTCCCTCAATTGATTTGCTGAGCTCTATAAACATTAACCAAAGCGAAGACAGGTAATTAATAGTTTTGAGGTTCTCATAACAAAGAGAATAAAGTTCGAATTTTTACGCGCAGATCTTTCACAGAGACAGTAGAGATTTATCTGTTTTGTGTCTTTGACTCCGCGGTATTAAAAAAAGTTTTTTTAACAAAAAATAAAAAATAAAAACATAATATGATACTTTCATAATTTTAAAAACTAAAAATATCGGCTCATATTAAAATTTTAATTTTTATAAATTTTATAGATTTTTTTAATTATTTAAATGGATTTAATAAAATTCTGAGTAATTTATTATGATATTTTATTTATTAAATAAAACAAATAAAAAAAAAGTCTGATGGGAAGTCCTTCTCAGTTCTTAATCTGTTAGCCGTTCAGACAATTTTCCTTTTCTTTTTTTCGTCGTACCTTTACCACCAAAATATTATAACTATTGTTTTCACCAACTTATTTTAACAAATTTATATTATTTAAGTTGTATCATAATTGTATAGGGTGACAAATTAAAAATTACAATGGGACAACACTTTATACTTTGACCATACGTAAAAAGCGTGAGATTTTTATTAAAACCATATTTTATCACATGTATCAAAGTAAAACAATTTAGAGAATTTTTTTATATAGAAGATTTCATATAATAATATATTAAAATTTATATAAATAAAAATAATATTCTAATAATATTAAATAAAATTTAACATTAAATAAATATAATTGAGTAGATTTTATATTGATAAACATTTAATATAAAATTTTTAAATCAAATATTTATAAAAAAATTTACCATTAATGCTCTCAAAGTTCATCTATATCTACTTATGTTATTAAAATATGTAAAAAGAGTTCTAATGTGTATGAGATTTAAACTTAATATTACTGATGTGTTTATAAATGTTTAATGACGTTGACTTTTTATTTTACGATATATTTTTATTTTTTATAACTCTGATACTAAATTGTGACTAATTATTTTATAATGTTAGTTGTTACTTTTTGTATATTGTTATTTAAAGTCAATCCCTTAAATTTATTATCAAAACATTATTTTATTTTTATAATTTTTTTTGTTTGTGTTTATTTTCATATAAACTTGTGGCTAATTTTTTTGTATTCATTTTTCTTATCAGTTTTATAAATATTATAAAAAATATTAAATTATTCAAGACCTTTAATCCACTTAAAATTATAATTATCACACTTGAGTTTAATGGATTCGGTACGGTCTTTCTTTCTGTTATTAATCTTTTTTTATTACACTTGATATGCCCCAGTTTGCTCAAATTTTAATACTCCTATGATAATAATAAAACATTTGCATCTGTACATTATATGGTATCTAAATTAGACCTATTAGAAAATAAAAAAAAAGAGTGATTGCATTCTATTTTTTTATTCATAATATTATTAATTATTAGAATTCTAAAAACTAAATAAAAACTCTGAAAAGATTCTTAATTGTTAATAGTTTTTAGATACATAATTACAAGATGAATAATTTTTAGAGTACAGAGATTGTTATTGCTGAAGTTATGTCCAATTAATAGAAATAAGGATTTCTTGTATAGAGTGAGGAATCTCTATTTAAAATAGTGAAAAATTACTATTTTGTTTTTACTTTAATAATTCACCTACCTTTCAGCTTTTAACTTTTAAATTTAAGCATTTTATTTCCTTTGCATAACTTCCCGACTGAAGATGCAGGTTATATATCTTTATTATTCGTTTTCATTTTATTTCGTTAGTCTTTTTAATGAGGTAGACGATGATGCATCTTCATTTTTTTAATCTCTAATATAGTAAATACATTTGTGATCCTTAATAAATTTTTTGGAATAAAAAAAATACCTTTTTCTTATTTCTTGACAAGATTTCATGTTATTATTGTTAAAATTTGCTTCAAACTTACTGATTTTCTCTCCATCTTATTCAGTAAGAGTCATATTGATATGAAAAGTGATTATGACTTACTAGCTGAATAATTTACTTTAATTTCAAAAGATTTGTCAATTTTTTTTTTGAGTTTATGATAAATTTAAACTAAAATCTATCCTCTTAGTATATAATGTTCATCTGTAATAAATTTATTCTGTAAAAGCGCTCTTGATTTTTGAATTTCTTTGCTAGTGTTGAAAATCTCTAATCTGATAAAATTATAGGGACTAACGTAACCTTCTTCATTCCGGTCCATAAGTGAACTGAAAATATGAGATAGACTAACTTATCTTGTTAGTGTTGAAAATCTCTAATTTGATAAAATTATAAGGACTAACATAACCTTCTTCATTCCAGTCTATAAGTGAACTAAAAATATGAGATAGACTAACTTATCAATTGTTTGATCTTTTTTCTGAAGTTCTTGATAGTATTCTTAAAATTTTCAGGAAAATAATTTAATTCACTTAAATTAATTCAACTTAAATTAATTCCTAGATATAGGTTCTCAATTAAACCTGCATAAAAAACTTTATAAATAAAAATTGGATTAACTCATTTAAGAATATTAAATTTACTATCAGTAGAGAATTTTTTTCCTATGGTGTAAAATTTCATATTTTTAATAGGTTATTGGGTAGATTTTCTGACTAAGTTATAGAGACTTAATCATTATGATTTACTTAAATTCATGTGTTGGTCTTTTTCATCTTTAATAACTAATGCATTCTGGGGGATGTTTCTCTTATTAGTATTAGTGATCGTACTATTTTTACTATCTTTACAATATGCGCTTTTTTAAATAATACTAATGGTCGTATTATATTTCTTACGGTATTATGAAGTTATTAGTTTTGGTATTTTATAGTTAGCGTAATTGCCTTCAATCTCTATTCTATTTGTAAAAGCTATGTGAGTTATTTCACTAAATTCGATAATAGTTTTGCTTGCTTTAGGATAATTGTTATAAATTCTTGATTTTGGACCATTATAGACCACATAAGTATTTTCTGGTCTTCTTTTTCTACTTCTTCAACTTAATTGAGCTTTTCCTTCTTCCCTTTAGAAATGTTACTTTTTTTAACTATTATATCTTTCTTCTTATTTTGAATTCTTTTTCAAAAGTTTTATCTTTTTTAAAATGAATCTATAATAGAGATTCCTCTTTAGAGTTTTTGGATTCTAATGATCATTTTGAATTAAGTCTTTTTTATTTAATTCATGTTTTCAAAAGAGATTTCTCTAGGTATAAAACCTCAAGTTGTTTTTGAATATTATCTCATTTTCCTTTATCTTGATCTTGATCTTGATATCAAGATGTTTCATTCTTTACGATGACTTAGTTAAATTATTACATTCAAAAGTTTATTTTTTTAAATTAATAATATAAATTTAAGAGTCTTCGTATTATTATTATGTACTAATAGTTCTTTAAAATTTTAATTTTTGAAATTTATAGTATAAATAAGTTTAAAAAATGGACCACAAAAATGATTAATTTTTTATTATTTAAGTGTAATTTAATTAATACATGAGTTAAATAAAAAATAATCATAACTTTATATTAACGTGATAAGTGTATAGTATCTTATATAAAATTTAATTTTATGTTTTAATATTTTTATTATATATATTTTATTCATTAAATATTGATATGTAAGAAAGTAAATAAAAAATAAAAAATGAAAAGATGTTAACAAATATAATGAAAATAAATTTTATTTAGATAATTGATAAATAAATTAATTATTTGGGTATAATTAATATTCAGATGGTAAATATAGAGTGATATATTTAAAATTATATGTTTTAATCTTGGTATTTTCATTATACAAATTACATTTAAAAATTTAATTTTATAAATTTATAGTATAAATTTAAATTTTTTAATATTATAATTATGTATAAATGGTGTATTAAAAATCTAAAATATATACAAATGATATTTTAAAATTTTAAAATTTTAAATTTATTAACTCAAAAAATTTAGTAATAATTTCATATTCAAGTGATAGGTGTAGACTTTCACATTTAAAATAATAAGATCAAGTCTTTATATTGTCATTATACTCATTACATTTTAAAAAAATAAAATTTTATGTATTAATATTCAAGATATCTAAATTTTAATGTTATTATTGTGTATATTTTTATTGAAAAATAGTGTTTTAAAAATTTAATTTTTTATATTATAATATAAATTTGACTTTATAAGTAAATAAAATAAAAAAAATAAAAAAGGGTGAGACAAGTTTCAAGACCTTCATTTTTTATTATAAATTAATGATGTATAATTTTTTAATTAATTATATACTTTATTTCATATATATATAATTTCTAACTCATTAGTACTTTCTTGAATTGAATTTATGTTCAAAAAAATATGAAAAAATTAAATAATTTTGAGTTAATGTATGTATATATAATTGTAAAAAAAATTAATATTTTTATAAATACAATAAAATTAATAATTAAACATAATTAAAAAACTTTATTTTCTGTCTAATTTAATTTATATTTTGAATTATAATCTAAATTAATAAAAATTAAGTTTATTCACAGTTCAAAAACAAAGAAACAATTGAATGTAGAGACAATTAGAAAAATGAAAAACCAGAAAAGCAATATGAATGTAAGAAGATGAAGATTGGAACAACACATTTTGCAGCAAAGTTATCTCTGATATTTCATAATTTTTATTTATATGTATTACTTAAGTGTATGGTGTATTGTATTGTGGTGCAATGACTTTTGTAATTATTTTTGGAATATTGTCAACTTAATACAAAGTAAAATGAAATTGTAAAAGAATGCTGCTTGTTCATGTATAAAGATGTTTTTCTTGATTATTTATTTTAGTATTATTTAACATTCTCCCATAATCATAGGGTCTTATAACAACTTTGATCTTTGTTACCCTTTCTTCAAATATTTGAGTTGACAATGGCTTTGGTAAAATGTCTTTTATCTATTCATGAGATGGTGTGTACTTAATTTTAATTTCTCCCTTTGTTAATTTTTTTTCTCACAAAATGAAAATCAATTTTAACATGTTTAGTTTTAGAATATAAGATTAGATTACGAACAAGATGTATAACACTAATATTATCACATTAATGAATTGGAGCTTGTAATTGTTGTACATGTAATTCAATAAGTGCTTTTTGAATCCAAGTAATTTTTACTGTAGCTTAGACTAATGCTCGAAATTCTACTTTGATTGAAGATCTTGATACCACTTTATACTTGCTAAAACTCCAAAAGACTAATGAATTTAAAAAAAAAACACAAAATCTACTTGTACTTCTTCTATCATTTGTACAAGTTGCCTAATTAGCATCACAATATTCAATGAGAATCAAGTTATTAGTTTTATACAAAATAACACCAAGATATCGAGTGTCATATAAATATTTAAGTAACCTTTTTACTGCTATCTAATGGACCGTTGTAAAATAGTGTAAAAATTAACATAATTTATTCACTGAATAAGAAATTTTTGGTTAAGTAAGAGTTCAATATTGTAATGCACTAATAAAATATCTATACAAAATGGTATCAACTAATAACTCTTCTTTTATCTTTGAAAATATACAACCAGATTTCATAGGAGTATAAACTAATTTGCATTCATTAAGTTGTACGTTTTCAAGAAGATGAGAAATATATTTAGTCTCACATAAATGATAGCAGTCTATTACACTAGTAATTTCTATCCCAAGAAAAGTGTACCCAAATCTTTAAGGAAAAAAACCAAATTTAAATTAACAATAGTATTATGAATCATAGCATTTCTATTCCTTGTCACTAATATGTTATCAACATAAATAGAAAATATGATTAGATCACCACCTTTTATCATATATCATCACAAAGATGTTGGCATAGAAGCTATGAAATCCCCACTTTTGCAATTATCCACTAAGTTTTAAAAATCAAGCTTTTAGAGCTTTTTTTAATCTATAGAGTGTCTTCTCTAATTTATACACATAATATGAAAAATTAGTATTAATAAAGCATTTAGGTTAGATCATGTAGTCATCGCTTTCTAAATCACCATTGAAGAATGCATTGTTAACATCAACTTGTTTGATAATGCAAAGGTTAGAGTAAGTATAACAACAATCCTAACGGTTATAGGTTTAACTATTGGACTAAATGTTTCTTGATAATCAATTCCCTCAATTTGATTGTACCCTTTTGTAACCACTCTTGCTTTTTATTTCTCTAGAGTTTTTTTTGGTTTGAGCTTCATTCTAAATATTTATTTATTGCTAATAACTTTACCACATAAAGGAGAAGGTACAAGAGTCCATGTATGGTTTTGAACAAGAGATTCATATTCTTTTTTCATTGTAGTAAACCACTCGATGTTTTTAAGAGTTGCTTTAACTAATGAAGGTTTAGGTAAAATGAGAGTAGAAAAGGAGAATTTTGGGCTTAAAATTCCACTTTTTGATATGATATTTATAGAATGAATATTGAGAACAGAAGACAATGAATAAGAACCAGTAGTGTTAATTACGGAAGATATGGTTTAAGAAGTGGGTAAAGTGATATCATGAAGTGAGAAAGATGTTTGAATTGGATATGAACCAAGTGTGAGAGAATGTGTGGTATCAGGAATGACTTGGTGGTATGTATACTTGGTGAAGATGAAGACAAATATAAAGCGTGAAAGAGTGGAGGTTAATAAAAAGGTTGAGAAAGGAGCAAAAGATTGTGACATATTAATTGGAAAAGGAAAAACAAATGGTGAAGAGTCATTGGATAAACTTGTTTGTGGCATATATAGTGTCAAAAATAAAAATATTATTAGATGAAATAAAATATGAGAAGAAACATTGGAACAAAGATATATGTTTGTGTTAGGCTTAATTACTGTATTAATCACACTTTATAGGCTAGTGCTAGAAGACAAACAAATAGGTAAGCTTACTGTCCACTGGTTAATAGGATGAAAAATGGATAATGTGTATGTGATTGAAGGCATTTGAATTTTCAAAAAAGGAAACTTACTTTCATCAAGCCAAACATAAGAGGTGATATAAACTTTTTGTGATTCAGGTTCTAAGCATTAATACCCTCTGTAATGGACAACATATCCTAAAAATACACAGGGTAATGATATAGGTTCTAACTTGCTAGAAGTATTGTCTTAAAAAAGGGTAACACAAACATCTAAAATTTTTAAGAAGAGAATAATCGAGAGAACTAAGGAATAATAGCTGGAAAGGGCTTTGATTATTGAGTATGCACGAGGGCAATCTATTTGTGAGAAAAACACATGCCTAAAAGGCATATTTCTAAAATTTTAAAGGCAAACCAGCTTTGATCATCATAAATAATCTATTTTCAACAACATGTTTATTTTGTCTTTCTAGAACCCCATTTTAAGATGGAGTGTATAGATGATATTTTTCTAAGGTACTTTCGTTGAAACAAGTAAGGTTCTAAGCTCTTAAATTTAGCACCCCATCACTCTGGATTTGATTTATCTTATAATTAAATTGCCTTGACACTATAGCATGAAAATGATGAAATAATTGTGAAACATGTCCTTTATTATTCATAACAAATAACCACTTATATCTGGTATAATCATCAATAAAGATTAGAAATATATCTTATGATATTGCAAGTAATAACTAAAGAAGTTCCCCAAATGTATATATGAACAATTTTAAAAGGTATAACAAATCTATGATGAGCAGCGTTGAGGGATAGCTTATAAGACTTACTCATTTGATAGGAATTATAGAAACTATAACTATTATTAGGTTGAACAACCATCTTTATACTTCTAATACCATATCCAACAAAACTTGATTAGGATGGCCCATTCAATCATGCAAAAGAGGACTATTAACATAATTTATTATAGTAGCAAATCCAAAATAACTATTTGAGGAAGCAACAAATGGTACCTATGATGAACTCATGAAACATGTGGATGTTGATAGTTTGTATAAACCATCCTCGACACCTATTTTCAAGATTAATGTCCCCTTTGATAAATCTTTGTTATAAAAAGAGTGAGGAAAAAAAGCTACTATAATGTTATTATCAATACATAATTGTTTGATATAAATGAGATTTTTGGCCAAAGATGAAAAATGAAGAACTGTACTTAAAATAAGAGCATGGTCATCAATATGTAATATTGTTAAACCAGATTGAGTTATGAGAACAAAATGGCCATTACTTAGCATGACTTGATCTTGGCCAGTATATAGTTGTGCATTATTCAAGTGAGTAACATTAGAGGTAAGGTAGTGACTAGCACCTGTATCCAAACACCATATTGAATTAGAGATTGTATCAGGTGAAGGTACTACCTTTGTAAGGTAAACATATTTAGTGAATTGAGTTGTGATTATACCAAGATGATGAAGAGTTGGCATACATTGCCAATGGGTTTATAGAGTTAAAGGTGGAAGTTGATGAAATAGTGCTAAAAATTAGCAGTTCAAACATAATAGGTTGAAATTGTGAAAATGGTGTAGTAGTGGATGAACCAAAAGAAGTTTCAGGTATAAGCAAAGGTAGAGACAAGGGTTGTGTTGGTATAGATATGGATTCAAAAGAAAAATAAGGAGGTGTATATGTTGGATACTGAGACTAAAACATTGAAGATTGAGATGGAGAAAATGGTGAAGGGTAATACTTAGGGGTAAGTGTTGATTGAACATCAATATAATAAGATTAAGGGTGTCTAGGATTGGATTAAATAATTGAGGTTGGGAATTTGGGTTTTGTGGTCCATTCTTGGAAGTCATATACTTGAAATAACATTTAGCACCAATATGATCATTTTTTTTGTAAATTTGATAGTGATTTTGATTCAATGAATTAGGTGTGAGTTGGTTGAAATGGTGGTTACCAATTACTAAGTACGACCTAATTAGTGGTGAAAGTCGAGTCAGAGGTAGATACAAGGTTATTGATGTTGAATTATATGATATTTCTAATCAAGGTTAAGTAAGTGGAGGTTTATTAATTACATATGGTTGAGTTTGTCGTGTGAATTGTTTTATAATCTATGATGTGATAAAAGATAGTTTACTATTGGTTGAGTAGAAATAGTTTAATTTATATAATTATTTTGATATAAAAATATATTTTAAAAATTAAAGGAAGAGTTTTAGAACACAATTTATATTAATATAACTAAATGTGATTATATAAATAAAGTTATTTTTTATTTTTTATAATTATAATTAATTTATTAATTATAATTATATTTATTAATAATAATGTGAGATATTATTAGTATAGAGAATTTTCTAAAGTCAAGGAACAAAATTGACCGGAGACGAGACATGACACAAAGTGGAGAAAAAGTCAAAAAAACCAAACAAGCACAGAACTTATCTTTAATTTTCTTTTTTCCCACCAAATTAAATATTTGTCTGAAATTTAAGTTATATTTTACATACGGTACAGCAAAAAAAAAATTATTATATACATTAAATTATTATATATAAATATAAAATTAGATACTATCATAAAATTATCATAAAATTATTTATTAATAGTGATTAATTGAAATATATTATATTAATTAACATATATATCTAGTTATAATAAAATATTGTTATATTGAAATTTATAATAATTTCTTTATATAATTATATTATTTATATTTATAATTTTCTATCAAAATTACATTTTTTATATTATATTTTTAATTAAATTAAATTATTTATTTATAATTACAACAAAATTTAATATATTTACAATTATACTAATTGGTAATAACAAAGAGAGTAGCCAAGAGATCATAAATTCGAACAAAATCATTACATATGTATAGATTCGTAAGTATTTATTTAAAAGAAAAATTATAACTCTGACATCAAAACAATGGAATAAGTGCACATGAAACACCTTTTTAACCTCTCTTTTAGACGTTAAAAATACATTTTTTATTTGGTGATAGAATATATATTGAAAGTAATTTTATAAATATAATAAATATATATTTTTTAATAGCTAATTGAATATATAAAATAATTAAGTTTGTTTGTGTTATGTTTCTATCATCACTTAAATGATAAATTATTTCCTGTTTTTTAAAATATTACGATACTATCTTACAGGTTAATAAAATTTCCATTTACTTACTAAAAAAACATAAATATTTAATATTTAAGAATAAAAGTAATATTATTAATTGAGAATATCAGATCACTTAATAAATAATCTAAATAAAAAATTTATAAAAATTTAATGCATTGCTGGATTATATATCTTAATATTTTTAAGAAATTATTATTCATCGTTCAATAAAAATAGACAAAATATTATAGGTAAAATAATTTCAAATGCTAAATAAAAGAGTTCACTGTATCACCCCTGAACTGCTTCGTATTGAAACTTTCTCATAATAATACCTCCACTCAAATTGCGAAACCTAAAGGCTTTTCACTGGTTCAACCTCCTGACGAAGACCGTGTCACGATTTTTTTACAGTCTCATTTTTATTAGTTATCATACGCAGTCGTATCATAGTTATTACAATATTACAATATAATTTTTTATAGAGTTAAAAAGGTAGAATACTCCAACGTATATTATTGATGGTGCCAGTTGACCGATACATGTGTGTTGTAAATCCTTTTATGACGGCGGGTAAATATCTTAGATGTTGCCTCGTTCACACTGTCTTCTTACTTTTCGTTAATAAACTCTCATGAAATAAAATGTACAACAGATAAAGCTTTTCTCCAATCCAATCCAATCCAGTTCACCGACTCCAAAACCACTAAAGCACCCTTTTTGACCTTTTGGTTTCTGTGGGCACTTGAGGTAGTTTTCTGTTCTGGGATCCTTTTTCTTCCTTTTTTTTTTAATTGTTTCGATTTATTTGTTCATGGTTGAGTTTCATCTTTGATGTTAGTATTTTTTTTTTTTTTGAATTTGGTGGTATTTGAAGTGGGTTGTTGATCCATCTTTTTCTTAGTTTTTTTTTGTTTCCCAACTTCCTTCTGGGTTTTGTTTTTCCTAGTTTAGGTTAGTGTTTGTATAGCTGAGAAAAATTGGCAAGATCAATGTGAAAGTGAAATAAAATCACTACGAGCAAAGGACTTGCAAGATTTATGTAATCTAATTACCCAGTAAATACAACAGATAAGCTGTTAACGAGATTTTAGAGCTCAAATTCGCATGATTTGAAAATTTAATCTTTATTTAATCTTAGTATCAGCCGAGTCCGAATCTCCTTGCCACTTTCGGTATACTATGTACCACCAACATGCCAGATACACTTAGGCAGTAATGGCTGAAATGGTGGAGCAAAACAACTTAAAAAGTGGAGAGTTTTGTCTACTTGTTTCACACTTATTGATGATACATATACTGATATACCGAAAATGCACGGAAAATCAGCTAAAGAAGTTGGTGGCTATGGTGTTGTTGGCACTATTTAGAGGATATACCTGGCTTTATTTTGCAGTTCGGGTCCCAAAATAGCGTGTAAACTCTATATGTATTTATTTAGATGAAATGATATTTAGTGTGGTTCCAGCATTTAACTTAAAATAGAGAATAATGATTCTTACCGTACATACTTTGGCTGCACCTAACTTGTTCACGAATATGTACTTAGTCTATATATGACAAAGAAGCTGCCGATTCTGTTACTCTTGGCACCAGATAGAAGAAGTGCTCTGCTTTATTTTTGTTGTGCGAGGGTCTCTTTTAGGCCCACAAAGGAGTTATTCTTTGAATCGGTTGTTATCCAATGAAACAATGAGCAAACAAATAATCAAATTGAAAACAATCTGAATCAACAAAATACGTGCAGTCACAACAATTAATCAACAAGGAAAAATAATTCGCAAGAAACAATAAATGAATACAAGATTTAATATGGGTTTTTTCTAAAATTATGAAGCTTTTACATCCACAACCCAAGCATCCAAGTGATAATTCACCATGAATCAAAGAACACTAAAACCGGTATTACCCAATAACAATACAATCATATATTTTCTTCATTATACAAGCATTATTTTAGCCCCAAGAATTTCCCTAAGCCTCACACTTCTCTCATTAAGATATACTTAGATTCTAATACTTATAATGGATTGAAGAGAAGAGAACAATACTTTAAAAAAGCTTAAATTCAAAGAGTTTCCCAAAAACATCAAGCTTTCTTTCCCACCTTCAATGAATCAAGTCATGTTCTCTTTTCTCTCTAAGCTCTCTCTTATGATTCTAGAGCACAAAATTGTGTTTATACGCGCCCCAATGGTTCATTTATCAAAATTCTAATTCAGTTCCAAGTCCACTTGTATTAATTTTCGTGCCCATTAAAACTCAAGCCATTTAAACCCATTAAAACTAAGAATCAGAATTCGAACAAAAGCTCCTCGAGCAAAGCACGATCGAAACTCAATAAATCTACCTTGCTCGATCGATCGACCTCATGGCCTGATCAATCGAAACCCTCCATAACTCATTCAAATCTTGATATGTAATGCTCATAATCCAACCTTTAATGCTTGATCAATGGTATTCAAGTATCTTTGTGGATTTACATCACATATTACGAAAGTATAGATAAAGATGGATAAACTGGTAACAGAGAAGCAACTTTCAATTGTATTACTGTTTATTCTTCTATTTGCCCCTTTGGATTTCCATTTTTTTTGGGTGTTGGTACTGTTTTACTTTTTTTGGAAACAAAGATCAGAACTCAAATGAACCTCATGTGTGGTCATCTTTTTTATATGAAAATATGCCTTATCCCAAATTAGTCAGGCATTGCATTCTTTGTTGGATTTCACACTGGTTTTTACCATTCCTGACGGATATTCTTAAACATAAGAGGGAAAATACTTGACAGCACCGTTAAACTACTAAATATCACTCATGTATCATACATTTAAAGGTCTTGTTTATTTTAACAAAATCTAATTAATGATCAGATTTGTATCTATAATTAGGTTTAGTTACAGGTTTAATTAAACTTACTCACGTAAGAGACATGATTTGAGTTTTGGTTGGGTTTTCTTTGCCTCATGTCCAAACAGTTCTCATCACTTAATCATTGCTGGTACTTCCTAATATCTTAAGTTTAAAGAAATTTGTACGAGACAACTATTGGAACTCCTTCATATAACTTCTACCAATAAAATGTTTATTTAATGTTTGGATTATTACACCAGCTTTCATAACAGGCTATTTAAATAATATTATATGATTTAGAGTTGTCAATTATTGTATTAGTCCAAATTAAATAATTCCAACACAGCTGTCTCCCTTCTTTACTTTCCAAACTGAAATTGAGGCTCAACTAGTAAAATGTTCACATCTGGAATTGGAACTTATCTTGACTATTAGATTGATTTTTTAGTTTCCTTGTTTTATTTCAACTTCCAAGATCTCTCTACTTCTATAATGACAGTCCTTGTTACGCTTATCGACAGGTCTTGAAAGGATTTCATTTGGAGCTGTTGTTGACTGCTGGATTTATAAAGGGTGGCTGCTGTGTATCGTGATGACTTGTTTTTCTTTCTTATTCAGTAGAACAACAAGGTCCTCAAGAAAACTAGGTTTTGATATCGATGAAGGTAAGTGCAATATCTCACTGTAAATGATGGTGAAAAATGACAATTTTTCTGGATAAAATTGCATAAATCTTTCATTTCCTCTCCATTTCATTAAAATTTCTTTGTTTGGGTCCTTCCCAATCATATCAAGTCCATACATATGTGAATTTTGAATATATCGTGAAATCAATGTAAAAACTCATGTCAATTCATCTATTTTTTATTTATGAGATTTGTAGAAGTGCTTTTAAACCAAATAAAAAAATTTTCATAAGTGCTTTATTTTGAAACCACTTTTAGTAAAAACATAATCAAATAAACCATTAGTCTTTTAGAAAGTGGTAAAATGACAAAGGGTCTGTTTGTTAATGTTAATGTTAAAAGTGGTTCATACATATGTGAATTTTGAATATATCGTCAAATCAATGTAAAAGCTCATGTCAATTCATCTATTTTTTATTTATGAGATTTGTAGAAGTGCTTTTGATTTAAAAAAATGCTTTTAAACCAAATAAAAAAGCTGTCATAAGTGCTTTCAAGAAGTGCTTTATTTTGAAACCACTTTTAGTAAAAACATGAGCAAATAAACCATTAGTCTTTTAGAAAGTGGTAAAATGACAAAGGGTCTGTTTGTTAATGTTAATGTTAAAAGTGGTTCAAATAGAAGCTGTTTCAAGAAGAAGCACATGTAATGAGCTTTTGTCAGCAAGTATAAAGTGTGTTTTTTAAGTCCTAAAAGTGTTTATGACGATTTTTTTCCTGTCTGGTCATGAAGCGGTTTTTCGCTATTACAAATGCTTTTACAGAGTTTCAAAAGCAGAAACAAACACTCTTTTACATATGTGTTTATCAACTGCATTCTGCAGATGTGTTTCCATTATAGAAAGTACAAGGTCCTATCTGGGCATGATGAATTTGACACAAAATGAGTCCCATGATGTTACAATTAATGACACTGATCTAGATAGCCACCTTTCTTCTGTTAACAGAAGTATCTGGCATCCATGATGTTAAACTTTACACCTACAAAGAGTTGAGAATTGCCACCGACAATTTCAGCGAAGCCAACAAAATTGGAGAGGGTGGTTTTGGTTCTGTTTATAAGGTAACTCCGCTAGTCCACTTTGCTGTTTTACACATTTTGAACTTTCATTCTTCACAAAGGACCGGCACCTTGATACACTTTTCTGGATGGTCAGGGACGGCTTAAAGATGGGAAAGTTGCTGCTATAAAAGTTCTTTCAGCTCAGTCAAGACAAGGGCTGAAAGAATTCTTGACGGAGATTGACGTGATCTCAAAAATCGAGCATGAGAATTTAGTTAATCTATATGGCTGTTGTGTTGAGGAAAACCAAAGAATTTTGGTCTACAACTACCTTGAGAACAATAGTCTTACACAAACACTTCTTGGTAATTCCAATCTTTTGATCTTCAGTAAATATTAGGCTGCACTTTGTACTTGTATTTATAGACATGCAAGCATAATTGTGTGTCTCTGCCAAATATTACTTTTCTGAAGTCATTATGATAGTTCCACTATGTATAATGGTTTCATTTCAGATGGAGGTCATGGTAACTTGCAGTTTGATTGGCGAACTCGATACAATATTTGTGTTGGGGTTGCACGTGGACTTGCCTTTCTTCATGAGGAAGTGAGGCCATATATTGTTCATAGGGATATTAAAGCAAGCAATATTCTCCTTGATAATGATCTATCGCCAAAGATTTCAGATTTTGGTCTTGCAAAACTTATTCCATCCAATTTAACTCATGTCAGCACACGTGTAGCAGGAACGATGTAAGTTTTTAAATACTTGTGCATTCAAATTTAAACTATTTTCTTCTGTGAAAAGGTGGGAGTAAGCAACAAAGTTCATAAAACAAATGGTCAATAACATTATTAAAACCAAGCATTTATTAAAAGTTATAGGTTATGAAACAGATGGTGGAGTATGCAGAACTCTCATATGCTTGCTCTCTCTCATGTGGTTACATGGTTATCAAGTTTAATATAGAAGAAAGTCTAGAATCACTTTCAAAACAGATCATTTCATTTCGATGCATTGTGGTTCAGGATTTTCTTCCTGCCTTACTAAATCCTAATTTATTGTTTTAGAGGTTATCTAGCACCAGAATATGCAACTAGAGGGCAGTTGACGACAAAAGCAGATATTTACAGCTTTGGTGTCCTTCTTATGGAAGTTGTCAGTGGAAGGTGCAACACAAATACGCGACTACCCGTTGGAGAACGGTATATTCTTGAAAGGGTATGAATTTCTATTGCTTTCATGTGGTTTGCCTTTTGCTTTTGCCTTTTTACCTAATTCTAAATATTTTGTGGATCTCTTTGTCTGAAGTAGTCATCAAGCTGATAAATGAATCAAGGTAACAGAACACTTGTTGTACATTTCATCTCTCCTTTTCACCAAGTATGAAACCATTTCAATACTATACAGTTTTAACAATTTGCTTGCAGTTAATAGTTCTTTTGTTGTCTCTTTCAGGATGTTACATGTACAACTGTGAAATCTATGCATTACACTTTGCTAAAATAAAAGTTAAAACTAGATTTTGACATGAGCAATATTATTTCGGTTTCTTCTATGTAAATACATCTGTCTTCAACATCATAGTCAATATTATCTACTAGTACTAAAAAACAATTTCCTTCGTAAAAAGAAATGGATAGATTAGTGAGGATCTCCAAGGTGGTGGTGCTAGATTTGATCAGTGCATGCCCTAGAAGCGCGCTTTTTGGAAATCTGTCCTAAAATGTCCCAAAATAGCGGATAAAATCTTAATGTAGCCTGTACATAGCTTGTACATGAGTCATGTACCTAGCCAGCCTACAGATAGCAAAGAAAGTGATTTTGGACTATTTTCGCCCAAACTCAAAACACACTTGATTTTATAACTCAAAGCACATTCATTTTATGGAACAACTTAGGCATCATTGACAGCTTGTGTATCCTTTGTTGTAGGCATGGGATCTTTATGAGCGCAACGAGCTGGTTGGGCTGGTAGACACCACACTAGATGGAGATTTTGACGCTGAAGTGGCATGCAGATTTTTGAAAATTGGTCTTCTCTGTACGCAAGACGCTCCCAAGATCAGGCCTTCAATGTCAGCTGTGGTGAAGATGTTAACTGGTGAGATGGATATCCAATATAAGAAGATAATGATGCCTGGCTTAATGTCAGATTTCATGGACCTTAAAGTGCGAGGACCACAGAAGATTATTACAGATTCAAAGAATTATTATAATAATACAACATCTAGTTCAGACAATGTAAACAATGCAACTTCATCTTCAGCTACTACTACAACATTTGCTACAACATCGTCACCGGTAACGTCAAGTACTGCTACTATGACATTCACTACAAGCTTATAACTCTGAGCATATGTACAATCCCACATAATCTTATTTTTGTTTAAGTCTGGTTTATTTTGTCTTCCTCTTTTCTTTTACACTTGTTAATATGTGCCTATACTCTGCCTTCTCTCGTTCAGAGGAAAATAATCACAAATATTATGAGTTTTCATCTTTTTTCACAAACATTTCCAGCGTTTTCGAAATATCACAATACTATTAATACTAATATCTTTATATTAAACATGACATCTAAGAATAAGACACGTTATATATTGATGTTGAATTTCGATAAAAAAAAATGTGATTTTTTATTTGAGTTTTTACACATGGCCATTCCAACCTTATTTTCTATTACTTTGTTTGCAATTTGATGCGGTAATATCTTAGTTTTTTTCGTTTTTCTTTGTTAAATAAAAGAAAAGATGCATGATTAGAATAATTAAAATTATAATATTTTTGACAAATAATTTAATTAACCAGTCTCGTATAAGATACTGTGATTTTTAACCTTGTATCACAAATGTTAATTATGTAATTCTAAATTGTAATAAGAATATAAAATATTGAGAAATTAACTATAAATTTAACACTATTTATAAACTAAGAGTATTATTGATAATATATAAAATCTTGGAGTACTTATAATAATTTATAAACGTAGAAAGTATATATACCATATGATTAAAACTCATAAATATTTGTGATAATTTTTTCCTCAAGTTTGGAAAAAGTATTACTCGTTATTCTGTTTGTGTTTTTTAAACAAAAAAGATACTTGATTTACTGTTTTTAGATAGTTTGTTTTAGTTAATCTTATGTAAATATGTAATGTAATTTATTTCATCTCATCTCATGTCTCATTTAATGTCTCTAATTTATGATACAATATTGTCTTATTTCATTTAAATATCATCTCTTCTCATTTAGATTATAGTTTTAATGGACTTAATTTTAAACATATATTGTATCATTTTTTTCTTATTAAGCCTATACCATAATATTATTTATTATTTTTATATTCTTATTTGTTTCATTTAGAAAATTAGACATAAATGAGATATTTTAATTAGTACTATTTCATTATCAACTAATTACATTAAAAATTAAGTAAGATAAGATAAGATGAATTTTAAAAATTAATAAATTATTTTATGAATCTTATTAATATTTTATCTTATTTTACACCTCTAGTTTACTCGTTACCTTTACCTTTTGTTTTTTTTTGAAAGATACAAGCAACTTTGTATAAAAAAGACCTCTTATATATTATGTATTAATTACGTTTTATGTTCATAACGTATGGATAATTTATAAAAATATCTGTAATATTTATTTTGTTGTAATTATATCTAGAAATATGAATAATAATAAAAATATATCAAATTTTAAACATAATTATATCATTATTTATACGCTATAGATAAAATTATAACTTAAAAAATATCATTGTTAGTCATTGTTTATACGTTATAAACATAATTGTAATAAAATAAATATTTTGAATATTTTTATAATTTTTAATGTATTTTGAAAATAAAACTTAACTATCCCGTGTATCATATATAATTAACTAACTACAGCTGAAGCAAGCGCACTTGGCAGCGTGGGAACACTTCTAACTATAGTCAGTAAGATAAACACAAGCAATCAACATCATTTATATATATAAAAAAACAAATAACCTAGCACATTTGGCCTACCTTGTACGGAATTTTTTTTTGGGAAAAGAAAGTTATTTCTAAAAAATAAATAAAGCAAAGATAGAAAAATTATTCTAAAACCTTTGAGGTTTTTTAAAACTATAAAATAACTTTTAAAGTTTAAAAAATAGACACCTACATCTCTTTTTATTATTGTTTTATTATAATATTTTTAATTAAATATTATTAATTTTATCTCAAATAACTTCCTTAAAAAGTTAATAAATTATAACAATAAAAAATATAATTATTTTTCAAATTTATGAAATCTTTTTTATATTAAAAAAATTGAAAAAAATGTATTTATTATTGACATAGTAAACAAACTTAACAAACATGGGTGAATAAAAATACCATTTAAAATGGATTGGTTATCACTAATTTTATTAAAAATTAATTAATTATAAAATACTAACCAATTTAATTTAAAAAATACATATGAAAAATTTCAAACTATGTACTTTCTTTCAATTATACAATCAATTTTAAAATATATGTCCTAAAAGTGTGGATTTTAGTTTTTGAAATGTTTTATGCAACTATTATCAAATTTCAATTCCAAATATATTATTAAAGAATCAAAAAAATTATTTATTATAAGTCGTGATATTATCACATAATAAGTTGAAATGAAATAAATTTTACTATTTTAACCGATAACTATAATTACAATGCCATGATTAAAAAGATTGGAAGGTCATATTGGTCATTTTATTTATACAAAATATATTATTTAATTTTCTAATTTTAAGAATATGATATTTAATCTCTTTATTTATAAAATAGTGTAAAAAAACATTTATTAATTTTAAATTTATTTAAAAAAATTATTACGTGTATTCTAATCATTTCACATTTCAATATGCAAAATGACCAAAATATCTCCGAGATCAACTCTATGTATAACCCCTTCCCATAAACGAGTAAAACTCCGTTACTTCCCTATAAGCCTTGCAATCGAGTTCTAACGCCATCACCACCTCGCCATCTTACCTCGTTGACATTGCCATCCTTCTTTCCTCGTCCCCACTATTATATTCATGAGCTCAGTCTTAATAAGAAACTTTCACGAACCTCTTCTCGAAGTTTTAGCCCTAGCCCATTCCTTTATTGTAACAATGAAAGGAAACTGGATGAAAACCTCTTATTATTATTGTGGGATTGAGACTGAAAGTTCAACATCATGAATTCCAAAAAATCTTGAAAGGAGATTTTATGGTTGCTTATTTCTATGTTCGTGATATTCTAAACACTTTTTAGGTTTTTTTTAAACAGAATTTTAGAATGCAACTAATTCTTTATCTAATTATATTTACAAATGTTAAAATTTTAGTTCACTTCTCATAACTTAGCAAAATACATGCTCCATAGGCCTATTAGTGTGCAATCATTATTATGAAAATATGTGATTCTTATAGTTATTCTATGTAATGGCATCATATGTTTGGCTGAAAAAGTTTTTGAGTCTAAACTTTTTCAATTCCTACAATATATGAAATGTTTCATTACTAGTATTACTAGCAATTATTTTTGAGCTGTCTTTGGGAAACACTGTCAAAGCATACTCTTGTTTTGATGGTAATAGAAATTTCTTGCATAATAGAAACGTTTCTAACTTTGTATAGTTAATCAGAGCATATAATGTGTTTATCAAAAGAAGAAGTTGATAAGGTGACTTATTAAGTATGCAAGTCCAATTTATTTATGACTTTTAGTGTCATTGCATTACATAGGTAGTCCTTGTGAGTGAAAACACATCTAACTTATGACATTTCTTGAATGGCCATATTTTTAAGATCTCATATTTCAAATGCCAATTATAGTTATGGATTCATTAATTGGTTAGATTCATTAATTGGTTAGATTCTTTGGTATTTTCGTAATCTAAATGATCAAGAATTTAAAGAGTTTATGCAATTACTTGATGTTATTCCTTTGTTATTTATAGTATGACTTTTAATTTTTAGTTAAAAATTTGCCCTCTTTGGTGCTACTTTTTCTCCCTTCAAACTAGTTCACTTGCATACCCTACACACACAAGCATGCATACCATGTACACCATGCACATACATTCTCACACACATAAAAACACACCATGTACGCACACTGTATACACACACCCTCATGCACACACCATGCATACCTTACATACACACCATGCACACACAAGAACACATACATTGTACACACATGCACACACACCTTGCACACATAGGAACACACATTCATTGCACACACCATGCATACACACCCTTACACATGCACTATACACACATAGGAACACACACACCCTGTACAAATCATGCGCATACACTCATGCACACACCATGTACATATAGGAACAAACACATCTCCTCACGCACACACTATGCATATACACTCTCACACACCATGTACACATAGGTAGAGACACACCATCACACACTTACTTCATTTTGCTTCATGATTTTTATTTATTTTTCATGTTATCAATAATATCTGTTTATTAATAATAAATTTTTTTTGGGATATTTTTCAACGAAAAATTTGAAAAAATAAATCATAATTGTTCCTATTTTTATGGATTGATCCACTTATTAACTATTGATATGGTAAACTTATTTCTGGACTTTTAAACATAATTAATGTCATGAAGTGAAGATTGCGTAACCGAGGAAGAAGTTGAAGATTATGATTTGTTTTTCATTGTTTTTGATTGTAATGTTGTATATAATGACTTAGTGAAGATGATATAAGGTTGGGGGTTGATATGTAGTGAAATTTTTATAAACCGATGATGTAGTGAAGATGGTAAACAGTCCTTGTTTTCTAAACTAATACAACAAATTCATGTTCAACATCTTTTTTTTAATGATAATTTCTTGTAATGAAATTATTATTCATGTTTTACATTTATTGTTTTGTTTTGTATTGACCCATGACATTACACATACATTATAATAATAAATTGAATTACATAAACCATGTATAAGTATACACATTCAAAATCTATATAATTATAAACAATTGACATTAATATTCATTGTCAAAACATGTCATTGCATAGCAAATTACATTTCCTTCTCACATGTCAACTTACATATACTTACAAAAGATGGTCATTTTCTATTCTAGTTACAAAATAAACACTAATTCTCGTTCATATTCAAATTTCCTTTTACATATGACATATTATTGTCTCATTTGTTGCTTTTTGAGGCTTACAACACTCTTCACATCATGCATAATCCTTCTTCATTTACTTTTTTTCTTTTACCAATAAATGATGACATCGATACTTGATCTTCAACATCCTGCAATTAAATAACATAATGGTACATCAAATTCAACTTGAAACATAATTTGATTCAAACTTATAAATAATCCATTAAAAGTGACACACCTAATTAAATTAGATATTCATAACACTTTGAGTATCCAATGGTATGTCATCAATTGCAGCATATTAATATGATACATAATATCAAAGTAATGCATAAAAAATAACAAAAAATGGTTGTAAAATTAAACTTACAAATAAGGCATTAAAAGTGACAGCTTGAATATTTATAGAACCTTGAATGTCTAGTGGTTTTGATCAACTACGACCTATTAATATGTTACACAATATCAAATAAATATATAAAAATAACAAAAAATGGTTGTTAAAATTTTGGTTTTGTACCTCCATCTTTGTTTGAACATTTGAATCTATATTGATGTTAGTTTCTAATTGTCCCATTAAACCCATATTGATGTTGGTTTCTTTTTGTATATTTGAATCCATATTGATGTTGTCTTCTTCTTGCATCCTCTTTGATTATGACAAACTTATTTACAATACCTATATGTCATCCTCAACACTTTCCTTAACCTCGAAAGCTCTCCTAATATACAAACTTGGACATTTTAAGGTGCATTTTTTTCTTAATTAACTTATCAAAAGTTAACTTATTTCTAGCATTTTTGGGTCTCCCACTTCGTCTCTTATACAGAATTGGATTCAATATTTTTAATTCATTTGAGGTAGGCTAATAATGTTGGCTTAATACAAGATTTATAATAAGGCTTAATAAATGATTATCATTCATCGTAATACATATACACATTTAAATTTAATTGAATTCTACATAGTTAAAATTAATTATATTGATCTTCAAATGCTTGCTTCTTGTAAATCAAATCAAACTAACTCATTGGATCTTCTTCGATAGTAAGGATACTTCTTATGGCATGTATACATGGTGCGTGAGGTCCTATTCCATGCAAGTGTACTTCTTATTCAATAAGTCTACAATCACTTTCTTGTTGAAGTCAAATTGAATTTCATATATACAATCACCATTGTGCCTAGCAACATAAGTAGTAGACTTGTTAATGTTCTCTATGACTATGTCCATGATTTTATTAGAAATTAGGTAACTCTATCTTTGACAACTTATCTCTCTTAACATTGAATCTATCATATATAACTTTATTATCTCTAACATAGTTAAAATTGGTTACTCTCTTGTTGTCAATAACTCTAAGTTAAAAGACTTACAAAAAGTATTTAGTTGATTCTTACAAATTTATGTAGTCTTGTAATGAGACTATGTCTATGACTCAAATGGTTTTGCAAACAAATATTTGTGAGCTTTCATTGATTTCATTTCTAATTCTTTCGTCCACTGCTCAAATTCAAGTATTGTTGTAGCTTCTGTTGCTCCCCTAAAAGTAATAACATAAATTGTCTCATTTGACTTGCTTCGCATAGTTTTTATGTTTATACGTATGAATATTCTATGCTCTAAATTGGGTATCATTAACTTCATTGCTAGTATTAGTTCCTTCATTTTATCACTTATGATGGTACAAGAGTATTCTTTACTAATTCTAAGTCTTTAAATAAAATTCTAACAAACCATTTTCATGTCTTCTTTGACTCATTTTCAACAAAAAGCATAGGCTAAAAAGTATATTATATTTTCTGCATCAACACCCAAAGCACATAGAAGGATGCCTATATTATGTTCTTTTAAATAACATCCATTTAATCCTATAAATATTCGATTACCTCTTTTCCATCATTCCTTAACAGGATCCAAATAGACATAGAATCTCTTAAATATTACAACACTTTTTTATTCTTTTTTTTAACACAATTGTGATTCCAAGTTTGGTTATCTTTAAGGAGTTCACTATATGAAAATAGTTTAGGATATTGGTCTTAGAATTTTTCATGTATTAATTCCTTAGTTTTAATCTTAACCTTTTTCACAACATGTTTATTGATTTTAAGATTAAACTTTTCTCTAGTTATATTGTGAACTATTTGATATTTTACCTTAGGTTCATTCACAAAGAATTCTAACATATTTTTAGCTATAAATGTGTTACTAATATGATTTTTCAAGCTATGATTCCTTCTATATGTATAAAACTCCTTACTATGATATTTGTAAATAAAAAATAATGAAGTTTTAAATTTCTTCCTAACAAATAGCTCCGACTTACAATTCTCATTGTTACAAAATACATCGATTCTAACTTTTTCATTCATCTCAAATTTAGTATCTCTACCATATAGTTTTATGACATATCTCATAATCACGTCATCTTCAAAAATCATCCCAATACTTAGTTAAATTGTATCCTTATTTAATTTATTCTTCTTAAAAATATGAACCTCATGTCTACTATCTTTATCCACCTCTCCATCATCCTTTCCAATATCTATTAACATGTTAATGTCTTCATTAACATTAACTTCAATAGTTTTGTCTATATTAACCTCCAAGTTAATGTTACCTTGTTCTAAAAAAAATTTTAAAACAAATATTATTTAACTAAAACTCTAATTATTGTACCTAATTGTAACTCAAATAAAAATAATATAACAATAATAACATAAAATTATGCTTTATAAGAAATAAACATATTTTTACAAGTTTTTAGAGCTTGAAATAAATATTTTATGGTAAAATAATTATTTATTCTACCTTAAAACATGTGTTTTTACAATGTTTTATCACTTAACTTTAAAAAAATTAAAATAACATCCTCAAACATCAATTCAAGAAAATAAGAACATGAAACCAATAAAACAATATAAAAACTAGTAACAACAAAAATGAATAATAAACTAACAAAAAAATCAATAAAAAAATATATACAACACCATTTTTAATTACACAAAATAGGTGAAAATAAACAGAATCAAAAACTAATAAAAACAAATAAAAAAAGAATTTACACTATTATTATCATAAAAAATAACAACATATTATATTCTTTTCAATAAAAATGACACCTTATGTTATATTTTCAATAATAATACTATCATTATCCCAATGCACTATCATAACATTTATAACGCACTACTATGATCATAATGGTTAAAGTATGAAGTCATCAAAGCAACAATGTATTAACATGTATTCACAATAATATGACATATAAGAAATGATGACCATCTTCGATACCCTTTGTCATCTTTTAGGGTTTGGTTTTTTTTTGGTTTGTTCTACCACCGGTCCATGCGTCTGCATTCTTCTATTTTTCATTTTTATATTGTGCCAATCCTCTGAAAAATGGTGAACAACTATCTTACTGAAAACATTTGTGTTTCAATCAGCTTTCACACCTTCACACCATGGTTTCGTGTTTCGTCTTTCTCTTTTCTTGGTTTTGTACTTCCTTCGTCAGATAACAGAGGAGATAATATTTGTTTCTTCACCTGTTAATAACTGTTTTATGGGATGAAGATAAAAGATAATAATATACTTATCAGTTTTATTTGAAATTGTTTTGGATTGATAGAATGAAAATAAATTACAAAAATATCATCACCAATGTTTATTTAATTTTTTGCATCAATAAAAACTTTTTTATTACTCTTTTTTATAAATAAAAAGATTAATAAATATTTTTTTATAAATAAAATGATTAATGAGTATTTTTAAAAAATTAAAGAAGTAATTGGTACTTTTATTAAAAAAAATACAAATGATATTTTTTCCGATTAAAAATAAAGCCTTTAAATAAGTTTTTTTTCTTCTAAGTGATAGAGAAAGAAAACGAAAGAGTGGAGAGAAAGAGAAGAAATAATTCAGCGTGTAATAGCTAATGGGATAGTGCCGATGCCGAAGTAGCTTTCATTTTTCTTTTCGCAGAGCTCCGTTAGTTTCCTTTTGAAGAATTTCAGTTGAGGATCGATCTTGAGATGAGAAAAATCTAAGTTTTTGTGCAGTAAATTTCCCATCTATCTTGGCCGTAATTTTCCATGATATCTGATTTAAATGTTGTTATTGTGATTTTGAATTTACAAATCTGAGATGCTTTGCTTACTTTTAAAGTCTAGTGGCCCTGCCATTTGATCTTGGTATACATCAGCGTTGTTTATTTTATGATATTAAGAACTTATTTGTTCTAGAAGATGCGTATAGCCTTTATTTGATTACCAAATTTCACGTTAATTTTCTATAAGCATTGGGTTTCGATCATATTAATAATATAGCTTAGCTTTTAGAAATAATTTTGATTGTTTGTTGAAAAACTACGGGGGAAATGAATCAGTTCGATACTTTTTCTAATTTTCTTTTCAATTTTAGTGCAGATGAACTGTTTAATTGCAGACTTATTTGATACATTTTCAGGTTTTGTATGCTAGACTTAGATTAAGAGTATTAATATGTTCAAGTAATTTAAAATTTTCTTTTTATAAAAAAAAAGTTGTTGTTTTTTGAACACTAATTATTTAATTATTTCATTTGAATTTGTATTTATTTAAAAGTTTATATTTTTTGTTCTTTAGCATTTATATAATTCATAAATAATTTTTCAAAACTAAATACATTATATTTAATTAAAAGAAAAAAAAGATTAACTCTCTCATCATCTTCGAACTAATATTAATGTAGTTTGAATGTAGGGTGGTTTTTACGGTGAAAGCACAATAATTGATTTCATCATCTTCTTTATTATTTTCCTTTTTTGATTCATTTTTTGTATCATTAAGAGTGATATTGAGTACTTTTCCAGCTTTCTTATTATCATATAAAACCATTATAGATAAACATTGATGACCAGTAAGGTGAGATTTCTAAGGTTAGTTTTCTTTAACGTTATGTCCTTCGTGGATTCTGTTACCCCCTATTTAAAGAGTTGTTTTGTTTGTTCTTTGTATTAAGATACTTCTTGAATCTGCGAGCAAATGAAACAATAAATTAATTATCGAAGTCATCGTTACTATTAGAAAATACCTTTTTAGAGCTTTTGGATGCCACATTCTTGTTTTTTAAGTGGCTCAATAATAAACTTATATGTTTGGATAGACCCAATTAGTTCTTCAATATTCAAATTGTCCACATTTTTGGTCTCTTTTATAATAGTGACTTTTATTTTATAATCTTCTCTCAATGAACTTGAAAGTTTTCATACAATTATAGGGTGAAGGATAGAGAAAGCATTAATAGCATCACAAAACGAGCATAAAATTGATTAAACGTTTCATAATAAAATTGATTAGGCGTTTCATTGTTGCTCATTTTAAGATAATCAAATTGAGATGTCAGCAATCTCAGTTTAGTTTGTTTCAATTGGGAAGTTCTCTCGTGAGTAAGAACAAGTGCATTTCATACATCTTTCACAGTCTCACAAGCGAAGATACGATAAAATTCATCCATCAATACTGTAGTAAAAATAGAACCTAATCATTTTTTATTTGATCCACTAAGGATTCTTTCTTCAATGGTTCATTCTTTTATAGTCTTGATGGTTGTTACATCTTCTTTGATTATGAAGGGTGTTTCTCAACCTTTAAAAATTGAATTCTATATTTTTTTCATCTTGTCTGAGATAAGCTTGAATGCGAGCTTTTCAGTATGAATAATTATACCCATCAAAGAGTGGGGGTCTAACAAATGACCTATCTTCTTTTATTAGGTTCATTAGTGAATGTTTGTCCTTACAAATCAAAATCACTAAGTGTGTTGAGTGTAAGTTTTGATACTAATTGAAAGTTCTAAAATACTAATATAATAAGCCTAGAAAGGGATGAATATGTTATTTTCAATATTATTAAATTATAAATTAGTAATCTAAATAAACCGAAAACCGGCCAGACATACAATCACTTTAAGAGTAAAGTGTTAAAATTAAAGAATAACACAATATTTTTAGGTGGAAACAATCTAAGCCACAACCATGACTTAAGAAAAAAATCGGTCCATCAGACTACCTAACTTTCCACTATGAAAACCAAACGTTCAAGTACAAACTCGGTCTTATGCTACTCTCCTTAAGATAGTGCCTCTATATGTCTAACTTACGAGCCATTGTTCTGTTTTCACAGTTTCCAAGATTAGCATAAGCGTATCCAGACCAACATTCTAATTAGCTTGTCACTAATTAGACACATTCACGGATCAACCTACAATTATGGTTAGAACAAAAAATACAAGTACCTATGTGTATTATAGAATAGATTTAATAATGAATAACCTTAATTAAATGATTCAAAGCATATGTCAATTAAATCAAATCAACTAGCAAGTCTTGGATCAAGAAAATTAAGCACAAGTTCAATAAAAATAACTTATTTGAAATTCAATAATTAAATCTAAGTAATTATGATCATTCATACAATTATTTGATTTAAATATGCAAGACCTTAATCAAGAAGAGATTATATAAACATGAAAAATATGAAACAAATAGGTTCAGATTTATATTAGCATAATCGTATATAAATATATGAAGAGATGAAGTTTAGTTTAATTAAAAAAGAGTAAGGAGAAAAGAAACCTGACTATTAAACTTTGTTCTCCTAAAAATCTGCTATGTAATCCCGTGTATAATTGTGAGAAAAGAGTGACGTATATATAGTAAACCTAAATAGCCAAAATGTCACACATCTTATGTGGTACAATTCTATAAGTAGATAGCTATTGACTGGGATTAAGAAACAAATCAGAGTTGATGAAATATGCCAGTTCCTGATCCTTCAATGAGATGGATTGATCCCTTCCAAAAATAAGTTATGCTAGTATAACACAGGGGATCGATCCTTCTATATATGGTGTGCTCAGTTTTTTATGCTGAGAGGAAAGAATCGAAGTGTGATCGATCCCTCTACTTTAAAAGGCTAATATTTTATCATGTAATATCAAAATTGATCCAATCAAGAGTTTATATGAAATGTACTTAAACATGTATGCAATTCTATGTGTGATAATTATTAAATACATACTTGAATTATGACTATCTAAAATCTGAGGGTTTCTTCGATTTTTCTTAAAGATAAGATTACATGTAAATGTTTTGTTCATGAAAATAACCAATACTTGTAGTTCTTACAAACATAATTCTCACTCAGTAGCACCTCAAATTATTTTGGGAAATTAAATAATATAATACCTCTAATTAAAACTTATAACACCCTAGTAATATTGATTGTGATCGAATTGGATGAAATTTAACATTAAACGAATATAAATGATCGGAGTTCAAGTTAAATGTCGTCTAACTGAATGAAGTTTAATGTGAAATATTTGAGCTGAGTTTTTCTTTAATAAGAAAAATATATAAACTGAACGTAATAGGTATTATGTGTTAAAGATAATGTCTCATATTGATAAAAGACAATAATATGATATAGTTTATTAAGATTATCGGTATCTTTATTTATTGGGTTAATCTTTTGAGATTGAATAGTTTTTTTAGATTGAATAGTTTTTTTGGATTTTAACATACGTGGTTACAAGTTTTAAGGAGTATTATAAATGTTTTTTCAATTATTATTTTCCCTACATGCGATGTATTAGCTTTTTTTTATAGATATGTGATTTGAACTTAAGTGATCTCGAAATCATATTGAATATTTGTTCATTTTAATATAATTAACATGCCACTTCTAGATTGGTTGAGATAAACATGGAACAAGGTAATTCATCCATTGAAGATGAAAATCTTAAGGTTAGAAAGTTAGAGATCTCAGACAAAAGCAAGGGTTTCATAGAGTTGCTGCAACAAAAGACTCTTTGCAATTCTATATCTGACAAGGAATTTGAAGATAGATTTCGAGAGCTCGCCTCCCTTGGTGATGATCACGTTATTTGTGTCATAGAGGATGATCGGTCCGGAAAGATTATTGCAACTGGGAGTGTGTTCATTGAATAGAAGTTCGCAAGGAATTGTGGGAAAGCTGGACACATCGAAGATGTTATAGTTGATTCTGATGCTCGTGGCATGAAATTAGGCAAGAAAATTATAGGGTTCCTCACAGATCATGCTCGGTCAATGGGTTGTTACAAAGTGATTCTATGAAAAATGTGGTTTCAGGCTGAAGGAATTGCAGATGGCGACGTATTTCACTTAATAAACATTATTTCTGTTAGACATTCTAACTTAAGATTCAAGACTCTAAATTAATTGTTCAATGCACCTCTAGTTGAGTCTAATCATTTCAAAGTAAAGGGAGTATATATAATCGAATTTTATCAATTTCCTATTGGAAGAAAAAAAGGAAAAAAAAATAGTTGAAGCTCTTATGATGTACATGCTTATATTAAGTGTTTGCAGATTATCAAGCAATGAACAACTGCATCGGAAGAGGAATGATATTAAATATAATTGTAACGGATTGAATGGGATTTTAAATTATATTATAAATATTTTATAAATTATTTGTTGATAATTTGTATAATATAATCGGATAAAATTAATAATAAATATTTTAATAAAATAATATAGTATTTAATTTATTTTATATGTCTCTTATATTTTAAAAATAACAATAAAATTATTTTTAATTTGAAAGGTAAGAAAAAGTCCAAAGTTACTTTTAGAATAACTTTTAGATAGATTAAATTAAGTGTTTAATAAAATTTAGAATTATATTTATTATCGATATTAAATTATTACATAATTGTATAATTTTTATTTTGGACAATATAATTTTACTCCATAATCAAACATATAAATATATAAAAATTATATAGTTATGATCTTTAATGAAATGTAATAAATATGATTTATTGTGTAATAGATATCTCCAAATTTTAAGGCATAGTGTTCTTTTTTACTTTAGTTTTTTTCTTTACTATTTTTTAATTTGACATTATAGTTAATTTATATTCAAAATTAAACTATCTGTTAAAAAATAAAAATTATTTGAATATATATTCAAAAGTAATATTCATTAGCAAGACTTTCTTGAAACAAAAGATGAAATATATACTACATTGTTGTAAAAATATTTTTATTTTATATATTTAATATCGAAATATTATATCTATATCTTTTAATCAAATTGTTTTAAAATTATCAAGAATGTTATTAAAATATGATGTTATTTAAATGTGGTTTAAATGTCTTTTTGACTAAAATATCTTAGATATTGTAGATATTGTTATTAAAATATTATTAAAAATATCGTTTAAATGTCAAACAAAATATTGAAAATATTAATTCTTAATATTTTTTTCTTTTTTGTAAGCCATCATTTTAATTTAATTTTTTTTCCTCACTTTTAGATAGTGAATATATTGTCTTTTTTCTTGTTTATTATAAATATGAAATTAATAGGTAAAAATAGAAGTTATTATAGCAGATTGTAAATTAGATTTACAAGATTGAAGTAGATGAAACTCTCTCATCAATCATGAAGTATTATAAAATAGTTAAGACTTATATAATGTTCAGTAATTACTCTAATATAGGTGGAGCAAAGTTTCATGGATAAATAATTTTAATTCAATTTTTTTTATCACTTTTATAGAAGAGAATATGTTGTTTTTTTTCTTGTTTTTAGCATGCTTTATTATGAATACTGTTTTTAAAAAATAATCAATGAAATTTATTTTCATGTTATCAAAATTTATATTTATAATAGTTAATAAAATTAGGTAACTTATTTAATTATTTTAAATCTTTTAATTAATTATTTTATAATATTTAATAAAAAAATATTTTTTATTATATAACATTAAATTAACTGAGCATCTTAATATAAATATTTTAAGTATTTCAAATTACATATATTTAATAAAGAAATTAGTTTAAAATAAAAACAATTAATTATTTTAATGTTTTATAATTTTTTTCTTCATAATTTTTGTGATTTTTTTTCAAAATTTTTGTTACAACAACAATATTTTTGATATTTTTGTAAAATTTATTTCTTGATATAGAAATTATATAATTATTTGTTGGTATTTCGGTAATTGTCCGTTTGTTTTCAAATGCCTTTAAAACAAATATGTACAAAAATTATAAGAGGCCAAAAGTAAAAGCATCCTTCAAGCTTCATCTCATGTAATATTATTAAATGTAAATGGGTTTACGATCGTTTTATACATTATACATTTTAGATGTAATGCCTAAATATTTGAAAATTATGATTGCCGTGATGATACTTGAACAAATGTCCCCGTTTAACATAGTTAGTTAGTATGTTTTTTATTTTAAATATGAATTATTAAATATAATATTTTTAAAATTTATAATAATAAAAATAAAAATTTTAATATTAATTTATATTCTTGTTAATATAAAAATAATGTGTTAAATTTATTATTATTGTGAGTTTGGTGTGTTATTTGAATATTTTTTTTAAGTAACCTCATTAAAGGTTACTATATTATTATTATTTTTCTTATCATTAAGGCATTTTTTTTTGTTTGAGCAAAAATGTGTTTGAATGGTACTAAAAACTTATTTGTTTATAGATTAAAAAAGATATCACTTGTAAATTTGATATTGAGGTACATAAATTTAAGCTTCTAATTATGCATTTTATCATTCAACGAGGTGATAGTGTCCCATTCTACTGTTAATTAAACTGCATCCTTATGTCCATCCTTGGAAGGTACAAATATTGTATATACGATTTCAGCTCAAATTTTCTGATACCTTGCATATTTAGAACTGTAGAAGAATATTTGCATAGAAGATATATTATTATATGCGTAAAGAAAGTTAGTTATTTATTATTTATTAGATGTAAAGATATGATATGAGATATTAATAAATTATAAAATTAATTAAATTATAATATATATATATATATATATATATATTAAGTTCTATAAAAAAATATTATTACAAAAATGGTAGAAAGTGTCTTGTGTGTTTGACAAGTGTAATAATAGAAAGCTATCTTATTCTGTTATCTATTATTAGTTTTGTAACCATGTATCCGAAGATATTTGTGAATGAAATTTAAGGAATATACAATAATATTAATTATTATTTTAAATTTCTTATTTTATAAAATAAAAGAAAAAAATATACTTTTAAATATAAATTTTTAAATTAGTTTTATTATAATTAAAAAATTAATATTAAAATATTTTATAAAATGATTTACATAAATATTCTCAAAATAAATATTTAATTGATTTACTACTTTAAAGATAGAATAAATATATAATAGTAACTATTTTATGATAAATAAAACTTAAATATAATATAAATATGAATAATAATAATTACATAACTTTATTTAATAAATAAATTAAATATAACATAACAATAAATGAATTTAATTAATTAATAATTTTACTATCTAAAATATTAATTCTACGTGAACGATGATATGATTTGATTGAATTTAATAAATATTTTTATATAAAAATAGTTTATAATAATTGATTATTTTTTTAATTTATATAAGATATAAATGATTTTGACATAAAAATTATTAATTGAACAAAAATATGATATGTTTATAAGTAAAAAGATCGAACACTAACAAAAAGTGTTAAAAAATAAAAAAAATTGATCCAATTAATGCTTTTATTATCTAGGAAGTAAATTTTACATAAATGATATGATATCGATATAAAAATTATTAGTTAAACAAAAATATGATATGTTCATAGATAAATTGATTGAATACTCATTAAATGAATAATTATTAATTGTATGAAGTGTCATCCTTAATATAATAAAATAATTATATAATACAAAATAAATATACATAAAAATTGTATTTATTATATGAGCATTAAACAAAAATATAATCTACTCATAAATAAATCGATTAAACATTCATTAAATGAGTAGTTATTAACGGTACGAAGTATCACCCTTAATATAATAAAAATAATTATATTATACAAAATAATTATTCATAAAAATATATTTATTATATAGAAATTAAACAAAAATATGATCTATTTGTAAATAAAATAATCAACGGTAATTGAATGTATATTTATTAACTATATGTATTGTCATTCTTAATATAATAAAAACAGTTATATTATATAAAATAACTATTTATAAAAAATACATTTGTTATATGGATATTTTAGTAGTTATTAGTGTAAAAAACTAAAAAAAGTATAAAATGTATTTATTATATAAACACTTTGGTATTTATGTGTTCGATAAATAAATAATCATTAACGATATAAGCTGTAATTCTTAGTGTAATAAAAATAATTATTTATAAAAAATATATTTATTATATGAATAATTTAATATTTATTGATGTAAAAAATTAACAAAAAATTTAAAAAATATATTTATTGATTAAAAAACTTACCAAAAGAAAGCAACGCATTTTGGCCGTGTCCCAAACATTTTCATTTTTTAAAGATATAGGACTCACTCTCACCTCTTATTTCCCATGCCTAAGAATGGCGTTGGTGAAACCAGTAGTCTTATTTCACCACCAACGACCCTTCAGGCACAGAAGCAAACACTCTCTTCCTTTAACAATTTCCGCTCCAAAAGCATCTCTATCTATCTTTGCTTCCAGAACCCACCAGAGAGAATCTCACTACAGAGCTAGTCATGATCTTCCCCCTCGATCCTCTTTGCCCCAAGAAATCAAAAGGCTCTGTGAGTCCGGAAACGTTGTGGAGGGTCTCAACTATCTACAAGAGGGTTCTAATAATATTGCTTTCAGTTCATCACATAGAGCAGAGGCAATGGGTATCTTATTACAAGCCTGTGGCAAACTAAAGGACATTGAGACCGGTCGAAAAGTTCATGAGATGATTTTAAGTTCGACCCAGTTCAGTAAAGACTTGGTTCTTAATACCCGCCTTATTACTATGTACTCCATGTGTGGCTCTCCATTGGATTCTCGTTTTGTTTTTTGTGGGCTGGAGAAGAACTTGTTCGGTTGGAATGCAATGATTAGTGGGTATGTGAGAAACGAACTTCATGATGATGCAATTGCTATGTTTATTGAGTTGATCTCGATGACTGAATTTAAACCTGATAATTTTACATTTCCTTGTGTGATTAAGGCTTGTGCTGGAATTAGGGATGGGGTTTTGGGTAAAGCGGTTCATGGGATGGTGGTGAAGTTAAGTTTGGAAAAGGATGTGTTTGTAGGTAATGCCTTGGTTGCAATGTATGGGAAATGTGGATCTGTGGAGACTGCAGTTCAATTGTTTGAGTCTATGCCTGAGAGGAACTTGGTTACTTGGAATTCGATGATGCGTGTGTTCTCTGAGAACGGTTTTCCTCGAGAGTGTTACAGATTGTTAAGGGAGATTTTGGAGGCAGATGAAGGTTTTGTACCAGATGTTGTAACAATAGTGACTATAGTGCCAGTTTGTTCTGGTGGAGCAATAGATTTGGGAATGGGCATTCATGGTTTGGCAGTGAAATTAGGGTTGAGTGAAGAATTAATGGTGTGTAATACACTGATGGACATGTATGCAAAATGTGGGTTTTTATCTGAAGCCTTGCTTTTATTTGGTAAAAATGATAAGAAAAATGTGGTTTCATGGAATTCCATGGTTGGAGGTTACTCTAGGGAAGGAAATGTCTTTGGAACTTTCGATCTTCTACGAAGAATGCAGAACGCAGAAGAGGGAGTCAATGTGAATGAAGTTACCATTTTGAATGTCTTATTGATGTGTTCGGAGGAGCTGCATCTATCGATCTTGAAGCAAATTCATGGATACTCATTGAGACATGGGTTTTATTTCGATGAATTGGTGAACAATTCTTTTATTGCATCCTACACAAAGTGTGGATTACTGAGTTATGCTGAGCAGGTATTTTATGGTATAGAGGATAAGACAGTAAGCTCTTGGAATGCATTGATTGGTGGTCATGCACAAAATGGTGATCCGAGAAAGGCTTTAGAATTTTACCTGGAAATGAAACTTGCTGGTCTGAGTCCTGATTGTTTTACCATAAGTAGTCTCCTTTTGGCCTGTGCTGATTTGAAATTGGTGCAGCATGGTAGAGAAGTTCATGGATATGCGATAGGTAATGGGCTAGAATTGGACTCATTTATTGGCATATCACTGATCTCTCTTTATGTACATTGCAGTTTGATACTATCTGCTCGCTTAGTATTTGATGGGATGATAGATAAAAGTTTAATATCTTGGAATGCAATGATTTCTGGCTACACACAATGTGGAATTCCTGATGAAGCTCTTTGTTTATTTCGTCAAATGACAGGTGATGGAATCCATCCGTTTGAGATTGCAATAGTGAGTGCATTAGGGGCTTGTTCACAGTTATCAGTTTTGCGTTTGGGAAAAGAGTTGCATTGTTTTGCTTTAAAAGCTGATCTTATGCAGGACGCATTTGTTGGTTGTTCTGTCATGGATATGTATGCAAAAAGTGGCTGCATTGAACAAGTTGAAATGGTTTTCAACATGTTAAATGAGAAAAGTGCCGCATCGTGGAATGTTTTAATTGCTGGATATGGAATTAATGGGCATGGAAACAAGGCTTTGGAATTGTTTGGACAAATGCAAAGACGTGGATTGAAACCGGACAACTTCACGTTTATAGGAATTCTAATGGCTTGTAGCCATGCTGGTCTGGTTGCTGAGGGAATAAAATATCTATACCAGATGCAGGATTTATATCAAATCAAACCAAAGTTAGAGCATTATGCATGCGTGGTAGATATGCTCGGTCGTGCTGGTCGATTGAAGGAAGCTTTGGAGCTTATAAATGAGATGCCTGAGGAACCTGATGCCAGAATCTGGAACTCATTGCTTAGTTCTTGCAGGATATATGGTGATTTAGATATGGGGGAGATAATTGCAATGAAATTGTTAAAATTGGAGCCTAAAAAGGCGGATAATTTTGTTCTAGTGTCAAATTTGTATGCAGGATTGGGGAAATGGAATGATGTGAGGCGAGTGAGGAAAAAAATGGAGGAGATTGGCATTCGAAAGGAAGCCGGACAAAGTTGGATTGAACTTGGAGGGAAAGTTTACAACTTTCTAGTTGGTGATAATTTAATGCCAGAGTCAGGAGAGATAAAGAAAATGTGGTTAAGGTTAGAGAAAGAGATTAGAAAATTAGGATATGAACCCAATACCGATTGTGTGCTTCATGAACAAGAAGAAGAAGAGAAGATTGAGATATTGAGAGGGCACAGTGAGAAGCTTGCAATTTGTTTTGGACTATTGAAGACAAGTAGTGGAACAACACTGAGGATATGCAAGAATCTTAGGATTTGTGTAGATTGTCATAATGTAGCCAAGTTAATATCAAAAGTTGTTGATAGGGAGATAGTTGTGAGAGATAACAAACGCTTTCACCATTTTAAAGATGGGTTTTGTTCTTGTGGAGATTATTGGTAGATATATATTATACACAGGGACAAGCTGTGTCAAAGAAGCTGAAAAAATATTTATTTTTTTTGGGAAAAAACATATAAATTGAATGTTTTTACAATACTAAAAGCAATTCATCTATATCACTTTTGGTGTAATACTTTGTGTGCAATCAGGTAAATACATGGACATAAATGTTCACATTTTATACGATAAGAATCCACACTTTTAATTATATTTATCTATGATCGAAAATATAACGTATAATTGAAAATGTCTCACTCCTTATTTATATTTCTATAAAAATTTATAATTTATATAAGTCAAATCATTTACTTTTTTCTACTAATTATTGCTCTTTCGAATTTTCAATTATAGGTATGATCATATAAGAACTTCCATGCGACTACTGGGATCAAATATATTATTAGGGTTTGATTTTCTTTTAAAGAGAGAGTATTAAGATTTAAAAGAAACAAACTTTGAAGAAATTGACGACATAAGCATTCATTAAAAAGGAACAAGTCCTAAGGAAGTCGATAATAACGTGAATCAATTACAACGTTTGAGCAGCATTCTCGAAGGAGTACTTGCACTCATACTTAGTAGCCCTAGTGGCCATAGCCTCTCTGTTCGCACTCTCAATCTCTCTTTGTGTAGTCAACATTGCCTGATCATTGATTTCGCGCTAATTCACAATTAACTGTGAAAAGGAACACTATCTTAAATACTCATGAGGTTTGGTATAACTTTAATATAAAATATCAAAAATATCTTTATATTTTAATGGTGTTAATTTTTTATCCATTATTATTTAGATTACTATTCCTAGGTTTTGATATCAATTTTTACGAATTGATATAATTTTTATTCGGGATTAATATTGATCTAGTTGATAGTCTTTGTCTATTTATTGAAGATAATAATTTATCTAAAAAGCTTATTATTTTTTTTATAAGTCTAATTTTCTTTTATATTCATTACAATTGCATAGTATATTATGTTCTTCATTATGTTAGTTGCTTAATTCTAATCCTTAATCTATTAATTGTCTTTTAAAATTAAAAATTATTCTTTCATTTGTTAAATCTAATAGTTCTAATTTATGTACTAATGATTCGATGTTCATAAAGTATTATCTTGATAAATCATATATGTTGAATGTATATTATTTTGTCTTATTCGTAATATGCAAGTAGGTTTTTCTTGTGTGCATACAATGTATTTATAATATTCAAAGAAGTAATATCCAAATATTAAGTTTTTAAATTCTTCTTCCTCTATTCTCACATATTTTTGACTTAAATAGTCTTTTAATGTCCTTGAAATAGAATGGTCTATGATGTTTGTAATATATTTAATATAATCTGTATAGATATCTAATAAGATGTTAAATCTTTTAAAATTTTCAAGACAAGTTTCATAGTCTTCATTTTTAAAATATTCATTTAAATGATAGAGATAACTTTTATCAAATGTTTCTAATAGAATTAGATTTTTATCTTTGATTTCCATTGGAATTATTAGTTGTTTATTTCTAAAAAAAATTTCCATTTTCCTGTTTTAACAATATTATGTCTTGTTGTAAGAAAATATTTAAATATTCAAGATTCTTAGCTAGCTTAAATTTATAATTATTATACCTGAATTTGATGGGTTCATCACGATCTTCCCTTATGTTCGTCTTCTTTTGTTATACCTGTTATGCCTCAGTTTTGCTCAAACCTTAACGCCCTCCTGGCAATGGTGAGCTTTCTACATCAGTACATAAATGGTGTCCAATAGTTGACTTACTAGGGAAGAGTAATTGAACTCCTTTTTATTCATAATAATAATTATTATAACTTATGGCCAACTAAGAACCTTGAAAGGGGTGCTTAACTACTCATAATTATTGGGTATAATATTATTGGCTTTGAGATTTCTAGATAGAGAGGTTTTTATGTTATAGTGTTTCAGAGTAGAGAGCTCTGGATTTTTGTGTATTCGAGTGTGTGTCCTCAAATGATAATAAGAGTTCCTTTTATAGAACAATGAATCTCTATTTACAAGACTAAAATTATTATCTGACCCTTGTTTTAATAATTCAGCTACTTTTCCACTTTAAAGGATAGCCACTACTTTTTCCTTGGCACATGCTGCCGACTAAGATGTGAGGTCTATATCTTTATTTTTTTGTAGTCTTCTACTGACAATTTTTTTTCTTATTTTTCTTTGTCATTTTTTGTCGATAGTTCTTTTGATGACGTTGATGATGACACATCTTCATCTTCTTGGTCTTTGATGCAGAGAATGCATTTGTGATCTTTAGTGGCTTTTCTGGCATAGAAGTAGAATACCTTCCTTGTTTCTTGACCAATTTCTAAGTTGTTGTAATTAAAATTGGTTTCATATTTGGTGATTTTTTCACCATCTTCTTCTGACAGAGCCATGCTACTGTGAGAAATAATGATGACCTTACTAGTTGAATAATTTACTTTAATCTTAGTGGAATTGTCAATCTTCCTGAGTTTATAGTAAATTTGGCTTAACATTTAACCTCTTAATACACAGAATTCTTCTGTGTTGAATTCTCTTTTTGGAAATGCCATTGGTTTGGGAACTTCTCTATTTGTGTTGGAAATCTCTATCTTGATGAAGTGGTAGGGACTAATACTTTCTTCCTCATTCCAGTCCATTAATGAACTAAAAAATCTAAGATAAACAGGTTTATCACCTGCTTTAATTTTTCTTCTGAAATTTTTTATTGCTCTTTTAAAATTTTCTAGAAAATAATTTAATTCGCTTAAATTAATTCTTAAATATATATTTTCTATTAGTCTTGCATGAAATGCTTTATACATAAATATTGGATCAACTCCTTCTAATATATTGAATTTGCTTTATGCCGGAAATTCCTTGTCTGTAGTATAGAATTTCATATCTTCAATATGTTCTTGGGTAAATTTTCTGGTCAAATTATAGAGACTTAACCATTGTAGTTTGCTGAGGTTTCTATATTGGTTATTTTCATCTTTAATGATTGGAGTAATTCTAGGAGATGTCTCTTTGAATAATATTGAATGTTTTATTCTTTTGATATCTCTAGAGGAGATGTTTCTCTAAATAGCACTGGAGGCCTTACTATCTTTCCAAGATTTGTCAATCTGCTTGGAGCTGTTAGTTGTTGTTGTAGTGTTGCAAAATAATTTCTTACTATCTTCTCTAGAGTTATTAGTTTTGGTGTTTTGTAGTTGGCATAACTACCTTCGGCTTTTTTTTGTGAAGGCTCTATGAGTTACTCCACTAATTCCTAGAATAGATTTGCTAGCTTCTGCCCAGTTATAAATTCTTGGTTTTGGGCCATTATAAACCACATAAACTTTTTTCTACCTTGTCTGCCCAATTGAGCTTTGTGGTTTTAGAAATTTTTTATGAACTGTTAGGTTTTTCCTTTTTTAATGGAGATTCCTCGTTTGAGCTTCTGGTCTCTAGAGATTATTTTGAACAATTAAGTTCTTCTTGTTTCTTTCCTGTCTCCATAAGAGATTTCTCAAGGTATAGTAACTCGAGTTGTTCCAGTAGGATTTTTATCTTCGTTTCTTTTATCTTGATTTTGATATCAAGATGTCCCATTCCTGAAAGCATAAAAATAGTTAGATGTGCTAATTCTCTGGTAAGGGCATCAACTAAACTATTTTTATGGCCTGGAAGATGTTCAACATCAAAATTATAATGGTTGAATCATTGTTTCCATCTAACTAATCTTCCTTTTTTGTAATCACATGCAATATTAGTTCTTAAGAAATAACCAAAATTCTTGTTATGTGTTCTAATAATGAATCTGGAGCTTATGACATATATTGCAAATTTTTTAATATCCTTTTTAACAGCTAAATATTCTTTTTCATTACTATGATAATTTAGTTCTGAACCTTGGAAAGATCATGATGTATATCTACAAAGATATTCATCATTGTCATCTACTTTTGCTTTAAGAACTACTCCTCAATATTCTTGTGAAGCATCTGTTTCAATCATCATCTTATCATCTGGTCCTGGATGGTATAAAGTTGGTAAAGTTTTTACCTTTGCTTTTACTTTATCCATATATAGAGTATCTTCTTCTGTTCATTTTCAAATATGATCTTTTTTCAATTTTGCTTGTAATGGTTTTCTCATTTCTGTAAGTTTCTTGATAGATGCTTCTATATATGTTAAACATCCTAAAAATATTTGTAATTGGTTTTTATCTTTTAATTCACTAGGAAAACCTTGAATATTATTTAGTATATGAGGTTGTAGATTATGTTTTCCATCTTCAATTTCCAACCTTAAGTATTTAATTTTTTGTTGAGCAAGTACTGCTTTCTTTTTAGAGAGTACAATGTCTTTTTTTCTACATTCTTATAGAATATTGATAATATCCAGATAATGTTTATTTAATTCATTACTGAAAACTAAAATATCATCTATGTAAACATAACAAATATCTTGTAATTTCTTAAAAATATTATCCATGTATATTTGAAAAATACTTGGAGCTTATTTTAATCCAAATAGTATAATTTTCCATTGGAATTGTCCTTGGGGGCAACTAAATGCTGTTAATTTTTGGGATTCTTCATCCAGTCTTATTTTCCAAAATCCATTTTTGCAATCAAAACTTGAAAAGTATTTCTTTCCTTTTATTAATGATAATAGTTCTTCATCTTTTGGAATGAAGTATCCATCGTCAATGGGTTCTTTATTCAGTGCTTTAAAGTTTATTACCATTCTCTTTTTTCCTCTTCTTTTCTCAACTTCTATTTCAACTAAGAATGATGGACTAGAGTGAGATGAATTACTTGGTATTATGACTTTTAATTCCAAAAGTTCTTGAATTTGTTTTCCAAATTCAATCTTGTCTTCTGGAGTATAAATCATTGGTTTTACTCTTATGATCTTTTTAGGATCTCTTAATTTTATGTTAACTATTATTTTAGATTTATTTATTTTTGGATCCAAAGGATTTTCTGAACTGACTATTTTTAATAGTTTTCTAATGCCTGTTAGTACTTTGTGTTATTGTATTTCATTGAGAAAAGAATTTTTTTTCTTCTATATCTAATGCAATATTTTCTAAATAAGGTTTTTGTTGGTCTTCTATCTCACCACGTTTTCGCTTTTTATGTTGTTACATAAAAGTTGGGTTTGAGATTGTTAAAGCTTTTCTTACTTTAAAAACATAGATGGTATCTCTTTCTAAGGTTGTGAGACTTATTTTGTCAGAATGTTATGTGAAAGGTTGATATAAATTTAGGAAATTATTTCCTATTAACAAATCTACTCTTGTTTCTTGTTAATATATGGTAGGAATGTGAAAGTTTTTTTTTCCTATCATTATATCAGTATCTTCTAATACCTGATTGAGTTTTATTGAAGTATTATTAACAATTCTTACAATGCAATCTTTTGGTGCTTATTTTCAGTTGTCTTCTGAAAATATATATCTACTAGCTACACACATACTAGCTTCTGTATTTATATATGCATGTAAATGATAAGTGTTATAGCCTTTAAATTTTAGTCGTACTTTAATGTAAGTATTATTTGGATTTATAATATTATACAAATCATTCATCTTCTTATGAAGAATATTCATAATTTAAGTGTTTATATTCTGAGTCAGTTATTTCTTCCTCGGTTTCTTCTAATAGATAAATACTATAAGTACCATTTATATCAGATTCCTCGATTGGTCCTAATTCCATTTTAAAAGCTTCTAAGATTTTTGCTTTTGTGGAAATTCTTTTTTATGTTGAAGTCTGCTTGGACATTCGTTAGCATAATATTCTTCTTCATTACAAATCCAACATCTGCATTTTTTCTTTCCTAAAGGGCAATAATTCCTTTTTTCAGAAGGTTTATAATTCTTTTTTCTAAAATATATTTTCTTGTAGTTTTCTCAATTAAATCTATTTTTATATTTTTGGAAATTTTATTTTCTGAATTTATATTTTTTATATTACATCTATATTTTCCTAGTATTCTAAAATCCATTGTATCACAACAGATTTTACATTTCCTCTTATTTGTTTATATTCTTTTCTTTCTTGGTATTTAATAATGATCAAATCTTTAAGGCTTCTTATTGTTCCTCCTAGAGTATTTGGTATAGTTTCTCTATTTCTTTGTTACCAATTTTTTGTTAAGGTTTTATATAGTGTTCTAGGTAATTTTTGAAAAAAAAACATTTCTTTATACGTTGTTTGCATAGAGGATGGTAATTTATGGTAATATATTTCATATTCACAAATAAAAAAATCTATGTAACACATGTTACAAATTTTCATATTTGTTAGATGTCATTTAGTTTTATTGATTTCATTTTCACTGGATTCAGTGATATTCCTTTATATTCTCTAATAAATTATTTGTATATTTCATTTATTACTGTATCCAAGTATTCTCTTTATGTGGAAGCATTTCCTTGCATTAACAAATGTTGTTGATCTATTAAGTTTGAAAACCAATCTTTAATATTTTTTGTCATTTTATGTGTTATAAGCACTCTACAGGTTGAAGGATTTGTTTGGGTAGTTTGAGAAGTTTGTATGAGCACACTCATTACACTAGCCCATTCATCTAAGGTTTTTTCTCTATCTCTTATACAATCTAAATCTAGAAGTTTAGATTTATAATTATCATGGAATTTGAACTTTGGTGGAATACTACCTCTAATTTCCCAATGCAATCCTTCCTCCATTTTAGGTAGTTGTATTCTTCTATCTGTAGTATCAGGTTGTTCTGATCTTTCCCTATTTCTTTCTCCCTTATGTGGGTCAGATGTTCCTTCTTGGTAAGAGACTTGTAATGAAATTGGTTTCATATGACCTTTTGAGGTCATGTAAGTTTATTGATTATTGTCATATCATCCTCTTCTTTGTTAGTACAAAATTTTCCATTATAATGTTCCTCTATTTCTTCATTGGTTAATGTCAATAAACTGACCAATGTTTCTATATCTCTATATTTAGGACCCATGAATTTTTTTTCTAATTCTTTTCTATATTCCATTAAATTGAAATTATCTCTTATTTTTAGAGTGTTCCACATTTTTCCTTTTCTCATTTTTAGGAATCAGAGAATCTGATCTCCTTGGTGGTTCTTCTCTCAATCCTTCTAAGGGATCATATTTATAACCTATTATTTCATTATCCCTATATATGTTGTATACATCTTTTCTTAGTTATGAAAATTCCTTGTACATATCTTGTTGTAGTTTATTATAACCACATTCATTTATTTCCTTTAATAATTCTTTTTGTATATCTATTATTTCTTGTAAATATTTTTGGTTTGATTCTTGGACTAAATTCATTTCCTCAGTTAATAATTGCACAATTTCAAATAATGTTACTTGATTTTTTGCTACACCTACTAGGCTTCCATTTACTTCTAAATGCATATTTTTTTATTTTATCTCTAAACATTATTTTTCCCTAATATACAATCATGAACTAATGGTTTCATTATTTTAACTTCATTTTCTAGTTTTTTTAACTTCTTCTTGGTTAGAAGTTTCTCCTTCGCGGTCTATAAAAGTAAATTTTGGTATGCTATTAGTTTTAACAACATTACTATTTTTTCCTATTATTAAGAGTTTTTTTTAATATTTAATTTCCATTCTTCTAGTATTCCAAAGTCTGTTAATATTTTTGGTTTTATTATTTGTCCAAGTTCCTTAAAAGTTTTGTCCATTTTTATAAATTTATTTTGTCCATATATTGAACTATTATGACTATTTATTAAAGAATATGCTACTAGATAATGTATTGAAAATGGATGATTTCCTTATTTCACTAAATCTCCTCTTTCAAATTCATAAGCTAGACTTAATACTTGATTTAAATTTTATCATGTATATTTATAGCAAATCTAAGATATGTTGTAAATTTTAGCTTTTGGTATCCTAAATTACCATGAATCATTCCTAATAAGGCATCATGTCTATTTATTATTCTATTATCTAATAATGCTATTTTTATTGGTGTATCTATTCCTTCTCTAAAATGAGCTTTTATTAGTATTTGAATTCCTTCTAAATGGATGTATCCAATTTTTTCTTTATCTTTATGAGTAATTTTCGATATCTTGTTTAATAAAGTTTCTTTATCAATTAATTGTATATTATATCTACATTTTGCATCTATAATCTTAATACTCATTTCTTTATTATTTATGTCATAATAGATTATATTTTTTCTAAGGAATAATTTTTTAAATAAAAATGATGGGTCTTTAAATCCATATTCTTGTTTAAGATTTAACTTTGTTTTTTGAATTTCTTCAAAAAAAAATTTATTATCAATTCTTGTGAAAAACATCCTGAAATATCTTCTGTTTTTATGTCTATTATTTCTTAGATTATTTTTTCTTCTTCCATTTTGAGAATGTGTTTTTTTATTAAACTTTAGAGATATTTTTAATAACTGTTAGATTTAACCTCTGTTATGTTTTTAGGGATATTTTTAAAAATTTTAAACCTTAAGAGTATTTTTGATTTTTTTTCCTGTGAAAATTCGTTCGAATTTTACGTGTACGTGTTTTTTATTATTATAAAAGAATTAGATTATTCTTAATGAATTTATTTATATTGATAATAAAATATTAAATCTTTACGAACACAATAGAATTAATAGTTAATTATACTTAAAAATGTGTTTTTTTTCTAAAATAAAGATATTTAAATTAATTTTGATCGATCATTGAAAGTTATTATTTATAATTGATATAAAATCAAGTAAAAAATGGAATGTTCAATAAAAATTTATATTTTGATTACAAATTATTATGGATAATACAACTTATTAGTGATTATTTTTTAATAAAAAACCATCAATAATGCCTCAATTGATGGTTTTCAAGTTGTGGTTTCTTTTAAATAAATCTTATAATATTAACTATTATAAAAGAATTAGTTTATATTTTTATATAAAAATAACTATTAATTTCAAATTTGACATATCAAACATTAATTAATAAGGTATTATCAATATATTTATACATTTAATCTAATTCAAGGATAAATTAATTTTAATTTATTTATTTGTTAAATATTTAATGTAAAATAATTGATTTTATATATTAATTATTTTAAGTGTAAGAATTAAAAAGAAAAACCAAAAGACTTTTAAAATATTTTATTGTGTGTGAGTAGATTTAAAATTTATATTTTTTTCTTAATATATATTTTAAAAGGAAAAATTTAAATACTTATGAACATTATAATAAATATATATTATTACAAAATAAAAACTTAAAATATTTTATTCATGAATATTATAATAATTTTTCATTATTATGAAATTACAAAAAAATCAAAAGTTTTATAAATATGTTTAAATTTTAATTTATTTTTTAAGTTAATATAAAATATAATTGATTCTATGTATTAATTAACTTTTAGTATGGAATAAAAAAATCAAAATATTTATAAAATATTGATTCTATATGATTATATTTAAAATTTATAAATTTTGTTTCTTGAAAAATTTCAAAAAGGATAATTAAAAGGCTCATTAACATTATAATAATTTTTCATTATTATGAAATTAAAAAAAATGAAAAGTCTCATAAATAAGTTTAAATTTTAATTTACTTTTTAAGTTATATTTAGTATAAAATATAATTGATTCTATGTATTAATTATCTTTCAGTGGAGATTAAAAGAGAAAATTAAAAGACTCTTAAAATAATTAATTTTATGTAAGTAAATTAAATTTTATAAATTTTCAGTGAAAATTTAAAAATAAAAAATAAAAAAATCTATGAATATTATAATTATTATTTATTATTAGAGAATTATAATAAAAAATCAAAAGTTTCTTAAATATATATTAATTTTAAATTATTTTAAAAATTATATTTAGTGTAAAAAATAAATGATTATATTCATTAATTATCTTTTAGTGGATAAACTAAAAAGAAAATCCAAATGACTCATAATATAATATATTTGTTTATATATTAAAGAGTTAATTAAATTGATAATTATCATTAAAAATATTAATAAGTTAAAAAAATGAAAAGACCGATAATTAATATAATAATTATCATATATATATATATATATGTTAAATTAATATAATTAAAAAAATAATAATTCACGAAATGTGAGTACATAAGTTGAAAGACACAATATCATTCTACTTCTTTCTATGATTTCGTATGCATCCAATATTTTCAAGATTTTAACGCTTTATAATTTATTTATTTAATTCTTAATGTTAATTTAGTCGAATGCATTAATAATACATATCTTGCAAAAAAACAAAATCATAGCAAAGTAATTATCTATTTTACATTTTAGTTTGAAATATATTGTATAGTTATGCACTTAAGTATATAATTATTTTGATAGATATAAAATTTAAGAGTTATGTGTGAGAATAAAGCTTCATTTAATTAGAACATAAAAATTACAAATATTATTAAATGTTATTGTTATTTTTGGTGGTTTTATATTTCTTATTATATGATTAATAATTGTACTTATTTTTAACTTCACAATTTTGATTTTAATTTTTGATCTTTTACTTTATGTATTTTTTTATTTTTTGAATTGACAACGTCACAAATCCAAATAATTAAAATCTCATATATCTTAGAAAGCAAGAGAGAGAGAGAGAGAGACTTTTGTTCAAAATCTATAATTTTTAAATTATACATTTATATATCATTTAAATCAACTATACTATATTATGATTAATTACAATATCTTAAAGAGAAAAATATCATATAAGTCCCTTAGATTAGATCATTTGTATTGTTTAATCCGTTAGATTAGAAAATATGTGAGTTAGTCCCTTAGATTAAAAAATATGTCTTTTAGTCCTTCAACTTCGTAAAAATGGACAATTAAGAACAAATCATGTTATTTTAATGATTTTTGTAAATTTTTTTGTACTCTGTGTTTGTGTGTTGACTTTTCGTGTATAAAACACAATGTTGTTTTTACTCGGTGTTCTTTCTCTGTATAAGGTTGATTACTGCATATTAGTAACACACACATGCACATAATTAGAAACATTGTATTTAAAAGCATGTTTTTCACACACCACAAGATTGGTTGTTTAGTATCATGCAAGATCATGAGCGTCGAATTTTGGTTTATTTCGGGTATCGATATTCATGAAAATAATTGACAATTTTTGTAACAAAAAAATGTGATTTTTTGGCACCTCAACACACCCTTCGACAAATGGCCTTGCCATACCCTTAGCGAGGTTTATGGCAAGGTGACCGTCCGTTAGGTTTCCTTCTATAAATATTCCCATTCTTCTCATCTATTTACCCATTATATATGTATCGAAACTTTACCAAAATCCATACTGAGAATTACATTTGTTTTATAAATTATTTTTGGAGAGTTTACGTTATTTACTTCAGTGTTGTGAGCAAACTAGGGTGTTTGAGTGTTGACCTTAAAACTATTTTTTTTTTGTGTAAGACACAACATTGAGAATTTGGTTCGGTTTTTGAGCTAAGTTATCAAATCATTGGTTGTGTGCATATGTAGTTTGACTATTTGTCTCTCATGCAAGATTTGAGATTTATGATGGACTATATGTTCATGGTTGATTATTGGTGGCTTGCGATTAAGGGTGGTCTTCAACATTTATAGCACTTTTCTCTTCATTTTACTGATATATGGTTTTTCATCACACCACATTGGGTCATATTGGCTTTGGAGGAAAGCATGGTTCGTATGATAGATTAAGCCATTGTTGAGGCAAAAGTAAGGGCACCAATAGGCAGTTTGAACAATGGTTTTGATTGATAGATATATTGGTGATTTTATTTCTTTTAGAGTTGTAATTATTTTATTGTTTAATGAATTATTTGTTGTCGAGTAGTTTCCATAAGCAACCCGAGGATATTACCATATAGATACAGTCTTTATGTGAGTTTCTCTTGTTATATCACTTGTCGTGCATGATCTATTATTGTGCTAGTATAATTTGAGTTTAAGATGTATATGTTCCAACATACTAAAGCTTAAACTCTCATTAAAAAACTTTTACTATTTATCTCTTTTCTACTTATTAAATTATTTTTGTGTGTTGATAGTTTTATATTTATATGAGATTTTTATATTTATTGTTTCTATTATGTGTTCTATTTAAGAGTTTATTTCTGTTTCTCCTTACCCTGCTTGTGTGTCGGGTCACAAACTCTTTTGAGTAGTATTCGAGACAATGCACACTTTTTAAGGCTTAACCACTCCGATGTTGATTCTTTTAACTCATATTTCACACGCACACATTTTCTCTCTAATGGATTCGAGAGAAGCAAGTAACGTAGGTAGGTCTCCATTGCTCAATGGGCTAAATTATACTTATTGAAAATCTCAAATAAGGGCTTTCTAATAGTCCCTTGGAAACCATGTGTTGTTTCTTGTTGGGAATGGTTGGACGTATTGATGAAGACAACATCAAGTCCCCGACAACGGGCCAAAAACATGATGAAGACACAAGATCAGCATCGGGTTAGCAATACTGATCTTACAGATAGTTTTGTTTTATATTTGTAAAACTCTCGTAAGTGTACGAATCATTTTATAGAAAATGACAAGTATACTCTCAAGGTCGATCTAAGAAAGGAATATATGTGGTTTTTAATTTATTATTCAAACTTTTAAAATTGAAATTAAATCCTAAACATTCTGTCACGATATTTTGATTTTTGTTTCCTAATCTAATGATATAAAAAATAAACATAGATGTGGATTCAATAAACAATAATGTAAATTTTTATCATTCATAACAATGGAGTATTTATGGATATAATAATTAAGTTAATTATGCTTGCTCATATTATTTAGGTTATTAAATATATAAATTGATATTTATTGATTTTCTCTTTTTAGTATGAAAGTGTCTTTAGGTAGACCCAAATTCTTTTGTTTAATATTAATTAACTAATATCCTTTGACAGGGCCTATTAATTAATTAAGTATTAAATTTTAGTTTTATTTTTAAGAAAATAACAAACCATCTAATCACAGCTTTAGGCAGAGCAAATTAATTAAACTTTATTCAAGGTGTCCAAATTAAACTTAAGAATTTAATTATACGAGTACTAACTTTCAAGTTTTAAAACCATTATTGAAAATATGTTGTCAATATATTTTCGAATAATAGTTCTTATAAAAAACTTTTAAAATAAAGCTTCACTCTAACTACTGGGCGATTGTACCAACAAATAAGAGAGCACTACTCTAAATCAGACCGAATAATTAAACCTTAGAATTTAATTTTTAGATTTAAGTTTGTAATAAAAAATAATATTGGTGAGAGTTAGGCTTGAGTTTTTTTAAAATATGTATCTTCTTACCCTGGTAGTAAATCAAGCTATGGACTCTTTCATTATCAAATCATTAGTTGTGTGCGTATAGGGTTTGACTATTTCTTTCTTATATACAATTTGAGATATGTGTTAGACTATGTGTTCCTAGTTGATTATTGGTGGCTCATGATCGAGGGTGGTCTTCAAGGTTTATAGCATTTTTTTCTTCACTTAACCGATCTGTGATTTCTGATCACACCACATTGAGTGATGTTGGCTTTGGAGAAAAGTTGGGTTCTTGTGATAGACCAAATCGTTGTTAAGGCAATAAGTAAGGACAATAATAGGTAGTTTGAATAGAGGTCACGACTGATAAAGGTATTAGTGGTTCTATTTTTTCAAAGTTGTAATTGTTTTATTGCTGAGTGAATTGTTTATTGTCGAGTAGTAGCCATAAGCAACTCGAGAATGTTACCATATAGATACAGTCTCTATGTGAGTTGATGCCATTATATCGCTTGTTGTACATGATCTATTATTTTGTTAGTATAATCTGAGTTTAAGGTGTATGTGTTCCAATATATTAAAGCTTAAACTCTAATTAGAAAACTTTTACTATTTACCTGTTTTTTGTTTATTAAATTATTTCTTTGTACTTATATTTTTATATTTACTACTTATGCTATGTGTTCTGTTTTAAGTGTTTATTTTTCTACATCTTGCAAGTTAGGGATGAGCTCTTAAGGAGTATGTTTCTTTTTACTCTGGATGTGTATTGAGTGGTGAACTCTTTTTAATTTTTTATGAAGTTATTGAATACGATTAAAACATGAGCTTTTAACAATTAATATGAAATAAAATTTACAAAATATTATTTTTTTAATATTTATTAATTGTCGTTATTTTATTTAATGTTTTATTTTTTATTAAAAATTAATATATATATATATATTTAAATATTTTTTTAAAAAAAAATTATTAGTGTTAATTTTTCTTAAACAATTTTATGTTAAATTTTACTTATTTTTATTAAAACTCATATTTTAAATGCATTATAAATATATCATAATCATATCAATATATAATTTTTTATTAAATAAAATCATGTTAGTTTAATTACATTTATTAATTATATAACATCATCTTATTTAAAATTCATATCAAATTTAAAATACATAATTTCTTTTAATCATAAATAGGTTATATGGCCTCTAGGGGTGTCCATGGTCCGATTCAGTCCGATTTTGGGTAAAAAAAAACCTAGATCAGGCCGTTTGATTATTAAAAATATTGAACTGAATAGTTTAGTCTAATTTGGTTCGATTTTGATTAACGGTTTAGTTCGGTTAATAATACATAAATATGATACACCTAATGATATACCTTTAATTAAAATATGAACAATTTAATCAAAGTTTGTAAGAAATAACATGAAAATTTTAATATATTATTAAACATGTCTGGTTCGATTCGATCAGTTTAAAAATTAATATAACTGAATTAGACCATTTAAAAAATAGTTTTAATTAATACAAATCGGACCGAACCATTTGATTTATAAAACCATTCGGTCCGATCCAATTCGATTTTGTTTTTGATTTAATCTGAATCGATTCGATTTTTAGACACTTCTACTTTTCACGAGCATAACAATTGTCTACAAAATTAATTAGAAATGTTTAACCGCAATCGTGAGGTCAATATCCACGTTTTTTTATATCCATTAGATTTTCCAATCATCACTTTTCAGGAAAAAATTAATTAATGTAAAAGTAATTATTAACTTTATTCTATTTTTTCCAAAATTAACTAGATGATTCATATACACCATCCAAAACTCAAACCTTCACAATTTTGCAATTTTCAAAGTGAAGAATACACCACTGATACACTTACATGTACGATTGGAAACTTACAAACAAAAACTTTGTTTTAACAACGATAAATATAGTTAATATTATTCTAAAAATAATTATTCTTCCTTTTTTTTTAAATGTTAATAATCTTAAATTCGTTATGCATTTTAATTATATTTATCATATTTATGTAATATATGGTAATGTTATTTATTTTTATGCAAGAAAAAATTGTTCACTCTTAATCTATTACTACTAACTTTTATTAAATATTTTTTTGCAGGATGTTTTTGAAATAAATTTTACACATACAAGTGAAACAATTTGACACTACTACAAAAATGGATATTTAATTCGATACGTAAAGTCAGTTTTTAGAAAAAATCGACTTTAAATTGGTTTAAAGTCGGTTCGGTGTAGAATCAACGCTATCCACATAGGATGTAGAGTCGGTTGACGTGTCGAACCGACGCTATGCATGGACGTAGAGTCGATTCCAGGTGCCAACCGATGCTATCCACGTAGCGTAGCGTCGGTTGACGTGGTGAACCGACGCTATCCACGTAACATAGTATCGATTGACACGTGGAACCGACGCTATCCACGTGGATAAATTTTTTTCTCTTCTTTCTTCCCAGTCAAAAATTATTTTCAGCATTGCAGAACTCTAAAAAATCGAAAACCTCCTCCACTTCTCCTCCACTCTTTCTCATTTTTCGGCCACCTACGACTACCATTTTTAGCACCGATTAGTGAGTTTTCTTCCTCTTTAACTAATCTTTTAGATCCCCTATTATTCATATTTTTTTTTCTGTTATTATGTGTATAAATTTTTGTATTATATATGTAGGTTTGTATTATAACATAAGGAGAAGAATATGATGATCTTGAATAAAATAGAACAAAATCATGGTAATTTTTCTGGTATTAATTAATATTTTATTTTTCAAATATTTGTATTATTTGAACTATTTGCTAAACTGATTTTGTTTTTTTTTTCTGCTCGAATACAGGTTTTTATTTGAGTAAAATAGAAAATGAATAAATTAAAAAAAAAATTTACAACGTAAAGTCGGTTCACGCCTTGAACCGACTTTAAACTTTAAATTGATTTAAAGTCGGTTTTTTACCGACTTTAATGCCCCTTTTTGTAGTAGTACATGAGCAGAATGACATTGAAGATGTAGAAGAAGAAAGAAGACTGATACTAGGAAATAGCTCATTTTATAGGATGTAATTCTATATTGTAACACGTATTTATTGCAGAAAACGTAAAGAGATATTTGTATTTTCCAATCAAAATATATAGATTCGGTTATTTTAATGATTATTTAATTACAATTCAGTTAGAAACTTATAATGCTAGCTGATTTGCATGTGAATAGTGCATATGAAAGATTGACACCTGAGCATTCTTGTTAGCATCATCATTGCATTGCTTGATTGCATGTGGATGTAGTATTCCAAGTTTGTTTTCTGTTTGCATATCAACAGCGCATGCATTTGCCCAACTAAGTGCACATGTATTTTTCCCACTAATAGCACACATACTTGGCACACCAGTTGCACTCACATTTTCGATACCAGCTGCACATGTTCTTGGCATACCAGCTGCACATGCTCTTGGCACACTAGCCACGCTTTCTCTCGACATACTAGTTGCACTTGTGTTTTTCATATTAGTTGTATTGGTACATGAAGATTTGCTTCCAAAATTCATGCACCATCTGCACTGCATGATATATCATTCACATCCTCTTCAAACTCAATTGTATGTTAATGACACTAAGTTTACTGCATAAGCAATTGAACTGTCAAATGGAAAAAAGTTTTGTGAAAATGTCAATTGGTTGCTCTATCAAGGGTTTGTGTAAAAATATCAATTTGGATGCCAACATTCTATCACACACAAAATGTAAATCCAATTGAATATGCTTTGTTTTAGCATGAAAAAATGGATTTGCAATGAGAACAACAATGCTTAAGTTATCACACCAAATGGTTTAGACATCGAGCAATAGATATTTAAATTTCATGGAGTAAGGATTCAATCCACATAATTTCAACTATAGTACTTGCAAAGGTTCTATATTCTACTTCAATGCTTGAGCCTAAGACATTGGTTTGCTTTTTACAGGACCACTAAATTGGATTTTTCCCTAGATACATGACTATTCTAGTTGTGATCTTCTATCTTTATAAGAACCTCCCAAATCTGAGTCAGAAAACACTTGGAGCACAAGATGACTTGATGATCTTAAGACTAAAGCATGCATGACAATGCCCTTTAGATATATGAGAATGCATTTCAGTGCATACCAGTAAGGTAATAAAGGTTTTGTCTTGAATTTGTAAACCTTATTGAATGCATATAATATATCAAGTCTTGTGATGGTAAGGTACTATAATCTCCCAACAATGCTTCGAAGATAAGTTGGATTTTCACGGAGTTCTTCTCCTTTATAAGTTGACAGATTATGATCTATTGACATAGGTGTAACACTTGGCTTAGATGTGTCCATACCTTTTTGACAAGAACTTCATGAACATATTTTGATTGTGTTAAAAGAAAATCACCATGTTATAGTTACGAGACTTTAATGACTAGAAAAAAACTAAGTAAACATATATATTTCAAGGTAAACATGTTGTTGAGAGTTTATAGGATAGCTTAAACTTCATGTCTATCACTGCCAATGATGGTAATATCATCAATATACACTAATAAGTAGATGGTAGAAGTGATACTCTTCTTGATAAACAAGAATAAATAAGCTTTAGACTGAGTGAAACTCATGAGTTGAAGGACTAAGGTTAGTGTATTAAACCAAGCCCTTGGTGTTTTTTAAGACCATAGATGGCCTTTTTTGAGTTTGTATGCATCTTTTAGACATGTAAGATCTTTGAAACCTCTTGGTTAAGCCATGTAATCCTTCTTTTAAAGGTCACCATTGAGAGAAACATTGTTAGTGTCTAATTGATGTAATTTTCATTTTGAAGAAAGAGTAATTGTATGGATAATTCTAATGGTGACTTGTTTAATAACTGGACTAAAATTTTCTAAAAATTCAAACCCAACAGTTTGGTCATACCCTTTAGTCATAACTTTTGATTTCCTTTGGTCCAAAGTATTGTCAGAAAGTTTCTTAATTCTAAAAACCCATTTGTTTCCTACTATTTTCTTATCGTTTGGTGGAGGAACTAAAACTTAAGTGTTATTCTTGATTGAAGCATTGAACTCTTGTTACATTGATTCTTTATAGAGCTCATTAGCTAGAGCTTGCTTTACAGAGTAAGGTTCAATCATTGTAAGATCAATTACAACTATAAAAACATTAGGTTTATAGGTGCCAAATTTTGATTTTATAATCATGGGATGTGTGTTATCATGTGAGACATTGTTATGGTGGTCAGGTAAGATTTCAAGCGGTGAAGGTATAGGTAAAGATGTATTCCTAACTATAAGAAGAGAAAGTGAAAAAGATGATGAGGTAGGAGATGTGGGAATTTGAGAGAATATATTTGATGATGAGGAGATTGGGATAGTGCTAATTGTTATAAATGATTCAGGTTAAGTAGGTAATGATTGATGGAGTGATTGTATTTTAGATGGAGCAATGGTGGGTAGAATGGTTTTGGTGGTGATATTTGGTCATTAACTAATATAGAAGAGCTGGAAATGGCAAAAATGAATTGTTTTTAATCAAAAGTGACATCACGACTAACATAGAGTTTGCCCTAATTAGAAAGGCATGTACATCTCTTATGTCTTGGACTGTAACCAAGAAAGATGCAAGAGGTGGACTTAGGCTAGAGTTTATGATTATTATAGGATCAAAGACAAGGGTAACATAGGCATCCAAACACATTTAAATGGTGATAATCAATTTGGGTATTAAAAAGGATATCAAAAGGTGATTGATTAGATAAAACCGATAGCCATTAGATGAAGTGATCGGTGCATCCCATACATCAGAGTGAACACCTTGAAGAAGAGAAGTAGCATGATGAACTCTAGACTGGAAAGTTAAGCTATGACTCATACTCACTTGACATGTTGAGCATAATAGCTGTGAATCCTTCTTTGAAATGAAACCTATATTAGACTTAGCTAAAACTTTCTTTACAACTGAAGAAGATGCATGGGCTAATCTTTGGTGCTATAGATTAAGGCTAGCCGAAGAAGATGACACTAAATTAGCATAAACATTATTGATGGATTTGTCTGAAACATGTGAAGAAATAGAGCTTGAACTTGGAAGATTAGTAGATGGCTTGGACAAGTTCAAATTGAAGACGTATAGATCATCATGCAAGAGATCATGGAGTAGAACAGTGCCCTTCACCTGATCCTTAATGATCGACACGAATTATGTGCAATGGATACGTAAGTATATGTATTGTAAACAAGTAATATAATAATAGAAAAAACTCATTCACATTGATATTAAATTATTAGAAACTAATTTTAAAACTAAAATCTAAAAATCAATTTTATTGTTTTTTGAGAAAGTAAAATTAAAAAACTAAAAATAAATAAAAGTAATTAATTAACTCAAAATTAGTAGCTAAGAAGATATATAAGAAAATATATAAAAATATTAAATCCTCTAATTTTCTAAGCATGTGAATCACTAGAATCAACCAATATATTTGTCAATCAATTACATGATTAGTTGAATCTAACCTAATATGTATTTCCCTCTCAAGTAAACTATACACTATATAGTAATTAATCTAATCATTCTCTCATGTCATTAAATTACAAACTACTTATTAAGTTCATCAGTTAAGGGTCATATACATAAGAATCATATATTTCTGCCAAAACTATGCATGTTGTTTAATTAAGATAAATAATTAAATAATTCTCTCAAATTTATTTAATTGCATTTATAGATCAATTGTGGCTAAACAATTAATATCATAAAAATTAGATTAAATAATATAATTAAATTGAAATCATAAGTGGAATAAAATATTATATCATCGCATGTAAAAAATTGGATTCATAAGACCCATAGATAAATAAATTAATTAGATATGATTTTGCTCATATATCTCCTATTTTCAATAAAAAAAGACATACAAATTAATAAAGAAATGAGAAGAAGAATAAATATAATCAATCTCTTTAATTATAACACCAATTTACTTTTAAGTCTCTACCAAAATTGTATTTTCTCTTTCTTTTTGGCACCAAAACTTAATACAAAATTTCTAAAATTTGGCCATTAGGGTTTTGGTGCAATTAAGGGATTAAATTAGGCTTAAATGGAATCTGAGTCGTCAAATCAACTTTAGATCAAAGGATGAGATAAAAAAAGAAAAATTAAATAGTATTGCCCAATGGGATCGTGACATATGGTAAGGGAGAAACACAAGAAAAATTAGCACACGATGCATGGTGGGGAAGATTAGTTATGGTCAACACGTGCTGAGTTAGCGACACGTGGTATGCTACAATTTGTTGATCTAGATTGTGTGGTACCTCGGTGAAAAGAATAGGAAAATATTACGAGGATGTGTGGCATACTCATTAATTGCTCAACAAAAATCAAATTGAACATTGTGGCAACATGTGGCAATGCCAGCATTAGTGGCAACATGTGGCAATGCCAGCATTAGTGGCATATACGGCACGCTCTGATTGGCTATTCTTCACTTGTATGACATCCATGTGGCAATGACTGGTTAGTTGTACACATAATACACTTTGATTGACTCCTCTTACTTGCGTGACATCCACGTGTCTTGTTCTGATTGGTCTTACATTAATAAATTCATAAAAAAATTTAAAAATTCTAGAAAACACTTGAAAAATATATTTTCACCCATTTTCATTAAAAAATTCATATTTTAATATTTTTAACCCAAAAAATACTACTTATTGAATAAAATGAACAAATATTAAGTATAAAAGTGTATTGATGATTTTACTTTCTTAGAGTTATCACTTAACATAGTAATGTGTGGAATCAAATTCAAAGAAAAATATTGTTGTTAGTGGTAAATTTAGACATGCTCATTAAATTCTTAACTATTGAGGGAACATGCAATATATTGTGAAGTTTTAAATTTTTATGTAGAGGTATATCAATTGAAAAATTTGAGCGACCAATTGATTTAATAGGAATCTCTTACCATCACTAATCACCAAATTGTGATTGCCTATGTAAGGATGAGAAAAAGGCAAGTTGTTGGGATCTGTTGTAATATAATGACTAGCATCTGAGTCAGGATACCAATTGAGTGTTAGAGTTTAAGCAAGAAATGATAAATGAGCCTATGATTTTACGATTAATGGATTAATTTGGGTAATATTGACAACATGGGTAAAATTATAATTATTATTAGGTAAAAATGGTTATGAAGACTAAGATGATTGAGAAGGTTGAAATGTGGCATAATATGACTGCATTAGTGATCTTTGTTATGGATAGGATTGAGATGAATGTGATGTTCTATAAGTTTGAACTTGTGGAAGTATTAGTGGTGGTCTTTGGGAGTTAGCTTGTGTAGTAATTGAGACAAAATCTTGTCATAATGATTCTAACAGTTAGTTACAAGATGTCCTAATTTTCCACAGAGTTGGCAATGAGGTCTTCCTCTTCCCTTACCACTATTTGGATTGAAAGGCCTATATGGATTGTATGGTTGGTTTTGATTCATATCAAGGTTGATATGTTATGAGTTGATGATTGGGTTTGTTGATAAGATATGTGTTAATGATTTTGAACCATCACCGAACAACTTGATTTTAAGAATATAATCATTGATACTGAGATTACCTTTCTTGATGATTGGAAATCCTCTTTTACTCGTATCACACGAGCTTTTAAACGTAAGGCATATGATTTTTTCAATTTTGTCCAAGCATCCTTTACGTTATTGAAACCAAAAACCTGCTTGGATGCTTCTTTTTTCATGCAAGACATCAATCAATATCACAACATTTCATCTTATTTTTTTCAAGATTTAAACAAGGGATTGTGGATCCATCAGTAAAAGTCTCATTCGATAAATCTTGTAGCATAGCTATCGAGTTCAAAACTCCTAAGTATCTTCAAAATTCAATGTTTCTAGATAATGTAATTGTTATAATCTAATTTGATTGAAACTAAAATGTTATGGAAAGTGAAGAGATCTCGATCCAGAGGATGCAAGTTTGAGTTTTTTGATGCATCTTAGGCTATTTGAGGATCTATTATTGATGAAATTTTAAAACAACCTAAGAAAGCTTGCATCCTTTGATACCAGGAAACAATTTGAGCAGGACAACATTGAAGATGTAGAAGAAGGAAATGCTCATTTCATTGATTGTAATTCTATATTGTAACCTTACATATTTATATCAGAAAATGTAAAGATATATTTGTATTTTCTAATAAAGATATATCAATTTTGTTATATTTTAATGATTATTTAATTACAATTCAATTAGAATCTTGTAGTGCTAGTTGATTTGCATATGAAGAGTGCACCTGGAATATTGACACCTCAGCATTCTTATTGACATCATCAGTGCATTGCTTGATTGCATGTAGATGTATTTCTCCAAGTTTATTTTTTGTTTGCACTTCAACAACGCATGCATTTGCCCAACTAATTGCACATGTATTTTTCCCATCAATAGCACACACGATTGGACACCAGCTGCACTCATATTTTTTATACCAGTTGCACATGCTTTCCACACACAAACTACACTTGTGTTTTTCGTACCAATCGCATTTGTACATGAAGATTTGCTTCCTAAGTTTATGACATCTTATTCATTGACTGATATATTATTCGGAGTAAGTTGATATGTTTATTGTTAACGATACACAATAAAATATTATTCATCATAAAATAAAAAATTATTTCATTGAAAAAAATTAGTTGTATATATTTATTACTCTTATATCGTGATTCATAAGAATGTCTTAATAATAGCATATAAAATAATAATTAAATTAGGAGAAAATATATTTTTTTAAATCAATTTTTAGTTTACAAGGTGATTTCGATGTAACTTAAATGCTCACGCAAAGCAATTTATAGTTTAGTATATTAAAATAAAACTTATTTTTTATTATAAAAAACTTTTCAAGCACCCAAAATAAAATAAATTTCAGTTTGGTATAGAATTTGAAAACAATTTTTTTATTATTTTTAAAAACAAAAAAAAACTAGATAACATAAGAAACATATATTTAGTAAAAATATTTTGGAAAATTATAATAATAACAACCTAAAATTTAAAATAATAAAAATAATATTAAATAATATTTAATTAAACGACATTCAATATTAAAATGATCTAAAAAATTGTAGTTTAATTTGAACGACGTCAAATCAAATAAGATCAAAATAAAATTATGTGTCAGACTTTTTTTAATAATCAATATATATATATATATATCAATTATATATAATAAATATTATTTTTTATTATAAATTATAAATATATTATTTTTATTATTTTTTCGAGTATTTTAAATATAATTTTTTAATAAATCTTAAAAATACTTATATTTTTAGAAAATAACTAAATATTGTTTTCCATGTCTTTTAAAATTATGTCCAAAAATATAAATTCACTAATATCTTGAAACTAGTTTTAAAATTTAATAACAAACACTAACTCAATTTTTTTTAAATATAGTTTAAATATTAAATTAATTTTTAAATTATATTTTTATTTTAAAAAATTATTTTTGAATCATAAATTAGATAACCTAAATTTCCTTGAATTTGTAACAGTGAGCAATAGTGTAGTGCCAAAATTATGGAAAAATATTTTTAAAAAGAGGGAAAAAAAATTTATGAAAAAAAACCCAAAATGTGTCACTACTCAATACAAGCAGATTTTTTTTTCTTCATATTTTTAGACCATTAGAAGACGATAATTGAAAATCCATGTATGCCTTATCACCAGTTGATTTTGTCAGGCGGAGAAGCAGCCACAAATTCCCTAATAGCAATAGTCCAAACTCCAAAATCTTCTCTCACCTTCACCTCCACAACCACATCCCCTTTGTAATTTATTTATATTGACGCTCATGTTTCTTCTTTCCCTCTCTTTCTACCTCTCAGCTTAAACATCAGCCAAGTGTACCAACTGCTTTCCCCCCTGGATAGAGGTAAGAGCGTTTTGTCTGTAAAACTTTAAGCTCTCTGGATTTGGGTTCCATTAAGAATTAACCTTAGTTGTCATACAGTTGAAAATTCTGTTGGAATTGTAGATAGGATATGATTACATAGTTGCATTTTAGAATTCATTGATGGGTTGCTCTGAAATTGCTTGATTAGTCGTGCGTTTCAATGTTTGTACTTTTTGGAAGTATGCAAGGAACAATGGCTTCCATGACTGCCCTAGTTAATTTGGGAAGTGTTATGATTGTGTGTCCATCTGAAAGGTCTCGTTCATTAGTTAGAAGAGTTTCTTTGACTAAAAAAAGTTTCAGGGGTTGTAGGAGATGCCATTGTCTGTCAATTTCTGTTTGTAAATATTCAGTCACTACTGATTTCGTTACCGAACAAGACATCTCTGTGTCCCTTGATTCCAACTCTTATAAAGGAAGTAAAGATGTTGATGGTGATGACAATTTTGTACTTAAGCCTGCTCCAAAGCCAACCTTGAAGTCCCTGGGGTCTAAGGCTGAATCCCTTTTAGATATGGACTCAGCTGCTTGGGACCCATCAAGAGTGAGTGAGAGTTCTGATGATGAAAATCTAGGTGGTGAGGAAAAGAGTAACAATGTGATTGAGTCACTTGGAGAGGTTTTGGAGAAAGCTGAAAAGCTTGTAACTTCAAAATCTGGTCAATTGGGTACCGGGAATGATAATGGGTCTGTTAATAAACCTGCAGCATCTAGTAAGAGTACTAGTTCGAGAAATTCTGAACCTTTAAACTCAATGGCTACTCAAAAATCTAAAACATTGAAGAGTGTATGGCGCAAAGGGGATACTATTGCAACTAAAAACAAAGTTGTAAAGGAATCACCTAAGCCTATTAATAAAACAAATAGAGATAAACCTCAATCTGGGGTAAGTGTAAAGGCTGAGTCACAAACCAGTGAACCTCTAAAACCTCCACAACCGCCAGTGAGACCTCAACCAAAGTTACAGGGAAAACCATCTATAGCTCCTCCGCCAAAGAAACCTGTCATCTTGAAGGATGTTGGAGCATCTCCAAAGTCACCAGTGATTGATGAAGTGGGATTATCAACAAAAAATAGAGAACGCGGACCAATTTTGATCGATAAATTTGCTTCCAAGAAACCAGTAGTTGATCCTCTGATTGCTAATGCAGTTTTAGCTCCTACAAAACCAGGAAAGGGCCCTCCCCCTGGAAAATTCAAAGATACTCAAAGGAAGAAAAGCGCTTCAGCTGGAGGATCACGAAAGCGAATGATAGATGATGATGATGATGTTGAGATTGAGGAGACATCAGAACTCAATGTTTCCATTCCTGGAACAGCCAGAAAAGGAAGGAAATGGAGTAAGGCAAGCCGGAAGGCAGCTAGACTGCAAGCTGCTAAAGAGGCTGCCCCTGTTAAAGTAGAAATTCTGGAGGTTGATGAAAAAGGTATGCTTGTTGAGGAGTTAGCCTACAATCTAGCAATCAGCGAAGGTGAAATTCTTGGGTCATTGTACTCAAAGGGAATTAAGCCTGATGGAGTTCAAACTTTGGACAGAAATATGGTGAAAATGGTGTGTAGGGAGTATGATGTGGAAGTGATTGATGTTGATCCCACAAAGGTGGAAGAAATGGCCAGAAAGAAGGAAGTTCTTGATGAGGATGACCTGGAAAAACTAGAAGACAGGCCTCCTGTTCTCACAATAATGGGTCATGTGGATCATGGCAAGGTGAGGGCATTTGTTAATGTTCTCTTTTTGGGCCGTTGTCAATCTCTTCCTCTGTATCAACTATTCTGTTTATTTTTTACCGATAATATTTTCAAGTGTTATTATCTATGTTGCTGATATGTTTGTGTTGGCTATTACTTGACAGACAACCCTGTTGGATTACGTACGGAAGAGCAAGGTACTTATTGATTCCTAATTATCTTAATTCTCTCCTTTCCTTTATTGATTTATTTATTTCATTGCTGTTGTTGTTTCTATTGCTATTATATTATTAATCTTCTTATTTTTTTCTTTTTTGGCAATGACCTGTTAGTTTAAGATATGTAAGGACCCATGACTTTGTTACTTTTCTGAGTCATGACAGTATAAGTATTATAGGACAGTTTTTGATTCGTACTGAAAATTGCTGCAACAAAGTATTTCATCATATCTACGATATTGGATTAAATAAATTTGGATAATTTTAACAAAGCATGTCTGCCAATGATTCAATTGAAGCCTGACCACTTGATGCTTGCAGGTCGCGGCCTCGGAAGCAGGTGGAATTACACAAGGAATTGGAGCATACAAGGTGCGAGTACCTATAGATGGAAAGTTGCAGCCTTGCGTTTTCCTTGATACTCCTGGGCATGAGGTATACTCAACGTCAGACACTTTTTACATATCTTAATTTTGCTTTATCATGTTTGTGGTTTTAATATCTTATGTAAACACCAATGTCTTTCTGTTAAATGGAATTGTTCAGTAAGTACGAACTGTAACTTTTATGTACTTCTCGTTTCATTTTTCCTTGGATCATATCAATAATGTCCTCTCCTGTAGGCATTTGGAGCAATGAGAGCCCGTGGAGCAAGGGTAACAGACATTGCTATCATTGTAGTGGCTGCTGACGATGGAATCCGCCCACAGACAAATGAGGCCATAGCTCATGCCAAAGCAGCTGGAGTGCCAGTAGTCATTGCTATAAACAAAGTATGTCTGCCATAAGCCTATGAATTGGCATTTTTCATTTGTGCTTCTCATGGAATCTACACTTGTTGGATCAATATTTTTTTTCCTTCTTGATGTATCAGATAGATAAAGATGGAGCAAACCCTGAACGAGTCATGCAAGAGCTTTCTTCAATTGGTTTAATGCCAGAAGATTGGGGTGGTGACACCCCGATGGTTCAGGTTATTGTTTTGCAACTTATATCATGGATATCTTTATTTTGTATTAGTCTAGTTTTCTTAATTAGACTTTCTAATTGTTTTTGCTCTCTTTTCAGATAAGTGCTCTTAAGGGTCAGAACATTGATGAGCTTTTGGAAACTGCTATGCTTGTTGCAGAGGTAAGTCAGACATATTATCAGTGTTAACAACCTAGTACTGTAATTTTTATTTCAGTATCTATTTCTCACTTTTACTTCTGCTTGGGAAACTTTGTTGCATTGATTTTTTTCTTCCACTTTTCAGATTTAGTAGCTAGAAATATACTCCCCTTGATAAAAGATTCACATGCTGAGTTAATTTCTCAACCACATAGCAAAACTGGTTTATACCCTGCTTGATGCTTTCTTGCGCTCAGCATACTTCAGCATTTCTTTTCTTTTTTGGTTTATTTTTCTCACACTATAATATTTGGTACAACTGTTTCAGTTGCAAGAGTTAAAAGCTAATCCTCATAGAAGAGCAAAGGGCACTGTTATTGAGGCAGGTCTTGATAAATCTAAAGGAGCATTTGCTACATTCATTGTACAAAATGGGACCCTTAGAAGGGGAGACGTTGTTGTTTGTGGAGAATCCTTTGGAAAGGTTGGTGCACAAGAGAGTTTCGCTTTTGCTAATTTTTGTGCTTAATTAGGAACAAATGTCAACGGTCCCTTTCGATCTGCTTTGACATATATTCATGTAGCTTTCGTTTGTTACCAACTTTTAAACTGTAATCAGTTTTCTTGTACTCATTGCTTAGGTGCGGGCTTTATTTGATGATAATGGAAAGCGTGTTGATGAAGCTGGACCTTCCTCACCAATACAGGTTTGTGATTCTGTTATTTTTTCCTTTTTCATGTTATCTGTGACTGTAGACATTTTGAAGTCCTCGGACTCATTGAAACATGGTCTGAGATATACTAAGGAGAGTTAGTGTGTTTCTGTATACGACAATTGGAAATTTCAGAAATTTGTATGCATTACTGTATATTGATTCTTCACAAAACCCAGATTCCTTTTTTTATTTAGAACCAGCTCTTTGACTTACTTCAAAAGCATCTTGCCTTTGGTCAAGCTGACTCAAATGTATACTTTTTGTGTCTACAGGTCAGTGGATTGAATAATGTTCCAATTGCGGGTGATGAATTTGAGGTAGTTAGCTCTCTTGATGTTGCACGTGAAAAGGCAGAGTCTCGTGCTGACTCATTGCGGAACCAACGCATTTCGGCTAAGGCCGGGGATGGGAAAGTAACACTTTCCTCCTTAGCTTCTGCGATTTCATCAGACAAGCTATCTGGATTGGATTTACATCAGCTGAATATTATTATGAAAGTTGACGTTCAGGTATACATATCCATTTCTATCAGAGCAACCTTGTATATGCTTGTCTTGTTTATCACATTGAAGCCTTTTTATTTATGAAAGATGGCGCTTTATGATTAAATATGACTGATGACCTACTGTAATATTTAAATAGGACCACTTGAATAGAGCATTGATTCATCTTTCAGAAGTTTGCATATGCATTGTAAAAAACTGCCAGTTATGATGACAAAATATATTTCATTAGCACATGCATCTCATTATCTTACTCTAAAGTAAGTATTTCATTGCATTTTCACATCCTTTGGTACAACTACTTATAGGTATTTTTATTTGTCTTGTTGATAATTGAACTGTATAATCAACAGCAATTACATTTTTCTCTCGTGATCGTGACCAGGGATCTATTGAGGCAATAAAACAGGCCCTTCACGATCTCCCACAAGTTAATGTTACCTTGAAATTTCTCTTGGAAGCAACTGGTGACATAAGTACCAGTGATGTTGATCTTGCAATTGCTAGCAAGGCCATTATCTTGGGATTCAATGTCAAAACACCAGGCTCTGTGAAAAGCTATGCGGAAAACAAAGGTGTTGAGATTCGGCTATATAGAGTTATCTACGAACTCATCAATGATGTGCGAAATGCAATGGAGGGACTCCTAGATCCTGTTGAGGTTAGTTGAATTATAGCTTTATATTTTATTTTTGCTTCATTGTTTTAGGGCATCTTGCAGGTAGAGAGGAAAACAACTGGTATTTCCAGCCAATTACACATTTTCTAATGTCCATTTTAGTGTTTGTAAATATTTGGGTAGATGTGGAATCCTTTTTGACCATCTGATCGATATGTATGTTGCTTTTACTGTCTATATAGAATATTTTGGTATGTGTAACTGTAAGGCGCATTACCATTGTATCAAAATCCTAAAATTACACATTTATGGATGTGAACTCAATACTTTACAAAAATCGTACATGCTAAGCTTTGCATAAGTTATATTACATTAGCATTTTATGACATTTTTGTGTTAAACCTCGGCCCGATCTGCATTTCTATTGGTATTGAAAGTTTATATCACTGAAGTTTTTGTGATCAAAGATTTGTAGTTTAAACTTACTTGTTCTATTGATAGGATCAAATAACTATTGGATCTGCTGAGGTTCGGGCAGTATTCAGCAGTGGCAGTGGTCGTGTTGCTGGATGCATGGTGACGGAGGGAAAATTTGTCACAGGCTGTGGCATTCGATTGATCCGAAAAGGAAAAGTGGTTCATGTTGGCATTCTTAATTCTTTGAGACGGGTTAAAGAGATTGTGAAAGAGGTATGTTTCTATTAATGTGGAAAATATTGGATAATATTGTAAAATTATGAAAATATCAAGAAGAATCAACATGCAAAAGAAAAAGAAACATAAAGGAAAACAACGTGGAACTAATGTTTGGGAAGGTCACAAAAAGATTTCTCAAACCTCCGTAATAGACAACAATTCTAGACCATCTCATAGACTTGTAATTATTGAAAACTTGTAACTATATTCAATAAGAATAGCTATAGATGAAATGAACATCATTGACCGGAAGCTGATAGAGTACTTGTGCATAACAGTATTTTAGGGTTCTGAATCTTGAATTTTTTTTCCTGCTTTTGGGTTTTATTCACGGTCACAATATGGTACGAGATATGCAGATTTCACAATGTAAGTTCGTGTTATCGAGTTATGTACTTCTGTAATCAATTAGACATGTATGACTCATCTAAGGGCCTACATTATGAGATACGCAAAACTTGTACCACATTGTGAATCTGTGGCAAACTTGTGCCTATATTGTGAGATGACTGCCAATTCTTGCATTGGTTTACATATTATTCTGTTTCGCCAATGTCTGCCTGGCCAGGTAAGTTCTGGACTTGAGTGTGGAATTGGCGTGGAAGACTACGACAATTGGGAGGTAGGTGATAAAATTGAGGCCTTCAACACAATTCAAAAGAGGCGGACACTTGAAGAGGCATCTGCTTCAATGGCAGCTGCTTTGGAAGGAGTGGGAATTGAATTGTAGACTTGTAGTCAGGGATGAAGAGAAGTTTCACCTGTCTGCTCTCCTTGATGCTATCCTATTTCGATCAATCTCAACTGTTGAGGTGTATTGATCTTATGAGCTCGTGTTCTCGGGTGTAGGCCCCCTCACAATAGTTGTTTAAAGTGCGAAAAGCTAAGGATCAGTCTTAGCATGAAATTCATGTTGTATATACCTACAAATCGTGTAATGTCAACAGCTTTTGTAAAGATACACAATCAAAAATACAAGTTGAGGACAACATGCGTACAAATTGATTAAAAATCAGAAATTATTTTGCTAGCTAGATGCATAATCTTTATTAGATGTGAGACAATTCATTGTGTCATGCCTTGTATTATCCCCAGACACTGCAAAGCCTAATGTAACATTATACGTACATAAATAACCATCAAGAGATTTTCTTTTTCAAATGTAAGGCACATTGAGGAACTATTTTCCAAATTTTCTTTTTCAAATGTGAGGTATATATGGAGATACATATTAGAAAAGAGGGTGTTGCAATCATTTGAAGGCTGATCATAATCAGATTAAGATTTCCATCTTTATGACCCTCCATGATGAACTCGTCAAAGAACAAAAGTAAATGTACCAAAATTAACAAATATTTACTAGATTACTCTAAGAAGAATGATACCTCTAAAGAAAGCAACTCTTAGGGGATATTATATAAAAACTGATAATGGCAGGGAAAGTAGTCAAGTATTATTTGTTTGATGATAAAAATTTTATTACACAATCTCTCATCTTTTTCGAGTCAAGTAGTTATTCACATTATAAAAACCTAGAGCACTGTAGCTAGCTTAAGTCTTTGTAATCATTTTTTTATAACAATTATACATCTATTCACACACATATACACACATATATATCGGTAGAGGTTGAAAGTGTTCCAGTTGCATAAACGGCAAATGTAACAGGTTCATGTTCTATTTGTGGATGAAAAGTCTATTTAGCAAAACAATATATATTGGTAAAAGTTTGAACCTGTGTCATCCGAGTGCTCACAAAAGGAATATATCATTACACTATAAATTATTTTTATAATAGTTCAATAATTCAACAGCTTTTGTTTAGTACAAGCTTTAATATATTAATAATATCTTAAATTTAATATGTTCATAGGCTAGATTAAATTTATCTATTTAAAATTATATCAACCTTATAATTATAAATAGAATGAGGTATCATAAAAGTCTCTTAGGTCAAATTATTTATGTTGTTCAATTCTTTAGATTAAAAATGGTGTGACTTTGTTCCTTAGTTTTATAAAAAGGATTATTTAAGGATAAATTATATTATTTTAATACTTTTTTCTTTAAAATATTTTTATTTTATCAAGTATTAAAATACGAGTCTTTAATGAAAATAAAAGTAAAATTTAATATAAAATAGTTTAAGAAAAAATAAAACAAAATTAAACAAAAATTTAGTTAAATATATTTTAATTTTTAATAAAAATTAAAAATTAATAAAATATTAAAATAAAACGTGGTAATTAACAAATATTTAAAATGTATATTTTGTGATTAATTGAGACTCTACCATTAATAAATATTCATGTTTTAATTGTGTTTAATTACTTGATAGAAAAATAAATATTTTAATAAAAAATAATTAAAATAATATAATTTGTCTTTATGTCTGGTTGAGTTGAAAAGTAAGAATGAAATGAAATCGATTCTTAAAAGAGAAGAAATCATAATTTTTTCTTCCCTTGGAATCATGATTTCATTTTCATCTCAATTTTTTTTATTTTACCCCAACCACAAATATAACTTTAAACCCTAAATCCCAAAACCCAAAATCTTATTTAGAAAAATAATAATTTTAACTCTAAACTTTAACCCACAAATATAACCCTAAACCCTAAATTTCAAAACTCTAAATCCTATTTAAAAATAATAATTTTAACCCTAAACCCCAAATCCCAAAACCCTAAACACTATTTAAAAATAATAATTTTAACCCTAAACCTTAACTCATAATACAACTCTAAACCCCAAATCCCAAATCTTAGAAAAATAATAATTTTAACCTTAAATCTTAACCTACAAATATAACCCTAAATTCTATTTAGAAAAATAATAATTTTAATAATATATTTTATTTTTAAGTAATAATTATTTAGAAAAATAATAATTTTAATAATGTATTTTATCAGGCGAAAAAATAATAATTAAATGATATTATTTAAATTTTACTGAATATATAGATATTAAGATTATATATAGTATTTTTTATTTCATTTTTGTTGTAAATCAAATACTGTAATACTGATTCATTCTTTGATTACAATGACAAATCAAACAAAAATGTTTTCTTTCCATTCTCATTCCGATTTTATTACGTGAACCAAACGTCACCTAAAAAACTAAATAATATTGTTTTTAATATAAAAGACTAAATGATACAAATAACTTAAATTAAAAAAAATATTAATTTATTATCTTATAAATAATAAATAGTAAAAATTACAATTTTTAAGTTAAAAGAGGTGCCCTGGCCGATTTTTAATATGTTGACAATTTATTTTTAAATTATTATGAAGCATGGGCTTGAAACTAACGCAACTCTCGAATCCTAAATCGGAAAAAACTAGGTTGGGGTACTGCCTTCATAATAAGCCAATGAAAACCCTCTGCCATGTTCGCCCCCGCCTTGGAAATTCCTCTTAATATAAACCTCTTGTTTCGTATATAACTACAAATTAAAATATTAATATCTTTACTATATAGCCATATATAATATATAGCTTATAAAAGGTACGAATATAGAAAGATATTTGTCTATATTTTTAATTTCAATAATATTTTAAAAACTTTATTTAGATTATTACAATTATTTTTATTATTATCAGGATAAAAATTTATGAATCACCTTTTATATTTATATAATTAATTATTATATTTTAGTTATAATATAACCTTTTTTTAATGGTATCATTTTAAATTCTCAACTAAGAATTGAAGTATGTTTGTTTTTTATATATTTAAATTTATATTCTATACATATATTTAAATTTATTATATATTTTTTTTTTCATAAATAATTTTTTTCATAGATAAAAGTTGAAAACATGCATAAAATATGTGTTCACAATGTACAAAAGTTGTACATATATTTAAGATATATATGAGTGTGCATGTAAAGTTTTAAAGGATAAATTATGTTTTGTGTACTCAATTTACAGAGTGCTTGCAAATTTTCCATCAATTTCTGGTTTGTTAATTTTTTTTTCTAAATTAATGGTTTGTATTGTATTTAAAAACTCTTACCTATCTAATTTTTGTTAATTCCATTAACAAAAAAATAACATATCTAACGTGAAATTGAACTATTGATGTCATTTTTAAAAGTAACTAAATGTAATAAGATCATTATAATATTTTTTTAACAAATAAAATATTATAGCAAAAATTTGCAACCAAAGGATAATAACATAAAACATATAGTTCACAAAAATTTAAACACTTGCTAATGTCTAAAAGGATGGCAAAAATGTAACTCAACCTTTCACACTTATTTAATTAATTTTATTTTTAATTATTTAAAAAAATATAATTTTTATATTACGAAAAAAAATTGTAAACTACCTGTATAGAAATCAAAAATGAAATTATATTTATAAATGAGAATATGAGATTATTACATGTAATTAAATTTATATAATTTAAAAAAATTATTTGTCATAAATTTATAATAAATCATGAATATTACGATGAAATATTAATGATAATTTCCATCAAATTCAACTATCATATATTAAATTGAGTGTAAGAATACCCACTAAACTCCACTTTATTTTTCTATAAATATCGCATCGGACTCCGATACTAAATTAATCAACTCGCATCACATTTCTCACTTTCTCTGGCAGCAGTTTGATTCCAATTTGCGCGCAATGGCAGAGAAAGTGACTCTCTTAGATTTCTGGCCTAGCATGTTTGGGATGAGGGCCAGAATCGCACTATCTGAGAAGGAGATTGAGTACGAAAACAAAGAGGAGGATTTGGGGAACAAGAGCTCTTTGTTTCTTGAAATGAACCCGGTTTACAAGAGGGTTCCGGTTCTTATTCACAATGGTAAACCAGTTTGCGAGTCTCTTGTTATCGTCCAGTACATTGATGAGGTCTGGAAGGATAAGAATCCTTTATTGCCCTCTGATCCTTACCTCAGAGCCCAAGCTAAATTCTGGGCTGACTACATCGATAAAAAGGTTAATTATGCTCACTTTCTTGAGTTCTTTTATTTTGTGTTTTTATGTCATTGATATCATGGAAAAACTAGTCACTCATACTAAATACCAATTAAACAATTATTAAAATTAGTTACGAATTTTTTAGTTTATATGAATATTTTAATCTATTACTAATTTGTTATTGAACTTTCTTCAATTATATCGATGATGATTCGAATTTAAAGAGAAACAATAAATGTGATGGATTATGTGTGATTCATATCCATTATTACTTATAATAGGATGTTACAATACATGTGTTATTTTAGATAAGAGTCAATATATGAACATGCCAAACTGGATAGAATAATAAATTACAAAACTCTTGATGCATCTTAACTTATAATTTGTGATGCGGGTTGGTCTTTTGATCTTGTTCGATCTTAAAGACAAGATTTTAGACGTGTTATTTGATGTCAAGGTGAATCACATGTCAAATCCTATATGTTTCAAACTGTTTAGACATGATATTTGATGTTAAAGTAGATTATACTTCAAATCGTACATATATGTAATTTTTAGTAAGTTATACTTTATCTTCAAATTGGATTTATTTTAAATTTATTCTCCTCCAGATAAATTGATTGAACGAGTGTAATAATAAATTGGACAAATTGATTGCTCGATCCTAATGAGTTTGAGAGAGCGAAAATTCAGGTATTTGATGCTGGGAAGAGAATATGGAGCACAAAAGGTGAACAACAAGAAGAAGCTAAGAAAGATCTGTTGGAAGCATTGAAGGTTTTGGAAGGAGAATTGGGAGACAAGCCATACTTTGGGGGCCAAACATTTGGTTATTTGGATCTTGCTTTGATCACATTCTACAGCTGGTTCTATGCCTATGAGACTTGTGGCAACTTTAAAATTGAGCCAGAGTGTCCCAAGCTTATAGTCTGGGTTAATAGGTGCTTGCTAAAGGACAGCGTGGCTAAGTCTCTTCCAGATGGGAACAAAGTCTATGAATTTGTCTTGGCCCTCAAGAAGGCCTTGGGTATTCCCTAGATTTGGACTAATTAGTAAGAGATGCTCTGCAATTGCTTTCTTGCTTTATATTGATGTTGTGTTACTCATTAATTTAAGAATAATATATATGAATATCATAGTTTCTTTGTTTAACTAATAAGGTTTTATTATGTGATTAAGGTTACGTGCTGTAGCCTAAACTATATATGGGTGTATTCTTAAATAATTATCACTATTTTCTTACTTCTCATTCTTTTCTATATTTTTAATGATTCTCAACACGTTTAATTTTAACATATGTTTAATTTTTTAAAACAAATTATACTCATATTTTTAATTAAATTTTTTTATAGAAATAAACAGATTGTATTTCAATTTTGTTTGGCAAGCTTGACTGCAACTTGCAAAAGGAGTTGTGTGCTATCTAGAACTCTAATCTCAAACTTCTCATATGAAAAGTCGTAGTAGTTCTTTGCATGTAACTCAGTTTTTCAACTATGCTATTGCTCTATCGGTACTGATTTTAAATTTTAAAATTATTATTTTTTAAGGTTTTTTCTCAACATTTTTTTTTAATTTACCGTGTCATACCAAACTTCCAATCACTAATCAAAGAGCAATCTAAATTTGTTTAAATTACATTATAACCTCTCAATTCCTTGAAATTACAAGAATGAATAACTTTTTTTGAGACTCCCAAAACTTTTTTTCCTTAATTATTCCTAAAGTTGTCGATAGAACAGGGTAAGCTTGGAGATCTATTTTCTGTCCCTAATTTAGAATTTGTCTCTTCTCATGGTTTAAAATTTTTACGAAAACATATTGGAATCTTCAATTAACCGTACTAAATTGGTTTAAATCGAAAAATCGGATCGGATCAAACCGAATAATTTTATAAATCAAACGGTTTGATCCGATTTGTATTAAGTAAAATCGATTTTCAAACGATCTGATCCGATTATATTAATTTTTAAACCGATCGGATCGGACCGGACCGATTTTAATAAATAATTAAAACGTCTTATAAAAATGTGATAATCCCCTTCTTTCATTCATTTCCCTCAAGCTCCATTTTCCTCTATGAACCCTAAAACAATAACAATATCCTCGTTGTCATCGCCTCCATCACCAGTGATAACTGTATTTTATATAGTTATTTTCACCTATTTTATTAATTATAATTGCTATGTTCTTTACATTTTTGGTTAACTTTAGTTAAATAAATTAATATTCACCTTTTATATGTTAAGAAATACATTTTTAAGAAGATTAAATAATTTGTATCGAAAATGTACTTAATTGCAATTTTTTGTCCAAAAATATAATTTCAAATTAATGAGTGCTTAATTGTAATTTATAAAAATCAAAAATATAATTTAAATTAAAATTAGGCTTAATTTTAATTATTAAAAAATTTAAAATTTAATTTAAATTAGAAATGGGCTGCTTGATTGCAATTAAAGAAAGATTAAAATGTTATTTGAATTAAATTTGTGGGTCAAAATATAATTAATAAAAATTGAATTTTCTACGCAGGAGAAGAATGCCACTCACACCACTCACGACGCCCATCATCAACCGTTCGATCAATCAATCAACGGTCCAGATTTGACGAGTGCAATCCAGACGAGACAAAAGGGCATACCCGTATGTTTGTCGCATGCAGCTCGGCACCCAGTGGAGCCCACATGCCGCGCAGGCCGGCGTGCAGAGTGGGACCCACATGTCGGCTGCGCAGAATTTTCCCCGAGGCGCATCGCTGACCGTTGGATCGGCTGAACGGTCCAGATTGAAACGCGTGGAACCAAGCTGTCGCGCAACGAACCACTTGTCTAAAAATCGTGTGCGACGCTGGTTATCCAAGCAGCGTGCACCCTCGGTTTTTACAGAATAAGAAGAAGTCACGTGTCTCCTAAATATTCCAACGAATCACATGACGACACGTGGCATGCATTTAGTAAACCAGAACGCACGGAAACGATGCACGTTTCCAGGCGCGCCGTTGTCTGCCACATGTCCCCGCGCGCCTTGCTTTCGTGTAGCGCAGTTCCATGCACCCGTTTCCCTCTCGCCAATTGAAGGCTGCCACGTGTCCCATTATATTTTTCAACCAATCAGATCGTGACACGTGGCAGCGTGTATTGAAAACAAAATCAAGAGCGCACTGTTGTCTCCCGCTCACTTTAAAATAATATTTTTGTTGTAACGGTTTGTCCCCCACGCGTTTTATTTTTATTTTCGATACAAATATTTTACACGTGTTTAAAAAAATGTATTATTTTGGGTGTATTTTTTTAGCTATAAATAGAAGATAAGATGATAGAGTGAAAGAGTTTAGTTTTTTTAGTTTTTGTAAGTTTAGTTTTTTTTAAGAGTTAGTTTTGGAGAGTTTTTAGAGTTTAGAATTTTTATATTGTTCGGTTTTGGACTTGGAACACGCAGAAGCCATTTTTGGCTTCTGTTGTGTTCTGCATGTGCCAAATATTAATGATACAAGATGTTTTAATTTTATTTCTTCTTCATCTAATTTTTCTGTATGTGATGTAATTTTTATTTTTAATTAATAAAGTAATTTAATTTTTCTAGGGTTGCATTTGAACTAAATTTATGAAGCTTTGATTTTAATTATTTTTCATAGATTTATAAGACGTTCGATTTGTTTGTTCTATTTTGTGTTTAATGTTTTTTGATTATTTACGAATTTTATCAAAATGATTTGTGGCACATAAATAAACTTGGAAGAGGCATTTGTGTGTATATTGCTCGTAGATAGAATGACATGTATGATGAAGGATAGGAATATACCCTAATTGTATGTGTGGCTATTTGAAAACTTAGAACGTAATGAATCTTGGTGAATTTAATTCTCATAGAGATATAGTGATTTAATTTAACTAGGTGTGTTTATACAGAGCTCGGAAGAGATATATGAATAAAATTAGAATTTTTCGGTTGACAAATTAAATGTACTAAAAAATATAAATCAAAAGAAAATAATATGATAAGAGTGGATTAATTTGGTGAAAAATTGCAATCCTAGATTTCTTTTATTTTGTTAACTCTTTTCTTTTTCTAAATCAACGATTGTTTTGAATAAAATCAGAGAGAAATAATTTTAGTACTCAACAAACTGTAGTAACAAATCTCCGTGGGAACGATACTTTACTTACAAATCTTATTACTTATGACCGTGTATACTTGCACGTTTTATGTTCTCCAAAAGAGACAACAACCAGCCAGTCGATCTCGTCTTGTGTCGCCTCTAGTCCTATCATCCATGGACGAAATAAGTATGTGATGAGTTGACTAATATATGTTTGAGTTTATAGACAAACTGTTACGTATGACTTCTCCAAACATTCTCAGTATAATTTCGTGTACGAGACATTATCTGTATTTTGGATTGGTTAACAATACTTATTTTTTTGAGTTTTTGATATGTTGAACACCCATGTTTAGTGATGGTTAAACGCTACATTTTTTCCTTACTCTGAATCTATCTATCTATCTATTTAGTTTAGTGATGATTAGGCTGAGCCACTTAGGAAAGAATAGGTTGTCATAGTTGTGGTTGTAGGTTTGTAGCCATCTCTATAGCTTAGGGTAAACTAATGATGTTTTTGGTTTTGTTTTAAATTAAATAAAAATATAACTTTTTGTTCTTTTTTTGTAATTTTTTTGAAGAACACCATCATTTTGTTATCCATTTTTGTTAGGATCAAAGTAGCTAAATGACAAGGTTGGTCTGAGGAGGTCTTGAGTTTATATATCGTTTTCCTTTTTTATTTTTTACAGTTTTTATTTGAATTTATTCGAAATAGGTGAAAAAAGAAAAAAAAACTAAACTAATAAAAAAAATTGAACAAGTTAGTGAGTCAACGTGGTGGTTGGATGGTGGTGAAATAGGGAGGGTTTCATCTATGGTCCTTTTGGTCTTTTGTTATTTCGTCTTTAATCTTTAATCTCGTTCAATATCATATGGGTCTTGACTTAAAACAAGCATTCGTTATGGTAATGATTTTTAATGATTGAGGTTGTATCTATTTTTTTCTCTATCTCCATGTTTCTTAGTTGTCTTAATTTAATTGAATACGTATTATTGTATTCTTGCGGACATATTTTATTTTATTCGGATAAATGACATAAAAAGTAAGAAAATTGTAGATTTATTATAATTTGATTAGTAGTATATTCAATTACGTATCATATTTATATATTATTAATCGGACAAAATGTTTCAAAATTGTTAACCAAATCGTTCAAAATCAGACCAAATCGTTCGATCACAACATTTTGGATAGTCAAACGGTCCGATCCAATCCGATTAGAGCAATATGAATGATCTAATTTGTTAAAAAAAATTACTCAAAACCAGACCGAATCGAACCATGAATACCCTTATCTTCAATGGTTAAAGATGGACCCCAAATGAGAACAAAAGGTGACATTTTAAATATAATTTCTTAATTTTTTTAATAATTTTTTTTATTTTTATTACGATAAAAAAAATTTTAAAAACAAAATCAACAATAATAATGAAACAAAACCGTCGAGCCAATAAAGAATGAAAAAAATTATATAATAATAAGAAAAAAAATAAATGTAATAATAAATATGCGATCTTTTTATACTAAATAATTTTGATAAATTTTGTTACAAATTAGTTTAAAATAATAAAAATAAATTATAAAATAATCATAATATTTAGATTTTTAGTGAATAGTTTAAATATTTTTATAAAATAAAAATTTATTATGTATTGTTGTGATGTTATTTTTTCATAATAAAAAGATTAAATTATTATAAAAAATATTAAAGTGATTAAATTATTCTAATTAACATAAATTAAATGCATTTATCTCTTATTAAAATGAGGTATGTAATTTTAGACAATAGAGTAACCATCTCATATTCTAAAATATATATCTTTACTTCTTATTTTTTCACTTTTTATTTTGTTTTCTCTATCTTACCTTTAAATATATAATTTCAACAAAAAATTGCCATTTCAATAAAATTAATCGAGTGAAGCTTGATAACATTGTAATTATTTTCTAGAACAAAATATTCAGGTGCCTTTTTAAAAAAAATACTGTTGTAATTTTTTTTATAATATTTAATATGATTAAAGTTTTGTTACTAAAAATTAAAAATAATAATTTCGGTCAGCTTGAGAGCCGTTCTAATTCCAACAAATATTTTACTTTTAAATTTAAAAAATTAATGTATTTACTTCAAACATATTCGAGAAAAGTAATCACATCCAACTAAGCAAATTACAATGTACTATGGAAAAACGCCTGAAAAGCTATAAATTATTTTTAATTAAAGTTAACTACAACTTTTTAAAATATTAAATTTTTTTATCATTATTAATAAATAAATTATCTAAAATTAATTTAATTTTACCTAATATTAAAAAAATATGTGAATTTAAAACATTCAAAACAAATATTAAAATCCATAATACAAATAAATACGCACAATTGGTATAAATTAACACCCCTACACAAAATTGGATAGTATTCTAAAAACACAACTCTAACATAGTGTTAGGTATCAATACTTTCATCTTGTACTATGCTTTCAAGCAATTCTATAACTGATGAGTATCAAAATAAACTTTCTATCTTCTCCTTTTTTCTTTTCTTTTTTTATATGAATTTGCAATCAAAATAGTGATTATTTCACTCTAATATTTAAATGATTCAATTATTCAACTGATTTTATTTTTAATTCTTAAAAAATATTTATTTATTTAAAAAACCAAATATTTGTTTACCTTTTAAGAAAAATTAATATTTTTTAGGGGAGGTTATAAATAAAATTCTATGTATGAATGACATTATAAAGTACAATTAAACCTTACCTTTATTTTTGTTCTTACGTTATTTTCTTGTACTCAGTTGAGGTCAGGATATAAAAGTACAAATTTAACACTTCAATCATAAACCTTTACATCTTGCAAAATACTGAGCAGTTCTAAAAGTGCAATTTAAGTTACTGCTATAATATAGCAGTAATTAAAATTCCAACATAAACATAGATTTGAATCTTCGAAACTAGAGTCTAGACACAAACATACTTCTCTGTTGTTGTGAGGCATGCTTTATGCTTATCTATAATCTGGGTAATGGACGAGGGTGAGGAAGATCCCAATCAGTCATAATGTGGTTACGGCTAATTTCTTTCAGTGAACGACAACCACTTAAGGCCATTGTTAGTTCAAATTCATCACGCAACATTTGCAGTACCTTTCGCACACCAGCCTCGCCTTCAGCAGCCAGTGAGAACAACACTGGGCGTCCAATCTGAGACGATCAAGTCATTTATAAGCAGAGATTTTGTGCTTTTTAACAATATGAATGAGTATAGCAATTTATGTATGCAACAGCTCATGACTCTGTCTTATGTAAGTAGCTGCTCAACTATATGAATGGCAGCAGAGTACAAAGAGAGTCTGGGCCCTAAATCACAGGTTTTTGAAGGTTGGGACGAAATTGTCTTAGAATCACAAGTACAATCTGTACATAGAAAAACAATCGATTTTGGAACATTTCTTTGCTCAATCTCAAAAAGGAGGGGGTTTTGGGGCCTCAATATGAACATAGAGCTTCCAGCCACTTGAGAGAAGAATAAACCTTATGAGGCAAACAAGGAAATCCCCAAGTAAAAGCAGAATGCTTTAAACAAAAGGATCTATCTTTTGGTTGTGTAGGGGTCTAAGTAGAACAAATCTTTTTCATAAAGCAAACATTATCTACCTATATGTTGTATTGTTAAATACTTTAGCATATCCATTTTACGATCTCCACTTTGGCTGAGCCAGAGAAACAAGCTTTCTTAGAGTCTCTCTCCAGAATGATTAATGTTTTTGAGCAGTTGGAATCTGTTTGAGCATGATTAATTACGACTTAATACTAAAACACCACTCCAAATAACAGACTCTGCTTAACCTGCAACTATTCTATGGATCATGCCATAGAATTGTTGTATCAGACTGGGACTCGAGTGTGGAGAATGAGTCCCCATTTTAGGAAGACAATTATCTGATATTAAAACAAATACCATGTGATAACGCAGTATCATTATCATAACTATACTTACAAAGATTCCAGAGGCACCTAGTGCCAATGCTTTAAAGACATCAGTTCCACGGCGTACACCTCCATCCAAGAACACAGGAACGCGCCCTTGAGCAGCTTTAACGACCTAGTTAACCAGACACCACAAGCATTGGCTCCTTAAGGACTTGCCTTGAATTATGAAGAAAAAGCAGGAATAATTATGTATAGTCAAGTTGCTATACCTCTTCCAGGGCCATAATAGTTGCAGGAACATAATCAAGCTGGCGAGCTCCATGATTTGATACAATAATTCCAGCTGCCCCAGATTGAATTGATAACCTTGCTGCATAATCAACTCAGAAGAGTAGTCAAAGGATTACAAGTCTGTCCGGAAATTCCAAAGAGAAAGGAGAGTGGATAGACCACAAATGATGTAGCACTATATCATTTGCATATACAGTTGGCCCTCTTAATTACATCCAATTATAAACTGTCATGTCATTTGTGTCTTATCACTATTTTTTTTATATATAGTAGTGCATCTAGTACTTACCGTCTTCAGCTGTCAGCACACCCTTAACCAGAATGGGCAGGGTAGTGATCGTCTGAAGCCACTTCACATCCTGTCCAAATAAAACAAGTTATTATTCAGAAGAATGGTGGTTTCCAACACTCAATTTGAAGTAGAATTTCTGGAAAGTAACTGAATTGTTCTTATACAATTTTTTCCTGAAACAACTAAAAAAAAAAACTCCTATTTTCTATTTGTTCTTTGTACCTTCCAGCTTAGAGAACGATCAACTTGACTAGCAACGTATGAAGCAAGTCCAGAGTCATCAGTCTGCAAAAGGAAAAAGAGCAGATTAACACTACCCGTCTATATTATTCTTGGTCAACCACACAGACAACAGGCACTTACTTTATCCATTGTGCCAATCTTCAGACCTTCAAAGTTCTTCAATGTTAGAAATGGTGGTAGAGTGAACCTGTAACACAACGGATCAGAAGCATTCATAGGATTTATCTTCTTTGGACACATTAAGCCTCAAAAACAAATGCTAAATTGAATCCCTCAGATCAGGAGAACTTAATTAATTGGCCCTTTTGCAAGGTCAACAACAGTGTTATTATAAAAACATTGACATGTAGTTTAACCTGTTTTTGATGTCTGATTCTCTTCGTCCAAGCCTTGGGGTATCAACTGTAAGGGCAATAGCCTTGAAACCAGCCCTTTCAGCTCTTCTCACAAGGTGTTCAACTACATTCCTGTCCTTGTATACCTAAGCAATATGATCAGCAAGGTCAATATCACATCAAATAACGCAAAACCACCTATAATCAAACCAAATGAGGAAACTACTTTACAAACAATAACAGGAAACAAAAATTACTCAAGGCTTACATAAAGCTGGAAAAAACGGATTCCAGGTCCAGTTGAGTCAACCTCTTCAACACTTGAAGTAGCCCATGAGGATAGAGTCTGATACAATCAACAAGCGGTTTAAGGTAAACGCATATAAGCACTTACTCAGCATATATATGAGTCTCATGATATGTAACTCGAAGTATCCAACTTTGACACAAGATCAAGATATCCTAGGGTTATTGAGATTTGTGAAAATGTTGCTCTCTTATGTGGTTGCTGATTATTTGAGAAATGAAGTATCACAAATATCTATACGAAAACCTTCATATGCACATTATTAAGGGATCTACCTTGGGCAATGAGATAGTAATTGTAATTTAAGTAAAATTCTAATAAATAAATAAAAAATAGGAAAAAAATTATAGAATTTATGAGGAAAAAGTTTTTAAAAATTGGAAATAAGATATCATCACATGCTACCAAAAAGGTAAGAATGCCAAACACTTTTGAGTTTATCCACATGACAACTATTTTGGATTGAAAATCTTCTAATGAACCATAAAGAGACCTATAGAAAGGTAGATAAAGGTAAGAAGTACTACCATAATTGTTCCTGCAGCTGATGCAGCTCTTGCAGTAGCATATTCACCTGCAGGAGAATAGATTACCTTATCTCATTGAGAACTTTTTGTTCTAATAGTACTATAATAAGTAGAAATAAGATGTTATCAAGCGGTTCCAGTGAACAAAATAGTCATATTATAGGCTTTCATGTTTTATTCGCACCAATACTGTCACTAAGACATATAAGCATTGCAATTACTTCCTTAGGAACATCAACCAATTTGACAATGTAATACAAGAGAGGACAAAACATTAAGTGAAAAGAAGATGTACCTTCAGGATGTGCCATTTTCTGCATTGCTGTTGGTGCAATCATAATTGGCATTGATATTTTGAAGCCCAAGACAGTAGTTGTCATGTCTATGTTAGTTACATCGATAAGAATACGGGGTCGAAACCTATATCCAACAAAAAAGCAAAAGATTATATGCAATTAAAAAAAAGTAACAACAAAGTCAGTGTTACACTCTAATTTGAAGAATGCAAAAGATGAAGATCTGAGGCTCACAGAATTCTTGAGAAAGCATTTCTGTTCTCAGCCAAAGTCCACTGGTCCTCTGCCCCTGATGCATAGTAATCATATACCATCTTTGGCAACTTTTTCTTTGCAATGGCTTCATACTCATTAACATTAGTTATTTCCATCTTTGCTAAAATAAAATCTGTAAATAAGATGCCTAGTTATTTATGTAAGATAGTTAGGAAATGGAAAAAATCAGAAAGTAATACATAAATGATTATGTAAGATAGTTCCAGTTAATTAAGAACTTTATTTTATTTTTCAAAATTCTTATTTTATTCTCCTTTTAAGTGGATTATTTTAATAGCAGATAATCAAATCACAAGCTAGAAGGAGAAAACCTAAAAATAAAAACAAAACAAACAAAAATGATGCCTCACACAAACACGGATAGATCCTCATATTTGGTTGCTGCATACCTAGGGATGAATATTTTAATCATGGAGGGCTAAAACTGTGGTTATTTGTGAAAATCCGATGGTTTTTTTTCGAAAATAACCGTAATAGATAAATCGTGGGACGGAGATAGTTGTTACCATATCGAAACTATGGTTAACCGAAACCTAACATATATTAATATTATTATTTTATATACATATAATTACATAAAAAATTACAATTTTAAAACACACGATACTTTATATAATTAAATTAAATTTTATTTATTCTTACTTTATATTTTTTTATTTACATAAAAATATGTGTTAAATAGTTAAAAAATGAAAATTAATGTCAATATTTTAAATAATATAATAAAATAAGAATTAAGTTAATATTTAATTTTTTTAAAATTGAATATTTTTTTGAATAAATATTAAAATATAAAAGAAAACGTGATTAAACCGTGGAAAAACTGCTATCAATGGTTATCAACTGAATGTATCTGAAATTGGTATTGGGTGGATAAGTTATTAACATAATCGTCTCTGTCCGTCCTCACGCCCAATAGATGACATCTATTAATTATTTTCATTTATATATATATATATTAAAAAAACTCTATTTTATATAGTTGTATATATAGTTTTGTACGTAAATGTGTATGTATTAAGAAAAATAGAAAGATAAGTAAGAAAATTAGACAAGAGATGCATAAAATTGAAGACAACGTGTATAAAGAAAGAACTAAAAACATATAAAAAAATATGTTAAATAAGAGGGTTTAAAAATAAAACTCAATACATGAATATTAAGAATAAAGGTTATATTGGATACTTACGTTAAATTGGGGTTTAACTTAATACTCTTTCTCACATCAATGGCCGGTGGTGGATTTACAATTAAGTATCACATGATGAGTTTGATTGTTTTGATATCATATTAAATTTAATATAATTCTGTCTTAAAATCCAAGTTATAAGACGAAAAATTACCATGGATACGATCCCAATCGATGTGAGATTTTACCAACTTAACCATATAAAAATCCAATTGGACATGCCCTCTTGAGCTTATGATCAAATAATTGATCAGATGGCATATTCAGCTATATCTATTAAACATAAATCAAGTCAATCAAACAAGCAAACAAGCTCCATCTCCTAATCAAATTGAATTATAGCAAAAGCTAGTAAATTAAATTAGTTGAATAAACCTAAAAGTACGCAGTAAATAATAATGTTAACCAACACCCACATCCTTAATCAAAACAATAATAAGAATAAAAGAAAAAGAAACCCAGATTGAATATTTTCAGAAAGAAGTGAACCACCGTTACAAAAATAAACTCTATATTGAATAGAGAATTGAAAGTAAGAAGACCTTATACCTTAACTTTGGGCTCCAAGTTTATGAAACAGAGGGTACAGAGGAATAACCAGTAGGACTGTGGAATCGAATAATATACCTTATTAAAACCCAGAAAGAGAAACATATAAGAAAGACAACCCAATAAATCTTTTAATAAATATTTAGATGGAAGAAAACAAGAAAGGTATGGGTTGATAAAACTGAAATAAATCACGAGATGGGTATTTTGGATGTGAGCATTTTGAAACCAATTCGGATTAGTCGATTAGAGAAGGAAAAAAAAAAAGAGAAATATTGGGTTATAATATATTATTTATTAATTAGATTTTTTATTTAAATATTTACTTTTTAAAGAAAAAGGTTATAATAATTTTCAATTTTACTATAATAAAATCATTCTCATATTTCAATAAATAATTTCCCATACTGTTTCATCCACAAACGCCATATATGTTTCAAAGAACACTGGTTTCATTTTCATTCCACATATTCCTTATAATAACAATTATTAGGATCGTTTAGTCGTCTACCCATAATTTCTGACTGATCGTTTCGTCCGAGTCACACTTTTGTTTTTATTAGGATAAAATTTTCACAAAATTAATATTTTATTGGCAACACAATAACATATAAATTATTTATTATAACATATATATGTATATATATGCTTTGTATAACTTCACTCAAATTTCTATGTTCTCTATTTTTATCATTATTAAATCTTAATCGTTTAATTTTTCAAAAAAATAAACTTTGATCATTTAAAAAAATAACAATAAAAATTGTATGCACTTGATTCCTTTTATTATTGTTATTATGATTACAGTCACTTGTGATATTTTAATGATATTATGAAGTGATTTTGATAAAATAATATATCACAAAATTATATAAAATAGTTATTTTAGAATAATATATTTTAATAATTCTAAATTTTTAAAAGTATTACGAAATAACAAATTAAGTATATTTATTCTTTTGTAACCTTGACATGTTGACTATACTATTTATTGTATATGAAAAAAGTTAAAGTAGCTTTAGTGGAGTTGTTATCCTTCATAATATACTTTTTATTTAATTTTTAAAATTTTTATATTAATAATATTATATTGATATTCTTGTTAAAAAAAATCTTAATATATTAAATATTTCAATATTGACTAATGTTAATTTATCTTAATAGAAGTTCATTGATATTGATATATTATTTATATTGATCTATCAACACCCACGAACTATAGGAAGAATATCAAGTGGATTTGAAATGAATTAAGTTAATATGAAGTTGATTTAATTTTGATCGAAAGTTAATATCAATCTCATATCATAGAAATAGATAAAATCTAATTCACTATTTTTAACTTAAATAAAATCACGTTCATTTAATAAAGTACTTATAAATACCAGCACTTTTGAAAGGACGATTTTGTCATTTTTTTTTATTTATTCCGAACCTCGTTAATTTTTTTGATATTTTTATTTTTATGCTTTAATATTTTATTTAATATTTGTTTTGGTTTCTTTTAGCATTATATTTTCAATAGCATTATTTTGTCAGATTAATTTGAGTTCTATTCGTTTAAATTTTAATATTTATAAATAATAGCTATTTAGAATAGGAAAAATATACACGATTTTTTCAAAAATTGGTATCAAAACCGAAGGTTTCTACCTAGGTATTTGTTTGTATTCTGTTCGTTTGCTATTGAAATATAGTTGCTAGTTGTTATGATTTGAATAAATGATAGAAAAAAGTCTCCCTTAAACAAAAGTCAGTCATCCATGTCATCAATATTAGACAGAACAATTGTGATGAATGTAATGTTCAAGGTGAAAAAGTTTGATGAAATCGATCATTTTGACATATGGCAAGACTAAGTTCTAGATGCTCCATTTCAATAAGGTCTAGACATCGTCATGAAATTGGATGAAGTCCAAAATTATAAGTAATTTGACAAAATTAAGCTAATCAATTACCCTTACAAAAAAAATGAAGATATATAAATTTTGGGATCCTTTTAAAGTGGATAATAGAGTTTTATTTATAGCCTAAAATACAGCACCCACGATGGTTCCTAATCCATGTGGGGCTTTTTTAGAATTGTTCACTAAGGAGCTATACATCAAATTTCTACTTTAGCGACTTAGTGATTCTCAAATGATTTTTTCAATCTCTAGATCAATGACGAAAATGACAACTCAAATTTGCAGGATCTTAATCAAGTTCAAACAATGTTTGAACTTAATTGTTGTCACCACTTTGGTCATCATATTTACGGGATTCTCTATAGTATTAATCTTATGAATTAGTATTTCACATTCTTCAATAATCTTTCACACGAAATGATAACGAATGTCGATGTGCTTTGTACGTGCATGGTAGACTTAGTTCTTTACTAAATGAATAGTCCTATAACTGTCACAAAACAGCTTAATATGCTTTTGATCAACTCTCAAGTCTTCAGGCAATCCTTGTAACTAAATAGCTTATTTCACAGCCTCTGTAATTGTCATATGCTTTGCCTCTATAGTAGACAAAGAAATTGTGGAATGCAAGGTAGATTTCCAACTAATTGGTGTTCTAGCAAAAGTAAACACATAACAGTAGTTAGTTGACGCTTATCTAAATCTCCAACATAGTTAGAATCACAATATTTAACTGCACATTGACCAACAATATTATCCTGCTCAAATACTAAATCAATATCTACAGTATTTAGAATATATTGTACAAATCTATTTCACAACCAACCAATGTCCTTTAATAGGATTATGCATGTACCTACTTACACCTCCAACCGCATGTGAAATGTCAGGTCTCGTACACATAATTTGCATACATCAAGTTACCAACCGCATTAGCATACAGTATCTTTGTCATGTATTCTCATTCTACATCATTCTACAACATTCTTAGAAAACAATTGAACACTAAGCTTGAAATGAAGAACAAACGGGGTACTTATAGGTTTTGTTTATTCATTTATACCAAAACGTTGTAGCACTTTCTTCAAATATTGACTCTAGGTCAAACAAAGCTACCCCTTTTCTTGTCTCTGTTTATCTACATGCTGAGAATTTTCTTGACTTCTCCTAGATCTTTCATCTCGAATTTCTAACTTAGTTGAGCTTTTAATCTCTCAATTTTTTCTTGGCTCTTTGATAGATTTTATTATTATTATAGAAATAATAAGTTAGATTGAGGTATAAATGTAAATTTAGCCCAATCGAACTAAAATTTAACTGACCTAGTTTAATCTGGTCATGTTCAAAGTACGATTAAGCTCGAACAAGTCCCTCCTGAATCAACCCAAAAAATTATATAATCAGACTTAGAGCTAAACATTTATACTATGAGTCCGTTCAAAGTACAAATTAAGTTTAAATTTTATAAAATATATTTTATTTTGAATATTTTATTTCATTATTTTATAAAAAATTTAAACTTAAACACTAACTTAAATCAATTTAAATTTAAAAAACTTAAACCCAAACTTTGAACTTACATTTAATTTAGAAAACACGATCCTTCTTAACCAAAAATTTACATAATTTAATAATACGTAACTCAAATCCAAATCTAGCTCAAAATTTGGACCTTATGCAAACCCATCTATCGAATTAAAGCAACTAAAATAACACTTATTCAATATATATATATATATATATGTCAAATTCTACTTGTATCCTCCAAAAATTTAAAATATATATCTTTATGGTATGTTAGGTGCATCGTATTAGATAATCTAAATATAATTCTATTGAATTGTATTGTATTTAATCTATATAAATTTTGATAACAAACTGTATAATATAATCAAACAAAATAGATTATAAATATTTTAATAAAATAATTTTTTTAATTATTAAATTTATGTAAATTAATATTTATTTTATTTTATATTTTTATTATATTTTAAAATAAAAAATATAATATTTTAATTTAAAATGGAAGAGAAAAATAAACACATAACTTTATAATTAAAAATTTAAACGAAATAACTTAAGTATCTATTACTTCACACTTATGATCGTACTAAATTTTTTAATAACTATATTATTTTTATATTATACGTATGGGTATCAATTTAGTTTAGGTCAACCCAAATTGATATAACTTTAATCCAAATTAAATTTAATTCGTGTCATAAATTATCAACCCTAATACAAACCAAAAAAATCATGTTGGTCTAAACTAACCCAAATTGATCCAAAGTTTTATATATGTGTATTAATTATTATTTTTTACTTAATTTAACTTGATATTTTTGGAATATGTAAATAAATTATAATTTTTAATCTAATTAAAATAATAAAAACTTTGAATAAAATTCAATGCATTATAATAATATCAATCATATAAATAAAAAAATTTATAAGTTTTTACAAAATTAAAGAGTAAAAAATTTTAAAACTATAAATATATTACAAAATAACTCAAAGGAACAATACGTGAAATTACAATAAATGAATATTTTAGACTTAAACTTTATATAATTATGATTAGAGTTAACATTCATAAAAGTAACTAAGAATGATAAAATTATAAATCAATTTGACATAACTACAAATAAATCAATGAACTTATCATAAGTAATTTATATGAAATAATTTATGAATTTAAAAGAAACTATGAAAAATCTCATTTTTAAATAAAATTTAAAAATATTCATATGACTAATCAAATTCGTTGTTGATAAAATATTATATAATTTTTGTTAATAAGTGAATAATCAATATGTGAAGATGTAAAAAATTACGATAAAAATAATACGAGAAATGCATTAAATTTTCATGACATAAACTAGTAGACTCAATATATAAAAAAATAATATTAATAGTATATAATTATAATTATAATTATTTTTTTATTAGTGTGTTATTGAGCTTGCCTTAACCCAACCCTCACTTATCCCTAATTATTTTTTTGTATAATTTAGGCGAGCTCAAATTGAACACAAATTTAATCTAATTCGTGTAAATTCGTATTTTTCAATTCATGTTCGGTTTTGACAATCGAGTCGTAGTATAAATTGACATTCTTAACTATACAATATGATTTTATTTTAAAACTAAATGTATAATTATATAAAAAATATATAATTAGTATCTTTAATATCATATATTTAATGTATAAAATTGTATATATCTTGAGGTGTGTATTCGGAGTTTTTTATGGATGTATTAACAATTACTCAATTAGCATAGAACGTAGGCCCGCACATATGAAGGGAAAAAATTACTAAAAAGAAAAGGAAAAAAAAAGAAATAAATTTCTAGTAGTTGGCAAAAATGTAAAACTATACGACTGTTGGTTATAGAGAGAATAAAGGATTTAGAGGGAAGGAGTCGGAAAATGGGAAAAAAGAAGAGGGAACGAAAAAGGAACACTTGCTAATCATATATCTTGGGTTTTTGCTAACGACGGTCTCAAATCTCTCGTGGTGGCGAGGCTTTACATTTTTGCTTCTTCTTCTTTCCTATTTTCCCCTATTCTTTCAATCACATCACAATCTTCAAATCAAATCCCTAAACCCAAACACACATACTTCCTTTTTTTATTTGTGTTCTTAATTTTCTCTTTAGAGAAAGAGCGAGACATGCGATTGAGGTGGTTGATTTGGAGAAGTTGAAGCATCACCAAAACGACGACGTGCGATGCTGTATCGATATCAGCAGCAGCCACAAGAGCTCGTTGATGGGCCTGCAATTGCAGATGAGTTGGCAGCCGATTCTACTGAGTCCGAAGCGAAAAAATTGTTCTCCTCTAGGGTTAGAAAACCTCGGCAATTCTTGTTATCTCAACAGCGTTCTTCAGTGTCTCACTTACACTCCTCCTCTGGCCAATTTTTGTCTTCGCAAACTACACTCCTCTCTCTGTATGTATCAATTTTATCTATGTTTGTGTATTTATTCCAACTTTATATTTGTGCCCTAAGCCCTAATTTTGGTTGCTCTGTGAACTTTTTATCAGGCGATTCTTCGGAGGCGGACCGGAAGAAGGATTGTCCTTTTTGCATTTTGGAGAAGCGGATAGTGCGGTCTTTGAGTTTGGATCTCACACTTGACGCACCCAGGAAGATTAATAATTGTCTCAGGATTTTTGCCCAACACTTTCGATGCGGTCGACAGGAAGATGCTCATGAGTTCTTGCGCTATGTCATTGATGCTTGTCATAACACTTGTCTCCGACTAAAGAAGCTTGGGCGAATTGGCGGTACTGGTAATGACAAGGGGTCGTCGTCTGTGGTGAAGGAGATATTCGGGGGAGCATTGCAGAGCCAGGTGAAGTGTTTATCCTGTGGTAACGAGTCCAATAAGGTTGATGAGATAATGGATATTAGTCTTGATGTTTTTCATAGTAATTCGCTTAAAGAAGCTTTGCAAAGGTTTTTCAAACCTGAGATTTTGGATGGAAATAACAAGTACAAATGCGAAAGGTATGGAATTTGCACTTTCTAATTGTAATTAGTCATAAGGTGGCTCTTTTTTTAATGTTTTTACTGAAGTAAGCATGATTGTGCAGCTGTATGAAACTGGTGCCTGCTAGGAAGCAAATGTCTATAGTTCAAGCACCTAATATCCTAGTGATTCAGCTCAAGGTGGGAATCTCTGATTTCATTTTGCTTTTTTGTTTCCTTTCGTATTTAAAATATTAGAGACTATTACAAAGTATTAGTGATTTATATTTTCTGGATTCGTATAACAGAGATTTGAGGGCACTATTGGCAGTAAGATCGATAAGGATGTTGGGTTTGGAGAGATTTTGTTGCTTTCAAGCTTCATGTGCAAGGAAAGCCAGGTACGTTTAGTATTAAACTATAATGTGGTTATTTTGTGTATAAATATATTTATTGATTGAGAATTTGGCGATTTGTTTGTTTGAACTTGATTTATTTGGTTATTAAATAATAATTGTTAAGACTCAAGTTGAAGAACTTAAAATAAATGGAGGTAATTTGCCTGAAAGTGTACATGACTTAAATTTTAATATTTGAAATGAATGGGGAAACCGTGAAATCAAAGATTCTTGAGAGTATAAGCTGTAATAAGGAATCTCTTGTTAATTTTAGTATCTCAGGCTTGGCTACAACAAAGATACTCTTTTAAGTTGATGTTCATCACTTCATCCTTTTAGTCCACAGATATTCATAGTATCTGAACCAACTAGAAACTTGCTTTTATTCGTGCGGATGGTTTATTGGAAGAAGTCCCCAGTGTCTGCTACTTGCTTCAGATATACTCTGTTTTTTATAGGTATAATTGCAATATTATTTGATTATTGATCTTATTTCTTCATTGCAATAATGACACAGGATCTGCAGCCGGAATATAAGCTTTTTGGTACTATCGTTCATTCAGGCTTCTCACCCGAATCTGGGCACTACTATGCTTATATCAAGGTCTTTGTATGCTTTTTGGCAATCTTATATAGTAAGTTATATGAGTTAACAATTTGCTGATATTGTTCGTTTATGTTGTATGCAGGATGCAATGGGTCGGTGGTATTGCTGCAATGATTCATTTGTCTCGCTTTCAACCCTGGAAGAGGTATTGTCAGAAAAAGTTTATATTCTTTTCTTCTCTCGTACCAACCAAAAGCCAGAAGCTGCAAATCCTTATCTTTCCCACACTGCTTTGAATGGGGTAAAGTCCCATGACTGTAATGGCCATGAAGCATCCAAATACCCAAATGCTACTCTTCCACAAAAAGGATTACATTTGCATGAAGAATTTCCCAAGAAGGATGTACCAATTATTGCTAAAGTAAATATGGCACCTTCCAGCCCTCGGATGAGGTTCAATATCAATGGAAACTCTGGTTCCAAAATAACACCTGGCGTTGTTAACGGGAAACTTATCGTTGGGAATGGTGTTGTCAAAACTAAAAGGGACTTGAAAGACACTATTGATATGGGTAAAAATGAGAAAGAGAAGTCCACTTTGGTATGGAGCAATGGTAATGGTTTGAGCAAAACTGAGAAAGTTCATAGGTTTGGCACCAGGAAAAGCCAAGAGTTTGTTTCAACGAAAGAAAACGGTAATAGTTTGTATTCCGGTGCTAATTCAGTGAAATCAGATAATCATGAAGCTAGTAGCACCAAGGGAAGATCGACCACAGAACAGGAGGAGAACATAAGTAATGGTGGTACCAATATCCCCTCTGTGATTTATGAGCCCAAAAGGAAATCAAAAGACTATTGCATTTTGCTTGCAAATGATGCTCAATCTCGGGAAAAGATCGAAGAACTAAAGAAATTGTATGTACCTCCACTCCAGTTCCCCACCTTCTCTACGAGTCTAAATTTTTTCAGTTATTGCTAGTAAATGACTGTCACCATGTGAAACGACCTTATTTTCCTTTATAATGTATTTTTTGTATTATTTTATACGATTCTAAGTTTGTTATACACCATATTTATTTATTCATCATAATCACAAGTATCAGGCTGGTCCCTTACCCATGGACTAAACAAAGATGCATATGATGTTCTGAGCAAAGTTCAAGTTTTTCTTTGAGGCCGTATAAAATTAATATTTCCCGTTGCTCTTTATACATTCTGATTGCTTATTTCCTGACATTGTCTTGCATCTCTATTGGCTCCATGTTTCTGTGTGAAATTTTTTCTTTTAATGGCAAGTTATTTGGAATTTACTATATGTTGTTTGCCTTTGACTTGTTTTATTTTTTGATTTTATTCTATTAGTCTCGAGAAAGATGCCACTTCAGTTTTGCGATCATGTGACTGGTCAGATAAAGTTAGCAGTTTCATGTCTTCAAGGAAGAGGTGTATCCGGGAAGCAGGAATCAGTCCATCAAATAGCAATGAAATAAGGTATTGTTTATCCGTTCATCTTTTTATAGAAAGGAAATCTGTTTAGGGTTTAGCGATGATCTAATATTTCATTCCTTCCTCAAGTTGTAATAAAATTTTATTTTCCTAAATAATGCCTAAACTGTTGCTAGGAGTACCAAAAAAAATTCTAAATTGTTGTGGGCTTAGGTAGTCATACACTCATATTCTACAATTTAGACATCTCAGTTTACATGTTGACTGGATTTTGTTGCTTGGTGTTTAATGGCTGAATGATTCCACATAACTAATGTAATTTGCTTTTAAAAGTTGTGGAATCTTTGTCATTGTGTGTATTGTTCCTAGATAGTAATACAATATTGATGTAATAACGTGATGTAGATTGGTCAAGGTTAAAGGGCCTATTTTGAAATGAAAGGCACGACAATGTAAAGGAAGAAAGATTGAAAAACAGATGTATAAAAAATGAAATATTAGAGAGGAAAATATGTGAGTTTTATGTTAAACAAACTATCGTTCAACTATCTCATCATTCTAAGGTTGTGGAAGTTTTTTTATCTAGGTAACGAGTCCTTTATTTGAGATAGTGAGCTTTAAACCTGATCTAAAGGTTGACAGTTAAAGTAGCACAAACTCAAATGTTTACATCTTTTTGTAATTGATTTTTATTACAATTTTGCCAAAGCTGCGTCTATAAATATTTCATTCCAGCTGGCCTCTCTTAAAGGGGGGAATTTTTATTGTGGTTTGCTTTATGCTTTACTATCTGCTTGGATATATTTTCAATTGTATTAAGCTATTAATTAATACTCTTACTGATTGTTCTACACTGCTCTACAGGAAGTTATTAATCATGGACGCTAAAAAAACTTTTACCTCTCAAATACCAGAATCTTTGAAGGCAGACCTTATTAAACACATTCGATCATTTAGTGAAGAGAGATGACATTTTGAAGGCTTGGAATGACTTTAAATAGGGTAAGTTAAAATTACACACTTTGCATATTGTTTGGATAATCAATTAAGAAATCAGCCAGGGCCGTGATTAGTGCTGATTTTCTCCTGTTCTAAGCTAAGAATCATGTTGTAAACAGTATTAGGTTGCGGAGGTGGGGTAGATAATGTTTTTCAACCAGCATTTTTATTAACACCTCATAGGTCGATGGTTGCAGCATGTCAAAGTATAATTCCAGTTTCTAATTTCTTGTGAGGACAGTTTTCTTTCTTCTTCTAGGCAGCGAGGTTGGTAATGGCGGAGAACAGATAAGTTTGAGTAAAACCTATTCATTCAGTAGGATATATCTATTTTTGGTAGTATATGTTGCATATTGTCATCATTTCACCATATTTGTGGTTGAATAACAATATTTAATTCAAATGAAATGGATGGTCTAGTCACTAGTGAGAAAATATCTTTGCTTTGAGTTTGCTCTTCCTCTATTTTAATCCCTCAGTTTGCTTTAACATTTTGTAATTTTTTTTTTTTTTGAAAAAAACTTGGGTTTATAATTACGGTAATCACCTCATATATGCATGGAAATGCTTCTAATTGACGATGTGTTATTGGTATGAACACTATTTATATAATATATAATAATCCCAATTCATCTAATGTGGCATGATTTAATTAGTCCAAATGATTTTTCTATTTATTTGTGAATTTCATAATGTATGAAAATTTAGTCAAAATGTCCCAAATTGTGAGTCTGATGTGACAAATTTGTTCTTTCACTTCTTTCTCAGCCTTCCCCTTCCCAAAGTGTGGGTGTGATGCTTTATTGGTATTTCACAATGTATTAATTTGTGAGAAAAAAAAAAGATCAATTGCTACGTTAGGAAAGAATATTTATCAATTTTGCCAAGTCAGAAACAGTGTTGAAAGGCATTTCTGAGGCGAGCCTTCAGGTAAGGCGCACCAAAAATGTATAAAGGCTCACTTTTGATGAAATTTGAGGTTTGTGTTTTTTTCTCGTAAAAGACAAATCTCAAATTTAATTTTTTTTTCTAATATCACAAATAACCAATCAAAACTATATCTCATTCTATTAAATACGTAATAAAAAATTAGAAATTTAAAAAGAACTAAAAAAAATTAAAAACTCTAGACATACGAACTAAATTAGGGTAGCTTTTTAAATTATTTTGATACTTTTCTAAATTCATAATTTTTTTTTTAATTTTAATGTTTGTTTAATTTCTTGTGTATTGATATGTTTGTAATTTGAAATACTTGTTTTACAATTAGAAGTTATAGAATATTATTTAGTTTTTAATTATTTATTTATCTATTTTATTTACATGGTGAATTTCATGGGATTTTCTTTTTCAAAGAAAAAGTGTTCCTTATTTTAAGAACCAAAAAAAGGTTTTTAATTTAATAAATTTTCTTTTTTAATGTATTGCTTACTCTTATTTATATATAAATATAGCATATATTATTTTAAGGATTAGAGTGTATTTATATCTCAAACTACGTGTCTTTCCTTGTGTACATTAGGCGCTCTATCAGGCGTAGGCATAGAGTATGATATACTTCTGTGGAAGAAGTATGCTTAGATTTATTTTATTTTTATAAATATGATGTTTGTTATTTTATTTTAAATTGATATATTTTTCATTAGATTTGTAAATATTTTAGTTTTTTTATATCAATTTTGATAATTTATTTACTTTATTTTTTACTTTTTTTAGATATTTTTTCTTCAAATATTTATAACCTTTTCTTAGTAATAATGTTTAACTTAAGTTTTTCCATTAAAAAACTAAAATTAATAAGAAATTATTAATGTTTAAAAAATTAACATTAAGATTATTAAAATGTATTAATTTAAAAAAGAGTAATTAATATATTTAATTTATTAAAATAAAGTATATAAAATATTATATTATTAATTTATATTTTCCTTGTTATAGATTTATATCTGTTATTATTTATATGTTTTTAGTTTGCCCTCAGACCGTGCCCAGACTTGCCTTTTTAATAAGGAAAAGGTCATATAATACTTGAAATAATATTTTACAATATTATTAGAAAAGATTTACTTATCAATTTTTGCCCCCACAGCTGTTTATTTTTTTACTGAAACAGTACTATTAAACATTGAAATGTCCTAAACTGATACTATGTTAAGAATTACCCCATTATGAGTGCTCGTTTGGTTTTACCGCTATGAATTTGGCCCAGTTATTGATCTTGTGCAGTGCTTCCACCTGTTTTTTACTTTTTGTTTTGGTCAAACCGAAACTGTACAATGCTTCAATTTTGTAGTCAGTAGCAGAGCATTGATTGTTATATCCATTACAAATAAATTAATTTTTTTATTAATTATTATGTATCATATTTCATTTATTAGTGAATTATATTTATAATAATTAATAAAAATGAAATTTCCAAATATATGAAAAAACAGGTTTTAATTTATTTGATATCATGCGTTAAAACATAGCATTTGTGATAAATTTGTCTTTATATTAATGAAAAATCTTTTGTCCTTATATTAATTCAGTTGTGATAATGTAACTGGTTAAAGCTGTTGAGTAGGTTACCAATTGTCTTGTATTATAAGTTATATTTCATGTAATACGTGAGGTTAACCTCTCATTTAAAAAAAAAAAATTCGATGTCCATATTTTAGTTGAATCACTCACTTTCACATTGTTATATTTTTTACTATTAGATTTAATTAAAATTATCTCAATCGTTTAAAATAATATTTAAATACATTAAGATTGCTAGAGGTTGACTTTCAGTTTTTGGGAATTAAAGAAAAAGAGTAAAAGGGAAAGAAAAATTGTTTTAATTTAACAATTTTTTTTAATTTTTGACTTTATTTTATTTTAGCCTAACCTAAGTTCGAACTCAACCTTATTTTTTTCAAATGATCTGAACTGTTTCAAATTTAATTTTAATTTAATTTAATTTAGGTTATTCAATTAGGGTTATATGTTGCTATAATGTTATTTGTTTAATGTTTTATAATTTATACATATTTAATATTTTTAATTTATTAAATATTTTCTAAACTTAATTTTCCAATAAGTGAGAAATCCACCATGTTTATATGCTATTTTCTTTTTGGTTAACATGTTTACTATCGATAATATTTTTTTAACTTATTAAATTGTTGTCATACGCCACGGTGCATATATGTGCAATTACATTGAAATTTCATGAAAATTTCAAATATGTTTGTCATCTTTCAATTCATTCTAATTTAAAAATAAATTAAATCTTTTATTAAATAAGTTTTATTTAATTTCATAGTGGATCCCATTATAACAATAAATAAAAAAATAGATATAAAGGTGAAAATATAACATCATATTAAACTACTCGAAATTGCATAATTTTAAAGTTTTATTTAAATGGATTAATTGCAATAATGGTTATTTTGGGGAAATAATAACATATATTTTGGTATTAAGACTATTTTATCTATTTGACTACATAATATGTGCTAAAAAAATTGGCTTAATAATTTTCGAGCTGAAACTTATGAAGAGTTGTAAAAAAAGTTAATTTTTTTATTTGATACAATTGGTTAGAATAAATTGTTTTGAGAAAATATAATAGGTTACATATCACCAAATCAGATGCATAAAGTTATAGATATATTTAAATGTTGATTTTAGATGATAGATGGGTTAGTCAAGATATATATATTTTTAGTTAACAATGCAAGTTAGTGATATATATTATATAATGTTAATTAAATATTAGTTTTGTGTATAAGATAATAAAGTAATTATTTATCATTTTATTTCTAAGAAAGAATCAATTAAATTTTAATATATAAATTATTATGTGAATTAAATTTTAATAAAAGTGATTAGTTACTGAATATTTAATTTTATTAAATAATTATGCTATTCATATAATATATTAAAAAAAAAACGAAGCATGTAGGAAGCAGAGTGAAGAATCTTTTCCAAAAGACAAAACAATGGCATGCGAGACACCTACAAACCCATACACTTTTCAGTAATTTAACAAAAATCCAAAAAAAAAAAAAGCAAGGGCATAAATGGTATAAAAGTAAATGTATTTACTTACATAATTGAAAATAAACAATTTAATCTTATAATTATGTAAAAATATATACTTTAATTTTAAGATTAAAATGTAATTTTTATATTAATTTTTTTAAATTTTATACAATAAAATTATTTATATCCAATTATAAATTATAATAATAAAATTATTTTTTCACCTAATATTAAGAATACTGCAACTTTTGTTAGTCTTTTGGTTATTTGGCTTAAATGCTTATTCTAGTAAAAATATTTACGGCTATTTAATTAAGTGATAATGTGATATAATTAGTAAAAAAAATTATTGAAACTATTTTTTTTAAAATGAAAATAATTAATATATAATTAAAATAAATAAGTGGGAGTATTCTATATAACAATAATAATAATAAATAATGGATTGTGTGTTAATTTTTTTCTTAATTATTGTTTATTTAACTTTAAATTTTAATTTTTAAAATATATCTAATTATTCGTATCAATTTATATTATTAAATACATCTTTTATTATAAAAAAAACTATTAGTTAATAAATAAAGATCAGGAAAAAAAATTAATAAAGTATCAACTCCGTAAATAACACCTTAGTTATTTAGGCTAACGACAATGTACTTTTTCCCTTTTTAAGACTCCTTTTCCGGCACTTTTCAACTAAAGTGTCTTCTTGTACTTCCCAATCTTTCTAAACCCTAGCCATTATCAAAACCAAAAATCTAAGATCCATATATCTCTGTCTCTCCAACGATCGGAGTACTTTTCCAGTAATGTTATTCCGGTGAACTGATAACGTATTATTTTGCATTTACGTTACCGTACATAAATGGCTTCCGCATGTGTAAACAACATAGCCATGTCGCCGGATAGCTTTCTTGACTGTCCACCGACCACTTATCCTACGTATGGATGGCTTAGCCCTAGAATGTCTATCAACCGTGAGTTTTCTCACGATGACCCGTCGAAGACTGGAGGTTCTAAATCCTCTACTCCGGCTGAGAAGTCGGCAGATCCGCCAGAAGTATCAGATCCGGAGCCGTCAGGTAGTGATTTCGAGTTCTGTCTTGAAGATCCAGTAACCATGCTTCCAGCCGATAGGCTGTTCTTCGACGGGAAACTCGTACCGTTGCATCTATCGGCTGTCAAACTATCTGTCACCGAGGAAGCTTCTTCAGATACCAGGCCGCAGGTGGAGACGGAGAAGTCTAGACAGAGGATCGAAATCGACGGTACGAATCCATACTTGTTCTCTCCAAAGGCTCCGAGATGTTCGAGTAGATGGAGAGAATTGATGGGTTTGAAGAAGCTGTACAATGCTAATGCTAACAAGAAGACCGAGAGTCAGAAGACGACATCGTCTTTGTCGTCGTCTAGCACTAACACTGCTAAGTCATTGAAGCTTTTCCTCCACCGAAGCTCGAAATCCTCATCATCTTCATCGGACTCTTCGCTTAGCTTGCCGTTACTGAAGGACTCAGATTGCGAATCTGTATCCATATCGTCGTCACGCCTCTCACTCTCATCATCCTCTTCCTCTTGCCACGAGCTCGATGATCTCGCCAGAGTATCTCTCGACTCTGAAAAGATAAATCCAAATCCTCCCAAAATAAGGATGGCGAGAGCAAGAGCAGCCTCAATGTCATCTGATAACAATCAGAGATCTTTGATGGATCAACACACAGCAGTGAGAAATGGACGCAGTCCGCTACATCGAGCTCCTGGAGAACCAGGCGGGGTATATAGCCCGAGAATGAACTCTTCTGGTAAGATTGTTTTTCATAGTCTTGAGAGAAGCTCAAGCAGTCCAAGCACGTTCAATGGAGGACCACACTACAATCAGAGAGGTATGGAACGATCGTACTCAGCTAATGTTAGGGTCACTCCCTTTTTGAACGTTCCAGTTTGTTCTCTTAGAGGTTCTTCCAAATCAGGCTCGGTGTTTGGGTTTGGTTCGTTGTTGTTCTTGCAACCAAAGCGGGAAGGAAACGGCAATGTGGGAATTAACAGAAGCCATGGCTCTGGTAATCTAAGTAACAGTAACGGTAGACACCGGACTGACAGAAACTGATAGATAACCATGGTACAGTAGTAAGAGGGTAACATCTTAACACAGTGTTTTGATTTTTTTTTATCTTTTTAAGTTGAAACTATAGTCCAAACACCACATGCCATTGATCTTTTTAAGTTATCAGAATTAGGGCACCTGTAAATATTCTCGGGGTTTGGGGGGGTTTTGATTTGATGCTTTAGTTGTTCTTTGTTAGTCTTATTGTCTAATCGATGCTCTCTTTGCACTTTTTGGTTAGTATTGTTTATGTTCGGTTCGGTTTTATTCTTAAAACATAAAAACCGACTGGTACTGATTAGAAGTAAAAAAGAAAAATCATAACGAACTTATGTTTGACCCATTCTTTTACGCTTTGAAATCGAAACAAATCAAAAGTAAGTTGTTTGGATACATATTTCACATCTCCGATGCCCTGATGAACTGAAAATGATCCACTTTTTAGCTTTCTCCTTTTGATGAAATGTGTACTTTTGTGAAGCTTATCTTCTTTTTAACTTTCCTGAAATAATAATTTATTTTCGAGGAAAGTTATAGACATGCATAAATTACCTATAGATTTATATTATTAATATTTTATTTTATTTTATTTTATTTTATTTTATTAAGTGTTAATATTATTTTAAAATAAATATTTTACTTATGATTATAAAGATTTATATGAAAAATTATGTAAAAAATCAGTAGTTGATAATAGAATGGTTGTTTGGTGGGGGGAGCTGCTGGGAAATGATGTTAAGATTGAAACAGAGCATCAGAGGCACCAGCGCTGCTGATTGTAAGTTGCACGTCAGTCTGATCCCAAGCTTTTTATCATCTTCATATTTTTTTAACTTTTAACTTAATTTTATTAATCTTTTTTTTATATATTTTTTCACAAAAAAAATATATATATATATATTTTAATGTACTTCTTATTTTAACATGAGCTTGTGAAATGATGCCAAAATTCGAACAGAGTTTCAAAGTTGCTGATTAATAATTTGCACGTCAGTCTGATCCCAAGCTCCTATTTTCATATTTTTCAACTTTTAACTTCTTACTTTCTTTCTTTTTCCTACTGCGAATATTGCTGTACTTGTTTTAGCATGTTCTTGTGAAATGAGGCTAAAACTCGAGCAGAGTACCAAAGGCACCAGCATCGTTGATTATTATTATTATTATTATTTCTGATGCAGTTGCAAAGGTCAATTATATCAGGTTTTTAGATTCATTAGGTGTGGTTGTCTAAGTTACTTTGTTTGTATAAATATATTTTTTAATTATTTTATTTTTTATAAGGGATATTCAAACCACTTGTTGTAAAAAAATAAATTGTTTTAGTTACTCTTTGTAATATTAAAATAATATATTTTATTTTTAAAAAATTCAAAAAACTAAATAACATTACTATCTAAGTAATTAAATTGGACATCTTGGTAATCTTATTTTAAAATATTGCATTTTAGTTCATTTATTATAGAAGTTCTATCTTATATCCGTTTTTAGTGTATGTGTGTATCTTTATAAAGTTATGGATTTATATTAATCTATTTGTTTATTTAAAAACACAAAATATATTTGTAAAAGTAATAAAATTATATCGTCTTATTTAGTAAATAAAAACACCATTTTTCTTTATAGTCGATCTAAATAGTTTGTTCAATTAATTTTAATTATTTATTTTTATTTTGAAATATTTTTCTTCAAACTTTTACTGGTATTAGGTTTCATTCTATAAATTAATTTATTTTACCAAAAAATTTATCAAGAAATTATGTTTGGTAAAAAATCGTTAAATTATCTAAAAATATTATAATAATCAATTTTGTGTTTAATGCACTTAATTTGTAAAGGTAAATTAACAAAGACATTGGAATGTCGACCATGTGTTTATTTTTTAAGTATGTGACGTGAAATATATATGGTATTTTAAATTAATATAATTTATTTTAAAAAAATAAATATATAATAAAAATACAGATAGAAAATAAGTTATGCAAAAAATTGAAATATATTAAAAAATAATATAGTTAAAATATGTGGACTAGTATTGGGCGCTTTTAAACATACAAATCAAACTATATTTAATGGAAATCAATATTACAAGTAACTTGCCTGATCTACAGGATTGAATGATGGGTCTTCGATTATTATTAGAACAAGACAAGAGTAGTTCTACAGTTACTTCTAATTTTTTATTTTTATTTTTGCTAAATTGTCGGAAAACTGTTTAATTTTATTTGTTTTTTATTTTTTATTGTATGATATCTCAAACTTTAATTAGGATGATGATATTATCCGATTCTTTATAAATCCCAATTTCCATTTAAACCTAACGTAATTAATAATTTAATAAAAAAAAATATACAATATAAATAATATTAAGATTTAATTAATATTATACTTAAAATTATCAATTTCATTACCGTAAAGAAAAGGTTGAAGATTTTTTTCTCTTGTGACCGAGAAATTATTAATTAGATAAATGAAATTAAAGATTAATTTAATTATTTTTTTATAAATATAATTATCAAATACTGAATAATGAATCATTAATAATAATTATTGTAATCTGTACTTAATGCTTCTGAAATTTCAGTTAGCCTTCTGAAAAGCTTTGAGATAAATAGAGTGCGCCTGTAATTAGACTTATAGTACTTGGAAAAAATTCTACTTAAAAAAAGTGTTTTGCTTTCTTATTATAAGAAAAACAATAGTTTTTTGATTAATTAAAATCACATTAATGATTATGTTGAATGGTTCCATATATCTGGATTTACTTTTGTATCGATTTATCCTATTTCTTTCTTTTCTTATTAAAAAATCAAAGAAAAGAAAAATTCAGATAAAAAAATTTAATAAATACGGACTTGTGTATCCAGGAGTACAAATTGAATTTTTTTTAATCGGTAAAATCTATACTTATATTAATTATTTAAGTTAATATAACTTTGAAAATAAAAAAAATTAATATATTTTAAGAGAATTCAAACACGTATAATACTATAATTAGTATGAGTATAAATATTTATATTTCTCAAAAAATTAATATTAAAAACCATTTAGATTTACAATATGCTTTAATGTATTTTTTATTTTATTTTTTTGTTAGTTTCTCTATTTTATTTCAATTATATGCCATGTCTATTAATATAATATTACAGTAGTGTCAATTTAATAAATTTTGTTTCTTTCAAAATAAGTTTTCAATAATATAATTTTCCATAAAGTAATGGTGTCGAATTCAGTAAATCGATAGTGAATAGTTTTTGTTGTCGATGGATTTCACTTTTCTCAACAATCTTTTGTTACTTATCTTGAAATGCATTATTGTTGGCAACTTATATTTTTTGATGCACTCAAATTAAAAACCAAATCACACCTATTAACATATATATTAAAACTGATAGATTAAAATTAGAAGAAAAATAAATATAAATTATTTACGACAAATCTTGTTCTCTGTTCAAAAATCATATAAAAATAAAGTTTTAAATAACGTTATTGATATGGATACATGTTACATATTGTTGGATGATCACGATGAACGGAGAGAAAAAAGATTGATTTGACTTATTTACTTAAAAAAAAAATATACCTAAAGTTTCTAAAATATAAAAAAAAATCACTCATTGTAATGTTTCTAATATTATTCTTTACATAAGTGAAATAAAGTAAAGAGATATTTGTCTTTATAGGTAAAAAAAAGAAACATGTTAACTTCAACAATTACTACACATGTCCAAATAATCCTTGATGAGTTTGAAGAAATCATGTCAAAAGAACTTCTAAGGCTACCATCAATGAGAGGTATTCAACATCACATTGATCTCATTTTAAGAGCAAACTTTCCTTATCTTTATTATTATCGTTTAAGTCTAAAAGAGAGAAATTCTCCAACAAAAAGTTTAAGAGTTAATTAGCAACGGAATGATTCAAGAAAACATGAGTCTATGTACAATACCAACCTTACTAGTTCCAAAAAAGGATAAGAATTAGCGTATATGTGTGGACAATTGAGCTATCAATAAGGTAACAATAAAATACAAGTTTCCAATACCACGTCTTGATGACATGCTTGATATGCTTTTTGGAGCAACCATATTCTCAAAACTTGACCTACGTTATGGATATCATCAAATTCGAATTACACCCAAAGATAAGTGGAAGAGCGCGTTCAAGACAAAAGAATAATTGTATGAGTGGCTAGTGATTCCTTTTGGATTATCAAATACACCCAATAAAACATTCGTGCGACTTATGAACCACATCTTAAAGTCATACATTGGTAAGTTTGTGGTTGTTTATTTTGATGAAATCATAATTTATAGTCAAACACAAGAATAACATTTAGAGTACTTAAAGAAGGTAATCACTATTTTGAAAAAAAATAAGTTGTACTTTGATTTGAAAAAATATAACTTCTTGACTAATAAATTGATATTTTTGGGTTTTGTCATCACTGTCGATAAAATTTAAGCTAATAAGGAAAAAAATATATACAATTCAAGACTAGCCAACTCCAAAAACCATAACAGAAGTTCGAAGCTACCATGGGTTAACAACCTTCTATCGAAGGTTTATTAAGAACTTTAGTACTATTTCTATCCTAATTATCGAATGCCTAACAGAAGTTTGAAGCTACTATGGGTTAGCAACCTTCTATCGAAGGTTTATTAAGAACTTTAGTACTATTTCTATTCTAATTATCGAATGCCCAGAGAAAGGAAAGTTCAACTAGGGAGAAGAAGCTTAAAAATGCTTTCAGTTACTAAAAGAGAGAACTTTTTCACCGTTTAACATTGTTAGACTTTGGAAAGACTTTTCAAGTGGAGTATGATGCCTCGATAATAGAAATTGGAGTTGTTATATCTCAAAACAGGTGGTCGGTGGCTTACTTTAGTAAAAAGCTCAACAAAGCACAACCAAAATAAACTATATATGAACTTGAGTTCTATACATTATTTCTACACTTTGAAATACTAGGAATATTATTTAATAAAAAGGAAGTTCATTTTGTTCAATGATCATAAGACATTAAAGTTTATCAACTATCAATTTATACACAACAGGACACATATTAGATAGATTTTTGACCTGTAAAAATTTTATTTTATTTTAAAACACAAGTCTAATCAACATAACAAAGTGGGTGATGTATTGAGTTGTGAGGTAACCTTATTTGTCACTTTAAGCATTGAGGTTGTAGAATTTGAATATCTTAAAGACACATATGTTAAATATGAATATTTTAAGAACATTTAGTAAAAATGTCAACTAAAACAAGATATCAGAGACATGTATATACGCGAGGGATAGTTTTTTCTAGGTAACCAACTCTATGGATATCGAGATTTACATGATGAAGGACTAAGTGGACATATTTAAAGAGATAAGACCATCACACTTGTTGAAGAAAAATACTTCTAGTTTTAATTGAAAATAGATGTTAGTAAGTTTATCTTAAGGTGTTATGTGTGCTAAACGTTTCAAGGACGAGTTCAAAATAAAAGATTATAATGAGCTTTACTCATCTTTAAAATCATTCGTGAAGATTTATCCATAAATTTTATGATTTTCAAGAAATCAACAAAGTAAAGACACACTTGTATAAAATATATGGGATCCAATTAGCAATTAAATTTTTTTTTACAAGTGATTTGTTCATTTTTTTTAATTATCAAATGTAAAATTACTTTCATAGAAATCTCTTCCATGATATGCACCAAAACAGGCTCATATTTTCACAATTAGTATATGGGAAAACGCATGTTACGTTGTTTGCTGAAAGTAAAAAGGTTTCGAGCTTATTGTTGATATTATTTTTCTCTTATTTTTTTTTAATAAGCTATCGTTGATATTGTGTGGTGATCAAGGAATTTCAAAGTTATGATATTCTATAATAAAATTATAATTAATAAAATAGATAATTATTATTTAAAATAATAAAATTTATTTTTTTAATTTATAATTAATTATCATATTAATTTTAATAATATCATAACTTATAATAAATATAAATTTTTAATTTTTTTTTAAAATATATATATATATATATATATTATTATATGAATATTATTATTATTATTATATGAATATATATGTATACATTATACGAGAGAATTAAAAATTAAAAATTATTCACTCATCTAATATTCAAAAACTATTTATTATTAGTGTAATTTTATAGTTATACGATCCAATCCTATTAAAAATATATAATATTTTTTAATTAAAAAAATTAAAAATTAAAATTCATTATAAACTGACTATGAAGAGAAATAAAAAATAAATAAATCTATCAAGTCTCAAGGAAGAGTCCAATCTAAATCTCTTATTTATTTTCAATAATTATTGTAAAAATAAAATAAGTCGGACGTTTTAATCGAGTCCCGGGACTTTAAGATAAGATATTGAAATTGATGAGTGAATTGGGTGGGTTTGTTTGACCAGTCCTTGGTCCTCCTGGCTGGCCTTTTAACTTTATTTGTTATTGGGACCTACTAGTTTCACTCGATGTTTATAGTTTGGAGGTGTTAGTTTATTATTTAATATATATTATAATAATTTTAATTTTTTTTAATTTAAAATATTTCATAATCAATTACTTTTAAAACAATAAATAATTCTGATCTGTTTAGGGTTTTCGTCTCTTCTCACTAAACTTTAAGAATGCTTATCTGAATCGTTAGGTTTGATTTTTATCCAAATTTTTTTAAAATGAGTATATTTTTTTTTAATAAAAATCGAATATAAAATAATAGATACGATTATATTGATAAATATATTTATTTAAGAATGATTATCTAAATCGTTAGGTTTGATTTTTATCCAATAAAAATCGAACATAAAATAATAGATACGATTATATTGATAAATATATTTATTTATTTATTAAATTAAATTATATATTAATTAATAGTTATAATTTATTAATAAATTTTAAAAAATAATTAGAAAAATAATTTTTTTAGAATAATTTTTAATAATTATTCTAATCGACAAATAAAAAATCATTTCTAAATCATGACATTTTTTGAATAACTTCAAATACAATTTATAATTCAATTTAAGAAAAATTATATAAATAAAAGTAACTTTTTATACCTATTCACATTCATATTATACTCTACTCTTTTATGTCTTTTAGATAACAACATGAGACACCAACCGTTTAGACAAAATATCATTTAGACATATTTTTTGTTAATTTATATTTGATATTGTAATTTACTCATACTTTACTTGTATTATACTTGTATTATTTCACTTGTACAACACTTCTACTATTTCACTTGTACTATATTTGTACTACACTTGTTACAACCCTATAAATAGGGTTCTCTATTCATATTCTAAATACACCAATACAACATTAAATCATTTTTTTTTCTTATCTCTCTATACTCTTCACATTTTTCATTTTCTTTATATCACCTCATACTCATTTTATTTTATTTTTCCTTACTAGTTTTCGTGTTAATATTAAAAAAAGTGTTATTATTTTTAATGTTATGCTCGAATTAATGTTTTTAAAAATTTATTAAAAATTAAAATAATCTAATAACATAAATTATATAGATTAAAAAATAACATTCGCCTGTATATAATTTTGTCATGCATGGCATATTGTGTGAAAGACGATACAACATAAAATCTACTTTCTCAAATTTTTTTATCAAATGATAAAGCACTAATTTATTTAAATAATAAAATTGCTTTTGATTTTAATTATATATAAAATAAAATTATACTTATTTATGGAGTTAGTAGCCTGTTATATATATATATATATATATATATATATTATTTGCCTATAATTGCAATCGTACAATATCATCCCTTTCTCAGATAAACTCGTTTATGTATTTATCGTCTTTCCTATGACTTTGGTATGAGAAATTTAGAATTCAAAATTATTATAATTTATTTTCTATTTTTGAGTTCAACCAAAGCATTTTACTCAGATAACATTGGACAAAAAGCGAAAAATTATAATAATTTATAAATTTGGTTAAAATTAATAGATTTTTTAACTATTTTCTTTGCTTTCTCATAAATAAAAAAATAAGCAATTTTATTTTTAAACTTTAACTTTTGACTGTCATCACATTTTATTCCAAATTTAAGAAAATGAAATTTTTATTTATTTATATCACAAATTTGATTAGATATTATGGTCGGTTTAATTGGTTGCTTAAAAATTAATATAATAAACAATAGTAAAATTAAGTATGATTGTTGATTAAATCTACCTGTATTATTTATTTACAGTTATTATAAATATATATTATATAGTATTATTCCTTATTTTTTCTAAAAAAAAAATTTACGCTTGTGAAAATATTATTTATCACAATGTCAATCATTTATTTCCACATACATGATACATAATCACATATGTAACGTAGAAAAGTGTTTTATATATTTTTATCATGAAAGTAATAATAATAGATAAATAAATTAATATTTTTTAATTTAATATTTATTCCTATTTTTAATTAAAATTTACTTATATATATTATTAATGTGAAAATTTGTTTAAAATTTATTGATAAATTAATAAATACGTTACATATTTAAATAATATTTTTGGCATAAATGATGATAGTTAATTACTCTATTAATTAACATTAAATATCATTTTCTTATTTAAATATGTATAAAATATCCAATAATTTTGTCACCTATCATAAAATATTAACTAATCTAAAACATAAACTGTTATTGTAATAAGAATCTGCTCAAACTAAGTTTGGGTTCGTAATTAATAAGGGAGAATGTGAGAGTAAGATACATATAGTGTTTAAATTCTCCAAATTTATAAGTAAAAGTCAAACTAATATAGAAGAGAAATCACATTATTTATAAAATATATCTTAATTTATATTTAATTAATATAATAAATTATATCAAATTTCACTAATAAACATTTAACTAGGAATTACTGGAAAAGATACCCCAATATCTCAAACATTAAGAAGATTAGTTTAATAATAAAATTATCATGGGGATAGTGCTCCAATATTAATCTTTGGTATTTTGTCCAAATTTTTGAGTGGTAATAATTTAAAAATATTTAAATTATATATATTTGATAAAAAAAATATGTGTATAAAAAATTAAAAAGTATTTTAATATTTTTAAATTATTGTTATTATTTTTGTCTTCTTTTTTTTTCTATCTTATCACTCTCTCCTTCGTTTAGATTTATATTTATGTTTAAAGATTTAAAATAGAAAGAGAAAACAAAAGGACAAAGAAAAAGAGAAAAAAGATAAAGAAAATAATAAAAAATTAAAATATCTAAATTGATCTTTAATTTTTTATGCATAAAAATCATTTTGATCAAATATTTTAAAAAAAATATGAATATCATTAAATTACTATTAAAAAATTAGTACAATAATAATTATCAAAATATATACAACCACAATTGTTAATAATTAAACCCAACAAACAAAAAATAGGTATATCAAGAACTTTAGAATAGTTAGGAGGTATAATAAGTTTTAGTAGAATTATATTTATTAATTTATTGTATAAATTTAGTGGGTTTATTAGGATTAGATTATATGTTAAATATAAAAAGTAAGATATTAAATTAATTAAATTATCATTGTTAAATATATCAATTATATTATAACATATGTTATATCAAATGTTTTTATCTTAATCTAGTCATAATTATATTTATTATATATTAAATTAAAAATATAAGATATTAAAATAATCAAATTATTATTATTAATATAAATCAATTACTTTATAATATATACATGTTTAATTATTTTTACGTTAGTTGAGTATTGATTTTATTGAAAAGAGATGACATTATAATCTAGATTTAAAAAATTAAGTGTAAATTGGGTAGCTTTATATCAAAGTCCAATAGAAACCAACCAGCCCAACTATTATTAAGTGAGCACTTATCTTCGTATTATTTACCTAAAATAAATTAAAAAAGAGATAAACATTATTTTTTATCTAATTAAAAAAAAAGATAAAATTTGATTCTTTATAAAAATATTATTTTACTATTTAAGTTAAAAAAAAATTTATGCAAGACTTCATATATAATAATAATAAATTTAAAAATATTACAAATAATAAAATAATTATAAAAATAATAGAAAACTTCTAAATAATGAAAACAAAAATACAATATATCTTAAGATATTTTTTCCAATAAATGAGGAAATTTAAAAAATATAAAAAATAAGCCTAGATCTTAAATAAGAATATGGATTTAAAAAATTCATTATTTTCAAAAATAAGAAAAATATTTTCAATAAGAGGTCTAATTTATCATGAAAAAGTAATAAAGAACTGAATATTAATATTACAGATGTAAACTGAATGTATTTAATACCATTAATTGACAAATAAGTTATTATGAATAAATCATCAAAAATCTCCAAGAAAGACAAAAGAAAAATTCGATACATCTATTTAAAAGGAACTCAAATATTAATAAAAACACATTTTAGATAACGAATTTATGTATTAATAAAACTAGCACTGCTAGATTATAAAATGATAAATAAGAAATATGTTTTATTAGAAAAATTACATGAAATGTAGGATATCATAAATTAAAATTCACAGCATATTTTAAGTTTGTAATTAAATAGTAAGATATTCATTAACAAGAGTCAAAATAGTTTAATATATAGACAAAATGAATTCATAGAAATAGATAAACAATTTCAAGAAATTGAACAAATAATAAAATTAAAAATATTAACATACTTTAAAATACCTGAAAAATGAAGCGTGGATGTTAAAAAACATTTAATATTAGGAACAAAAATAATGTAGTAAGAAAAAATAACAATCCACAGATAGAATTTACAAATAATCAAATAAAATAAGAAAAAAAGAATGAAAATAAGAAGAAGAAATGAAAGAATTAAAATAAGAAATTAAAGAAGTTAAAAGTCTTATATATACATTAAAGGGTCAATAACAAAAATTAATAAATTATAAAGTAAATTTTTTTAAACAAATGTCAAAAGTACAAGAAATATAATTTAAAAATATTGGTCTCCTAATAAGCATGACACATACCAAAGACTTGTAATAAAAAGCTTTGATCTTTTTAGAGGAAAAAATACAATACATACAAAATATAAACAAAAATCAAGAAAAAACTCTTAAAGAAATAAAATAAAATAGTTATGACAAAATATTATAACTAGATCGCCTAAAAATATATACATTAGAAGGATTAAAGGAAGAACCATAAAAAATATACGAGGAAATGATTCCCTAAAATGATAAAAAGAAAAGATGAAAAAAAATCTATAATTCTAACATAATAAAATATAAAAAAAATTATAAATACAAAAAAAAATATAAGAACATTAATAAGTCTTTAATATTAATAAATGAAGAATTTAGAAAATAATATAAAGAAAAATACGTTCTAATAAAAAGAAGATGATATAATAGTAATTAGTGAAATAGATTTTGAACCAAAAAAAATTTAAATTATTATGGAAAGAAACACGGTAATACCTCCGATAATTCATGGATAACTTTTTATCCTCACAAAAACAAAAATAACCTAACCCTTCAAATTAAAGAAAGCAACTATCAAAAGTGGAATAGTGATAATATTAGAATACTAAAAGATCTTTATCACCAAAATTCAAGTTTCACAAAAATAATAATAAAACTTACTATCTTAACCTAAATTTTATTAGAGATAAAAAAAAGATATTAAATGAATGGGTTAATACAATGAGTGTACTAGTCAAAACATCAAGAACTATTAGTATAGACCAATCAATATACAGAGTATTATTAAACCATAAAATAACTAAAAATGTTAATATATGGTTTAGTAATCTACTAGATGATATACATCTTAGGATACAAGGAGATCTTGAATCAGTAAGACTGTATTTTGATAAAGTAGTAAATGAAATATAAAAAGAATTCATAAGAGAAGATTAAGGAAATCATATTAATGAAAGAAGTTAACTATAAATAAATGAGACTAAATGACATTTAATAAATATGAAAACATGTGATATATGTTATATTGATTATTTTATATGTGAATATGAAATATATTATCATAAGATAGTAAAAATACAATAATAATTTGAGGAAATATTTTATTAAAAGTTACCATAAACTATATATAAGACTCTTCATAAAAGTTAGAGAAATAGAAATACTGTAACAATACTAGATATTTTAGGAGGAAGGAAATAATAATTAAAATATTGGATAATTTTACAATGTTAAAGAAGAAATTATTATAATTATGTTAAATAAAATTCTAAAATATGTTGCGATAATAATGATTGTCAAATGTCAAGAAAACTTTACAAACAATAATATTAAAAATATAAAAGGTTCAAGAAATAAAAATTTAAAAAATAAAATTTTTCTAAATATAAGAGAAAATATAACAATAAACCTTATAAGAAAATATATTTTAGAAAAATAAAATTTCACAGAGAATAAAGTTACTGACCATCAAACAAAAAAAACCTATAAATATTATGTAATGAGAATGATAATTATTTAAATGAATATCCTAATAGATTAACCCATAAAAAGGAATATAAAAAAAAACTTAAAAATATTATAACAAACATTTATGATGGAATTAAAAATCATAGAAGAATAAACATTGATGAAACATAATCAATATATTTAATGAGTGAAATTGAAGAAGAAGAAGAAGAAACAGATAGATTCAGAGGAAACATCCAAAGATGAATGATTTATAACTTACATAAAAATATGATACAAATTCAAAGGATATAATATGCATTATTGCATGCTTATATATATACTAGAAACTTGTAGCAAACAGATATGTATTACTAAAAGAACTTTGGATTATAACCTTAAAGGACTTATAGTAAGAATAGTAAATAATACAATAATTAATCTTAATAAAGTTATAAAAGATACTAATATTATATAGGAGAAGAAAAGTTTCGCATTCCTACTATATATGAAAATGAGATGGGAGTTGATTTATTTATAAAAAATAACTTAAACTTATATCAATCATTTTACATAATATATAGATAAGTTAAGTATAACAACATTTGAAGGAGAAATAATATATATTTAAAAGGTTAGAAATGTCAAGAGTGTCATCAAAAAGATTTATTGAACAATATGAAAAGTAAAAACTTGATGAGATGTATCATAAAAACAGAAACCACGTTTAGAAAATATAACAAAATTATAAGATAAAAATGATTTAGAATTTAATAACTAAGAAAATTCATTCTTAAAAGAAATACAAAAAGACAAGAAATATGAACTTTGACATAAAAATCAAGATAAAAAAAGGAAAGAAAAGTTGTAAAAGATTACTCTTATATTCAAAACAAGAAAAGTCAAGTGATTCAATAAAGAAAGAGATTAAAATCTCAAAATAAAAAGGATAAAATCTCATAATTAATTAAAAAAAAGGTAACTCTTCAAAAATTTTATGGCCGAAGAAGAATAAGAAGACAAAGAAAACAATAAAGAAGGAAAAAAAGTATTATGTCGTCTATAATAGACTAGTCTCATGAGTATATAAGACATTATTATATGCAAGTAAAGCAATAATTATATTTTTTGATGTAATATCATTCACCAATAGAATTAAAGCAAAAGAAAGTTTTGTTAATTTCAAAGTCCTTAAGCTTCTTGGAACTAGTGATATAGTAGGAAACCTAGAAGGAAACTATGCACAAACACTCAAAAACCAAGCAACTATAAAAGAAAATATGACAATGCTAGGAAAAATGCCAAGACCAATAATCTTAAAGAAAATAGGTTATATATTTCTTATCCTCGTGGAAGAAAAGGAGAGATGAAGAAATATAAACCCAACCAATGGCTGAATTTGTATAATTTAACAAAAAAAAAACTTAAAACCATAAAAAATTTCACAATAGAAAAAAATCATATATTAGGAAGAAAACCAATCACATGTAGTAGATTCAATAACTGAAGGAGTAGATCCAAAATTGTTAGCTATTATTTTATTGTGGGTTGATTGAAAATATTTACTCAAGTAAAAATTTAATGAAATTAAATTATTTTCCTAATTTTTTTTTTTGAAAAAACTAATAACTTTTTTAGGGAAATAGTAAAAGCAAAGATCGTTTAATATTTTTAAGATTTTTCAATTCTATATTGGATTAGTATAAAGGAAAGCTTATCAATCCTTATCATTTTATTAAAATAAGAATGTTATCTTTAGGAAGAATAGTAAACCAACTCATAATTCTATCAGAAGAAGCTATTAATCAAGAAAGAGTATTCATGTTGAGTCACATATATCATAAGAGTAGGAAAATAGAAACATCCTTTGAAATCAGGATAAATCATTCTACAAGTAGGGTCATAATGATTTTACATAGTAACTTGAATATAATTCGATAATATATTGAGAAAATTATCGATTATGAAATACCATTCAATTGTAATGGATCGAGTGTAGCTAAAGGAATCAAACATGAATTTCACCAACTAGTATAAAATCAAACAAAAGACCACAAGTGTATTTTATTATATGAAGGATAGAAAGAGGTCTACATCTTTAGTATCAAGAGAAAGCATGTTATCAAGTGATTTTTATTAAATAAGTGTCAGAATAAATTTTTTTAAAATAAGAAGGAAGAGATGAGCTAAAATGTAATCTTATCCTTCTACATATCTTTTTATAGATAAGAAAGGAAGAGATAAAGATAATATGTACTCTTTATCCTTCCATGTGTGTTTTAAAATATGTATGTAAAATAACCTAAACATCCTTATTTTGTTAGATAATATATAGACAAATTCTTATGAAGTAAATTAACAATAAATTAGGGTTGTAATAATCTTATTTCTTTTAATGAATAAAATTTTTATTTTTCCTAAAACCTATTATCTTTCTTATATTTTAAATAAAAGTATGAATCATATTCTTGATTGAAGTTAGAAAACAATTGTTTTCGATCCAAAAGGTGCATTTTTTAACAAAGTGACTAAAAATTAGATTATAAGAAACGAAAGATAAATGTTGATTCATATTCATTAAAACAATATAGGATTAAATATAACTATAGATTTTTTTGTTAATAATAATACTATTTATTTGTTGAAAATCTAAAAATTAATAATATTTATTTGTTAAATCAAAATTTTAATGAAAAGCAAAAAATTATTTAGTATTAGAGTAATAAAATTAATAAAAATAATGAATATTATTCATAAGAAAAAAAACCTTTAATTATAAACTTTACAAATTCTAATAAAAATGATTTTTAAACATTACAAACTTATAAAACAAATATAATAAAAGAAAGCATAAAACTGTCATTTGATTTAATAAAAATAAATAAATATATTTCACCTAAATAAAAAATAACTGAAATATGATTTATATATTTCGTTTTCTCTTCGTCTTGCACGAAGGGAAAGGAAACAAGAAACTATCTGGCCATAAAGTTTTGCTTTGTGTTTTCGTGTGTCCGCTATACGTTAACAATCACATCACAATAACATAATATATATATATATATATATATATATATATATATAAAGCACACCTAAATAAATTTTAAACAAAATATGTTCATATTTTTAAATAATAATATATCTTATAATTTATACTTTATTTTAAAAAATTAAAAAAATTAAACACATTATATAAAAATATTTTTATAATATTAACAAAATTATTTTTTAATAAATATCTTGTCTTTTATTTTTTAACTTTTTGAAGTTTACTTGAAAAAAATGTATACTCATATTATAAATAATTTTAAAATTTAAGGAGTCAATGTTTATTATATCACATTTTAGTAGGTAAGTTTTAGAATAATGGACCTTTAGTTGATCAGAAAATTTATGATTAATTATTTATTATTTATTTAAATATCATTATATTAACAGGTTTTAAATATTTTTGTAGAAAGTAAACAAACAATTATTTTTTTAAAGTATTAAAATTCATGGAAAACACACATGTTTTTTAAACTAATAATGATAATAATAATAAAAGCTTTTAGTTTTTAAATATTTCATTATATATAAATTTTGACAAAATGAGTCGAAATTTAAACCACAGTATGGATCATTTTTTTTTATGAAATTTAAAATGACAACAGGTTTTGGAGTTAAGATAATTTTTAAAAATTAGAAATATTAATCTCATCATTATCAGTAGTTCACACATCATAGATTTTATAATTTTTTAAATAAATATTTTAATCTTATAATTTATTAATACCAGTATTTATAATACATAATTTTTATTTTACATAAATATTTATAATACAAATTTTTTATAATAATAAAATTATAGATACTTAACTTAAAAATTATAGAAATAAAATATTTACTTTCACATTATATCAAAATTATTCATGTTTAGTATAATAATTATAAAATTAAATAATTATAAATTTTTGATGATTATATTTATTTTATTTTTATATTTTTGTTGTTACGTACGATTGATATAAGTGAGAAAGTAATACACCCATAAAAGGGTGCAGATTAGGATGACTGAAATTTTTATGAAGATAAAAAACAAATTGAAATCCGAGTTAATTCTCTTCAGTTATTGTAAATGTCATTTATTTTATATAGCATGTGACTTGAAAATAATCAAGCGAGAAAGAAATTATAAGATAATACGTGTCAAGTTTTATCTATTCACAAAAAAAAATTTATACGTAATTGAGTTATAATTTTATTATAAGAATATATTATATATTATTTTTTGTATAGATAGGTCGTAAATTTTTTTAATTTATTAAAAATATTTCCTTAACTTAATATTTTGTATTATATTTCTAAACTATTATATAATTTTTATTAAATTTGTTAATAAAAATAACAAAAATGATACACATTTCATAAAATTAAAAACCATGTATTATGTTTTCGGATAGAGTACCATAATTTATATTATAAAATATGTGATTTAATTGCTCACATTTTATAAAATTTATTAAAATATAATAAATTTTATTATTTATTTAATATTTTTATAATTTTTATTATAAATATTATAATTATTAAGTCTCACATCGATGAAGAGTTCGAAAATAATGTTGTTTATAAGTCTAATCAATTTTTATCTTTACAAGCACGTTTTTGAAGTTGAATTAGGTTTAAGATAATATCAGAGTTAGGTTCATGATTTCTTCACTCTATCGACGCTCAAGTGCTTGAAAGCGCACTCAAGGTTAAGACCCGCTCACCTCGTGTTGACAAGGATTCACCTTAATCAATGTGAATGAGGATGTTAAGTTCTACATCGATCGAAAATTTGACAAAAATGTTGCTTATAAACCTGAACAATCCTCGTCCTTTCGAGCGCGTTTTCAAGATTGAGTTAGACTTAATAAAAATGAATTTTTATCTTTTCTTTATTTATTAATAAATAAAATAAATATTAAAAAGTAATATTATTTTATTTAAAATATTAATAAAAAACTTATATTACATTTTTCTTTATTATTTTATTAAATTTATTTATAAAATAAATATAATTACATAAATATACCACAATAATTGAGTTAGAGATTATGGGCATAATTTAGTCTTATTATAAAAACAATTAAAAAAAGAGTTATATCTTACGCTCATGTTCGTTCTTTTTGGATTATGACCACGTGTCCCTAATCAAGATCGCTGGATTTGCTAGTGAGAACAAAAAAAAAAAGCCATCCAATCTTGAAAGAGATCGAATTCCGATAATGTTTGTGGAATAATCCAGATAAAACCATAAAAAAATTGACACGTGTTAATATGAAATCCCGTGTATATAGATATATTATTATTTATTAATGAGGACAACTTGACAATCATACAAGGAGTTTAAAGAAGAAGAAAACAGTGGTAGCCTCATTAATGGCTTCAGTGAGCTTGAAACCAGTAGCTTTCAGCTTGGATAAATCAACAGTGAGAGGACTTCCTTCTCTTTCAAGGTCTTCATCTTCATTCCTAGTACAAGCAAGTGGTGGCAAGAAGATTAAGACTGACAAGCCCTATGGTACTTATGTTGTTTTTTTCATTAATTAATTAGTTATTATTATTTTTTACTAATTTTATAAAATTAATTGAGAGTTATATTTATAAGTTTTTGAGATGGGTTTTCTGTGACAGGAATTAACGGTGGCATGCAATTGAAGGATGGTGTTGATGCTTCGGGGAGGAGGCAAAAGGTTTCCTTAATAATGAGTATAATTTACGGAAATTATTATTTGCAATCCGGTTTTTATATTTGCATTTTTTTAAGTTATATATATATATATATATATTGCTAAACATATATCCCATATTTTTAATATGAGAAAAATATATGTTTTACACTTTATTTTTAATCTACCTTATCACTTATTTTTTTAGTAGTTATTAGTACATATTACTCTATTAACATAGAAATTAATCTTTTTTTCCAAGGTTTTTTTAAGCAATAAAAAATTCTCATAATTTTGAAAAATAATAAAATTATTCTTCTATTTCTTAATTTCTTAAGAGATATATTTGTAATAAAATTAAACAAAATTATTAAATTCAAGAGAAATTATTATAATAAAATAATAATAAAAGGAGTGAAATTGTTAATTTCTTAAATTTGAGTGATGTTTTTGTAATTTTAAAAAACCTTTGGGAATTCTGTCTCTCTTTTTCCCTATAATTTATGTTGGCAATATAAATCTGAATGTTACTTAATTTTATGATAAATGTATTTATCTTATTGAAAAATGATATAAAATTATTAAAAGTTAAAATTTATTGGGAAATAAAAAATAATAATGATTACATCTTTAACATTTATAACAACAAAAATAACACTTTAATAACAATAATAACATTTAATATTAAACGAGTTTTAATAATCATAGTTATTTTAAACCGTGTTTAATTAAATAACATTTAAAATAAAATGATGTGTTATATAATTTTTTAATAGTAAAAATGTACGTAATGAATTTATAAATTTTTGTTGTTATAAGGTTAAAATGTGATATTTTTTAACATTTTATTAATATTATTTTAGATTAATTACAAAACTTAAAGGATTTGTATTTAATTAGATTGAATTATAAATCATATCTTTTATATATTGAAATTCTTAAGATTGATTGGGTGGTCGAATGTGATTAGATGGATCTAGAATTTGTAATTTCGAATACCCCTATTTGTACAAGATATCAATGTATTAGGTAAACCTAACTCAAATAATTATAATTTTAAAATAATTAATATACATTACGAGTTTTTCCTTAATTTTGACACTATCACCTTGTTTATTAGATTTTTAATTATTTTCAATTTACCAATGATCTAACTTGTAAATACGATTTTAGGGAAAGGGTGTATATCAATTTGTTGACAAATACGGTGCGAATGTTGATGGCTACAGGTACAAATACAACATTATCTATTTGTCTTGTACCGTTTTATTTTGTAGTGTGGTTATGGCCGATGAATGATATCAAAGTTTTTTTTAGTTATGTTAAAAAAATAGTTAGTTTATTTATTTTTATTTTATTATTTTAGTCATTTTTGTTTTAAAAAAATGACGACAATTAATTTTTTATTTTGTTTCTTATATTTTTTTTAAATGTTAATGATAAATCACTTTTATAGATTGTTTTTAAAGATAGATAATAATAAGTATAACTAATAATATTTGTATGTTTATCAAATTACATATTCAAGCCACCAAATATCATTTAATATTATAGAAATATATTATTTGCCATGTTTCAAGCGTTAATTATGAATTTAAGACTTGATGTAATTTTGCCTTTTTAATTTAATATTTTAGAATCAATATATATAACAGAGTAAGTGTTGATATATATATATATGCAGTCCTATCTACAATACAGATGATTGGTCTCCAAGCGGTGATGTGTATGTTCGAGGTAAAGATTACAAACCCTTTCATAACATACCATAAACATGAATGTAAACACGTACATGCACAGTAAAAACTAACAATTTTATACCAATTTTTGCTCAAACTCAAAACGAACGCATGGCTTTGGAAACTCAAATAAACTACTAAATTAACGTCTAGCTTTAAATTGTTAATTTATAGAATCTTCAAGTAAAACTTGGTTTGAGCTATTAATTGAGTAGCAAATATTTAAAATGCAGGAACAACTGGGTTGGCCATATGGGCAGTGACTCTACTTGGGCTTCTTGCAGGTGGTGCTCTTCTTGTCTACAACACAAGTGCTTTGGCTCCGTAGAATATATTTATGATGTTGTTTGTAGTAGTACTCTATTACTCACTCACTCACTATGTATAATATAGCATGTACGTACTGTCTCAGTTGTTGGTACCTTCTATCCTCGTGTGTAATTAATTATATATAATCTGTTGCTCTAGTATCTGCAATTTCCTCTCTTGTTTGTTTTGTTTTTGGGAAATATGTTAATTTAGCACCTTATTATTATTATTATTATTATTATAAGATGATTCGCACATTTATTATATATATATACACGTATACATAAAGGGAGGTGTTCATAATAAGATAAGAATAGTGGGAGGGGATTGTGTTAGATTATTATCTTTTTTCGGTACGTAGATAATGGTTTGATTGTTTGTGTTTATATTAAAAGTTGTTTGAGAGTAGACTGTTTAAAAGTTTTTTTATGTTTATGTTATAAATGGTTTTAAAATAACTTTTGAAGAAAGCACTTTTGGGAAGAAACTGACTGCATTAGAAGTAATTTTACAAGGATTCAAAAATAGAAACAAACAAAAGTTTTAAAAAAGCATATATAAGTTCTTTTTCTTCACTTAGCTTGAAAATAATTATCAAAAATTATAATTTAAAAATAATTTGTAACAATTTTTAATAATAATGAATTGTTTGATCGTTATTTTAAAAATTATTTTCAAAAATAAAAAGTAAAAAATATAGTTATTATGGTATTTGTAATTGTTTTTTTTAATTTAATCTTAAAATTTATGTTCTAATATAATTTAAATAACTTATTTATATTTTATAATTTTTATAAATAATTAAAATAAAAATATTTATTTTTTAAGATTTTCATACTTTAATATGATAAGTTGATAATGCATTAAATTATTAACAAAAAATTACAATTTTAGTTATAATTAAAGTCAAAATTTTACATAAAATAAGGTAATGTATCCTCTCTGTACGTGTGTTTCACTGATCCCGTCATCTTTATTAACATATCTTTTTATTTAAAAATGAAGAACTTGAATTTAACGATGTATTAGTTAATTATATTCCATTTTTACCGAAGATTCTTTATATATTAATAAATAATGATATATTACAATTATTTTTATTCTTATCGTAACAAAATATATAAATTATTTATTTTATCATTTTTATTAATTTTATTTTAATGACATAATTGTTATATAAAATTATCATTGAAGAAAATTGTAATAATAATAATTTAAATTATAAAAATATTGTAAAATAATTTTTTATTAAAAAGAAAAAAATCTAATCTATCAATTTTTTTAAAAAGTTACTGATATGTTAGCCAGCAGAGATCAACAATGAATATATTTTTTTCCCAAAAAGTTACGCATCAATTCAATTTTATGTGTTTTTTTATTATTTCCAAAAAATAATGAGAGCATGTCTAAAATATTATCACTTTTATGTTTTTTAAAACGTATTATTAAAAAAAATTAAAAATAATATCAACGGGCTTATTTATTTTTAAATATAAAAAAATATTTTTTGAGTAATGCATCCAATAACAACCATATATTTTGAGTTTTTCTTGTGTCCAACTTACGGTCTTGTTAGAATAAAATAATATTTACTAAAAATTATCATTTAAAAAAATAACTTATAAATATTTATGTTGTATTATCAACAATTAAAGATAAATATGTCAAAATATATCTAAATATATAAACATTAATTAATTATGTACTTCAATGATTAATCTTTTAATTATACATGTTTTTTACTTAGAATATTTTAATTCTATCCTTATTCTATTTCACCATGAGATACCACTTAAGACATAAAATAATATTTGTGATTTGTGGATTATAAACACTATGTGTGTATATATAATAATAATATTAATAATCTTATCTCTATTTTAATCTATCATTAAAATAGACATAAATCTTATGTCTCTACACATTAAAAACTCATATTATATTAAATAAATTAAAGTTTAAATTACTTAACTCTTAATAAATCACTTTTAAATAGACCTAATTTTATATAATAATCTACCACACATAATTATTCACGTATAAATCTAACGTTAGATCAATGATCCAACAATATCCCATTAAGGCTATATGTGTAACCTAATTATGAATTATAAAAATAATCTTATGAGCTTAACTTTGTTGTCAGTGTCGAAATGTATCTGTATCTAATCCAATTGATAAATCATATGAACAAAGGATCAAAGCAACATTCGTTATATTTGTCGTAACTCGGCTCATTAATAGTCACAATAACAATACAACTGAATGACATGAATTATAATGTGGATGTATAATATGAAAATTCATACAATATGATCTTAACATACCCATTTTTAATTGGTTCAACATCAAACCATATAAAAATCAAAGTATAAATAAACCAAAATTTCATTTCTTTAGAAAATGACATCACAATATTCATAAACTAGAATAATTGAAAGTGTGTATAAACTTCTACTAAAATTGAATATTCCTAAATGGCATGACACACATGAGTAATGTGCTCATTAAAACACTTAGGGTGACAATCCCATAATAAACAGATTTGTAATCATGGAATTTGTACTAATTTTTTCTATAGGCACATATACACTTGAACTCTTCCTTAACAATTAGGAACTTAATCTCTATATGCTTTTACTTTGTCAAGCTTTTGTTGTTAGTGAAATGTAACACTAATGACTTATTATCATAAAATAACTTTAAGTGGTATTTCAATACCATTTATTGTGGGAAACTATGTGATAAAATTACGCAACTATATTCCTTGATTGGATGCCTCATAATATACTATGAATTCTATTGCCATGGTAGAAAAGATTATAATAAGATACTATTTTGCATTCTTATAAGAGATAATACCCCTAGTTAGCAAGTATACATAACCCGATCTAAATTTCATATTTTTTGGCATCCAACAAAATAAGAGTGAGTATACCTAATAATCTTAAGCTTATTCAACCTCTAATACGTGAGTATGTTGTCTTTTATTCTCTGTAAGTACCGTAAGACTTTTTTAGTTTCCTTATAATAGTCTATTTTTGGATTGCTTAAATATCTGCACAACATCTCAACATTGTTCGCAATATCTCGATATGTACATACCTGAGCATACATCAGACTCCCTAGTGCTAATACATAAGGAATCTTTTGGATTTCTTTTTCCTCAAAATAATTCTTAGAGCACTGATTGAGACTAAATTTGTCTCCTTTAGTAAAAGAGATATCACATAGTTTGTAATTTTGCATGCCATATCTTTTGAGAACATTTTCAATATAACTCTTTTATAAACTAAGAATAATCTAGAAATATCTATATGCTTAACACAAAAGAGGTGTTACCAAGATCTTTCATCTTAAAATTCTTTGCTATAAATATATTTGTTTAATGCAATAAGCCTATATTGTTACTTGTAAGCAAGATGTCACCGACATATAAAACCAAGAAAATATACTTACTCCCACAAAACATATGATAAATGCAATCATTGACCAAATTCATCTCAAAATTGAACGAGATGATCACTTGATGAAACTTGAAATACCATTATTGAGATGCTTGCTTGAGCCTATAAATGAATATCTTAAGTTTACAAACCATATTCTTTGGGTTTTCCAACATATAGCTTTATGGTTGCATCATATAAATCGTCCCATAAATGTCAACATTGATAAACATTGACTTTACATACATATGATGTTACTCAAGATTGAAATGCCCTATTAGTGTTATTATAGTCCTGAAAGAGTCTTTCAAAGAAATTAGAAGGTATCTTTATAATCGATGCCTTCTTTTTGTATAAAGTCCTGTGGGACAAAATGAGCCTTGTACCTCTTCACATTGCGTTTGAAATCTCTTGCCTTTGAAATCTCTCTTAGTCTTAAATATCCATATACAATTAATAAATTTTGCACATTTTGATAATGTGATAAGATCCACGTGTTATTGTCATTCATGGACTTAATCTTCTCATTTATAAAATCAATCAACTTCTAAGAGTTAGAACTACTCATGTTTTAATGAAATTTGATTGAATCTTTTTTCATCACTTCAATATCAAACCTATGTTATTGGAGAAATTTAATGTAGTCGTCAGGAATTGCATTCTTGTTTTTTCTAATAGATCTCTTAAATAAAAGGAGTTTTTAAGATGGTAAAGTTTGTTCTTTTTGAATAATTTCTTGAATAAGAAGTCATGAGCCTCATATATTGTGTCTTTATTAAAATCAATAATGAGCTAATAACACTTAAGAGAATATCAACATGTTATTCTTCAAATACAAAATCAATAACTATGTCTATAATTATAAACTTTACATCTTCAAAGAACTGATCAAATCAATCAAGCATGTAAATTTTTATTGGATCAAAGTTTATTAAGTTATAAAATTTATATTTATATTTTGAATTATTAATTCAAATTAATATCTTAAAACCCATGATAATTACCTTTAAATTCATAAAATATTTATCCACTTTTACTTTTGGGTTTCAATATAATATATTAGGTAAGAGCCAACGATGAAATTCTAACTATTGATTGAATACAGTATTTTTAAGGTTAAACCAAAAAAAAATTCTATTTGGGCTTTTTTTTAATTATACAATAACTAAAACCTTAATTATAAGAGACATGGCAGGTACTAGAAAATGAAATCATAGATTAATAAAGTATTAATTAATTTTTTCTTTTCTGAATGCAGCGTGAATGCCGCTGCCATCCTCTTTTTATATATATATATATATTCATAATTAACAGTAAAAACAAATAAAAACATTATCAAATCTAAATATCTCTATAAACATGAATAGTATCAAAAATATTTTTTTAAATTTTTTTAATAATAAAAAATTTTACATATCAATTATCAAATAATAATAATTATAAATTATTCTTGAATTTGAAACCATAATTTAAAATATTTTTTTCTTTCTAAAATCTGATAATATTAAAACTAAAATTATTATATTTAAAAACATCAAAATTATTATAAATTAAAAATAAATTCAATTATTAATTATTCAACATGAAAAAACTATGATAACTTTTGTTAGAACAAAATAATTTTAAGTAAAACCCATCACTTAAAAAATAAACTTAAAATATTCATATTATATCATTAATAATTAAAAATAAATATGTAAAAATATACTCGAATCAATAAAATATGCACGTTTTTTTAAAATTATTTAGTTTTCTCCTTGTTTTCTCGGATATCATATAAAACTAAAACAAGCAGTGTGATTTAGGTATCATAATAATTATATATGGACCATAACTATTATATTAATAATAATAATTTTATCTCAATTTTAATACATTATTAAAATTAGGGGTGAGCAAAATATCCGATCAATCCGATCAATCCGAAAAATCCGATCAATCCGAAAAATCCGATCTAATCCGAAAAAATTAAGTGGTTTCGATCCGAAATCGGATCGGATTCGGATTCGGATTAGAAATATTCAAATCCGTATAATCCGATCCGATCCGATATATTTAATATATTATTTAAAAATATATTTATATATATATATATATAATTATTTAACCTAAACCTAAAGAGCTGCCGTATAACTAAATCTTAACCCAAAACCTAATATATTTTTCTGCAGCCTCCATCTCTCTCCTGCCACCGCTCCATTGTTAAGTGCTTCTTTGCTTCTCTGCTTCTCTGCTTCGCCACAGCTTCTGCTTCTCTGCTTCGCAGTTGTTTCTGCTTCCCTATTTTTCTGCTTCGCAGCTGCTTCTCTGCTTCACAACTGCTTGTGCTTCTCTGTTTTTGCTTCTCTGCTTCGCAGCTGCTTCTGCTTCTCTGTTTCGCAGGTGCTTCTGCTTCTTTGTTTCGCAGGTGCTTCTGCTTCTCTGCTTCACAGCTGCTTCTACTTCCCTGTTTCGCAGGTGCTTCTGCTTCTTTACTTCGCAGGTGCTTCGCTTTACTTCGCAGTGCTTCGCTTCTTCTCATTCTGTTGTTGCTGGCTGCTATGTTGCTGCTTCCATCTTTCTCAAGTTCTGCTTTCTTCGTTTACATTCTGATTGCTTCGTTTCATTGCTGCTCGATTGTCGCCGCCATCATTACACCTTTGTTGTCCTGGGCTGCCGTTGTACTCTACACGCTTACTATCGCTGGCCGCATTCTACACTCGCTTCACAGATTCTGCACTCTACTTGCTACATTCTGCACTCTACTTGCTGCATTCTGCACTCTGCATTGTACATTCTGCATTCTGCATTGTACATTCTGCATTATGCACTCTGCATTCTGCACTCTGCACTATGTTTGGTGCATTCTGCACTATGCTTACTGCATTCTGCACTCTGCTTGATGCATTCTGATATTTAATTTTTTAGAGTTAAATTATGTAATTGATATTTAATTTTTTAGAGTTAAATTATATAATTGATGTTGAATTTTTTCTTTTTGATTATTTTTGTTGAATTATTTTTAATCATGTTGTCTACTTTTTAATTTGTATGAAATATATTTTTATTTTAGTTTTTTTTTATTTTATGTAATTTTTCATTTTATATGTCAAAATTATATCAAATTTGGATTTGTTCGGATTGAAATTTATAGCGGTTTAGATTATATTGATATTTCATAATTTGCTTATTTATGTAATTTTTTAAGAGATTTAAATTAAAAATTTGACCCTATCCGATCGGATTGGAATTTAAAGCGGATTTAGATTGAATAATTTTCGGATTAACTTAAAATTGGTGGATTCGGATTGGCATGTACAACGGATTGGATTCAGATTGGCATTTAAGGTGGATTCGGATTGGCATTTAAGGTGGATTCGGATTGAATAATTTTTTGATTGAGTAATTTTCGGATCAGATCGGATCGGATTCAGATTGACTTAAAATTAGCGGTTTCGGATTTGTTCGGATTGGCATGTACATCGGATCGGATTCGGATTGAATAATTTATAATTTGCATCGGATCGGATCGGATTCGGATTGACCTAAAGCTTGCGGTTTCGAACCGATGCTCACCCCTAATTAAAATAGATATAAATATTAAATTTTTATATATTAAAAACTCATATATTAAAATTTAAATTGTTTAAACTCAAAGGATGTTAATATTAGATGATATTTTATAATATATAATTATTTATATATAAACTCAAAGTTTAGATTAACGATCCAAGAGTACTAACATTTTCTTAAAAGTTGAAACAGTTAATTATCACAAGGTGAGTACACTTAAAAAAACAAATTTATCTAAGTGAATACTAAATTTGAAAGATATTGTATAAAATATATATTAAAAAAATGTTTATCCATTCATTTTTAATAACACATAGTCACGTACCATTTCAACCACTGCATTTATAAAATAAAATAAAAATAGTTATGATGTATTTTTCATTTTTAATAACAATGCTTTTTCAACCGCTACTTTTATAGAAAGGGAAAAAAGAGACGCGATTTAAAAAAAAAAAAACTTGTTTAGTGTAAAACAGTGGTGTACAATAAAATTGTTAAATAAGATATAATTGAAAATTCGAAATGCATAGACTATTTTGTTTAGCTTGGTTTATCCGTTATTTTCTCTCCTTCTGATTCACATCCTATATGAAAGAATTTCAAAAATTTTAATTCATTAATATGGTGTTTTTGAGTGGTGCTTCCTCCTCAATTCATTTTAATGAAGGATTATTATTGAAACACGATGATGTGATAGTCTGCTAAATTGAAGCATGAAAAGGAGTATACTACAAGCTATAAAGATGCAAGAAAAAAGTATTTTTTTATACCCATTCTAATAAGGATTAAATGATTTGATTAAGATATTTAAATTAAATTTTTTAATATGGTTTATTGAATTTTCATCAAATTAAATAGAAAGATTTTAAATTAGAATTGTACTTAGAACGAAAAGTATATATTTTATTTATATTAAGATTAATTTTATAATTAGTTGTAATTTGATTTAGGTTAAGTTATTATTAAAATTATAAATAAATTTATATTTTATTTTTAATGTGTTATATTTAAATTTAAAAATAAATAAAAACAATAATTTTAATAAATGTACAATCATAATTCTTATATTTTTATCCTTTTAATTGTAAATATAAATAATAAATTTTATTAAATTATATTAATTTAATATTTTAACGTTAAATATATTATATTTTATATAAGATAATAAATTATAACTTAAATTCAATTTTATCTAATTAAAATTTTTTGATTTATATGAATTTAATTAAAATTGAATCATATTTAAATTAATAAAAAACAATCGGATTACTTCAAATATTCACCCCTATTCAAATTAACGAAAACTTAACCTTTTTTCACCGGACACATTTTCAAACGAATAAAAGAATTTAAATGATTTATTATCTTAATAGTTATGTAATTTTTTTTTAGTATCATTTTTATTCATATTTTTAAAATTATATCTTAACGATTTTTTATTTAAAAAAGATACAAATTTAATGTAATTATTAATTAATTAAAAATTTATCATATGTATAATAATATACGTATAATATTTAGAGATATATTTTTAAATAATTAATTAATTAATTATTTAAAAATATCATTTAAATATTATACGTGTATTATTACACATATGAAAAATTAATACATTTTTTTAAATAAGATATCAATCAGATATTATCTAAAAAATATGAATAAAAAAAAGATACTAAAAATAAAATTATAATATCATAAAAGTAATAAATTTGAATTTAAAAATACTTTTTTTTAACTAAAATACTACTAAACACATTAAAAAAACAACCACATGATTACTCTAATATAAAATAAATAAATCCCCAAATCTCTCTTATATTTTAAATGTAAATAATTATGCTTATTCATTAAAATTTAATAATTTTTTTTTAAATAATTATAACTGATAAAACACGAGATGAAAATAATTATTATAATATTGAAATTATACTCGATTAATATCAAACATATATTAATATAATTTTATTATATATATATAATTATATACAAAAATACATTTTTAATAAAACATACATTCTTTAGAATAATTAAATTATATTTTATTCATTGTCACTTATATATTTTATTTTACCTAAAAATATATGTAAATAATAATTAAAAGATAAAAATTAATAGTAATATTTTAAATAATATAACATATTAAAAATTATGTTAAAATTTATTTTTTTTAAACTAAATATATTTTTAATAAATATTAAAAAATAAAAACATGTTTAAACCATAAAAAAATAATATCTACTCATATACAATGATTATTATCTAAATATATCTAAAATTAATACGAAATAATTATAATTATTAATATAAATTTACTCGTTTTTGATTAATCCAAACATAATACAAGTTTATATAACTTAATATCTTTGAAATAAATTTATATCTTTTGATATATCTTTGTTTTTATTTTAATATCATTTTTTATCTTTATTAACAACTATTTAAAAAATATTAATTAAAAATGAAAATAAAAAATTATCAAAACAAAAATAATAATATTTTAAAATTATCAACTTTTTTTTAATTTAACCATTGCCAAAAATTCATTTACATGTAGGAACTCCTCATGGGCCTCATCCTAAAAATGGTTCATTTTAGTAGATACCCTGATCCCTGCATATAAATACGGTCAGAAAACCCTAAACTTGAAGCTCGGCGGCCACTCCATATCTGTGACTATGTGAGCCTCTTGTCTCTCTTCTTCTTCCTATCTCTCTCAATTGATGATGCTCTTGGGGTTTTAGGTTTTCAGATTAACCGCTTTCGATTTCTTTGATTCTATCTAATCATTTTCTCGTTTTTTTCATATATATTTTCAGAAGGTAAGCAAAAATGGCAGTTCCTTTGCTGACTAAGAAGATAATCAAGAAGCGCGTTCAGAAGTTTAAGAGACCCCAGTGCGATCGCAAGATCTCTGTTAAGGTAATATATAGCGATTATAACAATATATCTTATATACATCTATACATAAAGAACAGTCCCTTTTTGCTTTTCTGTTACTTATATTTTATTACCATGTTCTTGTTCATGTTATTTACAACTTCTAACATTATTTGCAATTGTTTGGGCTATATAAGAAATATTAAGGAATATTCTTGTTTAAAATATTTTCGGAATGATATTGCTTCATGCCCTCATGATTATGCTGAACAAGTTCCTTGGATAATCGTGTTTATGTTGATAAATAATGGCTTGAGCGACTACATGGGTTCATTGTTCACTCTGAAATCTCTATGCTCACGTTGTTTTTTTTCTCTTTAATTTTTATATATATATATTTAAGGACCGAAAGTTCTCTAAATTTGGGTAGATGAGTATGGTTTGAACTTTGCTAGTTACACTCTAATTGTCAAATTGTTTATTTATTGTTAATTGATTTTCTTTTGATCCCATTTATTCTTTTATTGAAAAAAATATCATTGTTAGCTCTAACTTTTGTTTTCCAATTTTTTTGGGAATAGAGGGACACTGTTAAATTCTTTCATTAAATTGGTTTATATTTGTCAGTTGAACTTTGCAAACAAGCAAGATTATCACTGTTTTATCACATTGTATATCATAAAAATGTTTTGCAAGATGATGATTATTTTTGTCGCCCCAGTCTTACTTGCAAGTTTTGATGCAAGATGGTGATCGACATTTTATCTGATCTTTGTTCTTTGCTTCTGTCAATGGAAATCTTTGTGCTTTAAGAAAAAAAGGTTGATGTCCTTATCTTTTGGTATGTTAATGATTTCTTATATTTTCACACTTAAAGTTTTGTCTTGGGATTATTTTTTTTGCTTTTAACTCATAAAGTGTTATTGGTATTTTCTTATATTTTTACTTAAAAGTCTTATCTTGGTGACATGCAACTTTGACATGATGATTCGTACCCATCCATTCTGCAATTAAATGATGAATCTAACATGCACTACCATCTGATCTCTGTTGCATGATTACTTTCAATTTTTCTCAAGGAAGATTTGGTTAAATCTTCTAAAAATATTATAATTTTCTTAGACATTGCCATTTTTCTTGGGTAGCCATCAGTGATAGGCAAATCTTCCTTGGTAATAGTCATTCCCATTTTTAAAAGACCTATTTTTTTGTTGGTATATCTGTCTTTTCCTATTCTTGTTGTGCAATCTATGATGTAATTACTATAAACTCTGAGCTAACTGTGATTATTATATCAATTATCACCATCTTTCTGCTGAGATTGCATTTAAAGTCTATTGAGTGATTTGTCTTCTGTTCCTGTGCATTCCCTTTTTGTAAAAGAGGATATTATTTGCCCATGGTATCTAATGTCCAGACTTGATCTATATCTGGGCATTTCGTTTGAAGGGCAGATAGAAAATGTTTATATGCTGGTCTTGCGACACAATGAGCTTAGTTACTCATAGGCTCTCTGTTACTAAATCCCTGCATACATTATTATATTTATACACAGATGTACATTTTTTGCTAATAGGTTTACAGTAGATTATCTATTGTTTATTATTATTATTATTTTGCTGTTGTATTTATGAAAATTTGATCTCCCAGTTTATCTGTTTCCATATACTTTAAAACTATATTATTGCCCATTATCTAGTGGTTATTATTATTCTCCTATCCTTCTTTTTGCATATGTGAAACCAGTTTATATGGCCTAAATTGAATCTATTTGGAATCTTCCTGTTTAGCTGAATTGTGTTTTATTTGATAGGAAAACTGGCGAAGACCAAAGGGTATTGATTCTCGGGTCCGAAGGAAGTTCAAGGGTAGCGTTTTGATGCCCAACATTGGTTATGGAACTGACAAGAAGACTCGTCACTATCTTCCTAATGGTTTCAAGAAGTTCATTGTGCACAACAGTAGTGACTTGGAATTGTTGATGATGCATAACAGGTAAAATACGATACTTGTAGAAACCAAGACAATTTATTGCATCAAACGATGATTCAAGTACTTAACATATTATGTATGCTTCTCTTTTGGCAGGACCTATTGTGCTGAGATTGCACACAACGTGTCCACTAGAAAGAGGAAGGAGATTGTGGAGAGGGCTGCCCAACTTGATGTCGTTGTCACCAACAAGCTTGCTAGGTTGCGTAGCCAAGAGGATGAATAGGCTTGAGTTCCATGATTATCGAGTGATGTTTTGTAGTGAGTTTTACTTTCTAGTTTCGTGTTGAGTGAGTTTTCTGATTCTATATTATTGCACATCAGGATTATATGAATATTAATTGTTATTGACTATGATAAGCTGTGTTTTTAAATTATTTTATAAATTATGTTATAATTTAGACCAATTCTTGTGTTAAAAATTCATATCAATTTGTTTGGTATCATATTTTATAATATACTTTATTATTAATATTTTTATCTATAAAAAAACTTATATGACAAACGTTTGATGTTATTTTACTTCCTGTACTCTACTCCGTGGTTCCTTCTGACTTTTGTTTTCAATTGTGGACTTTTTAAATTTCTCTCTATCGTTTTGGGTGGTTTGGATTTTTTTTCTTTGGCAGTTTTGATGATAGGTTGTGATTTTTTTCGTGTTAAATTTACAATCCTTTTAGGTCATGAATATGTGGGTTCCTCTTGGGGGTATTGTGTTTAAGTTCTGTGGTTCATTATGTCTGGGTTTGGTGTAGCAATCTTTATACACTGATTGTTACATATTTGTTTTAATTTGTGGTTGTAATTTTGTTGCAATGTTGATAAAATTGTCTTATATAAAAAAAATACTTAACGATCAGTGAAGATTTTTTCGTGTTAACTTTCCTTTTCATTTTCCCTCCTATTGGAGAACAATCATTAAAATTAAAACAACGTGAGACAGCCAACTCAATGGTTGTCATGATATTTTGTTTTTTTTTAAATGAATAGATTTCATAATGGAAAATGAGCATTTAAATATCAAAATTAAGAAAAATAAGCACTTATAATCTTTCAATTGTTAAAAAGAAACACTTTGGTTGATCAATTTATGCACTATATTAGACGTCTCTTAAATATGAGACCATACATGTCAAAATTGAAAATAACATAACTAAAGTTTTTATTTAAAAAAGAAAAAAATTGACTAAATGTAACATTAGCAATGGTGAAGTAGTGTCTAAATGTGCATTTTAATCCTTTTTCTTTCACTATTTTTTTTTAAATAAAAGAATCACTCGAATCCAAATAGCCAACTGCTGTCCACCTTCAAACATATGAAACTAAAGACATGATATGTATGTATCTCAAATGACAAGGTTTATTGATATTAAAGAAATATTTATGATATACAGCCAGCATTTCTCTTATAATTAAAGAAATATATGAAATGTTTGTGGTATGTTTGAACCAAATTGTCAAACACTTTACATGCAGTAAACTACAATCCAAAAACACAAATACAATTCAAATTAAACATCCAAACATGAAATATATTGGAGGAAATTGAAAAGATAAAAAGAAGAAAAATTAAGAAGAGGGTTCGGGTGAGGATTTAAACATATCAAAAATAGTTGGAAGCTTGATCTCACCCTTGGTAGAGAGAGGGATTTTAATGTTGCCAACAACAGGAAGGTCAATAATGAGAACCAATTGGAGTTCATAGTCAATGTCCCAATCAACAGCTATGTCTTTTGCCAAACTCACCAATATGCTGTGTGGAACTTTCACTGGCACATCCAGCATTGTTATATCGTTTCCCTTCAATGATCCTGGGTCTGATATTTTCCCAGATGCTATTGTTCTGTTCATCGTTCAGTTTAATCCATTTATTATCCAAAAAAAAAAAACACAAATTAAATTAAGATATTTTCAGTAAAATCAAAATTTCAAATAATTTTTATATTATATTATTATTTGAAAAATAAACAAAACGATCATAAGAAATTTTAATTAATATTATTATTAATGTTAAGAACATGTTTGGTATAAACAAATATAATTATAAATAAGTTACGTATACATATAATAATATAATAATTAAGGCAAATAAATTAATAAATTAAGAATATATATGTCAATTATGATAAAAAGTGATTTAAAAAAACAACATTCATAAATCAAATAAACTTTCAATAGAATTATTTAAAGATATAGATACTAATAAATTTAAAAATTTAAATTAACTAATAATTACAAAAATAAAAAAATTAATTATAATTAAAAATACATATACAATTAAATCATATTTATTTAAAAATTGAGATCGAAAATATTTTTCAAAATATACACCATGAAAGATCATCCAAGTCTTTTATATATAAGAAAAGAAAATAGATATCATCCAAGTCTTTTATATATAAGAAAAGAAAATAGATACCTGCCGGCACTTTTAAGAATATAATCGATCTCGCAGATGGGAATAGGATGAGAATAAGGATTAGAGACAGAGATGATAGCGAGGTATTCAACTGAGTCACAACTCACTTTCTTAAAATCAACGTCTTTGACGGTTGCCTCTGGCATCTCTATGTTCGCAACCTTCTCTGCTACATAGCTCTTTGCCTTGTCTACCAGATCTGCCATTTTTATTTATCACCACCCTCACAAAATTTAATATATCAAGATGATCACTAGATTTAAAGAGAAAAATTCATGAATATATATTTTCAGAATGGATCCGAGAGTTGCTTCAATTCGTATGAATATATAAAGATGAAGGAGAGAGGTTTGTGGGATTTAATTTGTAAATTGTAATGTATATTGACCTCTCACATGCGCATGTATGCATGTAGATATAGTAACTAACAAGTATTCTTCCGGTTTTACAGATATCTAATGGCTTACATTTTCATTTGTTGAAAATTATTTTATCTATCGAGTTTTATACAAAGTATTTATTCATATATTTTGATTTTTAACATCATTTTAAGAAAATATATATTTTTTATGTTAGAAATAAAAAACATATTTTTAAACGTATAAAAATGTAGTTTTTTTTATGTTATATGAAAAATATATATAATATTTCAGTTATACATTATTTTATTTATGGATTTTGATTTTAAATTACATGAAAATTTTTCATTTTAATATATTTGATTTTAGATAATACTAAATTAAATTAATACGTGTGTTATTTGACCCACGATGCTCGGTACCTCTTGACTTTGTGAGCATCTTTCCTGATCCATCGTTCTCTCCGCTAAAGAGAAAAATTAAACCTTAATTTTTTCTATGATTTAATTACAAGTAATAATTTTTTATATATAAAATTTTCCTTTTAATATTATTTAAAAGAAGAAGAAGTTATGTTAATCCTTTTTACTATTAAAATAAACATATATCCTTTTAATTATATAAGAAAATGAATTTATATATTTTTCACTATTGAATTAAAAATAAAACTATATTTAATAAATAAATCATTTATATATTGAAGTGTTTTTTATAGAGCCTTGAAAACTAGGGTGAACTAAGCAACTTATGCAATGAAAATATAAAACATGTTTAATTCAACGTAAAACTAAAAAGATTCAATAGATACGACAACAACAATATACTGTAAACACATTAATAACAATGTACTTCTATTGCTCTTATCAAAATTAGTAATATACATATACATGAAAAACAATTAATAGTATGTGAGATAAGAGAGTATACTAAATAATAGAAGAATTCCAATCACTTCAAGACTTCATATGAGGGAACGTATTCGATAAATAATAATTATACTCTCACAACATGCGACCAATCTAATCATACCAAACCAAATAAAGAATCTAACACCTAGAACACAACCAAAATAAGAAAATACATACTCATTTGAAACTCATGTCAAACTCACATGCACATAATAGACATATGAAAGATAAATTAATCAGTGAGCAGACAGATTAATTTACTACAGTATTATTCTATAATTAGAAAGCTATTGGTATGCTTCATAGAAAAAAAAGCATCTAACAATAAATAACAAGTAAGCTTTCTAATCAGAATATACATCTAGTATGTTAGAACTTAAATAAAAGAAAATTAGATTATACTAACACATATATTGATCATGCATAACAACATTGAAGGAGTTGAAGACCTGATACACAATCAGTTTAAAGAGATACTAACTCCTTAAGGCCTTAATTCAAACATGCAAATCATAGGGAAGAAAGCATAAGACAAATAAACACAGCTGCATTACATATAATCAAAGATAGGTAGTATGATAAGGTAGTAAATATATAATTTAATAAATAGAAAGCAAGTGATAAATATCAAAAGTTTTCTAATCGGAGTTTAAACTTTAGTATATAAGAACATACACCATTTAAGCACTAATTATACTAGCCACACATTCGAGCATGTATAATACCAGATATAACTAGGTAAACCCATATAGATACCCTATTTATATGATAACATCCTCGAGTTTCTTAAGTTAATCATTCAGTAGTAAAAAATTCACTAATCAATATAACATTTACAATTTTGAAAGAAATAAAACAATATTACCTCTATTAGTTGAGACTTGTGTTCTAACTCCCTATTGCTGCTCTTGCTTAATGCCTTTGCAATAATATGGTGATATCTGATTTTTAACTAATATACATCATAGTATATAACCATTATTTTTATTCTAAATTGAAATCTTAATTTATAATTTTATTATTATTATCATATATCCTTAATAAACACACAATTCGACATATATCTAATTGAAAATCAGTGACTTTATTTTGAAAACATGTGTTAAATTTTACATAACAAAGTTTGACAATTATCTAATCAAGTATATTAATAAATGTAGATAAAATGTATATAATCAATTATTCAAAAACATATTATCCCAAAATTTGGTCATATCTCGATTAACATTCGATTAGTTGGTCATGTGTCCAATTTTGAATGTGAGTATAATCACAAGCTAATCAAAATTTGACTAGTTAGACAAATGTCTAATTTAGTTGGACATGTATTAGAAACTGGCTCAACAAGTAGGGTCATCAATCAACCAAACTCTGGCATGTTGGACAATTGTTGATTTAGTTAGACATGTGTCCAATTCAATTTCGATGAGTAGGGTCACCATTTGATCAAAATATGACAAGTTAGACAAGTGTCCAATTTAGTTGGATAAATGTCCAACTGAACTCTGACAAGTGGGGTCATCGGTTGACCAAACTTTGACTAGTTGGACAACTATTCAATTCTAAATGGTAAAATTAGTCAAATATCTAATCAAGATTAAATCACAATTTATCAATGAAAACTAAAGATACTTTCATCACTTTGTGTAAAAAATAAATGGGAGGGGATCATATATGATTTTTAACTAATATAAGATCATTACAACATATAACCTTAAACATTTTAAATTACTTATGCATTTTATTAGAAAGAAAAACTACTTAAAATTCAAATCAAATTTTAAAACAAGTAGAAACATTATAACTAAACAAAAAACAATAAATATTACTTATGAAGTATAAAATATAAATAAATAGTAATTTTTTTAAAATAAAAAAAACTACCGGGCCAAACATGTCTAATACGATAAGAACAAACATGATGAGCACGTTAAATTTATAATTGAGATTAAATATGTTGACCTATTAATAACTTGAATATTTTACAAGTTGTGTTGAATTTCTAGTGTCATGTTTGGTTTAATGTAGTAGAGATCCCAAGGTAAAGTTATAGAGATTATCTCAATTATTCATTATTTTGAATTTTATTAACTTGAAATACCACGTTATCATATTAAGGCCAATTATGACGATTAAGACAAACCTACTGTTGATGCCCATAGGCCCACTAAAAAATAAGATATATTTATTTTGGTATTCTTGATCAAATTTTTTAAACTAACAAATATTAATCTTAAAACACCTAATTTTAACCTAAATATAAAGATCAAAATATCATTATTGCATAATTTTAATAGAATAAAAATAAGTTTAGACCCAATAGGATCTTCGAAAAGTTATACCGATAGAGTTACCGCGAGTTACCTCGGTAAAGCTTTGGCAATTATCACCACATGTAAGGTTTTATATATTTTACTCTAGTAATAAGGCTTTACATCTAGCGACTCCTGCGGTGGTAATAAGAACTTTGATGGGATTTTCGGAACTTCAACGAGATCGTCGGTGATGATCATTGGAAGTCTAGTAGTGGTGGTTATTGGCGATCATGTTGAGTTTAGTCATACTCTAAATTTTTTGAAGTTAGGTAGTAAAGGATATTTTGATCTTTATCAATATTAAAATATAAATTTAGAAGGATTTTTTTTTGTTAATTTGAGAAAATTGATTAAAAAAGAAACAAACATGTGTCTATTTAAGCCAAAAAAAATCTATCAATAGAATCCTTCCTCACACTAGAAGAAGCCATCTCATATTTTAGAACAAAGCCTCCAATTTTAGTTGAGCTTAAGAGACTCACAAAACCTACATACCAACACCACTAGGCCAAGAATATCTCTAATGCTCATAAAACTTTCTTTATTGATACATGACGGTTAATTCGTCTACTTACAACGAAATTGGACCTATTCTACGTGGTACAAGATTTTTTGCTTTAGTTCCATAACTGCAAGTTCAACGGGCCCATATCCAAGACTTACAATTCAGTAGGACTTCACAGCTTTGATTCTAGAAACAAACCCCAAAATGTGTTATGCCATTAAGAAAGTGCTTACCTCTTATAAGCACATCATCACTTAAATTTCTAAGTAATGTAGGACATGTACAGACACACTACATCATACACCCTCATTTATGGAGTCTTATGTCCTCGTAAGACTGCAAACCCATATGACTTAATAGGGTTATGGTTCTAATACCAATTGATATAGAAGGGTTAATCCCTATAAGTATAACGGGATGGGACCCACTCAACATCACATGAAATTGTCTGCTTTGGTCAATAACTTCAAGTTCAATAGACCCATAGACATAACCTGACAGTTCAGTGAGATCTCAGAGCTTTGCTTACAAGGTGAAACCCTAAAATGTGTCATGCTATTCAAAAAATGTCTACTCCTTACAAGCACATCACCACTTAACTTCCTAAGCAATGTGAAATATGTGTAAACATATTGTATCATTTACGTATGTAGGTACGAGAATAAGCTACAAAACTCGTAATTAATTCCTAAAAAATAGCTACATGGAACTAACCTTTAGTGATTTTTGTTCTTATATTCGCTAAAACTCTACACTCAATGATAACAAGTTTAAGCTCTAACATTTTTATGCATTTTACATTTTATGAGACTTAAATAGATAAGATGTAAAGTTGTATATAATTGATTTGATTTCAAACATATACACTATATAATATATATTTTTATGTATATAGTATAAATAAACTCACTATAAATAATTGAGATATTATTTTAAAATAAATTCGATTATGTAAAGCATATAAATTTTTTTACAAGATTTTAATATGTATTTTATAATACATAATTCTAAGTATAATAAATAGAAATTAAGTGTGATATCCAATAACTTTATGAACCAAAATATTAAGTTTTTTAGTTTAAAAATCTTTATGTTAATGAAAACGTATTATGACGACTAACAATGCCATTCACTCTAAAGAATTTTAATGTTTGGGCTAGTACTCACAATGAGATATAGACTATTAATTTGAGACATACTTACATGGTGTAGACTTTATCCCTTTTTCACTATTACTTCTGTTCTTTTTTTGCTTTGGTCTTATTTCGTGCTAAAATGGTATGTAATCGCAGGATATTGGAAAAAAAAAACCTCCATTTGCACATCTTTAAAAGTGAAAAACATTTGAAAAATCTTTTATTTTCTTAAAATTGTATCACTAGTCTTCTTATTTTATGATAATACTCTATTAGTTCTCAATTTCTTTACAATAATACTCTATTATTCACATATCTATTACAAATTTCACATAATTTTATACATATATTACTTATATGATTTTAAGTAGCATAATTATCTATAAATACAATCTATTTCACAGTTTTTTAAAAATAATTTTATTATTTGTTATGATATAAGTGATATAATTGTAAAAATATATTTAAATTTTTGTGTTATTATTATTTTTTATTTTATTAAATAATAACATATTATAAATATATGCAAGAAATTAAAATATATTATCTTTTCTTAAAGTAAAAAACTTAAAATATATTAGTTAAAAATAAATATATCAAATTAATTTTTTAACAAATAAAAGATTCAATGCATCACCCACCTCTCTGTTGAAGAGGGTAAAGTGTCTTATAAAAAAGAAAAAAAGAAAGTTTGAAGTGCTAACGATCAAGTTCATAACTTTAATTTAAAGAGAATTTTAATATGATAGTTTTGAAGTGGAACGCTTTATTTTTATATTTTTGTAAAAAAATCTTATTTATATATAATAAATAGAAGTAAAATGTATATTTTTATAAAAGTTTGAAATTAAAATATCTCACTTTAATATGATTTTAAATACATGACCCTGGACCCATTATTTACGTGAGAATCTTTCTAAATAATTGCTTTCTATCTAAAATGTTTCTAGATTAACATAATTGTTTTATTTTTTTTAAGAAAGATCAACATAATTGTTGAGTCTCCATATTTTTAACCATTTATACTATTTAAGAACTCATTTAGATTAATTACTTATGTTAATCTAATTGGTTTCGCAGTAATTATAAGTTTAACTATTATTTTGAATAATCATACGTGAATAATACTCTTATCATATCTTCGTATACAACTTTAAAAGAAAAACTTTAATAAATTAATGAAAGATTATATTGTATAATAAATAATATATATGATATTACAAATAAATACTTATCCGAACGAGGTCTTTTACCGAGAAAAGTAAGAAATAGCTGGTTTAGTCACATCTCAGCAGCTCCTTGTAATACATACAAATGAATTGCACAATACTAACATGTGTTCCAGATAATTTGTTCTAATTATATTTAAATGTCACATTTAATCAAACCATAATTTATTTTTTTATTTTTTGTCATGATTATTATTAAATATATAATTTATCTCTTACTCAAAAACCAAAATTAAAAACTAATAAAATGTGATACCCAGGGTTTTTGTTTATTGTTTTGAATTTGGGTTTTTTTTATATATAATAAGTTATGAAATCAGTTTCAATTTCAATAAGAAGTGAGTTCCATTGTGTAACTTGATGTAAAAAAAAAAAAACTTTCAAAACATGTTTTATGTTTTCATGTTTCAAAACTTCAACGATTAAATTTTATATCATATTTAAATACCTTATTTTCATAAAAATAAAAAGTACACATTTTTTTATTGTCATTGTCAATAATAAAATTAAAAACTAAGAACAAAAAAGCAAAAATGAGTATTAATTAAATATTTTTGTTCTTAGTTTAAATAAAAAATAAACTCATTATCAAATAAATTTCTATTTTCTTTGACAAATAAAATAAAAAACAAAAGCTTTTTTCAAACACAAAAATATAAAACTCAAACACAGAATTTGTTACTAAAAACCATCTGTAAATAATTAATATTTTGATATATTATATTTTTTTGGGTCAAATAATACAGTATATTTTACTCCATGAAAAGTAACTAAATTCTAAAAGCTTTACTAAATAAGATTTCGGACTTCTTCTGTCGGAGCTTGGAACCTCTCTGTCTGTTACTATTAAACAGGGGTGCGTTGAAAACTGTCCTAATATCAACATCACAAACTTTGACGTTTTCAAGCAGTCAGCTGTCTCCGGGGACCCAATAAAAAGGCAAAAAAATCGCAGGTTAATGATCGGAAAAGTAGTCTTTGGTTGCCGGAACCACTAGACCTTCCAAACCCATAAAGAAATCGTCGCTCACAGTCATGTCTGAAAATCCATGTTCGTCTTCTTCCTTCTCATCACCCAAAAGGTTCTCTAGCTTTTCTTCGATGTCTGTACTCTCAGGTAAAACCAGGTTCTCTTCCAATGAGGTCGCCGGAGACAAAGATTTTGTTGTGGATTTGATGGAATCACCGTCAGTGACGGACTTCTGGCGAGTTGAGCCGGCAAGAGAATTCCGGTGAGTAGGAACAGAGTGGTTATGATCGGCTGTGTATGTGACTGTAAACATTGTCGGGTTGGATCTGTTCATCTCCACTTGTTTTCGAGCCAAACACCCCTTCGAACTACTACATTTATAATATCCCCTGTATTTCAAAGAACAGAGCATAAACCAAGTTCAATCTTTTGGTATATATTAAATAACTATTTTAGAACTTTTTTAATAATAAATGAAATATTGAAACCAAACCTTGGATATGGAGAACCTTTAATGGGTTTTTGGCCATATTTACGCCAAGACCATATATCTAAAGATACATTCTCTGCCGGTACTTGGCAAATTCTCTTAAGCTGGTTCTTCCTGATAATCAATTTCTAATTCTAAATAAAGTTGCAATTTTGAGACTTGGGTATCTTACAAAATTCAGTTTTTTAATTCAATAAAAACAAGATCAAAGATTATCAATTAGAATTAATTACCTCTTTTTGGATCTTAGGTTGATAACAGAAGGAACATGAGAATGCTTTGTTTGGTTCTCTTGTTGCTGTTTGTGTTGTTTAGTACTCTTTTTCTGTTCAATAAAAGCAGAGATGGAAGAAAGAGAAGAAGTTGGTGTGGTACTTTGTGGAGAGAGAGAAAGAGTTGGCGGATCAGATTTGGGAAAGAAAGGCCTGTAAAGTTCATGCAATTCTCCAACCAAATTAGTTCTTGACCTTGTGGGATTTGTAAGAGTACTAAAAATTTGATCTTGAAGTTGTTGAGTATAAAAAGGAGAAATGTTTGTAAAATTAGACTGAAAATCTGCTATTAAAGAAGTGGTAGAGCTAGTTGTAGCTGTTGTGGTGGAGGATGAAGACATTGACGAGCAGCCTCTAACTACAGCTTGTAGATCCCAATCGTTCACCATACCTGATTTTTCAGACAGTGGACCTGTGAATCTTGTACCTTGTGTCTGCTATAAGCTGCACTCTGTGTTCTCAGAGATATGAGAGAGAGAGAGAAGAAGGCGCTGACTTTGGATGGGATAAGTGGGAAGAGTTACATATACAAAATTACAAATTGTGTAAGTATAGAAAGAGAAAGTGGAATCTAACAAGAGGTGACGAGAGAGTGAGAGAGAGAGAGAGCAAGAAAAGGGTGGCATTGGACTTTTTTTTAAGAGAGAGATAAGTGGAGTGGGGTTGGCATCTCTATGTTGCTATGCCTAATTGGCTAAGCCTATTTTTTTGATTTTTTTATGATATTGATAGTATATAAATTATTATTAGTATAATAATACTTTATTAATTATCATTTTATTTAATAATAATAATTTAAAAGTAAAATATATATATTATTTATATTTATTATTATAATAATAAATTGTTGTGATAATTTTATTATTTTTTTATATGATAAAAAATTTGAGTTTGATTTGACCTGAGAAAATGTCAAACGAGAGATTTGATGAAGAAAGGTTCCACACGGTAATCGTGGGGTTGGAGACCTGAGTTTTACCGGCAAAACTAAAATAAAAACTCAGGAAAATAAAATTCATGGCACAAGTCACGAAAAAAAGGTTGTTCTCTTTTAATAATATAAAATATTAATATCAAAATAATATTTTTATTTTTAAAATATTAAATTATTAAAAAATTTAAGTTATTAGTAATTTAATATCAACATTTATCATGTGTGTTTAAATTTATTTATTTATAAAAATAAATCATTGAGGAACATTTTAATTTTATGGTATAATATTTTATATAAAATATAATAAAAATAATTTAAAGACATACTATAGTACGAGAATATGGAAACATACAGGGATTAGAAAACATATATTCACTAAAATATTTAAATATGATATTAAAAGTAATTGTTTCAATTTTCTATTTTTTTTAAATGATATTTAAATGTTAAACTAATAAAAAAAATTGAGTTAGTTATATTGTCTGTTCAATACAAACGATAATATTCATTAATAAAATATTTAAAATTTATATTATATTTTAATTAAATAAAAATTTATAAATTTATTGCTACAAAAGCAATTACAAAATGCTTTGTATACCTAAAATTCAATAACTAAAAATTTAAGACCGATAACATTTATATTTATATTTGAGCCATAAATAAATACATGATAAATTATATGATTAATTAATTAAAAAATTTATATTATTAAAAATAATAATAGATAACATAAATAAAATAATTAATAATGAAATAATGATATTACTTAAATAATCTTTATAAGCAACCTCAACAGTTAAAGTTAAGGATAGGTTTTTTGTTTTACATTTTCAATTAGGAATTGAATGTGAGACATAAAAAAATACGAGGTAATTTGTTATCTTTTGATAAAATTATTATTATTTTTTAAAAAATATTTTTTATTATAATGTTCTTTTTACCTTTAATTAATTTTCATCACGTGATATGTTTTCTAAAATTTTAATAATAAAACATTCAAAAAAAATTAAATTATCCTTCAATAATTTCTTTTTCATAAAAAAGACCTAAAAGCATATTTTTTTAGATAAAGAAGTTATATTTATTATAAAAAATGAATGCAGAATGATAAATTATAATTTTGGGGGTTTTATTTATTAATTTTTATTTAATTCTTTCAATTAAAGTTAAATAATATCTATATAATAAAGTTAAAAAAATAAAAAAATTTACAGTGTACTTATACGATCATTTTTTAATAATAATATAATTAAAAAATAAAATTAATGTTATTTTTATAATAATTATATTGTCTTTTAAACAAGGATACTGAATGATACCAAAGTCCAGAGAAACTTGAGTGACTTTTTCATGTTATAAAGAGAAACATAATACCACACATTATTAAAGTTGGTTAATGTTAAATCCTAGCATGTTAGATCAAATTGATTTATTTAGTGTTAAGTTTTAATTAGTAAGATTTTATTTAATATTATTAAAGTATTATTTTTATTTATTTAATGTTAAGTTTTAATTAATAAGATTTTATTTAATATTATTAAAATATTATTTTTATTATAATTAGATTTAAGAAATCATTTGATGATATAATTGTTATTCAATTAACAAATAACATATGTTAATTAAATGGAATGTTCTAATCGATATAGTTTATTTCCTTTTATGATGACCAAATGCACGCTACTATACATATTATTAAATCTTAGGTAGCGTTTTTTCTTGTTTTAATTTTATAAAGATGGATTTTAATATAAAATAATTTAAGTATGTTTGATTATTTTTTATTACTGATATATGAATATTTTTTGATGAGGGAGATAGACTCAACATCTTATATCTATGTATGAATTGTTAACTTCACAATTCTCTTATTCATACCTATATTTTACATTTATTTTTCACTCACTTTAAGAAAATATACTCTTTTAGAGTATTGAAAAAGTTCTCGCGGTTAAAGGGAGGTTTAGAAATTTCAAGATTCCAAAGTTAATGTTATTTAGTTACTAGATTATAAAAGATAATTTTATTCACCTTATTTGAAAAAAGAAATTAATAAATAATAAATAATATTATTTTTATATTTTTATTTAAATATTTTTTTTTATCAAATGATTAAAACAGGAGTCCTTAAATGAGTAAAAATAAAATTTAATATAAAATTATTTAAATAAAAATCAATAGTAAAGATAATCTAACACAAAATTATTTAAACATATCATTTTTGTTTTTTAAAATTAAAAAAATATTAAAATAAGAATTGTGACTATAAACAAATTAAAACAAATGTTTTGTAATTTTTTATATTAATTGTTACCTTATCATTATTAAAATATCATATTTTAATTATGTTTAAAAAATTATAATAAAATAAGTTATTTGTAATTAATTGATTACTTTTATCAATGTTATATATTAAAAAAATCTTTTATAATTTAAATTTTTTCGAAATAAATTACTTAGGTTTAGTAATTTTTTATGATAATTTAGTCGAAATTTTGAAAAAGTGATTACATGTGTCCAAATGTTCAATTTTTATGTAGTTTTTATTTTTTTATTTTAAAAATTTTATTTTAAAAAAGTACTTATGTAAATATTTATGTTAATTTTTTTTCAAATATAATTAAAAAAAATAGTTAATTAAAAAATCATAAAATTTGATTGATAATTTTTTAAAACCATTAAATTATTTTAAAAAAATACCAAATTTAAGTTATCTAAATATAATAGCTAGTGAATCTATCTAACATTTATCTCGATCTAAAATTATATATAATGTTTGTTCAAGTAAAAAATATATATGAAGTAAAAAAGATGAGCAAAATATATAACAATATATGTTGTCAATAATTTTTCTATAATAAACTATTGAAAAATAAGTTGACATTTTTTTTTGTAAGAGAAGAATGAGTTAACATATTGATCGAAACAAATGCAAGTTTTCAAACTCAAGATATAAGTGGGAAAAGCCTATAAAACTACCGAGTGCTCACCCCAGTCAGGCGAGATGATTGAGAATAATCCTATAACGATGACTCCGGAGTCATCAGATTGTTAATGATACAAGATGGTTTATTCGTCCGCTAAAAATGGGACGGGGCTTATTCCATGTGATACAAGATTATCCACTTTGGTTCATAACTGTAAATTTGGGAGGCCTACAATCATGACTTGATAGTTCAAGGAGATCTTAAGGCTTTTCTTCTAGAGAGAAACTTTTGAACGCATCACGTCATTACTCACCCCTTATAAGCACATTACCACTTAGTTTTTTAAGCAATATGAGACATATGTAAGCACATTGTATCATATACACCCACTTAGGGAGTCTTACGTTCTCGTAAGAATGCAAACATGCATGATCTAATAAAGTTATGGTTTTGATACCAACAAATATTGGATGATTAATCCGTTCGCTTACAACCGAATAGGACCCGTTTCATGTGATACAAGATTGTCAATTTTGGTCAATAACTACAAGATTAGTGAGCCCATGGTCATGACTTGACAATTCAATAAGACCTCATGATTTTGCTTCTAGAGAGAAACCCCAAAACGCGTTATGTCATTTAGAGAGTGTTTATCCCTTATAAGCACATCATCACTTACATTTCTAAGTAATGTGAAACATATACAAACATATTGTATCAATTAATCACAAAGCCTTGATTCATCTACAAGACATAGGTTTTTTTTCTACTTGGAATTCAAGGAGATAGATGTACGAGCCTCTAAAGCAGATCATGTTCAAGTCAAGTCGTAATATACAAGAAAGGTTGAACCCACTATCCAAAATTTCTTATCCATTTGGGCGAAGTGTAAATCAGATATTTACATCATGAAATATATTTAAGTATATTATTTAAGTATACTCTCTAAACTTAAAAGAACATGCTTAAAAGGATACAAATACAAATAAGTCAAATGATAATTTGATACAAGTGTTTTAATAGAGATGTAAAGTGGACTCTCTTATCATATTTTATCTTATTTAGCGTCTCTAATAGGTTTATTGTACAATATTATCTTATTTTATTTAATCTCATTTAAATTATAGTAATTGTAGTCTTAATAGGCTTAACTTTAAACACATGCTATATCATTTTTTTTATTAAATTTACATCATAAATTATTATTTATTATATTTTATATTATTTTTATATTTTTACTTATTTCATTTAATCCTATTAGGGGCAAATAAGATATGTCAATTAATATTATTTCATTACCATTTCCTCTCATGAAAAAATTAAGATAAAATGAGATAAATTTTAAAAATTAATAAATTATTTCATAAACTTCATCCCAATTTAAACTAAAAATTTTGGTAACTCTCTAAATTATGGAAAAAAAATTCAATAAAAAAGTGAATTCGGACCCTTACTACCACCGGTTAGTAATTTCTTTTGCCGTAAAATATTAACATAAACCTTCAATGCATAAACATTGCATGATGCATAGCTCTACATTACTCCTCATTTTAATACTAGTTTATTTATGTGATCCACAAATTAAACAAATCGTCTTACATTAAGATTCATCCCTCATCCCATTCTAAATCTCAAATTGGAATCACACAAATACATCATTTAATCTAAAAAAAAATATTAGACAAATCTAATCGACCAATTTAAACGGCATTTTAATGAACAATATTTAATGGAAATTTATGAACAAGGGATTATTTTTAGTAAAAGTAAAAATATGAGCTAAAAATAATTTGTTATTTTTGTGGTTAATGGTTATAAACGTTGTTTTCCCTTATTAATTTGCAGCTAAATTATAAATTGAAACCATTCGGATTCGCTATGATTGCTTGTATTTCATAGCAAAAGGCATTTTGAGCAACTATCCAACCCATGGCAGTCTTCATTCATCACCGCAAGACATTTAGTCATTTACAAAGGATATACTGCAGAAATCATGTCTATGAATAACCACGCAAAAAATATTAGCAAGCCTAGTATACATGTAAAAGTTTTATGGATTATAAACCTATTGAATCTTCCTATCTTTATCTTCACAAATATATACTAAACAATACTGAAAACAGAAAGGAGAAGAAATATGAAAAGTCATGAACAAATAAAAGAGAGAAAAATTAAACAAGTTGTGCAAGAATTATAGTCCAAATGGGAGCACCATAGCCGTCAAACTTGATTCCCTTGGTCGTGCTCCCCCAAGTGATTCACAATTGTTGGGTCTGCGGCCTTATGGTAGCAGGAAGCAGACACCCGGTTTAAAACTTACCCACAAAACCCAGGATGTAATATCTAACCATTGTAGTAATCTCTACCAATCTAACTCCATAAGGAACTAAGTCTAGAAGCAAGCTTTGCGCTCTTGTAGTCCTCTCTAAGCTGAATAAACCTGGTTGACATGCAATGAAAAACTTATCAACAAACATATCCATTTCAGAAATTACTTCTTGCAAATTTCCGACTCCATGTTTTTTCATAGATAAAGGTTATAGAAAATATCTTTTTGTTTTTCTTGTGTAAAAAAAAGTTGCTTACTTCTGTGCATCTTTCCGAATACTGGGCGTACCCTCGAATAGAGTTGAGAGACTTTCAGGAGCAACAATGAAAGCATTGGCCATGCTGGAGACAAGAGAAGCCCATCAGTCCATATATGGTTAGCAAAATAAATGAAAGCTCGTTAGCCATAATATGGAAAAGAATTTTGCTACGTACATGCCCAGCAATTCAAATTTTTCATCCACTGAAGGAGTATTGAAACTGCGTACAAATTCTCCATACTCTGTTATATCACGCTTGAGCCGCAGTCCTCCACTTTACAAGAGAAAATAATAAACACATCAATAGGGGAGAATATGAGAATGATTTTAAATTACAAGTCAAAATGTACAACTCTAAAATGCACAAAGGTGCAAGGAAAAATGTACAACTCAACAGCAGCGATAAAGCCACAAGGGAGTAGAGTCAAGTCTAATAATTAAATACTTCATAAATCCACAAAGAAATGCTGAAAACAAAACTGAAGAAAGCGCACCTCTAAACTATTGGTTCTAATGTTTTCTGGTATTCCCACTTAAAATAGAAACTCAAATGCATGACCATGATCAAACAAAATGTAAAATTTGAGCCAATTTAAAATAAATTAGCAGGAGAAAATTTGGGAGATCCTGTTACCTGGGATTAAAGGTGAACTTTTGCCAATGATTAAGCAGCCCTTTATGCAAGTGGTTTCCCTAGATGAACAGAAATCAATTGGAGGAAAAAAAATTCAATATTGATCCAACTTGTACAAAAATGAAACATCTCAACCCCCCCAAAAAAATAATAATAAATAAATAAAATAAAGTTAAAACGAAATATGCAATCTAGTAAAACAACCAAGAAATATCATGGCATACATTGCAGTAAATTTTTTCAGAAATAAGTCAAAAATGTTGTATGAAATGGCCTGACCCTTGTGATTTCTCTATATTATATACAAAAGAATTCTATACATAGAAAAAACTACGTATCTGTTACTATTATCTCTATACAATCTGCCAAGTATTAAGTTAATTAAAATAACCATAAATCAAGGAAACAAATCTTGAAATAAATGGAAATAAATATGGACAGCAAAACTGTCCGTTGACAAATTTTTGACTGGCAACCATAACGGTGATATGTTTACATTGTGTTTAAAGAATTATAGGGGGGATTCAATTGTCATACCAACTCTGCAAGAAATGCTTGCTTGTTAAGCCCTTCAAGTGCAGTGAATGCAGATTCCAGTACACGGGAAAGATATGCAACAACTCTAGCAAAGAAAACAGAAACATGTCATTCACTATGCAGAAGAAATTGAAAAAAAAAAAGAAAAAAAAAAGTTGAAAAATTGAATCAATCTGCCTAATTCCATTTTCTGTTCAAAAACAGATTGAAAAAAAATAATGTGTTCTCATTGTTCATTATTTTTTTTGTGTACAAGGGAATTTATCTAAGAAAATATTACAAAATTTACCGAGCCATGCATCAATAATTACTACTTTTAGTCAGGTTTGGGGATTTACTGAAATATCCGCAAAAGTAATTATTAAACAAACAAACAAAGAGGATTGACATAGAAGAGAGAAGGAAGATGGGGCCAAATATTCGAGTTTGTAGGAAAAATGCCATGAAATTATCCAAGCCTCATATTTTGGTTGGCATCTAATTAGTTCTTTGAAATCCCTATACTATTGGCTATACTGCCTATACTATTAATTTATATATTTTAAAGAGAAAATTGTCGCACAAGTCCCTTCCATTAAGCCCAAGGGATCATTTAGTCCCTAAGGAGAAAAAAAAGGCGTTATTTGATCCTTTACTTTTGTGAAAAAACCAAAGAAGAATAAATTATTTTTTTATAAATATTCTAAATAAAATAATATTATTTTTTCAATATTTTATTTTATTGGTAAATAAATAGATGGTAAAAAATTACTTTTTACTATGATATTTATCATAAAAATTATTAAAATATTGAGTGAATAGTGAAATTTTTATCATAAAAATTATTAAAATATTGAGTGAATGGTGAAATTCGTCCTTCTTTGGTATCTTTTACAAAATGTAAGAGAATAAATCACATATTTTATAATTGTATTTTACAATAGGGCTATATTCATTCTTAATTCTACCTTGTGCAAGCATTTGTTGGTCTGTGATCAGGAGCAATTCCATCATCTGGAGACCTATAATCTGTTGCCTTTTGCTCAGCTGAAAGCAGCCGTTCCACCTGGGTAGTAGGAATTTCACAAGAGAAAAGGCATGTGATGTGCAGAAGAAAAGACATGGACTGAAAAACAACTGTACAAAACAGAGGCTTCAGATTATTTATTCAAAAATAATTGTCATGAAAATAAGGCCTTGCTACCCAGAAAACTGCAAATCATAGTACAAGTTTGATTTCTGAGGAAGTGAAATGAAAGACATGAAACTAGATGCTCTCTTATAATGTCAGCAATAGATCTAAAGGATAATTCCAGACCTCAGCCATCACAGTCTCAATGCATTGTTGAAGCCCTTTATAAGCAGCACCCTCTGCACTGGACATAGCAGTTGCCATCTCTTCACATGAAGCAGCATGTGCTCCATCTACTGGTAGTAGAAGCCGAGATATAGTATTGGAAAAATACTGCAGAGAGTTTATAGAAACATAATGCTCATATAATCTCGGGGCACGAATCACAAATTATATTCAACATAATTAGCAAACAGCAATGCAGCCTAACATACTTGCTGAACTATAGCCACACTACTACCACAACGCTGTACAGAAACCATGAAAGATCTGAAACTGCTTTCACCAGCAGCAGCGGCAGCTTCTGCCTACAACCAAACAAAAAAAATCCTCATGAAGTCTCGTCTCTGGGAAGACTACAAAAGATGGCATCACACAAGTATACAATTCAGAATACAATATGAGGTAATTACAGCAGACGCGGCTGCAGCAGCCACCCTTCGACTGACACTGGTTCCCAGTACAAATCTTTCCCTTAAAGCTGCAGCTTCTGTCAAGCCATCTCTGGCCCTTTCGAGGCCTTCCGTTATATATTGACTAACCTGGAAAAAGAGGGAAGAACAAAGGAAAACAAGTGAGTAACAATGATATTGGTTTGCCGAATTGCTCTTATCTAACAAAACTTACTTGGTCTAGAAGACAAGTGAAAACTGCTTTAACGGTGGCTGCAAGGGTAGCAGGCTGTAACAGAACATTTTGAACATTCATTAAAAATAGCAAAATACCTTTAAGTTTAAAATCACAGTAAAATCATAATCCTATTTCATTAACTTTTGATAAACTAAAATTACCTTATGATATTTTTAATTTGACTTGTGTTAAACTAGTAATTTTAGATCATATATGGCCCTACTCTACTTCAAATACTACTAATGTCAATTCACTCGAATCATTTTTCTACTGCTTCTTATAGTACTTTTGTGGTCTAGATTCAAATACAACCTCACAAAGTTGATAATATAACCCTCCACCAATTATAAATATATATATATATATAACCCTCCACCCTCGGTGCCTCAATTCCCAGCTATATGGCATCTACTAATATTCCTAATAATACTTTTAACGATCCTTGAATTTCTTTTCAAGGCATAAAACAAAGAAAAGCTAATAATTAATTTTGGACAAAAATCTCAGAATCTATTAGACTAACGAGAACAAAGTTGAAACCAATATCTACTTTACAAAAAGTTAGTAAAATGACACCGAGAGGGGTGAAGAGACTATTTGCACGATTAGACACCGAGAAATCTAACAAGAGCAGCTCTCTCCTCTTTAACAAAGAAAAATAGTGGTGTGTTTCCATGAACCAAAGATCATCTAAAGAATTTCACTTTGAGGTTGCTAAACAGTTTCCAGATGAAAGACTAACAAAGGAAATACAAAGTTGAATATTAATCAAATAATTAATAAAATAAGGATTATGGATTTGCAAGTGAAAGAACTCAAGGAAGGAAGCTGGAAAAATTTATCCACCTCTAAATAAGTAAAACTACATTTAAGATAATTCAACAAAGAAGTCGATTACTCCACCTCTCTCATTAAATTCAACAAGAAACCAGCCTGTGCAATTTTAACGTCCACATCTTCACCCTTATAAATTTAACCCCAATTCGACCCATTATTGTAAAGCTACATTTCTAAGCAATAAGCCTAGAATTCTTAAAAGTGTCCTTTTAACTGAATATTAAGTTATCCAGCAAGACTTTAATAACAACTGTAAGAGAAAATGTTTGTAACACATTCCAAGCTGGAAAAGGCTAGCATGAAGTTTTATGATGTTTAATATCTACAAGAAAATGTAATATTAGATGAGCAATCATTACTTGAGATGAAAACATATTGCATCTACTAATCGCTTCTTCATTCCATCGAATAAACTCTGTTACTACAGTAACAGATATTTGTTGTGGAGAAGATGCTACCAATGCTCCTTTCGAGCGGCCTATCGTTCCAGAGGAATCAGAGACCTGCTGGCTTTCAGCACGAAGTTCTGCCATCTGCCATACATAACTAAACATCATACTTATTTCAATGAGAGCATCATCAGTATTTTAAACGGCAAATAAGAAAGAAGCAAATCAACCTTAGCCTGATAAAGTTGTCTAAGAGAAGCTCTCTCAATTTCAGGATATTCATCCTTGTGAGCAGTAAACAGAGATTCTGTGAGCCCTGAATCACCACATAAAAGTTTCCTATTAGAATCTAAGAGTTAAGAAATTATGCAAGGGAACTCAACAAGAAAGCAATTGATAGACTAGTGAATGGCAATGATGATCCCATAATTTCCAGTCAGCCAGACATTACTAGAAACAAACAGAGCAACATGAAAGAGAGCAGAGGCAGAGTGCATAAGAGGCACACAAGTTAATCCAAATATAGTGTGCCTTGTTAGATCCCTATTGCAATTCTGCAATAACTACCACATAAATTAAATGAAAGCCTTCAACCAAGTATCAAGCATCCTACTCCTAGTCTGCAGTAAATAAATCAATTAAAAAAAACTCCTAAAGTCCTAGACCCAAAATTCTCTATAACACACTAAGAATGTTCCACAGGATATAGTCAACAAAAGTACCTATCAATTGTCATCGGCATTTAACATCCGAGATATGCTAATCGATTATAAAACAAACCTATTAACATCTGAGATATGCTTATCGATTATAAAACAAACCTATTAACATCCGAGATATGCTTATCGATTATAAAACAAACCTATTAAAGAGGCTAACAATGTTCTTATTAATTCATACCCTCAACATCCAAGTCACCACATCCCACAGCTTGCAGGTCTCTAGCAAGCTCTTGTGTCTTCTCATATGCCACTGCAAGCATTCTAAGATACTGAAGCCTCTCGATAGGAGTGCAAATCAGGTCAAAAACTTATCGTTAGTTCAAACTTGGGTTATCGAGTTCGAGCAGAATGAAAATATAATAATTCTACTGACCAACAGAAGTCCGCCTTCTTCAGCAGGAGGTGGGTTCACAAGAGATGGCTTCATCAATAGTTTGTCCAGAAGGGCAGTCACTCTTTGTTCCAAAACTCGCTGCAGGGAACATTAGTCACCACACTATCATCCAAATACAAGATGATTTGAAACCTTATGTTAAATAGAGAAGTTCATGCCTGGTACCTGGACTAAAATTGACATTACTTCATTAGGAGAAGGGAATACAGCTGTAATTGTTGCTGCCTCTTTGCGTACAGTATCTGCAAAGCAAAATAAGAAATAAATAGCCCATATCTGTCAAACATTCATACCTGCTCATAAAACCAAAGAAAATCCAAGCACCTGTGATTTCTTTGTACAAAGAAGTAAGTCCCCGAGCAACATTGCTGGGACTAGCCTGTGAACCATGGTCACCAAGAACCAATCTAGTATCCGCATTCATGACTTCCACATCAATAAACATTGGGCGTGTTGCCACATAATGTTGCATGGCACTAGTACCCCTGTTGAACTGCAAATGGAATAAATAGGGAATTATCAAAGTCCACATATAACCAATTTAGTGAAGAAAAAAAAGTGTGATTAATTGCTGGAGTATTAAAAATTATTTTATAGAAAAGATAACAAGAGCTTAATCAAAAATTGAAACCAATCCACATTCCCAATTGAAAATAAATTAAAGGAAACGGGAATCTGCAGGAATTATTCAATCTACAAAAATGATAGAATACAATTAAATAGACTTCAAATACTTTACTAGAAGGTTACGAAAAGATAAATAGTATAAGTTATTGTCGCAAAAAAGTTGAAAATGATTCAATTATATTTGGTACAACACAAGTCCCAGAGTCGAGCAAAATTTTGAGAGAATTAAACTCCTCAAAATTTGAAGGTGACTGCACTTACAAGAACAAACTCATTTGCACAGCAACAAATATGTCCATGTCAAGATATGCTACTGGAGAAACAGCTAGGGTGTTCCCATAGTTATGTATTTTTCTCTCTTATTTTTGTATGTGTAGGGGGGTTCAATTCAAAATTATGTATTTGAATCAAACGAAGCCCAGAAGAAGCATAGCCACTCTGCAGCCTTACTAAAGAAAAATCAAGCATTTCATGCAATATGGTTTCTTAAATTATAGACAGAAGCAGATATATTAAATTCTAATCAAAACACAAATAGACATACTAGAACCAATTTAGGTGATTCAGCTAGCTGACCGATGCGATAACCAAAGAAAAGGGCATCCTTGGTTGCCCTATAAACAAGGCAAGATATCATAGTTCTAGCCTCTCAACTTCTGCATTAAAATTATGCTTGTGACTACGATATGAAATACTTTTATTTTACTAATTACTTAATAACCTGCAAATTATCAGCTAAAGATAAGCACAACAGCATAAGGAAGATAAACTAATAGAAATTTAGGGGGAAAAAACACAACAATAACAAAAATGTAAAAGCAAAAAATTCTAGAAAAACGGAAGTAATGAGAAAAAAACGAGGAAAGCATAAATGATGACTAAAAATCATCATGAAAGTCGTAAAATTCAGATGTAATATAAATCGTGGTCTGGGAGGTTTTAAAGCCCCAGTTACCTGGGATAAAATTTTAGCACATTCACCCATCGTGGACAATTCTCTTCTCTGTGATGCTGCATCAAACCGAGAAAGCAACCTATTTTCCAATTCTGCAGCAAATAAAAAAAAATATTCAATTATATGCCAGACCAGTGAATATCTTAACCCCAAAATTATATTTTCTATTTTATTATTTAAGCCAAAATAGATTTACATATTCTTTAACATCTATTCATGGGTAGCTTTTGAATCAGATAAAGAGTGGAAGGATGCTATCTGTTAGTTTGGTCCATCGAAACATATATATATAAATTTACATATGTAAAACTCAGAATTCACTCTTATTAATTTCCATTCAAAACACTACATATTTATATACAAAGTTAGAGACACTCTAAGGTGACATACACCTAATACACAACTAATATCTCTAACACTCCCCCTCAAGTTGGAGCATAGATATTAATCATGCCCAACTTGTTACAAAGATAATCAACCCGAACCCCACTTAAACCTTTCGTGAAGATATCTCCTAATTGTTCTCCAGTCTTCATATATCCTGTAAAAATCAAACTTTGTTGAATTTTCTCGCGAACAAAATGACAATCAATTTTAATGTGTTTAGCTCGCTCATGAAACACAGGATTAGAAGCAATATGAAGAGCAGCTTGGTTATCACACCACAATTTCGCTGGTATTGAAGTTTTAAGACCTATTTTATCCAAGAGCTGATATATCCATATTATCTCAGACGCAGATTGTGTCATAGCCCTATATTCTGACTCTACACTCGATCGTGACACAACATTCTGTTTCTTGTTTTTCCATGAGACCAAATTTCCTCCAATGAAAATACAATAACCTGATGTGGATCTTCTATCTACTTTGGAACCTGCCCAATCTGCATCTGAAAAACATACAATATAAGTGTGTCCATGATTTGCATATAAGATATCACGTCCAGGTACTCCTTTCAAGTAACACAAAATTTGCTCTAACGTTGCCCAATGATGAACTGTTGGGAATGACATAAATTGGCTAACAACACTGACCGAATATGCAATATCTGGACGAGTCACGGTAAGATAATTCAACTTTTCAACCACCCTCTCAGAATCTTTAAAGAGTTCCCCATCTCCTGTAAGGTGGATGTTCGGAGTCATTGGAGCACTACAAGGTTTTGCTCCTAATTTTTCTGTCTCAGTTAATAAGTCCAAGACATATTTTCTCTGATATAGAAAGATACTTTTTTTACTCCTTGTGACTTCAACATCCAAAAAATACTTTAGCATCCCCAAATCTTTCGTATGAAACTAAGTATGTAGGAAAGACTTAAAAGATGAAATTCCCGTAGTATCACTTCCAATAATAACAATGTCATCTACATATACAACTACAAGAATGATACCAGCTTCTGATTGTTTGTAGAACACAGAATGGTCAAACTTACTTTTCATCGTACCAAACGTTTCTATAGTTTGACTAAATTTTCCAAACCAAGCACGAGGACTCTGTTTCAAACCATACAAAGATTTACAGAGACGACAAACTTGCCTAGACTCCCCTTGAGCAACAAAACCAAGAGATTGCTCCATAAACACCTCCTCTTGAAGATCACCATGAAGATCACCATGAAGATCACCATGAAGAAAAACGTTCTTGATATCTAATTGATGCAAAAGCCAATGGTGAGTAGCTGCCATAAAAATAAACAACCAAACAGAGGTCAATTTAGCAACAGGAGAGAAAGTGTCAGAATAGTCCACTCCATAGGTTTAAGCATATCCCTTAGTAACAAGACGGGTCTTTAATCGAGCAACTGACCCATCCGGATTAACTTTAACTATGAACACCCATTTGCATCCGATCGCCCGTTTTCCCGAAGGTAAATCAACCAAGTCCCAAGTACCCTTGTCATCCAACGCATTCATTTCCTCGATCATTGCATGATGCCAACCAAGATGAGATATGGCTTCGTGAACAGTTTTAGGGATAAAAATAGAATCAAGAGAGGCAATAAAAGAGCAAGAGGAAGACAAAAAACAGTTATAAGAAACAAAAGAAGAAATAGGATAAGTACATTGACGTTTATCCTTGCATAATGAAATGGAAGATCATCGTTCAGGACTGGATCCGATGACGAAGGAGCAGGTGCAGGACATAAATCAAAAGGTCTATGTCTGGAGTAGTTATAGGAGGCCTAACAGGAACTGTATCAGAGACAGGTTCAAATGATGTGATAGAATAGACTAACAAATCATCATCCTTCCCATGACGTGCAGGAGGAGGAGAAGACGAAAAATAAGGTATGTCTTCCATGAAGGTAACATCAATTGAGACAAGATATTTATTAAGATTAGGATAATAAAATCTGTAAGAGAATAACCAAGGAAGATACACTTCAAAGACTTGGGATCTAATTTAGTAATATGCAGACAAACATCCCGAACAAAACAAGTGCTACCAAATATCCTAAGGTCAACTAGAAATAGTGACTTATTAGGAAACAAAATTTTGTAAGGAATCTCACCATGAAGAACAGATGAGAGCATGCGATTAATAAGAAAACATGTTGTTGAAACTGTATCGGCCCAAAAAGGTTTAGAAACATTCATTTGAAATAATAAGGCACGTGCAGTTTCGAGAAGATGTCTGTTCTTACATTCGGCCACTCCATTTTGAGATGGAGTATCAACACACGAAGTTTTATGAAGCATGTCATTTTGAACCATATAAGATTGAAACAAAGCTGATGTATATTCTTTGGCATTATCACTTCGCAAAGTACGAATTGAAACATTAAGTTGAGTTTTAATCTCAACACAAAATGCACAAAAAATAGAAAACAATTCAGAACGACTCTTCATTAAATATAACCAAGTTACACGAGAATAATCATCCACAAAAGTAACAAATACTTAAATCCAGGTTTAGACAAAATAGGACAAAGACCCCAAACATCAGAATGAACTAATTCAAAAGGAACACTAGCACGTTTATTAACTCTTGGATTTGAACTAAGACGATGATATTTTGCAAATTGACAAGACTCACAATCTAATGAAGACACCTTACTAAACTGAGGACAAAGTTTCTGAAGTAAAAGAAGAGATGGATGACCCAGTCTACAATGTGCCTCGAAGGGAGAGGTTACACCAGAGCAAGCAACAAATTTTGGTATTGGTGTGTCAAGAATATAGAAGCCTCCAGACTCGTGTCCTTTACCAATAGTCTTCTTCGTCATAAGATCCTAAAATAAGCAACGATCAGGAAAAAATGAGATGCAACAGTTAAGATTGCGAGTAAGCTGACTTATAGAGATCAAATTAAAGGATAAGCTAGATAAATGTAAGACAAACGACAAAGGAAGCAAAAGAGTGGGAGTAATTGTGCCAGACTCAAGAACACGAAATGGTGACCCATTGACTAAGGTAATAGTAGAGGTGGAAGTGTGTGACTGAAGAGTAGAAAAGAGACTAGAATTACCTATCATATGATCTGTGGCACCAGAATCAATAACCCATTTGGAAGATGAGAAAAGGAGACATGCATTTGATTTACCTGAATCAACAATAGCAGTGACAGAAGGTGATGAAGACCTTAGTGATTCTTGATACTGTGAGAACTTGGTAAATTCATCTGCAGAGATAAGAACCGATTTTTCAGAAGTATCAAAAGTGGATGCAATATGAGCCGAGTGACCTTTTTGATGCTTGTACTGAAGCTTTCTACAGTCATGTTTCGTATGTCCTGGTTTGTGACAATAGTGACATACAATACCTCCTAGGTCATGTGGTCAAGTTTCAAACTCGTGCGAGCCGCCTCCTTTGTTTCTGTTCATATAAGTTGACCGTCTATGCTCATAATTATTATTTCGACTGACCAAAGCAACATTTAATTGAGCAAGTAGAAGTGGAGTGCCTTCTATACGAAGTACTCGACTAAACACCTCTTGTAAAGAGGAGATCTCAGAACCAGAAAGAACTTGGGACTTAGCAATCTCAAAAGTAGAGGAAAGACCGACAAGAAAACTCATAACCGTCATTTGTTCCCGTTGGCTTTGCTGAACCTTTACATCAGGGCTAAAAGACATCAAACTATTGAGCTCCTCATAAGTCCTTTTAAATTCCATAAAATAATTCGTGAGTGATTGATCTTGCTTGTCTGCACGGTAAAATGCTTTGCATACATCATACATGCGAGAAAGATTCTTTTACCAGAATATAAGAAATCCAAATAATCCATCAATTCCGTAACGAATTCACAATGATTGATCAAGTCAATTACATTGCTCTCAATAGAATTCCGAATCTGTAGAAATAAGTGGGCATCTTCTCTAAGACATATCTACTTTGAATCATCTTTAGGAGGATCATTAGTCAAATGAGTATCTTTGTCGATACTTCTCAAATAAATTCGAATGGTCTTGCTCCAAGCTAAATAATTCGAGCCATTGAGCTTATGGTCCGTGATTTTAGACATCACAGGCACCATATCCATCACAATATTAGATTTTTTTTCAACCATAACTCCTACAAACGACAAAGTAGCAAACAAACGAACAAACAAAATCCAACAACAGTAGCAACCAAACACGCAGCGAACAAGAACACAAAATTGGAAGAACTCAAACTTGAACAATCACAAGCAATGAGTGCCAAACCACCACAGATGACGTAGGGGAACGCCAGAGAGCAACACGAGGTCGACCGGAGAAGATTGCTGCAGGGACGCGCTGTCACGTGCCAACGCGTGAAAAGATGGCAGAAAATCGCAGTGGCGCGTGTGGCTCACTCACGGCTCGTCTGGTGATCGGACTTTGGGGTTTGGCCGATTGGCGACTGGGCTTCCTCCCTGTGCCGACGGTGAGAAAAAATTTGCACTCCAAAAGGGTGTTCCGAGTTGGAACCGAAAAATGCACTAAATCCTAATTTGTGTTTACCCAAAATCAGACCCTAATTTGAACGGGAAAAAAAATTCCGAATTTTGTAACCCAAATGCTCTGATACCATGTAAAACTCAGAATTCACTCTTATTAATTTCCATTCAAGACACTACATATTTATATATAAAGCTAGAGACACTCTTAGGTGACATACACCTAATACACAACTAAAACACCTAATACACAACTATGACACCTAATACACAACTAATATATTCAACTAGTGATAGACACCTAATACACAACTAATATCTCTAACAACATACAAACACAGCCTAATACCCAAAGACTAATATCTATAGATTTTCAAAAATTTTTCTCTGTACATTTAATGCAAGCTAGTTATGAAAAGGAATCATATACAACAGAGAAGAGGCAAAACTTAGCCAATAAAAGGAATCAAATGAATGAAAAAAGAGAAGACCATCATTAGAAGAGCACAAAAGAAACCCAACTCAAGGCCTGTCTTCCAACAACATACTAGTCCTTTCCATATCCAACCAACCAAACTGAAAAATATTTTGAACAAATGAAAGAAAAATAAGAAATGTGACACAAAATGATTATCATGGAAAATAAAGGCATCGGCTCTCAACTTAATTCAATGGAAGTTATGTATTTAGACTAATGGTGTTATCCTTAAACCTTACACGGGATTACTTTCATAATACATCCAATAGCAAATGCATGAAACAGCTCCAATTCCTTCTTTCTAACCACAACCTGTGCTACATAACCCAGAATTTATATGATGATCATCATATTAATTGAATCAGGATTTTGCAAACCATAACTTGTAGATCCATCATCTAGACAGTTCTTACAAGAGTCAAGAGCTTCTAACACGATTGGCAAAACCCTAGAAGCTTTCGTTTTCATACAGGTGACACCAAAAAGGTCATGAATGGACCATAATCAAATCAAAAAGAAAATCATACAGAAAGGATATTCTATCCAAAACACAAGGCTCGACTGGAAAACCCAATAGGACAACATATTCACAGAATTGCAACTGGAACGTTTTAAGAGAGCAAAATATCAGACATCTAATAGAAATAAATTCAACAGTAGCCTATGTGGTGAGACCTACTTATTTAACACGATAGATTCTAGTTATTCATTCTAATTACTAGCAGTGGTTGATCTATCCGAATGAAAGCAGTTTAGATTCATTAACGTCTAGACTCACAGCAAAGGAAAAAATGCATGTTCAAGAGAAAAGGCCTCAAAATCCTCTCAGACAGCTCAGTATGGTTATTGGTTTAATGAAATGCTAAAGTGTGAAGGGATGAATGTCAGCATACCATTGCAATATTCTTGAAGATTAGCGACTGCAACTTCCAGTCCCCTGCCAGCTGCCACATTTCCCATAGCTGATGGTACATTTATACCTTGCCTTCCAATATCTTCCTCAGCAAACGACCCTAAGAATGACAGAAGTTCCATGTAAGTTTGTTATAAAATAGAAAACAAACAACTTTTAACACTAACACGCCTTATTGTCAGATCAACAATGTAGTGCATCTGTATGTGTTATCCAAAGGTTCATTCTCTAGCACAGTAACATGATTCATAACATGACATACAATTTTGATACTCTTCCTTAAGAGGATAGAAAACTACTCTATGTCCTAAGCATATTTTCAACCATTATTTTGTATGGAATTAGGGCATAAAGAAACAAAAAATTAGTTATTCAATTTGCATTCTTTTAAATAATAAGCATTGCAATGTATGTTTACTACACTTGATCAAGTTATTCTCTTATTGATGTTGATGCTCAAAAAGGGCAAAAGAAATGCACAAAATGATAAGGAATTTGGCTAACGATACCAAAGAACCAATTTTTTTCCATACTAGACAAAACATGGCACAATAAAACCAAAGTTCCAGACAGCTGATTAAATATAGTACAAGTACATTAATTAACTTTTATATCAAGTAGATAAAAATGATACCAGAAAGACTCCATTTGAGATGGGATTGCCATGATAATTTCTTTGGAAGTACAAATGGATAACAAAAAATGTCAGCATGCCAAAAGTTGGTAAATAACTAGATATTATGTCTAGTTTCTAATTTGTCACTGGTATTCAAAGCTATTGACAAATGCTAACTTACCAAAGGAAACCTAAGATCTTAGTAAAATGTATCTTACATCTTACTCACTCATTCTAGTTATAGTGAAAAAGAGAAAGTGACCAGGTTTTGTCATGGGAACTGAGCTCAGCACATATACACAATAGCATAATACTAAGTGAACAAACATGCAAGATTGAAATATTTTTTTTTAAATAATGCTATATTACTCAGTTTTTGTGCAATAGAAGCAGCCTCAGCAACACGACTATCATCAGAAAATAGGGGTGAAAGTTCCATTAGATCGCCTGGGTTGCTATTGAACTCCATCAAGTACTACATGTTTAAAATAAAAGAGTGTTAGTTCATTCTAAATATAGTTTAGTATGTGTTATATGCTAGCTGAAAGTACCTTTATGAGTTCTATCGTTTGACTTGCAGTTTCCCTCTGAGCATCTGCACTCTGACCCAAGAAACCCACATAGATAGCATAAATTTGACAATTATATTAGCAAAGCTATAAAGTGTTGTCCAATAGAACTCTATTATGAGCATATGTTGATTAAAACTAAGAGAAACTTCACCTGCAGATGATCTCCTATTTTTGCAGCTGTCTGTCCGACACTTGAAATACGCGAATCCAACCTTGCAAAGCTACTAAACAATCCATCTACACCTCTTTCTAGCTGATAAATAATTTGTTAAATAAATTTACCAGAGTGTGTGACTAGTGTGCAATATAGATTAATGTCATATTTGTTTTCTGTGAACTTTAATTTTTCTCCATGCTAAGGCAGAAAAACCATGTTAACTTGACATAATAAATGTGCGAAGCCAGTACTAGTAGAATGAGACACAAGAAACACCAGTTTAGGTCCCGTTAGATCCCTCGTGTGCTCCTTGTAGCACAATGCACAATGAAAGTGTATTGAAGGAATAAAAAAAAAGAGGTTCTGACGCTCACCTTGAGGTGGGACACAAAAAAAAAATGTAAGGCTATCACCTCTTTTGAAAATTTGAGGCTTACTCCTTCGCAAGCCTAGAGGCACTTTAGCCTCAAGGCGGTTGAGGATTAAGCCTAAGAAAATTTCGAGTTATATAAATTTGGGTGATAATTACAACGCAACCTGAGTTTATTAAATAAATGAATAAAAAAATCAGAAAATAAAACAATAGAACTAAAAAACTCAAAACTCAAATCATGCACAAACTAAATTAGACTAACTTAAAATTTCCCGACGTGGCCTTTCAAGCCTCCCCGATTTTTCTGAGTTCACAACGTTCTTTAGAATTTCAAAAGCTTGCTCAATTGCTTATGTATTAATTACTTTGAATTTTAAAATAATTGTATGACATTAGAAATAATGGAATATTAATTAGCTTTTAGTAATTAACTTATTTCTCTTCTTTACATATTCGTAAAATTCCAAGATGTTATTTTTCTTTTTCAAAGAAGAAATGTTCCTTGATTGGATTAACCTTCTTTATATGTGCTGTCAGTTTTTATTTATATATAGATGTAGCATCTTATTTTCAATTAGAGGATATTTATGTCTCTAACTGCCTCTCAAATGTGTAGTGAGAGGCTACTTTGCTAATTTAATTTTTATTTTCATGGGTATTGGGTTCATAATTATTATTATTTATATTTTTAAGGTTTCATAGAATGTTAAGTTTGAATCTTACGCAACTGCCTTAAGGCTTATGCTTCGCTTCATCGGAAGAAAATGCTTCAATACTTAAAATAATCTTTTACAGCATGACATTGAAGTGCAAATGTGAAAAAATATCTGAAATTGCCAACTTTGGATGAAGAATAAGAAAATCTATAGTTATCCACTAAAAATTAAACAGATGCAAGAGTTTGGTAAGTCCAGATTATGATAGGGTCACAAAATTAGTATCTTTTGTTTAGAATATTATGTGCATATGCTCAAAACTGAAATATTTGACCTGTGGCTAACCTCAGCAAGTGTTGTACGGTGCTTAGCATCTTGTGCAGAAACCTCTTTCTTTAGATTGTGAAGTCTTCCATCAATCTTTAGAGGAAACAAAAAGAACAATCTTAGCATCATATTAAAACAACTTTCTGACTGCATTGCATATACATTCCTAAAATCATACCTGTTTCCGAAGATCTAGCAACTCCTTGCAGGAATCTTTGAACAGAGATAATAGCTTATCTACCTCAGGAAATACAGGGTCAGACAGTCCTTGTGCTAATTTTAAAGCATCTGATGGGACTCGTGCGTGCCCATTCGGCAAAGAATCATTACCGCTGGCATGTCCTTTCGATGAATCAGTTTCTTCATCTTGGAAGGATGGCAGAAGATCATTTACCAGGTTCCCAAACAATGCATCAAACGAAAAATCCCCCTATAATTCATTAAATCAAAACAGCAAAGTTTTATATTATTACAAGGAAGCTTCCATTTATTGTCCATCTATGAACCACATACTTTACAGCTCTATACCTTGAAGTCATCTACATCCAAAATAAGAGGAAGCGAGGTAACAGATGAAGATTTTGGGAGTCCGCCACCCTTGATTCCATCTCTACTCCCTGTCATCTAATTCAAATTCAAAAAGAAAAATAAAAAACAATTAAAAGTAGCACAGACAACAGAGGAACTCAAACTAATCACACAACCCTTAACCAACCCCCTCCCCTTCTCCAAGAAGCATTTGTTACAGTGCCACCTCCCACAAAATAAAATATTTTTTATCTATTAATTAGCAATTTTAACGAATAAAATATAAACCCAAAATGAAGGCATAGCTTGAGGAAATCATGTCCCTGAAAAATTAAAAGTATCAGCAATTCTAGGAGCAAAAGAACCACGCATTGCAAATTTAAAAATGAATGAACTGGAAATAGTGTATCAAAGTACACTAGAGTATTTTAAATTAACTGAGATAACATAAAGCCTATAAATTATACTAAAATGAAATAAAAAGAAAAGGAGTAGGAATATCATTTAAGTTTCTAGCTCATTTAAGCTGATGACATTTAAGTTTCTAGCTCAATTAAACTGATGACTCTAATTTATATTTCTACTGTCATTTTCCTTCTGTTATCTTCATGAACCCAACCGAAAGAGTTGAAGATGATAATACAAAAAAAACGAAATTTCATAACTCTCACATCACTTTCATAACTCAAATTGCCAATAACAACATCGATAATTGCAGATCCAGTTAAATTTATAATTTGAGCCCTACATTTTCCTTTAAATAAATCACGATTTGGTCATAATTGTTCAAACAAACAGAAAGAGACAAAACTAACGAAATGTCTCCTAAACGATCTAAAGAATGAAAATGTGGAAACTGACCTCTTTGCAGAATCACTGAGCGCGAAAGAGAGAGTAGCTGATAGTTTGCCTCTTTCTTCTATTTAGGCTATTTGCTTCGAGGGATTATTGGGTTGGATCGAAGACAGAGAGCTCAACTGCGCGAAGATTACAATGATGAAATGCGAATGACGAATATACCCTTACTTGCTTAAATAAGTTTAATAAGCGATTAAAGTGAAAAGCAGGAGTGGAAAAACCAATTAAAGCACTTCAAAAAAAAGTAAACAGTTATAAAGGTAAACATTTTCCTATGAGATATGGACAATGGTATCTAGATTTAAAAAAGTTTTTTAATCCTCGCATTTTAGAAAAAATATTAATTAAAAATAATTAATATTATTTTAATAATTTTATTATTAAAATATTATTTTTATTGTTAAGTAATTAAAATATAAATTTTAATAATAAAAAAATAAAAAATTATTTAGGAAAAATGATTATTAATAATAATGAAATAAAAAAATATTTAAATATATTTATTTATTTAAAAATAAAAAAGAATAAAATATTAAAATAAAATATTTATATTAACTAAATACAAATATTTATTGAAATTATTTTATATTAATTTTTATTTTATTATTATTAAATTATCGAGTTTTAATCATTTAAGATAATAATAAAGAATAATATTTTAATAAAAAATATTATTTATTTTCAGTTGATTATATTTTTTAAAATTTAAGAATTATAATAAATTATTTTTATTATAAATAATTGAAGTTAAATTAAAATTTAATTTAATAGACTTAACTTTTTTAATACTTTTTTCTTTTCTTTCTAAAATTATTTTGAATAGAATAATGAGATATATCTTGTATATAGATGTAAAGGAAAGGGATCCATGAGATATATATATATTTTAAGATAAAATAATTCTTAATAATATTAATTGTTTTTTAAATTAAGAGAAATTATTAATAATTAAAAAAAACTAATCACAATCACAATAATTTTACACATTATATGTTTTTAAAAATATGTGTATCTTATCATATTAATAAATCCTCTTATATGGGTATTAATCAAGTAAATCTTTTAATTTATAAAAATAAAATATTTTAATGAAAAAAATTTAATTTAATGTTGTAATTAAAGTATACGATTTTAAGTAATTATGATATTAAATTATTTATTTTTAATAATTATGAGACTAAATATAATTATTTTTCATAATAACAAAATTTATAATATCTATTTAAAAATAACAAGATTAAATTAACTCATTTGACCTAGAAATAAAATCAATATTATCTTTATTTACTTTAAAATGATGTTTGGTTGCACTCAATAACAATAAGCACGTGGGTTTGCGTAATGTTACAAATGCTACAAATACTTTAAAAATTATTGTCTTACATATTTTGTAAGCTACGTTTAACTTATTTAAATATATATATTTTATTAAATAAATATCACCCATTAAAATTATTAATTTTTTTATTGAAATAATTATACAAAAATTCATAAATAAAAATATATGTTACTTACAAAATATGTAAGATATAATTTTTCAGTAAAAAAACCTTTATGATATTCTCATGCATTCATATGGTTTAACCACCTAAGTTATCAAATAGAGAGTATTTTTATTAAACGACTAAGTAAATTTATTTATAATTCGACTTGTATAATCATATTTCAAATCCAAACTACTTAATAAATGAACGAAGGTTGGTTGATTATTTTAATACCAAACTTGTTTAATTAACATCTACAAGTGTTTGTACGAGGTTTGTGGGCTATAGTGTAATTATGTCAATAGCTCATATGCGTTTTGACTCGTTCATAATATAATTAGTTTGATCCAAAGTTGTATCAAATTCAATAAATAAGTTGACACTCATTAAAGCTCAACTCAAATTCTATATAAATTTTAAGATTTGTGTCAAAAATTATAAGTTATATTAGAGACTGATTTAGAACAAAGGTGTGTAGTAATTTTGTTTCTCTATCTTTTTACGAAAAATAGAAAAGATTATTCAATAGTCTTAGGTCTCATAAGTACACACCGTAACCTAACAAATAAAGTACATTATATAGTTTATTTTAAGATTTGATGACTTACTCATTCAATAACTTTGATGTTAGGATGTTTTCAAAATAGGTATTATCAAGTTGGGTGGATTCAATAATAGATGTTTGTTAGCATTTCATTATTCTTTTTTCCTTTTAGGGTTTATTTGAAAGAGAATCTGATAATTTTTGATCATGAATATCTAAATAAGATAAATTATTATGTATATGTATTTGTTTCGGAGTAAAATAATTCAAATTTGTCGATCAACTGAAATGTGTATTATTCATATAGAAGATCTTTCAATCGAGAAGATTTGTTGACCTAAAATGAAGAAAAATATCTATCTATTTTGTTTAATTATTCAATTGAGCGAATGATTCATTATTGTAATAGATAGCAACAATAGAAGATTTAATCTTATATACATTATAAAATATCACAAATTATAAGAAAAATCAAAGTTTCATATCCGATATGAGACAAGTTAGTATTTTATTATTTATTCCATTCAATCTATTTTTTTATTGAATAAATTGATTTTTAGATTTTAATGAATTGTAACTTTTATTATTGTTTTTATCAATTATTTGAAAACTTAGAAAATTGTTAATCCAATTTTTATTTTTGTAATCCTAGTATATTTTTTACTATTCATGTCAGATTCATCTCTGGTATCAACTATAAGATATTATTTTCAAATTTATATATTTGTATTAGAAAAATTTCAAATCAAAGATTGCATATTAGTTTATTAGTTATATATTATTTAAATTTATATTTAATATTTATTGTTGATTAATTAAATACATTTTAATGTTAAGTTTTTTATATATATTTTAAAAATATTATTATATAAATATGTTCACTTTACATAAATCTTATTGATTAGTTATTTAGATTTTAATATATTTTAAATTTTTTTATATAATTATATAATTATTCATTTTCTTTAAGATTGTAATATATTTTTAAATTTTTTTATAATTATAATAATAATAATAAATAATATAATTATAAAGATACAAATTATAAATTATAAATTTTTAGATTAAATTTTTCATATATTTTAAAACAATGATTATTATTATTATTAAATTCTTAATTATTATATAATTATTTAAGATTATTATTTATTATCAATTAAATAATAAATTATTAGTATTAAAAATATTAATAATTATTTAAAAAAATATTTGAATTATTAGTCGTATCTTCAATTTTTGTGAAATGTTTAATTCAAATAAAATTTAATAATAATTATTTTTAATATATTAATAAATTATGTGTTACTATTTGAATCTGGTTGGCTAAATAATGAAAATTTGATCCTAAGGCGTCAAAGGCTTTTCCCTCCCGATCCTCTGTAAATTTGATATTATTCAAATTTTCGCTCCATTTTCCCTGGGAAAAAGTACACGAGAAAATGAAGAGCGAGAGACATTAAGATCAAAGCCTTAATCACTACGATAAGAGAGGCGAAGGGCGAAAAATGGTCGAAGCATTTGGAAAAAGTATTTGCTCCATTTGCTATGAAGATCTCAAGCCCATTCTTGAAGACCTCCAAGCCATTTCAATCTGTGGCCATGTCTTCCACGAGTTATGGTAACGTATCGATCTATATGCCCAATATATTTTTTGCTATTTTCAATTGTGGATTTGAATACAATAACCGGTTTCTTAGTTTTTGTATGTGTTTGAAAACCTAGTTTGCAACAGTGGTTCGAGTATTGTTCGAACACCAAAAAATACAGTTGTCCAGTGTGCAAGCAGAACTGCAAGACTAAAGATGCCGGTAAGCTTTACTTTCAATCAATGGGGGATGCCGTCGACACCAATGTGTCTGTGAAGTTAGTTAGCAATCGCGAGGAAAATCCGGAGGCTTTGCGTAGGGAGGTGAAAAAATTGGAAGCGAAGGCGTTAGGGCTTGGTTCGGCTTTGGGGCGACAGGAAAAAGACCTGGAAGAACTCAATGAACAGGTATTGCATTTGCTCTCTTTGTTTAGATTTGGATTCAAAGACCTTGGGTGAGTTCCTGACAAACTGTTCGTTTTTTTAAATGAAAAGAAGAGAAAACTCCACAAGGACTGCCTGAATCGTTGGATGGACTTCAGTTTGTTAGTAATGTAGGGGTTTAATGAGTAGAAGAAAATGAAGGGTTCCAAGTGCTTCATAATATAATGGAAAAATTAAGGGTACTGAGTGTTTGATTGTGTAATGGACTACAAACTTAGAATCCTTATGGATACTCGGTCTAATGAGTTTTGACTTATCTTAACACTTATCCAAAATTAAACAATAATCAATGCAAGATTTATCTAAACACCATTTCTACAGTTGATAAGGGTGTTTTCTGTAGCAAGGAAAGACCTTAAGATGAGTATTCAAAACTAGAAAATCAACAAGTCATTAGAATCTGTTGATTTGGATCAAATAAGGGTACTAAGTGTTTGATTGTGTAATGGACTACAAAACTAAAACATGATTTTGTAGTGTTAAATAGTGAATCATGCTCTTTATTTTCACACTTGAATCGAAATTAGAGTGTCCTTGACTTGAGAAAATAAAACACTTCATTCACCTAGTCATCTTAATAAGACTTGAAAATTTGTTTGTCAGCTCTTCAGCAACTATATACAGGATATAAACATTCCTGTTATCTTTAGCCAAAGGTTGATGCTCTTGTTTTAACGTGGTTTTAAGTTCTAATTAGTAGTTTCTTGTTTCAGCTTTGTCTTTGCAAGAAGCAAGCAAAGAATGAAATGGCATTGAAGAATGAGGCCTTGAAACAAAAAGCATCCTTGCAACAGATGCTGCTTTGTAAAACTGAGGTAAATCATTAATTGTGCTAATGGTGTCAATATTATGGTGCTTCAAAAGAACTAATAAACATTCTGCTGCTCGGTCAATTATTTTCCAGGAGCTTGTTAAATCAAATTTAGTGTGCTCACAGTTACAAGCAAAGAACATGGAATTAGCCAAAGAGCTTGCAACAGTTAAATTGTGAGTGATTTTAATAGACAATCGTGAATGTGTTTTCATAATTGTTTTGTTCCACTGTAAGACTCAAAGTTAATATAACGTGCATACTTGCTTCATTTTATTTTAAGTGGAAAGCATTTGGCAAATACTTGTTAATAATTATGTGTTATCCAATCATATTTGTTATATTTTCATGGTTCTAACAACATATGGCTTATGCAAGTTAGGGTATCTAATTTGGATCTGGATGAAGATGAAGTTCTAAAGCTTGCCTCCTTTGGTAATGGGTCTAATGATAAAGATATAATAGACACTCTAAGAAGGTCCTTAGTGATGCGTAACAGGTTGGTAATTTGTACTTATTCATGTGATTTGATGGATCTTTGAATGTATTTATTCATTTCAAATCATTTGTACGAATTTCCTTAAAACAGCAGCTTGTCATAGTTGTATGTTACTCCATATTTTTCCTTCTTTGAGTCTTCTGTTGATGTTTTTGTATGACTCATTTGCTGCACATACTTTTAACAGGAGTTATAAAGAGTTGATGATAAAGTGCAATATTCTAGGACAAGGAGAGGCTCGTCATAGTAAAAAATTGGAAATGGCCAAAGACAAGATACACAAATTGAAGGTAGGTTTATTGCTAGATAGTTGCTAAAACTCATTTTGCAAGTTTTCCTAATTTCTTGTATGGGACATTGTTAGAAAAGGGTTAAAGAATTGGAAATAGCTGTTGAAGACAAAGAAAATGATGCACTAAGGGCTCTGAAAGGTTCAAAGAAAGCTCGTTATGGAGGGATGCCTCAGGATGGTGTTAATTGTAAATATTGTTCATCAGCTAATAATAATAGCTCAGATGATCAGAGGAAACAACCTTGTGCTTCTATGCTTTTGAATAAGACAAAAAACACATCACATGACCTATCATGGCCTTCAAAATCAGACAAGTACTACTTAACTAATTGCACAGATGAAGATGATGCTAATGATGGTACGAGGACAATCAAAGATGGAAGTGCGTGCTCTTTAGTAGACAAGGATATTTCAAAGTTTTCCACAGCCACTTGTCAACTTCCAAGTTCTGATGCAAAACATGCAGCAACCAACAATGCTGCTACTGTGCTGAAATCAAACAAAACTTCTGACATAAAGACAGTAACTTCATCAACTGAGCCTTGTGACCTTGTTGGGTCTTCAGATTCAGGAATGTATATTGACCATAGTAGCTGGAACTTTGCAGCTAGTGATGAAAAGGATGTGATTCTGATTCCTGATGATGTTACAGAAGTTCAACATATGTTTAACATTAAAAAAGAATCTTCCGCTTCAGGGCCACTTTCCAGCTCAGGTAACTTTGGATTTTGGATTAAACCATCATCTTGTTGATTAAATTTGATAGCTAATTTTCAACCGTCTTTTTTTATGAACCTTCTTAAAATGACAGGAGGCTTATGCTTCTCTGGTGGGTTACTTGGGCCTGATGGTTCAAGTAGATATTTGGGTAAGTGGTGCAAGCAGAGCCAGAGCAAGGATGCAAAACTAGGTTTAAGCACAAATTCTGGTGATCTGATTTCAGTTGGAGCTGATGGGCGAGGGGGTAGAGTTAAAGTTCTGAGATCTTTGAATCAATCCTCACTTGTGAGTTTATATGCTTGCTGTTATAGATTCACTACTTTTGATTAGTACCATAGTAGTCTTACCGGTGATATGCTTGCTTGCATTGACCCTATTTTCTTGCTTCTGAATTGTTGCATCAGTAAAGAGTTAAGATTTGTTTTTGTTGTTTTAGACTTATTGCAACTTCAGCAGTCATAATTTGTTTTAAATCACATGAATGCCTCATATTTTCCGATGCTGCAAATTAAGCTAAATAATTTTTTTTTTAATTTATTTTATTTGTAGAATTCAGAGGCTTCTGCAGCTACAAAAAAGTTGAAGTATGGAACCAAGACACCCAGAGGATGCCTGCAAATAGAACACTTCTTTGGAAGGGTTGGTAACTAACATTTTGGAGGTGCACATGAAACATTTTCGCATCATTATTGAGCTAATTCGAAAATGAGTTTGAGGTGCAAGTTTGCAATGCCATGTTCATGGTAACTTTTCTGCATCATTTTTATACTGTGGTTGATAATCTGTAACTGAAAACCGACCGAAGTTTTTGATGTAAAAAAAAAAATATTAATTTATGATTTTAATGATCATTCAAAGGAATGTAAACTTTAAATTAAACATGGTAGCTCTTTATTAGAGTTTCATAATTTGATTGCATGTTTCTTAAGCATATACAAATGAGAGCCTAAATTATTAGAAGTTGAAAATTAGCTCTTAAAAGCTTAAGCTATTGAAATTATATATATATATTATTTCTTTTATAAGTGTTGATTTTATGTATTATATAGTTTAAATATTTGTAATTTAATAATTGTAGTTATTAGTTTTAATATTATGTTAGAATTTATTGAAAAATTAATTCTTTTAAAAATTTAAGTTTTTGGAACATTAACAATTATGTTTTTATATTCTATCATTTTTGCACGAAGCATTGGTTATTTTGTCTAATATATATATATATATTCAACTTTTAAAATAATTTTTGATTTTGCAGACACTTGATTGAATATTAGCTTTGAGAGTAAGTAGGTAATTTATTAAGGGTGTATTTAATAATGATTTTGATTTTTGATTTTTAAATTGTTTAAATTTTTTTTAATCATGTATGTATGATAATAATTTTTGATTTTGATTTTTATATTTTTAATAAATTACTACAAAATATAGAGATTCTTAAATCTTAAAAAAAACTATATTCAAATTAGTTTTTTGGTTTTTTTTATTTTACTAATCATTTTTTTTAGAGAATAAATGAGGTTATTTAATTTTTATATTTATAAATATTGAAAGTAAATGATTAAAGTCTTAAATCTTTTAAATAATAATCAAATTTTTTTTAAATTTTTTAAGTTTTTGGAAAAGATCATAAAGCATAAAGTGGTACCAAACACTTTGTAAATGATTTTTGATTTTTTTCTTTTCAAAATCATTTAAAAAAATTATTTTTATAAAAAATTAAAAATAATTAAATTAATCATTTAATTTAAATAAATCACTAATTAAAATCCTTATTAAATATGACCTTATTTATTCTAAATGCTCTATATGGTCTGTTCTTTTCCATTATATTAATGGAAAATATGACATAGGTATTGTTTGGTTTTTATTTATTTATTATTTTTAACTCACTACATGTGAAAATGGCTTGAATGTTTTACTGTTCCTTGGGAAACAAATTGTCCAAAATATAATTATAGTTTTCATAACAACGGATTGAAAGTGATGGAGTTTTCCATTTTATGCCTGTGAGTGTTGAGATGGGCCTTTTCTTTGTTGGTAGAGATTTTTTCCGAGTTTCCTTCTCTAATTGGATATACACCTCACGAACGGGTTTTGGTATATTTATATGGTAAAAATAATATACATTTTCAGTTTACCTCCCAGAAAATAATCAATTTTAAAATATTTTTCTTAATATATCATTTTATTAAATTATATAACTAATAAAACTTACTTGAACCTTTTATGCTATAATTACAGAACATATGCGAACCCAAACTCTCACCTACTCACATTTTGCTGAGATCACTTTCATTTTAACTCACGTGGCCACGTTAGTGAATGGCAGTGATGGAAAGGACGACAGTGTCATAATTTGGAGTGGTATGTTATTTTGTGATAGATTTAATAAAAAAGTAGTTACACTTTGTTTTACTTTTATAAATTAAATATATTAATTATTTTTTTAAAATTAATATATTTTAATAATTTTATTTTTATATTTTTGAATACTTTAATAATTTTTTATCCATTTTCATTTTAATCATTTTTGGTCACTAATTTTATATTATATCACACCTCTACTTGGTTTGAAGTTATTGTAATTCATTTTTATACTTTATCTTTGATTTTTGGTGACTTCGTAATTTGATTTTGTTCGGTGATTTTTATGAAAAAAATTTATGTTTTAAATTACACAACTTTTTAGTTGTAAGATCACAACTTTTTCAACATTTTTTTATTATCATATCTCAACAATATGTATCTAATTATCTTTTTTTTTAAATTTATTCGTAAGTGATTTGACACAATTACATAGTAAATACTTTTGAAGACTTTTAAGTGATTAATTATTGGTTTGATGTCCCATAATTTTTCATAGGTTGATGTAAATCTTAATTTTGATTATGAATGCCTATTAACTACATGTATTGTCTTATTTAAACATTCGGTCCAAAATCTTTCTGTCACATTCTCGTGAATCATGCTTCTATAGGTTTCAACTAGTTAATGATTCTTTCTCTCTAAGCACCATTTTGTTGTGGAGTGTTTAAATATGTTAATTGGCATCTTATTTTATGCTTTTGTAAATATAAGAAGAATTCTTTTTACATGTAATCATTGACCTCTTCTTCCATGTTCTCTTTCAAATTTCTCTCAAAAGTCTTTAAATTTTGTAAATGTCTTAGATTTTTCTTTCATAAAGTAGACCTAATCATATCTTGAGAAGTCATCAATGAATGTCACTATATATTGCAATCTTCTTATGGATGATTATTTGATAGGTCCAAACATATCAAAGTGTACTAACTCTAATGGTTGTTTTGCTTTAAAGTTACTCTTTAAATGATAACTGTGAGCTTTTTTATATTGACATTATGTACATTTTAATCTTTTTTGACTTCAAGTTTAGAAAGACCCTTGGGCATTCATTTTTTCATCATCACATTTAACTTGTCATAGTTAACATATCATAATCATTCATGCCACAAATTTGTTGTATCATTCTTTCAAGTCTTTTTTACATATGCAGATTATGTTGACATCAAGTAAATAGACTCTACTTTTCATCCTTTCATATTTGGGGTACCTGAAACCTTGATATTTCAATGCACCTTAGCATTATTAGATCTAAAGAGAACATAGTTACTTACGTAAGTAAATCGTGCTATAGCTAATAGGTTCTTTTTCGTTTCTTGCAAGTTCTTCTTCATTCCTCGCACATGAAAGACTCTTTCTACATGCATTTTATGACGTCATTTTGGTCTCTCTTATATAGTTGATTGATACCACACAACATTCATTATATTTAGTCAACTTCTTTAGCTTCTCTTCATCTCCAGTCATGAGGTTTAAACACCTCGAGTCAATGATCCAATACTTCTTGTAATCAATTTTCTTTGAAATAGCCACTGCCAATGTTGATTCATTTTTTTTTTCATGATTGTGCTTATTACCAACACTTTCTCCATCTAATTGAGTTTCTTCTTAACTTCAGCTATTGCAAAACATACCTTAATGTCCTATTCCTCCTCACCATATTTCCTCTATTATTAATTGATAGTGATAGCATTACTTTCAACGAAAGTTTTCCTAAATCAATAATCTCATAGCATTACTTTCAACGAAAGTTTTCCTAAATCAATAATCTCTTACATAGTGGCCTATTTTATCACGCATATAGCACAAATCATTGTTTCTTTTATATTTTCTAAATTGATGACTTTTTTGGTCGTAGTTATCTCAAACTCCCCTTGTTGAGAAGCCCATTCTTGTTCGACATTTTTATTCCTCTATTTTTAAAATTTTTTCCTTTCGCCTAACTCCTATTATTGATAATGTTTCCTCTTGTTGTGATTTTAAAAATAGTTTTCCCATTTGTTTGAATAAAATTTCTTCATTAAGTAACATATTTTTGAATTTTATTAAAGATGATGGGGTAGATCATTCTTGCATTACGGTAACGTATGGATCATATTTAGAATTCAATCCATTAATTATGATTTTTCTCATTCTATCATCGTCAATTTTACTTTAGGATTCAATTATGTTATCTCTCGATAAAGAATACCTATCCTGAAAAAATATGTGTTGATAGACAAGTTTTTTTCTGACGTGATCATTAATTTTGTCTCTAAGAATTAGAATCGTTATTCTTTCCTTCTTGAAAAGAATTTTGCAAAGGTTTCTTATATTTCACTTGATGTTTGTACGTAATCAAGGTATGGTTTCAATTCAAACTTAATTGATTATAGTAAAACATATTTAGTTTTATTTTTATTTTTTTTGCACCATTTAAAATACGTATTCGAAGTTTTTGTAGGTGGAATTGTCTCTGTTCTACCCTTTACCTCCCATAAGTTTTGTCCTTGTAAATAGACTTTCATCAAGGTGCATTGTTCTTTGTACGATTATAAAAACTTTAGATTATATTAAATTCTATTGTACGATTATAAAAACTTTAGATTATATTAAATTCTAACAAAGATTTGACTTCTTGATAAATTCAATGCCAATTATTGAATTTAGTAAACTAAGAACTCACACTTTTTAGAAAATAAATATTAAAGTAATATAAAAATATTTTAATATTTTTGTGATATTAATAGTGAGTGATTTAGTGTAATATTAACATGTTAATGTTAACTTTAATATTTATTTACAATAATAATTGGGTTCTTAGATTTCTAAATATAACACATTTTAATAAAGATTGATAGATATTTCGTGGGTAAATGTTCTAAAATGTTGAAAAAAATAAAAAATAAAATTAATTTAAAATAATTAAATCATCCATAAAAATAACAATAAGTATGTAAATTTAAAATAAATAAATATATTTACTTTATAAAAATAAAATTTATATGCGCGCACTTAGTTGATAAAAAAAAAGTTTAAAAAATTGAATGTTTGCTCGTTGTTATTTTTTAACAAGTAAATAAATGAGTTGGTTTCATCTAAAAATTCTTGAACAACTTATATCTTTATAGAAATGTTTTTTTATAGGAGCTAAATATTCGAATAAATTTAATAATTTTAATAAAATAATATTAATATTTATATTAAAATAAATCATTTTATATAAAAACAAATACATTAGTGATCTACGTAAAACAATGAACCTCACTAATATAAAAATTGCTCATCTTTCTAAATAGTCCCAGCCTAGTACCTATCAGCTTTTTTGTTTTATCCTGTCCAAATAAATATTCAATCTATTTAACACGTGCTACAGATAACCCGGGTACCCGACTATTGAATTTGTTTTATATTAATATCTTTTACCCCTAAAAAACATTATATTCATTAAAAAAATTATAGTATTTTGAAAACTACCAACTGAATAAATATTAATTTTTAAAAAATAATGATATTGTAAAAAAATAATTTTCTTATTGTTATAATAAAATTATATGAATTATTTATCCTTTTTATACAATTAATTATACTTTAACATTATAATTATTAAATAAAAATAAAAATTACTGTGAAGTAACTCAGAATTTTCCTAGCTAAACTTGTTCATAACAGCTGCGTAGAAAAGACTTTTTTGTTTTTGTTTTTGTTTTTTAATAAAGAAAACATTTAAATCCACGTGTATGACTTGGAAATACAAGGAGCATCGTAGTAGAAACGGCTACAAGACTGCAAACAACTCTAATGGAAGCTTCTTCTCTTTCTTGGAAAAAAAAAAATTTTTCAATGGAAGCTTGCCTGATAGGCTGATGATAGACGGGTCAAAGTGAATTTCCAGAGACAGGTCATACACATAAATAAGAGAAAATGAGTGAATAACCAGCACGTGTTATTCATTGTATTATTTTTTTAAATATATTTTTTACTAATTATTTTTTCGATGTAATTTTTATTAAATTTTTAATATTTTAAAATAAATTTTATTAATTTAAATATTATATTATCACATATTTAAAAAATAATGAATAATTTCTTTAAATATCTTTTTGGTTAAATATGATATTTAATAACTTAACTTTAAAAAAATTGGTTTTAGGTTTGTTTGTTTGTAAAAAAATATCAATTAAGTGTTTTATTTTTATGAAAAATGCTTAAGTAAGTATAAAGTTATATTTTTTTTAAATTTTTGTAAAATATAACATAATAACGTATGTGTTATATATATGTTTATACGTAAAAAATATTCAATTTTTTTAAGATTTTTTTGTTTCAAACTTAACAAAATTTTTAATTTATTGATTTTTAAAGTTACACATTAAATAATAAAAATTTTATTTATGTTTGATCGAAAAAATTTGTTAAAATATTGATTAAAATCACACATTAAATAACTAAAAATTACGTCATTAAATATACATATTTATCAAAAATACTAACATGTACGTGTTATAAGTTCTATTATATTATATTTAACGAAAATTAAATTTATCTTTATTTAACATATTTTTTTACAAACAAATGTACTTAATTTTTTTTTCTTTTTAAATAGTTGTAGAATTAAGTTTAAGCAAAGGGAGTTGGACAACAAGGTTAAAAAATTTATACATATTTTTGTATCCATATAATTTATATCATGACATCTAGTAGAAATTATTCAATTTTTTTAATAGTTATACTATTTGATAGAATAACATATGTGAATATATATATATTCTAAATAATAAAAGAATTTGACCTATATATGAAGTGAAGTCCATGGCCAGCGTTGATCGAAGTTGATATATTTGGGTGGTGTTGTGACTATCTAGAGAGTGTATTTTTTTTTTACTTCTCTTTTGTTAAAATTAGTTTGTGAAATTACGTGTTTAGTAAAACCACTTGAAATATTGACCAAACAAAACCACATTAAGTAGTTTTTTTTTTTTTACAAATAATTTATAGTTTCAAAATAGAGTTTGAGAAAATATACTAGTTAAAAAAATTAGTAGTAAAATACACTCGTATACTAATTCTACGTATGTTCAATATTTATTAAATTTATATTTGTGTTCAAATAAAAATTAATAAATAAAAAGCAAATTTAAAAGTTAAGAATGATAAGATGTATTTTACAAAAGTAAAATAAAAATAAAATAAATCAGAACTATATCTAAAATCAAACTAACTAATTAATGAATTACGTCAACAAAACATATCATATGATCCCAATAAAATAAGTAAGTGATTTTAATACACGACAAATAATCGAGAAATAAAGGAAGAAATTTGGACCTTTGTGTTACATGAAAGGATGATATATTTTATTAACTATTAGAGTCAGCTAGCTAATTAATTATTTTCAAGCCAATTAATAATTTGAATTATTCAAAATCACCCCTAACAACTTATTTAGTCTGTGGTCTAGTCTTGAGAGTCCTCAGAGTTTCTAAAGGTTTGATTTGTAGTTTAATATGTCTCCATCTAATCAACTGGAGTTCAGGCATTAAGATTTATTATTTTTTTCTTTTGAGTTATAAATTTAAATTAAATTAATTATTATTTATTAAAAAATAGATAAAATTAACTTATAATTTAAGTAATATAAATACACTCCTATCATTATAAATTAACTTACGCCCTTGTGTACTCAGAAAAGCTAAAACCTTTGCTCCTTCCTTTTTTTCGCTGACATGCTGAGTTTAGACATTTTTCTTACTCCGACATATAAACCCCCTTAAGTTGTGACAAGATATCAATTGAGATAGCAAAACTTTATTAGATTACAAAAATTATCCCAACTTTTTAAGTCAATTAAAATTTTCAATTGAGATATCATTTCAACTTAAAATAATAATTTTTTTTTCATATTTATAATATTTTTTTAATGTTATAAAAAAATAAGTATATATATATACTCACACATTATAACATATTTACTGTAAATATAGGATTCAATTTATGCTCTAGTAGTTAGCACAATGAACATATTATATTACAATAGAATGAAAATTGGTAAAGATAATGATAATCGAATTAATTATTTTTTAAATTTAAACTGCCAATCATAAATGTTTAAGTCCTATAACTTTTTTAACTTCATTATTTGATTAAAATTAAAATTCTTTATAAGTTAATTTTTAATCTAAATTAATAACTTTTTTAATAATAACAATCAAAATATTATTGATTAATTATAAATTAAATTAATGATTTGGTTCAGGACCATTGATCCATCAACACATAATATAGAGAATATTTAGATGTATAAATTGTCTATTTTATTTATACTATATTCTTCTCATTATCCCCTCGTATTAATTGACTTAAATTATCATATCATGATAAATCAATAACCAATTAATAATTATGATTTTTTTATAATAAACATATCTAATATAATATTGTCGTATCATGATAAATCAATAATCAACTAATAATTATGATTTTTTTATAATAAACATATCTAATATAATAGTTAAAAAAAACTATTTATGTTTTAATTTACAAATAAATAAAATTTAACTTTAAACTTAGAATTGAGTTATTAGTGGGTTTTGTCTAAAAATAAAAATATAAGCTGCATTTTTCGATGCATAGATATTATAAATATAAAAATATTAAAATCTTATAAATTTATAATTAATTTTAAATACACAAATATCTTTTATCATATTATTTATTAAAAATTTTATTTAAAAAAAATAAAAAATAATTTATTTTATAATAAAATAAATATAAATTTATATGTATATTGAAAATGATATGATAAGTATTTTGATAATAATATTATTATTATTAATAATAAATATAATTATAAGTATATTTAATAAATAATTATAATATTAATTATAATTATGGTATAAAATATAATATACATAAAAATAATTAAATTATAAAAAAAAATTGTGAAACCTCTCGATCCAACTTTCTATAAGATACAATACAAACATAGAACATTATAACATAAATTTTGTGTAAAAATATTATCTAATATAATATTATTATATCTAATTAATTATATTTAAATATTTAAATAAAATTATAATTAAAAAATATATGTTATCTTAGTAATAATTTAAATTATAATAATATTAGAGGCATGTGTTACAATGTAATCTATTTTTTTATTTTTACAAATACTCTATGATATTAACTGAATATCATAATACATTATGATTTTTAGTTTTTTATAGCTTTAGTTTTTTTTATAAAATTATTTGATTAGATACAATTAAAAAGAATAAAGAGAATAGTGAATGAAAAATAATATCAATATTTTATAATATAAATCAAAATAATGATAAAAATTAAATTTTTATCTCATATTAATAAATATATAATTTATTTATATTTAAAAATTATAAATGGTAACATTTTAAATTCAGATTAATATTAAATAATTTATTTTTTTTAAAATATCAATAATTTTTCATAAAAAATATTGTAATTATTTAATAAAGTTTTTAATAATTTAAAATTTTGTAATTATTATTATTATTTTAAGTTAATTTATAATAAAATTTTAATAAGTTATTTGTTATAAAAAATTATATATTTATTATTAAATATATTTTTGTATTATATAAATATAAATTATTTTAATTATTTTTTATTAACTCAAAATTTTATTCTTATTTATTATTTATAATAAAAATAAATTATTATTTATTAATGTTTTTATAATTTTTTCATTTATAATAAAAATAAATTATTAAATTTAAGTTGTTAATGACACAATTTAAGTGCTTATTATTAAGGATTTTTTTTGTCTTTTTTTTTTAGAAAATAAGAAGATAATTGGGTGGAGAATTAGAAAAGAAAAGAGAAGAAGAAAATGGGGTGAGAGAGCGAGAAAAATAAATAGATTTTATCGGTTACTTGTTTGGGAGGTTATAATTTGATTATTTTAAAACTAAATCAATAGTAAACTTTTTTTTATACTATTTAATTGGATATGTTTATTATAGACAAAATCTCTTAATAATTTCTCCTAAAACACTTTCACTTTGATGCTAGAAAGTGCTACTCCTTTGAATCTCCGATATAAGGTGATTTATAGTGTTATAAAGAGGTTGGTTAAATCCAACTCTAAGTCCATTTGCGATGGTTCGTTAGATTGATGTGCTAGGTCTAGCTCAGTCCCATAAATTATGTAGTTCAAATTTAATCCGTCAATTCATTTTAATCTTTATCTTTATTTAAAAGATTAATTTTAATGTGTATTATATATGATTTAAAATTTTAAATACTTTAAAGAAAAAAACAAAAATTAAGATGATAGAAAGTTCTTGACCATTTTTTTAATTTTAATATCAATACAAAGTTACTTTAATATTAAAAATGTAGACACAAAAATTTATCTACAAAATTATTTTAACATTTATTTATTACTTTTTATATTAAAAAAATCTATCAAGAAACTTATTTCTTTTCTTATCTAAAGTCATTTATAGAAAAAAAATTAAATGTAATCTAACATCATTTATTTTTTTCATTAACTTAAGAATTTATTATTTGTTTATATAAAAGCAACTAATAAAAAATCTTCTTATCTTTATGACGTATGAAAAGATAAAGTCTTCTATTAAAAACAAAAATAAATTTGTATATAAAAGTACATATATTTAAATATATTTAACAAAAAATATTATATTAATAATTATATTTAAAAAAGAACCAAATTTAAAAAAAAATGACATACTAAATGAGCTCAATGGGTTTACCATGCCAGCATATAAGCTAATAGATTGGGTCTAAGTTAGGTTATTAATAGGTTGATGCCAGCATATAAGCTAATAGATTGGGTCTAAGTTAGGTTATTAATAGGTTGAGCTTACATGAACCATCTTCACTTAAATATTTGACAGCTCATATGTATACTTAAAAAGAAATAGATAAATAGCGTCTCAAAAGACTTATTTTTTATTAAATTTGTATACATAGTAATAATAAAATGAAGAAAAATGGAATCAATTAGTAGTAACATATAGAACATTTAATTATTAAAAGTTCTTTCCCTATATAACATATCAAATTGAATACTTAAATATTAAGTGTTCTTCACGTATATGCAATAACTTTCACATCATTAACCACACTCTCTCTCTTCGTAAGGAAAAATAATTTAACTTTGAAGTATAGATAATCATTGTTAACAAACATGTAATGTATTCCATAAAAATAACTACACTTAAGTTCTATGACTTCTCAAGATAAAATAAAAATAAAACAAAAATCTATCAAATTGAATATATATAAATTTTTCTTTTTAATTAAGAGTAGTAGACTTATTTAAATAAAAGCCAATTGAGGAATCATTCTTAGTTTGAAATTAGACTATAAATTGTATGCATAGGTATATTGATAAGACACATAGTACAATCATACTAACACATATAATGACATATTGGCTGTCATCTTAAAATGAGATGTATGTTTAAACATCATTAGTAGGACAATTAATGCATTTATGATAAGTCATGAAAGACATAAAGGAAGGAGTATCACCAATCATATAAAACTACAATTGAGTCCTCAATTTTATAAAATAAAAATATCTATAGAGAGAGAACTTAAAATTATTATTCCTATTTTTTTAAATGAGGCATAGGTTATTTATTTATTTTGTTTAACTTCTTTTGGCTCTCTTTTTGTCCATGTAATTTCTTTTTTTATTAATAAGGAAACATGTACGAGCCATAAACCTAATATGATGATTTTCACATTAGTTGTGAGTAATCCTCTTCGTTTATTATAATATATAGCTTCACACATCACAACATAATGTTTCAATCAAAGTTAGCTCAGGCCTTAAAATTTTTGAAGAGCAATCATACATTTCAAGCATGATATACATATGTGTTCGGTGAGTGTATGAGTAAGTTTTTATCAACATCAATGATCACATATAAAAAGTAGGTAAATATACAAATCAAAATATCTAATTACACAATGAAAAGTCAATGAGAAGAAATTGAGTTTACGAGTAAAAGAAGTATGTAAAGCCTTTTAAATTGTTAAAATAAACCTACCCTTTTTTTTATTTTATTAAAACTAGAGAAACAATAATAAAAATAAAAATAAAAAAATAAGAAAACCTACTAAATGCTCACTTAGAGTTAATTAAATACTCAAACGAAGGTACATAGGTGAACATTAAAGAACATTTAGATGAATGAAAATAGACAATCTTTTCAAACTCAATTTTTTTTTTAATTTTAGTTTATCTATATTTTTGGGTTAGAAATTAACTACTTTAGTTGTCATTTGCAAGTTCTTTGACTTACCTTTATATTTCATATTCATCCTAAAGAAAGATGCAACATACATGTTAGGATAATGATAAATAGTCATAAAATTGAGAGTATGAAAGGAATTTTTAAAGTGACTAGTTGTCAACAAGTATCTACAATTACGTTTAACATGACCTTTCCTCTCACTATGATGATAGATATATAAAAACTTAATAATTTTTTCTACCATAAGAGCAATCATTCTTTATGAGTACTTAGTGAATGTAGGTGAAAAGTTATAATGTCTTACTAAAGTGGTTTTTAATGTTGAAGTTTGCAGCTTTTATCTTTTTAACCAAGGCCATTTGTATCACAATATAACTTGCCATAACTCAAGATTTTGTAAGTTTTTTAGTGCCAATTGTTAAAATCTTCATAGTATCCTTTGGTTGATCAAGTTCTTGTACTAACTTCCTATTTTCTTGTTTAAAATACTTAAGAATTGAATTCGAAACATCAACAAGTTCAAACAACTTAATTTAATATGATTTGAGTTTATCATTTAATTTGGTTACTTCTACTTATAACCTTTCATTTTCTTTCTTACAACCCATTACATATATAAATAGTTCATCAAGATTATTAACATTAAATTTAGTAAGAAGAAATTTAGAATCACTTTTCTCACTATCTGAACCAATGTTAGATTTACTGGAATGTCCACCAATAGTTACAATAAATGCCAAATAATTAGTGCCACTATTTTTTGGGTAATTTGGATTGTCATTGTCACTTTTTGGGTCACTAAAGGTAGCATTGAAAACCCTTCCAATTCTTTTCTTTTTGTTAGTATATTCAGCTACAAAATGACCAATCATAGTGTGTTTAGTTTTCTTAACTTCAGAACTCATAGGTTTTATATCTATTGACTTATGATCCTTGAAAAGGATTGGTTGCTAGTTATATTATGAGTTTTTTTGATTGAAGATCTTCTCGAGACTTTTGGCTATGAGTACTAATTATTCATTACCTTTATCATTGTCATTGTCATTATCACCATCATCAATCATGTCAATTTTGAAAGCGACACCTTTATTTTTTTATTAGTATTCGAAAGTTCATCTCAAATATTTGAAGTGAACTAAAAAGTTAATCAATTTTGATGGTGTCTACATTCTTATTTTCATCAATGGTAGTGACCTTTGCATGAAAGCGATTTGATAATGAGGAAAGAATCTTCCGAACTAACCTAAATTCATCAATTTTCTCTCTAATATTTGAAGAGATGTTAGCAATATAACAATTTAATATATAATTCAAAAAATATTTTATTTTCTTTCATCCTAAGGTTTTCAAACCTAATACCTAGCATGAAAAGTTTGGTTCATTTAACTTGGGTGATGCCCTCATGAGAAACCTCTAAAATATCCCAAACACTCTTAGCAGTATAAGCATAAAAAATATTATGGAACTTATCAGCAAACATATTACTAAAAATATCATTAATTTCATTTTGATTTTAGTTACTACTAGTTTTATCTTAAGTGCTCCATTCATTCATAGGCTTAAGTGTGATAATATTATCTTTAGTAAACTGTAGATGGTTCCCAACCATAAATATTAAAATTTCACACACTCTTATCAAGAGAATGTAAAAAGACTCTCATATGAGCGTTTCAATATGGGTAGTTAGAGCCATCAAAGAAAGGAGTACGGGTTGTAGAAGAACATTATCTCAAATTATCCATAACAAGGTCCTAGGAAAATACTATGTATATCTAGTGACATACTCTGATACCATATTAAAGTTAAAGTTACGAATCTAATTAATCAAGGGGGTAAATAGAATTTTTTGAATTAAGTATAATTAAAAATTATCAAGCAACCAGGAAAGCAGTCATATGTAAATAATATAAAGCAAAAATAAAGATTAACTTGACACACTATATTTTAAGTGAAAATAACCCAAGTCACAACAAAAACCTAAGATAAAAACAATCAATTCATGAGACCACCTAACTCTCTACTATTAAAATCAATTCGATTATAAGGCCAAGTCTTAAACTATAATTTATAGATAAATCCCCCGAAGTAATCTACATATGATTCTTTTGTTTTTCACAATATTTACATGGTAGGCGTATGAATCCAAACTAACGTTTTGATATCTGAAGTCACATGAGCAATCGAACCCATTCAACAAGCATATAAAAATTTAACACAAGTAAAAAATGTTCCATAGAGTAGTTTTAATAATAAAAAACCCTAATTAGAAGATTCAAGATTTAAATCAGTTAAATTAAATCATCTAGCAAATCATAGAACAAAAGTTTGAAATCACAATATCATAAAATAAATAGACTTATTAATCGGTCAAACTTGATCACACAGTATTTGATAAATTAAATTAAGAACGAGCCTAAGAAAATATAGTATAGTTTTAAAAAAATGTTTTGAGAGAAAAAGTACAAAAATCAAAAGAATAGAATAAGTGTGGTTATTAAAAACATAGAGCATTAAGTTGTTTAAATAGAAAAATTGAAACCTTAATACTAGGTCATTGGACAATGATCATTCTATCCATAAAATATTTCATAGAGTAAAAATAAATAGGAATAATATGGTAAACTACCAATTTAGCTTGAGTAAACAAAAAGATTTTAAGTTAAAAACTTACACGATCAATCGATCGAACCAATAAGGTTGATTAATCAATTTTTTTAGATCAATCCAGCAATGATTAGTGAAAACTTGAGTATAGATACATCTATTTCGATTTATCCTTGATCAATATAGACTTTCGATTGATCAAACCTAACTTCGATTGATCCTCGATCGAACAAATACTCGATTGATTGACCAATATAAATACACACACACTATATTTTTCTATGTGTGTAAACTCAATTCTAACATGTTAAGTAAAGTATGTATACTTGAAATATATCAAATTGAAGTTTGGATGTTTCTTTGGCTTTAAATAATGGCCATGAAAACACGCCTAAAAACTAGTTTATACTTAAATATTTTATTCACGAATATCATCAATACTCATAAACCTTACAATTGTTTATCCTGTAAAAAAATCCTTATTTTCATTAGTTGGATATAATTTTAACAATAGTAAACTCTCTACTCTAAAAATTATTCACCTAGTAACTGTATATCTAGAAACTATGAGTGACTAAGAATCATTTCAAGGTTCTTAGTTGGCTTTTAAAATTGTAATAATTATTAATATTATGAATAAAATGGATTACATTCACTCTTTTTATATTCTTTAATAAGTATAAACTGGATGTCATATCATATAAGGGTGTAAAAGGTTTGTTATTAACATGAGGATATTACATCAAATTGAAGTCTGGACGTTTCTTTGGCTTTAAATAATGGCCATGAAAACACGCCTAAAAACTAGTTTACATTTAAACATTTTATTCACGAATATCATCAACACTCATAAACCTTACAATTGTTTGTCCTATAAAAAATCCTTATTTTCATTAGTTGGATATAACTTTAGCAATAGTAAACTCTATACTCTAAAAATTATTCACCTAGTAATTGTGTATCTAGAAACTATGAGTGACTAAGAATCTTGAAATGATTCTTAGTTGACTTTTAGAATTGTAATAATTATTAATATTATGAATAAAATGGATTACATTCACTCTTTTTATATTCTTTAATAAGTATAAACCAGATGCCATATCATATAAGGGTGTAAAAGGTTTGTTAATAAACAGGAGGATATTAAAGCTTGAGCAAACTGAGTCATATCAAGTGTAACAAAAAAAGACGAATAATAGAAGAAAAGATTGCAGTGGACCCATTAAATTCAAGTATGATAATTATAATTCTAAGTTAAATAAGGATCTTGAATGATTAAATATTTTTTTATAATATTTATAAATTACATAATAAGAAAATGAATATAAAGAAACTTGATACAAGTCTGTATAAACATACAAATAAGAAAATTATAAAGATAAATTAATGTTTGAATAATAAACTTGAAGGTTTGCATTAAATAATACTATTTAGGAAGTAACAACTAGAATTTAAAAATAGCTAGCCAATATCAGAGCTTTAAAAAAGAAAAAATATATTATTGAGTGTAAAGTTAGTGTCATTAACCATTTGAAGTCATTAGTGATATTAACTATAAAAATTATATACATTAATACTCTTTTTATAAACCCCAAAACATATTCAAAGATATGCTAAATCTAAGTGTATGAGTTATAATTCTCCTACTAGTTGATAAAAAGATGTATAACATAATAAATGTACATTGATATTAATATGCGAGTGAAATATTTTTATATAAAAAATTACCCTATATACTCGATTTTAAAAAATGATAATTATATTATCATAATATAAATTATTATTTTCAAAAGAATATATTCTTAATGATAACTTTATTTAATAAAAATGGTACTAAGGTATAATTAATACTATGATTAATATAGACGGTACATATATTTTTATTGTGATAATAAAAAAAATTATTGTGATAATAACATTACTCTTTAAAAATACTGAATATATTTTAGAGAAAAATGGCAAAGTTTCCCTAAATTATATCATTTTTATCATTTGGTCTTTTAGATTATTTTAATCTTTTAATTTTTTTTAAAATTAATTATTAATAAATTATATTATTTTAAAAATAATATTTTGATAAACAATTAATAAAATAATATATTTTGTTTAATTGATCCCTTTTTAAAATAACAAGATTAAGTAACATCATTTTTTATCAAAATAATTAAACCATACAAATAATCTAAGTAATTTTTACGGTGTCGCTCCCTTGTATTTTAAGATGTTTTATTTTTTGATAAATCAATATTACTAAAAGTGATTGAAAAGATGATTCTTATCCTTAAATTAGTATCAAATTACATCTTTCGTTCACTTATCTACCAAAGTTTATACACATATAATTGACTTGTAAACGGTACAATATGATATATAAGTAAATATAGGGGAAAAAAACACGACACTCTTATAAAATGTGTATAAATTAAAATTGTGTTAACTTTTTAACAACAAACAATGAATAAAATAACATTTATGTAGAGTAGATTTACCTCTCATGATTTCATAAATTGGTTGTATGATAGGAGTGATAAGAGGTTTATTGTTTGAGTTATAATAAGTGTAGCAATTAACATGGTAATAAATAGAAACACTTATCTTATCTTAATTTTTAATAAATAAATATTTAGATTTAATATTTATAAAATTATAGATAAATTAATGGATGCAATATAAATTTTAATATTTTAATACTTAATATATCAATAAAACTTAATAATTTTAATATATTTTTATTAAAATGATATATATAATATTTTTAATTAAAAATAAGTAATTATTGAAAAGTAATTAATATTATTTTTTATTTTTATATGTTATTATATAATTTTAAATATGTCACTGGGAACAATTAGGAGGTTTTTTTTTTTTTTTTTTTTAAATGTAAGAGGAAAACCAAACTCTAGTCTAGTCGTCCTTTAAATGTATTCTAAGTTGAAAGATGACCTAAAGTCAAAAACCGCCCTAAAAGCAAACACACGAGATAAGCTTCAATTTGTTATTTTTCTTCTCCTTGCTTCTTTAGCTAGTTAGATAGGTAAATTCAATATTCTACAAGAAACTTCGTTATTATTAGAAAAATATATAACTTTTGGTTTATTAAATTAATTTATTTGTGTTATTTTATCTTTTAATTTGATATAATTTAACTTTTAATTTAAAAAAATGATTAAAAATAAATTATATTATTTTAATGTTTTATATATCAAAATATTACTTTAAAATTAATATTTTGATAAAAATAATATATTTTATATTTAATTAATATTTGAAAAAATATGAATAAGTGATACTACTCTTAGTCAAAGAAATCATGCTACACTAATAACTTAGAAAACTTCATTCACAGTGATAAACTTTTCCTTATTTAATTTATTTCTGATGTTCTTTCCATGGAACTTAAAAATATATTAGAATTATTTCATATGCATGTGAGTAAATTATGTTTTTTTTTTCGAATATAGTAAGTGGGTTGCAAATATGCCACTATTCTTTAAATTATTAAAAATATATCACTGTCTTATTGTTTCGTGTTGTATGTATACTATTTTCATCAATATAATCAAATTTTATTAATAAAATTTACCATAAATATATAAATTAATTAATTTTTTTCTAAATTAGAGATTAAAAAGCATAACACACAATACATTCTAGTTTATATATAATTAAAATTTTAATAAAATAAAAAATTAGTTATCATTTAATATCAAATATGAATGGATATTTACGAGAATATAAGTTTAAATTTTGATAAATGATACTAAAATTTATTATATCTTATTTATGAGTTAATTATAATAGGTTATCTCTAATAATCTATAAAATTAAACTAATAATTTAAGATTTTACAGTACATACACTAATAAATTTTATGCTTATACAAAAAAATAAATAAATAAATAAAAACGGAATAGAAAATTGTTCAAGGATCACAAACAAATTTTAAGAAGACATGCAACCACTCTCTTCCCACGTGTTAGTACTCTTTGTCCCACTGATTCCAATACGTGCATCACACGCAAACTAAATTGATTACCAAGAAAAATGGAAAATAAACATTCAATTCATTCTTCTTCTTCTTCTTTTTTTCTTATGGTTTATTCTCTCAATTAATCACATTCGTTAGGGAGTTTTTTGTTTGTTTTTCAAAACATTTGATTTGAACTTTGAAATGGGACTTTTACTTTCCAACTTGTTATCTAAGCGGTGGCGTGTCATCTTTCAAAACTGCCTATAAATACACAACATTTTGTTAATTTTTCCATTTGTCTCATAACTACTCATCAATCATCAACTTCATTGCTATTAACTTCTAAGTGATTATTAGAAAGAAAGAAAAATTAAGAATGGCATTTGCAAGTAGTGAAGTTGTTTTATCAAAACTTGCAACTAATGATAAGCATGGAGAAAATTCTCCATATTTTGATGGATTGAAGTCTCATGATTCAAACCCTTTTCACCCAATTCATAATCCCCATGGTGTTATCCAAATGGGTCTAGCAGAAAATCAGGTCTCTATATACTTTTTTTAGATATCATTAATTTCAATTATTTTACGAAAAAATAAACATTCTTTATCTAAAGAATCAAACGACACACGTATATATATTATTTAAAAGAAATTTAATAAATGCATTTTGCATGCCAGTTTTAATTTGATAAATACATTATATTTCAGCTTTGCTTCGACTTGATTGAGGAATGGATTAGGAAGAATCCAAAAGCTTCAATATGTACTGCTGAAGGAGTAAATGAGTTCAAGAATGTTGCAATCTTTCAAGATTATCATGGCTTTCTAGAGTTCAGAAAGGTACTCATCATTAATTAACATATCAATTAATATATTTTATAAAAATTAATTTTCTGGTAAGTAATCAAAATCTTATTAAATATTTTGTACATTTTCAGGCAATAGCAAAATTCATGACAAAGGTGAGAGGTGGAAGAGTAAGATTTGATCCAGATCGTATAGTGATGGGAGGTGGAGCTACGGGAGCTAATGAGCTAACAATCTTCTGTTTGGCTAATGCTGGAGATGCTTTTCTAGTTCCCTCTCCTTATTATTCAGGGTATGTTTTCTTTTTATTTATTTAAAAACCATCTTAATTTCTTTTGTTTTTTCCTTTACATTTGTATGTCCTAAAAGTAATAATAGTTAAATTATAGAATTAGTAACTTTGTAATATCTATATTTTTTTTTGTTATGGTATTCTTTTTATACTTATTTTTAATTAGGATATATTAAATATACATGTTTGAATTATTGATATATATCAATTTTAACAATAATTTTAGTAAATTAAAATAGATCAAATGTATTATTATTATTATTAAAAATAATCAAAATTTATAACAATAACTTAAATAGAAATATTTTATGTGTTTTAATTGAGAATAAAAATCTAAAAACATATCAAAATAAGAATAAAGATTGTAAAAAAACACCTATCTAATAAAATATTTACTAATTTTTTGATAATCAAATAACTTTATTCTGAGAAAAGAGAAATAAATTACAAATTGTCTGATGAGATGGCTCAAATAGTGAGGTTATATTGATTACTAGTAATACAAATATTAATATATATGATTCATGATTCATGATTCAAGATATTTTATATTTGTTTTAATGGTTAATCTAAAATAAATATAAAATATTTTAACAGTAATATAAATATTCATTTTTTCACACTTTTTAGAAATATGTTTATTTAAAAATAAAATAAAAACTCTTATTTTTTAATTTTATATCGTTTATATTTTTATAAATTTTATTTTATATTTATCACTATTTTAATTCTAAGAAATGAATATAATATTGTTATTTCCATTAATTCTCATTCTTATTTTCACGTGTCGTTATACTGTTAACACTTTCGTTATCAACTCGAGTGAGTGGTTGGGGGAAAACTATTAGCTAATGAAATCTAGGTGGTTTTTAGACCATAAACAACTGCTAAAGTCAGCCATTTTCTTTTTCTTTTTTTGAGACTAAAAATCATTAAAAATTACAAGTTGGGTTAAGACTTTAGAATACAAGGTATTTTAATTAGTTTATTCATAGTGTATTTATTAAAAAAAGATTTAATATCTGTAAAGTTAACATTTATATACAATTAACTAAACTGTGCAACATTATCTATCTAATATTATGAATTTTGTGATAATAAAAAAAAAGCTATATATATATACCAAGAAACCTTGGTTAAACATTATAATTTTATTCCACATTTAGTTTGCTAATTAGTGGACCTGGACTTTCCAACATTGACTAAAGCACTCCAGAGTCCGGACCATTCGTTCTTGAATTTATGTTTTTTTTTCCTTTGAAATTTCAAACCCTTCGTTGACAACTGGATCATGTACTTTGTTCGATTTCCAAACTTATTTTTTTATATAACTAATTAATCCAAGTTGTCAAAAGTTCTAATCTTTACCAAAATTTTACCAACTCCTCAACCTCTAGTTTTGTATACCAAAATTCAACAATTTTCTTTATTTCTTAATAAAATAAACAGTTTTTTTTAACTTAATAGCTTATGTATTAGGACGATGCATGGATCAAGTAATTATAATTAAAAATAAATGTCAAATTCATTCATTAACTATTATAACTAGAGTAATTAAGTTCAATAATATTTTTAGGATAATTTAATCCACTAATTTTAAAAAATTACACCACATATTCAATTTTTGAAACAATTTTTTTTTTAATTTTTTCAGTTTCATTTGAAAAAGACAGTTTAATAAGAATAATTACTTTTAACAAAATATAAAAATTGATTATTTCGATATATAGTATCATTTTTAAAATTAATGGATTAAATTATCACAAAAGAAAACTACTATACCTAAGTACTTCATTTTGGAAAACTAGTGGATCTCTGCAGTCTAAAGCCTTTATAATTATTGTGACATTTGAGTTGAGAATGTTTCAAATTGTGATGTCTAAATTTTTTCTTGTATTAACGAGATTCGGTTAAATGTTGCAGATTCGACCGAGACTTGGGATGGAGAACAGGGGTAAAAATATTACCAATACACTGTGATAGCTCAAACAATTTTCAAATAACAAAAGCATCATTGGAAGAAGCATATGAAAATGCTCAAAAAGAAAAGATCAATGTAAAAGGACTTCTCATTACAAATCCATCAAACCCTCTAGGGACAACCTTAAACAAAGAAACTCTCAAAAGCCTAGTGTCCTTTGTGAACGAAAAAAATATTCACTTGGTATGTGATGAAATATATGCAGCCACAGTGTTTAACTCTCCAAAATTCATAAGCATTTCAGAGATAATTCAAGACATGAAAAATTGCAACACGGAACTCATTCACATTGTTTATAGTTTGTCAAAAGATATGGGACTTCCTGGTTTAAGAGCTGGCATAGTTTACACATACAATGACAAAGTGCTCAATTGTGCTAGAAAAATGTCAAGTTTTGGTTTAATCTCTTCACAAACTCAACACTTACTAGCTTCAATGCTTTCAGATGATGATTTTGTTGATAATTTTCTAAAAGAAAGCTCAAAGAGACTAGCAAAAAGGTATAATAAGTTCATAAAAGGGTTAGAAGAAGTTGGAATCACTTGTTTGAAAAGCAATGCTGGTCTTTTTATTTGGATGGATTTGAGGAAGCTAATGAAAGATCAAACATTTGAGAGTGAATTGATTCTTTGGAAAGTGATTATTAATGAAGTGAAGCTTAATGTGTCTCCAAGTTCATCTTATCATTGTGTTGAGCCTGGTTGGTTTAGAGTTTGCTTTGCTAATATGGATGATGAGACTGTTGAGCTTGCACTTAAAAGGATTAGAGTGTTTGTGAATAAAGGAAAAAGAGAAGATGAAGAAGAAAAAGAAAAAGATCAAAAAAGTAGCAAGCATAGTTGGAAAAATAATTTGAAGCTTAGCTTTGCTACAAAGAGATATGAAGAAGGAGCTATGTCAGTGTCACCTCATATTATGTCACCAGATTCACCGATTCCTCACTCACCTCTAGTTCGAGCAAAAACTTAAAAACTTTTTCTAAGGCAAAATTTCATTTCAGTACTTTCCTAGAATTTTTAATTTATTATTTTTATTATTATTTTTATTACAATTGATTACTTATATTATTATAATTTCTTTCGATTAATAATTTTATTTAAAAAAAAAAATTTAATCTCAACGCTTCTCCAATTTAATTTTTTCTTTCAATATAACACAAATCCTAATATTCATTTAAAGCTATAAATCCATATTCTTATTACAAGGAAAAAAATTAAACGAAGCGTTAGAGATTTAAAAATTTTTTTTTTAATGAAATAATTTATCGAAAGATATTATAATAATACAAGTAGTTAATTACAATAAAATATAATAAAAATAATAAATTAAAAATTTTCACATAATATAAATATCAAAATAAATATTTACCATTTTTTTAATGCAATTTATTAATAACAATTATTTATATTATGTTTATACTCGTTTTACTTGTATTTTATTAAAAGTCTAGATCTTCAACAAGATGTATTGTGTTTAAGATCTTAAATGTTACAAGATATCAAGATTCAATTAACATCAAATACATCGATTGAAATAATAATACCCTATGTTCAAGAACCTTGCATCAGAACTAATAATTAAAGATAATATTTTTCTTCTTGTGTAAATAAATGTTATTAGTTTTAATTTATCAAATTTAATTATTAATGTATTTAAATGGATGAATTTTGATGTATTTTTTATATACTATTCGTTAAGGAAAAAGATTTTTTTTTTTTTTGCATTTCTCTTTATTTTTTATTGCAATGGTTTTTTTTTCGTCTACTTATATTTTTCATTTAAATTTTATCTAAACATTATGCATTGTTTTATCAACAACTAGCCATATAAGCATTTTCAAATTCCTTTTAAAAATAGGATTTCTGGCAACAACTTTTTAATTCATAATCTATAAAGCTAAAGTCCAGTTAACAGATTGGATTACATGTAAAAAGTTATTATAATTTTGAAGATAAGAGATTTATAGTTCAAATTTTAGGTGGTACATAGTTCTCTTTACTTGGGTGTAAATCTTTCTGTGTGAACTGTAAACATGTGCCTCTCATTAAGTTGAGATTGTTACAAAAAAAAAAAAAAAATTAACCTACAATCTAAAGTTGCACCCAAAGAGGTTATTTTTGAACTAAAAAAAAAGTTTCATGAGTTTAATTAATTAATTTATAATTTTTTAAAAAAATGTTAGTAAAATCCATCTCGTTAAGTTACATGTGTCTTTAATTTTATAATATAAAATGTGTTTTTAATCACATGTAAATGAATTAAAACATTTAAATTTAATATAATTTTTTTATTAAATATTTGTTATTGTTATTATTTTATTTTAATATTTTTAAAATATATATATTTAAATAATTTTTTATTAGAATATAATTATAGTTTTTTTTTTAAATTTCATATTAATTTTATTTTAACATTGCTGAAAGAAGGATATATATTTGTGTTTCTTCAAGCGAAATGCCAAGCAAGTTGTACTTTTCACTCCTTTTTAAATTCCCATTAAAGCAACTAATAATATATCATTATTGTACTTTGTGATATAAAAATTACCTTAAATGTAGGATATGGTTTAAAATGAACTAAACAAATAAGTGGCCTGAGAATGCTTGAAGTGAATTTTACATACAAATTCAAAACAAGCAATGATTCTCATAACAGAATATTCGCTCAGCTAAACTTCAGATTCCAATTAAGTAATATTATATCACGAGAAATGAAAAAACAATGATAAAAAGTTGATTGCTCACCGATATTATTTATTATTTTTTAAATATATTTTTAATTAATCACATTATTTTTTTTCAAGTATTAAATATTTATAATTTTTTTTAAAATAATTTAATTAATCTTATATTATATTAAACGATAAAATGTATAATTAATTCTTAAATTTTAATTAAATTTATACGTAATTTTTTTCATTTTTAAAATATATGATTTGATCCAAAAAATTTAAAACTTCAATCTCTAAATTTTTAAATTTTATAATTTATTTTCTAAACTTTTAAAATTTTATGTATACATCTTAAATTTTTTATTCATAATTATATATTTTAGTAATTAAGATATAATTTATGTGTAAAATTTTAAAAATTTAAATAATTAAATTATAAGATTTAAAAATTTATGAAACTGTAAAGTTTTAAAAATTTAATATCATATTACATGTTTTAAAAATTTAAATATAAATTTAATTAAAATTTAAAAATAAATAATACAATTTAATACTTGGGAGGCCAGCACAATCAACCTTTTCTTCTATCTTAAAAAAAACATAAAGTAATTAACAATAATTATATACTCCCCCATCAATTATAATACTTATAAAATTTATTTATTACATATAATATAACATTAAAAAAAAGGCTATTAACACTTGGAAAGCATTAATATCATTAATTTAGAATACTATATCCCAAAAAAAGAATTCCACTTCAATACCTCAAATCTACCTGGATGAAAAGCCTCGTGACTTCATTTATCACGCCTACAACGAAAGAATCAAGACTTCACATACAACAACGCGTCAATATAACCCACCATATCAATCTATATATTAAAAATAATATTTATCATAAATTATAATATTAATATATCTAATTTTACGGTTAATTATAAATTTTAAAAATAATTTATATCATTTTAATAAATAATTATCATGTATATATGAGTTCAACTTTTTGTATTATTTATTATGAATATATCGTTATATATATTATCAATACATGATAAATATGTAAATAAATATGTACTATTTTGTACCACAAAAATTGGAAATGAATAGAATATAGTTTCTTTGTGGTATATATCAATGGTTGTAAAATTAAAATCTTGTTAGAAAACAAAAAATAATATAATACAGACACAAGTTTACAATTACAACAAACTAACTCATACAATATGAAGTTCCAAAAGCATGTAACCAGGTTACATGATCTGTAAACGAGTTGGAATATAATACTCTTCCTCTTTTTCTATTACTTTGTCGCACAAATATAGGAAAGGAATAGAATATTATTTGGATGATATTTAGTTTCTGATAATAATAAGAATGATTTAAAGAATTTTTATGTTTGATTTCATTTTTAATCTATAACAGAAATCGAAACATTTTAATAGAAATAAAAATATTTATTTCTTACACCTTCAGAAATATGATAAAATATTTTATTTTTTTATATTTATATAATTATTTATTATTTTTCTCACATATTTATATAATTATTTATTATTTATCTCATTTTATTTTATTTAAACAAATAATAATTCTATTGAATTTAATTATTATGACCACTTTCGTTTTCGTTTTCGTTTTCGTTACATTTTTATTCTATCAATCGTTACCTAACTTTCTTTGTTGTTTCAATGCTAGCAAAATTAAAATCTCAAAGGCATAATAAACAGAAATAACCTAAATTGTAACAAATTCACAACTAGGTCATGAAAACTAACGTGATAACTTTAACTCGATCACTCACCCACGAGTTAATTTAAAAAATGCGTACAATGAGTTAAAATAGTTGTATTTTAGATTAAAAAACAATAAAAATAATACCTTTAAAACTTATAATCATAAAAATAATATCTCTTATATCCATATCATATACTTTTATTATTAAAAAAAATATTTAATTCATTATTTTACATTAAATGTCATTCAATTAAACGTCATTAAAATTCGTTTAATTAAAATTAAATTATGATCGTTTAAACTCGTTCAATATTACACCCGTTCAATATTAATTTAAACCCATCATTTTATATAATTTACCAAAAAAATGAGTTATATGTTAGCAAGGAAAAGTGTTATCCAGGCATTAAAACGTAAGATTTTGAATCAAAATTGTATCAAAACAATTTCAAAACTTATTTATTAACTCTACACACCTTACTAATGTCTGAACACTGCAATAAGCAATTGGGCATCACTATCTTCTATATACAAAACCTTCTATCTTCTTGGCATTTTGCCTCTTGTTCACATAGACAGGTTTCTTAATCCCTCTCATTTTGGGAAGTTTGCTTAGGAAATAACACAAGCATTTGGATTCTCTTCCATGCTTTGAACATAGTAATGTGAAGTCAAGTGAGGATTGTATGCTCTATAAGCCTTAACCATCTCTAAGACAGGGTCTGCAGGAGGAGGAACCTCTTTCTTTTTGGCTTCTTCCTTCTTAGCTTCCTCCTCTTTTTTCGGTTCTTCTTTCTTCACTTCTTTTTTGGGTTCCTCCTTGGTTGCTTCTTCTTTCTTTGGCTCTCCTTCTTTCTTCGGTTCCTCCTTCTTCGGCTCTTCTTTCTTTGGCTCCACTGCTGGTCCTACTGAGATTATATCTGTCATCCAATATTTTCTCAGTTTGCTTACTATGCTCACAGGATCAACTGTTCCAATCACTGTTAGCTTCTTCTCCTTCATGTTCATGGCAATAGAATCAATACCTGCAAGATCCATCAAGTGTTCTTGAGTTATAAACCTTGCAAGAACTAGAGTTGCTTGTAAAATGCTTAGAAGAACAAGCTTGATTCAAACATTTAGGTTTGCCAAGTACTACCAGAACACTACACTTAGGATGTGTGAAAGTGCATTAAAATACATGCACATTAACACAAAATGTGCTTTGAGTCCTTGTCCGTAATCATTTTTTTGTTGTCAGAAGCAACGCGATTTTACATGGTCACACAAGCATAAACAAAGACCCTTGGTTTAAACAGAGTTTTAAAAGAGACTAAAGCATGTTGGGGGCTTTTCAAGTTCTTAGAAATGAATAACAAAAAGAATGGTATATGACATTCTTAGCATTTCTTCTAACAATTTCCTTCCTTCTTTTTTCATATAGGAATCAAGAGTGTGAAGGTTGCCAATTTTCAATTACTAGATTTAATCAAGACAAATAGAAACCAGACGATTGTAATTTGAAAAGCATTTATAGTCCTCTCTTTTTTAATAAACGTATAAAATTATATTTAGCACTCCTTGTCCCGTAGTTTAAATTTTTAAAATTGGTATCAAAGTTGGACATCATGTATTCAAGATTATGTTGATGTTGAATTGTACGTTTTTCACATGCATAGTACATATAACTAATAGTAATCATTCTCTCGTTAACTTAAACTTTTGATAGATTTCGTTTCAAAACAACTTTTAACACTTTTTGGTAAAAATAAATTCATTCATTTAACTCCAAAAAAATAAAATTATATTGTTTAAATAGAAAGGAAACAGCAAAATTATCAGTGTACCTGAAAGAGTAGAAACTGTCTTCAAAGCCTTCTGTTTGGCTTTGTCATCATTCAAATCCAGCTTTAATATGACCTTCTGTAGGAATAAATAAATCACGCCAAAAGATCTAATCAGAGTCCAACAGAGCTAACATTTTTATGATTGGGTGAAAAATGAAAAGTAAAGGGCGAAAATATTAAGCCAAATTCTAAATCTGAACTATTTGAAGTAACTGAGTAAAAGTGTACCCATGAACCCATTAGTATTACAATTCCAGAATTCAATTAATCAAGCCTAAATTCAGAATTATTTAAAGAAAATAAGCAAAACCCATCAACCACCAAACTTTAGATCCGTCATAAAAGCAAAAGCAAAAGTAGAAGATAGAACAAAACAAAAGGGAAAACAAATTCTTAAAGAATCTGAACAACCCAAAATGTAGAATATGATATCTATTAAGAAATGAACCAGAAATTCAAAAGTTGGTGAAGAGGGAATCCAGACCTTCATTTCTAATTCTCTTCTTTAGTGAGAAATTCGCTGAAGAAAACGAGAGATGGAATGAAAAATAGGGTAGGCGTTAAGAGAGAGAGAGTGGAGTACGAAATCGAATAATGCTTTATTGAAATAGCAGTAATATATATCACAAAATTATATCATATTACATAATATTTTGAAAAACAAATAAACGGTAATAATAATAGAAATGATAAATTTATCATATTATATATTTAAATTAATTTTGTTGTATAAAATAAAGAAAATAATATAATCACAATAATTTTTATAATAAAATTGTATAAAATATTTATTTTATTTTTAATAAGAATTATATATTTTGTAATTTAATAATAATAAAATACATTATGATATTATTGTTATTTTTAATTAAATTTGGACAATTTGTTTATATAGTTTTTCATAATAATTTTTTTTATTTAAAAGATTAATTTTATATGATTGATTTATAAGTATTAATTAGATTTCAATATAGTTTTTAAAAATATTAAATTTTTAATACATAAATAATATTAAATAGTTTGATGATAATGCTAGTATTTTCCTATTCAAAAAGATAGAGACGAGGAGGAGTTTGTACTATTTGGTACCAGAGATTAAAAGAGAAAGTAGATTAGGAAAGATAAAGAAAAGGCCGGTAAAATTTAGAGAGAGAAAGAAGGGTCTTGTACTTTGAAAACTTTGAAAAATAACGATACTGTATACATTAAGGTTGAGGTGGTAAAATAAAAAAAAATAATGTAAATTTAATTTAACTAAAAAATATTATTATTATATTTATTCAAATAATCCATCTCCCTTTTGGATCCTACATGCTATCACTAAGCCGCCTATTGTCACTTTTCCGTGCTGGCATTGCTATCTTTTGACTCTTTGGTGGAAACTGTTTGACCAGTAATTATTAATTATACTATAAATTTTCATTATCTAAAGCAATGTATCATTCTATGATGAATAATTTATGTATTATAATTTATTTTAATTTTATTATTTTATATTATTAAATTTATATGTAATTAATAATTTATATATTATTTAATATATCCAATAATTTTATATATAATTTTTTTTTTATTGATGGATATTTATGGGACACAATTTTCTAAAAATGAAAGGAAGAGAGTGGAGTTTCACAATACAAAGAAAGTTGATGGAAATAGAACAAGGTCCACATTCTAAAACTAAAACAGGCCACATATTTCTTCGGCCCATAAATAATCCTCGACCCAACAAAAAAAAGATAGTGTCAGCTAGCAAAACGACTGTGTTTTGCTTCTATACAATTACATTTATATCCTCTTTGTATTAAGAGCCGAATAATTCCAGATATTTCCATTTGTTTTGTCTTTTAATTATCCTTCCAAGTGCTTTGGCTTCTTCCTCAACACATTCCGTGTGCAATTAGCAATTTTTGGATTTCAGCTCCTTAGAAAATCAACATCATTATTGAATATTACGTTGTTCATTTACATTCGTTTTTCAAGTCTTCATTTTTAACTCTCTCTTTTTTTCTTTTTGAAAGCTTGTTAGAGGTTTCATTTTATTTTTTATTCATTTTATGTTTTTCGTTTGTTAATCATTTTGTTCTAATTTCTCTCTCTATTTTTAGCTCACTTATATTTCATCTTTTTTCCAATTTTAACTCCTTTTTTGTGTTTTTTTAATGTTCATTCGTACTTGTCGTTCTTTTTCATGGTTAATGTTTTCATATCATTTTTGTATTCTTCTTCTTTTTATTATTATTTAGTGCTTGTATTTTTTTTGTGTTTTTTTAATGTTCATTAGTACTTCTCATTTTTTTTTAGTTTTGAAAAATTGTATATAAAATATAAATAGAGGCTATTTAAGCAGAGAACCTGTCTGTCTTTAATCATCATCTTCTCTCCTGCGAAGACATCTGTATTGGATTTTTGACTCTACGAAATCCTAGAACCAACAAACTCACCGTTAAACACATAACACACACAAACCGACCTGAATTTCCCCAAAAACCCTCTGGTATATCTTCAACACCAAAATGCAAAGCAAAAGAAATATCACCCCTTTAATTCGATTACCTCCCAAAATTACACCATTGCGTTTTTTTTTGGGTCAACTTTTCAATCTTCAACTTGTATCGCCAAAAATTCCACTCTGATTCCTAATTAATGGTTTTTATTTTTTATTTTAAATTCGAAACCCTAATTTCCTTCTACAATTTACCGGCTTTGTATTTCTTTTGTTGAAAATTTTCTTTCCTGAGTGTGAATTTTAGGCGTTTTATGGATCAAGGTTATATGCCGATCTCAAAGAGCTTGAATTTGCAGCAATTCCCTAACCGTCCATCTCTGGTTCAGTCAGCTTTGTTCGAAATTCGTCTCTTTTATGTTCGAATTGCTCCGTGCGTGGTTACCAACGTGCCAGACCGCCTCACACTTCGTCAATTGCGTCGCGACATTGGGGTTTCTTTAGAGATTAATGATTCCCGAATACTCTCTTCGGATTTGGCGTCTTTGACACTTCGTCGCGACCGGATCGATAAGGAGTCTTCGGAAGTTACGTACGTTAGCACAGACAATATTCGTGTTACGGGTGGTATTGAATTTGAGGTATGTGAGAACGATGAATTGATTCTCTGTGGGTCTTTGGAACGAATGGAAACGAATTGGGTTAGTGGCAAGTCGGGGTTAGAAAATGATTCAAGAACTGGGTGGAGTATGGATTGTTACGTCGCTGCATCGATTAGCTCCGGCTCATCGGCATTTTTCAAACCAAAATTTGGTTGTTCTTCGCCGTCTATGGAGATTTATATTGCTGGGTGTTGCTCTGGTATGCCGTTGATTTTGACGAAGACAATTCAGGGTAGTCCAAGGAGGAAGGGCCCTAAGCCTTTCAAGCTTGATGTGATTCCAGAGGATGAAGAGATTGGGAAGATGAAGCCTACTGATGGGTTGGTTCCACGGGGAAAACTTCAGGTAACCATTCCTTAGAGAAATGCAAATATCACACAAATTTGCACTAAAAGTGTTTTTTTCTAGACAATACTGACGCATGTCACAACGTGAAGGATGTGAGTGCAAATGTATGTGTCCTTCGCATTCCTATCATTTCTTAATATGTAACCTCATTTATTTGAATTTTATGTATTTTTGTTTTGTCTTTCTTCTAGTTGTTTTGGTTCTCAATGACAACATGGATAACATTGTTCATCATCTGATTATGTTAAAAGCTGAGCTGGTTGCGGATAACATTGTTCATCAAGACAGGATTTTTTGTTTATTGTTTAATTCATTATAAGGATGTGATTCACTTAGTTGTGTGGCAATGATATTCACACCTCCTCATTAGTCGTATTTGAAGTCACAACTCCTCGTTAGTCATATTTGAAGTCACGGGATCGAATTGCACAAATAATATTTGATAAAAAAAAATCGTTATAAGCCCTGGAGTTTCCACTTTTCAGTTATGCATTAGACGATTTATCTATTTTGATAATTATCCTATTCTTGTTTCTAGATTTGTGATCTTTCTCATCCTTGGTATCTTTAGGCCTTTGAATGCTCTATGTTTCCTCTATTGTTAGAAAGGAGGAGTACCGCATTGTTCTTGTAAGAGAAAATAATTTTCTTATTCTATTTTTAATGACTTAAAATTCAACTGATACAAAATAATGTACCGTGTTTTTTGTAGGTTGCAGATTCTGAAGTTGACAGTTATGCTACTGATGGGAAATTTGGACACGGTCTCTATTCTGAAGACATTTATTCTGGTCAGGATGGTCAGCTCTCATGGTTCAATGCTGGTGTTAGAGTTGGTGTTGGAATAGGCCTTGGCATGTGTGTTGGGGTTGGAATCGGTGTTGGTCTGCTTATGCGTTCATACCAAGCTACAACAAGGAATTTCAGGAGGAGGTTTCTTTAGAATTAATCTTCTTTTCCTTTGGTGATCAACTGTTGAAATAGAAGAGGAGAAGAGTATTGCTGATAACTATGGCTATAAAAAGTTGAAATCAGAAAGTTTTAGAACATTGTGAAAAGGAAAGTGAGAATATATAATGACAGTTCTGTTAATAATTGTCTTTGTAGGTGGGTTGGCACTTGTATAGCTCTTTTAACATGCGCGTAAGATCAAATGAGAATTGGCTTGGATACCTGCACTGTCATAGCTTTCAGTGTTGAGAATAGATAGGAACCTGCAGAACCAAAACAAGTTTGGTAAGACTTGTATAATGAGAATTGCAAGAGGTGATTCGATTTCGAGTTTTGTATAATTCGATTTCTGTTTGTAGAGGTTTTCCTTCTGTTTTAAAGTTCATATGTGATGTTAACATAGTCTAGCTACTGCTTTCCATAGAAAATATTTGGTTATTTTCTTATCAAATTTTGATGGTTTGTTTAGTTCAAATTATTTGATGCTAGATATTGGACTCTGTTAAAATAAGCATATACTGTCTCTATGTGTTAAATTGTGCAGTCTGTTTTTCAATGATTTACATTTACTGCTATTCTTTTGTTAACTAATATCACGAGTTTACAAAAAACTTTTTCATTTCATGTTATATGCTCAAATCACAATAAATACTGTTTTATCTAATATCATGAGTGTGTGTGAAAAATATTAGATAAATGAACTGTTATGTAAAGACATGGCATTCCTTGCTTATGTAATGTGTAATTAAGGTCTTAGAAGTATATATGATGAGTTGAAGAACAATAATGGGATAAAAGTGCAAATAAAAAGAATGCAAGCTATATAATTAACTAATATGTAGAAAATGCCATGTCATTTTTTTATAACTGCTACACAAGAATATTTATGCATGTAACTTAATTAAGAACCTTATTAGTTAACACAGAGACAAAGCGCAAGTAAATAAAAGCAATATATACAATAATAATTAACATGATTATTAATTAGCAATTGAAGTAGCAAAAACAATGTTTATTAAGGGTTTGTTTTGTTAGATAATGGTTTTGATCATGTATTTTTAATTTTTTTTAATTGATTTTTTTAATCAAATATATTTGGTAACTATTTTTATTTTGATTTTTATGTTTTTAAAGAATTATTAACAAAATATGAAATAATTTATAAATTTTTAAAAATAATATTTTTTAATTAGATTTTTTATTTTTTTTTTTGAATATTTTTTTATAGCGTAAATCAAGTCTTATGTAACTTTTGTATTTTTAAATATTTAAAGAAAATAATTAAAAACATAAAATTTATAAAATATAATCAAAATTTTCTATTTTTTAAGTTTTTTAAAAAATATTAACAACTAAGGAGTGATTTTTGATTTTTTTAAAATTATTTAATAAAAATTATTATTAACTATTGTAAAAAAAATTATAAATCATAAAATTAATTATTTAATTATATATCATAATCATTACTAAACAAATCTTAAAAGTAGCTCCGTTCCGCTCCATTTTTTACAATAATTTGTTTCTTTCGTCGTTCTTCTTACTCCTGTAAATATTAACAATTAGTCATGCTATAAATATATTAAACTAAAACTATTTTTTAATTAATTTATAATTTTGGGCCAATTTTCTGTTTCTATGCTATATATCGTTGAATTGAATGTAAAATAAGTCATGTACATTTTCATAACATAAAATGTTGAGATGTTTTGCAAATTTATTTATTTTTGTGTGGATAAATAACAAAAAAATTATGAATAATTATTAATTAAATTAAAATTGTGACTTCATGTGAGTAAAGAGATGATGATAATAACATATACGATTATTTGAAGGATATAAAAAGTATATAACATGAGTTGGTGACGATGAAAAGAGAATTAAACAGAAGGCAAATAATGATACTAATAAAATTGTGCTGTGTTGTGTTTGAATGTTAATATCAAAATTAAGAAGATAACATGTAATTTTATTTGTATGTGACAACTGACAAGTATATTCATTGGCTGTGCCGATGGAACATTTCGATTACTCCGCCCTTTTTACCTAATAATATATCTTTTATGAAATTATTAATTATTTATAAATTATATAATATCGTCATATTTTAATTAAATAAAAATTAAAATTAATATAATTTTTTTTAAAAGATCAATATTTAATAAAAAATAGTAAATATATTTAATTAATAAAAATAATAAATAACATATTTTTTGTACGATTACTTTTTATATTTACTTTGAATTCATAATTTTTTTTACCAAACCTACTATTTTTTTTAATCACATTAAATATTATTATAATATAAATTATTAATATTATAAAAATATTTCATTAATAAAAATTTATTTAAAAATAATAATATTAAAAATAAAATAAATATTTTATATATTTTTACCTCAAATAATTAAAAAAATATTATGAAAATATTATTTTTATATTTTTATTATAAAAGGTAAAGTGAAAAGTGAAAAGTAATTAAATGATTGTAACAACTATGTTGACTTTTCTTGTAGAATAAAGCGATTTAATCAGAATAAAAAATGACATCCTACTCATCCAATTATTTAAAGCATTATTCGTTCAATATGAAAAACAACTAATTATTTATAACCATTTATTGTTTTTATTTTATTTTTCTAAATTAAAAAATAGAATATTAATTTCAAACATAATAAAATATAACTTGAAGACAGAACTTATTATAAAATGAACCATTACTAACGGAGAGTTAATTTTATTATGACATTTATGCGTTAAATTATGTTAAAAATACATTTTCTAGATAATATATAAAGTAGGATAGCAATATGGGTTACAACACATAACATGAACATGACTGTATTAATACAAATTATTTTCTAGATATAATTAATTATTTAATTTTTTTGTATTAATAAATATTTTAAATTTTATTATAATTATAAATAAATAAATTAGTTAAAAATAATTAAAATATATAAAACAAAAAAAATTGCTATAAATTTGAAGTTAAAGTCATTCTTATATAGCTTATACATTGAGTGTTTAAATGAGTATTTTCCTAACATGATAAATGTAACGATGTAAGAAATGTTTCTTCCATACTTATAATTAACTTCACCTTAATATTATTAATATTAAATAAAATTGTTATAAATAAAAAATAGTTATTTTTTTGATACAATATAATTCATATATTAATAATAAGGGCTCATATTCTTAATTTTATCTTCATAAAAATGTTTCTCTCCATCAAAATTTCGAAGATATAATATATATATATATATATATATGTATGGAAGGATAATAAAATTATAATTATAACAAAAATATATAAAAATTTATTAATATTTTAAAAAATACTATAAATATACTAATTATGAAGAAAAAAATATAACAAAAATTTAAAATTTCAAAAAAGTAAAAAATATAAATACATATATAATTATTTTTTTGATTTACTATATATTCATAAATCTGTTTTTATATATTCAAATTTTTTTAAGTTTATATTTTATTAGTTATAATTGATTTAAGAAATATATAACGATTCAAAAAATATGCACATGTATATTACATATTTTATTTTTAACTTTTTTTTAAAAAAATTTAGATTTTTATATAATTTTTTATGATTAATATATTTATAATATCTCATAACTCCATCAAATAATTAATGAATTTTTATATAATTTTATCATAATTTATAATTGTATTACAATAACAAACAACATTAAAAGGATATTTCATTCTCCTTTAATTGCATCATCGTTGTCCTTACATATTCTGTTACAGGTACTATTTATAATACAAATTCCCTTAAATATTCTGTTACAACTACTATTTAAAATATAAATCCTATTTTTAACTTTGTTTTTATGCTTGTTCGAACATATTTACCCCAATGACATGTTATCTAATTAAAAGAGTGTAGAGTCATGGAATATGTGTTTCTAATCTTCGTGAATAATATAATTATTTAAAAAAAAGTAAAAGGTTGATTAATTTAAGGTAAAATATTATATTACTTTCACTTAAAGTCATAAATTTAAATCATATAAATATTATACGATATAAAAAAACTTAAATTTTAAGAATAAAATATGATTAATAATAAATTCTAACCACTAAAAATTAAATTACATAAATATATAATATAGGTGGTTGATGGGTTTTGGTTATTTGTTGTGTATAATTGTTAGATTTTTAGAACTTATTTTTTTGTTAATGGTATATAGGATTTATGTGTTTTACTTTGAATAAAAAATAATATTCACTTTTAAAAAAATTGATTAAAATAATGTTTTTATCACTGTATATTTAAGTTTGAATTTCACTGGCATAGTGTTACTTTTATTTAATAAAAAAATAATGTTAATTAAAAATAATAATATTATTTTTATTTAATAAATAAACCTCTTAAAAACATGTTCATCTTTAAATAACTCAAATAAAAAAAACATATTCACCCTTAAATAACTCAAATCAATGATTTTAAACAATTTGTTAAAATCTTACATATATTATATGCTCATGTCGATAATAATCATTTACCTTGTCTCTATTTTATATATTTTTCTATTTTTATTAAAACAAAATGTTGAATTAAACTTGTTCCAACGTATATCAATACCTTGTCATTATGAAATAACGATTTTTTTATTTGGAATAATAATTCAACAAGTATTGTAATTTTTCAAAAAAAGGAAGTTTAATCCCTTAACTTATTATTTAAGTAGTTTTAGTCCATTAATTTTTAAAAATTTTATTTTACATACAATTTTACAAAAATTGACATTAAAAAAAATATATATTCTCCTTATTTTCAAATTTTCTATCTCTATCCAACATACACTTTGAGTGTGATCATCAAATGCAACAAGAAGAGATAAATGGGTCAAACAGAGTTTCTTTAGGTATGCATTTCTATGATTTATTGATGATATCATCGTAAGATTGAGGTTTTTAAAACACAAGTGCAACGATAATAATGATGTGATTTTTAACTAATATTAAACGTAACGAAAATTAATGACATGTTTTTATCACGAAGTATAATAATAGTGATGATTTGTAGTAATTATAGTCAACGATAAGTTTTTAAAACTAGTTTGATAATAATGATGTCTTGTTTTCAATCAAATCTTTAAATAATACTAACACCTAATATAACATAAATAATATATACGTAAAAATTAGGTTGATTAATAACAGAGATAACAATAACAATAAATGGAGTTCTATCCATTAGTGTACAACTTACAACTATTAATATATGTTTGTGACAATTTAAGCAAATAAAAACATATATTATGGATACTTAAAAAACACAATTATTTTTAACAAAAAATTTATTATATTAACCAAACAACAAAAACAAAAATTTGTATTCTAATAAAGTTGGGGTAAAAAAAAAATGTTAACCCAAGTCCAATATAAATTTGTGGCATGAAGCCCACAGTAGGGCAAAAGTCACGAGAGGTTCAAAACTCAAAAACAATTGTAGTTTTGAGAGGAGTAGAGAAGTGTTTATAGGATTCACTTGAATATTATTATTCAGAAAGTTTGTAGGGAATGTTTAAGAGTTCACATCGATCCCATTAATTTAAAACTCAGGCCCCTTAAACAGAATTTTTTTAAAATAATAAGTATTCAATTAAATTATATTTTTTAAATAATAAATACTCGATTGAATAATTATCTAAGTTAATTAAATGATAAAGAAAACAAATTAATCAGCATAAAACATAATAGAAGGGTAAAAATATAAGAATAATTCATTATTTTTAAATATTGTTTACAAAATAGATATAAAGCTTTCAAAATACTCCAATATCTTAATACATTCAATTTTAAATTATTCAACAATTATTAAGTATGTCATCTCTATTAAACTTATCATGAATTTAGGATTATTATCATAAATACTCATGAGTTTTGTGTTTCTTTAAAATTATCTCTGAGTTTTATTTAATATAAAAAATGTCCATAAACGTTGTCAGCATTATATTTCCGTTTAACATTATAAGTAAAATAGTAATTTCATCCCTATACATATATCACTCCCGTGGAAAAAAAATCAAAAATACCCTCGAGGTTTTCAATATCTTCAGTAATACCCTTAATGTTTAAAAAAAAACTACAATACCCTTGAGGTTTAAGGTATCTTCAAAAATAACATAAGTATAAAAAAGTTATAAAAAATTATATTAATATCAGAAAAATTCTTTTCTACCTCTACCTATATAGCTTTTTGAATATTACCGTTGAGAATATTATCGTAAATATCCCTTGATGTTTTGTTTTTCTTTAAAAATACCTATGCTATAATAATTAATTTAACTTTATAAAAAATATCTCTACTATAATAATTAATTTAACTTCATAAAAAATGTCCCTACTATACTCTTATTTCTCAATAACACGATATAAAATATTTTTCAAAAATATTTAACTTGATATTGTGTGCTTTGTTAGCTTAATTTATCTTTAGGTGTATTTTTGAAAAATATTTTATTTCGTGTTATTGAGAAGTAGAAATATTTTTTATGAAAATAAATTAAATATTGTAGTAGGGGCATTTTTGATGAAGTTAAATTAATTATTGTAGTAGGGGTATTTTTGATAAAATTAAATTAATTATTATAACAGGGGTATTTTGATAAAGTTAAATTAATTATTATAGTAGGAGTATTTTTGAAAAAAAAAACTTGAATGGTATTTGCGATAATATTATGAACAGTAATATTTAAAAAACTATATAGGCAGTAGTAGAAAAGACTTTTCAAATATTGAAGTGATTTTTCACGGTTTTTTATGCTTTTGTTAAATAATAAGAGTATTTTTAAAGATATCTTAAACTTTAAGAGTATTGTAGTTTTTTTATTAAACGTTAAGGGTATTTATGAAAATATTAAAAATTTTGAAAATATTTTTGATTTTTTGCATGAATTTAATTCCATTATAAATCATATTATTTATACCACAGACCAAAATGAATTTTTAATTTATTCTACCTCAAAAGCAACTCTTGAACTCTGCTATATTTATTGAGATAAAAATAGATTGTAAAATATTTGTTAGAGTTGCGAGGAACGTAGCCTCTCTTTTTATAGCATTTAATTTCCTTACTTTTGGAAATATTTGTCAGAGGGAGGTGTATACATATAATAAAAATATACGAATTTGATTAAAATAAGAAATAATTTAATAAGACTTAAATTTAATAAATTATATTTAATTTAAATAAAAATATTTATTTATTTTTTTAGTGAATGATTAAAAAAAATATTTTTATTAATAAATTTACTCAATTTAACTCATTTATCAAATATATCGAGACAATTATTACCATTTTTCAGCCCTATTTTCACAAATTAGGTCGTAGCAACTTGTTTCAATATTATCTGTATGTACTTTCAACAAGAAGCTAGACTTTTAACTTTTAGCTCAAAATCAAAATTTAGGGTAATCTTCTCCGGAGCTCACTCTAAAGGGAAATTATTATTTTATTCTTTTATTTCATTTCCAATCTAAGTAAATAAATGCATTTAATTTTTGAGTAAGATTTCCCATTTTATCAGGTAAATTGATATCCTTAAATGTGTCAATAGAACAATTAAATATATGTACATAATATTAGGGGAAAAAACTCTAATTGAAAGGAAAATATTTTGCACCATAATATTTTGTTTAGATGAAAAGAAATATTGATTAGATAATAAAAAATATATATTTTATTTTGATTGTTAAACTAAATTAATGAAAATATTTTATAATAAAATTAATTTTTAAATTTGGGTATAAGAATTGATTTATAATTTAATTAATATAATTTTTCATTCTTACCTCAGTTTTATCATATTAAAACTTAATTCTAAATCTCATTTATATAATATGTTTTTATTTAATAAAAATTAGAGAATATAAGACGACGACACGTTCAGACAATTACACCCCTTGATCTCAACCCTTGAACCATGGAGTCGGAAAACCCACTTCAATCCCCCAAACTTCTCCAAAATCACATCCATAACCCCTAGTTTGGCTTACCCGCCCAAACCACCACCAGGGCTTCAACACTCTGAACGAAGAAGAGAACAGAACACGATCCAGAGAATACGACGTCGTTGGTCGACGATGAGTAACAGCAAGGTCAGATCACATGGGACAATGCCCCACCGCAACAGTTCTGCGCCTCATTCTCTTCCCTTGGTTGTCACTCTCAACTGTATCGAAGACTGTGCCCTCGAACAAGACTCTCTCGCCGGCGTCGCCACTGTCGAGCATGTCCCTCTCAGCCGCCTTGCTGACGGAAAGATCGAGTCCGCTTCCGCTGTCCTTCTCCACTCCCTCTCCTACCTCCCACGCGCCGCCCAACGCCGTCTCCGTCCTTACCAGCTCATCATCTGCCTCGGCTCCGTTGATCGCGACGTTGACTCAGCACTCGCCGCTGAGCTCGGAATCCGGCTTATTCATGTTGATACCTCGCGTGCCGAGGAGATTGCCGATACTGTGATGGCTCTCATTTTGGGGTTGTTGCGCCATACTCACCTCCTTTCTCGTCACGCGCTTTCGGCTTCTGGCTGGCTCGGCTCTTTGCAGCCGCTCTGTCGTGGGATGAGACGGTGTCGTGGCCTCGTTCTGGGGATCGTTGGTAGATCTTCGTCTGCTCGAGCTTTGGCTACTCGGAGCCTTGCATTCAAGATGAGTGTGCTCTATTTTGATGTCCACGAGGTACTTATTCATTCTATTTTTGTAGTTGGAAATTGTTGGTAATTATAGCGGGATCTGAAATGTGCTTCATGTTGAACCTTCTGGTGCTGAGTTGAATTTGTATGTGATCGAGTGGGTTAAGCGATTCATTAGCGACAATGTATTCATTCTTGAACATATATGTTTAGGCTTAGTTAATTATTCGGTTAAGTTTTTGGTATTGAATTTATATATCCATGAGAATATAAGCAATTTTGGTTTTGAAAATGTCTTGGTTCTTGAATATAATTTAATGGCTAGTTCTCATTTTTGGTTCAAATGATGCTTAGTTTTCGTATATATCTTGTAGGAATAACTAATAAGTAAATGGAAAAAAAAAATGCAGAGAACCAGTTGCATTTCAGCACGTGATTTATATTTTGAATTTAGGGGGGGAAACATTTTGGCACTTTATTAAATGAGTCAATAGGTATGTGGGTTCATGGAAGTCTTGTCTTTATATTTTTAACTATATAAAGTCAAGTTGTTTCTGCTTACGGTTGTTGCTATAGCTGACTAAAAATAGACATTGTGCATGTTTTCTTCTTTATAGGACATCACACATGTGCATTTCGTCCTGATTACTTTTTTCAACTTTGACCCGTTTGTTATCCTTAAATGGTTACACGCAGGAAACGGGAAAAGTGACTAGGTCTTCAAAAACATTTCCTCCTGCTGCCCGAAGAATGGATACTCTTAATGATTTACTTGCTGCAAGTGACTTGGTTTCTCTTCACTGTGATTTGACCAATGAAACAATTCAAATTATCAATGCAGAATGTTTGCAGCACATAAAGCCTGGTATATTTGTTTTCATGGTGTGCTCCCTTACATTCTTTGTTTCTTCTATTTTTTACAGGGTATTTTCATTAATTTTCATGTACAGGGGCATTTCTTATAAATACGGTTAGCAGCCAATTGATTGATGACTGTGCTGTCAAGCAGCTTTTAATTGATGGAACTTTAGCTGGCTGTGCCATTGATGGGGCTGAAGGGCCTCAATGGATGGAAGCATGGGTATGCTAACTCATTTCAAACTATGCACTCATTAGGTTGGAGCTTTTAACACATATGCAGTTACATATATATACATGCACTTGTCTGTATTGTGTATGTATCTATGTATTTTTGCAAGAGTAACTTGTTTTCACTATGCGTAATTCCTCACATATTTGTGCCTATCAGCTATCTTTTGATATTTCTTGGTGTTAATAGTTCTGTGCAAATTTCCAGATTGCTTGAATGTTTTCACAATATCTTTATAGATTTTGTTGTTTCTTGGAGCTGTTCGTTGTGAATATATATGTGTGCATTTTTGTTTGTGTTTGTATATATGTATATTTTTGAGTTATTTTGGATGGAGTTTTGTGATCTTATGAGATGGAGCACTCAGTTGTAACTCCCTGCAGTCCTCCCATCTTATTCAGCATTCCATGTCTGTCTTCATGCACCTTAGGGAGTGCAGACACATAATATGTCGCACTAGATGTAGCTGTAGTCATTGCCGTCAGTTTGATTCTTTCTTATCACACTCGTCTTTGCTTTTCTTTTTCTTGTGTTTGTATGTATTTAGTTCCCATTATCCCATATGTCTGCCTGGCTTCTGTTTTCCAGATTCATGTATTTCGTATTTATTATGCTTGACTGATTCCTGAGGCTTCTGCACTGGTCTTCATCATAATCACTATTCCAATGGTTGTCCCTTTAATTATTAAACTCTTATTCTTTGTCTTGCCTGTATTCATGCTTTCTAAGTCATCAAATTTGGTGTGTGTTTGAATTTAATATCTAATATTTTCTTTCTGCAGTTGAAGGAAATGCCCAATGTTTTGATACTTCCACGCAGTGCAGATTACAGTGAAGAGGTATGGTTGGAGATAAGGGACAAAGCTATCTCCATATTGCAGAGATTCTTCTTCGATGGAGTTGTTCCTAAGGATGCTGTTTCCGACGAGGAAGAGGTAACAAGTGAAATCGAAAATGAAAATGATCAGTCCAATGAACGAGAGAGAGAAAGTGCTCTGCAGAGTTCTCTGTGTGAGCAGCTAACTGATGTCATACAAGCAAGTCAGGAAAGCTCTCATAGGAAAGGAACTAATCAGTCAAAAGAGTCTCCCTTTCAGCCACAAGTTTCAGGTTTGTCTCAAAGCATTGCACCTCGATCCGATGGAAGACGCAGCAGATCAGGCAAGAAAGCTAGAAAGAGGCACTCGCGTCAGAGATCCCAACAAAAGTCTGATGATCCTTTTGCACAAGAAAAGCAGAGTACCTCTCAGCGAGAAGATGACACTGCTATGAGTGGGACCGATCAAGCTTTGAGTTCCAGTTCTCAGTTTGCCTCTCCTGATGAAGCAAGAAGTAGGAAAACACCTATTGAATCATCTCAAGATTCACCTTCAGATCAGATAATAAAATCAAGCAAGAGGCTCTGTGGAATGCCTGGTGAAGTACTAAAGGATGGGTATGTCGTGGCTCTATATGCAAAAGATCAACCTTCTCTTCATGTCTCACGGCAAAGAGTCAAAGGTGGTGGCTGGTTCCTTGATACCATGTCAAATGTAACAAAAAGAGACCCTGCAGCACAGTTTCTTGTTGTTCTGAGAAGCAAGGTTTGTGCGACTTAATTATTTTCTTTATCCTACACATAAGTTTTTCTCCTTTTCTTTAGCTGATAGGAAAATGTCAATGCTCTATTCAGGATACAATAGGTTTGCGATCTTTTGCTGCTGGTGGAAAATTATTGCAGGTAAATTACTTTTTTGATGTTTTTGACCAAGTAATCCTCACTACCTAGTACCTAGCATGAATACCTATTATTACCCTGATTCCAAAGAGTTATTGACTATGACTAAGCTTCCATTAACAAATAAAATGGCTTATGATCTCGAAATTCAATGGTAAATCATCACGACAACTTAAACCCAGTTCTACTTTCATATGCAGATTAATAGGAGAATGGAATTTGTATTTGCTAGTCATAGCTTTGATGTTTGGGAGAGTTGGAGGTTGGAAGGCTCTCTGGAAGACTGTAGGTTGATTAACTGTAGAAATCAACAGGTGAGCTCCTCGAGTTTTGAAACCTATTAGTTCCTTGGTTTCAAGTAAAAAAACATCTGATAGAATTTCTACCAGCCCTCTGATTTCTTATAACCTTGATGTTATATCAAGGGATACTTCACTTTCCATTTGTAAGGGATTAACTCTCAACTTTCCAAATGTTCTTTGATTTTAATAAGGTACAAATAAAATATTCTTTGAAAAAAAATGTTGAAAAAAACAAATACCCAATAAAAGTTAAAGGGAGAAAACAGTGTGATGGGTGAGAAATATACTGTAGGATTAATGAATAACAACAGGCTTATTCTTTGCCAAATCGAAATTCATTGCGTTTTTCCCCTTATTAGAGATATAAAGTGAAATGTTTTGTTTCTCATGTCTCATTTAGTATCTCTAATGGACTCATGATATAATATTGTCTCATTTCATTTAAATGTCATTTCATCTTATTTAGATCATAATTACTTAACTTTAAACATACATTGTATCATTTTTCTTATTAAACTTACATTATATATTATTAAATTTACATTATATATAATTATATATCATTTTTTATTCTTATTTGTCTTATTTAATCAATTAGAAATAAATGAGATATTTCAATTAATACTGTCTCATTATCATATCCTCATATTAAAAATTAAGTGAGATAAGATGAGATTTATTTTAAAAATTAATGAATTATATCATAAATTTTATTAATATCTCATCTCAATTTACACATCTATGTTGTCTCTTACTGGTTATAGGTACAAAGGAGATTTTTTTTTTTTATAAATTTATTCCATTCACAATTCTTTTCCATATGTTACTGATCTATGACTACCGTAATCTAATTACCACATTGATTTGGCTCGGTATCAACTAATAATTTCTCTTTTCATATCATTCTTATCCTTTTTTGCTTCGACCAATGCAAATGTAGGCTGTTTTGGATGTTAGCATCGAGGTTCTGGCGACTGTAGGGGAAGATGATGGAATTACTCGGTGGCTTGATTAGATCATCATAGTATTACTTTGTATTATGATGGAATTTTACCACTTCCTCTCTGGAGTAGTTGAACTTTGTATTACTTTGAAGTTTGAAACAGCTTGAAAGTTGTAAAGCCTTCTTTTATTGTTTTTTTTCGATGTTTTACTCCCTTTATGTTATTTTTTAATTTCTTTCCAAATCTAATTTCTTAGGGATTGGTAAGAATTTTATGTTGTGTGGGTATTTAAAGAGTGTCCATTTCAAGAGAGATTCTTTTATACAATGGTGAATGAACATGTCTTAAAATAGATTTATCTTGAACTTTTATTTTATTTTAATAAAAATAATGTTAGGAGTGAGAATAAACTTAATTATTATCATTAATAAGGATATATAACAGTTATATAAGATTTTTTATACTTTATAAGTTTGAATAGAAAAAGTCACTCATGTCTATGCTTTTTTTTCCTCCCTAAATATTCTTAACTATTCAAAAATAGTTATTAATGATATTTGAGGTATCATAAATATTTTTAAAAAATATGAATAATATTTTTGATATTTGTATTTTCTTCACAAATATCTAACCTTTTGTAAATGACAACGATGAATTTGTATTTTTCAATGATGTTTTTTTAATATCTTTAAAATAAGTGGACTTTTTTTCAAGCTTGAATTTTAATATTACATAATCAATGATATTAAATTAATAAATAAAAATAAAAATATTAGATTTTTTTTTGTTATAATAACACAGAATAAATATTAAAAAAACGCATGTAACATTAAAAATATATATACATGCTTATTAATTAAAATACACAAAATTAATAAAATTATTTGTTATTTATCCCACATCACATGTAATAAAGTGGATACGTTTTTTTTCTCTTTCAAATAGTATAGGTTTCAATTTTAATTAAATTTAATAACAAATAACTCAAGATGTAATGATAAAAATAACATAATTTTTATGTTTAATATTTATAATTTAATTAATAAATTTAACAAATTAAATTAATTTATAATAATTTAAAAAATTAAGATAAATTTTTAAAAAATAATGCTTATGGATTAGGTGACTTAGTTACATTATTTAATTATTATGAATGTATATTTTATTTTTTGAATGTAGTAAGTAATTTTTAATTTTATTAAGTATAACAAAAAATAAATTCTTAATGTCTCGTGAGTCATTATAAAAAATTATAAAATATTTTTTGAATTTAACTAAATAATTAATTAATTTTCTCATTAATAATTATAAATGATGGAAAAATTATGAATGTTAAAAAAATAAAAATATTTTTTCAATTAGTGTTAAAAGAGATGAAATTAATAACATTAGATAAATTTTTAAGGATTAATTTTAGTTTAAATAAAATTTTATATTTCTATATATTTAATTATTTAGTGTATATTTTTATTTTTTAACAATAAAAAACATTGTAAATAATAAAGTAAAAATATATTTAAATATTTATTATGTTTGTTATGGTTAAAAAATAAAAATACAAGCTAAGTAAAGAAACACATAAAAATATAAACATTTATTTAAATTAAAAAATAATCGTAAAAAATTAATCTAAAATTCTTGATTTCATTTACCAATAATGTCTATTTCTCTCTTTCATTGTTAATTTGTTCTACCTAGTTTAATTTTTTTTCTTCCTCGTTTTGTTTATTGATGGAAAGATTAATTAACTAATTTTTTAAAATTAAAAAGAATTTTTTTTTTGCAATGTCTTCTAAAAAAATTTACTTTTTAAATACTTAACATAATTAAAATATTATTTATCCCATTCAAGAAATAATATGTGTGTATACTAATCTTAAAATTTATTAAAGTAATAAGATAATTATAATTTAGTCTAAGTCAATAATCTATAAACATTAATTCTTTAAAAAAAATTCTCAATTTTATATTGTTATAAATAGTTCAATTTTTTAATTTTATTATTAATTTCACTATAAAAATATTACTCTTTAGTTTTTACTCATTTATTAAAGAAAAAATTTATTTATTATAAGTTGTTATATTATCATAATTGATATAAAAATTAATTACAAATTAAAAAAGTAAAACATATTAAAATAATCTATTATATTATTTGTGTTTCTACCACACCTCATGATATAAAGAAGAGCTCTTTATTAAAAGGAATATTGCATGAGGTGAAGATTCCTTGTATTTTTGACCTCTCATCACTTTTAAATATATATTTTTGAAATATTTTTATTTTATACATACTTTCAAGAATACAAAATTTATTATAGGTCCTGTTATGCCTTCGATAAAACATAAACACTCACAAATCATTTTATCTTTTTAAAAAGTTTTTGGATCAAGAATCATACTCTTAACATATTTAATTGAGCTTAACTTTTAAACATGAGTATTTAAATGAGCTTAAATTTATGTATAAATTAATTAAGGAGATAAAAATAAATAATTAAAGAAACTGCAATTTATTAAATTACAATTCAAATCGGTGAATTTTATTTAGTGTTATTGCTTTTTATTTCATTGGTATATATCTTAATGGGAGAGTTTTGAGAGTTATGAGATATAAATTTTGAATTATAGTGGGTGTGTTAGCAGAGTTATTAAAAAAAGAAATTATTAAGTTTTTTTATTTATTATAAAAATAATATTTAAGTGATGTATTTAATTTTTATGATAATTTAATTATATTATTATTGAAAATTCATATTGTATAAGGACAAAACAAATTTTTTTATTTTTTTATTTTAACAGTATTAAATAAAGATTCTTTTAATTTAAATAAATTGTAACTAAAAATATAGATAATATAAATATAAAAATAATTAATTATTCTTATATTGATACGTTTTTAACATATGGAACAAGTTTGCTAATTAGAGAGCATTTAGATAATCTGTACAGGTATGTACTATATAGTAGTGAGAAATTTTCCCAATGTTCACATTGTAGGTAAGCTTGTAAGAGGATCAATCCCAATTTTGTGTCGCTATACAGGTATGTATAATATAGAGGAGTGAGAAATTTTCCAAATGTCCTCATTGTAGGTAAGCTTGTAAGAGGATCGATCCCAATTTTGTGTTACTGTTGTGTGTATCGTAGTGTTAGTCTTGTTAAGGGTTGTAGTTTTGTATCTAACAGCAGAGGCGTTCTTGTACAGAGGTTTAGGGTGTGTATCGTAGCACAGATTAGAGCCCTGTTCTTTCCCCAGTTTTTGCAGTGTAGTAAACCAAATAATGTGGAGAAAATGCCCTCTATCCATGTATGTGCTACTAGTGTACGTGTGGCCTTGGATATCAAGACGACACTATATTAGTCTTTCCATTCTGTTTGTTTTTCTTGATGGCTGTTGTTTTTTTATACAGTCAGGGTGTCCAATACAGATAACAAACATGCCGTACAGATCGAAAGATGAATCATAATCTTTGATTTTCAAACTTGAGAAGGGTAGAATTATTATTCCAAAGAAGCTTGCTGTTAAAGTCCCACATCGATCGGGAATCGCGTCCACGTTGTGCATATAAACAAAGATAATTCACCATTTTATAACCTAGGTTTTGAGATGGAATTAAGCCTAAATTTAACATGATATCAAAGCAAGGTTACCCGATCGGTGTAGTTGTTTCGTCACTGGTGAGTGATGTATTTCGTCACTTGGGTTCCATAAACTCAACATCCCCGTCGGTCTTAAGGGGACAGACCCTTGTCGATGTGAGGGAGAGTATTAAAGTCCTACATCGACTGAAGATCGCGTACATATTGTGTATATAAACAAAGACAATCTTCCGTCTCACAACCTGAATTTTGAGATAGAATTAGACCTAAATTTAACACTTGTCTTTAAAGCAACCTCCAATGCTTCCTACTTGAAGGTTATCTTTTTCCTTTTTTTTTTGTTGATTTCACAACCTAGGTTTTGAGATGGAATTAAGCCTAAATTTAACATGGTATCAAAGCAAGGTTACCCAATCGGTGTAGTTGTTTCGTCACTGGTGAGTGATGTATTCCGTCACTTGGGTTCCATAAACTCAACATCCTCGTCGGTCTTAAGGGGACAGACCCTTGCCGATGTGAGGGAGAGTATTAAAGTCCTACATCGACTGAAGATCGCGTACATATTGTGTATATAAACAAAGACAATCTTCCGTCTCACAACCTGAATTTTGAGATAGAATTAGACCTAAATTTAACACTTGTCTTTAAAGCAACCTCCAATGCTTCCTACTTGAAGGTTATCTTTTTCCTTTTTTTTGTTGATTTCATATGACCGTTGTTTCTCAGCTTTGAGCTTGAGGTTTCCATGAACTGATCTTGTTCAAGGATTTAAAACTCAATTGCCCCAAAATGCTTCAAAACTACAATACCAAGTCATAATTGCTTGAAACCGCCTTAAGAAAACTTCTGGTGAGAGTAACATTTTCGAAACTACATAACATACGATTCTCGTTACGTCCTAGCCCATTTTGGGTTGCTCATGGATTAGAATAACAGGGGAAAAGAAGTCAGATGTTTATTAGGGAGCGTTTTTCATGTTAAGGACATTGAAAAGCCTGTTTATTATGGAGTGAATTTCAGACATTGTAGTGTCCACTAAACTTTTTCTCATATCTCATTATACCAAAGAAAGACCGCCTTGGAACAATGGCTACCATGTAGCTCAGTTGCTTCTAATTTACGGCGTGGTTGGCATTAGGTTTATGTGCAATGAAATAACGAGAATAGATGAGACTAATCCAAGAAGCGCCTCAAAATAAAACTAAATTCCTTGTTGCAAGTGAATATAAGCATAGCTGCCTTCTTTACATGTTGGTCAATGAAGAAAACCCTGGATCTCAGAGTCAGTGAATCAGATATGCTAAGGTGTATATATATATATATATATATATATAACTAAGAATGTTGATTATCTTTGTTCTGGATGAGAAATGCATTAAACCATGCCTGGTGATAGTCCCAATAATTGTATGAAGTACAATGGGGAATGGAATGAGTTGAACTGATTGGGAAAGTCAGTTGTTTATAGAGATCATTATTCCAATCTGATGGAGATATAACCTTATGAATTTTTGCAGTTGAAAACTGTACTTCTGTTGTTTTGGAGTAATGGAAATGTTTGAATTCCACACTACCTGTAATTTCCAAAATACTCTGATAGTATTGAGGAGTTTTTGAAGATAAGGATGGCCTATAAAAAATCTCTTTTCCAAAATAGCTTTGGATAGCCAGGTAAGGGTTTTGGTTGAAAAATTCCTTTTCAATAATGGTTACCACCTGAGTTGGTTGTTTCTTAAAATACTCAGATGATGATTTTGTTTTGGGAAATGAATCCTGTGTTCCTTTGGAAGGAAAATATGTAGAGGATGTAATTCCTCTTTCTTAAATAGAAATTATTCCAGATGTTTTTTGTGAAAATGATTTTGAAGGTATGATCTCCAAATTTAATGAAGTAGTTGGTTTCCCAATTTTTGGGATACAACGTAATGCCGTTCTGATTTTCTCAGAATCCATGTTTTGCAACCATTGATGGGTTTTGTCGATGATCCTTTGGAAATTTAGTTGTAAATTGAAGGGATCTATTGATTGGAATAACTGTTCCATTGGATACATTGTGTCCAAGAAACCTAATACTTGTCTGAAAAAGAGTCATTTTCTTGGCTGATAGAGCCAATCCACTCCTCTTAATAATATGGAAGAAGGTTTTAAGATGCCTGATGTGTTGTCTGACATCTTTGGAAAATATGAGTACATCGTCGATGTACACAATACATAATTCTGAGTAAGGATTGAATATGTCATTCATAATCCTTTGAAACTTAGAGGGTGCATTTTTGAGTCCAAATGGCATAACATTTCACTCAAACTGTCCAAAAGGAACAATGAATGCAGTTTTGTACCTATGTTGGGGCTCGATTTGAATTTTCCAAAAGCCTGATTTCATATCAAACTTGGAAAATATTGATGATGAATATAATTTTTGAAGTAAGTCCTTTTTGTTTGGGATAGGGTACCTAATCCATTTTAAGGCTTGGTTCAAAGGTTTATAATTTATGACTAACCGAGGAGTTCCTCTTTCAATCTCGACCGATTTGTTGACATAGAAGGCCGCACAGCTCCACGACAATTTGGATTTTGAGATTAAATTCTTAGATAGGAGATCTTCGATCTCTTTTCTACAGAATTGTTCTAGGTCACCATTCATTTGAATAGGCCTTGCTTTTGTAGGAATACCCTTTTCTTTAAAGGATGGTTCATATGGTAAATCTACCATGTGTTGTTTTCTTTCCCAGAATGCACTAGGTAATTCAGAACATACCTCTTTTTCAAAAGAGGTTTGTAATTTAGAGATTTTGTCTTTAATCTTTGGGATCAGAAGCTCTATCTCAACGGTATGAGATTGAACCTTTGTTTTGAGATAGAGAAGGTCTTTTTCTCTATGATTAATTAGAACAGAAATCTCTTTTGGGGAGATTGAATATGTTTTGATGAGATTAAGATCTCTTGTTTTTGGTTCTTCAATAAAAGGAAAAATGAAAGCTGTGCTCCCATTTTGAAAGAAATTCTATCATGTTAAACAGAATAAGGTGTAATGATATCCATGAATGGCGTGCCTAATATGATTGAATAACCTATATCAGATACAATGACAAATGGAGTTTTGATTAGGTATAATCCTTTTAGAATCGATACCTCAGTTTTTCTAATAATACTCATTCGAGATCTATTGATGGAGAAATGCAATTGAGATCGGCTCCTATGTCAAACAGGGTAATGGTCCCAAGTTTTGAATCATCTAGAAATATTAAAGTTATTTTAATTTTATATTTTCTAGTGGTAATTTTTCTCAAGTTTTGGATATCTTGATTGTTTTGAGTAAGATCATCATCAGAATCACTCACATAGGTTGATATTTTATCTCCATTATTAAGTAATTGAAACTTAATATCATATTCTTTTAATTTTTCTTTAAGTTGGTGGAGTTCCAGTTTAATAGTTTTGATCTCTAGTTTTAAGTCTTGAATTTGACTTTCTGGAGTTATAGTTTTGTTCTTTCTTTCCAGAACTGTAGTGAGGTTGTAATAGCCTTTACTAGTATTTGGAAGTTCAGAATTTTTTAATGGTTTTGTTTTATCCAAAGATGTAGTTAAGTATTCTACATATAGTTTGGTTAATGATGGGTCGTTTAACTTCAGGATTTTTTCTTGAAGTTGTTATCTTCTTCCTTAGTTAATATATTAATGTTTTTGTCTGAGAAATCTGAATTGCTTATTGCAAATTCATTATCTTGGGGATTTGATCCTTCGTCTGTCCATTGTTCAGACTCAGATGATGAGGATGTATCTACCATAAGAGCAGATATTTTGGCAAAGGTGTCTTTTTTAAGTTTTAATTCGTGAAGTTTTTTAGACATTTTGCAATAATTTGCAGTGTGACCTTTTTTGCCACATTTATAACATTTAAACTCTTTAAAGTTTTTAAAGGGTTTGTTATAGAGTTAATCATTTTTATTCTGAAAATATCAATTTTTTTAAAAAATTATTTACAAAATTCAAGAAATAGAATATGTGTATAATAATTGGATAATTTATTAAAATAACGAAGTTCATTATAATTTAATCCAAGTCAATAATTCATAAACCTTATTTTGTTATATTTAGTCACAATTTTTTTATATATTTATAAATTAGTTTATTTGTTAATTTCACTATAAATATTAAAATTAAAAGTATTATGGTATTTTTTTCATTAATCTTAAGTAAAATTGGATCCTAAGCCATTAATAAAAAATAATTTTATTTATTTATTTGGGATAAATAAAAAAAATTATTTATTGTATATACATTAATTTTATTTTCTTAATTGGTAAAATATATGTATATAATTTTAGATTTATGTAATTTTTTTTATACTTTTATAATATTTGAATAAAATAAAATATCATTTTTATTTTTATTTTATTAGTTTAGTATTACTAATTATTTAATATTTTATATTAAAATTAAAGATATTATTTGATTATAAATATATTATAAAAAGGTTAATGAACAACTATAATATTTAATTTGTGTTAAATATGAAGGTTATTTTTAATATTTTTGAAAAATTGAGGATATTTGTAAATAGAATACAAATATAGAAAGCATCATTAATATTTTTTATGAGCTTATTGATACCTTTTATATATTACAAATACTATTTGGTTTTTATGACCTATTTATTTAATTTGTTTCATTATTAATTCTAATAAAAAACATGTTTTTTATATTATATATATTTATATTATGTCATGCTTGTTTGGTACTCAACACGATTCGTGTAGAACGAGCCTCTTCAGTACTTTACTCAGTTGCTTAGTAGCAAAGATTCTGCATTTTCAAATATTAATCTCAAATATTGAATGTAGAAATATAAAGTAGATGCTTTAAAATGTAATTGGTTATGCAATAATAATTGAGTTGCTTTGAGTTGGCAAAAGCATAAAGTTCACGTAATCAAACATTTGACATCATACATGTTTTTGTCTGCTTTGTTTTACCGGTGACTCTCACCGGACCAACTTTTCTACATAATCTACGAGCAATATAATTTATAATTATATATAAATTGAGCTTGTAAAATTGTATGATTTGGTTTGTCTAATGAAATTTCTTAAATATATTAGTAATATTTCATTTATGTGTTCGTACAAGTACCATAGGTACCTGAAATCTTTTTGGCAGAAGATACCTAAATTTTAAATTTAATGAAACATAATTCTTAAATAGATTTAAAATATTAAATAAATGATTAACTTGTTTTAATGTAAATGACTAAGTGAAACTTTGTCTACTTCCTATAATATATTTAAGATTTATATATTATCATGATTAAAATTAGTTATTATGTTAAAAAAAATTAATTATTTATTAAATGGATTAAATTTGATTATCTCGTTATTTTTTTTAAATATAATAATTTTTTATTAAATAAAAATATTATTAAGATGTGATTTAAATTTAAATTATGGTAAAATGTCTATCATTGAAATTATAGATAAATTGTAAAATAAATAATTTTAATTAAAAATTAATTGTTTATAATGAAAATTTTAATATTTATTAATAAATTAGAGAGTTTTTTTAATGATAAAATTTCATATAAATATTTTTTATTAATGTAAATGTTAAAAAAAATTATATTTTATATTTTTATAAAAATAAAATATCAAAATATATTCATTTTATATATCGTTAGGCCTTGAAGGCAGGCTTATCTCATCTTAAATATAAAGTGTGCGTGTGTGTGAGAAAAAAGAGGCATATACGTCAATTTGTGGCAACTGAAAGTGGGAAAGGTATCTAAGTTGTAAGAATCTCTTAAGCTAAGCTAGTAGAGTAATCCTCCGTAGACAGCTCAATAATAAATTCCGAGATTTAATCATCTATTTACTGTTTATGTCTCCGATTCTCTATAATTAACTAATTGTATATGATTCTATCTTCAAATTCAAAAGCTGTCTGATTCACTCCATTTTTTCATTTCTATCTCTCCACCTGAGCCGGTAAATCCCATTTTATTCGATTTCCCGGCTAACCAAATGCCAAAAAACCCATAATTTTCTCACTATTCAAACGAAAAAGAGCACAGTATACCAAAGTACCATACCCACAATGTCAGTATTCGACACCACGTTTATAAACGCCGAGCTCTCAAAACCCACTTCCATATTTGGTCTCCGATTATGGGTTGTAATTGGAATCCTTATGGGTTCTCTCGTAGTCTTCATTCTCTTCCTTCTCTCTCTTTGCCTCACGTTTAGACAACGCACCAAGCACAAAACCCAATTGTCTAAACGAACCACCACTTCAATAGACACGCCTACCCCAGTATTTTCAAAAGAGATCAAAGAAATAGTTCACCAACCACAACCTGAAATCCAGGTTGAGATTGGGAAGCCAGAGCACCGTGTTGTGGTTTACTCGGATAGGCCTTCAAGTGGGGACAGTAGGGGGACTATGATGAGTGGAGGTGGCGATACGGCGTCGTTTGGCAGTGGAAATGTTGGACCTGAAGTTTCGCATCTGGGCTGGGGTAGATGGTATACTTTGAGAGAATTGGAAGCTGCTACTAATGGGTTGTGTCCTGAAAATGTTATTGGGGAAGGTGGGTATGGGATTGTTTACGGTGGGATTCTTGCCGATGGTACCAAAATTGCCGTCAAGAACCTCTTGAATAACAGGTATTTTTATCTATCAATGACTAATATATTCCTTATATTCATTCGATGTACTTTTATGTCTGGGTTATTGGCTAATTAATTACCGGGAAAAATCAAAGAACTAGAATCGGGTAGTCTAAAAATTGAGTTTGAATTTTCTATTTTCTGCTGCTGAATTAGAGTGGTTAAGACCTACATTACTTGGACTTTTCATATTTCATAAAGTATACATGTCCAAACGATATAGGGTGTGGGATATGTATCCTAAAAGAGAGTTAGTAACATAGGTTAAGACAATGGATTCTTGGAACATTATTTTCTTTGCCTGTCTTAGCATAGGTCTCGTATAATGAAGTTTTTGTTGAAAAGTTTTAGCTTTATTTTTGTTTATCTACAAATGTTAGCTCATCCTTTTAGAAGAAGTCTTAAGTTATAAAGCATCATTTTTTCCCTTTCTGTTAATCTTTTAACTGCATTAAGAATTTGCACGTTTGATAGCTTAATTGGTAGGCTGTTCTTTTTTTCTTATTACCATTTCCCTTTTTCATATTTTGTGCATTATTCTTTGTCTTGTGTAAGAATTTATTCCGCAAAGTCGCCTTCTTTCTGAAAAATTGCCTAGCTATAGTGTATTTGTGCATGTAAAATTCCTTTTTCTTTCACATCTACATGCAATGCATTTCCTCATGCAACTGAGGAACTGATCAACTATCAGGGGTCAAGCCGAAAGGGAATTCAAAGTGGAGGTTGAAGCGATTGGGCGCGTTCGACACAAAAATCTTGTAAGGCTGTTAGGATACTGTGTTGAGGGTGCATATAGGTAAATTTTTCAAATTTTATCTTCAGGACGTATTTTCTGATGGGTGTCAATAGATGTTATAAATTGTTCGAAATGTTCCTTAGGATGCTTGTGTATGAATACATCGACAATGGTACTCTAGAGCAATGGCTTCATGGAGATGTTGGTGATGTCAGCCCACTAACGTGGGAGATGCGTATGAATATCATACTGGGAACAGCAAAAGGGTACTTCATTAAAAAAAATTCTTTCAGTTGTTATTTACTTATCATTTGATTCCATCTTTATTTATGAAAGTGTCTTTCGATTGCTGGTGTGCAGGTTGGCCTATCTCCATGAGGGTCTTGAGCCAAAAGTGGTACACCGCGATGTGAAATCTGGCAACATTCTGCTTGATCGCCAATGGAATGCTAAGTTATCTGATTTTGGGCTTTCTAAGCTACTGGGTTCAGAAAATAGCTATGTCACTACTAGGGTGATGGGTACTTTTGGGTTAGTTTATTTACTTCTCTTAATGTCAATTTATGTTCCACATTTGTCTGTACTTTAAGTTATAAACCTTATGCATAAATAATTTTCCAGATTGAAAATAATTCTCTTGTGATATCTTAGATATGTTGCTCCAGAGTACGCTTGCACTGGAATGCTGAACGAGAAGAGTGACATTTATAGCTTTGGGATTCTTATCATGGAAATAATTTCTGGGAGAAATCCGGTTGATTATAATCGACCAAAAGGAGAGGTCTCAATAGCTACCATTTATGCCCCTCTTCTGCTATTGTTTGTTTATGCTGCTGTCAACTATGAACTGAAAAGTGATAAAATAATTGCAGGTGAATTTAGTTGATTGGCTAAAAACTCTGGTTGGGAATAGAAAATCCGAAGAAGTAGTTGATCCTAAATTGCTTGAGATACCATCTTCTAAAGCACTTAAACGTGCTCTGTTGGTTGCTCTTCGATGCGTTGATCCCGATGCAACAAAAAGGCCAAAAATGGGACATGTGATCCACATGCTTGAGGCAGATGACTTACTATTTCGCAATGTATGCCTTGTCATCCACATGCTCTGTTAGTATCCTTCATAATCAAACTGTGCAATTGCTTAGTCCACATTTTCATTGCTGATGTGCAGGATCACCAGGTTGGGAAAGATCCATCCCGATCACATTGTGATATTGAGCAAGGGAATCATGTTGCTTTGAAGACAAGTGATAGACAATTGGATGAAGAGACATCTGATACAAGTGAAGGCAATTGTGTCAAGAATTTGTCAGCAAACAAGGTGAAGATTAGGTGACCAACATATATGCTTAGCTGTATATCATTCCAATTGTTCCCACTTCCCAGCACCAATGGTCAGAGTGAGCAAGAAAATTCTTTCATCAGTCTTTGTAGGAATAACAGGTCATCAATGTTGTCTGTTTGTAAAACTAGGTATGGCTAGTGTTATAGCAAAGGTACTCTTTCTCAGTGTTCAGATTACATGGTTGGTAATCTTGTATTCAGTGCTTATATTATAAATATATTTATCTGTAAATGCTTTAAATTTGGTTGTCTCATTCCTGTTCCTTCAAGAAACAGGTTACATGACATGCTTGAAGTTCCGTATTTTTGTAACGATTACTGCCATCATTGACATGGTGATGAGGTGTGGACCTGAACCAGCTACTTTGGACACTTGACAGACACTGAGAAACATAGATCAAACGGTAGGGATGACAATGGTGTAATGTTCATGATGTGTTGTGTTGTTCTTGTTCATGTTAACATTAAAAAAAATTAGATATTTTTTGTCATGTAAATTATTTATAAAACAATTAGTGATAAATTATACTTCAATGCTCATGTCGTGTTTGCATGTTCATGATGTGTTAGTATGGATTTACAAGGAATGGACACAATAACCAGCTCATTTGGTTAAAAATATTGCTGGATATGTGGATCAACTCATCAATCGCTCGTTGCAAAATCAATGCGTAACGTGCTTTTGCATTTTGGAGAGCTTGATAGGAATGTTGATACTTTTTTTCGATTAATGCTAGAGTAAGCACTAAGCAGGGCTGGGAAGTTTATTGGCTGTCTTTGAATGAACATCTCATTGACATGGTCTTAAAGTTTTTGAATTAACCGTATTCTTTAACTTAAAAGTTAAGTTTCTCAAATTTGTTAGAAATTTAATTAAATTAGAACATAATTGATAATTAATTAAATTATGTTAAATTAAAATTTTATGAACAATTAAATATATAATTGTGTATAAATAAAATAAAATAAAATAGAAATAAATAAAGATGATTCATGATTTTTTTAAGTGAAAATAGTCTAAGACACAACAACCACTTAAGAAGAAAACTATTGGTTCATTAGATTATCTAATTATTTATTATGAAAGTAATCTATTTATAAGATATTGTTTTCTTTTACAACTCTACAAGAAAAGTGTTTGGATTCGGATCAACGTTCTAATACCCTCGAGTCATACGAGCAATCGAACATGTTCAATCAACACTTGAAATGTTAGCATAATAATACAAAAATGTGTTTAGATTCGAACCAACGTTTTAATACACTCGAGTCACAAAAGCAATCGAATCCGTTCAATCAATACCTGAAATGTTAGCATAATAGCACAAGTGTAAAATGTATTCTACAACAGATTTAATAATGAATAACCTTAACTAAGAATATTCAAGGATATATCAGTTAATTTTAAATTATTTATCAACCCTAGAACAAACAGATTAAACACAAGTTCAATAAAGATAATTTTTTAAAATTAAATTATCAAATCAAATAATTATGATATTATACATACAATTATTTGATCTAAACATTTAAGAACATAATAAAGAAGAAGTTATATGAACATCTATTCAAAATATCATAAATTAAATAGGTTTATTAATCAATCAAATACAACTATCAATGTTTAACAGATTAATTAAAGAAAGAAACCTAAATAAATATGATATTATTTTTACAAAATATTTTGAGAAAGAAAGCTTAAGATGAAAATATTGATGATTCTATGGTTTAGAAAATAAAAGACATTAGATTGTTTAAATAGTAGATATTGAAGCTTTAATGTTAAGTTAAGGTCTAATTACAAATATACCCATTTAGTAATTCATAAATTAATAAATAATAGGGACAATATGATAATTGAAATGTTTGGCTTATGTAAACAATTAGGTTCAATTTGAATCATCGTTCCTTAATTGATCGAATCAATAAGGTTGATCAATCGAAACCTTTTTCGATCGATTTAGACAACGATTAATAAAAAATCCAAGACTAGATAGATCAAATATGATTGGTTCTTTATCGATCCAGTCTTTGATCGATCAAACCCAAAACTTTGATCGATTTATCTTAATTTTAAAATCAATTCGAGAGGATTTAGATCGTAGTAGATCGACACTCGATCAATCTAGACATTACTTGATCGACTGAGTAAGATATATACTAAATGTTTCTATGTGTTTGGTATGAAATACAACATGCTTAACAACAAGAATAGATCTATAACATGTTTACTTCTTGAAAGTTTTTTCGACTTTAATAGTGATCTTGAAAATGCACCTAGAAACTAAATTATATTTAAACGTTTTATTTACAAATATCGCCAACATTCATGTATAGAGAAACCACTCTCTCACTATATAACGAGATGATTCAAGAATATATCAATTGATTTTAAATCATCTATCAACCCTAGAACAAGTAAATTAAGCACATGCTTAATAAAGATAGATTCTTTAAAGTTAAATGATCAAATCAAATAATTATGATATTACACACATAATTATTTGATCAAAGTATTTAAGAACATAATAAAGAAAAAGTTATATGAACATGTAATCAAAATATTATAAATTAAATAGGCTTATTAATCAATCAAATACAACCATCAATATTTGATAAATTAATTAAATAAAAAAATCTAAATAAATATGATCTTATTTTTGCAAAATATTTTAAAAGATAAAACTTAAGATGAAAAGATGATGCTCTTGTGGTTGAGAGAATAAGAGATATATTGTTTAAATAGTATATATTAAAGTCTTAATGATAGGTTAAGTTCTAATTATAAATACGATTATATATGATTTATTTATTCATAAATATCAATATAGCTTACAACTTGCTTATCCAATATAATTACTTTAATGCCGAGTACTTATGATGTTTGGTATTAATTTATAAGAGTATTAGTCACGATAGCACGTGAGGAAGCCATTTCACGAGCACTTTTGATTTTTGTTGTTTTCTATTTTTTTTAATAGATGGATTAATATTTTGTATTATTTTGCAATAGTGATTTAAAATAGAGAAAGAAGATATGAATAAGTGAAAAAAATATTTTATTTTTAATCTTCAAATACAACTTTCTAAGAACAACTTGGGTTGTTTATTCAATATGAGATGGTGATCTATTATTCTTCTTTTATTATATGTCTCATTCGTAGTGTGTTAAAACATCGAGACTTATTTTAATGATTTCAGCATATTCCACATCCCTAACCATCAACATGGGTTGAGAACATTGCATTATATATATATATATATTTAAACTAGAATATGACTTTTTTTTCTTCCTCACAATCTTTTTTTATCTACTTGTACAAGTAAGATAGCATACATAATTACTTGTTAAAGTTTAATTATGCGTGTAAAAAAAGTATATGTAAAATTTACATTATTGCTAAAATATTTCAAAGGTTATACCCAAAGAATGTAACTGACTTGTATTTAGAAATGTTTTTTCCCCTCTTCTTCACAGATTTTCACTTTCTACTCAGTAATTGCACAAATTTATAAAATTGTACTACTATAGTTTTACAGTTTTACAATTAATGTATACATATGGGAAAAAGTCAAATAAAATTATACGTACATATAAGAAAAAAGTTATTTTTTTTAATAAAAAAAATTTACTTCTATTAAAATATGGGTATGTAGGATAATTTTATATTATAAAAATTATATTGAAAGGGATAAATTGGAAATTAATATTGAAAGTTTGTATTTAATTTGAAATCAGGTCTTAATTATTCAGGTATACATTTAATTATTTTAAAATCCTATTAATCCAACGACAAGCTTAAAATATATATATACAAAAATAATTCTTAATTTTTTTTTCTCATTCCATACGTTAGTTTTTTATTCTTTTTCTTTTGAATAGTTTCTTTATTTTTTTAATTTTAATATGTTTTGTTTCAAATTTTGAATCAATTCAAAATTTATCATGAATTAACAAAAATAACTATGTATACTTTAAATTTATTATTCTTCATTTAAAATCATAAATTAATAATATTATAAATATTATTTAATTTTAAAAAAATTATAATTACCTCAAATTTAAATATGAATTAGTTTAAAACAAGTTAAATTAGTTTAAGATGAGTTAAATTGGTTTACTAAATATGACTTAGCTTAAGAGGAGTTAAATTGATTTGATAATATTTTTAATGCACAAAATTTATTAAATAAAATTTTAAAAATAAATTTATTTGGATATGGTTTGATATTCATTAATTTCTTTCAAATCTATATGTAATATAAAAATATTTAAAAAAAAATTATACATCAACATCACACCAAATATTGAAAGATTTTTTTCTTATCGATTACAATATTTTTCTAAAATCTATACAATCATTGTGAATTATCAACATATACGACACTTTTTAATGCATATAAATGCCAATATCATATCTAATGCTTAATTTATAAAGTAGAGAGGAAAAAAAAATCACATCAGAATCTCATTACAAAAGTCGAAAAAGGAGCGAATAAAAGAGTTGATATAGTGACTATTTAAATTTAATAATAATAATAAAAATAAAACATATTTAATAATTAAAAAATACTGTTTAAAAAAATAAAAATAACTATAAATTTAATATTTGTTTACATCACTATCAAACAATCAATAAATAAATATTTTTATTTTTATTTAAAATATAATTTTTAATTATTTTATTCTTGTTCTTTACCATAAAAAACACCTTTAACAGTGGCTGATAAAATTAAGAGTGGGAACTGGGTGGTCAGATTAAGTCGACGCCCATAGGCGGAGTTACCAACAAAAACCCACAAACCAAAATAAACAAACACAGACCGGGCTGGATCGGACCGGACCGGACCCACCTAACCCCATAACCATCTCTTTAAGACCATAATTCCCTTTTTCGAGTCCAACCCCTGCTCTTCATTTTTGTGGCAACTCAATCTGTGGAGCTACTACTAGTCTAGTACTGTAATCCACGGACAGCTCAATTAGTTTCAAATCCCAGCCTCCCCCGAGCCTCATTACCCGATATTTTTCAAGCTACCTGGTACGAAGAACGAACCTCTATTTCTTCTGTTGTTCTTTTATTATTTTTGATTTCATAAAATTGAAAAGAAGGTAAATATTTGGTGTATTTTTTTTTGGGTGCTTTGAATTAAGTTTAGGGTTGGAGCTTCTTGAGCTTCTTTTTGGTTGATTTGTCATTTTGGTCGAATATTGTGAAGGATCTTTTGATTTCTTGGTTGGATAAGTGATTTCTTTATTCTTAAGTACCTACCTTTTTATGTATATGATTCTTGGGATATCCTGTGTTTTTGAATCGTTTAGTCCTTTATGCTTGCGACTTTCGTGGGTCTTTTTTGGTTTCTATTGTTTAATTATGCTCTTTTTTTGCTGAGAACTGACGTATTATATTATGCGAGATTATATTTAGATCTGCTAAGTTGTATGGCCATGATTCTAAGGCAAGGGTCAAGATTTTGTATCTGGAGCAAGGAAGTCTAAGTTGGAATTTTGGTCATAGATGATTTTCTACGTCTTTAAAAACGTGGGCTAGGGTTTTCACTCTTGCAAATTGTATGAAAGGGTTTGATGAAGTGAAGGTTTTGGCCTTCATTGATATCTGATAGTGTTACTTTTTCTCAACTGAAAATATTTGTTCTAGTTATGGCTATTTGAGTTCGTTGGAAAAGGCGAATTTACTCTTTCTTTTTTTGTGGTTCTCTTATTGGAGATCATTAAAGTGAACTGGCTAGCAAATAAACTTTTATTTAGGGATTAATGGAACTCTTTAATTTTAACTTAGCGTTAATGGAATGCTTCATTTGATTGGAAGGAAAATTTATTTGGAAAATGACAAAAAATAACATATTTAAAATTTATAACCATAGTTCCAAAAAACACACTTAGGTGGTGCCTTTAGGTGAGACGGCTGATGGGAGCTTTGAGGCTAACATCTCATCAATGTAATTTGAGGCTTACGTCTTTTGTAGTGAGACGTATGCCTTGAGGCTATGCCCCTTGAGACACCATGAGGCTTAAGCCTCTTTTATGAAACAATAAATGGTCGAATTGTGTTGTTTTTAAGCTAGGTCCAGATTTTTTATAAAAGTCCAATAGTCATTAAATGAAAAAAAATGAAATAAAAAGAAAAAAGAATAAATGAAAGGACATAAAACCGATTGAGAAAACTTATGATGATTTTTTTTGTTTATATTATGTATAACAAGAAACTTAAACATAGGTATATGAAACTTAAGGTACTCCAAGAAGATGAAGATCTTTTGGTACTTGATGATGTGCCATCAGATGATGAATGATATATTGGTTATAAAGACCTAGAAAACCTACAACTAACGGATACTAATGAACTTAAAGATGAGCCTTTGGTTAGAGGGAAAAAAGAAACATCACAAAAAAAAATGATCTTCTAGAATTAAAAGAAAAACTTTACTAACAAATACTAAGGGTAAAGATAAGTAAAGATGTTGATGAAGATGAACACGATATTGAAATTAGATATGATGATGATTTAATGAATAAAAAAAACCAATAGTGATGAGAAAGAGTTTAAATTAGTAGACTCAAGGAATGAAGAGAAAAAAAGTAACAGTGGCTAACATATTAAAATGTGTGTTATTTTTGGTTCATTTTGTAACTTTATATTTAAAATATTTATGTTATTCTTACATTTTATGATTTTTGGCTTAATTTTTAGTATATGTTTACTTTATGTAATAGATTATTAATAATTTTATGTATTTTTTCAATTTTAAGTGAGGCTTAAGCCTTGTCTCTTTTGGAATCTTGCTTATAACAACAAAAATAAAACCCTAATAGCATTGAACGAGGTTTAATTGGATGGCGTTCAACATTGAACGGACCTAAGTGATCGTAATTCAATTTGAACGGCATCTAATTGAACAACGTTCAATATTAAATAATGTGTTAGATTTTTTTTAATAGTGTAAATGTATGAGCATGACATAAATGGGTGCTATTTTTATGGTTACAAGTTTAAGGGTACTATTTTCGTTATTTTTCCTTATTTTTGGTTTCAATCTACCATTTTGGTTAATACTTGGATTCTCTGTTTACATCTGTAGAGTGCTTTATTAATGTTCTTATACCCTTGTAGCAACTCTTAGTGTTGTTTGGACTTGGGTTTCTCTTTTGAAGCTTCTAACTTTTTGAATGAGTACTATGGTCATTTTAAGCTTTACTTAAGTCTGATAACAAAATAGATTCTCTTTGAATAAGATTCATCTATATTATTGTTGTTCTTTGCTAAATGTTTACCATTAGTATAGGTTGTTTTGGTGAACTGAGGGCTGTGGTCATAGATCATCTATAGCTCTGGTTATTTTTCTCTTATCATTAGACAAATTATGTCTTGTCTCATATAGGTTGAAGATGGCAGCAACCTTTTCAATTGGAACAACTGCCTCTCTTGGCCCCAAAATGAGCTCAGCTTCACAGCCAAAGCCATGCGCTTTGAGCAACTCCCAAACCTTCGTCAGAAGTTTCATTGGTCTTAAGGCAGCAGGATCTGTGAGTTGTGAGTCAGAATCATCTTTCCTAGGCAAGAAAAGCAATGCAACTCTCCGGAGGTCTTTTACACAAAAAGCCCGAAAAGTAGATCAGGGTTTTCAATATCAACTGCAGCCACAGGCATCCTATAAAGTAGCCATTCTTGGAGCTGCCGGAGGCATAGGCCAGCCCCTGTCACTCCTTGTCAAGATGTCTCCACTTGTTTCGGCACTTCACCTTTATGATATAGCAAATGTCAAAGGAGTTGCAGCTGATCTTAGTCACTGCAATACTCCCTCTCAAGTTCTGGATTTTACGGGAAATGCCGAGTTAGCTGACTCGTTAAAAGGTGTAGATCTTGTAGTAATACCAGCTGGTGTTCCCAGAAAGCCTGGCATGACTCGTGATGACCTCTTTAACATCAATGCCAGCATTGTGAAGAACTTGGTTGAGGCCGTTGTGGATAACTGTCCCGATGCCTTTATCCACATTATCAGTAATCCTGTTAATTCCACAGTGCCTATTGCAGCAGAAGTCCTCAAGCAGAAGGGTGTCTATGATCCAAAAAAGCTCTTTGGTGTTTCTACATTAGATGTTGTGAGGGCAAATACATTTGTTGCTCAGAAGAAGAATCTGAAATTGATTGATGTGGATGTCCCCGTTGTTGGAGGCCATGCGGGTATCACAATTCTTCCCTTGCTGTCAAAGACAAGACCTTCTATAAATTTCAGCGATGAAGAAGTTCAAGAGCTAACTGTCAGGATTCAAAATGCTGGAACAGAAGTTGTTGAAGCAAAGGCAGGTGCAGGGTCTGCTACATTATCAATGGCATATGCAGCAGCTAGATTTGTTGAGTCATCACTTCGTGCTCTTGACGGGGATGGGGACGTTTATGAGTGTTCATATGTACAGTCAGACCTAACCGATCTCCCATTCTTTGCATCAAGGATTAAGCTCGGAAGAAATGGAGTTGAAGCGCTGATATCATCTGACCTACAAGGACTAACTGAATATGAGCAGAAGGGTCTTGAAGCTCTCAAGCCTGAACTTAAGGCCAGCATTGAGAAGGGAATTTCATTTGCTCACAAGCAAACAGTGGCTGCTTAAACTTCTAGTATCCTATGCTCGTATCTTACAATAAAGTTCACATTAGAGAGGATCAGTCTGACGGGATAATTTTGCGCGGACTTGTTTTTGAAAATACTTTCAGTTTTGCAGAATGGAAGCTTCTGATTTTATTTTGTTTGTGTTGAAGCCATTTGATGAGAAATATAGTTTTTTCGTGCTGTAATCTGAAGCATTGTGGAGATTCTGGAGAACTTGTACTGATATCTGAGTGTGGCATTTTTGTAATAACAATGCTGGGGAAAACTCTCTCTCTCTCCTTTACTTTCCTTCCTTCCTTCCCAAAAACCCAAAAAGTAAATATATAATCTCATACTTTTACCGCTATATAACGGGTTGAAACACATCTACAATGTTGTTGCTTGGGGTATTAATTTGTTTTGTAATTAAGGGATTTATATATTTTAATTTTATAATTTTTTTAGTAAGTTTTATTAATCCTGGAATTTAAAAATATAATTAATTAAGTTAAAAAATTTAAAAATTAATTTAAAAAAAATAATAAAATAAAAATTATATATTTTATTAATAAAAAAAATTAAAAAAAATAATATCATCCTCCTTTGCTCTCACCTTTCCATTAATTCATTCGCTTTCTCTTTTATTCTCACTTTCTCTATTTTAATTTTATAATTTTTTATGGGAGTTTTATTATTCCTATAATTTAAAAATATAATTAATTAAATCAAAAATTTTAAAAATTAATTTTTTTTCAATAATAAAATAAAAATTATATATTTTATTAATAAAAACACATTTCAAAAAAACAAAATCATCCTCCTTCCGCTCTCTCTCTCTCCCCTTCCTTTACTCTCTCTCTCTCTCTAACTCTCCCACTAATTAATTTCTCTCTTAGTCCCTTGTTTCCTTTAAAAACATTTAAAAATGAGAGAGAAACAAAAAGGGAGATAGAGTTATCTTTTTTAAAAAAATTATTAATAAAACATATAATTTTTATTTTTTTCTTAAAAAAATCTTAATTTTTGATTCAATTAATCATAATTTTAAATTATATGATATAAAATTCACCAAAAAATTACTAACTTAAAGTGTATAAATTATATGATTAAAGATTGAATGATCATTCTTAAATTTAACAGGCTTGATAAGTTTGATTGAATTCTACTCGAATAATTTTATAGTTGAATTTAAGTTAAATTTAAATTATAGATAAAATATGAGTTAAGTTTAAATTTTATAAAATATATATATATATATATATATATATTATATGTCATTATTTTTTAATTTTTTGAATCATTTAACTCATACATTAACTTAAAGTCTAATAATAATTAAAAAAATCAAGCTAAAATTTTAGCTTGTGTTTAATTTTAAAAATTTGATCGTCCCAAAAAAAAATATATATGATTCAATAATATTCAACTAAAACCTGACCATAATTCAAAATTTTGAACTTGCATTGTCCTGTCCAAATTTATATCTATATTATATATTAGTCACTTTAGGATAATCTCAAGTCAATTGTATAAATCTGATTGGTTCACGCTTTACATAAAATAACCCCATCTTATATAACATTTTATTGTAAACATATTTTATTCTTTTAAATAATTTTAACATGTTGATGATTCTATAAAGTCACTTTTTTACTTAATATTTATTTATTTTTATTCAATAAGTAGTATATTTAGGTTTTAAAATACAAAAATATGAATTTTTCAATAAAAATAATGAAATTATAACTTTTAATTTTTTTTGAGATTTTTTAAAATAGGACTAATTAGAAATTTTCACGTGGATGCGGCACAAGCGGAGGAGTTAACGAAACAAGCCACGTGGATATCATGCAATCGAAGAAGACAAATCTCGCAAAACTGCACGTATAGAATGACGCAATGCTTTGATAAGTGTCAACACTGCATTCTTTTCGAGTTCGCCACACAATTAACGCTCATACTAGGTCTTGTCATGATATTTGTCTATTTCTTCAAACTATGTACCACGCAAACTGTATCTACGAATCACAGAGCACCATATGGTGTCGACTCAACACGATTGATCCAAATTTGTTTACCCATGCTACTCGTCTCTTATCGATTTGTCCACAAAATCTCACGTACCACGTGTTACTCTTCTATTGATTACTTCTATTAATTTTTCTTGTTTTCATCGAAAGCTATTATAATGATTCAGATTCTACTTAATCTACATTTAACTCTTAATTTTCTTATAAATTCTAATAAATCAAAATTAATGTCATTTTTATCATTTTTTAGAACTAAAAAGAAAAATATATATAAAAATATCAAATTCTTATCCATTAATTTAATAAAAATTAAGAATGAAAAATAATTATTTAATTTAAATATTTAATCTCGTTATTATTATATTAGGTATTATATATTTTACAATTTTTCAATAATAGTTATGTTATTATATACAAATAAGAATTTTAGTTATTTAATTTTTGAATGAATTATTTTTAATTTTATTATTTATGAAAGTTAGTTATTATAAGTATTTATTTTTAATATTTTTAATGAAATTAAAATAATTACTTTAATAAATTATAAAATTAAATATATTTATTTTTTAAATATATAATTTAAAAATTATAAAATTAAAATATTCATTTTAAAAATTATAAAACATTTAATATTAATCTAATAATTATTTAAGTAATGTTAAGCTAACTCTTTTGTCCGTAATTAATGCTATAGTTTTTTTTTAAACTTAAAATAGTACCTTGCGTTGTTAGCAAACATTGCTATAAGCCTGACAACGACAATAGACTATCTACACTCCCTTATACGTGTAGTATTAAATGAAATATTGATCATATGAGATCGATTGCTGAGAAGAAAACCTACGAAAGCATCTATTCGATGAATGGACATTTTAATTATTCATAAAATTTAATAATTTTTTTAAATAATAATAATACATAAAACAAAAATAATTATTACAATACACAATATTTTATATATTTAGATTGAATTTTATTTATTTTACTTAAAAATATGTATTAAATAATTAAAACATAAAAATTAATATCAATATTTTAAATAATATATTAAAATAAAAATTAAGTTAATATTTTTTTAATTAAATACATTTTTAAAAAAATTAAAAAAATATTTTAAGTGTAGATAAACTATAATCAACTAATAGTTATTAACCATTTATATCTAAATTTAATATAAAATAATTATAATTATTAATATAATCCTTCGGACGTCTTTTCACATTCGTGATAACCAGAGAGCCGTATCCAACATAAAAATCTCTACTTTTTTTTATTTAAATAAATCATTTTCTTTTTTCTTATAAAGATAGGAAATTGTCTAGTAAATGCCATAAAAAGCCCAACCAGGCAAAAACAGAATTAAAAATAAAATAAAATAGAGAACAGTAATATTATTTTTTAAATACAAAAAAATAATACTTTAACATTTATTATAATAAAAAATACACACTTACAAAATTACAGGTCGAGTGACTCTTAAAGTAATATTATTTTAATAATAATTTTTTTTAGATAATGATAAAATATATTTAATAAAAATAAAATTATTATTTAATTTAAATAATTTAATTTTATAATTATTATTAAATATTAATTTTTTAATAATTTTGAAAATAAGTTGCACTAATTTATTATTATGTATAAACACCTTAGTTTTATAAATTTTAAATAAGATATTTTTAATTTTATTATTTATAAATTATAAATATTTATTTTTAATATTTATAATATATTAAAATTAGTCATTTAATAAATTATAAGATTAAAAATATTTATTTTTAATAATAATAAAATTGATAATATTTAAATTATAAATTATAAAATTAAAATAATTATTTTAAAATATTAAATACCTAATATTTAATTAAATAATTATTAAATTAAAAATTAAGCTAACTCTTTTGTCCATAATTAATTCTATAAAAAAATTTAAAATTAAAGTCGTACTTGTATTATTGACAAATATTTTAATTATAAATAATTAAAATTATAATTAATATATAAATTTAATAATTTTTTTAAATTAAAGGTAAAGATAATTATTTAAATTATATTCAATCCAAACATAACATATATTAATATTATTTTTTTATAAATATTTAATTAAATTAAAAAATATAATATTTAAAATAATTTCTTATAATTTTATTTATTTTTATTTTTATATATTTTATTTTACTTAAAAATATTTGTTAAATTAATTAATTAATATTAATATTTTAAATAATATAATAAAATATGAATTATTGTAATGTTTAATTTTTTAAAATTAAATTTTAAAAAATGTTAAAAAATGAAAATGTAGGTAAATTATAAAAAAACTTACATTAATTAATAATTTATGATTATTATACAAATATATTTAAAAATAATATAAAATAATTATCCGGAATGAAAATATACCACTTACGCTCCCTTAAACGTGTAGTATTAAATAAAATATTGATCATATGAGATCGACTGCTGAGAAGAAAACCGTACGAAAGCAGCAATTCGTGACAACTAGAAAGCCGAATACAATGCAAAAATCTTTACCTTTTTTGTTTTTTTAAGAAATCATTTTCTTTTTTCTTATAAAAATAGGAAATTGTCTAGTAAATACCATAAAAAGCCCAACCAGGCCAAAACAGTATTAAAAATAAAGTAAAAAGAGAGAAGCACTTTTTTTTAAAAATAAAAAAAATAATATTTCAAAATTTATTATAACAAAAATTATACTCTAATAAAATCAAATTACGAGTAACTCTTGAAATAATATTATTTATTAATAAATAATTTTCTACAATAATAAAAATATTAATTTAAATTTTTTTTTCATCTATACAATTCTTTCATTTTTGATTAATTTTGAAGCAATTTTTTTATCTATTAAATTAAAAAAAAAACATCATTATTTTTTTAATTATAGTCTCTTAATTTCCTATAAAAATTTGTTAATTATCTATATTTTCTCTATAATTATTATAAAAAAACTATAATATACTAACCATCGTATCATCTTTTTATTATTTTTCAAAAACTTGTCACATGCCGTTACCTAACCTACCAATCGTAATCCAACACGTGTCAAACCAAACATAAGTTTCACACGGTATCGCGTTCGTTCGTTTCTTGCTTCTAAGCTTTACACATCAAATATTCAAACCACAGTTTTCCTCCAACCGATAATTAGCCGAGTCGCCGACTTCGATTATTTCTGCGAAACTTCTCGATCTCGCTCGTCGTTTTAGTCAACGTGGTACGAAGCTCCCCTTCTCGTTTGTACACGTTTTTTTAATTTTAATTTCAAAATTTATATTAACTTTAAAATAATAAAAGATAATGGTTGGTCTTTTTCTTTTTGGGTGCTTTTGATTAAGTTTACGGTTATACTTTCTTGCTTAATTATTGGTTAATTTTTCAAGTTGCAGGAGTTTTCTGAAGGATCTTCTAACCAGGTAAGCGATTCGATGTGTATTATAAGATACTTTCTTTTTTGCGTTTATGAATCTTGGGATTTGTTAGCTTTTTTCAATTTATTTTTGTTTTTTGTAATTTTTTTGTTCTTTGGTTTCTGCTGCTTAATTATGCGTTGAATTGTTATATTATGTGAGATTATTTTTAGATCTGATAAGTTTTATGACTAGTTTTGTATCCAACGGTTGGGGATGTTTCTGATGTCAGTTCATGTATCTGTAATAAGAAGGTAAAGTTTCCAGTCTTGAAGATTGTTTGACCGAGCCCAGAAAGTGGAATAATTAAAGGGGTTTGGAATATGATTTTTTTTTCCTGCTTGCCTGCCTTCTTTCATGATTTTGGTTCGATAAATTTTAGGACTTGACTAAGGATGGTTCTGTTTCTGATTGAAATTTTGAATCATAAATTTTGTATGAATGGTTGAAATTTAATTTAATTTAAAATTATACACATGGTGGATGACAGACTAGTTGTTCATGTAATTTCTACTCTTTAATGCACGCGCACACACACACACACAAATTGTAGGAATGAATCTAAATTGTTAAATAATACTTGGAAAATAATTTGGTCGAGTCACAAAAATTAGTGTAATATTTAACTTAACTTAATTAATAAATGTTATTTTTATAAATATTTGAGATTGATACTACTAAGTTTTTTCCCAAATTTTTTGATGGAGTTAGAGCCCCTCCTAGTTCCCTCACTTAATTCCACCACTGTTAGACGACTAGCTTTCTGTAGTATTTTGTGTTAAATTTGGGCCTAACTCCATCTCAAAACCCAGGTTGTGAGATGGAGGACTGCCCTTGTTTATATGCGCAGCGTGTGCGCGATCCCCAGTCGATGTGGGACTTTAACACTCCCCCTCACATCGGCAAGGGTCTGTCCCCTTGAGACCGACGGGGATGTTGAGCTTATGGAACCCAAGTGGCGGAATGCATCACTCACCAGTGGCGAAACAACTGCACCGACCGGGTAACCTTGCTCTGATACCATGTTAAATTTGGGCCTAATTCTATCTCAAAACCCAAGTTGTGAGATGGAGGACTGCCCTTGTTTATATGCGCAGCGTGGACGTGATCCCCAGTCGATGTGTGACTTTAACATTTTGTTATGTAAAACTCCTCTTTAAGAATTGTTTTCAGATTAAAACTTCTGCTTGTGTTTTTGACGTAATGCTAATTTCTCAATTATTGGGTTTCTTGTATTGCAGTGAACATATTGAAATGAGTCGTCCACAGGATCCACAAAAACCCTTTTCTGGTTTTGGGAATCCTTTTCGTTGGATAGCACCCAAGGGTTCACGGTTGTCCCCGAAACTTCTTGGATTGTCGAACAGTTTTGAAGAAACGTTGGCTGAGAGGTTGAGAAAGCTCAACCCGAAAAATAAGGATGATGTTATAAGCCTGTCATGGATGAAATCAGCAATGGAGTCACTTTGTGAAACCCATAAGGATATAAAAACCCTCGCAACTGACCTTGAACTTCCTGTTTGTGACTGGGATGAAAAGTGGATTGACATATACTTCGACATCAGTATGAAGCTACTGGATATATGTATTGCCTTTAGCTCGGAGCTTTCTCGATTGAACCAGGGGCACCTTTTTCTTCAGAATGCTATGCATAATCTTGAGACTTCCTGTTCTGAGCAGGTTTTACGGGCACGATCCTCTTTTGATGGCTGGAGAAAGCATATAAGCTCAAAGAACCCTAGGGTTGAGAACTGCAGCGCTATTTTAGATAGTCTTGTGGAGTCCTTGGATCTTCCAAAGGTCAAGAAGTCAGCAAAAGGGAAGGTTTTGATGCATGCTATGTATGGAGTGAAGGTTGAAACGGTTTTTGTTTGCAGTGTCTTTGCAGCTGCCTTCTCTGGTTCTACGAAAAAATTGGTGGACTTGAATGTTGATGGGATGAACTTGTGGGCACCAGCTTTTGTGGATTTACAGACAAGCGTCAACGGGGAAATTAGAAATATTTTTTCCAGTGGAAGATTCACTGTATTGAAAGATCTGGAAGCCGTTGAAGGAACTGTGAAGAAATTGTACCCTATGATCCACAATGGGGTTTGCCCAGATGAAAAGGAAGTTTTCCATAATGGTACTTTAGATTTAGGACGGCTAATAGAGAAACTTTCACAAGGTCTGGATCTTCTTGCAAAAGAAGTAGATGGTTTTTTTCAGATAGTTTTAAGTGGGCGTGATGCTTTGCTTTCGAGCTTAAGAGCAAGTGATACTGTAATGGACACTATGCTCGCAGGAAATGTTGTAAAGCAGGGTGGGAAGTGAATTACGCTTCGTTATACAAATCGTTTTAGGTACGAGATTATCTATTCTCTGATGCTCGGAAGTATTACATTATATAGCGTTAAGTGTGGTGTGAGTTGTAATGTATGTTGTCGTTTTATATGCATGGTCCGTACATCTATGTTTTTCTGTGGACTGACTTTGATGTATATAAGAAGTCTACGTTGTTCTAGCATTTTAATGTTGTCGAATGATTTAAGAAATGGGTTAATAATTTTTAAATTTCTCCACAATTTAATTATTATTTTAGCTGTTCCCTTAATAAATACATAGTTTGATATATATATATATATATATATATATATAATTGGATACAATTGAATTGTCAATTGTCAATTGTCTAATCTAATTAGACATATTCAATCTGATTTTGAATAATAGGGTTAGATCGATCAAACTTTCGTTAATTAGACTATATATGCAACTAATTTGATTCAACAACTGCTAAGTTCTGTTATATATGCAACTAATTTGATTCAACGAGTAGGATTAATCATATGGGTAACTATTCAATTTAATTGAATATATATCTAACTCAATTTTAATTTTTACTAATAAAATTAGTGATTATATAATTAAAATTAAATTATATTATTTTTTCATTCTTTTAAGTAAAAAGAAATCTATTAAAAAGAATTCATATCTGATTTTTAATTAGAATGAATTCATCACAAGATAAAAATTTATTAATAATATCACATTTTATCCATAATTTTGACCGGAAGTTGTTAGAAATTGAAATTTCGAGCATCCAAGTAAAACATACATATTGAAGAGAAGTTGAGGAATGAGTCCATCTCCAATTGTGAATGATATTTACATTAATCCAATTCTAGAAATCACGAGAAAAGATTAAAAGCAGAGTATACAGATTTATAGAGCGGAACAAGATTGACCATTTGACAAAAATGAGAACGAAACATCAAACTGACCCGGTTTTTACCTTGACCCAAGACTAAATAATAATTATGGGAGCTGATTCCACAAACAAAGGATAGAGATACAGATTTGGTTATATATATAGATTCAAGTGCCAGCTGTATAGCAATAAAAATCTAAAACCAGATGCAAAGCATTATCTAAAAAAAATTAATTTTAAATAAAATTTTTTTTTAAAAAAAAATAAATTTGGATTAAAAAAAGTTTTCAAAATGAGTAATTTTATATGTTTATTGTGGAATCACATCTTTATTTTTATATTTATTTTTTATTAATTTTCATAATCAAATCGATTATTAAAACAAGGTATATAATAGTTAATAAAAAATTTAATTTATTTTTAAATAAAATTATTAAAAAAATATATTATAATCACTTGTAACCGTTTCGCAACAATATTCTAAAAAGTGACAGCGTGGTAATTTTTAGGTGCGGTTCAAGGAGTACGGGAGCTTAATGTAAACTATAAATAATTAAAAATATTAAAAATATTAATGATAAATTAAAATTTTAAATAATAAAAAATAGTGAACTAAACGAAAATTTTGAAAAAAAATTAATTTATTTTTAAATAAAATTTAGGTGCGGTTCAAGGAGTACGGGAGCTTATTAATAATTATTTTGAAAAAAATACTGAACTAAACGAAAATTTTAAAATTATCTACAGATTTTTTTATAAATAAAATAAATATGTGTACCTAAGATAAAATTTAAAAATTAAAATACATTTTTAATCTAATTATGGGTTCTTATTTTTTACAATCTCCATTAGTTAAAAGAAATAAATAAATAATATTAAGAAGTGATAAATATAAAAAATAATTTCACAGAATGTATTACTCAAAGTTTTTTAAATCGCACAACTTATAGCTTTTATTTTTACTTCTATTAAAAAAAACTAAGAATCAAGACGAAGGTTACTTACTTACATTGGGATATTTGTATTAATTAATGTTTTAAATTATAAAATATGTTATTTAATTCTTTATATTTTATAAAAGTTATAAAAAATTATAAATTTTATTATTTATTTAATATTTTAATAGTTTTATGATATATATTATAACAAAATGTAATTTTTATCGATTTTTTTTTATAAAAATAAAGAAATAAATAACATTTAAAAAAAACAAATGATTTATCTAACTTAATGTAAATAGCTAGGCTACATTTTTCTTTATAAATATAAGAAAACTACAAATGGAAAAAGAAAATAAAAATAAAAAACAATATATGTGAAACCCAAAATCACAGACTCCACACCAACGTTCACGGGTCATGGAAGCCTTTCCAGTTCAAAAGGCATGTTGAAAGTTCCCATTTCACACATACGTAGAAGGTGATGTACCACTATCTTCTAATGACTTTTGATTTTCCAAGCTTCTCAAAGAGAAATGTCAATACTCTTTGTACCTGTCATGTCAACACGTACGCTTTCCTCAAAGGCTCAAATATAGCTCTTATAGTTCCTTCTCTAAATTAAAAGTCCAATTCTTCTCCAAATTCACCTTCAACCTCATAAAATCTCAATCGAGTCTCTTCCCATTTCGAAATTCGGAGCTGGGTTCCATGGAGTTGGGCTCTGCTTCAGCAGCTGATTTTCAAATCAAAGGTTTACCCACTCATGGTGGACGCTACGTTCAGTATAACGTGTACGGTACTCTCTTTGAAGTTTCTAGGAAGTACGTTCCTCCTATTCGACCTGTTGGGAGAGGTGCTTCTGGCATGGTTTGGTATGAAATGAATTTCTTTGGGTTTCTGCTTAAGCTTTGCTGGTTTTGATTTGATACGTTTTTGATTGTATTTTAGTGGCGTATAGAGTGTTGTTTGAAATAGTAACGATAGTTTAATTGTTGGCGTTTTGGGAATAGTAACTATAGCTTTTGCAGCAAACTTTTTGTTCATTTGGTTTAAGGAACACGAAATATTAATTTCTGTTGTGATCATATGTCTAGTGACTAGGAGTAGAACTCGGAAGTAATTTAATTATGCTGATTTTTGAAAGATATTGTTAGCGTTTATAAGCTTAATATTGGCATACAAGCAAACGAGCTTTTGATTTAATGTCATGTTGTCCATTTGGGCATGTAGATATGGATTTGGGTATCAATTACAAGTAGTATACTTATTAAAAAAAATATTGGCATGCAAGGTCTGTGTTCAAACCTTGCATTTGAATTTTAACTGTTGGTATATGATATATATAGAGGGGAGTGTTAATGCTATGAAAGTTATGTCCATCTCCCAATAACTTAAAGTTTTGGGAGGATTTGTGACCAATAAGAGCTAACAGATCTTGGTGAGTTTTGGGAGGAATTGCTTGTGATAATTTTCTCTCTGAGTTTAGAATTTCTGACGTATTCTTTAGCTTAGGACCTTACTTCTCTCATGGGGTTTTTGTGGTGTGAAGAGTTACTATGGTTGGTTGTAAACTTTCAATGTAGAAAGGACTTAAGGGGTATTTTGGTAACTATGGAGAGGGATTTAATAATGATCATGATATGATTTCTTTTATTTTCTTTCTCCTCAAATACTTGGTGGTACCTTCCTTCCATTGCAAATATTAGTTATGTTGAATGTTGTTTGCTGTACCAAGATGAGTAGTCATTAGTTGTAAATGATGTAGCTTGGAATTTTTTTCAGAGGAGGCATTCAAAGTAATTTTTTGAAAAAATAACAAAATTATTATTCTCAAAACTTGTAACCATAAAAATATCATTTTTTATATCCAATTCTTACATTTTTACTATTAAAAAAAGTCTAACACAACATTTCATATTGAATACTGTTCAAATTGAAATATGGTTACTTAGACTTGTTCAATGTTGAACGCTAATTTGAACACCATCGAATTAGATCTTATTCAATATTATCGAGATACTATTTTTATTATTATAAGTTTTTGAGTGTTATTTTTTGTAATCTCTTTAATTTTTTTTACTTGTAATTAAGTAATATGAAATGTCATAAGAAATTTCACAGTATAAAATAAAAGTCAAATTTTTATTTTTGTTAAAGAATAATAAAAGATATATTTATGGATAAAATTTGTAAATAAGTATACAAATAAAAATATAAAATAGTAGTTATATTGTACTAGAGAATAAGAAAGCCAAATCAAATTTATCATAATTGAATTTAGTATTAAAGTCATAAAATTGAAAGAAAATAGAGCACGGAGAATAAATTAAAAAAATGATTATATATATTGTTAAAAAGTATTATTTTAACCCTTTTTTTATTGAGCTATAGTTGTTTAAAATGATTCGAATTATAATATTTTTTGATAAGAAAATAGCATATTTGTACTCTACTAGATAGTAACTATTGTTATTGTTAAAGAATTTAAAATATACATTAAAAATATAAGTTTTCTTACAATAATAAAAATGAAAGGAAAATGTAGTCACTTCATTAGCTCTTATGTATAAAAATATGAGACATAAATAATACAAAGGTTTATAAAACTTGTCAAAACTTAAAATATATTTACATGTTTGGAAAAATTTTAGATAGATACCAATCAAATTATACGCAAGAAAATACTAAGCACACAAATATTACAAACAATAGAAATATTTTCCAAAAATGAGAGCGGCAAGTGCCCCTCCTAGGATACACATACCTCCATCCTTGAATAGCAGTCTTTTCTATATATTAGAAATTTACCTTTTTTTCCATTTCCTCCAGTGCTGCTGTCAACTCAAAGACAGGTGAGGAAGTTGCCATCAAGAAGATTGGTAATGCATTTGACAACAGAATAGATGCTAAAAGGACTTTAAGAGAAATTAAACTTCTTCGTCACATGGATCATGACAATGTAATTTTTCTTACCTTTTCTTTCCTCATTGTTTCTTTCACATTGGAATACGTTATATCTATTGTTGTGTTGTAATACTTTAATAACTCATTAGTTTTAAAGAGATGATGACATTGGTGGATTCAATCATGCTCAATATATTTTAGACTTAACCAACCGAGCTGCTAGGTGATTTCCATTTTTTTTTTTTAGAGAACAAAGATTATGGTATTTACTTTTCAAGATCTGAGGCATAGGTTTATATTTTCTTCTGGATTTGTTTATTGGGTATCAATCTGATCAGAATATGGTATTTTGCCTTCCTTAAGAAGTTATATGGTGTCTATGGTAGGTCTAGTGATGAAAATAGATCAGTTTATGGCTCCAATTATGTTAGATATGTAGTGTTAGATATTGATACTTTGAAGGGTTGCTCAAATTCGTTACCTTTAATGAAAGTTCAATTTAGACCTATATTTATTAAGTGGGGAAACACACGTCAGATATCTTTCTAAAAAGATTGTACAAGTTTATTTTATAAAAGTAACACAACACAAGTATATTGCTTTTACAAAACGAAATTTTGTGACTTTTTTTATAAAAGTATCAGACTTGTGTTATCTCACCTAATAAGTAAGGATTTAAAGTGCACTTTCATTAAAAGTAACGGACTTTCTCCTTCATGTTTCTCCTAGCAGCTTAAACTGTTGTAATGATCGTCAGCCAAGCGACTACCAATGCTAATATTCTATATATTGTTGTTACATTGTATTTTTTGCTGAATCATATGGTTAGTGTTTACTATTTCTTTGTTACAGGTTATTGCTATTAAAGACATCATACGTCCTCCGAATAAGGAAAGTTTCAATGATGTTTATATTGTGTATGAGTTAATGGATACTGATCTCCATCAAATAATACATTCCAACCAGCCATTGAGAGATGATCATTGCCAGGTTTGTACTAAATTACTATGACATTCATTGATCTTTTGTGTGATTTTAGAGAACTATTATTTTGTTTATGCTTTTGGAACCCTGTACATTCTGTGCTTGCTCGCCTGAAATCACTCATAGACCCATGGTTTCATTTCCTGGGATAACTTGATTTTATACAGATGTGGAATATATCCAAACCATCAATTTAGTGAACAAACTTTACCTTTGATTGTGCTTCTGTGAGAAACAGATAGTGTTGGAACTCTCTGAAACAAAAAATTGATAGCTACTACATAGTGCAGAATAATTAGAAATCAATAAAGAAAGATAACATTAGTCGTGCATTATTTTTTTAACCATAAGTTATAAATCTCTATAATCATTAGCAAGTTTAATGCTACAATCTTGGAGTTGTGCTTGATGCTCAAATGCCAATTTTTCAGTATCTACTGTATCAACTACTGCGAGGGCTCAAATATGTACACTCAGCAAATGTTTTGCATCGTGATCTGAAGCCTACCAATTTGTTTCTAAATGAAAATTGTGATCTTAAGATTGGAGATTTTGGGCTTGCAAGGACAACATCTGAAACTGATTTCATGACTGAGTATGTTGTTACTCGTTGGTACCGGGCACCAGAGTTGCTACTTAATTGTTCAGAGTACACTGCAGCAATTGATGTGTGGTCAGTTGGTTGCATTCTTGGCGAAATAATGACCCGGCAACCGCTTTTCCCTGGCAAAGATTATGTATACCAGCTGAGACTTATAACAGAGGTATGCTTCTCATTTCAGTGCTCTCCTAATTTCTCTACGAACTATACATTACACATTTTTGGTGTACAAATTGTCAACCTCTGTTCTTATATCGCTTCTTGAAATGCAAAACTTTTATCTCATTTTAATTTAGCATGCATAGCAATTTGTATAATGTTTTCTTTTGTTTTGGAACAGCTTATTGGTTCACCTGATGACTCCAGCCTTGGATTTTTACGAAGTGATAATGCCCGGAGATATGTCCGACAGCTTCCACAGTTCCCTAAGCAACAATTTTCTCATAGATTTCCCAATATGTCTCCTGGTGCTGTCGATTTGCTAGAGAAGATGCTTGTATTCGATCCCAACAAGCGAATTACAGGTATACCTATTCATGGTGATGCATGACCGTTAGTTTGTTATAAACAAAAATTTATGAGGCACTTCGGTTTTGTTTGTAAGAAACTTAGTTTGAGTCTTTATTTTCTGGTTTTGTTTTGTTCGCAGTTGACGAGGCTCTTTCCCACCCATATTTGGCGCCTTTGCATGATATCAACGAGGAGCCTGTCTGCCCAAGGCATTTCAGTTTTGATTTTGAGCAGACATCATTCACTGAAGAAAATATCAAGGAGCTCATCTGGAAAGAATCTGTAAAGTTTAATCCTGATCCAATATACTGAGGATTATGTTATAATATGCTGCAATACCTTAGAAAATTACCCAATTGCTGATTCACAACAATACTACAGTATACTTGGTGGATCATCCAAGAGTAGAAAAAAGGTGTTATTTAGATGTGAGATTCATTGAGAAATTGCCATGAGATATTATTAGCCAATACTGTAAGTACAGTACTAAATAACATCAGCCATCCACGGATGTCTGTAATAGTCAATTTAGTTGAGAACATTGAGTGATAGATTAAGGTTACCCTACTGAGAATACATTGTAATAGTTCTAGCCACTTATTGGCACGTTGTATCTTTTGCCAGGGCATTATGGCATTTTTCTCTGTTCCTTACTAATGTATACATAATATACCTATAGATTCACAGAGTACAAGTATATGCAAGTTTATTCTGGTGATTTAATGTCTTTGAAATGGCTGATAACCTGATATGAATGAAGATAGTATTTTAAGTCTGTCAGCCTCCATGCAGTTTCAAAGAATTTGCATGATAACCCTTCGCTCATGATTGTTTCTGAAGTTTAATCCAAAGATATCCTTTGGCTATTTTAGCAAGAGCATTCTTGTCTGTCTTCTAAAAGTATTTTTTTCCCTTCCTCCTTTTCCTTTTTCCTCTCTTTGGAGAATCATTATTAGAAGACACATATCTATTTTATTTTTATCCTTATATTTTATTCAATCTTTTTAAAATCTCAAAAATATATCTCACAACTACTCTTTTTGGGGGCTTGGTACTTCCAGTATTCATGTTTCATCAAAAATTTGACTTATTGATCATATTTTAAAAAGGTTTTTTTTCATACTCTATGAAAGTCTTCTATTTTGTACTCATATTTTTCAAAAAAAAAAATCACTTTGAGAACAAAAAACTCTTTTGAGGCTTTTTGGGCAGGGATAAAATAAAAATTTGTCATTTTTTATCTTCATTTGTCTGTCATTTTAGCGTCATTACGGCTCCTCTTCCAAGTTTCATAAAAGTCTCAATGGGCAATTCACTTGAGAAGTTGTTGCTAGATATATCAAAGCTTTCCAATGAAGAACAAGAACTCAAGACATCTGAAACTTTACCAAAGATGGAATTTATTGAAAGGTTTAACTCCACCAAATTCGTACAAGAATCAAACAAGCTCAGAGAAATCTCACCATGGAAAGTGTTGGCTGCAAGAAAAAGAAACTGCAAGTTCTCAATTGGAAGATTTGAAATGGGACCTGTGAAGTGGTTGCCAGAGAGGTTTAAGAAACTGAGTTGTTTGCAAGTCGATAGAGTACGTCCAATATCAAAAGCAAGCTTGTTTCCAGAGATATCGTGTTCCAAAGCCAAACAATCTCCAAAAGAAGGAACTTCCTCTTATAGCGACAGAAGTTGTAATGGCATTAAAATGACAGGAAAAGAAAAATAACTGTGATAAATTCTTATTTTATCCTTGCTTAAAAAGCACTACAAAATTTTTTTATTAGTTATTATTCAAAAATAACTAAAAATGAAACTCTTTAAAAAATACGAATACTAAATAGAAATTTTTTTCATATCATTAGTATTAAAAAATAATCTTTTTAAAATATTATCAATAACTAAAACTTTTATTCATAATCACATAAAAAAATATAAGTCCACTTCTTTGACCAGAACTAAGGTTAATGAACGAAAAGATTCAATAGTCCGTTACCAAACCTATCATGAATCTCTTGCAAGAAAAAAATTTAATTTCAACGGGAGAACATCTAACCTTCGTAAATAGGTAAATTAATTCCTTATCTAATCTATCATAATTTTTTAAAATTTTACTATTCATCGATACACACAATACATATGTTGTACATGAATAAGGGTAATAATTAGTATAAATTGGACCATTTCAAAGCCTAAATTGATCTAATCTTATCTCAATTCTTATTTAATTCAAACCAACAAGATGAACCCAAACCTAAATTGACTCAAACTAGCCTAAATTTTTTATTGTATATTTTTTAGTTAATTGAACATTTTTTTATAAATCAAAAAATATATTTAATGATTAAAACTTATTAACTCAAACAATATTACATGAAACATAAAAAATAAGATAAATAATATTACAATAATTAGTTTTTGAAACTAATGATAAATTAATACAGAATAAATAGTTCACGCACATAACAAAATCCACATAGATAATACAACTCCTCACATATATATGTTATGTTACAATAATTAATTAGTTACAAAACAAAAATAATAGTAAACATAAGTTAAAAAAAAAACTAATTCTTAAAACAAGAAGTTCATTTCTAAATAAATTCGACAAATACAAACGTCATCAAACCCTTGTCATGCAAAAGTCAAAAGTCATCGTGTCTTCATGAATTTTTTTTTAATAAAGAGCTCCAAAACTCAATATAATTTTAAGAAACCACTAAACAAATAAATATATAAGATTAAACAAAACATTTCCTCTAAAATTGATCACATATATGTAAAGTTCTCTTAGTACATTCAAACAAACCATACAGTTATGATACAAAGAAAAACCATCTTTTAAAGGTGAAAAAAAATATTTTAACCCGCTTCAATGAACGTAAAACTACTATTAAAAAATAGTAAAAGTATTGAATGTAGAGCTACTACTAGAAAAACGACTACTATTGGTTATTGGAGAAACAGAGAGTTGAAGAAGTGAGACTAAATTGATTGAGAATTAAGAAGAAATGTGTTTCTCTAATTTTAAGTTTTTAACCTAACATTTATGTTATAACGTTCACGTGTTATAACCTTTTAAAAAAAATCAGACTAACGAGCTGGCTCGAACCCATCCAAACATAACCCAATTTTTTTCGGGTTATTTAAAGTGGCACGAATTTGACTTGAATTTAATTCGATTCATATTCAATTCAAATCCTATAATTCAAGTTTGATTTGATCAATCAAGCTATGACACAAATTATCACCCCTACAAGTGAGTAAATATATTGATATGAAAAAATACTATGATATATGATAATAATGGAATGTTCAAATTATTATATTGGGTAGAGAAATTAAGTAACATTCAAATTATCGTGGCTTTAGATTATTCCAATTTGGAAAAACGAGTGTTTTCCTAATGAACAAGATTTCGGATCCACTTAGACTTATTTTTAACAAAAAAAAATTTACCAACTTTGGCAACAACAAAAACACTATTTATCACAAAAATAAAAGGTAAGACTAATGTGGAATATGTACCTCCCGTATAAAACCAGAAAGTGTATCTTCAAATAGAACTTTTACCTTCAGAGCAATAAAAGTTAGGTAACACTACTTCTATTTGGGTTAACTCATACATCTAAAGTTCGAGTCTTGCCCTTATGGTGACCTTTAATCCTTTTCCTAATTTTCCCTTAGGAGTAGACTTAACATCTTAGTCGATGTCAAAAAAAAAAAAAGAGTAAAATTTAACTTGGTTTACCTTTTAAAGGCAATAAAAAAAAGGTGAAAGTAATAAGAGATAATCGGCAAAAAACTTGCCTAAGCATTTCAAAGAAGTCCAAACTCACCATCTACTATTGACTAGTCCTATCTTGGAAGGAGATACCCAGCAGTGCACCATGCTGCTTGATAATTTGGACAGACTGCAGAAGAATTTCTTGCTGTGTTGAGTATAACTCTTCTTTGCTCTATGTTCACAATTCCAAACAAACAAACCATAAATGGGGTAAGCTATACCAGTAAGAGAAGAAACATGGAAAATATGAAAAATCATGAAGTTAGAAAGGAATCGCCTCAAATTTTAGACTCTGGAAACACACAATAAGTACATATCATTTGACATGGTGACCATCTAAGAAACCAAAGAGCCAAACAGCCTTTTTTCTATCATGGTTTTCAAAGTTTCCACAACTTTGATTTTGGGACTACAATGTGCTTTTTATTGTACTTGTAAGATGTGATTATACAACAACAACATCATCATCATGCACTAGTAGTTGACAGTGGATGCACATTATTGGAGATATATATGTCTCCATTTCTGAAACCGACACGGCTAGATGGAACTCATGCCTAAATTCAAAAGATAAATAGAACTAGCCAAGATGCAAGTTGGAAATTATACAAAAAACGGAAACTGGTACCCCTAGATGAATACATCATAAGTAGTTTTTTCCTTGAATATGAATTAGAATATGAATATATAATTTATTGTAAATTGGAAAAGGGAAGAGGGAAAGATTATATTGTAAATTGAAGGGTTAAGGATTACCATATGTCTAAGGTTGCAGCCAAGAGTCAATTCTGCAAATGAACTTTCTATTCGAGATAGAAAGCAATAAGGGGCCTCCTTTCCCAGGAATACTTTTGAGTGTGATCTCATCATGCTCTTTATACCATTTGATATCTCTGGAATTTTATCTAAATCATTAATTTGAATTGGAATTTTATTGACAGTAGCACGCCACTCGGCACGTGACTTGTTCATGATTGCCTACAAATTTTACTAGACACATTGTTCAATATATTTAATCACAAAGCAAAGGCAATGGTGATAAATGTTCATAGAAACATGTATGAAGTGGAAGTTATGATCAATATGATCAATATTGATATCCAGATGAGAGATGAATACAATAAGCAGCAAAAATAATTACAGAAAGGAACCAAAAAGACCTACCTGACTAGAAAACAATGAATTTGGAACTATGATTGGAAACTTCTCGGCATTTAATAATAAGGTAGAAGTAAGCCCCATCTCCCTTACCTGACCTTCTATGGCTCCAGCCTGTTCATTTGAAATTATATAGAAATTGAGTAAAAGGAACAAGCAGCAGAATAGATAGAGTATAATTACATAATTCCAAAACCATAAAGCCATCGAGACAATTTTTTTCTTCGATTTTTTAAAAACCAGAATACAATATAGAAGTGAAAATTAGAACTTATTATACTCATTGCATCGTAAATTGTAAAATAGTTTCCCTCCGTAGACGAAATAAAAAGGATAAAGCCAATAGTATCTTTTAAGGAATATATGAAATATAGTCGTACTTTTATTGTATCTCCAAGTGAGAATGGCTTTGATAACTGCAGAGCTAGACCACTCAGTATATTTCCAAGGATGTCCCTAGCAGCAAAAGCAGTTGCAACTCCTGCAATATATTGAAAAAGAAGGAAATTTAAATTACAATGAGATGAAGTTTATGGTCTCAAAGTTGTATTGTCAACACAAGACAGATAATGTTTGATAATATCAGAATACACAGAGGAACATCAGGGAGTATCAGCCCTCGGATCTAGATTCTAGATGGACAGTTCTTTTAAGAAACCAAGCTATTAACATATATGAAAAGTGAGAAAAAGTGAGTATTGAGAAACTCAATCACCAGAAAGGTAGCAAATAATATGCCTTGCTTGCAATCTTTATGTGTAAAGTTGAGGAGTACCTTCCATAATGGGTTAAACAACACAAGCAATCAATATCTACTACTACTAACCTCCTATGCCACCAACAGTGATAATAGATTGCACAGCTACGCCACATGCTTCAGCTAAAGTCATTAATCCAATCCCAAAAAGACCAACAGATGAAAGTTTGTCTAAAAGAAGCAACTTCTCACGATCAAGAACTGCCACACTAGTACTAGCCAATGCACGGTCAAACAAATTTGTTTTCCAACGTTGCAAAAACCAAACAAAGGAAAGAATGATGGCTCCCCTCCATGCTTGCGGAAGATATTGTGATGCTATAGTGGTCGGAGCTACAAGCGTGGCACTGCAAAATAAACTCATCTTGACTATATCACACAATGAAGAGCATACAAACACAACCAAATAAACTACGATAAAGAAGCATATGTCAAACTTGAAACTGATAAGTACTAACATTTGAGAAAATGCCATGAACGTAACTACATATCGTACAGGATCCTCCAAGGCACCCCAAAAGCTTTTCTCATATGGGATTTGTTCAGATAGATTTAAAGACAATAAAGCAGTCGGACCTTGTGTTGCATACTTGTGAAATCTTCTCAAAAGTCTAGGCATGACCACCCAAACCAATATAGTAGCTGTTAATGTGACGCTAACTGGAACCACCCCATCTTTAAGATAAGGATATGAATCAAACAACTGCTGAACATGAGGTGATAGCTCAGTAGAAGCTTCCTGAACCTTTTGACCTGTGTAATTGGCTGCATCAAGTGCACTATGCCAAAGATCCTTCAACTTATCACTCCAACCACTTCCAACATCACCAATAGTAACAATAACGTCTCCATTTACACCAGAAGCAGAAGAAACTCCTTGGTTCCCAACTTTATCAGCATTGCTACTAGAAGAAAAGAATGAATATGAACAATACCGTGGAATGAGGTTGACAGATACAAAAGGAACTGCTCTTTGAGAATATGACTGTAACAATGTGGACGAAAACATAGAATTAGGTTTGGCTCTGCGACATTGTATTTTCGAAATAGTATTTGTAATATTATAATGGGATTGTGTAGTTTGTGTTTCTTTATTGCGTTGAGCAAAAGCACCTACTAACCTAAGGTTTACTCTTTCAGTACAATCATAAGATCTAAACCACTGTGATTTGGATCGACGAATTGATTTTAAAACGGAAATTCTTATTCCGGCCATTTGAGAAACGTTACAAGGGAAGCTATAAAGGGAGTGTTTAGCTATGAATATACCAACTTATGAAAAACATACTCTGTAATCTCAATCTGCAATTAAAAGAAATGAAAAAATGAAAAGGATTAAACACGAATCCAAGATCTCCGTGGAATCAGCTAAGCAACATACCAAATAAATGTTCAAAACCCAAAATATAGCCAACCCTCCTTTCCATCGAAAATATATAATTTTAATTTTTAGCCGTCTTCAAAAATTGTACCTCAGATTTTGACAACTGTGAGAAGAAGTAGGAATTGGCTACAAACCATATAACGAAGTTCAAGTATCATAATGATAAAGTAAGGAATACAAAAACCTAATTTCATGAAGGTTAATGAAAGTGAAGATGAGTAGAAAAACTTAACCTTCAGACCGAGTTGCTTTTAACGATTTTCGACTGTAAAGCGCTGGTCCGTTCTTTGACTTAGACGACGCGATTTTTTTTAATTATTATTATTATTTTTTTAATTTTTTTTATTGGAGATGGCACGATGTACTTATTTGCTTAGTCTTATCATTTTAGAGCTAATAAATATCTGTTTAAGAAAAGTGGTTTTAGTGATTTTGTTTAGGATATATATATATATATATAGTTAATTAAAATTATGATTATTTATAAAAAAATTATGATTTTTTTAAATAATTATAATCTATAAAATAAAACGTGAGATATGATGAATATAAAAATTATGTTTATTTAAAATTGATATATATTGATATTATTTTATATATATATATATAATTACATAAAGGAATAATTTTTTAATAAAAAATACAATACTTAAATTAATTAGATTAAATTTTATTTTTTATAAATACATGTTAAATAGTTAAAATGTAAAAATTAATATTAATATATTAGAATAAAAATTAATTTAATATTTAATTTTTTTAAATTAAAAATATTTTTGAATAAATATTTAAAAATAATAAATAGTAAAAAATTATTATTTAAAATTGGTACTGGGTTGTTATAGTTATTAGTATAACCTTCCTTACTCATAACATGTTTATTATTACAGGGATAAAAATAAAACCATATTAAATAATTGTGCTAATATTTTTAGAATTTAAATTTAATATAGGTTTTTTAGTGTGTATTTATATATATATATAAATTATATCAAGTAATTTCTACATAAGATAATGTATATTTATGTTATAATAATTAAAATTAAAAATTATATTAATTCTAAAAGTATAATATTTACTTAAAGACATGTCCTTTTAATTTTTTTTATTTATTGGATCAAAATAGTTTTACAAGTACAAACAATTGTTTGAATTTTAGGATACTAAAAATAATACAAGTTAATATGTTTTCAAAACTATGAAATACATTCTTACAAAAAACTTGAAATTATGCGGTATGTCTGAAAGTATTATCAAACTGAAATAAATATTTTTATTTAGAGATGATAAAATAAATTATCATTAAAAAATACATATTAGAATTTAAATTTTTTGATTATTTAATAATTATTTTTAATTAATAATAAAATTTATTTATTTAATAATTATTTTTTTCATTTTATAATTTTTATAAGTGTACATACATTAGAAAAAATTATTATGATTAATACAAATTTTACAATTTTTAAATCATTATTTATTACTCTCAGTTAATATTTTAAAATCTACAAATTAACACTTAATCACATATGTATTATTAGTACATATATTTATTTATTTTATATATTTATAGTATACATATCATATAATTTAATAAGTTTATGAGCATATAATTTTAGTTAAATTTGCATGTCAATTGAGAAATTAAAATAATTTATATTATTCTTTGTTTATTTTTATTTATATATTTATTATAATTAACAAAATATTTAAATTATTTTTTCTCCAATTCTTAATACTTCTCATTTTTAATTTTCTTTTTATATGCTTTAAAAATGGTGCACAAATCTAATTCAAAATACTAATATATATAATTAATTTGAATTAAATTATTAATTACTAATTAAATATTGAATTTTATTTATTAATTTAAAATTAATATAAATTTAAACTTATTTTAAAAATAAGTAAGAATAAATCATAAATAAAACTTAAAAAATAACATAAATATATTGATTAAATGTTATCTGACATTCTGTAGGTCGATTTTAATTTTAAATTTAACAATTTAATATATGTCAAATTGATTAATATTTTAAGTAAAGCAAAGATCGAATTAAATCTAATCTTGCTCATCTTCAATATTTCTTATCTTTTTGCTTTGATGAAATATATATTTTAATTTTAAAATTATATTATAATGCAAGGAAATCAAGCAAAATTTTGTTATTAGATTATCATACATTTATTTATAATATTAAATAAATAAAATAATTTTCATGTGTATTGTATACATACATACATATATATACATATATATATATATATATATATATATATATATATATATATATATATTAAAATATATTATAAAATATATTTAATAATTTTAAATTAATATAATATCAAAATATTGAAATTGACGTAACAATTACAAATAAACAAAAAAAAAATCTTAACAAATGAAATTAAGTAATTTATATATATATTTTTTAAAATGATAAATTAATTTTTTTGATAAAGATATTTGTTTGTGTTTGTTTGCTTGTTTAAACCTGAAACAATATAAATTTTATATTTAAAGTATAAATAAATAACTGTATGCTACTAAATAATTATTTATCAATGTTTTAATTGTCTAAATAGTTTAAATATCTTTTTATTTTTCATTATATTAATTATTTATCTAAAATTTTAAAAATTAAAAATTAAAAAAATACACAATCATTATTTTTAATATCTTAATTATTATTTTTAAGTTTTGTCTTATTTAGAAATATAAGATTCTTAATAATTAATTTTATTATCATATTAATTTAATTTAACATAAAGATACCGAAAAATAACAATTTTAGTGGTGGGTAGGAATAAATAACAATTTTAATGATAGTGAGATGTTGTAATATATTTAAAAATTATTTAGTTGCTTTTTATTAAAACTGAAACCGTAAATATTTGACATAATAAAAAATAAATTATAATAGAAACTTTTTAATTAAAGAGAGAAGTTGAAAAAATCGTCTAAAATTTAAAAATTTAAAAAGCTTAATAATTAATTTTATTATCATACTAATTTAATTTAATAAAAATATATTGAGATAAAAAAGAATTGTTATTGTATAACATTAATAAGTGAAATGTTGTAATATATCTACAAATCAAACAAAAACTTATATACTTTATATAATATATAGTTATTAAATATTTGAAAGTAACTATAACTTTTAATTTTTTTTCTTTTATCTCTTCGATAAGAGGTATTTATTGATATAATTAATATGAATTAAAATATTATCTAATTTATGTATATTACCTAATTATATGCACGTTACTTGTTGTTTTGAAATTTAAAAAAAATATATATAATTTTCTATTTCAATTATGAGAACTCCAAACATTTTAATTTTATAAATATTTTGTTAACTTTATTATCATAAAAATAATTTTAAAAAATTTCATTAGAAAAATTAATTTTCTAGATTTTGAAGTTTTAATTGATGAAAAACATTTAAAAATTTCATTGATTTCAAAGTATAAAATTGTCACTGATTAAAGGAAAAGTTATTTTTTTTACTTCACATGCTATTATGATTTATTTTTATTACTTCTTTATTAAGGTTATGTTAATTTAATACAACTTTTAATTTTTAAACAATTTTATTTAAATATAAATTACTTTTAACTATCACACCTACTTTTTAAAATTATCAATTCTAATGATATAAATTAGATTATAATTCTCGCATATTAAGCAATCAAGATATTAAAACTAAATACAATTACATAATTATTTATCAATGATTTATACATAATTGATTTGTGTACTATAATTATTGATAATAAAGTGCAAATAAAGTTGTTAAGTAATCACTTATTCCATTTATTAAATTATTATAATCTTAATTAAATAATTTATATCTATATTTATATAGATATCTGTCACTCTATACTTATATTTATCTATATTATATATAAAATACTAACTTAAACTTAAATTAATTTTGAACAAAATATCATTATATTTTTTAAATAATAACATAATATTCTTTATATTTTATTTTACATTTTAGAAAGAAAAAAAATAACCTAAGCACCTCAAGACTGTTATATTAAGAAAATTATTTTTTTAATATATATCTTAACTTTTTTTTTAAATTATAGAACTTATTAAAAAAATATGAACAATATAAAAATAATTTCAAAATTTAAAGAGTTTAATTAACAATGGTTATCCAATATATTTTGGATACATATATATATGTATACTTTTCATTAAGGTATTTTTATAATGATAAGTCTCTAATTGACTTAAAATAATGTATGAGTTAATCTTCTTACTTATTTAATTATTATTATATTAAATAAATTTTAAATATATTATAAAAATAAAACAAAAGTAAAAGATTAAAAAAGTATAACAATTTACATGTAAATCACTTATATTTTAAATTGTATGGTTGGAAAAAGTAGAATAAAGCTTTAATAAGACAAATGCATCTTTTATAAAACCAGTATCTTATTTCAATTTTGTTAACCATGTATAAATTTTACATATTTGATTCATCAAATTTTAGTTTAAGATTAAAAAAACTTTTGTTTATGTCCTTGTCTATGGATCATTCTTTTTATTTTGAAAATATTTAAAAAAAAAAAAAGACTTATAATTTATTGTTCGATGTTTCTAACTTTTTATTGATTTTTGTTTTTAAAGGTAAAATTAAGTTATTTTATTAATTTTTTAGTAAAATTAATAGTGACTTGGCTTATTTTATCTTATTTTATTTATGATTAAAAATTACATTAAATTTATATAATTAATAAAAAAATATCCTTTTTAATTTTTTAAGAGATAAACAATCTAAACAGATAATATCTCTTCCTACTTTTATATATATATATATATATTTAAATTTTAAAAAAAATCCATAAACTTATAAAAAGAGTTGCACTTCAACAAATTATTTTAATATTTAAGTTTGTTATTGTGACACTTCCTCTTTCCTAACAAATCTTTCATCTCTTTCAAAGTTCTTTCTTTTAACAAAGCAAGTAATCCTTATTCTTCTTCACTCCTTAATGAAACCTTGACCTCAAACCCTCTGAAAAACATGAAAACAATTGGAAAAAGTTGATTTTATGTTTCATACTCTTCGTCTTTTTCTATTACACAACCTATTTTTTAAAATACACATATCAATTGAATGATTTTAACCAAATATCACTCACAACTCATCGCCAATCTAAACTAACCTTCAACTCATTTGAACCAAATCTAAAAGCCCATAAAAAAACCAATATTTCCCACATAGTTTTTGGCATTGCAGCCTCAGCCAATCTTTTTAACCACAGAAAATATTATATAAAGCTATGGTGGAAACCACAAGACATGAGAGGAATAGTTTGGTTAGATAAGAAAGTGAAAATAGACAGAGAGGATGAAACCCTCTTTCCACAATTGATGATTTCTAATGACACTTCAAATTTCAAATACAAGCACCCAAAAGGGCATAGATCTGCAATTAGAATATCAAGAATTGTTTCAGAGACTTTGAGATTGGGAATGAAAGATGTGAGATGGTTTGTGATGGGTGATGATGATACTGTTTTTGTAGTTGAAAATTTGGTTAGGGTTTTACAAAAATATGATCATAATCAATTTTATTATATTGGGAGTTCTTCAGAGAGTCATTTACAAAATATTTATTTTTCATATAATATGGCTTATGGTGGAGGTGGATTTGCTATTAGTTATTCATTAGCAAAAGAGCTTGAGAAAATGCAAGATAGGTGTATACATAGATACCCTAAATTGTATGGTTCTGATGATAGAATTCAAGCTTGTATGGCTGAACTTGGTGTTCCTCTCACCAAAGAACATGGTTTTCATCAGGTTTGTTGATTTCTTTCTTTTTTTAATGTTTTTATTATTCAGACATCTATCATTTAAAAAGTTTGTATAAAATATAAAATTTAAAAAGATTTATATCTAATCTTATTTTTAGCCTAAATTATGATTGGTAAGATATTATTCATTTCATTTTTTTTGGGTTAATGTTACACACATTTATTCAAAGATATTTAATTAAAATTATATAATTATATTAGTAATAAATGTTTTTATATAATATTATACGTGAATATTATTAATTATATAATTATATTTCATGAAACATTATTTTTATTTTTAATATATTATATATTATGTATTAGTTTTTAGATAATAAAATACTAAAAATGATATTAGCAAATATATATATATATATATTTGCTAATATCATATAATATTATAATATGAATGAGATTAATTTAATGTTTCTGTATTGTATATATTATGTGTTAATTTTTAGATCATAAAATATTAAAAATTATATTATAAAAAAATTAAAATTAAAAGAATATAATTTTTTAAGATAAAGTATAAGATCATTAACAAAAAAAATTACATTATAATTAAATAAAATATAAAATCTACTCCTAAAAATCTTAAAATTAAATTCAACAAATAATTATGAATTGGTTTACAATTTTTATTTGTTACTATATAATTTGAATAATTTTATTTTTTAAAAATATTAATCATATTTTTAAATATCTTATAGTTATTTGTATTTGTAAAGACTTAATTTATTTTCATGCTTATTTTAATTGATTAATTATAATAAAAAATTTTAAAAATGTTTATATAAATTTTGTTATTAAATTATGTTATTATTAATTTGCTAATGTCTTTTTATGAAAGACTTTTAATACCTAATGTATAGATGATGATGCCAATTGTAGATTTTTATATTTATAATATATATATATATATATTTATTTATTTATTAGTAGTAAGGATATTATTTATTTGTTTTAATCTAATGCATTTGATTTAGTTTGAATTGTAATGCAGTTTGATGTATATGGCAACTTGTTAGGGTTACTCGCAGCTCATCCAATCACACCACTAGTGTCTCTTCATCATTTGGACTTGGTGGAGCCAATATTTCCCTCGATGGATCGGGTAGAAGCCTTAAAAAATCTTAAAGGTCCAATGGAAATGGATTCAGCTGGCCTTATGCAGCAATCCATATGTTACGATAAAAATCGAAGGTGGACTATATCGGTATCATGGGGTTACGCGATTCAAATATTTCGAGGTATAATTTTGCCCCGAGAAATGGAAAGACCCGCTAGAACTTTTCTCAATTGGTACCAAGATGCTGATTACACTGGTTATCCTTTTAATACCCGAGCATTTAGTAGAAAAAAATGTCATCAACCATTTGTTTATTATTTGAGCAAAGCTAGTTCCAATTCAAATATGAGTAAAACGACGACAGAGTATGTCATTGATCAAGCACCCAATAAACCTTGTAAATCGAAGATTGCAGATCCGGCCAGAATTTTGAGAGTACTAGTTTACAAAAAAGTTGACCCATATATTTGGGAGAAGGTAATTACTTCAAAGCTCCAGTGACCTATATGTCACAATATCAATCGTAATTATACCAACATAAAAAATACTCTATCTATCACAACATTGTGTAAAGTCTATTAGGCTAAGTGATTAGGGTCAAAAGTGTATTTTAGTCCCATTTTTTTTTTTTTTTACATTTTGTATATGTAGTCTATTAGTTTTTAGATTGATTTAATCTAATATAATTATTTTAAATTGTATTTTTTTCAAGTTTAATATGCTCGTATTGATACCTATATTAAATAGTTACATAACTTATTCTAATTTTTAGATGAAGTATAGTATCAAATTTTAGAAAAATAATAATATTATTAGGTGTATAATTTACAATCTTAAAATTCTAATAATTAAATTGTTTGTAATTTAATTAATATTCTAGATGTAAATCAAGATAACTAGATTAGGAGAAAATTGTGTTAATATTATCTTCAAAATAGATTTCTTTAACGAGATAGATTGTGACTTGTTGATATTTTTATCATTCTTTTAACCCTATATAATTTTGAAATTTTTTATTCATATATTCAATGTGAGTTCTAGGTTGAAAATTTGAAAAAAGTGCAATTAAGTTTTTTTTATTGATTGTTTAGTAAAATATTTATTCTAAATGTATTTTTTTTATTTTGATAATATATGAATCAGTCTCCAAGAAGGAATTGTTGCAAAGTATGGAAATCAAGAAAGAAAGGTACAATGAAGATCGTTGTAGGAGCATGCAGAGCCGGTGATGTTATAGAGTTTTAGTGAAAATCTTTAGGAAACTTAGTTAGAGACCCTTTATATTAGATATATACCAATTGTCTTATCTCCTTTTCTATTATATATATACCAATTTTTTTATAATTAAAACTATAGTTAGTACATGTGACATGAATTTAAATATTGAATTGATGATTATATTTTGAGTTTTAATGGGGGCAAATGTGTAATATTTATTTAATTTTTCTTTCTAAAAAGTAGTCCCAAATTTCCAAATCTAAGTTAAAATTAGGTTTAATATATATAATATTGTTTATAATTATGTTTAGATTTAGAAAAATATGCAATTTAGTGAATTTTTTTCTCGAAAGAAATTAAAAAATAAAATTCCAAATATAAAGTAAAATTATGTTGTGTAATTAAACCATAAATATTTAATTAAAACTTTATGATTATTTCAAATATATATATATATATATAATTATATTAGTAATATATATTTTTATTTAATAGTATACATGAATATTATTAATTATATAATTCTATCTCATGGATATTACTTTCACGTTTTAGTATGCTATATATTGTGTTAGTTTTTAGAAAATAAAATATTAAGAATGATATTGACAAAAAAAATAATAATATATACATAATATACTAATTCATATCATATTATAATATAACTGTTAACTTAATTTTTCGGTCTTATATATACTATGTGTTAATTTTTAGTTTTTAGATAATAAAATATTAAAAATTGTATTAGTTAAAAAAAACTAAAAATAAAAGAATATAGAAACTCTAAGATACATTGTAAAATCATTAACAAAAAAATAATTACTATATAATTAAATATAATATAAAATCTATTCTTAAAACCCTTAAAATTTCAAAAAATAATTATGAGTTGGGTTACAATTTTAATTTGTTATTATATAACTTCAATAATTTTATTTTTTAAAATATTAATCATTTTTTTAAATGTTTGTAGTAGAGGTAGTGGTATTTGTAAGTATTTAATTTATTTTCATATTTATCTTAATTGATTAATTATAATAAATTTTTTTAATAATGTTTACATAAATTTGTTACTATCACAAGGATCAAAATTATGTAATTTATTAATTTCCCGATATATGTTTTTTACGATAAACTTTTAACATGTAATCTATAAAAAATGATTCCCATTGCCCAACAGATGGGTTAGTATTTATAATATAAATACATGTAATAGTATTTATAAATAATAGAAGTCATTTTTATTTGTTTTAATCTAATACATTTGATTTAATTTCAATTATAATGTAATTTGATGTGTATTACATGTAATAATATTTATAAATAATAAAAGTCTTATTTATTTGTTCCAATCTAATGCGTTTGATTCAATTTCAATCATAATGTAGTATAATGTAGTTTGATGTGTACGCCAACTTCTTAGGGTTACTCACCACTCATGCAATCACACCATGTAGAGGTTTTAAAAAGGCCTAAAGGTCGAATGAAAATGGATTTAATTGGTCTCATATATGGGTTTCAAACAGGTTGGTATGACATGACATGACACATTTCGTTAAATATTTGTTAATTGAATTGATTTAATTAATATATGATTTGAATCATTTAGTTATGATTATTCATTATTAAATCTGTACTAGAAAATACACAGACACTTATATTTTTTGTGTTAATAATGATTGTAGTTGTTTTGTAAATATATCTTATTGGCGAATAATTGATTAAAACGTTGGTCTGGATCTAATTTTAGAAACTGTAAAAACAGAACATGAGCTCGTAAGTTAGGTATATTAGGGTAGTATCTTAGGGATGATAGAATAAGATCGAGTTTGTACTTGAACGTTTTGTTTTCATAGTGAAAAATTAGTGGTTCGATGGACCAATATTTTTTTTCTTAAGTCATAATTGTGACATAGGTTGTTTTTATCTAAAAATATCATGTTTTATTCTTTAATTTTATTACTTTACTTTTACACACGATTGAATGTCTAGTTATTTTATTTAGGTTACGAAATTATAATTTGATAAAATTTAAAAGTAATATATTCACCTTCTTTAGGCTAATTAGGTCTCTATTATAAACTTTCAATTTCTAACTTATATGTTTTTACTATTTAAAAAAGTTTAATATCTTATTTCATATTAAATGCAGTTTAAGATGAAATAAGCCTATTTAAATCTATTTAATGTTAAACTATTTTTAATTAAAAATCATTCAATATAATATTATTAGAGCAATATTTTAATAAATATACATTTTAATTGGATTATTGATGTCCACCATTTTTGTAGTATTCTATCTTTTATTAAACAAGTATCTTATTTAATTTTTAAAACATATGGATAATTTTGATATATTTGGTTCATATATTCAATGTTAGTTTAGGTTAAAAAATTGAAATATTTGAAATATTTTCCTCTCTTTATTGACATTTTTCTCACCTATAAAATGACCTTCCTTTTCCATTCTAAAACACACAATTTTTTGAGTACTTTCTCTCTCTAGCTTTCTCTTCTTCTCTTTTTGAAAAGAATTAACTATGTTTTTATAAATTTTTAGTTTTTGATTCAATAAACAGATATGCAAATCCGTTTAGAGGTTTTCCAACAACAAAATTAGCATCAAACTGTTGTAAGGATTCTATTAAGGTATAATTTTAATGAATTCTTTACAATTTATATTTTTATGTTTTATTCTTATATGATATATTTAATTTGTCCGTGATTAAATTTAATATGGTTGGCTGTTTGTAAATATGATATAATAATAACGTTATTATGCTTGTAAAATATTAAATAGGTAAAACATTTCTATAAAATAAATTGATTTTGTTTTTATTCAAGATTTTATATTAAGAATGTTAGAGAGAAATATATTATTTTTCATTACAAACTTAAATCTGAAAATTAAATTTTAAGGTTTAATTATCTGGTCTAATTTGAGTAGTGTTATTTTATTTGTTGGTACAATCACCCGATAATTAGAGTAAAACTTTATTTCAAAAGTTTTTATAAGAACTAATATTTGAAAATGTATTGACAACATATTTTCAGTAATGGTTTTAAAACTTGAAAATTGGTATTAAGATAATTAAATTCTTAGGTTTAATTTAGATATCTTGAATAAAGTTTAAAATATCTAATCCCACTAAATGTGGTATTTAAATGGTTCATTTTAAATCTCTTAGAAAAAAAATGAATTAATTTAATTAACAAAATTAGTTATCGATCTCACCCATAGATGTTAATTGATTTGTTTAATTAACAAAGAATATTTAATCCCACCAAATCATATAAAAAAGAGAGAACCAATAAATATCAGTTTATATCTTTAATAATCTAAATAATATGAGCAAACATAATTAACTTAATTATTATATTCTTAAATATTTCACTGTTATAAATAATAAATATTTGTATTATTGTTTATTGAATCCATATATATGTTTATTTATATTATGTCAATAGATTTGAACACAAAAACCAAAATATCGTGACAGGATATTTAGGATTTAATTTATTTTTTAAGATTTTGAATAATAAATTAAAAACCACATATATTCATTCCTTAGATCAACCTTAGGAGTATATTTATCATTTTATATAAAATGATTCGTGTACTTGCGAGACTTTTACAAATAATAAAACTACAAAGGATATTTCGCAAGATCAATATTTGTAATGCCGGTCACATACGTGGTGAGCCTCCGAGACGTATATAAGTCTACCTCCAACCCTATGTACAATCATAATACATATGACATATGTATTGGTCAAATCAACATTATATGGAACCTTGCCTATGGGCGGTCTATTTTCAAACATAATAGAGGGTCCAACTCTGAGACCCATATGAGGTTGAATTCTGAGACCCAATAGACAGTAAACTTTGAGACACAACGGGGGGTCCAACTCTGAGACACATGTACGGTCAACAATCCAAGACAAAATGCATACCTATAGTCCATCAAAAATACTTTGCTACAACCAGTACCACATGGGTACCATATTTTGTAAGACTCGTATATATGCGCATTCCCCATGAGTAAAATGATTTTTATGATCTATGTATAAAATTCTCAGATGACATGTAATATTTTTAATACTTGTTTCATATCAAAATTTGATAGTCGCTTTATATATAAAAAATTTCAACATATACATAATAAAATACTTATAAGGAATTTTTCATTTTAATAACATTTATTATAAAAATCATGACACCCGATTTTCTTTTTTATTCATAATATATGATGCATAATAATTTTATGAAAAACAATGCATGAAATAAAAATTTAAAATAGAAAACCTTTAACTGAAAACTTGATCCCAACTCTCAGATGTTTATCCCTAAAATATGCTCCAAAATGTACCAAAAATTTAAAAAAATTTAGAGAAAGGGAGATGAGGTAAAATTGTGTGAGAAAAAATGGGAGATTTTGACCTATTTATAAGCCAAACTATACCTTTCCAATCACTTAACGAGGCTCAGTGAGAGTCAGCAACAAGGCCACAATGAAAGGTCTGATAAGGTTGCATAAAAATTTCCAATTTTTTTTTCGTTCGATCTCTTTTTCACAAGAAATTTTTTGATATGTCTCTATACTTTAAAATTTTGTTTAAAATTATTTTTAAGACACTTTAATAATTTATAATGATTGGGTTTTACAATTATACCCCTTTAAAGAACATTTTGTCCTTGAAATTTACAATTCCTCAAGTAAGGATATTTCAAGCGAACTTCAGACTATAATTCTCAAGTTGCATCTTCAATGCCACGATGTCTCTACTAAACTTCTACTAGCAATATTGCTCTTCTTCTCAGGTTCTTGACTTGAAAATTAATTATTGTCACTGGTTCTTCTTTATATGATGCGTCTTCCTGTAATTACAATTTAGATTACTATTCTAATTTCATTGACATTTCATAGAGCAGACACATAAAAAACATTATGATCTTATGAAAATTCCATAGGTGACTCCCATTGATACACTACATCATCAATTCTTTTCATAATTTTGAACAGCCCAATGCAGTGTTGTGCTAACTTTCCTTTTATACCAAAATGAGTTACTCTCTTCTTGGGTTAAACTTTGAGAAAAATGCAATAATCCACTTCAAAGTTCAATGGTAGACACCTATGATAAGTATAACACTCGTACCGGCTTTGAATTGTACAGAGTTTTTCATATGCGATGCAAATCTTCTCAATTGTTACTTCTATAAGTTCAGTCCTCATCATACTGAAATCTTCATATTTTGTATGTCATATCAAATATCTACGTGATCGTCCATACAAAGCTTCATAAGAAGTTATCCTAATGTTGGCATGATAACTACTATTGTAGGCAAACTCAACCAATGATAGGTGTTTGCCTTAGTTTCCTTTAAATACCATAACACTAGCTCTTAACATTTTTTATAATATTTGGATAACTCTTTTAGATTGTCTATCCTTTTCAAGGTGATAAGCCATGCTATGTAGTATTTATGCACCCAAAGCTCCTTATACACATTTCATAAATAAGGTAAATTTTGGATCACGATATGATACAATTAACTTTAATATGCCATAAAATCATACAATCTCCCGAATGTATAATTTACTCAAACATTCATCGAGTATCGAGTTTTAACTAGAATGAAATAAGCAAACTTCGCGACATGGTCAACAATTACCCAAATGGAATTATGACTTTGAGAAGATGAGGTAACCATTGTACGAAGTCCATGGTTATGTCATCCCATTTCCATTCTAATACTACAAGTGATTGAAGTAATTTCGCAGGTTTCTTATGCACTATCTTAATTTGTTAACATATGATATAGTTGGATACGAACTGTGCTACATCTTTCTTCATTCCTCTCCACAAGTAGGTCTTTTTTAAATCACAATACATTTTCATGCTTCCAATATGTATAGTAAATTTTGACTTATGCAATTCTCCCATGATCTCTTTTCTTAACGCTCCATCACTATAAGTCCATCATTCCACCATCTCTTCTTCAATCATCCTACACCATACTTCACAAATTTTAGAGTCATTAGACTGGGTTACTTTGATGTTCTCCAACAATGTAGAACTGGTTACAAGGTTGTACAAAAATACTTGTCTCCCATCATTATATAGATTCAATGTGTAACCTTCTATAGTCTGAATGTTTCATTGCCAATACCATCTGTACAAAAAAGGTTGACTTACAACTCAAAGCATTCACTACTGTGTTAGTCTTGCCAAGATGTTATTACAAAGTGAAATCATAATCCTGAAGATACTCTACCCACCTTTTTGTCTCAAATTGAGATTCTTTTGAGTAAAAAGATACTTGAGACTTTTGTGGTGTGAAAAGATTTGAAATTTGCCACCATTGAAGTAACATCTTTGCATTTTTAGTATGAAGACCATGATTGCTAACTCTAAGTCATATGTTGGGTATTTTTGCTTATGAATCTTAAGTTTTGTGATTCATAGGCAACTACTTGATCATTTTGCATTAGAACGCATCCAAGACCTTGCAATGAAACGTCAATAAATACCATATAAGGTTTCGAACAATCTAAAATAGTAAGAATTAGTACAGTCATCAATTGTATTTTTAACTCTTAAAATGCCTCATCATAAGTTTCATCCTAAAATAATTTGACTTCCTTTTGTGTAAGTTGTGTCAAATGTGTAGCAATCCTTGAGAAGTCTTGTAGGAAATATTGGTAGTATCTGGCCAGTCCAAGAAAACTTTGAATTTTAGTCACATTTCTTGGTTGTTTCCAATCTAATACTACTTCAATCTTAGAGGGATCCACTGTAATACCTCTTTTAGTTATAACGTGTTTGAGGAATTTGAATTCAATAAGCTAGAAATTACACTTCTCAAACTTTACATATAATTGGTGCTCCCTAAGGTGATGAACTAGGTTGAATGAATCCTTTTACCAACAAGTCATTCAATTGTTTCCTTAGCTCTTGTTTCTCCACAGGTGCTATATAATAACGAGTGTTAGATATGGATATCATTCCAGGATACAACTCAATCACAAAGTTGATCTCTCGAGTTAGAAGAAGTCTAGGTAACTCTTTCAAAAATACATCCCAATATTCATTCACCAATGTTATCTATGCTAAGCTTCTTACATTGTCTGTGACTGATTCTAGAGAATTCAAGAGTTCTATTCTTGCTTGGTTTCATCTTCCACCTAAACAGTACTTAAGAAAAATGCTGGAAGGGTTCACTCTTTTTTTGCCATAACATTAAACTTCTACGCCTTTGGGGTTTAAATGATAACCTTCTTCTCAAAGAAATTTACAATGAGATATTATAGGAATCGAAGACCATTGAAATTGATTGAACAATTCTTACAAATGTACAATACATTAGAAAAGACTCTAAGATGAGTGTTAAAGTAAGGGGTTTTTATGGTTTCATATGCAAGTTTCAACATTTAGGCACATGTTAAGAAAATGAAAGAATGGGTGGCACTAGTATAAAAAATAATTCACACCCAAGAGTGATATAATGGAATCATACCTTCGATAAGGTCATTGATCTTAGGTTCCCCTTGTCTTCGAGATATCACAAAGGCTTGACCTTGCGTTCCTTTTTTTTAGTGGAAATGCCCTTACCCTTGTCTTTTCTATGGGTAGACAGTTCATGTTGAAAGGTCTATGTCATACTGAAAGGTTATTGGAAAGACTATCTAGGAGGTTGATAAGATATGGAGTATTTTTCTTGGAATGATTGTCTTGGTTGTTGAAAATTTTGTTAGAGTTTCCAACTAGATTGTTGATTTTGTCCATGGAAGTTCCTCTAAGTATTTGATACCCATAACTAAAACTAGACTGCGATCCTCCTCCATATTGATTGGAGGTGAGTTGAAGGTAGCTGTGTTTAAGGAGCCCTAATTGATTGTAGTTTTTTCAAGTGTAAGGATGATACCGAGGACACCCAGACAAATTACTTCCAGATGATCCACTATGTTGGTCACTACATCTTCTTTGCCAAAATTTATTTTTATCCTTTCCTTTGTCTTTAGTCTTTTATGATGATATGGACACCTTTAATTGTTATGTATTGACTTGTTCAACTTTATGAGCTGTGACAACCGTAGCAATGTAGGTTCACACACCTTGATACATTAGTTATACGTGGATGTCATCTTATAAAACCATAAAAAAATTGTAGTTTTGTTAGTGTCTCGCACCATCATATTTTATATGAATCTTGATAGCTAGTTGAAATGAGTCTCATATTATACGATGATCATGTCTACATGTTTAAGATTCATAAAACCAACTACTTTGTTAGCCTTTGTAGTCTCATTGAAAAATCTCTAGTATAACATAGCCCTAAATTCATTCCACATGATTGTTTCTATGTTTCTACCTTTTCTTATAAAGTCCCACCAGTAGTCGACTTCTCCACTTAGTTTATATGCGACAAATCCAACTCTAAAACATAAAGGAATATTGAGAGCATTCATTTTCTTCTTGATTTCTCGAATCTATCCTTCTGTGATATCGGGGCTAGGAGTACCATCATAGAGTGATGGTCCTATCTTTTGAACTCTTTAAAATAGTAAGCTCTACCTCTTTCCTCGTGTTCTTTGCTCCGAGTAATTAATCTACATAACGCTTGTAATAGATTATGTTCACAACGATATTCATTTTCATCCTATACGGGTTGATTCCTAACCATATTTATTCTTGGAGTTATACCAAGACAAAAATAATTCAAAAATATTTCAAGATTATGAATGAATATTATTTTTGAAAATTAGAACCATGATTTAATACATAACTATCAAGCCTTGAAAAAATGAGTGTGTGAGATGAAAAAGAGGAGTAATTTTAAATCTTAATTAAAGAAAATTAAAGATTTTTTTTAATAAAATTTATATTAAATTTTAGATATCTGTATTTAAAACACAAATTTAACAAAAACTATTTAAATTAAAGAAAACATCCAATACATAACAATTTAAAATTTTAAAAGATATATTATTTTACATCATGTATAGTATTGTCTCCAACATACAAGATACAAAATGAATTAAACAAAATAAAAGTAAACTTGTAAATTTCTTCTTCGACTTCAACTTTGAATCACAAACCACTTTATTAAATTCTAATCTGGAAGGCAAAGGAAAATGAGGCGAGCTACAAGTAGCTCAGTAAGAGTCTACGCTAAAATAATGTTATAACAACAAATATTCATGATGTATGTCATTTACAATAAAGTTCATTAATGAAAATAATCATCATCATTAATATACAGTGTAGAGAGATTTTTATATACAAAACGCAGGTATACCTATACTTCCTTGCTTCTAGAAACTGGGGGAATGTACATTCTAAATATCCTGATGCATAGTCATACAATATAAAATAGGCTATGTAAATATATATTCATATCCATGATATGTAACCCCATGTGTACTGATCATTAAAATACATAGACACATATGTGGTCAGCCATCGAGATGCATATGAACCCACCTTTGACCCATGTACAATCATAATACAGATGGTACATGTATTGGTAAAATCAACATCATATGAGACCTTGCCTATGGGTGGTCCATTTTCAAACATAATGGAGGGTCTAACTTCAAGGCTCATGTGCCTTTAAACTCTCTCGCCCAATAGATAGCAAACTTTGAGACATAAACGGGAGGAGGGAGGACACCCAATAGACAAAAAACTTTGAGACATAACGAGGGGAGGGGGTCCAACTCTGAGATGCGTGTGCAATTAACAATCCAACAATCTAGGGCACCATAGATGGAAAAACTTTGAGAATACATGTGACCCGAATGCGTACCTATAGTCCATTAAAAATACTCTATTGCACCCAATACCCCATGGGTACCATATTCTACAAGAGTCACATACATGCGCATTCCCTATGAGTAAAATGATTTTCATGATGCGTGTATAAAAGTCTCAGATGCCATGTAATATTTTTAATACTCGTTTCATATCAAAATTTGATATCATAACATATACATAATAAAATACTTATAATGAATATTTCATTTTAATAACATTTATTATATTTACTATAATAATCATGGTATCCGGTTTTTTTATTCTTAATATACGATGCATGATAATTTTATGAAAAAATGTATGAAATAAAAAAGTTAGAGTGGAAAACCTCTACCTAGAACCTTGACCTAAAGTCTCACATATTTATCATCAAAACGCACTCTAAAATGTATTAAAAATCCGAATAATTTTAGAGAGAGTGAAAGGAGGAAAAATTTTGTACGAGAAAAATGTAGGATTTATGGCCTATTTATAAGTCAAGTTGCACCTCGACGACTGCATAAAAAATTTCAATTTTTAGGGCCTATTTATAAGCCACGATGAGGCTCAGTAGGACCATGATGAGTGACAAAGGGTTTGACGAGCCATATAATTTTTTTCAATTTTTTACATTTGATCTGTTTTTCACATAAATTTTTTCGATATGCTCCTACACTTTAAATTTTTTTAAGATACTTTAATAATTTATAACGAATTTTCGAGGTTTTACACAATTGATTCTCTTTCCAAAATTGAAAAAAACTCAAATCCAAATTATAAGATAAAGGAGAAGTTTGCATTTAGAGTTAAGTTAAGTTTTCATAAATGATTTTTGCAATTGGAAAAAGGGGTTTTAGATATATGGAAGTTAATCATTTATTTTTTTAGTTTTGTATGATTTTTAATTATATTTCAATGGCATTAAAAATAATACATTTTTTTATTTAATGAAAATTTTAACACTTTTTAAAAAAATTATTTTTAAATGAGCAAAACTAAAAATTATTGGACCAAATGGATCTACTTTAATAACTATAGAACTAAAGTATGAATTGAACAAACTTCCTTATAATATGTTTATTTATTGTTTTTTAAAAAATAAGTCAAGATAAATCAACTCATTGAAAATATCTAAATATTATTATATATACAAAAAACATGTATATTGTATAATATTGTTTATATATATGTTTAGGATTTAAAAAAAATACGCAATTTAATGTACTTTTTTTCTTCTTGAAAATGGTTAAAAATAAAATTCAACGTATGAAAATAAACTATGTCATTGTCAATGTATATCTATTAATAGATTAATGTATATCTGTTAATGTATATCATATATGCTAATGTATATCTAATTTACTTTAGGCATATCTAGTTTACTTGTCACTCTTATATAAATGCATCATATATATTCCTTAAAATAGAGAATACAATACAATCATTAAGTATTTATAACATGATACTAGAGCCACTACTCTGACATTTCGCTTAGCAGTCTTGTCTCTTCTGGTGTTACTTCACCCTTATCGCTTCCGCTATCACAACAGCCGCTCCAGTCACTCACCATTGAACCTCTAATGTCTTTCAACCATTGTTCTTAGGTTCCAGGCCTGCAGTTGCCATTGTTGAGAAGTCCTGCACCACATAGACCACTACAATCACCGTCTCTGTTGTGTATCTTGCTCCGATAACCTTTCTACAGATACCATTGTGATCGGCTCACCTCAATCTACATAACCATGAAAGTTCTACAACCATTGGAGTCCACACGCGTTATCACGCACCTCTTAGAGGAATCACACCTTTTCCTCATGTGCCACCTATAGAAAACCAAGAGTTGCCATGAATCTTGCTCTCACAACCCTTCTGCATATACCGCTGTGATCGGCTCAACTAGATCTACACATTCATGAAAGTCTTGCAAGCAATGAAGCCTACATGTGCCGCCAACATAAACCGCATGTCAGATTCATGCGCCACACTATGGTCCTGTGACGTCGTCAGTGACACATCCCTATGGCTGACATCATCATCGCCTTATGCTGACATCATCATTGCCTTATGCTGACATCATCTCACCGTTGACCGTTGTATGTTGACTTTTTTGCAGATCAGGTTTGCCTTATCCAGTTTTTCGCATAGACCTTGTTTTTGCATATTGTGTTTCTAAATGGATAAAAAAATGTTTTTCTTCCTCGCCCCATCAATACTGTATTGGAGAGGACCAAGAATTACTTATCATGGTCTCAAGTTATGCGTAGTTTTCTTAAGGGTTGCATGCTCTGGCATTACTGTACTGGTGTAATTATCATTCTTATCAAAGGAGCAAGTGAAGAAGATGATGCCTTCCTTGGTTGCATGATTGAATGGGATAGTCATAACCACATAATCCCCACATGGATTCAGAATACTTCCATTCCTGCCATTTCCAATCTATTGGGCAGCTTTGATAATACCAAATCAACATGGGATATGTTGGCCAAAAGGTACTCCACTACTCACGGATCCATGACATACCAGTTAGTAGTTGAATTGTATCAACTTTGAAAGGAACCGGGGTAATCCATCAATGACTACTATGATTAGCTTCACTTCCTTTGGGACCAAATTGACCTTTGTGATCCAATTTGGGTATGCTCAACAATATACTATAGTTAGGGATGAATTTCGTCTCTATGAGTTCCTAATGTCACTTCACAAGGACTTTGAGCCCATCCGAGGTTAGCTTCTTAATCACATTCCTCTTCTCTCTCTTGATACTGTTGTAAATGAGTTGGTTAGAGAAGAAGTTTGGCTTGCAACCCTTCAAGCCCAGAATAAGTTCAATGTTTTGGCTATTACTCCTTCTGCTCCTACCATTAAGCAACCTCAACAATAAGGTGATTCCTCTAGCTTTAACAATCGTCGCAGCCAGAGCAATACAAAGTTTTGCAATTATTGCAAGCGTCATGGCCATACCATTGAGGCTTATTACCATCGTAACAAATCTACTACTGTTGTTGCTAATACTGAGCCTACTCTGCTGATGCCTTCCAGTTTAGTAGAGTCCTTGTCTTTTGGATCCACTGTCAACCTCTCCCCCACTAAACTACAAAAGATCATAACTCAGGCTGTTCAAATGATTGGTAATGCATCTCTTTTCACTACTCTCTCAATTCTGCCCAGCAAGTCTCAAACTTGGCTTTTTGATTTTTCATGTTGTAATCACATGACACCTCATTCATTTTTATTTTCCAAACTTGACCCTACACCACATCCTCTTAATATTCATATAGCTGATGGTTTTACCATGCATGGGGTATTCCATGTACCTAAACTATCCTATAATTTATGCTCTGTAGGATAATTAGCTGAACTAGGATATCACCTTATTTTTGACTATTTTGGGTGTATTGTGCAGGATCTGAGGATGGGGCAAGAGCTTAGGACCAGTCCTAGGGTCGGGCGTATGTTTCTCGTGAAAATTTTTCATCTTCTACCTATTGCTCCTACCTCTGTTATTGTTGTGGTTGTTGTAGTTTCTTCCTTACCTTCTCTCTCACTTTGGCATTCTCATCTTGGTCATGCCCTATCCACTCGAGTACAATAATTAGCTTCTAAAGGTTTGTTAGGTTATGTGTCCAAAGATAATTTTGATTGTACTTCATGCTAGTTAGGAAAACAGCCAGCTTTACCTTTCAATAATAGTGAATTTATCTATAATAGTATTTTTGAGTTAATTCATTCTGATGTTTGGGAACCTTCTCTTGTTACTAGTATTAGTGGATCTCGATATTTTGTTATTTTTATTGATGATTATTCTCGTTATAGTTAGATCTTTCCTATGAAATCTCGTTCTGAAATCTTACCAATATACAGTAACTTTACAAAAATGGTTGAAACACAATTCTCCAAACATATCAAAACTTTTTGATCTGATAATGCTCTTGAATATACTCAAAATGCTTTTCAAGCTCTATTACATTCCTATGGCACTGTACATCATCTAACCTGTCCAGGCACCTCTCAACAAAATGGTCGAGCTGAAAGAAAACTTCATCATATTCTTGACACTGTCCATGCTCTTCTTCTTTCTGCCAAAGTTCCTACCCCATTTTGGGGTGAAGTCGCTCTTCATGCTGTTCATGCCATTAATCGCATTCCAAGCATTTTCATTCATAATCAGACTTTATATGAGCGCCTTTTTGGGTCATCCCCTGACTATCATTAACACAACAAACTTGAGCCTTGATCTAGACTTTGTTGTTTTCTTGGTTATGGTGAAACTCAAAAAGGATATCGATGCTATGATCTTGTCTCGTATTGTCTTCGTGTTTCTCGTAATGTTGTCTTTTAGAAATACCGCTTATTTGCTGAACTTTATCACTTTCGTTCTTCACTAACTAACTCAAATGTTTTAGAAATCTTTTCAGATGAGTCTCTTGTTCCTTCTACAGATACTTTTGATCCTCTTTTGGACTTCTATATTCAATCTTCAAATATTTTTTATGATTCTCCTAGACAGGTTGTAGAAGAACAAGTTGATGATGAGCTACCCCACCTTGAACATAGGTCCCCTCCTCTTGCTCCGCCTGAAGATCCTCTACAAGACATTCCACCTCATCACTCAACTCGAGTAAGATTCATTCCTACACATTTACTTGACTATCATTGTTACACTGTCCTATAATTAAATTATAAACTTAACACATAAGGGAAATTCGTGCTTCCATAATTACGAGGAAAAATTGTATTGTGTTAGTATCATATTCATTTTGTGTTGTTTATGTTATGTTTGATCTTAATCGTATCAAATTTCTTTGTTAGTTTAAAAAAAAATTACTTAAATTTTTTAAGTATGATTTATTTATAATAAAAAATAATAATGATAATATTTATAAATATATAAAAATTATTAAATTTTTCATACCTATCCATAATTACAAATAAAATTACCGTTCAAAATCACATCTAATTCTCGTTATGTAAAAACTAAAAACACAACTCACCAACGCGCACTTTAGAAAATTCAACACAGACAGCAATCAACGCGCAGTGCGCTTCCCAGCCTGTTCGATTCATGCGTGTGGACCCCACCATATGCACCTCTCTCCTCCTACTAGATTTTCACTCCTCCTTCCCAAAACTCCCAAATATCTATTTCTTTTCCCTTTAACATAGTAGTTCCTTTTTTCTTTCTGTTCCTCTGATGGAGTTTGCGTACAGATATTTCAAACTTTATATCCTTGTTCTTTCTGTCTTTACTTTCTTCCTTCTCTCTCACTCCGCTTTTGTTCCTATTGACAACTACCTCATCGACTGTGGGTCCACCGTTGACACCTCAAAAGACAATCGCCGATTTGTAGCCGATTTGGCCTCATCGGACTCGTACCTGTTCCCGTCAACTGGGTCCATTTCGCTTAGAAATGAATACCCTTTTGCTGGTATATATGATACAGCTAGAGTTTTCACAAAGCCTACCAAGTACGAATTTACGATCAAAGACAAAGGAACCCACATGGTACGCCTCCATTTTCACAACTTAAATTCTTCAAAATTCGATTTACTTAATGCTCGATTTCATGTTTTGGTTAATGGATATTTGGTTTTGAGCAATTTTGGGGGTGGGAATACCTTGAATCGTAAAGTTAAGGATTTTTTGATCTGGGTTGATGATGGAAAGCTTTCGATTACATTTTTTCCTGCTGAAAATTCGAAATTCGCCTTTGTAAATGCTATTGAGGTGATTTCGGCTCCCAAGGACCTTCTTAGAGACACCGCACAGCTTCTGAATTCTGAGAAATCTGAGAATTTCAATGGGTTGACAAAACAAGCTTTTGAAGTTGTTTATAGGATCAACGTAGGAGGTCCTAAAGTAACAGAGTTCAATGACACTTTGTGGAGGACATGGGTTCCTGATGATCAATATCTGGAATCAAATTTTGGGTTAAAGAGAATGTATTGTGGAGGTCGAATTAAGTATCAATTAGGAGGGGCAAGTCGTGAAGTTGGTCCTGATAATGTGTATAACACTGCTAGATTCATTCAAAGTGTGAATTCTTCAATTCCTAAAATCAATATGACATGGGTGTTTCCTGTGGTAGGAGGACACAAGTATTTGGTTAGACTTCATTTTTGTGATATTGCTAGTATTTCACTTGGATTTCTCTACTTCAATGTTTATGTCAATGGGTATTTGGCATATAAAGATTTTGATTTGTCTCGTGTCGCAAATTGGATGCTGGCTTCTCCATTTTATGCGGACTTTGTTGTTGATGTTGATGGTAACCGAAGTGGTTTGATTGTGGATATAGAACCTTCTAATAAGAGTTTACCACATGCTGTTGATGGTATTCTAAACGGGATTGAAATCATGAAGATGAATAATTCAATGGGTAGTCTTGATGGTAAACTTTGTGTGGATTTGCTTATGAGAAAGGGAAAGGTTAGTGTTTTGGTTCCTTTAATTGCAGCTTTGTGTTTAGTGCTGGCACTAATTACAATTATGCCGAGAATTAGAAGGATGTTTAGGGCTAATGAATCTTTGGGATGGTCAAAACTGCCAATGGATCAGCAGATGAGTTCTCAGCATGGTAAATAACCAGAAGCTTGATAATTAGGTTTTGGGTAAACATTGAAAGAAAAAGCTCATCCTTGGAGAACCTCTGACAGACGCTAGATAATAGTTGTTTACTGAAAATTACTTGAGTTTGAATGGAGTCTCCTTAGAGCTTTACATGATTGGTGTGTTTAGTGTAATCCCATTTTGTATCTCCTTTTTAGGCATTTCAATCTGAACTTAGTTTTGTTATTTCTACATGTATTTATGGTGTATTAATCCTCAAGCATTTTATATCATTGCAAACTATTATTTGTAATTTATAACTCCATTTCTCATATAATAATATTTTGTTTGAAAGAAAAGGTATGGCAAAGTAGAGTATTTTTTTTCTTTCCCCGAGGAGAAATGTGGAGTAACATAAGTTGCCAAATCTCTTTAAAAAGTTATTTCCTTTTCTTTTTTATAAAGAAAAAAAAAACAGAAATTGGAACTCACCCGTAGCTGTGAAAAAACAATAGACAATACCCTATGAAAGATGATGAAATTGGAGAAACTCGATCATGCTACTTTATTTTGATAATCACCAATTGAGCTATCAAGTGTTTTTTGGCTATCTTGAATTGACCAGTATTTGGTATTAACAAGGAGGACTTGTTAAATCTATTAAGCAAAAAAATCATGTAAATTTTACTAAAAGCATTTGATAACAATGTTCCCAAATCAATTAAGGCTCACTTCTCCCACCTCCCTCTCTCTTTCTCCCTGAATGTACAAATATACGTAGAAATTTATAATGATAAAAAAAAAGTCTTTTGAACCATGATAGGGATGGTACTGCATACTCATCTATAATCACAATATAATTCCAACAGAAGACCTCAAGATATCACTTGAATGCTTGCTCTTTGGAGCGATTTGGTGAGGTTTTTACTCACACTGTAGGATGTTCATGGAAATTTTGACAATCACAGGCCTCGTAGTCTAGTAGAACCAGATTGATCGTTAATAATCAGTTTTCTCCAAAAATTGCAACAGATGAAAGTTTCTCTTCTAGGTCTTTCAAGCAGATCATGGTACTCAACAAATGCTGGATTTGACTAAAAATCAAAGATTTGATGGCACGATATCAGCAAGTAGATTTATTGTTAATAACAAATGTGATTTATGGTTGTAACTTGTAAGCAAAGTTTTAAAGATAGTACCTGCAGGGTTATGCTATTTTATCAAAAGTTAGAAACCGGGATTAACGCCATATTTAATTTATCAAATAGGACCTATGCAATTTTATCAAAGTCAGAAACGGGGATTACGCCATATCTAATTTAGATAGCGTCTCATAAACAAGTTTATCGGTCAAATATGCATTAACCATGTATGCATCTATTAATGAGCGAGCTTGGAATTCATGCTGCTTTATAAAATTACTTCTTTGAGATGAGAATTATGATGCCAATAAATTTTTCAACTAGGTGTTGTAACAAGAAAAGTATAAACTTTTGGACACTTTTTTCGGTAATCAGGGATACAGGTAAGAGTGAGAAGAAAAGATTAGTGGGTCTGGTATTATGAGTCTATATCTTACCTTAAAAGTACTCACTTTTTAGAGTTATAAGAGTATTTTAAAAAAATTGCAAATTTTTTTTTGGCTCAACGCAAGATTTTTCAGCCTATTTTCACTTTTAAACCAGTGTTTTGATAGAGAGTACGTGCCATAACTTTATTTCTAAAGTGGACTCCATAAGACTACCATAAATTTCCTCTCAAGGAAGAAGAAAGGTAAACCTGGAAGGTTCATAAACTTGGGCCTTTCGTTTTGGAAGTTCTTATTGCATGGTAGCTATATCCTAACATACAATACAACTATTTCATTTAAACACAAGCGTGAAAAACTTGCAATGTTTTAGATACAGATGATGATGAAGTCAAGCATACCTCAAATCTTCTTAAAAGAGTAGCAAGGACGACAACCCATTCTTTGAACTTAACAGAGCACATATGTGCCAAAAGAAATTCAGCATGTAGCTCTGTAGCGTTCCCATTTGAAGCTCGATGCACAAAAGAGCGGATTTGGTAAGTCAAGTTAAGAATATGATTAAAGGCTATGCTTCCAAGCTTCGGTATTTCTTGGTGCTCTCCATTTAAAGCATTATTGAATGGCGCTTCCTGTCCTACATGAGTTCAGTTTCCACATTTTCTTCTGAACATGCTATAACAAAAACATTAATTATTTGCTTCAAAATTTACGACATTAAGATTATTCATGATTGTTGAACAATAATTTTTGACATCCAATTTCTTGACATTATCACCTTTTCTTGTCAAATCAATATTATCACTTGAGTATTCGCTCGTGCAACAATATTCAACTTCATTCATTAAATGCCCAAATTAAGAAGACTAACTAAACACTAAATAAGAAAAATGAATCACTTGACTCATGGGAATAGAAGATAAAAGATTTTTTTGTAAAGGTATGAAAATTTAACTAAAGTGAATAACAAGAATATGTAAATAAAGTAAGATATTTTCAGTTGCATATGCCTTTTGTCCTATTAACTCAAGCCTTGAAGCAAAATTCTCCAATCTAGCACATCCATATCTCTCTCGTTGGAGATATTCCTGAATCAAGTTGTTAGAAAGAGCCGAGTTATTAGGCAATGTAAAAGATAACTCTTCAAAGAGAAGTACTATCTTATCTTACCACCAAATCAAATTGAGTGCCTTTCAAAAAAGCAACAAGTTTTGAAAGTTCTTTTTCTGACATCAGTTGGCTAGCATGGCATTCCAGGATGTTCTTGACAGAAGTTACATGAGCACTTTGCTCTTTGAATAAAGAGCTTCCCTAAAGAAAGAGAAGCCCCTCGGACACCAATTCATAAAGTTTGAGTTAAAACCTCAGAAAGAAACGAAACAGAGCATGAGAATCAACTTACCTTTTATCCAAAGACTGCTTCCTGCAGCTGGAACGGAAAAGGAAATAATCTAAGAATCTAGGAGATAATCTATCCGAGTCTGTTGATGATTGTTCATATTCTCTCCCTGATCTCAGCAAGAACCTCACCTGAGAGCCAAGGAAGTAATTGTTATCCTCCCTATAAAATTCATAGTTTTTATTGTTCCAACTATAAGAAGAAAAGTATGGCATGTTCAAAAGGATACCAGTGTTGAATTCAACAAATACTACAACTCATTCAACAAATATTGTACCGACGTCAACGCCTATCAATATACACGACGCCTACCAAGTAACTGTAAACCATGTGATTCAATCATGGTGGTTGTTGAAATAGTAATTAATAGTTACCTATATAAATAATATACATGTCCTATAATAAATTAAGGAAAAATATATCAGAAAAACGTTTATTTTTTCTTTTGATTGTTTCTTCAAATATTGATTTATTTATGGTATCAAAGCCAAGTCGTTGCTCTATACAATTTGAAACCCTTGTTTTCCAAAACAAAGTTTTCTTTCTATAGAAAATATTTTTTCTCTGAAAAAAAATCTCATTCAAACACCCGTATAAATATTAATTACAAATATCATTTTTGAAGCGATATTTATCCCACCTAATTTTACCAGATTACTCTAAACACGATTTTGAACATTTCAGTAAAAATAGGGTAGAAGAAAAGTATTGCATGCGCTTCCCAAAGAAAAAGAAAAAGAAAATTTTCACGCTCCATCACGCTCCATCTGGAGGTTGAAGACGATGATGTGACATACAACTCGGCTCGGTTTGGCTCGCGGACATAGCCGGTTCGAACCTCGGTTCGACTAGCGGACGTAGTCGACCTACATCTCCGTTCGGATTAGGTTTGATTCGGTTCAACCGACGGTTCGATCTGAACCCAATTTTTTCCCGATTTTGATTGTTTCTTCAAATACTGATTTCTTCAACCAGCTCTCCAACGAGTTCATATAAAGATTCATCTAGTTTTTCCTGCACAAAGAAGATGATGCTTTTAATGAACTCTCTCAACCCTTTTGGCCAGAAGGTATTTTTAGTTTTTAAGAACACTACAATAGTGTCTACCTGTAACAAGCGTAATGCACGGTATTGGTTGACTGAAGGAACTTCAAATTTGACAATCACCCAGGAATATTTAAAAAAAATTATAAAATTATAGAATCTTCAAAGGTTCGTGAAATTCATGTGTATTGGCTGTAGAAACTTTTTTAATTGAATTTTAGGTTTGAAATTTGCAATGCAAGATAATATACTCAATGATCAAAAGAAAGAGAGTAGGATTGGTAATGGGTGACAATCATGTTGAGTTAACTATGTTCATGTCGTGTTTCGGTATTAATCGTGTTGTATTTATGTGTTAGTTATACATGAAAAAATTATTCATTTTTTTCGTGTTATATATTTATAATAATAAGAAACAACAAGAAATGTAAGAACATGAAAAAATAATTAAACAATTTTGATTAAATTTTTTATTCATGTAATGTTATCGTAATAGAGATTATCACCCTTAGAATTGATGATCATATTGTGGTCAATACGCATTATTATTAAGATAAATTTCATAACAAAATAAAAGAAGCACCAATAACAAGTGCATTATGATTAACAACTTATACCATACAATTACATATAGCATGAGATACAAAATACTATACCATCTAACATATAATGCATAATGATACCTACTCCTTCAGTGATACTAATCAGTCTTCACAACACCATATATATGTCGGCGTGTGTTGTGACAATGGCAGACAACAATGTTAGTAGAGTGGGGAAATAGCAGACAATAATGTTTAGTGGAGCAGAAAATATGGGTGTGCAACAGCAGCTATTAGGGTTAGGGTTTTATTTTCGTTTTCATTAGTATAAGTAATTAATATTCTTGTACAGGAAAGAAGATCAGAAATATACGAAACAATTGATAATTAACATAAATGAATATTTGTCATGATATCAGAGCAAGTTATTGCAATAGCTACTTGCTGAGCTAGTTTCTGTTCTTCAGCCCTGCAATTCTGTAAACTAAAAATTTTTTTTACAGTGATCAGATTGATGATGAGGATGGTTTCAAGTATTAACGAAAAACTGGTAAAGGGTCTCACTGTAAGAATTTTTTGCAGGGAGGAATAGAAGGGAAAAAAACTTAATGAAAGGCTTTACCATTTTTATGCATTGGTTCCTGTAAACTAAAAAAAAACAAGCATCTTCTGTTGCTTTGCTTTCTGTGAGCTACTCTTCAAGTTTAGAAATCACAGACTATAATTCATTTTTTGGCATTTGTGATATGTTTCATTAATCAGTTTGTTCTCAACCGTTACTAGAGATATCTGAGATTTTAGCTGCTGTCCTTCATGGATATCTAAAATTGTTCCTTGGTGACCCTCTCTGAATCCCTCTTGAATCTGCGAGGAACATTGCAAAACTGGGAAAGCATAAGCTGAACAATAGCTCTTCTGAAGGTGGAAGCAGTTTAGGAAAGCGCAGGAGAAGAAAGTGTGGAAGCTGCGACGGTGGAAGCAGTTCAGAAAAGAGGTAGGAGAAAGGCGCTGCTTTATGGGAGGATTGCGCGAATAGAGAAATAAAATTAGGGTTAGAGTTTTGAATTTTTCTATATATATTGGCTGGTGTACAAACGAAAAAAAAAGGAAAAAAATAGAATTGGTAGATTCATGGCAGAATCTAGAGATTTAACCACAAATTTCATCTTGAACGAGTTGACTACAAAAATGACTGAAGTTCTAACTAGAGCTCAGACCGCCTCGCAACCTCCGCTAATTGAAGCATCGACTACTCTCATTAGTATTAAGTTGGAAGGATCCAACTATGCCTTGTGATCCCAAGTGGTAGAGATGTATATCTCTGGCAAAGACAAACTGGGATATATTAATGGGGATTTTCCTCAACCTGCCGAAACCGACCCCTCATTCAGGAGATGGCGTACTGAAAATGCCATTGTCAAGGGATGGTTGATCAATTCGATGGACCCCTTCTTGATTGCAAATTTTATTCGATTCCCAACTGTGAAACAGATTTGGGATTCTGCTACTACAACCTACTATGATGGGACAGACACGTCTCAAGTGTATGATCTTCGCCGTCGAGTTACCCGTATGAAGCAGGCGGGTGGGTCCATTGAAAAATACTACAATGACCTTCAAGGGTTATGGCGAGAAAATGATTTTCGTCGTCCTAACCCAATGGAATGTGCGAGTGACATATAAAAATATAACTCTATCGTACAGGAAGATCGAGTGTATACCTTTCTCGATGGACTTGATGATAGACTAGATAAGACTCGAAGTAATGTGCTTCAAATCAAACCATTCCCTAGGGTGGAACAAGCCTATGGATTTATCCGTATGGAAGAAGTCAGGTAGACCGTGATGATCACGGGTACAGATACGACTCCAGGAGCAGTTATGGCTTTCAAAGGGATCAAGGGACACCATAATCTGATGCCACCAAAACCAGGAGCTCCTTTCTTGGGTAGCAAGAAATCCATGAGAAATCCACCTTCTGTTGACATAAAATGTGATCATTGTGGAAACTCCAAACACACCCGTAAAAACTGCTTCAAACTACATGGGTATCTAGAGTGGTGGAATGATCTTCAAGCACGGAAGAAATTGAAGCACGGAAGAAACGAGAAACCACTGGGAGAGCCGCTGTGGCTACCAATAATGCATCACTATCCCTTATTCCTCAGGCTGAATCTTCCCAGGATCTAGGTATTTCAAGTAAAGCATTTCACATCTCTACTTGTAGTGATAATCAGGATTGGATTCTCGACTTTAGAGCTACAAATCATATAACATTTGACCCCAAAGATCTCTCCAATACAACCCAGCCAAGACAGAGTCGTGTTGCCAATGCCAATGGGGTCACTTATCCAATTACAGGGGCTAGAACAGTGACTTTATCTCCTTCATTATCATTATCTAATACACTACTTGTACCCTCTCTTTCAAACAAACTAATGTCTGTAAGTCAAGTTATTTCAGATCTTAACTGTGTAATATTGATGTATTCTACCTTTTGTCTTCTACAAGATATTCTCACCAAGGAGATCATTGGGCGTGGTACTAAGAGAAGAGGTTTATATTATGTGGATGACCTCAGTTCAGGACGAGCCAATCACATGCAACACACGGTTAGTAACAAGGAACGACAAATTTGGTTATGTCACCGTCGATTTGGGCATCCATCATTCGGGTATTTAAAGCACCTACTACCTAGTTTATTTTCAAATGTCACGCACTCGGTTTTCAAATGTGATACGTGTATCTTAGCAAAAATTCATAAGGCGTCTTATCCTATGAGCATGCATAAAAGTATGATTCCATTTGCTTTAGTACATTCTGATGTTTCCCACCTTCCCCGGTCACTATGTCGTCGGGTCATTGTTAGTTTGTAATTTTTGTTGATGATTGTACATGAATGACATGACTTTACTTTCTTAAACATAAAGATGAAGTATTTTCTACGTTTCACTCATTTCATACCATGATTCAGACACAATTTTCTAAAAAAATTAAGATCCTTAGGTCTGATAATGGGGGGAGTATGTTAATCAACAATTTTGGACATACTTAGACAACCATGGTATTCTCCATGAAACCTCATGTTCACAAACCCCACAACAGAATGGGACTGCAAAGAGGAAGAATAGGCATATTTTAGAAACTGTTTGGGCCTTACTAATCAGTGCACATATGCCTAGTAGATACTAGAGTGATGTTGTTACTACAACTGTGTATCTATTGAATCGTATGTCCACAAAAATCTTACAATTTCAGACTCCATTAAAGGTATTATCTGATCATGTTTCCTTGCCTACTATTTTGATGCTTCCGCCCCAAATTTTTGGATGTGTTGTTTTTGTCCACCTCCATAAAAATCAACGAACTAAGTTAGATCCATGTGCTGTCCAATGTGTATTATTGGGATATGGCGTACAAAAAAAGGGATATCGATGCTACGATCCTATCACTAAAAGAACCTACATTACCATAGATATCACTTTCCTAGAATCTGAATGTTTTTTCCCATCACTAGTATCCAATTACCCTTTTCAGGAGGAGAGTTATGATGAAGAACGAAATTGGCTTAATGTTGAAGTGTTAGACATTAGTAACAATCCGACATACTCAGATAATGCCAACAATATGGATGAGCAAGTACCTAGACCCGAACTTCTAAGAATTGAATCTGAATTAGTGACTGAATCTCTAAAAGATGTAGTAGTTGATGCACCCCTTCACTCTCTAGTACCCAATAATCCTCCTACTGAGAACACTCCTGAGAACACTCTTGAGGTAAGTTCTCCTATCACACCTTTACAAACTAATGCTATAGATACATCTGTTGATTATGTTCTACCTTTCAGACACAATTGAGGCAAACCTTTGAATCGATACTCTCCAGACAGAGAAGAACGACAATTCAAGTATCCAATAGCCAATTATGTATCTACTCAAGGGTTATCAGAACCTATAAGGGCATTTGCACAAACACTCTCCTCATGTCAAATTCCAAGTAGCGTTGAAGAAGCCCTATCTGATCCAAACTGGGCTCAAGCTATAAAAGAAGAATTTGAGGCATTGTAGAAGAATAACACATGGGTGTTAAGCGAGTTGCCTCAAGGGAGGAAGATGGTAGGATGCAAGTGGATTTTCTCTATTAAGTATAAAGCAGATGGGTCAGTTGATCGATACAAGGCGAGGCTAGTAGCAAAAGGGTATACACAAAAACATGGTATAGATTATCAAGAAACCTTCTCACCTATGGCTAAACTAAAAACTGTGAGAGTTTTGTTATCTCTTGCAGCAAATTTAGATTGGCCATTACACCAACTTGACGTGAAAAATGCCTTCCTTCATGGTGATCTTGAAGAAGAGATTTTCATGGATATCCCACCAAGATATACTGTTACATCAGGAAAAGAAACTGCATGTAGATTACAACGAACATTGTATAGACTAAAACAATCACCTCGAGCATGGTTTGGCAGGTTGAGTTCAGCAATGAAGAAATATGTGTTTCAACAAAGCAACTCTGATCACACTATTTTCCTAAAACATCGATTGGGAAAAATAACAGTCCTTATAGTCTATGTAGACAACATGATCATTACAGGGGATGATAAAGAAGAAATCTCTAAGCTTCAAGAACAACTGTCAAATGAGTTTGAAATGAAGAACTTGGGAGGGCTCAAATACTTCTTAGGCATTGAGGTAACAAGATCAAAACAAGGCATATGTCTTTCCCAACGAAAATATACTCTAGACCTACTAGCAGAGGCAAGATTACTAGATTGTAAACCTGTCGATATTCCAATGGTTCAAAATCATAAACTTGGAGAATATGTGGACTAAGTACCAACAGCCTTAATGACGAGAGATTCCCTGGTCCAAGAGATATCAACGGTTAGTGGATAAACTCGTATATTTATCTCATACTCGACCTGATATTGCGTATGTTGTGAGTGTCGTGAGTCAGTTCATGTACTGCCCAAGTGAAGACCATATGAATGCCGTCATGCGAATACTTCATTATTTAAAATTCTCCCCTGGGAAAGGACTTATGTTTTCAAAGAATGGTCAATTGGAAGTCGTTGGATATACAGATTCAGATTGGGCAGGGAATATCAAGGATAGGAAATCTACTACTGGGTACTTTACTTTTGTGGGGGGCAATCTTGTTACATGGAGGAGCAAGAAGCAAAAGGTAGTTGCCTTATCTAACGCTGAAGCTGAATTTCGAGGAATGGTCAAGGGAATATGTGAGCTCCTTTGGTTGAAAAAAGTTCTAATTGAGATTGGTATTGTCCCTAAATCTGAAATGAACTTATTTTGTGATAACAAAGCAGTCATTGCCATCTCCCAAAATCCAATTCAACATGATCGCACGAAGCATGTTGAAGTGGATCGAAACTTCATCAAACAAAATCTTGAAGAAAAGATTATTCAACTTCCATTTGTTAAATCGGAAAATCAATTGGCTGATATACTCACAAAATTTGTGTCTGCAAAGAACTTCTACAACTCACTTGATAAGTTGGACATAAGAGACATATATGCACCAACTTGAGGGAGAGTGTTGGCATGTGTTGTGACAATGGCAGATAACAATGTTTAGTGGAGCAGAAAATATGGGTGTACAGTAGCTACTAAGGTTAGGGTTTTATTTTCGTTTTCATTAGTATAAGTAATTAATATTCTTATACAGGAAAGAAGATCAGAAATATACAAAACAATTGATAATTAACAGAAATGAATATTTGTCAATACATATATAGCATTGTGACGACTGAGCCAACCTCAAAGCCTCCTCACTTTTGTCCCTCTTCTGCTGATAACTGAGCCAACCTCAAAGCCTCCTCACTTTCGCCCCTCTTCCTCGCAAAAAATTTAATCAGAATCAGGAAGAATATATTCAATCGTGAATGGGATATCAATATATAAGTGAAGAAAATGTAAAGCCATCAGGATCACAGATTTAAAGCACAAAATCATGTCCAAGAGGTAAAGTTTGCCTTTTGACAGTTACATCTATCCCATGTAGGGCAAGGAAAGCAAAAATATGAAAAAATAAAATTATCAGCTGTGGCAACCTAATTACTATCATCTTGTCCTATTTGTGACAATATAAATTTTATCAAAGACACTGCTCTCTTTAAGAGGAGCAAAATCTCTAAGCAACTGAGTAATAATTTTACAAGTTCTAGTTGATTGCCTAAACCTTTGCCATAACTGGGATCACCAACCTATATACACTAAACACTAAATGCTCTGACACAGGACAAATTTAGGCACTTTTTCAATCATGGTGCCCCCCACCCCACCCCCCCCCAAAAAAAAAAAAAAAAAAAAAAACGAAACATTGCCTTTAAGCTTCCTGTAATAGAAGGGTAAAGTAGTACCTGAATAAGGTGTCTCAGGAGACAATGCAATATAGTCTGAGCTTGGGGAGTCGGCTCAAAACATGGAAATTCTGTACATGCTGAAAATGACAGTCTTTGGGAAATACCGATGACAACACCAGCATTTGGAAGATTACCTAGAGGGTACACCTCACTATCAAATTCTAACTCTGGATCCAACAGAAAATTATGCCAAATGAGTGAACCTTTAAGGTGCAAAGACAACAAAATACCAAATTCTGCCAAGTTATTTTATTTCACTATCAAAATATAAATATAAGAAATATGGTCCTCATGACATCATGTAACGAAAGGACTTCTTTTCTATTTTCAAAAGCATGAATAAGCATACAAATCCCCACAAAAAAGAAAGAGAGATGCATGATGTACAGCAGGGACCTTAGATCGAAGGAGACATTTAACTTGCAAAGTAGGGATGCTACAAGGCAAGCAAAATTTAGAAAGAATGAAAAAATTAACCAAAGAAATCATAATAAAGAAAAGCTTTTATGATACGACATAGAAAGATGAGAATGTACAAAACCAACGCCATAAAATGTATTTAGAAAAAACCATCAAATTAATTTGCACCTGCAAGAAATCCTCCTGCTTAAAGGGATCAGTGCCAAGAGAGGATACCAAACCTGTAAAAAAAAAACACTTACGACAAGAATAAATATCAGAGAACTACAGAGCACAAAGTTGACATGATCAATGATGAGGAAATGTATACAAACTGACAAAATTAACAAGTTTGTTATCACAATCCCAAACAAAGCATTACCTGCATCCCTCGGTGCCCATAATCCAACCACGAAACCTCCTCAATTAGATTTGTTTTCTGCTCTGACTGATCACAAGTAATCCAAAATAACTTAACGGAATCTGTAAGATCCCTTTCATGTCCATCATCCAAACAAGAAGGGAAAGTTCCCCATTAGCTTGCAACATCAGACACCTAATAAAGAAAGCATCTATTAGAGGCTTCTATCAGCAGATAAATCAAAAAATGCCAGGAAAATACTTACCTTGCAGGCTCTCTTGCAAAACAATTGGAGTCAAAGGAGAGACTATTGTTTGATACATTCCCTCTCGGAAGCTGATCAGGAATGAAACGCATTGCTGCAGGATGGCTCTTTGCAGTCATAATTGAAAGTTCTCGTACTGTAGACAGTTGTTTGTCATTTAATCACTCGAAGACATATGAATGTAATATTATAATGCAGACTCAAGGAGAGTACAGATAAAATCATCCGTGTAAAACTACTCCAGAGTTGTAGTAACTTATCGTAATCTTAAAGAGATGAAAAGTATTCAATTACCTCTAGGTCTGGAGTACTAAAAGGTGTCAATTCACCAGATAACTGCACATGAAATATGTGTACATCAAATGGGCGGTAGGTGACTAGTATATAATCATGATAGACATCCATCACAATTGGCTTGGCAAGCAACGTTTTTTGACAAAGTAGCGAGCTATCATCAAGGTGATACCTTAGGTAAAAGAGCAATTCATACCTGAAAACTAAGTTATATTAAATAGTCTAGAAACAAAAAGCAGGAAGGGGGAAATGGAAGACAAACAGTCTTAGAAGGTTGTTCAAATCTTATAATCTTATAATCTTACAACACTACTATAAAGGAGCGAGTATCTTTATTACTTTTAATCTGTGGAGACTTCAATGTGAGGAAATTGGCTCCAAATGAAAGGTGCACCTATGGGCAGTGAAATAAATCTCATTAGCTAGTTAGGCAATATAGAACTTTCTACATTTGTAACAACCTTTTGTATGGTAAAATAACAGAATCTCTGACATTGCATCAGTTTTTTGTTGGCTGATGGAAAGGCACAAAAAGGGCAGCAGGGTAAGCAGAAATGGCAGAAAAATCGAAAGCTGAAGGAAAAAGCATCAGAGGGTATAAGTGTATTTGCATTGGGGTACAATGGTTTGTTAAAATTATGTAGTGATATAAAAGGCATATTGAAAATGGGAGATATATGAGAGCTGTAGTAACTAATAGAACAGTGAGAGAAATGGAAAACTTCTTCACAGAAACTGGTGATAAACAGTAGTGAGGAAGGTTTCAATTCTTGTAAAACTGTAAACATTATACTCATGAGTTAATAAGAGGAAGCTGCTATTCTTGGGTTGTGGAGTAGACCATCACCATGATGGTTGAACCACGTTTTAAACATTGGTCTTCTTGTGCATGCTTTTTTAGCTGCTTATATCTTGCTAGATTGTTAACATTTAAAACACTCAATCTAACTCTCAAAATTAGTCTCACATTCATCACTCAATGTTTAATGTTTGAAGTATTAATTATCAATTAAATGTCAACTAAATGAATAATATTTTTGACATTTACAATTTTTTTATTTATTTTTCTTCAATTTAATTATAATTATTTTATTTTATTCTTTTAAAAATAATAAACAATTTATTATTAATTTAATGAGATCATGGTAAAGTGCATGCTAAATTATTTGTTTTTGATTACTTTTATTTTTTTAATATAAAATAATTTTGTAAATTAATAAGTAGTTCAAAAAAAAACTAAAAAATATATAATTAATAATTCAACGTTCAAAATTCTTAAATATCATTATTAAGAATAGTTATAGAATTTTAAGAGATTTTATAATTTAAAAAAAAATGAATATAGTTAGTAAAATAGGGTATGAAATGAGTGTAAACGAAGAGTCGCATTTGTAAGAGTTTAAAATCCTACATAAATAAGATTAAGTGAAGAATTATTTTAACCTATAAACTAATTAAGTTCAGAATTAATAAACTAAAGATTTTAGACTTCTCATTTGGAGGTGCATTCCTAAACTATCTTAGCTTCTATTTCTACTATCTATCTTCCAATACACTCATATCTTTAAAATATATTTGAATTCATCAACAAATATCGATAAATTCTAAAGATTTTTCACTCATATGGTGACTCTTAACTACACATTTTACCTGTTAATTTTTCTTAAATTACAAAATCTATTCAAATTTCAATAGTTTGTATCATTGCTTTAAATTAATTATATTTATTATTTCCAGCTTCAAATTTTCATGTAATTATCTTTTAGTACAATTATTATTTTTAAGAATCTCTTATTCTTTATGTAAAATAAATAATATTTGTTATTGCAGGTACAAGTACACACGTGCAACATACATGTATATGCTAGTTGAAAATATGAATGAGTGTCACATATGTGAACTAACTAATGATGTTGCAGACAACAACAATTTTCCCCATCCACAACAAACCTTTGCACTGAATCTTTTGTCTGACTAATATCACCAAAAACCCGTCATTTTTTCAACCGCATGTCGTATATAATTAACCCGTGTTGACCACCAACTGCTAAATACATTCCATCTTTGCTAGCTGCCACGTGCTGAACTGGCCAATTTTGGGAGATGTAAGAAACCTGGCTAAAGTAAAACACAGGGTAGCGACATTAAATCCAAAGCATCAATCAAGGAAAATATATCAAGTTTGTGTTTTGAAGTCATAACTGGAAGGTTGAGATGCATCATTTAAGTTCATCAGTATCTTCAGATTGCACAACGAGCAACCGATCATCTCCATAAATCACTTGTTGGATATAAGCAGTGCCTGTAACTCCTCTGTTAAGGCAACATTTACCAAAGGAAAATGCAAGAATTCTCTCTACATATCGCTCCTCAATAGCATAAAGCCTGTATCCATATTCATCCCACTGCATCATAGATGTGCCAATCATCAAAGGTTCGTGTTTATGCTCTTGGTTAGTCTTCACTACTGGTGATGATACAGAAGAATTTAAACCTATTGAGCTAAGTATCACATAATAGAGCCACCTTTACGATTGAGGTAATAAGATTGGGTTGTCCTTTAGATCATGTATGAGAGGTATCTTGGATTTTTTTATTGCAGATATTCAATGGTCCTCATAGGAAAAAGTTTAAAGAACTTAAAGTCCAAAACTCACCCCCAATCATATAATGACACAGTTCGAATTAGTAAAGTGAATTCTGCCAAATCCTATAACTCAACAACTCCTCTTTTGGTACCAACAGCAAGAATCTGTTGCTCAGAAGCAACTGAAACGTATACAGCATCACCAGACCCAATTATTTTTCAGCTTTTATTGATTCAGCTTGCTTTAAACCGGTTTTACTAACTGAGCATGGAAATAATCGTCCGTCAGAATATAACACAAATAGCAACCTCATTAGAAGCGAAAGCTCCAATTGGACAATAGCAGAGCTTTTGGAGACATTATTATTATTAGGAACCAGATCTCTTGGTAACCCTTTAACAGCACTACCATTTTCTAAAGAATGTGGTGATGGAAAAACTTCACTTCCATCGTACGGAAAGGTATCAAGTTCAAAAGGCCCATAAAACTGCATAACAAAAGTAATAAATCATAGAAGTTTCAAGTGCCACGTCCAGCATAAATAGCCAAGTACAAAGATGTGGAACTGCAGTACTTTTGAACAAATAGTTGAAAATTGCTAATGCATAACATTTTTGCTACCTCCCCTTTCCATGAAATGCTATACAGTGATCCATCAGACAGTCCATGAAGCATATGTTTGCTATCACTCACAATGTTACTCCTGCCAAGAGGGCATGAAAAAAAAACAGTCAAGATTAGAGAACAAGAAAGGAATTAAATTCAATGAAATGGAGTCCTTATATCTTACCAGCAGGCACCATTACACCAAAACTTAGACATCAATAATGATATTCAAAGCCAACATGACTCAATCTTACAACAATTATTATTCAGGAAAAACACACATCATTTAACTTATCAAATATGAAATGAATAATTTTAATTTTATGAACTAATGGGCATGCTTGGATATGAGAAAGAAGATGCCTCTCAGATTCTGGTATTATTTCATGCAAAAACAGATCTAAGAAGAACACACCGATTGATAAGAATATTTCCATTATGTACTGTGGATAAATTTTCATAGTGACTTTCAACTATTTCCATTTCATGATTCCTTATTGTAAATAAATTTTTGAACGACTAATAGAATCTGGATTTCATAATTTACCCAGTCAAATCCTACAAACACCAAATAGAATTCTCCAAGAATACAACTAAAACAAAAGATTGCATTAAACAACACTTTCCAATATCAAAGTCAAAATGCAACTTACACTGGCAGGTCTTTTTTCACAAAAGGCACTTGCTCATTGAGAAGAGAGAATATGTTAGCAAGAAACAATTCAGAGGGTCGCTTCCCTCCAATTTGTACTCTCTCTTTTTTCTCTGTAAATTGGACTTTGAAAAGGTGCAGAAAAAAAAAGATGTCTGCCCCAAAAGAAAAATAAATAAACAAAAGTCAATATTCCAATCATCTAAATGTTGTCTTAGAGCTCAAAATAGGCGGGCTTAATTGGTAAACAAAAAAAGTACAAAACCATTAATATTTCTGAACTATTCTCTTAAATCACCTTTATCATATCTTGTCATCATAGTAAAAAAAAAAAACACACATTTTTTTGCTAGATATAAGTAGCATTAGAAATAAAGTTTTGGCTTAAATTCTTGATGACATTGGCTTCTAGTTGTAAATAATACCTAACAATTTTAATAAAATCTAAGTCATACATGTAGAAAGTCATGGCCTAACTCTGTCCAAAAGAGCTCTTAAAGAGTAAGGGTTGTCATAACCTTATAACCAGCACTTAACTGGCTTCCCTGGTCGATATGGGACACTCAACACACCCCCTCACATCGGACGGGGACACCACAAAGACCGATTGTTCACACCGGGTGGGGACACCGCAAAGACCGATTAAACCGTGAGGGGACCATCAATTGAATCTAGGGATCCGCTCTGATACCATGTAGAAATTCATGCTCTAACTCCATCCAAAAGAGCTCTAAAAGAAAAAAGGTTGTCATAACCTTATAACCAGCACTTAACTGGCTTCTCTGGTCGATGTGGGACACTCAACAATACACAGAGCAATAAATTCTAAAAACGAATTGTAACAGGTCATATGTTTATTTGATTGAAATTAGAGTTCATTATATTGGTGTTGCTTCTATTTCCACTAGGAATGACCACACCCATGCATTCCAATATCAGTGCATGTACACAAAAAATTATGAAGATTTTGGTAGTTTTACTTCCCAATTGAAACACCTATCACTATGCCAATAACTTCAAGTGCCGCGTCATCCAAAATATAAGTAGAATTGACACAATGGCTTATATATAAACACACTCTACGTATAAACTACAGCATATAGAACACAGAACATGTATTATACATAATCAAGAAAACATTCGCTTTTGCGTTGAAGTACACGAACGTTTGAAATGACATAACAAAACTCTGAATTAATAAATTACACAGATACAACAAGCATTGTATCTGAAATTAACAGAACACTTACAAGAGCGGCTATTAACTTGGCATCGGGGCTCCATACAGCTTGGATATACTCTGCTTCTCTCTACAGTGAATCCGAATCTCTTTTGTACTTGGCAAAATCTCACTTTATGCTGGATCCCAGCAATCCCAAACAAAGACGAAAGAAAGAAAGAAAGAAATAAAAAAATAGTTAAACCGCCATAATTACTGACACCAAATCCAATATATTCACTGAAACCACGTCCAAGAAAAAAACCAGTGACAAGCATTTCCAAACCCATCACTAATGTGCAATAAACATGACACAAACTCAATTGCCCATATACTTGAAATACACATATAACTGATATATACATTGGCCAAAACCCATCTCTAAGAGACATAACTTGGCATAGCCACAAGACCCAGAAAGAAAATTAGCTAAAATACTGAATAACACAGGAACATTGATCTACAACTAACATATAAACGGACAAAACACATCGAGTGTACCTGAGAAGAGCTCCAGAGCTCGATGTGAGAAGAATAAACAAGAAGAAGTAGACGATTAATGACTTTAAGGTAAATGATATGTTGGGAAGATGAGCATAAACTCTGTTCAAGTGGGATGACCGGAGGCCATCCGTATGTCAAATACATCTAACGGCAGTTCCTCTACTTGCTTCAACCCGGAATTTACTTTGATTGTGGATTTAGTATGGAAATATCTAAGAAAGAGGGGCATTTGGATCATAATGATGATTGCAGTTCTTCGCTCATCTTTAGTTTTAGTTATGTAATTAATTAATTTGAATATGTTATTTTTAATTCTTTATCCATTTTTAATTTAATAAAATAAATAAAGCGATTAAAATGTAATCTCATCTAACAATAAAATGTAAAAATAAAAAAATAATATATAATATATAATATTTTTAAGTAAAAACAAACTATGACACAATTATAATTTAAAAGAAAAATCATAAATCCACTTAATTAACTAATTTTTTCATTATAAAAATTAAATATTTATTTACAAAATCAGTCTTATATTATACTCTTTATGATATTATTTCAATGTATTTTACTTACGAATCATTTGTTCTATTTTCACAGTTTCTAATATTAAGGTAAATGATTTCTAGACTAACATTCAAATAAATTTCTTATCAATCAGATACATTTATAAGCAAAAAAATTAACATAAAAACAGAAGTATTCGTATATGTTTTAGAATATATTTAACAGTGAATATTTCTAATTTAATGATTTAAAATATATATCGCTTAAATTAAATCTATTAACAAATTCTAGAATAAAATATCAATTACAAGTTTAATAAAAATAACTTATTTAAAATTTAATAATTAAATTAAATAATGATGATCATATATAAAATTATTTAATTTAAATATATAAAAATTTAATAAAAAATAAATTATATAAAGATAAAAAATATTAAACAAATTTATTAATAAATAAAATATTACATGGGTAAAAGGTTTTCTACCTATATTGCAAATAAATATATATATATATATATATATATATTAATTACCATCAACTTTGATACTGCTACTCTCTCCTTCCATGTTCATCACTTGTAATTTTCCGTCCTTTTAATTGGTGTTTGTGGGTCAAATATATAAGCTTCTAAAACTACGTTTCTCCGTCCACCAATATTTTCTCAGTTTTTTTTTATTTCGAATTTTTTTTTAATGTTAAAAATAATTCTAAATTTATTAACATATATTATTAAATACAATAGTTTAATTTATACATTATATTTATTAAAGATATAATTAAGTTACAATATTTAGAATTATTATATTTTTTTAAATTTACTTAATAAATTTAATAACAAATTTAAAAATAATTTTAAATAAAAATATTTTATTCACGAAAATAAAAAAATTCGTAATAATTTGAGTTAGATTTAAATTATTCACAATTATAAATGCAAAATTTGTTAGAGAAAACAAAAACGTAAAATTACAAAAATAGTAACAAAAACAAAAAAATTATTTCACAGATATAATCAAATACTACACATGTACCAGGATCATTACTGATGTGGAATTTGATATTCCATAAGCTCGAGTCCACGAATAGAGCTCGAATAATCACTGATGTTTTGTTTTAAATTTCAATGACCAATTTTATTATTAATTTTATCTTTAATATTTATTCTTATGTTATATGTTTTATATCTAAAAATATATTACACTATATTTTCTATAACTTAAATAACATATATTTTTAAATAATTAAATGTGATATTGTATGAATAAATGAGTGATATAAAAATTAAATGATAATATCTTTCATCTTATATAATTAACAAAATTATGCACTTAATACTTATAACTTGGGATGAACCTAAAAAAATATTTTAAATCGGCTAAGTATTTCACTCTTTTTCTTGAACATAATTATCAGGTATTTCATAGAAGAAATTGTGGGAAATTGAAAGTCAACTATAAAAATTGAACTCGCTCAATTGAAAAAAAAAAGAAGGAAAAAATATAGATTAAATTGACATTATTTTATTTATTTAATTAGCTTCAAATTATGTAAACCTTAAAAGAAAAACTAATTAACATAAAATACATACTATTCAACAGAATAGAAAATCCATTGAAAAAGACTACAAATTTAAATACTTTAATAGTAGGTGAAACTTGCAATGTCCCCAACATAGTAATAGTTTAAGACATCTATTTGAATGGAGTAGATGGGACTAATTTAAATGAAATGAAAATGGGGTAGAAAAATTTTAAACATGTGCTATAGTGGAAGTGTTATAAATTGGACTATATACTGTATGTGTGTCAATTTTCATAGGAAGGAAGGGTGGGGTGGAAAAAAAATTAAGGGCATCTCCAATATTTTAATCCATTTTATAAATTTCTATTCTTCTTTGACTTACATCATTAAATATTATATTAATTTTTTTAAAAAATAAAATATTTCTTTTATACTTAATTTTAATTTATTATATATAATAAAAAAATTATAATATTTTTAAATTAAATAACGCAACGTAAACAATGATAATACGATAAACAATATCCCATCAAATTTGATACATCATTTTTCATCGTATTAAATTTAACACATTATTTTTCATCACGTTAAATTTGTATAAAATTTAATATAAGATTAAAATATTTTAATACTAAATTTTATTTCAAATTTAAAGATATAATACAAGGTTGAAATTGATCTCCCGATTCAATCAATTAGATTTTTTCTCATTATAATTTCAAAATATATGCTAGAATTTATAATTTTAAAGTATAATATTACACTCCGTAAATTATTTATTTACAAATTTAAACATTTTAATTGATAATTTTCTTAAGCAAATGGTTATTTAATTGTTTTTTTCTTAATAAATTATTTATAACTTTTAAGAAAGTTAAATAATCATGTCTTTAATAAGTAAAAACTTTATATATTCTATCTTTTAAATTAATATCAAACAAATTTAATATTCTTAATTAAATTTAGGGTAAATGCTTTTCATTGTTTTATTTTCACTTTACTATTTTAATTGTCTTTCCTAACAATTAAATTTTTTTAAAAAAATTATCCAATCATGTGCAGCACACATGAGTTTTTAAGGATATTTTCGTATATTCCTTACTTTGCAAAAAAAAAAAGGAAAAAAATTAAGAATCACACGTACATCACATACGGGTATCTACTTTCGTTTTCTTCTCCATCCCAACCACTTCATTAATGGCAAAACATAGATGTAAACAATGTGCAACTGTGCAATTAATAATGACATGATGTTATAATATATTTTCCATGACCAATTCGAAATTAGAGGGATTCGGCATGTATTCATATTCTTGGAAAATCTTCAGGAAGATATGAGATTGAAAAATGAAACTTTGACAAAGACCTGTGACCAAAAATATATTTAAAAACTCATGTGTGCTGCATATGATTAGATAATTTTAAAATCTTGGATCAATTTGAAATACATGTTATTACACTATAAAATAATTATTAAAAGAATAATAAATCTTATTTTTTTAATAATTTTAAGTTACTCACTCGTAAATAAAACTAAAAACTCAAATATTCTAGAGTTAGAGTTATATATTATTGATACATAACTCATTGCTGAATAACAAATCTTATTAATTTATTAAGAAATTTCTTAATTTAACTGAGCACAATAAAATATATAAATAAAATAAATACATAGAATTATTAAGAAAAAAATATAGTAATATTATATAAAATATAAAGTAAAATTTCAAATGCCGAGATATTGTTACCTAACTGTTTAAAAATTTAAATTAATTAATTTAAATTTATGATTAACTATAACTCAACTTATATAAATTATTCATAAGAGTTTGTAATGTAAAAGATTCCTCATAAAAATCGGCTGTGTAAATATAAACGTTAAATGAAAAAAAAATAATAATTACATATTTATTAGTTAATGTTTGACATATCTTATTTTAAATGGCTATAGTTATCTTATTATTAAAATATAATGTTATTTTGATTTAAAGTTATTTTAAACGTAATTTTATATGTTATATAATATATATATATATACATTTAATTAATTTACTTTTAGAATTTTAAAATTTTATTACATTTTACACATATATATATATATATTTATATATATATATATATATTTATATTTATAAAGATATTTTAAATATATATTGATAGCATGATAAAAATATATAAATGATTTAAAATGAAATCATTTAGTTATATTATAAAAGAAAATAAAATTAAGACGTGTAGGATAATAATGTTCACGAATTGAATTTGTATTTTTTTAAATAAAAAAATTTTTAAAACTGAGATTTGTATAATATAATATAAAGTTCACGAGTTGAATTTTGTTTTTTTCTTTCAAAAAGACTAAACGCAAGTTGAATTTTTTAATAAAGAATTCATAGTCACGTATCCACGTTATGCCAAATAAAAAAAATAGGATTATTATCAAAAAAAAATATCCCACGTTCTTAACCATCTTTAAAAATATTATTAAGATTTTAAAATTTTTAAAAATAAATTTAAAACATAACGAAAATGAATAATAATATTCTTAAAATGAAAGAAGAAAAATAAATCAATAAATAATAGAATTAAAAACATAAGACATTTTATACTAAGTAAAAAAAAATTTAATTTAAAAAGTAAAATTAAATCTAAAATAATAAGATGAATTTAAAGACACATCATTTTCATCTCTAAGAAAATTATTCCTTAGAAAATACATAATTTGTTATGAAATAAATAATAAAAAAATTAATATTAATATTATATATGCAAAAGAAAAGTATAATGTATCATTAATTGATAAAAAAAATTATATTAAACAAACTATCCAAAAAAATTCAAAAAGATAAAGAAAAAAATTGGATACATTTATTTAAGAAGAATTCAAATATTAATAAAAACTCATTTCAGAGAATGAATAAATACACCAATAAAAATAACATTACTAGATAACAGTATAATAAATATGAACAATGATTTACTAGAAATGATCCATGATAACTTAGGATATTAAAAGTTAAAATTTACAACATATCCTAGATTTGTTATTAATATCCATGATAATATGATAAAAAAACTAAATCAAGTACTAAGTCCAACTTATGAATTTGGAAGAGGAGATTTAATGAAAGAAAAAAATCATAAATTTTCAATACATTATCTAGTAGCATATTTTTTAACAAATAGTTATAACAGTTCAATACATGGACAAAATGAATTTATAGAAATAGACAAAACTTTTAAGAAATTTGGACAAATAATAAAATCATAAATACTAACAGATTTTGAAATACAAGATGAATGATAATTAGATATCAAAGAAAAATCCCTAATAACAGGAAGAAAAAGTAATGTTGTTAAAAACAAACTTATGTCAAGATTTACTTTTTATATACTATGAAGGAGAAACTTCTAAACAAGAAGAAATTAAAAAACTAGAAAATGAAGGCAAAATAACGAAGACATTAATTCATAACGTTATATTAGGGAAAAATAATATTTAGAGATAAAATAAAAAATATGTAGTTAGAAGTAAATGGAAGTGTAGTAGACGTAGCAAACAATCAAACAACATTATTTGAAACTTTGAAACTCTTAATAGAAAAAATGGATTCAGTCCAAGAATTAAATACAAAATACCTACAAGGTATAATTCAAACATAAAAAGAATTATTAAAAGAAATAAAGAAATGTGATTATAATAAATTACAACAAGATATACACATAAAATTTTTGAAACTAAGAAAAAATGTATATAACATATATAGAAATAATAAAATATATTACCATAAATTATCACACTCTATATAAACAACTTATAAAAAGATGTTTTTCCAAAAACTACTTGAAATATTACATAAAACCTTAACAGAAAGTTAAGAATAAAGAAATAGAAAAACTATACTAGATACTCTAGAAGGAAGAATAAGAATCCTTAAAAGTTGGATAATTATTAAATGTCAAGAAATAAATAAATATAAACAAATAAGAGTAAATGATAAAATCTATTATGATACAAATGATTTTAGAATACTAGAAAAATATGGATGTAATATAAAATCTTATAAACAAAAATATAAATAAATATAAAATATTTAAAAGTAATAAATTTAGAAAACAATATTTCCAACAATATAGAAGAAGATTTAATAGGGAAACCTATAAGAAAAAATATTTTAGAAGAAAAATGAATAAACCTCTTAAAAATAGGATTATTGCCATTCAGGAAAGAAAAAATACAGATGTTGGATCTGCAATGAAGAAGAATATTATGCCAACGAATGTCTACGTAGGTTACAACATAGGAAATAATTTAAAAAAGAATTTCCACAAAAAACAAAAATCTTGGAGGAAGATTTTAAAATGAAATTAGAACTAATTGAGGAATTTGATGTAAAAGATACTTATAGTATTTATCCATTCGAAGAAATTGAGAAAGAAATAATTGACTCAGAATATGAGTATTCTTCATTAGAAGATGGATGATTTGTATAGTATTACAAATCTAAAGAGTACCTATATCAAAGTATGACTAAAATTTAAAGGTTATGTCAACTACCATCTACATGCATGTATAGACAAAGGAGCTAGCATATGTGTAGCAAGTAAATATGTATTTTCAAAAGAAAATTGGAAATAAACACCAAAAGATTTAATTATAAGAATTGTTAATAATACTACAAATTTTTTTAATAAAGTATTAAAAGATACAAATATAATGATAGGAGGAGAACAATTTCACATTTCTACCATATATCAATGGGAAACAGGAGTTGATTTATTAATAGGAAATAATTTCCTAAACCTATATCAACATTTCACATAATAGATGATGATATCATCTATGTATCAAAAATAAGAAAATCTATAACCGTTTCAAGCCCAACTTTTATACAACAATATAAAAAGTGAAAACGTTGTGAAATCGAACAAAAAAACATTATTTATAAATATTTTATTAGATATAGAATAGACACAAAACTCTTTTTCTAATGAAATATAGGAAGATAAGGCCCAAACAGACATAAGAAAATTATTAAAAATAGTCTATTCAAAAAATTCTTTAGATCCAAAAATAAATAAATCTAAGACAATAATCAACATAAAATTAAGAGATCCTAACAAGGTAATAAGAGTAAAACCAATGATTTATACTCCAGATGACAGGATTGAATTTGGAAAACAAATTCAAAAACTTTTAGAATTAAAAGTCTTAATACCAAATAATTTACTTTACTCTAGTCCAACATTTTTAGTTGAAAAAAAAGTTGAGAAAAGAAGAGTAAAAAAAAGAATGATAATAAACTTCAAAGCATTGAATAAAGAAATCATTGAAGATGGATACTTCATTCCAAAGAAAGAATAATTATTATCATTAATAAAAGGAAATAAATATTTCTCAACTTTTGATTGTAAAAGTAGATTTTGACAAATAAGATTGAATGAAAAATCTCAAAAATTAATGGCATTTAGTTATCCTCAAGGACAATTCCAATGGATTGTTGTACCATTTGGACTAAAACAAGCTTCGGGTATCTTTCAAATATATATGGATAACATCTTTAAGAAATTACAAAATATTTGTTGTGTTTTGGTTTTCATTAATGACTTAAATAAACCTTATTTGGATATTATTAATATTCAATAAGATTGTAGAAAAGAAGTCATTGTACTCTCTGAAAAGAAAGTAGTACTTGTTCAGCAAAAAAAATTAAATATTTGAGTTTATAAATTGAAGATGGAAAACATAATCTACAATCTCATATACTAAATAATATTCAAGGTTTTTCAAGTGAATTAAAAAGATTAAAACCGATTACAAAGGTTTTTAAGATGCTTAACATATGCAAAAGTATATATTAAGAAACTTGTAGAAATATGAAAATCTTTACAAAAAAATTAAAAAAAAGATTATATCTGAAAATAGACAAAAGAAGATACTATGTATATGGATAAAGTAAAAACAAAGGTAAAAAATTTGCCAACTTTATACCATCTAGGACTAGATGATAAAATGATAATTAAAACAGATGTTTCACAAGAATATTTTGGAGCAGTTATGAAAACAAGAATAGATGACAGAGATAAATATCTTTGTAGATATACATCAAGATATTTCCAAGATCTAGAATTAAATTACAAAGAAATATTTAGCTGTTAAAAAAGTCATTAAGAAATTTGCAATATGTGTTATAAGCTCCAGATTCATTATTAGAATAGATAACCAGAATTTTAGTTATTTCTTAAGAACTAATATTATAGGTGATTACACAGAAGGAATATTAGTTAGATAGTAACAATGATTCAACCATTACAATTTTGATATTGAATATCTTCTAGGACATAAGAATAGTTTAACAGATACTCTTACCAGAGAATTAACACCTCTAACTATTTTTATTCTTTTAGGAATGGAACATCTTAACATCAAGATCAAAATAAAGGAAAAGAAGATAAAAATCTTATAGGAACAACTCAAACTATTATACCTCGAGAAATATCTTATGGAGAGAGAAAATAAATAGGAAGAACTCAATTGTTCAAAACAACTTGTAGAGTCCAAAACCTTAAAAGAAGAATCTTAATTAAAAATTCAATCTAAAGAAGATGAAATTTCTAAAAAAATAATTCAAAATTAAAAGGAATAACCTAACAGTTCAAAATAAAGAAAAAATTCTAAAACCAAAAAACTCAACTAGGCAGATGAAGTAGAAAAAGAAGAACAAAAAAAGGTTTATGTGGTCTATAATGACCTAAGACCAGAAATCTATAACAATTTGGCAGAAGCCAATAAATCTATTCTCAGATTTCGTGAAGTAACTTATAAAGCCTTCACTAGTAGAATAGAAGCTGAAGGCAGTTATGCCAATTATAAAACACCAAAGCTAATAACTCTAGAAGAGATAGTAAGAAATTATTCTATAGTATTACAACAACAACCAATAACCCCAAGTCAATTGAAAAATCTAGGGAAAATAATAAAGCCACCAATGCTATTCAGGGAAGCATCTCTCCCAAATACATCAAAGATAATAAAGCATTCAGTGCTATTCAGGGAGACATCACCCAAAAATTCTCCAATCATTAAAGATGAGAATGACTAATAAATAAATCTTTGCAAATCACAATTGTTGAGTCTCTATAACTTGGCCATAAAATATACCTAGAAAATATTGAAGATATGAAGTTCTATACCATAGATAAGGAATTTCCTATAGGAAGTAAATTCAATATCTTGGAACAACCTGATCCAATATTTGTCTATAAAACTTTCCATATAGGACTAATAAAAAATATATATCCAGAAATTAATTTAAGCGAATTAAATTATTTCTCAGAGAATTTTAAAAGAGCAATCAATAACTTGAGAAAGAAAATTAAAGTAAGAGACAAGACTATTTATCTTAAATTTTTTAGTTCACTAATGGATTGGAACGAGTAAGGATGCATCAATCCATACCACTTCATCAAGATAAGAATTTTCAATGCAAATAGAGAAGTTCCAAACCAATGACACTTCCATAAAAGGAATTGAACATTGAAGAATTATGTGTATTAAGAGGTCAAATACTAGACCAAATTTACTATGAACTCATAAAGATTGACAATTCTACTGAGATCAAAGTAAATTATTTAATTAGTAAAGTCATTATCATTTCCCACAGTAGTATGACTTTGTCAAAAGAAGATAGTGAATATTTTTTTTCAAATATAAGTCAATTTTAACAGCAACAACTTAGAAATTGGTCAAGAAACAATAAAAGGTATTCTATTTTTATGCTAGAAAAGCCACTAAAGATCACAAAAGTAGTCATTGCATCAAAGATCGAGAAGACGAAGATGCGGCATCATCAACGTCATCAAAAAATAGTTGGTAGAAAATGACAAAGGAGAATAAAGAAAAGAACTATCGGTAACATGTACCAAGGAAAAAAACAATGGCTATCATTTAAAGCAAAAAAAAAAAACAGATAAAATATTAAAGTAAAGAGAAAATAAGAATTTTATTCTTGTAAATAGAGATTTCTTGTGTTATAAAATGAACTTTTATTTTTATTTTAAGAACATATAGAAATCCATAACACACTACTTTGAAAAACACTAAAACTCTAGCATAGAAATCCCAAACCAGTAATGATATACCCAGTAAATTTGAGCAGTTAAAAATCTCTTCAAGGTTCTTAATTGGTCTTAAGTTTGCAATAATTATTATATTATGAATAAAATGAAGTTCAATTACTCTTCTCTAGTAAGTCAAAAATTAGACACCATCTATGTACGGATATAAAAGGCTCACCATTACTAAGAGAGCGTTAAGATTTGAGCAAGTTGAGGCATAACCGGTGTAACAAAATGAAATACCGTGGTGGACTCATTAAATTTAGGTATAGTAATTATAAATTTAAGCCAATTATGAATTTTGAATGTTTAAATATTTGCTCACATCAAATCATTATACTCATAAATAAGAAAATGGAATCTGCTTTTTAAAAATAAACAATTAATTCCAAATGAAATTAAAGATAAAAATATAATTCTATTAGAAAAATTTGATAAAGACTATCTCTATTATTTAAACAAATATTTAAAGATAAAGATTATGAAACTTGTCTTAAAAAATTTAAAAGATTTAACATCTTGTTAGATATCGATATAAATTATATTAAAACTATTACAAGTATCATAAAACATTATGTTTCAAGAACATTAATAGACTATTTTAATCAAAAATATATAAGAATAGAGAAAAAAGAATTCAATAATTTAATATTTAGATATTAATTTTTTAAAGATTACAAATATAATGGTATATATATAAGAAAAATCTATTTATATATTACAAATAAGATTAAAAAATATATGTATTTAACAAGTATGACTTATCAAGATGATCCTATATCCTATATAAATATTGTAGAAGTTATTTTTCTATTATATTAATTTTTCTACGTTATAAAAATATAAATAAATGTTATAATATCACACTAATATTATATATCACTGCTTAATACCATCCGCATCAAGCTATCAGTACTTTACGAAAGGAATTTGAGTGGAGTACAAACGGTTTTAGAAACCCACAAAATACATAAAAATGGCTTCTGATTTTCTTTTATCGAATCCAATACTCAGAATTAGAGCGATCAAGAATGAAATACTCTGAGGAATCGCTTTTCTTTCCTAGGTAACCTAATAACCTTTATGGGTCTTTAATTCACTCATGTTGTTACTTCTATGAATTTTAATCCATTAAGGTGTTTGTGATTCTTTGAACGTACAATACCCTGTTGGGTATTTGTGTGTTTCCTTAAATCGTTCATTTCTTTCGAGTTTTGCATCTGGGTATGATTTGAAATCAAAATTTGACCGACGCCACCATTTTCTGTACATTCTCGTCTTATAGCTTCTGCTATAAAAGTTGTTGCTGATTCAATTTATTCCTTTCTGTTTTTTATTTTATTTTATTTTGATTTGTGGGCTATTTATAGTTTTTCCGTGTGTTATGAATTATTGATCTTTGTATAAGTGTAACCAATAAGTGATTATTGTAAGTTCTGTGACTAGAAATGGAATGGGAAAGGAGAAAACGAAGGGGTTTGTTGGTTGAGGTAGGTCAGGATAGTGTGCAATGCCTCTGTGAGCTATATGATATCAGAAACTATCAGTGCTTGTGACTGAGGACGTATACACTCTTGATCACTAGATTTATCTTAGTTTAGAAGGAGAAGGATGCATAGTACATCCTTTGAGTCATAATTCTTGCTTATTTAGCGGCTTTAGCATAAAAATATAAAACGTGCTAGCAGCAGATTACAAATTACCATGTAGTTGTCTCATGTTTGTATCAAATGCTTTATGGTTGACAAAACTTTTAACTCTATTTCTTCCGTTTGAAGTAGCTTTAGAGTTTGGACTTATCTCGTCATCTGTTCTGGCGGATAAGACTACACATGTTGCAAATGTAGTTCGGATCACATTTGATCTAAAAAATAAGTAGCTCACAGATTGTTCTGCTAAATAATGGCAGTGCAGTTTGTATCTCACGCTGCACAAATGGAAGAACATTTTTGTTAACAATTTTTATCCCAAGTTGCATAAGTGGATGGACATGTTTGTTATAGATTAAGTATTGGCAAGATGCATCATTTGTTAAGAAATCCTGCAGACCTCCTTATGCAAGCTCTTTTAGGTTTATGGGAAAATGGTTGGATTCTATTTCTGATAATCAATCAAAGAGCCCCTGTTAACATGTTTCTTCAAATTATACAGTAATCTCTACCTCATCTTCAACGTTCACCTACTGCTTTAGTCCTGAGGGGACACAGTTATTTTCTGGTGTGCTTATTCTTCGTTGTTTTTGTGTCGTGATTATTTAGTTGCCTTTCTTTTTGTTTTTTGTAACATATAAATTTTCATTTTAATCTATTCTAATGATGTGTAACTATTGCAGATGTGGTAGCATATTGAACTTGTAGCAAACAACTCTCAGTTTATGATGAATTACAGGGAGGAATCCCTTGTTCTTGGGTAGTTTTGGGGTGGATAACAATAAGTAACCGCAGGAAATGGGAGGCTGTTGCTGTTCTTCCCAAAAAGCTCACTTGCGAGCAACACCTGTATATTATTATGTCAGTATATCATCCATTTCTCATTGCATGAATCTAGTTTCCATTATTGTTATAAAATATTGTTTTCTCCTATAAATCTGGTGAAAACATTTAAATTTAACACTTAATTAATTATTATGGTTGTAAAATATAAAAATTCAAAGTACTAATTGCTCTCTCAAGCATGAAATTTCACCCAAAAAAATTCTCATAATTGTTACATGTAAAAAGTTCATATTTGGGGCAAGCATCACTCGTCTCTATCATTTTCTTTTACTAATTTATTCTAGAAATCATCATATGTTTTTGGTATTTCCATGTAATAAAATCTTAGTTCATAGTCTTATCTCTTGTTACAATTGGATTTACAAATTCTTAGGGACAGAAAACTTTATTTTGTCTGTTTTCTTTTTTGATTAATTAGTCTTGACTTTGAACTCTTACTTGGAATGTGAGAAAAAATGAAAAGAAGAAAGAAAGATAGAGATGAGATGGGGAAAAATGCTGTGGGGGAGCAAGTTTATTAAAAACTTGTCTTCTTGGAACCTTCATCTAAGCTTTTGTATTCACTTAGCTTTACCTCAGAACTCTTTGTAACAAGATCTCATTCATGGAATTCCTTACTTATTTCTGCAGTGTCCACCGGCTTTGGATGACCAAAACTCCTTAACATCTAATGGTGGGGAAGCCTCTGCTCTCACTGCAGGACTTCTGGTTCACTTGGATATAGACACGTCAACACCTGATACTTATCAATCACCTCCTGCACCTTTGCCATTTGATTTTATCTTAGGGCTTCCAGGATCAATTGCTTCTGAGTCTGTTGGAGACACAATTGGTTGCAATGGTTGTAAGAATATAACATTTTGCTCAGATGACCAAGAATCAAAAACTTTTCATTTAGATTATTCTCATGTCATGCCAGATATGTTAGAACTTCCAAAATCAAAGGAACTTAAGGAGTCCGCAAAAGAAGAGGATGTCTGTACCATTTGTCTCGAAGGTGAAATACTGTGTCTTTGGGATATAACCTTTTCATACACTTGTGTTCTAATTATTTAATTTATGTATTTCTATATGCAGAGTATGAAACAGAGAATCCAAAAGTAATCATAAAATGTGAACATTACTTTCACTTGTCATGCATTTTTGAGTGGATGGAAAGAAGTGATATGTGCCCCATTTGCGATCAGGTTTGTCCTATCTCACGTTTCTACTAATCGACTTGTTTGTTTGTTGGATCATGTTTTATGTTCCTTCAACCAGATTTGTTCTCAAGATGCTTTTTTTTATGTTCACCTGTCAACAATTGTATTTACTGTATAAGTTACTTGAGAGTGCCTCACCAATAAAAACAAATCTACGGTATAAAATGGGGAATAAAATAAATCTGACTTCATATTCTTGGTGAAATTATTATTATCAAAATGTTTTGTGTGACAAGTATGAGTCAGTGGCTGGATGAACTAAAAGAGGTCACGATTAAGTACATATTTTGTAGAGATGGCAATCACGACATGGTTGTGTTATTATCGTGTCAATTTTGTTTGTTGATACAAAAAATATTTGGTAACTTTTTAGTCCTATTTTTTATTTACAATAGCATGGGATAGTAGCAGCTTTGAATATACTTAATAATTACAGATTAGTTGGTACTCAAATGATTTTTGTCAGGTCATAATCGTGTTCACAGATCAAAAATTGCCATCCCTAGGAATTTGTAACTGGATTTTGATACGTGTAGTAGATCATTATTGAGTTATAACACGTCTTCAATGTAACAGGAAGTGATATTTGGCCAAAGCTTCAGCCAGTAGATCTGTAGTTCACCTACAGAGTAGAAGTTCTATCTTCTGTTTGATACCACGGCCGCCTATTCGATGGGAATGCGCATACCAGTCATTGTTTTGGAGAATTGGATATCAGATGAGGCACTCGGGCTGATCTCTAATTTTTCTAAGTATAGTTGAAGATCTTATCACATCTCAAATTATAATTCTTTTTAGTAATAAAGTTTTTATCCAATATCAAAACAGGTTGTTCATACCATAGCTTTATAGTTTTTTACATTTCTTATGTTAATTCTCAATTTGAAGATTTCATGTATATAAAAATTGAAAGACGAAGGCAACTAACTAGTTATCTCTGAGGAGAGAAAAGTAGCAATCGCAATCTCCTTGCCTCCTGTGGGTTTACTGTATTTCTCTACTGTGTATATAAAGATGATCATGATTAACCTCATATTGGTTTCAAAAACTTTTACCTCTAAATCTTAAATTCTACACTCTAAATCCTTAGATTTAATTTAGAGCTTAAATTTTAAGATTTATGATTTAAGGATTAAAGATTGAATTTTAATGTTTAGGTTTAAATCTTAGAGTTTAGAGAGTAGATTTTAGGATTTAGAGGTTATAGTTTTTGAAAAATATGTAGGAGATATTTGATGATAATGTAATTGTGTAATTATTTAGTAACATAGTTTAATTAGCTTGCTATATATAAACTATTGTATATATTTTTAAGATATATTTTACTTTTCTCCCACCATGCAGGAGTATAAGGTAAGATATTGCTCTGTTCACAATGTATAAAAAAAACATTTTTTTAATTGTTATAATAGTAGTGTATAAATTACTTAATGCAATTTTATAAAGAATTACATTTTAATGTTACTAGTTTTTTTAGTGATATTATAATTACATTAATAATTTAGGTGGTGATATATTATAATTGAAATAATGTTTTTAAAAAATCATAATTTAAAATGTATAATAATAAAATATTATTTTAATATTTAATATTGAATGAGTTTGATTAGATGAAATTTAAGTTATAATGTGTATTCAATTTAAAATATTTTAAAAGATTTTTTAAAATAAAATAATTATATAAGTTAAATTTAAGTTATATTGTTTTCGAAAAACTTTAAATACTCACTAATATTTTATTTTTATTTAAAATTAAATTAAATTTTTTATAAATTTTATTTTATTTAATAATAGATATTATTATAATAATCAATAGAAATAAATGAGAATGCAACTGTAAATATAGAAAATTACTCTCTGTTTTTTATTATTTGTTCACTAAAGGTAAAAACAAAAATTAATTATAAAAAAGAGCGAAATAGCTGTTAATAAGTTAGTAAAAAAAAAAAATTGATGCCGCGTTTCATGAGTTTTGTGGCCTTCGATTCTACTCCCTTCCCTTGTCTCCACGCTCCCTAGTTTCAAAATCTGATTGCATGCGCATGCGTAGGGAAAAAGAACAATCCTCTTATTATTTACAATAATATATATATTTTTAATTATATTATCAAAATCAATTTTATTATTTTTATAATAAAAATAATAAAACTATTTATTATAAATTTAGAATTAACTATACTTCAATATAATTATTATTAAATAAAAAAATATTATAACAATAAAAATTGTAATTACATCAAATATCATCACCCTATTTTCTTCCTCTGTCTCAGAATTATTTTTCATCTTTTTTTTAATTATTACATAATATTTTTCTTTAAGAGTAAAATTATAATTAATTAAAATATGTGTTATATAACATTTGGTACTAATTAAATTAATTATTATATGTTTATATATTTTTTTGAAAGGTTATCAATATTTTCATAACATAAATTATTAATATCATAAAAATATTTTATTAATAATAATTTAATTAAAAATATTAATACTAATATATAATTAATATTAAAAGTAAAACATATATTTTATATATTTTTAATATATTAATAATAAAAATTATTTTGATAATATTAGTATTTTAAAAAATTATTATATTAATTTTAAATTTTATTTATATAAAAAAAAATATATATATATATATTAAAAATAATGAATTATTTGCGGTGGCAAAGTACAAAAATTTCAAAAATCATATTTAAAATTATTTAACATGTAATTAGTATCACAATCAATACTCTATTGTTATATATCATCTTACTCTCTTTAAATTGCTCTGTTGAAAAAGGATCTACCGATGACTTGAGTGGACTTCAGAACATATGTCTGCCACTATATCACCTTTTCCTTTACATCTTGTTTTACTGTAATAATCTCAACTATTATCTTCTTCTTTTTCAGGAATTGTCCAAAAGTATCTTTTTTTCTACAAATGTCCAAAAGTATTCCTCCATAGATATGTATTAAATAATCTTTTATACCATTAAATTAATGCTGATGTATTTAATAATATAAATATAATAAATTAAAATTTGATAATATTTTATCACAATTTTTTAAAATTTTATGATATAAAAATATATTTATTTATATATATACACAATAATAAATTATTTAGATAAATAATTTTTATAAATTATAATGATATTTAGATAAAATTATTTTAAAATATAAATATATAAATTTATATTAATGAGTAATTTATAAAATAAAAAAATATTTAATTATAATTAATAATATATATATATATATATATTACTAAATTATGTTGATTTAAAAATCAAAATTATTTCATAATTGTTTATCTAACAGGCATTTTCCAACAGGAAAAAAAATCACTCTTCTTTTAGTTCCACGACAAATCAACATCTAAAGTCTAAAGAAAAAATGTATAAAAGTAAAAAAAAAAAATATTTGTTTCTCAATATATTTTTTAATTTGATATTAGAATTCAAAAATTCAAAAATTTTAATTATTTAAATTACATAATTTATAAAGGTACATAAAACTGAAGTAAAATAATTAAACGTATAAAAATATTATTAATTATTTTTTTAATATTTAAAGTTAGTTTTATAACATCTTTTAACTAAATAAATTGTGATTTTAGATAAAATAGGGTTTATTATTTTAATAGTATCATAATTTAATTTTTAATATATTTTTTATTTTTATTATTCATACAGTACTTTAATGCTGTTCTATTTAAAAATATATATCAATCTAATATAATTTTTATATTAAATTGGGGGTTTTGTAACATTTTGTTTATTAAATCTGTAATAATTTGTTTAATACTTATATATATATATAATAGAAACTAGCTAGAACGAATTTAAATCCAATATATCTGAATATCCAACCGTACTAATTTGGTCAAAAATTAAAAATAATCTTTTTGTCAACTACTGATATGAATACTATGTAATAACTGGTGAGTTAAAATTTTTAGAGGGATTTTATAAAGTTTAGTAATTTATCATATACACTAACTTTTTAACAAGAACTTAATTTCTTAAATGTCTACTTATATATCTAATTTTACAAACAATTAATTATAAATTTGGACATAAAAATAAAACATGTATATGTGAAACAAACATATCTCTTTACTAAAATTGATTATATAAGTTCATTATATATTTGTTATTACCATATTTAATATTGATTGATAACACAAAAACTTTATTAATTATAAAAATAAAATATAATTAAATTTTGTTTATTTAATTTAGATTAAATTAAGATTATTTAGATATATTTAATATTAAATATTATATAATTAAATTTTGTTCAATATTATTAGAATATTATTTTTGTTATTATAAATTTAATATGCGTTAATTTTTATCATTTTCTAGATGAATATGTTGTTTTTTAGTAATAATGAATTATTTATTAAATATTTATAATTAATTATATTTTATTGTTATTATGTTTTAATAAAGTTATTGTTAATTGCAGTAATAATTTACAATTTAAAAATAAAAGAAAATATTATTAAAATTTTTTAAATTATGTTATTTGTATTTATTAATACGTTTAGATTATAAAAATATATTTTAATTTTTTAATTATAAAAAAAATTATCAATTAATGATAAATAATAATATTATAATAATCTTTTATTAATTTATTATTATATTTTATTTAATCATTAAATTCAAATAAAATACAAATATTTAACATGTTAATTAATATTAAAAAATAATTCTCAAGATATTCATTTTAGTATTTGTTAATTGATAAGGTTTTATTTTAACGTTTTATTAATTTTTTAGTTCTTATTAAAAATTAAAATATATATTTAAATATATTTTTTTAATATTATTATCATAAATTTTTCTTAAATAATTTAATATTAAATTTTATTTTTATTTTTATTTTTATTCATATTAAATATTTATATTTTAATCACTTTTGAATCACTTAATATATCTTAATAAAAATTATTAAAATAATATAATTAATTTTTATAATTAAATAATTAAATAATATTATTTATAATTTATATAATTAAATTATACAAATAATATAACATCCATAACATATCAGTGTGACCAAAAGGATAATTGTGTAATCTTCGGCAATGAGTTGTAGACTTACTGCATAAGGTATATTTTTCTTTTTAATGAATAGTAGATAAACTTTTAACTAATAATTTTTATAGAAGAGAAAAGTAGGTATCACACATATTAAAAAAATAACACAGATAAAATACGTACAAATTTTAATAAATAAAAAAATAACACAGATACAATTATCTAAGTGGTGCGAGAATTAACAACAACCATTGGAATATAGCCTCTCTCCTTTTTCTCATCATCTCTTATTTCATTTTAAAAAAATCAAGTCATCTTTGTAAAATTTACTCATTATCGGAGTAAAAGTCTTATATTACAAGAGATATTTTTCATAGATTAGTTTTTTTTGTTAATTTAATTGAGTAAACACATTATACTTAAAATTTTAATTTAATGTGATTTTCTTTTTGTATAAAGTTATATTTATGTGTACTTTTTTTTATATTTTTGTTTTGATTTATTTACTTTTTAAGTTTAGATATAAATTTGATGTTTTTAATTTATATATTATTATAATTTTGTAATTAAAATCTTAAATGTCTATTAAATACAAGAATTGGAGGTTGTAAAATTTAAAGAAAAAATCTATTCCTATGCTACATATATGATTTTTAAATGAGAATCTGATATACTAATTTTTCTTATAATCTTAAATTAATATAAATTAATATATTGTTTAAAAAATAACATTAAAATTATTATTTTTTAAAAATAAAATTTTATTAAATATGAAAATTATAATTTAGATGAAACAATTAGCTTTATTTCAGAATTTATTTTCCGTTTCCTTTGTATGATGTGTCCGTGAAAGGCACAGCTTTTGCAGATATATATGAATCTCACTTCAAGTGCGGTAGTTTGAAATCGAACTTCTATACAATTCATGCAATTTTTCCTGAAAATGCCTTTGTTGGGGAACAAACAATGTTTAAGAAACTGAAAGAAATCTCACAGCCAACACTACCATCATCGCTCATAATCATTCTTTCGTTAATGGCGGCCGTTGCTCTTCTTCTTATAACCCATATCCTTACTTCAACTAATGCCTATTCAATCTTCGAATTTAAGGCAATGAGAAACAAATCTCAGAACAGTGTATACCTTCAGGATTCACTCAGACCAGGTAGCAGTATATTTCACTCGAACGCATCTTCGAAATTTCAGAAGTTTCAGCAAAAAATTGAGAGTTTAGTACCAAATTCAGTAAATCGTGGAAACAATGAATCTGGGTCGATTTCGAATCAAATTTTGATACGAGGAAATGATACGATTTTGAGTAAGAATAACACATTCAAGCTTGGATTTTTCAGCTCAAATGGCGATAAAAATTGGTACTTGGGCATTTGGTACGCTTCGATATCACCAACGACTTATGTTTGGGTCGCGAACCCAGAGAAACCCATCAAAAATCTCAGTTCAGCAACATTAGAAATCATTGGAACTGGACGATTAACTGTCAGAGATTCGGGTAGTTCAATCTTGTGGCAGAGCACAAACGTAGAGGTAGGAACAGAGTTTACGCTTTTGGACAGTGGCAACCTTGTTTTACTTACAGAGGATGGAAGAGTCTCATGGCAGAGCTTCGACCATCCTAGGGACACGTTGCTTCCTGGAATGAACCTCACCAGCGAGCGAGGCTTAACGAGTTGGAAGAGCTTATTGGATCCTTCACCGGGTTTGTATTCCATGCGGCTAATACCACCGAACTATGGTGAGTTTGAGCTTGTCTTTAATAATACTCAGTCTTATTGGACCACAGGGAACTGGACGGGTGAGCATTTTTCCAATGTGCCGGAGATGATGCTACGGTACATCTACAAGTTCCATTTTGATGACCCATTTCTGCCAACTGCCTCGTTTGGGTTCACAGAGAAGCCGTTGGATGGCCAGTCATTTATGCCCTTGACCCGATTTCAGATTGACTACTCGGGTCAACTCTGGCAGTACACGTGGTCACAGGAGGTTGCGAAGTGGAATAGGTTTTGGTCACAGCCAGAGAATCTGTGTCAGGTTTTTGGCCAATGTGGTCAATTTGGGCTCTGTAATAGCATGAATGAGAATGAGAGGCCCTGTGAATGTCTCTCTGGTTTTAGCCCTGTCAATGAGTTGAATTGGGAATCTGGTGATTACTCTGATGGTTGTCATCGTTCAAGTGATGTTTGCAAAGAGAGTGTTGATGTGGTTGAGCGAGTTGGTATTCTGAGCTTTGAAGGATCTGAACTTCGATCTTTTACGTCTAAATTTGATGGTTGTGTAAGTTCATGTTTGGAAACTTGCTCCTGTGTTGGTATTTACCACAATGAGAGGACTAATTGGTGTAAACTTGTACAAGGGTCTCTGTTAAACTTGCGAAATTTGAGTTCTGATAGCATAGGTGTGACTGTGTTTTATGTAAGGGTGAAAAAAGGAGATACTTTGATGAAGAGCAAGCGTTTGAATTCTGTAATTTTGGCTGCCACAGTTTTTGGGTCGATTGCAGTTTTTGGACTTGTGGTGGTGACGGGATTGTTTTTGATAAGGAGAAGACAGAGAAAGGAAGTAGAAGAGAAGTATACTCTTCCAATTCTGAATTTAAGAGTGTTTTCTTACAAAGAGCTTCATGTGGTTACAAGGGGTTTCTCAGAGAAACTCGGGCATGGTGGTTTCGGGACAGTTTTCCAAGGGAAGTTATCTGACTCCACTCTTGTTGCGGTCAAGCGCTTGGAGAGGCCCGGTGGTGGAGAGAAAGAATTCAGGGCAGAAGTGTGTACAATTGGAAACATTCAACATGTCAATTTGGTGAGACTGAGAGGGTTTTGTTCGGAAAATTCTCATAGACTTTTGGTTTATGATTACATGCCAAATGGCCCTCTAAGCATGTATTTACGCAAAGATGGCCCAATTTTAAGTTGGGATGTTAGGTTTAGGGTGGCAGTTGGTATGGCCAAAGGCATTGCATATTTACATGAGGGGTGTATAGATTGTATCATACACTGTGATATCAAACCTGAAAATGTTTTGCTTGATAGTGATTACATGGCAAAGTTGTCAGATTTTGGCTTAGCTAAGCTACTTGGCCGAGATTTCAGTAGGGTTATAGCCACAATGAGGGGTACGTGGGGTTATGTTGCACCTGAGTGGATATCTGGTGTTGAAATCACAACAAAAGCTGATGTTTACAGCTATGGGATGACCCTGTTAGAACTAATTGGGGGCCGCAGAAATGTGATTGCACCCCAATCCAATGCTGGTGAAGAAGAGGGTGATGGTGAGAAAGCGGATAGGTGGTTTTTTCCACCTTGGGCAGCAGAGCATATAATTAATAACAATGTAGAAGCAGTGATTGATTATAGGCTTGGGGGCGCATATGACATTGAGCAGGCTAAGCGTGTTGGTTCAGTAGCAGTTTGGTGCATACAGGATGACGCAGCAATGAGGCCTACAATAGGGATGGTGGTGAAGATGTTAGAAGGCGTGTTGGAAGTGAGTGTGCCTCCAGCTCCAAAACTGTTGCAAGCTCTGGTTTCTGGTGAATCTTTTCGTGGAATTAAAGTTGATTCCGGCAATGAAGTATCTATTGGCACTGAAAGCCGCTTCTATGATCGTGATTCACAATTATCCGAGGTCAGTTCAGAAAGGTCCTTTGGCAATGCCTCGGCAAATGAGAATGTACAAAAAGAAATTCAGTGATGTGTTGGCTTTGAACTCTTGAATATTGAGTTGCATCGTCAAACACATATTTGGCAAATGAAGGTGAAGGGTCATCTGTTTTTTAAGACTTGTACTTTCATAGCTCACCAGTACTGTAATGATCTTATGTACATCTATATTCTATATGCAGTGTATAAAGGAAGAATCAAATTGTCATAAACTTGTAACATTATTTTCAACTTTCATGCCATTCTCAAAAAAGAAATGATTCCTTTTGCCTCTAGGAGTTCGCCACAATTAACCTATGTGATGATTGCACTAATATTTATCCCTTCTCAACTAGATAGTCTCAAAATCTGAAAGCCATGGCTTTTGATGGTCTCTCTTGTCATCTACGAACAATTGCATATTGCATACCTTTGTCTAGTGACACTTCAACAAAAGATTGAATTAATGTCACTAATCTGGTTGTGTGTTCAACCAGTAAAACCTTTGATCTGCTTACAGAGTGGAAGTTTATATGCCATTCGAAATACAGTGGTTGCCTGCAGAAAGTTACCAACAGTCTCGTTTTATCTAGGTCTTTACTCACAATCTCCTTGGAGGTTGTATTGCTTGTCGGATTTTGGAATTGGGATCGTTTTGGCCATTGTTTCAGCGGAAAGAAATGAAAATTCCAACAATTTGCTCATTCATGTTTCTCATATCATAAACTCTCGAGCTGAAGGTTTCAATATTGAAAAAGAAGGATGATTGATGACAGTTTTCTCTATAGATAGAGAAAAGCAATGACTGTTCTGCCTCAAGGCTGTGATCGTTAGATAGCTACTTTTCTGTTGTACGTACATATGCCTCCTCTGTATGGTCATTTTCCTTAATTTATTTTGAAAAAGTTTATTTATCACAAATTTATTATAAACCAAAAGTGTTTTAGTTCGGTATTATTGATAAATAATCTTATCTATTTAATTATAATTAATAAAAAATTGTTACTTTAATAGTAATATAGTTATAATATATAAAATGTTAATTTATTTTTTGAGGAAATTTTTTGTTTCATTTCATGTGCCAAAATTTGAATATGATTTTTTTTAATCAAAAGATGTTTAATGTAATTCAAAGATGTGATTTAAAATGTATAAGTGATTAGTCTTACCATATCACATAAAAATAAATTTCAATCTCTTTTTATTTTATACTAAACAATGTTCTTAAATTTTTTCTTATTACGTATCGTCTCTTCATTTCTTTTTCTTCTATTTTCTTTGAATTTGATTCTTTTATTTTTTTAATTTTTATATATTAATTCAAAATTTTATTTAAAATTAAAAATTAACTTCAACACTCAATTATTATTTTTTAAATAATAAGAGAACAAAATTTATTAAATTTAATAATAAGATAGACGAAATATAAAATTAAAATAAAAAATCAAAGCATAAAAATTAAAAAATAAATAAGTTAAAATGTAAAATTTTAAAAAAATTAATTACTATTTATGTAGTTAAGTTTTGATTTTATGTTTTTCTTTGAATTGCATCTATTTTTTTGTTTTTGTTTTTTAAGCTTTGGAATATGTAAGGTATGATTCTCATTGCAATTATTAAATTTAAAAAGGAATGCTTTTGAATATCAAGGGAGGCAAAATTGTTTTTTTAACATGAAAATGTTTCTTTCTTTCTTCCATTAGTGAGGTCATGGTTTCTTTCTTTCTTTCATTAGTGAGGTCATGGAGCTCTTGGGTCCCTTAGTCCCTTTTAGTTGTTACAAAGTTTTACATTACCTTTAAAATATACACGAATGAAAATAGAGAATCCATAATTTTATATTTTTTAACCTTTTTTTTTAAGTATGAGACATGAAAACTTAATGTTTAAATTATTTATATATTTTTATCTAAATTTAACACTAATTTTAATTAATTAATTAAGTTAAATGTATCATTTATCATTAAAATTGATAAAAATATGTATCAAAAATTTAAATAAAAATATTTAACGTGATCATATAAAAATATAAATTAAAAATTATAACAAAATAAAAAAATAAAAAAAAATAATCCAAATATACCACCCACCAAATCGTATCAACTTTTTGCCTTTCTTTATTCAATTAATTATTATAGGAGTTGAGATTCTTACATTATGCTCAACAATGGGCCTATGACCCGTTTATTTTGTCTTTCTTTTTGTTCCTTTTCCCACCTGAATTGTAAAAGTATGGAGGCAGGCATAAGTTATTATATTTTATAATGTCAAAGTAATCATATATTCAAGAGAACATTCACCTCTATTTGTAATAATAATTATGATTGTTGATACCAGCTAGGGCAGTGGATAATATTTACTTTAATAATAAATACATTATAAAATATATTTTTTAAAGAATACAACAAATGATGAAAATATATATAACGAAGGTTGTTCAACCATATTTTAATAGTTATTTCTTTTAGTATCTCTAAAGTCATATAAAAAAATATACCAATATTACTTAAATTTATTATATTTAACCGATATGTATTTTAAATTTATATTTATTAATTATGGTAATATAAGTTTAAAAAAATAATATAAATTTATTATTTTTTAATTAACATGATTAATGTTCATAATCATTGACTTTTGTATGGAGGCTGAACAAGTATAGTCAAAATTGGTGATTCATGTGCACAATAACCCTTATTACATTTGTATTTTAAAATGCATAAGTGAAAAGAAAAATTCATTTAATATATGTTTAATTAAAGATAATATCACTTTCAAAATGTTTGTTTAGAGACTCAATAAAGGCTCGCTGATAGTTCAGCTGTTGTCACATGTTTCAGTTATCATGATGTTTTTGAATTTTTTTTTCTTCTTCCATCAAAAGTACATTAATGCTTTTAAACATATAATTTTTTTAAATATTTATTTTAAAATAATAAAGAGTGAAAAATAAAAACTCTCAAATCATCACAAACAACTTTTACTACTATTCAGTCATTTTGTAACAGGTTGATTTAAAAATAATAAATTAAGGTATATAAATAATTAAATTATTTAATTAATTTTATTTTTAATCTATTCAATAAATTTATTTTCTTACCCTATTAAAAAATATTTATCTATTTAGGTTATTAAAAATAAATAAATATATTTTTTAAATTAAAAATAAAATTTAATATATAAAAAATTATATCATATAATTAAAACCGTACAAAGAATTTATATATAAAAATTAGAGTTATTTGAGATAATTAAAAATAAATAAATAATACAAGTAATAATTTTTTATTGAAAGAACTGAGATGAGATATATAATTTAAGATAGAAGATACAGACTTTTTAGCTTAATAGAAAACTTATGACCAATTGTATTTCAACTAGTTCAATATAGTATAAAATTATTGTGAAATACGCTTGAAAATTCATTTAATACATTGTACAGCCCAAAGGAGCAATACGTGATATTATACAAAACATTATGTATTAAACTAAACACCTTTAAAGTTGGAGTTCTAGCATATGGCTCGGTTTGGCTACTCTAGTTGCACATATTTTTATTCCCTATCTCTTCATTAAGGTGCTTGGTTTGGGGAACTGGTGTTGCTGTAATGACATATAACATTTCGGCTTGGGCATGGCTTTAGCTCAGGTGGTTTATACGGTAGGTTGTTGCGAACATGGTTGGAGAGGAATATCATGGCTAGCTTTTCAAGATCTATGGGCTATTGTAAAACTTTCTATTGCTTCAGCTATGATACTCTGTTTTGAGAGTACTGGGTATTTCGTGACCATAATTGTTCTCACCGGACATCTTGGGAATCTTATTATTGCAATTTGATCGCTTTTAATACGATAAGATTGTATTCATTTTAAATAAATATGAATATCATATTTAATTTATTATTCTACCTTAAAATTAATATAATTTAATCGATTAATTATTATATTTTTAAATATTTTAATCATTATTTTTATCAATTTTAATATTTTTGAATTTTTCTTTTTACAAAAACACTTAAGTTTGATTTAATTTAACTTTATTTGAAAGACAACTATAGATGTTTAAAAATAAAAATATCTCAAAAAATAAGAAAAAAAATAAATCTACTCAAAATTAAGTCAAATTTTTATTCATCAAAATACAATTTTGAAATTATCAATCTACTAATACAAAATGAGTCATATTCAAAATTAAGTCTCAATGTATCATAAGCCAATTTTACAACAAACTAGGCTTCATTTTTTTGTGATTATATTGAAAGTGATTTATGTTAGAAGAAAGTGACGATTCAAGGAAGAAATAGCATAAATGTGTTTTTTAAATAGTGCAAACTTATATATATATATATATATATAAGAAAAATTTGTTTAATTCAATGGTATTTTGCAGTATCTCAAAAACATAAGCAAACATATTTGAAATTTCAAAATGACTGTTATAAAAAAAACAATTACTATGAAGTTTTTGCAGGAGTTGCTGTTGTAGGAGGTTAGCAATAGTGGCGGTGACGATTTTTAAGTTTTAATTAATATAACGGTACTTTTATAATGTAAATTGTTAGATATAAAAATATTTTATTAATAATAATTTTATCTAATTATAACAGTCAAATGAATATTAAAGATAAATTAAATATTTTATATATTATATAGTGAAAGCAATAAAAATTATTATTATCTTTTAATTATTATTATTAATTAACATGGCATTCACTTCTTAATATTGGAGAGGGGAGAGAAAGATGACAGACTCTTTTTAGGGAGATTGCTCCACTCCGATCCTATTATTTGGCAATCGTTTTCTGTTGTGTTTTATTATTGAGGTGTTTGCGGCCTGAGTTTGTGATCGTGTTTATAATATTTAGATAATTTTTTGATAAATAAATTAGTTATGTAGATAATTTTTTGACAAATAAATTAGTTAGAATAGTAAAAAATAATATAATGTTTAAATTTATAAAATAATTAATAATAAATTTTAATTTAATCATATTTTAATTATATATTTTCATATTTGTTATCATGTTGACAAGTTGTATTAGAATTATCACCTATATATTTAACCAAGTAACAAATTACTTTCATAGTATTAAAAATATAAAAATTATTAAATATTTTATATATTATCTCCTAAATTTTTGATTTTTTTAGCCTAATATGTTATTGTTTATTAGTTTTTTTTGTTCTTTCAAACACCACCTTTATAAAATAGCTTTTTTTTAAGACATATGATTCATATTTTACAAAATTTGAGAGATATTTTGTTATTTGAAGGAAAGTTGAACATAAGACATAAATTAATAAAGATATATGGGTAATATAACTAGAGGTACTATACTTTTAATAAAAGTTTATAATTTTTTTATAGTTATTAAGTGGTATATACAAGTTTTATAACTTTCAAAAAAGACACAATCAAAATATAAAAAAGACTCTTTAATTAAGACAAAACATTAAATCTAATAAATTATAATCAGTCTATTCTTATTTGAATAAAATTCTAAATATATGTAACACTTTATATTTAGGAGAATAAATTATATTCATATATTTAAAACTTTAAAAATTATGATTGGATCATTAAATTTTTAAAATTTTATACATAAATTTTAAAATTTTAAATTATAATATTTAATTTCTAAATTTTTAAAACTTTATACATAAGTCCTAAAATTTGATTTATAAATATGTATTTTAATAATTAAGTTATAATTTATACATAGAATTTTAAAAGTTTAGAAATTAAGTTATAAAATTTAAAATTTTAAGAACCTTTATATAATGTTTTAAAAGTTTGGAGACTAAATTATAATATTTAAAAATTTAAATATAAATTTATATAAAATTTAAAGTTTAATGAAATAATTAAGATAAACGGAATAGTTATCATTTAATTCCATAAAGAATTATGTCACATTATCTTTTTCTTCTTGTTTGTAGATTTTCTTAAGTCTTCCACGTGTGTAAGTGGGAGGCTTCATTGTAGGATGACAATTCATCTCAAAGTGTTTTTATCTTGATATAGTAAACAACGATAGATTGTTGGCCTTGCCTGAGCTCAACAATTTCACGTTTGAGTTAAAATATTTATGTATAATTACTATGTGAATAATGGTCTTGAATGTTTGCCCAAACCTCTATCGTTGTTGTGTAATAGAAGACACTATCTATAATGTCTCCATGAACAAAATTCAAAATCCAGGCAAGGACTATATCATTGCATCTTTGCCATGATGCGTACGATTTATCGGTTTTTGATTGGACTTCAATGATTCCATCAATCAAACTAAGTTTGTTCTTTGCACTCAAGCTAATCCGCATAGCATGACTCCATGCTTTATAGTTGTCCCTTTTGAGAACCTTGGAAACCAAAATGTTTCCTAGTTGATCTGAATGATGCAAGATAAGGAGATCTGAGACTTCTGATGAAACCTCAGTCGATTTCATAATGTCACTCATGATAGTGAAGTTATTATGCTTGCTTGGGTATGATTTTTGGGAAAGCAGTAAAGTATGCATAATCACTAAAAATGATACTCAAATATCATGCTAAATTTAAGATGATGGCAAGAAGAATTAAAAAAAATTATCTATCTTAATTTTGTATAATATAATACAAGCATTTATACAATACAATGAGGTCTAATTTAGGTAAATAACTAAACATAATATATTTTACATCATTACTATAATCTAATGTTATAATCGATCAAAATCAAATATATAGATTTACAAGATTTTTAGTATGTTAAATCAAACAAGCTGATTTACGAGAACTTTTAATATGCAACACAATTAAAGTTAATTACTCCATGTTGCGTTTTAGACCACTTATCAATACAAAGATTAAGTGTACAATGCTCAATAGTAACGTCAGTAGAAGAATGTGTTGGGCACAGCGGGTAAAAATAAAATGAATTCAACAGAGTAGAATAATGACACCGAAATTTAACGTGATTCACCCTTTTAATTTGGGCTAAGTCCACGGGACAAACTCCGAAAAATATTTCTTCCACTAATAAATTAATGGGTACAAAGTGAGAGGCAATACAACAAATTGAGATAAACCCAAAATAGTGTCACACAAGTGTTTCCCAAACTCACTATTTTGTCACTCCCCTTTTAGAAAAATATCCCAATATTTTTCTAAGATATTCTTTCTCACTTTCTTACACACAACACTATTTTTCTTCAAAGGAAATTGTTCCTTTGGCTTTGCTTTGCTTCTCTTACGGTTTTGGTGTGTTGGTGTATCTCTAAGACGTAGACATTGGGTATTTATAGGCAGAATTGCGTGCCAATGATAGTTCCACCTACCATTGGTTGGTACCCCTAACATTGGTGGTTGCACCTACCATTTATGGTTGCCTACCATTGGTGGTTGCACTTACCAATTGTGGTTGCACCTACCATTTATGGTTGCACCTAACATTTGTTTATTTTTCTTCCTCTTAAATGTAGGAGGGAATTACAAATCTCCCCTCCCGACTACGTAGAGCTCCACCAATCCAGGCCTAAACGGTATTCAAAATTTTGTCTTGGGAGAATTTTCATCAACATGTCTCGATCCATTTTCTTGTGTATGGATCTTCTCAAGTTGTAATAGCTTCTTCTCCATTACATCCCTAATCGATGATATCTCACATCAATATGTTTTGATCTTGAATGAAAGGAGGCATTCTTTCCAAGATGGATAGCACTACGACTATCACAAAATAACCGATAAGCGTCTTGTTGCAACCCGAGTTCTTTCAAGAACTTTTTCATCCATAGCAACTCTTTACATGCTTTCGTTCTTCTTATAAACTACCCTTCGGTAGTGGACGGTCTGCAACACATTTTTGTAACTTTGGTTGCCATGACACGCTCCCCCTGCCAAATGTAATCGGTAGTACACGAAGTGGATTTTCTGGAATCCACATCACCTGACCATATCTGCATCTACTGTATCCAACTAACATAGGTTTGTCATTTCCAAAACATAGGCATATTTTGGAAGAACCTCGAAGATACCTGAAAATCCATTTCACTGCAGCCCAATGTTCCTTTCCAGGATTTGAAAGGAATCTACTCACAATTCCAACTGCATGAGTGATATCTGGCCGTGTACAAACCATGGCATACATTAGACTTCCAACTGCTGAAGCATATGGAACCTCTTCCATCTCTTCCTTCTCTTTGTCAGTAGAAGGGCTCTGTTTAGAACTTAGCTTAAAGTGATTAGCAAGAGGACAACTAATCGCTTTAGCCTTATCCATATGAAATCTTTGAAGTACTTTCTCAATGTACTTCTCCTGTGACAACCATAATATCTTGGCGCCTCTGTCTCTAATAATAGTCATGCCAAGAATGCAACACTGGCCCCAAGTCTTTCATGGCAAAAGACTTACTCAACTGTGTTTTCAAGTTGTTGATTCTAGAAATATTTCGGCCAACAATCAACATATCATCCACATAAAGCAAAAGAATAATGAAATCATCATCAAAGAATTTCTGCACAAAAACACAATGGTCTGAAGTAGTCTTTTTGTAGCCTTGCTCCCCCATAACAGACTCAAACTTCTTGTACCATTGTCTTGGTGCCTGTTTTAAGCCGTAGAGACTTTTCTTCAATTTGCGGACATAGTCTTCTTTTCCCTATTTGAAAACCCTCTCGGTTGTTCCATGTATATCTCTTCTTCCAAGTCACCATGTAGGAGGCGGTTTGACATCCATTTGCTTAACTTCCAAGTCAAGACTTCTTTGCTAACCCTAGCACGATGCGGATGGATGTCATTTTCACAACCCGGAGATAAAATCTCGTCAAAGTCAACACCTTTTCTTTGGCTGAATCCTTTGACAACTAGTCTGGCTTTGTATCGCGGACTGGAACTGTGTCCTTCATGCTTCACCCTGAACACCCATTTATTTTTCAAGGCCTTCTTCCCTTTGGGCAGCTTCATCAGCTCAAAGGTTTTGTTCTCATGCAAGGACTTCATCTCATCTTGCATGGCTTCAATCCATTTTTGTTTGGATTCGTCATCCATAGCCTCTTCGTAACTCTCAGGTTCTCCCCCATCAGTGAAAGTTACATACTCATCTGAAGGATATGAGGTAGAGGGTCGTCTCACTCTATCACTTCTTCTCAGTAGAACAGGAGAAGCCGCAGGTGTTGGTACTGGATAATGAACATCATTATTTCCCTCGTCTTCAGAACCAACTTCTATGGGGGCATCATCTTCACCAGGTGGATAAACCTGGTCTTCATCTCCAACTTGTCTTGGCACTGATGTTGGAGGAATTAATTGCAAATCTGAGTAACCATTGGAATTAGGAACATCTTTCTTCATTTTGTTAATATCCTCAATGGTCTCATCTTCAACAAATACAGCATCACGGCTCCTGACAAGTCTCTTTGCAACCGGATCGTAGAATCTATAGCCAAGTTGATCTTGACCATAGCCAATAAAAATACACTGTCTTGTTTTGGCATCAAGTTTGGATCTCTCATCCTTAGGGATATGAACAAATGCTTTGCAGCCAAACACTCGCAGATGATCATAGGAAACATCTTTTCCTGACCATACTTTATTTGGAACATCCATCTTGAGAGGAGTACAGGGTGAAAGATTCAACACATGTGCAACTGTGAGTATGGTTTCACCCCAAAAAGTTTTAGGCAACTTTGCATGTGAGAGTAGACATCTAACTCTCTCCATCAAAGTTCTGTTCATCCTCTCAGCTAAGCCATTCAACTACGGTGTCTTTGGAGGTGTCATTTGATGCCGAATACCATGCTTTTTGCAATAAGCATGGAAAGGTCCTGTGTATTCTCCACCATTGTCTGTCCGGATGCATTTCAACTTCTTTCCAGTCTGTCTCTCAACTGAGGCATGAAATTCTTTGAAGACATCTAGCACTTGATCCTTTGTCTTTAGAAGATATACCCACGTCTTCCTTGAATGATCATCAATGAAAGTCACAAAGTATTGAGCACCACCAAGTGACTTTGGCATTGGTCCACACAAATCTGAATGAATCAGATCTAAAATATTATTCATTCTGGAAGGAGGGAAGCTCTTGAAAGCAACCCTGTTTTGTTTTCTTGCTAGACAATGAACACATTTCTCCAAATGTACTTCATCCATTCCAGGCAATATCTTCTTTTTAGCTAGACTTGTCAAACCTTTTTCACCCATTGGATCGAGTCTCTTATGCCATAACTTCATTACACTGTCTTTCTCTATGGCATTTACTGTGTCGGTGGAGAGCTTCGCTTGCATTATATACAGAGTTGTATGCTTCTCACCTCTAGCCACTACTAAGGAGCCTTTTGTAAGTTTCCATTTGTCATAAATGAAGGAGCTGCAATATCCTTCATTTGTAAGCTTGCGCACAGAGATCAAATTCAGGCGCATATTTGGAATATGCCTGACATCCTTTAGAAATAGTCTGGTTCCATTCTCTATTTCCAAGCAAACATCTCCTCTACCTACTACCTTTGACAGGCCTTCATTTCCCATTCTAACAACACCAAAACTTCCAGGTGTGTATGATGAGAAAAATTCTCTACGCGATGTAGCGTGAATTGTAGCACCACTATCAATCACCTAGCTGGTCTCGTGTGATGCAAGATTGAAAAAATCTTCATCATAAACGATATTGAACTCGTCTATGGTATTTGTTTGCTCATCATCACTGCTGTCATCTTTCTTTATTACTTTGCCTTTGTTAGTTTCTTGTTCCTTCTTGAACACTCGACAAAATTTCTTAATGTGACCCTTCCTCTTGCAGTGATGGCATTCAACATTGGCAAATTTATTTGATTTGCCTCTGCTTTTGCTTCTGGGTTTTTGTTCTTTGTACAGTCTCCTTCCTCTAGACTCTGTGATAAGGGCTTGTTCTTCTGAATCTCTTTTCCTTGTTTTGTTTCTCGTATGAGAACAAGGCTTCTACAACAACTTCAAACTCCATCTTGTCTTTTGCATAAGTCAGAGTTGTTGTGATATGGTTATATGATGAGGGTAGTGATGCCAACAACATCATAACTTTCTCTTTATCGCCAAAACTCACATTAAATCTTGCTAAGTGAGAAAACTTGTTGTTGAAATTGCTAACATGTTGCATCATGCTCACATTATCTTCCTTCCTCATCTGATATAGCTCCTTCCACAAATAAAATTTATTGGCAAGGTTCTTTGACATGTACACGTTTTCTAGAGTCTCCCATGTTTCTTTAGCAGTCTTGCAATTTTTTGATTCAATATTTTGCAAGACACTGTCCGAGAGATTTAGACGGATTGTACTAGCTGCAATCTCATCTATTTCCTCCCATTGTTCCTCGGTGACGGTTGCTACCTTCTTTTCTTTCCCTAGCAACGCCTTATGGACCTTCTGTTGAATGAGAATATCCTTCATCCTCCTTTGCCATAAAGAGAAATTATTATTGCCATTAAATTTCTCAATATCTACCTTTTGGCTTGACATTTTTTTTTCACTGTGTTTCTTTTTTCTGTAAATAAATGCGCCCTGGACCTAATAAAATCTTTTCTGATGTGGCAGATCAGTCTATGCTGCAACCACAGAGCATATTAAGAATTTTACTAGACCAGCTCTGATACCAGTTGTTGGGCACAACGGGTAAAAATAAAATGAATTCAACAGAGTAGAATAATGACACCGAAATTTAACGTGGTTCACCCTTTTAATTTGGGCTAAGTCCACGGGACAAACTCCGAAAAATATTTCTTCCACTAATAAATTAATGGGTACAAAGTGAGAGGCAATACAACAAATTGAGATAAACCCAAAATAGTGTCACACAAGTGTTTCCCAAACTCACTATTTTGTCACTCCCCTTTTAGAAAAATATCCCAATATTTTTCTAAGATATTCTTTCTCACTTTCTTACACACAACACTATTTTTCTTCAAAGGAAATTGTTCCTTTGGCTTTGCTTTGCTTCTCTTCTGGTTTTGGTGTGTTGGTGTTTCTCTAAGGCAAAGACATTGCCTATTTATAGGCAAAATTTCATGTCAATGTTAGTTGCACCTATCATTGGTGGTTGCACCTACCATTGGTGGTTGCACCTACCATTGGTGGTTACACCTACCATTTATGGTTGCACCTACCATTGGTGGTTGCACTTACCAATTGTAGTTGCACCTACCATTTATGGTTGCACCTAACATTTGTATATTTTTCTTCCTCTTAAATGTAGGAGGGACTTACAGGATGCTTATCCAGTAATGGATAACTCTTGAGTTCATTAAATAAATTATTCAACCTAGTGAGAGTTCTTTTAAAATTTGGAGTAGAATTCCTGAAAAAGAGTTCATCGTAAATTTTTCATATAACATCAAGAGTTAGTATTATAGCAAGGGAAAATTCTAACTTTTCGACCTTACCTTTAATCAACGAGTCAGGATGATGTAAACATAGCTCAAGGAATGAGATAATTGCATGAAATGTACGTAGAGTTTGAATACCTCGATCCTCTCCATAACAATCATAAATTATGCAGATATTCACATCTTATAAGTAGATATTCCACAGTTTCATTCTCATATGAACAAAATGGGCATAAGGAGTCAATTTGAGGCATAAATCTTCTCAAAGTATGTCTAATGGATAAGGTATTGAAAGCAAGTTTCCAAACAAAGAGTTTCTGCCTCTTATACAGTTTTGCAGTCTAGAAATGAGGCCAAATATGCAGTTGACCAATATCCACTGCAACTTTAACTAACAAAGAATATGCTGGTTTGATCAAGAACAATCCATATTTGTTTGCTATCCAAATTAACTTATCATTAAAAGTGTTATTTGGACTTCTTAACTTATAAGAAAGCTAGTATTACTATCAAAAGGAGCATCAATTATAAACCAATATCCATTAAGTACTTGAATCCATTTAAAATAATATAATAAGTAATTGAAAACAAACATTACTTGATTAAAAGGCAAAACTTCTCACTAAATTCAAGTCTTTGCAGTATATGTAAAATTAGGTAACTCTTCATTTTATAATAGCCTTTATTCATGTCAAACTTTATTCCAAGTGTGATGTCAAACTTTGTTTCTAAAATAATTCTTGATGTATTATAAATTGCTCTTTATTGTTTCGAAAATTCTTATTATATTATTCTTCTTCACCCACACCACTTGCACCAACCACATCGTTCCAAAGCTTTGTCCATTTGGAACTTCAGTCTATCTTTGTGATAGTATCCTCCAATATTTTGATTTGAAGAATACTTTTGTCCAAGGCAAAACCAAAATGAGGCTTCAACAATTCACCGGCAACTTCCTTCTTCTTTTATGAATTGGTTATATCAGACTCACTCCTCCTCTTACACTCGCTAATTGGTTCAACTTTAGAACTAATCCCTTTGTTTTTGCTTCTTATTCTAGCACCAAAGGGAGTTGTCACCTTAGGAAGAATATGAGAGGTGATTATTATAGAAGTAATGGGGTTATTAGGTGTTTGGTGCAAGAGTAGTATCTTTTTTTTTTTAATTAGGATGTATTTTGATGATGAGATAGCATGTCGAGTGTCATGCAATGATGGTAAAAAGTATAAGAAAATTTAAAATTGGAGCTTTCAAGATTTTTATGTATAAAAATATTTAAATAATTTTAAATAAAAACAATTAATTTTATATTTAACAATTTAGAGGTATACGTTTTATTTTTTCCTTCTTAATTATTCGACGAAGAGATTGTTTTTAATGTATAAACTAAAAAAATATTAAAAAATTAAAAAAATTATAATTAGATAAATATTGATGTTATATAGAACACAACATAAAGAAAATAAAGAAAGAAACTTTTATCTTTAAATTGAAAATAAAAGATTCAAATATAAAAAAAAAATAGGAGTTAATAATTGTGGCACGTTCACTAAAAAAAATCCTTTTGTAACAAATCATTTATTAAGAAAAATAAAGGGAGCAATAAGAAACTTCTTGATAGATCAAGAGGTTTGGAATTATTCTCTAAATATAAATAAAAAAAACAAAAAAAACATATGATAGTAAAATTACATTTTTTTTATATAAGATATTAAAATTTAATCAATAATCTTTCAATTTATATAATTTAGTCACTAATTAATATTTATAAAGATGACAAATTTAATCTAAAATTATAAATTTAATCAAATTATTGATAATCAAATTATATATTTTATCATAAATTAGAGATCAAATTATATATTTCGAAATAGTTTATGATCAAATGAATCAAAAAGTTAATTAATGTCATTAAATCATATGAAATAAGATTAAAATTCTGGATAAAATTTATCAAATTGAGAAACATTGAGGACTAAATTATATGAACTGAAATGTTATAGAATAGACTCTAATATCTCAAAGAGACTTATAAATATCGTACAAGTCCCTTTGTTTAGGCTTCAAGGACTTTTTAATTTGTTTGTTTAAATAGGTGTTTTTAAGTCTATTTATATGCAAAAATTGTGCTAAGAAATGATAAAGTTAGTTTTTTATCAAAAAATTTATTAAATATAATAAAATAACACATGTAATAGATGCATGTTTATATTTTTTGATAAATATATATTTAATAAAGTAATTTTAATTAAAAAATTATTTATATTAAACTTGAATAATTTTTTCATCATTTAATGTTTTAATTTATATATTAGACAATAAAAAATTGTTATAAGTTTTATTAAAATTTTTGTTAGAATTTGTAAGAAAAAAATTTCTTAAATTTTGAGTAATATTTTTAAATAAATATTAATTCTTTTACATACATATTTATCAAAAAAAATATAAACATGCATATCACATATGTATTATTTCATTATATATAATAAACATTTGATGTAAAGTTAACGTTATTATCTATCACATTTTTTATAAATAAATAAACTTAAATGATACTCTTTTCACAAATAATTGAAACTAAAAAACATTTTTTTTATGTTAAAGGTTAAATTTCAGAACAATGTATTTGACCTAAATAAAAGAATATCAGAAAGTGTTAACATTTCCCCGTGCTAAAAGATATTAACAAATTACTTTAATTTTATTATTCAAAATATTTAAGTAACTTAGTTGGTTATTTATCAAATATATCTTTGAACTTTGAAATAGTATCATAAATATTCTTTGGGTTTTAAAAATATCACAAATATCTCTTAAATTAACCAAAGTTAATGTTAACATAATTGAATAGTAATCTTTTATATATAAAAATGATAAAAATAATAGAAATAAAAATATAAGATATCTTATGATGTTTCTCATAAAAAATGATAATTAGTAAAAATAAAATTGAAGAAATATAAAAAACAAGATTAAATCTTAAGGTAGGAGATTTATTCAAAGATTCGTCATTCTTAAGAATAAAGAAAATATTTTTAAGAAAAAAATATAGGTTGTTATAGAATAAATAATAAAAATGAATATTAATATTACGAATATAAAAAGAATGTATAATATATTATTAATTGACAAGGAAATAACTGTAAATGAACTATCAAAAATCCTTCAAAATGACAAAAAAAATTAGATACATCCATTTAGAAGGAAACTAAATATTAAGAAAAACACATTTTAGAAAAAGAATTGATATATTAATAATACAAACATTACTAGATAATAGAAGAATAACAGGAAAGATGTTTTATTAGGAACGATCCATATAAATCTAGGATATTAAAAATTAAAATTCATAACATATCCTAAGTTTGTCATTAATATTAATAACAATAACTTAAATCAAGTGTTAAGTTTAACAAATGAATTTGAAAGATGAGATTTAATGAAAGAATGAAATAATCAATTTTAAGTACACAACAAAGTAGAATATTCATTAACAAACAATCATAATAGCTTAATATATGGACAAAATGAATTTATAGAAATAAATAAAAAATTCTAATAAACAATTAATAAAATCAGAAATATTAACAGACTTTGAAATACCAGAAGAATAGAACTTAGATATTTAAAAAATACCTCTGATAATAGGAAGAAAAAATAATGTATCAAGGTTGACGTTTATAGATCCTAAAGTAGAAATCTCTAACAAAAAAGATAGGTTACATATCCAAAACAAGAAGTTAAAATAATAAAAACATTAGTCCATGACATAATATTAGAAAAAAAAATGATATCATTGTTATCCCAATAATATGCAAAAACAAACTACATAATGTAGAATTAGATTTTGATGGAAGCCTAGCAGGTAGATCAAAAAATTAAATAACAATAATGAAAGCTTTAATTCTTTGAATAAAAGAAAATGATATAGTATAAGAATCAAACATTAAGTCCTTACAAACAACCATAATAGTTTAATAACAAACAGTCATAATAGTTCAATATATATACAAAATGAATTCATTAACAAACAACCACAATATATTCTATACAATAAGATATTTATTAACAAACAATCATAATATTTCAATATATAGACAAAATAAATTCATAGAAATAGATAAAAAAATTTAAGAAATTAGAGAAAAAATAAAATAAGAATTATTAACGAGCTTTGAAATACAAGAAGAATGTAGCTTAGATGTTAAAGAAAAACCTTTGATATAAGGAATAAATAGTAATGTATCAAAGTTTATATTAATAGATCTTGAAAGAGAGACCTCTAATAAAGAAAGAGTAGTTATAGATCTAAAATAAGAAGTTAAAATAATAAAAACTAATGTCCATGCCATGATATTAGGAAGAAAATGATACAATTTTTATCCTAATAATGTTCAAAAATAAATTACAAAAAAATATTTTAGCCGAAGAAATTGATATAGTACAAGAATCAAACATCAAGTCCTTACGAGATATAAATAAAACATAAAAAAACTTCTAAAATAAATTAAAAAAATATGGTTATAATTAAAAAATACAATAAGATTTATATATAAGAAATTTATAGAATTAAAAAGGGATGTAAACAACGTAACCAAAGACAATGAAATCATAGGTTACAAGTTTGATCAATTTGTAAGATTAAAAGAATAACTAACCACTTACGAGATCAAATTCATTGATACATAAAAATGAGAAAAAAATTCAAAGATAAAAAAAGCTATAATCACCATTAACAGAATATATAAAAGAATTAGAAGAATAATTTATGACTATGAGAATGGAGACATAGAAAAATTTGTTAGTTTACTTACCACGATGAAAAAATTTATATAAACAAAGAGAAATATAATATGACAATAATTAACGAAATTGATTCTGAACCAAAAAATATAATCCAAAAAAATCATATAAAACCAATTTCATATCAATAAGAGATATTTGATTCATATCGAGAAGAAAGAAACATGCAAAAGCTAGAAGAACTTAACCTTCTTTATAGAAGAAAAAAATAGCCCAAAATGAAAGAAGGATTACATTGGGGAACTAGAGATAATATCCCATCAGAATTCAAACTTCATAAAATTTATAAATCTGATTTTTTAGATTGTATAAGAGATAAGAAAAACGTCTTAAATGAATGGTCCAATGATATGAGTGTAATCATACAAGCTTCTCTAATTGCATAATCAAACACTTCAACTTACAGAGTCTTAATAGCTCACAAAATGACAAAAAAAATAAAAAATTAGTTTACAAATTTACAAAATAATAATATTTACAAATGCAAGAGAATACTCCCACAGGTAGAAAATACTTAGATACTATAGTAAATGAAATATAAAAAAAAATTATTAGGGAAGATACATGTAGACATGTTACAGAATCCAATGAAAATGAGATAGAGGAAGCCAAATGATATTTAACAATTATGAAAATATATAACATGTATTTTATAAATTCATTTATTTATGAATATGAAATATATTATTATAAATTACCATCCATATGTAAGAAGCTTATAAGGAAACATTTTTTCAAAAATTATCTTAAACATTACATAAAACTATAACATAATGATATAATAATAATAAAAAAAAACTATATCAGACACATTAAGAGATATAATAAGAATTTATAGAAAATTGAATAATCATTAAATGTCAAAGAATATAAAAAAATAAAATGAAATGATAAAATCTGTTATGATATAAGAAATTTTAGTAGGAGTGTTCACAGTCCGACCTGATCCGATTTTGAGTAATTTTTTTAACCAAATTAGATCGTTCATATTGCTCAAACCGAACTATTTGACTATTAAAAATGTTATAACAAAATAATTTGATCCAATTTAATTAACGGTTTTAAATGATCCGGTACATACCCGGGTTCGATTCACAATTAGCGTTTTAATTTTAATTTTCTTCCACATTTCTCATGAAACCTCTGGAAGCAGCTAGTCTTTTTCTCTCTCTGATCACTATACCATCTTTTTAAGTGCATCATATCTATAAATATAAATCCCCAGAGCAATCTTGCCTATCGATCGTTTTTGGAATTAAAGTGATCATCTAAAAACCAGAGTCTCATTCATATATTAGTTAATTTAGCTAGTATGTTAAGGAAATTGCAACACTACCCTAACATTCTTAACTTAATTAGTTTTATCTTCCTGTTCGGTTTCACTACTGGACCGATTTCCAAATCCATTTCGAGTACTAGAACAATCCCACTATTATGTAATACATCTATGTTAAAATCGGTTTGTAGTTTACCAACATTTTGTTATATAATACATCTTTGTTAATTAAGTTTTTAATATATTATTAATAACAGTTTGATTTGATTGGTTTAAAAATTTATATCACCAGACCAAATCATTTGAAAAACGGTTTTAGTTACTACAAATCAAACTGAACCGGACCGTTTGATTTATAAAATTGTTCAATCTATTTCGATTTAATTTTTCGATTTAATTCAATTTTGTCCGATTTTTAAACACTCCTAAATTTTAAAATGCAATAAAAATATGAATATAATATAAAATCTTACAAGTAAAAGTATAAAAATATAAAAATAAAATAAAAGATATAAATTTAAAAAATAAGATTTTCAAAAATATAAAAAAATGTATAAGTAAAAAACATATAAGAAATTATTTTAGGAGAAAAACACATAAACTATGGGGAAAAAAATTATTAAATATTAGGGAAATAGAAATGTAGATATTATATATACAACGAGGAAGGATATTACACTAATGAATGTCCTAACATGTTTCAACATAAAAAAGAATTTTCAAAGAAAACAAAAATCTTAGAAGAAATTAGAATTAATAAAGGAATCAGATATAAATAATACTTGTACATTTACTAAAAGAATGATAATTTTGCAAAAATTGAAAAATTTAAACCTAATTATCTCTCAACTAATAAATATAATAAATAAATAAAAATAAATTTAAATATATGTTTAAAAAAATTTAAAATTATCTAAATTTATTATAACTTTTTCTCCACCTTAACCTTGAATCTACGTTATCTTCAATATAATAAATATAAATTAAATAGAAAGATAATGAAAAGAAAAGTTACACATTTGTTTTTTCCTAGTGTGATTACTCAAGTGATTTGATGCATCCATCATCTCGTACATTTTTAACCACACAAACAGATTATTGTGTATTTTTTATACATCACATTTTAACAAATAGTTATAACTATAATAATTTTAAATAAAATAAACAAGGGATCACAAAAATAGAATTTTTTTATATAAAATGCAAAATAACATAAAATAAAGTAAAATATATTAAATCTAAAAAACACAAAACATAAAAATAAAAAATAAAATAAAATAAAAGTATATAAAAATAAAATTGAAACAAAATTCAGAAACGAGTTCTTTATATCGTTCGATTCTTTTTTAAACTAAATAGTATTTGAGGTAAGAAAAAATTGAGATTGAGGAAGAAAAATAGTAAATTTGTATGAGTTTAATTTGAAACGCGTATTCTAGAGTTTTGTAAATTTAAATTTTTTTGCAATAAAAATAGAACACAGTGTATTCAATCAAAGACACATATTTATATGTTTTTTTAACTCAATTGTATCCCAAAAGCTCCATGGTACAGTTAGCAGAAAAATCATGGTGTAGCTTAGTTTTTTTAATACTAAATAAATAATAAAATCAAAATCAAAATCAAAATCAAATCAAATATTAAAATAAATAAAAAATAATAATAATAAGCAAATAAAAAGGAATAAACATAATATGTATAACACAGATAATTTAGTATACATTAATATAAATTAAATAAATAATTACAACATACAATAGATATTATATAATAATACAGATTAAATAAATAATTACAACATATAATATATGATATAAAAAAATATAAATTAAATACAATAAGTTAGTAAAGTATGTTATATAATTTAGTACACCGAAATACTTAAAAATGGTTAACAAAATAAAAAATTAAGTTAGCAATTAAATAAACAAAAAATGAAAAAGAAAGTTAAATTAAATTAAAAATTAAAAATTAACATACAAAAGTACTAAAATGAAAATGAGTTAATAAATTGAAAATAAATTTTTTATTATTTATTAACTAAAATTAACTAAATGAAGGAAAAGAAAGTTAAAAAAAATAACTTCTAATTTTTTTTAATAAAATATTAAATTTTTCAAATGCTTTAAGATCTTAATTTTTTTTTAAATTATTTAAATATCTTCATATTTTATTCAAAAATTATTTAATTTTTTGAACATCTAAAATCAATTAATAACTTAGATATTTTTATTTTTTTATTTTTTTAAATACCAAAAGTCAACTATTAAATGAGACAATAATATTTTTGAAATTTTTGTTTAATAAAAATAAATTAAGAAAATTCATAATATAAATATTTTAAAGATTTTTGATAATAAAAAATTAAAATGTTATTCCTTCTTAACAATGATGCTAAAAACTTGATGATCAAATTTTGTATTAGATAAATTTACAAATCACTTTATAAAAGATGACAATTATACTTTTAAGGTCGTCATAAGGTTTAATTACATGGTTTTTAAATAATTCTACAAAATTCTCAAAAGTAAAAAATAAAATTAAACATCCTAATACAATTGTTTGGGTTTTGAAAAGTCTATTCTATTGACATAAAATTAAAGATAAAATTTACTGGACATATTAGTTAGTTAATTATACTTGCTTAAATTAATTAGATTATTAAATATATAAATTAATATTACTGATATTCTTTTTTATATGAAAATGTACTTAGATGGAACAAATATTTTTTGTTAATAAAAATTAATTAATATATATTTTTTATGTCTAATAATTAATTGATATTAAATTATTATTTATTTATAAGAAAATAATAAACCATATAAATCATTGCCTTTGGCGGGTACATATTTAGACCATCATTCAATGAGTTAAAGTTGGATTTAAGATTGATGTATCTGAAAACTAATTAATGAAGAAATAAAAATCAATTTATTTTATGAAAATATTTACCTAAATTAATATCTTACAAGCATAACAACATAAATAATATCTCACATTATTTTTTAACAAATATATGCTTAGATTTAATAAATAATCAATAAATTAAAAATAACATTTAGAAAGATACTTAAATTAATTTTGAAATAAAAAGATATATTTAAAATTTATACCTCAAATTTATCCTTTAAAATAGATAATTTTAATACCAATCTATATCTAAAAGACCTCCAAACAAATTCTTCATGAAAATTTGTTTCTTTTACCGTCTTATTGTGATTTGAGAAGAAAGTGAAGACATCTATTTATAAGTGAAGGAGCGGAAGAAAAATGGAGGATAAAGTAGATCGTGAGTAAGATTTCATTGGATGCTGCCCCACATTGTATCACTATCTTGACATGCGTTGATTCTAGACGTGTTCAATTATGATCTGATAAGCTTACATTGCGGTAGACAATTTACATCGTCGTAGTCTGCGTAAAATTATATTTTTTTAATTCTTTTTTTGTCTCACCCCTTAAAAGGTTGGTTGGAACATATGTAAGGTTTTTATATGTTATTCTTTTATTTGTCTTGTTTGCAATCGAATGCTTTTAGGTAAAATTCTTTAAATGTTTATCAAAGTTATGTCACTTTTTCAAAAATAATATGTTAAATTATCATAAAAAAGTTAATAAATATAAGTGCTCTAAATTAAATTGCTAATGAAATGCTTTAATATCTGCCTATTTAAAATATTATGAAAAATTCAAAATAAAAAATAATTTTATTTGGAGAAGAATTCTTTTAAATATTGCAACAAACTTAAAAGAAAATAATTTTATTTCAAAAAGAAGTTTTTGTTATTAAGTTAATTAATTTGATAAAGATTTTTTATTTTTTTGATAAAATATAAAATTTACATTTAAATTATGAAAAACACATCATTATTCAAATTATCATAAGAGTAAATAAAATCATAGAAGTTTTAACTTTATTCATTGACTCTTTTAATTCTCTAAACATGACTCTTTAAGTTGATAAGATGACATGTCTTTAATCTAATTTGTCTATCATATTTTGAGATCTTTACAATATGAATTATAAAAATACCTAAACAAAAAAATAAAATCTAAATCTAAATATAGAAACAAAACAATAGAAAGCATATTAAAACATGAAAAAAATACATTAGATCAAAATGTAGGTATAATATACATATTATAATACTTGCTTATTGAAATAAACTAAATGAAATGGACGATTACGTGAGAAAGTTCTTATAATAATAAAACTCTCTATTCAATAAGAAGAAATAAAGACTAACTATTAAATTTTTTTAAAAGGAGAAAAAAATTTATATTAAATTATCTATCCTTAGTTTTTTAAAAGAAATAACATACATGTATCTTTTCTTATATTTTTTAATATTTATCTAACAATTTCACATGAGAGTCATTATACTAAAATATAAGTGTAGTTTAGGCTGTAAAATGTAGTCTTTTTTAGAAAAAAATTTTTTATTAAACCAAAATAAGAGTACTTGTATGTAATTTTTTTCAAGCTTTCTTCTTCAACTCTTTCGGGTCTCTGTATAAATTTGGCCTTTTCAATTGCCAATAGATAAATCTTCAATAAAGTTTGATTTTTTATTGCTTGGGTTTTTAAATTTTTAAATAACAACAAAACTTCAAACAAAAGCATAGATTTATATATGTGATAAAAACTTGAAAAAATATAACAAAACATATCTAATATTATTTTAAATTAGATTTAACCAAATAAATTATCACAATATATCTAAATCTATATGAAATAAATAAATCACAAAAACTCGGATATTATTCAAAATGAATAACTAAATAAAATTATAAGATTCAAATTGAGATTGAACCTTTAAGTGACTCAGAATAAGATTTTGATATCACTACCTACAACAATTCTTTGGACATGAATTTTTATGGCTTTTATTTTTATAACATATTTAAATTTTATGTGATATAATGAAATAAATAAATAAAAATTAAATATCACAAATTTTTAAATTAATTATGAAAGTCAATAATAACTACAAATTTTTGAATCAATTAAAAATTTATTATTATAAAAATTTTTAAACTAAAAACGTATATTTATATTGAAAATAAATATGATAAATATTGATAATTATTTTAAGTATTATTTATTACTCTTGAATATACTTGTTATTAATTAAATTGCTTTATTTTTCGTATCTTATTTCATATTTGTTTTTTTTAATCTTTAATAATATGAATATTTATTTTTTGAAATATCAAATGGATTGATATAGATATTTCATCCACGAATAAAATCTAAATCTCAAATTAAACACAACCACCTAGTTAAAAGTTAACCATGGTTACTAAACCATGCCCATCTAACTACAAACAAGGGTTACTTTTTGGCCTTCATACCCCTAAAATTCATCCACCTCCAATATTTATTTATTTTTTATTACCAAAAACATATTTTTTTAAATCACCTCTCTCTCTCTCCTCTTGATCGCAATATAGCCTTAAGCAAGACAAAATTAATAATGAAAAGAAATTGAAAGGTATGGGCGATGGAATATTTATTTTGATTTTCAAAGAAAGAGGGCAAAGGGACTCAATAGCCTAAAAATTCACCAAGTCTTAAAAAGCCAACACAAAGCCAAAAACAAAGAGGGTCTCTCTCAGGTCAGTCTCACACTAATCGCTGTATTGGTATGTTTTCTTTTTAATTTTTTTCTCGTATTTCTAATTTCTTTTTACACTCCAAACGACGAATTAGGGATTTTTCAAAGATGGAGGGTCTCTCTGTATTTTCTTCAAAGATTTGAACTTTGCCCTATTCTCTCTGACACGAAGTCACAAACCGTCTCTCTCACTCACATTCAACGAAGTACAAAACAAAAACAAATTGCTAAAATATGCTAATTTATGAAATCTGAAATAATTATAGAAAGTAAAGAGCGGGAAATTAAAATGAGGGTTTTCATGGGTTTCACTGTATTACTTCTTTAATGCCCTAGATCGCTCTTATTTCCCGCCAAAACCCCACGTTCCTGGGATAAACCAGATGATTTAATCGATTCATATTCCTTATGTTTAAATGGGTTTTGTTATTTTCCTTTCTGATATTGATATTATGAATTTATGATACGTTTGTGAAAAAGTTCATTACGAAGGGAGTAGTTTGTTTTTAGGGATTGAACTCGAAATCCATGGCAGGGTGGTCGATGTTGGCTCATGAGTCTGCTTTAGATTGTGCTAATAAAACCACCAAAAAGCTTCGCCCCAATGGGTTGTTGGTCGATCTAGAACCCGATTCAAGAGAGTTTGTGGTTTCGATGGAAACCGAAGAGGTTTCCGAGCTCTCTGAAGAACGTGAAACTGATAAGTTTCGGTGCCTGTTCGATTATTTTCTTGGTGTTTTTGTTGAGGAGGTCTTTGGCGCTGATACTTTTCGGCCACTACCTCCGATGCTTGGAGATGGGCAATGTGCTGATTTGTTTAAGCTTTTCTTGTATGTGAGGAAAAAAGGTGGCTACAATGTCGTGTCTAAAAAAGGGCTGTGGAGTGTAGTGGCTGAAGAGTTGGGTTTGGATTTGAGTTTTGCAGCAACAGCTAAGTTGGTTTACACTAAGTATCTGGATACATTGGACAGATGGTTAGAAAGATACGTTATGAATAATCCTGATAGCAGTTTGTGTTGTACTAGTCCTGATTTGGATGGACATTTAATGGATCTGAAGGCTGAGTTCAAAGGGTTTTTGTCAGAATTTCCGGAATTAAAGACAAACCCTGATGATTTTCCACATTTGGGTTTGTCTTGTGATTTGGATTTGAAAAATGCTGGTGATATCAAGATGACTGTCCTAGACTCTGACGTGAAAGTTTTGAATTATGATTCAGGGAAGAGCAATCAAGGTACAGGAAAACTGTCTGATGATGATGTAAAGGGTTTGTTGGTTGATTCAGATAGGATAATGACCTGCGTGGATGATGAGGGGCGTTCTTCTTCATACTTTATAAAAAGAGTGGATGGTGTTATACATATTGATGATGATGTGGAGAGTGAGATATTGGACTCAGATGGAGGAAAGGGTTTTAATCGCCATGACGATGATGATGTGATGATTGTGGATCCTGCAGCATTTGAAGAAGCGAACAATTCGCTCAAAAGGAAGCGGGAATGTTTGTCAGCGTTGTTGAACTGGGTTACAATGGTGGCAAAAAGTCCTTGTGACTCTGCTGTTGCTTCATTACCGGATAAGTCAAAGTGGAATTCCTATGGTAATGCTGAGACATGGAAGCAGGTTTTGTTGGCTAGAGAGGCAATTTTTTCGAGTAGGAAAGTTGATTTGGGTGAGGAGCAGTATAACTTGCAGGTATGTGTTGGAAACCCACTTCATACTCAATATGACATTGCTTTCTTTGCTGAAGCATTACATGGTATGACTTGTTGATCTTAAATGTAAGATTTAGATTTTGCTTTGACATCATGAACACACTCACCCAGTGCAATTAGTTTCGTAAGTTGATATACGTACCACTGCAATAAGTTCCTGTTTGCTATCACTCACAGGTTAATATTTACTATTTGGGAAATCAACACCAGTTTTATTAAGAATACTAGCATTTAGTACGTGCATTTCACCTGTTTACTTGCATTGGCAATAATAAATATCATTTACCTTACTCAAAAAATAAATTCTTTTTTTTTTCAAAGAATTCTAAATAGTGTTACAAGACGAATATTTATTAACACTCATTTCATACACTACTTCACTACCTCCATTCATTTTTCTTAAGCTATATAAATCTCTTGAAATTTCATAACCCTCCTAGTAATAAAAATTAGAATAAAAGGTAACTGTATGACACTGATTATGTCAAAAGTATATAAAAGTCTATTAATTATTAGGTGAGGAACCACAAGTTAATTAGCTATCAAAAAGTATACCAAAATGAAAAAAAATTTAAAAATGTCATATTTGTATCATGTGAGAGAGATGATGCATTTTTATCAAGGGTAAAATGGTCATTTTAACCTCTAAAATCAGAAATTTTTAAATCTTAGCTCTTTTCTTCATCCCTCTCAATTCTGATCTCTGAAAATAAGAAAATTTTATTGAAACATATAGCTCTGATTCGTCTTCATTGAATACAATTTTTGGATTTCTGACATAGAACAAAGTTGAAAATGAGGAAGAACATAGTTGAGATTTAGAGATTTTTTATTTTTGGGGTCAAAATGATCATTTTGTCCCTATTAAAAATACATCTTTCTTCTCACAGGATACATATATGATATTTTTTAAACTTTTGCCCTTCTGGTATACTTTTTGATGGTTCATAGACGTAGTAGTTTACCTAATAGTTAATGGATTTTTGTATATTTTTGACATAATATTCCTTTGTTCCTAAGAATTAAGAACTTGAATGTTGAATTATTATTTATATTTTTTTTAGTTTTTTTTGTTGTAGCTGCCATTAAGTTACAAAATTATTTTGATATATAGAAAATATAAATAATGAAGAACAAATAATTTAACATGTAGCTTTTAAATTAATAATAATTTCAATATATTATTTTAAAAAGAAAAAAATCTAATAATTACAATTAAATAAGAAAACAAAATTTAAAAAACCGCATAAGAGAAACAATAAAAACCAAAAAGCTTGTTAAATGATTATTGATATTGTTCAATTAATTACCAGTTAGTACTTTAAATATTAAACATTGAAGTTCCTATAAATTAAAATAAATAAAGATGAATTATCTTCTACATTTGTTTAATAAGGGTAACCACAAAATTTATATTAGAAAAAACCAAAAATTTGAAGAATGCTAAAATGTTGTATTGTGTTTAATAGATAATTGAATCATATTGTATGAAGAAATAGATTGATATTTGAATTATAACTCGCTAATTAGTTTTAAACATGTTTTTGTGGTTAAGATGATATTTAACGTATGAAAATATAAACTCATTCACATTTTTACAATTAATTAGCTTTTAAGAGAATGCCAAAAGATAGGATTATTTAATACATAGATTGTTGAATTAGATTACATAAGAAAATACATTGATACTTAGAGTACATTTCAACAGTCAAAATTTAACATGTCACTTTTTGGACTAGAATGTTATATTTATAAGAAAATGCAAACATACTCCTTTATAATCTTATTATAAGATTACTAGATATTCATGCTAGTTCTTTAGTTCTTTAATGCTATTTTTGGGGACTAATTATGACATTCATGCATTCTGCAGCAAAAATTCGGTTTTTCTTATGCATAATCTTGCTTTGGTTAAGTTCCCAAATTGGATAATTTTGTAATGGAAGTTGTAAAATGGGCAGAAAAGACACAATTTAAAGGCTAAAGAAATAAATGGGTACTGTTTTCTTATAGATGTGAAGTGATGGATGATCGATTAGTGATTATTGATGCAATTGCTCGCCTTTTTTAATTGAGCGGCATTTCCCAATTGGTTTTTATACAGACTAGACACGTGCACGTAAATTATTATATATATATGTTATTTTTCTCTTTGTTTAACATCTAAAACATATTTAAAATTTACGTGATACAATGGCAAATAAATAAAACCAATATATTAATGTGTTTTCATTTTTTAAACATTAAATCTTCTTCGACTTGAAGAAAAACCAGAAGATGCATCCAAACATGTACGAAGATCAGCATAGCTCAGCATACAATCTTAGAGAGAGGCTAAAGTATGGAAAAAAGCTTCTTAGTGGAAAAATTCCATCCGGAACGCGAGCCTGTTCAGAATCATCTTCATCAGTCACTAATGACACAGCAGGGCTGGAAGGTCATATTGACAAGGGAACTACTGATTCTTCTCTCTTAAGTTTACTTGACAGATATCCTCCAAACCGTATTCCTATTGGACCCAATTTTCAAGCTGAAGTACCAGAATGGACGGGCGAGACCTTTAAAAGTGACTCGAAGTGGCTGGGGGTCCAGGTTTGGCCACTTGAAAAATCAGAGCAAAGATTTCTTATCGAAAGGGATCCTATTGGAAAAGGACGACAAGGTTCTTGTGGGTGTCAAGTGCCAGGTTCCATGAAATGCATCAGGTTTCACGTTGCTGAGAAAAGGTTGAAAGTGAAGCGGGAACTTGGCTTGGCTTTCTACCAGTGTAGATTTGATAAGATGGGGGATGAAGTTGGTCTGTCTTGGACAGAGAAAGATGAGAAGAAGTTCATGGCTATAGTAAGCTCAAATCCTCCATCTCTTGAAAAGTGTTTCTGGGATGAGATTTTTAAGACATTTTTTACCAAGAGCAGGGCAGATTTGGTAAGTTACTACTATAATGTCTTTGTTTTGCGACGTAGAGGATATCAGAATAGGTGCTGTCCCAATGATATTGACAGTGATGACGACGACTTAGAGTTAGGAATTGTGACTAATGATTTTGAGCATCAAGAACATAAGCCACCGAATGCTACTTCCTTAAAACAGAACAAGCAGAGTGAAGGAAATGTATAGCATTGGAATGGGATTTGGAATCGATCCATTTTTGAGACTGTACAGTCTGGATTTTCTCTTTGGTTTTGAGTAGGTGATGATTTTCAATACAACGAAAGAGAAACCATTTGATTTTTGGGAATGATAATGGTGTTATAAATAGTGTCGTAGTGGTTAATGATATGAGCCACTGTAGAGATAGAAGTGTTCTCGCCTTATTTTCATTTTGCTTCGTCCTGGCATCGATCAGTTTATTCCCATATTGACACTTTTTTTTAATTTCCTATTTTGGTTTTGTTCCTTATTTTTTCTTATAACAATAATTTTATATGATTCAAACTTGTGATCCCAGCTTGCACACTTTTAAACACCTAACTACAAGTTGAATTGTGGATTTTGGTAGTCAATTTTCACCTTTTAATGTTTCTATCTATTAGAGATGTTAATTTATCGGATTCAATCTATTATTCAAAAGATTGAGTTGATCTAATCTGTTTTGATTAGTAAGTTAGATGTATTGATTCAGGTAATGGTCTATGAATGAGTATTCATGATTAATCTAAAATATAAATTTTGATTCTTTTTTTTTTTAAAATCGATTTTATTTCATTCTTACTATTCAATTCAATCATACATAAAATTTAAAAGAAAAAATTTTGATTTTATTTCATTTCACTCAATTAAACATGAATTAAAGTAACAATTTAAATTTTTTATTTGACGAGTGTACCAATGATACGAAGAATTTGTTCAATTAAGAAGTGATTTAACAGTAATATTGTTTTTTTTAAATATTAATATATATCATGTATACATACAGGTTGCAGCTGTCTCATAATTTTTCTCTTTATTTACAAAGCTTTCAACTAAAATGTTCTAATCTTATACTCTGTAAAAACATTTGTATAAAACTGTTAAAAATTGAATTATACAAATGGTTGATTATTTTTTATTTTTTTAATTCCTTCGAGGACATCCGATTTAATTATTTTTTTATAATTTAATCTATTTAATTTTTGATTTTTATATTTTTGTAATTTAATTAATTTACTATTTTAATTTTTACACAATTAATTCAAAAATTAACTATCAATTAAAATTGTAATAAATAATATAAAAAATAAAGAATTATAAAGTAAAAATTATAAAAATAAAGAGTAGAATATGAAGAAAAAAAATATATACCATTCCCAATTCCTTGCTTCAAAACTATAATTTCTTAAACCAAAAAAAGTATATATGTCCTTTTCCAAATTAAATCCTTCCATCTTTTTTTAAATTTTAACTCATTCATTTTTTTTTCTTTCTAAAAATTCTAACCCTTTGGTTTTACATTTAAAATAGTGGTGATTCTTTTTCATAATTTAAATTATTATTACAATAATAATAATTTACTGACAATACCTTTATTTATTAATAACAATATTAAATATATTTTATATAAAAATAAAATTAATTTTTAATATATTTTTATTAACAATAACAAAAATATTTATAATATTATTAAAAAAATTTGAAAGAATATTTTTATATATAGGACAAAAAATTAAAAAAATTAAAAGCTACTGACAAAATACCAAAAGGCACACTTAAATTAGTTTTAAATAAAAATATTTTTATATTTTTAATTATATTTTATTTTAAACTTTAAAAAAATTTAGTGAAGTATTTTAAATCAAAAAATTCTTATAATATTAAAAAATTACTTAATGATAAAATTAATTTTAAAATTTAAATAATTTAATTAATAATACTTATTATATCTATTTACCGTATGTGTATATTTTGATTAATTTTTTTTTACAATAAATAATGAATTAATTTTATTTATTATTTAATTGTCATTATATTAAATAAAATTTAAATATGTTATAAAGTTAAATAAAAAGAAAATTTAAACGATATAACAATTAAAAACAATACGTATTTTTTTAACCAGTATTAATAAATAAATAAAAGGAATCTTGATATTGAAAGGTGAAAACTTTCGTATTAATGACTAATTAGTTTATACGTTGGGTCTACTTGAAATTTTACACCTTGTTCACCAAGAAAACTCCTTTCTCACCCTCTCTTTCTCTCACACAAATTCTCTCTGAGACTGAGACCATAGAAAGGAAAGGAAAATCAAATTTCACAAAGAAGAAAAAATGTCTTCCACAAGTAAACGCAGAGAGACGGATTTTATGAAACTGTTAATTCTCTAATAATCTTTGAACTCTTGCAACTTTTTCATTTTTCCTTTTCTTTTCTTGTTAAAGAGTTGATTATGAATTCTGCTTCTTTTTTGGGTGGTTTGATTGTTTAGGATGATGAATGATTATAAGGTGGAAATTTTCAATGACGACATACGTGATATCTATGTAGAGTTCCATGGACCCAGTAACAGTAAATCTTCCATTAAAGCTTTATTTTAGCTTATAAATACTGTTTCTTTAATGAGTGTTTTCTATTTTCAGTTTGTTTCTTGATTTATCTATGTTTTCAATACATTAATGATATCACATTTTTCTCTCTGTAGTTCAATTTGAAAATTCGGAACTGCTTTTAACTTTTTCTAGCTATTACCTGTTTGTCAATTTTGGAGTACATTTGGTTCTGGACAACGATTTCTTCATCTGGGTTTTTCTTAATCTACTTATTGCATTTTCTTTTCTGGGTCTTTTACCTAAACCTAGAATAATTTTGACCTACTAAAGATTCAAAGGGAAGGGATACAACTCTCCCTGGTTTCTTGTTGCATTCTTCTTCTCATTGCAGTCCACACGTTTGTTCATTGTTCTCATTGAATTTTGTACCTTCAATTTTTGCCTCTCTTTTTTCTTGTCATCCGATTTTTTTGGCATGATTTTTGGTGGCAGGCCTTTATCAAGGAGGTGTTTGGCGGGTAAGAGTTGGACTTCCAGATGCTTATCCCTTCGAGTCTCCAGTAATAAGATTTTCTAACAAGATATACCATCCAAATGTTCATGAAGCGTGAGTATTAAATGCTATTGAATTTGAGATTTTGATTGTATAGTCTGCAACATTTATTATTTGAAGAGAATTGGGTGGTATGCTGTTGTTGTTCTAATCGTGTTGATGGCATATAATTTCAGGACAGGTTTTGTTTGTTTGGATGTCTTAAATCAAACCTGGAGCCCTATGTTTGGTAAAAGCTATTGTTGACCTTTATTTTTAGATGAAGATCTTACTTTTTTGGTGACCTATATATAACCCTTTTTAATGATAAAATATTAGTTCTTTCCAGATTTGTTGAATGTGTTTGAAATGTTCCTACCCCAACTTCTTCTTAATCCCAATCCATTAGATCCTCTGAATGAAGAAGCTGCGGCTCTGATGATAAGCGACCAAGCTACATATGATGAAAGAGTCAAAGGTACCACTTCTTTTTCATGTCTAAGTTTTCTTTATGCATTATTCCACTTAACTAATTGATAATATTAACCATTGGAGTAGTGACAACAATCCTATCCAATAAGTAGGATTTCTGGAAACTGGTAAAGCTAGGTATTCCTTTATTTTGTCAAATGAGCTGAACAGGTATACTGCATTGGCATGGGTGTAATGGCTTATAGTCTGTAGATTATCTCTTAGACTTTTCTAGATATATATAACGCTCCATGTCTATTGATTACACTTAAATGAGTAAAATGTTTGTTATGATGGAAATGCTAGGTTATTCGCTTAAATTTTGATCTTTATGTCATTCATAATTAAAAGTGTAAATTGAAATTAGATGTCCTATTAGCACATGGTACAACTCATGAATTTTGAGTCTATCCTATCTTATCATACTTATTTTTTGATAGATTGAGATGATAATAAGATGATATACAATCGGATATCCCAACTGTCTAAAAATGGACCTAAATGAGAGCAAGTAAAATTACAAAAAAAAAACATTATTTATGATAACAATAAGCCCATTAGGGATAGTTTTAAATGGAATGGGATGTGATGAGATTTAAATGATACGAGACAACTTTAACCCATGAATTTATTAGGGACATTAAATGGGATAATCCATTTTACATCTCTAATGGAAATTATAACATCGTCTTAAGTATCATACAATACCTTTCTTCTATATAACGAAAGTGAATAGTAATATTTCATAAATAAAATGGAAGAAATAATAGAGAACTAAAAAATAATAAAAATCAAAAAATAGTAGAATTATAAATAGAAGACATTTCAAGGTATTTTTCACAAGAAATGGTAATAAGTAAAAAGAAATTTGAAGAAATTCAAAAAACAAAATTAAATCTTAAAGAAATAGATGGATTTAGAGACCCATCATTTTCATCTTTAAGAAAACCATTTTCAAGAAAAAGATATACTTTATAATGGAATATATAATAAAGAAATGAGAATTAATATCATAAATGCAAAAAGAATTTATAATATATCATTAATTGGTAAAAAAATTATATTGAATAAACTATCCAAAATCCCCCAAAATGATAAAGAAAAAATTGATACATTCATTCAAGAAATTTAAATATTAATACAGGCTCATTTCAGAGAAGAAATATATACACCATTAAAAATAGTATTATTAGATAACAAAATAATAAATAGAAAAAATACTTTATTAAGAATGACTCATGATAACTTAGGATACTCAAATTTTCTATTAATATACATGATAAAAGCTTAAATTAAGTATTAAGTCTAGCTTATAAATTTGAAAGATGAGATTTAATGAAAAAAAAAAAATCATCTATTTTCAATACACTATCTAATAGGGTATTTTTTAACAAACAAATATAATAGTTTAATATATGGGCAAAATAAATTTATAAAAGTAGACAAAATCTTTCAAGAACTTAGACAAATAACAAAAACAAAAATACTAATAGAATTTGAAATACCAGAGAAATGACATTAGATATCAAGAAAAAACCCTGATAACAGGAAGAAAAAACAATGTTATTAAAAACAATAATAAACTAAGATTTATTTTTATAGATCATGAAGTGGAAACTTTTAACCAAGAAGAAGTTAAAAAATTAAAGATGAAGTCTAAGTAATGAAGGCATTAGTTCATGATGTTATATCAGGAAAATAATAATGTTTAAAGATAAATTAAAATATATACAGTTAAAAATAAATGGAAGCCTAATAATTGTAGCAAAAAATCAAGCAACATTAATGAAAGTTTTGAAGCTTTTAATAGAGAAAATAGATTTAGTCTAGGAAGTAAACATGAAATATCTATAAGGTATAATAGAAACAGAAAAAAATTATTAAAAGAAATAAAATAACTCAATTATAATAGACTTCAACAAGATATACATATGTATATAACAAACATATATATCAAATAAATCAAATCAATTTGTAAATTATAGAACTTCAATTAAACACAAGTTCAATAAATAAGCTAAAATCTGTACTAACATAATCATATGAAATTAAAGATTTAAAATCAATGAACATGCTTAGATCTATGTTAACATAATCATATGAATATATTAGATGAGATAATGAAGTTCAACCTAAATGAAAAGAAGCAAAATGATAGAGAGATCCAACTATGAAAATTTCATGCTCTTTAAAATTGCTTTGTTGTTGTACATATGAATTATAAGAGACAAGTAGTGTATTTAAAGAATACCTAGTTAGAAAAACATCACTGAGATTAAAGAATGCATAAAGCAAGACAAAATTGACCACTTTCCATCAAGGAGATCTATCCTTCCATAAAAGGATCGATCCCTCTCAAAAAAAGGTTATGTCAACGAAATAAGAGATCGATCTATCTTATGTGGGGATCAATCTTTCTCTAGACCTCATTTTTTTTAAAATTACATAATTTGACATGATTGGTTAAACATAGTTTAGAAATTGGTCCAAATTGGGATGATCCGTCTACTATGGGCTAAAAAATATTTATAGCTCAATCATAGAATATCAAATTTTATTCAACTAAAAGCCTATGTTAAATTTACTTAAATATGTATATAACAATACTTAAATATGAGTCATTTGAGCACTGTGATTATGATACGATACATGTTATCTTGATTCATGTTGTAAATATGTGCTAGTAAATGAATGATTACAATCCTATACATGATAACTAAAAAATATATATCTAAAATACGATTATTTGAAAATCTGATGTTTCTTTGACTTTACCTGATAGACTTAACAATCCTAGCCACAAGTTTACACATACAAATTTTTTCTATAAAAATAACTAATACTCATAATATTTATAGGATCATCCTTAATAGTTTAAATGTAATTTATTTTGTTAGCTTTTAGGATATAGCTTTTGTTAATCTTAATGAAAGTTAACAAGTTAAATTTTAATTTAATACTTGTTCTAAAGAGACAATGAACCAATCGGGGATATTTGGATTATTGGCTCAAACTTTCATGTCATGGTTTACCCAATAATGATACACAAATATTTTCTTTATTGCCATTAGATCTCACTTTACCTCAAATGTACCAATACTGTATTAATATGCATGTTATAAGGATTCTTTTAGAACATTGATTTTCTTAAATTTTTATATATGTATTTGAATATCAGATACTCTTATTTTTTTTTAATTTTTTTTAAACTTTTCCTCCAATTTAGAATCTCATATCAATGTCGTGTCTATTGGACATGGTATTTTATAAAAATGAAGAGTCTGATACTCGACCTCAATACAACATAAACTCCTATGGCTTATTCATGGTGCAAAGTGATTTGAACAAAAGATAGCAAATCGTTTCATTTATGAGTGGGATATTAGTCCCTTGGATTTTTTATTTTTTTTGGGTCAAGGAATCTTATTTATATGTAGCTTTTGAAATTTGAAAAACTTGGCGGCATTACTATGAGTTTGCTTGTTCTTATAATCTAGAGTACTGTGAGAAGTACGCTAAGCCTGAAGAGGTAGGAGCTGCTGATCCAGAAGAAGAACAAAGTGATGAGAAAAGGAGTGAAGATGAATCTGAGACCAATGAGGACCAGATGGGAAGCAATGCTGATCCATAAGGAGTATCTTGAACATGGTTTTTAAAGTAGTCTTAATCTGTACATAATATTTTAGCTAATCTCAAATTCATATAAGCACTTAAACTCCAACCTTTATTATATCAATTGTCCCTGTAAATAATTTTTTACTATTGATTTCACATTGCAATCATTGCTTTGCTTCTTAGGTTATGGAGTATAATATGATCAATAAATGGTATTAATCATTTTTGTCAATCTCTCACATGTTTGTTCATTTTGCCTATAGATTGTGATGTTACTTTTAAATTATATTCTACATTAATTAATTTTTTTTTATTATCTTTTATCATGTATTTGATTTTTTAAAGAAAACGTTATATTAATTTTGAATTTTATTAGTATAAAATATCATGTTATGATATATTTTAAAAATAATGAATAAATTTTTATAGATAGAAAAAATCACCATCCGTACATATAACATATTACTATCGATCTATATATTGTATTATTATTATAAGATCGAATTTTATTTTTATTAAAATTTATAAGTAATTTTATGTGATAATTATGTTTGAAATAAAATTTACATTTTGATCAAATCTAATATTATATATATGGTATAATTTTTTTTATATTTTATATTTTAATATAATGACATTTGTGTGCCATTATTGTATAAATATAAATATATTATTTTCTTGTCTTTAACTCTTATTAGATTAATTGATTCTTCAAATGAAATTCCTTTTATTATTATTTTGATCTTGAAATATTTTAAATTATTTATTTAGAAATATTTAGTGAATTTATATTTTTTTTCTAAACAACAATTAAAATATATTTATTTAATTTTATTAAAAAAATATAATTAAAATATCCATATATTTTATTAGCACACACTAAATAACTTTTTGTTTATAAAAATTACTCAATTAATTTTTGTCATATGAATATTAAATTGTTTTAATATTTGAAATTAAGTTAAACTTATACACATAAACACCCAAATATCATTTGATTAAATAAAAAAGAAACAAACTTAATAGGGAGAGTAAATTTACAAAATTACTACCAACCTTTTAACATTTATCGAATTTTATCGCCTAAAGTTAATAAATATACTAATATATTATTAAGTATTACAAATTTATTATCTTTATAATTTAGTTAACAAGATGTAAACTTATTCTTAATTTACATGAACAATACGTGACTAGTTTAAAACCTAGTACACTAACGTCTCTCGTGTTGCCTCTAACAATGTGAAATATCACTATTTTCATTAGGGGTGTCCATGATCCGGTCCGGTCCGGTTTTGTCTAAAAAAAATTTAATCGGATCAGATTGGACCGTTTGACTTATAAAACGGTTCGGTCTGGTTTGATTCCCGATTTGGTTCGATTTTTTTATAATTTAATGAAGAATAATGTGAAATTTTTAATATATTATTAAACTAGTTCGATCCGGTTCGAACGGTTTAAAATTAATACAAATCGGACCGGATCATTTAATTAGTAAAACCGTTCGGTTTGATCCAATCTGATCCGGTTTGGTCCGGTTTATGAACACCCCTAATTTCCATGACTCCAAAACACGATCACAACCAACAAACGATATGACAATGCATCATTTTCGTTTTTTATTTTCATCAATTCTCTACGTTCTAATTGCAACTTAAACATTTCCTTTTGCAACTCCAAATTTTTGTTTTCTAAATTAGAAATTTAGACTTCAAACTTTGAACTACATTTAACATGTGATTCAGTTTTTCTCGATAGTTCAAAAATTATTGTTTTAATCTTTAACATATTTCTCCATCAAATCACTTGAAGAAATTATATATAGTGCCTAATGGTCTTAAAGAAGGAACAAATAAATTGTAATTACCTCATTATTATTTATCAATTTATAAATTTATCTACAAATTTAAAAAATTGCTTATCTAAAACCTCATTCTTGGATTATTCCCTTTCCATGAAGTCTAAGTTTACTCTCTATTCCATAATGATAAAGAAAGTCATGGGTTTTCCTTCGATGTTTGAATAGTTAGATTTTTCTTTCGTAATTACGAGATCATAATTTATATGTTTAAGAGATAATTGATATTAAGATCAGGGATAACATGAGAGTAATTGAAGTTATTAGTTTTTAAATTAATTACATGTTATTTACACAAATAATAAAACATTAGATATCAATAACAATAATAGTTTTATAATAATTAATAATGAATTAGTGATATATTTATCACACTAAAAAACTAATTTATTTAAGTAATTCATTTTCAAATATGTGATCACGCACCAATAGATTCATCTCCCAAACATTTTCACATGAGTTTTGCTAGATGATATAATGAAAATACAAATCTAACCATTACATAAATAACATTAAAGTTAAATGATATTCCAAGTATTTTTCTTCTCACCTTGGTCAACAACCAGTGGAGAGTGGCGATCCTCACGATATGAGTACGACAAAGCTCAACCCACTACAGCCAGTCATCTAATTACCATTACGTAGTAGATATACGATTTTACCGGTACCCGCCAGTTTCTTCTTCCATGTTCTCTTTTCCCGAGAAATTTCCGTATAACTCCAAGTCCAAAGGCCAAATCCTAATCCATTTCGCACGCATCCCGTAATACCCAAAAGTTTAAATGAGGCAAGTTTAAGTTTCAACTATAGCAATCTCATAAAAACGTGGTCGTATTCGTCTCCAGTCGGTCTCTAAATCTCTTGCTCTCTTCGCTTTGGTAAGTAATCTCAACAATTATACTGTTTTCTGGTGGATTAGTCGGACTTTGTATCGTTGTGTAATATGTTGTGATTGATATGGTGTTCGGATCTCTTAGTTTGTTTGGGATTTTCTTGCTGGTGTTCGGATCTCTTAGTTTGTTTGGGATTTTCTTGCTGTTCGAATTGAATTGGTCGTTGTTGGTTGCGATTTGTTTTTCTTAAAATGAATTTTTATTAAGGGAACATGGAACGGAGACTCATTATTTTTCCGATACCTAGGATATCATGAATGCGAGTTTTTCTTTCTTGTTTTGTTTGTTCTATATCATTTATTCCCAAACTTCATATTTTCCACCATGAAGTTTGAAGTTTAGGTTATTTTTATTAGTAGGGTTAATTACGCACCGTTATTTGGTTATTTATTTATCATTATTATTATTATCATTATCATTATCATTATCATTATCATTATCATTATCATTATCATTATATTATTATTATTATTATCATTATCATTATCATTATCATTATATTATTATTATTATTATCATTATCATTATCATTATCATATTATCATATTATCATTACCATTACCATTACCATTACCATTATCCTTATTATTATTATCCTTATTCTTCTTCTTTTCTTGTTGTTGCTTTTGGGTATTTGACCTGAAGGGTAATTTTACCTATGAGAAGGCTTATATTAATTTAGGGAGGTACACTGCACTGCTGCTGACTATTGAGATCAATATTTGTTAGAATTTTTTTTTCTTTTTATGCATATTATTAATACCAACTTTTGTTTATACTTTAATATCCTATATAACGGTTTGATTTAAAACTTAGATAACTATAAGTCCTAAAGGATGGAAGATAATGAGGAAAGAGAGGGAAACACTTCTCGTGGGAATGAATGGGAAGTAGTATCACTTACAGCATCATCATATGCTGCTGCTCCTGGTCCTAAACCAATTGAATTGGAGGGCGATGAAAATGGCAATACATGTGGAGAGGAAGTTGAAACTTCTCGGGCGTTGTTCATGTCAAGTCACTTTGTCTTTCCACCTAGTAAGCATGAAAACTTGCCTTTGGAAGCTGATTCTCCACCCAGCCAGCATGAAGATTTTCCTTTTGAACCTGAAGGTAGTGGTAATCAGAGTGATTGTGGCAACGAGGGTGTGGTGAATGAATTGGGTGCTGAAGAAGAGGGTATATCAAGTGGAAAGGATGAAGAACAAATGAATTTGGAAGGGTTGACTATACCGGATGAGTTTCCAGGAATTCAAAACTTTGATGGGATGGGAGACTTCAAGGAAGGCTCAGCCCTTCAAGGATTAAATTTGGTTGATCAAGAACAGAGTATATATGATGCTGCTAAATGTAGTTCTTTGTGCAGTGAAACAGCTTTTGGTAGTTCTACACCATATGAGGAGGAAGCAGCCATGCGTGGACAAATTGAACCATCAGAGCAAGACTTTAGCTCTGGTGATGTAAAACAATCCCCAATTCCTTCAAAAGATGGAAAATTTAATGGTCCTGGCCTTACTTGTGGAGCTTGGTGGAGAAGAAGAGCTGCTTCTGTATATGCTCATGCAAAAGAAGCAAATGCATTTTGGTCTATTTTTGTTACAGCAGCTGTCATGGGCCTTGTGATACTTGGGCAGCGTTGGCAGCAAGAGAGGTGGCAGGCTTTGCGGCTCAGCGTTAATAATGAGGTAGGTTAATTGCCATTTTGGTCTCTTTTCAATTTATATTAGTTTTGGTAGCATGCCCCTCTCTCCTATATCCAAGAATTGATAGTCATTATTATGATTTGGGCTCCTCACTAATGATAATAAACTTAAATTGGAGTATGCAATGTGTGGACATTGATAGGAGTTTTTTGCTGTTTATAAGGGAGAATAGGGGTTTGCTTATACTTCTCTAGGTAAAAAAAAGAAAAAGAAAAAAAGCAATGCTTGATTTTATTTACTTATATGATTGGTTCACAAGTTTATTGATGATAACTAAATGGATGTGTTGTTTATTTTCCAGCCTTTATTGGCCATTCCTCTCACAAAGTGGATCCCTGAAAGGGCCTTGAGCTTTCTGGTTTTGGGGTTTAAGAATCAGTAGCTTTTGAAAGCAAGGGATAGCCTATCATCTAAATAGCATGCTAGAAAAAATACGTTGCCGGTTGACAATTATTTTAGGGGTGTGTGATCTGATATAATGATACTGTTGCTGACTCTGATTGAAGGTTATTATATTGTAGAAGAAAAAACCTATCATCTAACAGCGTACTAGAAAATTCATTGCTGGTTGTCAATTAGTTTAGGGGGTGTTTGATCTGATATAATGACACATTTGCCGACTCTGATTGAAGGGTGTTCTATTGTTGAAGAAAAATAACATCGTGATATTGCTAACTTTCTATTCATATGATTGCAAACTTGCGACTTCCAAAACCATAGCATCAACAAAGATGATGGTACAATGAATTAGCATGCTTATGAGATATATATGTGATGATGTAACTATACTTTTTTCTTCGATTTCTGCTGCTGAATTAAAGTAAAAGAAATGTCTATAATTGCAAAACAAAATGTTTTGATTTTGATTTCATTTGTTCACGTTTTATGCATATCACTTTCAAAGATGTAAATATCGATGTATTTGTTTCCCCCTTATTTGCAGAAAACTGGCAGGATTTTAGGCCCTGTATCTCGGCTTAAGGATATAATTGTGGGTGGCACTCGTCGGGGTTCCTTTATCAGTGGGAGCTCCTCAAGTGAGAATTAAGATGATGACGAAAAATTGAGTTAATTGTGATGTATTTGTTCTTGGTGCAGTGTGGTTGGAAAGTTTGATCTGTGATGTTTAAATGCTTATTATTTTGGTGTTGCAACTCTAAAAGCCCTTGTACAGTGCTTAGGGATGAGAGTCACTGCATGTTTATGATTATATCTTGGACCTAGGATTTACTTAAATCCATCCCTCAATTATCAGCCATTTGTATTGAAGGCTTTTTTCATTTCATCTAGTGGAAAATTTCCCATTAGTGCTACTATTCTGTCCAATTCTCAGCATAGAAATTTAGTATCTCGCCCTCCATCAACCATGATTTCAACTCATATTTTATTTTGGCATACTCTAGTCTAGTAATAGTAATGGAGGTGGTGTCTTATAATCTTGTAGTTGTGGGTTCGAGCCTCATTTGAGGCCTAAGCTACCCATAAATTTAAATTTTCAAAATGGCAATTAATGCCAATTTTTTAGATATAAAAATGGGTCGGTGTTTTTGTATTATTATTGAAAGTTTATAAAATATGGACCTAATTAACCTAGAGGGGTGAATAGGTTATTTTTAATTTTTATCAATTTATAATTTACTAATCTAAACAAAGCGGTCAAGCATGTAATCGTGTGTAAATATACGTGCGGAAATAATATAATAATATACGATATTTTTAGGTGGAAACAACTTAAGTTACAATCATGACCTAAGATGAAAACCACCGGTTTATTAGATCACCTAATTTTTCACTATGAAAATTAAATGTTCAAGTACAAACTCGGTCTTATGCTACCCTCTTTAGGATACTGTCTCAATGTATTTTACTTACGAGTTCCTGTTCTGTTTTCACAGTTTCTAATATTAGTGTGAGCGGTTTCTAGACCAACGTTTCAATAAGTTTTTCGCCAATCAGATACGTTCTTGAAGTAGTTGTAAAATAGTTAGCACAAGAATAAAGTGTTCGTGTGTGTTCTAGAACAGATTTAATAATGAATAATCCTAACTAGATGATTCAAAACATATGTTATTTAAATTAAATCAACTAACAAATCTTAAAGCAAAAATATCAAATACAAGTTCAATAAATATAGTTTCTTTAAAGATTAATAATCAAATCAAATAATTATGATATGACAAAAATAATTATTTGATCTAACAATTTAAGAACAAAAATATAGAAGAAGCCATAAGAATATATTATCAAAATATCATAAATAATTAGGCTTATTAATCAATCAAACATAACCACCAATATTTGATAGATTAACTAAATAAAAAAGCCTAAAGAATTATGATCTTATATTTGCAAAACAAGAGAGAGAAATTAAGAAGATTAAAATAATACTCTTGTGTGGTTAATTCAAACAATGAGCAATGAGTTTTATTTATATAAAAAATTAAAACACTTAATCCTATATGTAATTGATAAATATCTTTTCTATTACAAATAAGATTAGTAATTCTCATTAATTAAGATAACTCTTATTTAAAATATATTTTATGTTATCTTTAATAATAAAGATTTCAACTATAATTTAAAGTATATTTTATCTAATATATTTTATGCTATCTTGTATGATAAAGATTTCAAATATAATTTAAAGTATATATTATCTAATATCTTTTAGCATATCTTATTTTAGAGTATATATATCTTATCTATTATCTTTTAACATATCTTATTTTAGAGTATATATTATTTAATATCTTTTAGCATATCTTATTCCATATTTTAGCACTAAAAATAATTTTAGATTTATAAGCATGTGCTATTAAATGCATAAATATAATCATATGTGTCGTAGTTATCAAAGATAAGTACAATTATCTGAAACTCGAACATTTGTTTGGCTTTTCTTGATAGACTTGATAGTAGGCCTAACAACAAATTTACAGATAAATATTTTGTCCACGAAAATAATCAACACTCATAGTCCTTATAATTACTATTCTTGTATTGGTATTTCTTTTTATTTTTATTTTCAATTGAGATATATAAAATACTTTGATTAAGGTTATTTGTATTCATTTTATTTAATTTTAATAGTAATAGTATTTTTAAGTTGTTTTAATTTATTAAGAATATTTTATGTTTTTTAGTCGAGAATAAAGATAAAAAAAATATAAAAATAAAAATATGGATAATTTAAAATATCAATTTCTAGGAGGGATGACATAATAACATTATATAAAAATATAAATTTTTTGGGTTTGAACGAGGATAAAAACCGTCGAATATATAAATAATTTTTTGGTGGGGATGAATTCTATGTTGTATATTAATAATTCTTTTTATAAAATAACGATTGGAGGTTAAAATGTATATTATTAGTTAATAAATAAGGGCTTTTTTTATTTATTTTTCTTATAAATAATGAGTTTTATATATTAAAATATACTAGTTAAAAGTTATTTGACATATTTTTTTGTAATAAATAAAAAATAAAAATTTAAAATTCATACATTTTTATTTTTCAAATTAGAACAAAAATTAGACCACTCCAATAGCTCTCTAACCTGGCGACGAGTGCATTATGATTTTTATTTTTTCACTTTTGTTTAATTACAATATGAGAAATAATTTTACCTTTATAGTTATAAGTTTATTATGTCTAATTTTTTTATTTTTTATTTTTATGTTAGAAGACTTACAAGGTACTAGTTGAGTGTATTGAGAGATGTTTTTCCCCTAATGTTTAATATCATAATTAGGCAAACATAATTAGCATAAAAATTACAAGCTCTCACGTTCTTAGTAGTAGTCACTATCAGGTTACACGCTTTGAGATATAATTAAGTATTGAGAAATGTTAAATTAACATATATTTGTAATTAAATTTTACCCAAATTATTTGTAATATATTATATATATATTTTTTAAAATAAATAATCTGATTATTTTTATAATTATTTTTTATGTAATATATTGTAATTGATAAGAGTATAAATTTATGTTTGTTTAATATTTTCATTAAGTTTAGTTAGGTGACACATTAAGGATAGGTTCACTGCTAATTACTTTGATAAAACAAATTATTAGATGCTTTTTAATTAATTAATTATAGCTTATGAACAATAATAATTTTTTTATTTAAAATTAATACATGATCTCGATATATATTAAAAAAATATTAAATGTATATAAATTTATATTCATAAATAATTATATTATGGTATATAAAATAATTTTTTAATGAATAAATAATTTTATTATTTTGAAAGTTATTTTATTATGTAACACATCTTTAAATGATTTTAGTATTTTACTGAAAAAAAAATCTCATTAATAAGTCGGTTCAATAACTTCCTAACCACTCCCCAACTATAATGCTGTCAATTTACAATGACCACCTAAATCCTTAATCTTCTCTTAAAATAAGTTATCAATGCAGTAAGCTGTTCTAATTAATTTTGGATAAAAAGATATTTTTAGGATAGCAATATGGCATCAAGTAAATTTATTACTGCCACGATTACTTTTGAGTTATAATATTGGTGAAATATAAATTATTATTATTTTAATATAAATTAGTATATTTATCAAATAATTTATTAATGATAATTTTATACAATAATATTGACATAAAAATATAATTAATATAATAATTAAAATAGATATTTAATATATTTTTATTGTGAAAATAATAAAAATTATTATAATAATATCATGATCTATTTTTTATTAAAGATAATTTTAACTAATAAGTGTTATATTAAAATATAATTAATTATAGGAATAAAATTAATGCTTCAAACATTTTTAGTGTACTAATAGTAAAATTTTATAAAATAATTATGATAATATTTTATCTTATTTATAATATTTTTTAAAAGTTATAACTAAGTAATAATAGTTATATTAAGTTAGTATTATTTTTATTATTAGAAAAATCAGTATAAATATTTCACAATAAATTTATTTTAATTATTAAATTTTATTTTTATTATTAAAATTTAAGATGTTATTTTATATAATTTTTTATTAACTTTTATATTTTATAATAATTTTGAAATGCCAACCAGAAGGTTTTTAGTGGTGGGACTGCTGGTCAAACATGTTTACACTATAAGTGGTTATGGCATGTTTTGTACAGTACATAGTTAAACATATTAGATTAAATTTCATTAGAATTATTTTATATTGGTTATAACTTATACAATATATTTAAATAAAATTATTGATAAATATTTATAAAACTTTATTATAAAACTTTAATTAAATAAATATTTATTATATTTTTATATTTTCTTTATATTTTAAAAATAAAAGAAATTATTTTCAATTTAAAATTTAAAAAAATCAAGATATATAATTTTAAATTTTAAATATTAGATAGATTAAATAAAATGTCACTATGATTTATACTTACACTCGGTATTGATATTAAATATTTATATAATTATATAACTTTTATTATTTAAGATTAATACATAACTACTAAAATGAAAATCTTTACTATTACCTAACAAACATATCCTTTAAGCCATCAATGCCCTCGAATGGATTGATCGATCGGTTATCATGAATCGTGATACATAGTATATTATTCTTGTGTAATGATAATTATATTGCAAAAAAGCACTTTGTTACAACTGTAACAATTGAAACGATATTTTCAATCATATAATTAATTATATTTTTATATAAAATTATTATTAATAAAATAATAATATTTATAATAATAAAATTTAAATTATTGTAATATTATTACTCTAAATGAATGTATAATCAATGCCCGCTTAAGCAATTACGGACACTAGACGATGTAAGATTCTTATGTGTTACTTAATAATTATTTATTTAAATTTTAAATAATTATATTTAATAATTTAAAATATAATATTATAATAAAAATACAAACACTTATAATACTTCTTATTATTCATGTTATTATATCTATTATTTTTATTTTAAAATGTTATTATAATAAATAATATTTAATACCTTTTACCGATTATGACAAAAAAAAATTTACTGAATTAATTAGTCCTAAAAGATAATGAGTGTAAGATGATTGATAAAATATATTTTATAAATACTATAACATATTTTTTTTTATAATTTACATTGCTTAAAAATATAAATAAAAAATTATGTTAAATTGTAAAAATTTCAAAATGAGGTTAAGAATTTGAACTCATTCGTTTTAGAACATTAAGTACAACTTTTTAAGATTAATAAATTTAATTTATTAAAATATATAAAAATAATAAAATATTTATTAAGGAATCTATTTATATGTAATAAAAGATTATTCCATATAACATAAATAACTACTTTTTTTAACAAGCAGATAATTTATTGAATTTATATGTATAAAAAAATCTATTTTATACATAACAATATATAGATATTTTATTATAATTATATTAATTAAAATTATGGAGAAAATAATTGAATGTTTATGTACTAAGTATAACTACTGAAAAATAAAAATAATAATGATATACTTAATATGATAAATATAAAAATTAATTAAGATAAAAAAGTATCACATGATAAATTCTACTTCATGTCATGAGATAATATATAGATATGTCATTAAAAAATGTTAATTTCTTTTTTTCCAATAGATTAGATTACACTTGTAAATTGTGTTGTATCATATTACTATTATTTTTTGTTACGTTTGTGTTGTGTTATATTTATATTCACATTGTTATTGATACAATAAAATATATAAATAATTTTTAAAGTAAATTATTTTTATTAATAAAAAAATAATATCACTCTAAATTTATAAAGATAAATTCAAACATATATTTCTTGATCATGTAATAATCGTATTTGAGTCACTTTTGAGTCATGTTATGTTATAAATCTATACCATCCATTTAATTTAAAAAAATAAACAAATAAACAAATAAAAATTAGAATAGAGAAGAAATGACTTTAAAAAAAATCGTATTTTAAGTATTTTCCTCGATGAATATCTACTTTCCCATGCACAAGCGTTGAAACGTTTTTTGTTTTTTTTTTGTTTTGTTTTCAAAGGACTTTGAATTTGCTTGAATATTGTAAAATTTAATTCATATGAGAATTGTTGGTAATCAAAACACAAATCTTTTATATATATTTATCACCTTTGAATTCAATGCTTTAAATTTGTACCTAAAGTTGACTTTTTTATAAGTACATTAATCATGATTGACTTTTTTCGTCTGTTTGTAGTTATACTGTCTTCATTTCTGAACTCTGAAAAGCCTTGTAACTTGAGCACCGTAATTAATCATCGATCCTTCCCAGCCATTCTTCTAATAACTATTTGATTTTTTTTTTTAAGATAAAATAATATTTAGTATGATTATAGATGTAGGGGATGAACCTATGAGATCTCGATTTTCGCACCAATGGAGAATGAATCTGTGGAAAATAGGGTGCAGGTGGGGATCGATCATTTTTCTCACTCCTTTCATTCATGGATCTCCATTTATGATAAATTTTTTTTTTTTTGAAAATAGCATTATAATTAAATTTTATTAAAAAATATTATTTCTATGATTAAATTATTAATTTAGTTATAAATATAAAAGATATATTATATAAAATAATTATTATTTAAATGATCGTCATTGCACCCACCACATGCAGTTATTTAAATGGAAGATGCATGTAGAGTTTTATCTTATTTCGTTTAATTACATGCCAATAATTAAACATGTACTATACTGTAAAATAATTAAAAAATAAGTGGTACGGTCGTATAAATAAATGGAGAGATGGTATTGTTATTATTCTTGATAACATTTCTTATAATTGTTAATAACATGCATAGTACATGTAATACCTACCTTGAAAAATTATTAATTATTGTTGTAAATTAAACTAATTATATTATTTACGTTGAGTAAACAAATTTCTTACTTCATGAATAATCATCATGCAATACAATTTATTAAGACTCCTGTTAATAATGCACGTACATATATGCTTATAATTATAGTATGTTATATTATATAAATTTATAAAAAATAAATCTTACTAAATTCAAAAGTTATTTTCTAATATATGACACAACATTATTTACGTGAATATAAATTTAGATGCACTTGACATTCATCTTAACTACATAAAATGTTATTGAGTATATGACAAATGTTAATTACATTCTTTTATACACTTGCACATTTTCAAATTCTTTAAATGACACCCGATAATAAAATTTTCATCTCTTGAAAAATGCATTTAAAGAAGTGTAAATATGTATAAAAAATTGATAATGATTGTAATAAATATATAAAAAGATAGTTAGTTTTCTTCCAAATAATTTACGTTTTTAAAAGAATTAATTTACTAATAATTTATATCATGTTATCATAACCGAATGTCATGTATTCAATACTTATTAACCTTAAATATTAAATTATAAGTATTTAATTTGCATGTTATATAAAACTAATACTTCTAGCAGAATAATAAATGTGTAAAAATATAATAGATTCTCCTCCCAATAACATTATTATATTTGGCAAAATACATAAAATTAATAAAGTTTGTTGACACATTTATACTTATAGAAGCAATTTATACAAATAAAAAGCAATTAATATAAGTTATACTATAAGTTCTAAAACCAAAATGATCTAAAATAATATTTATTTTGTATAGGAAAAAATATCATGAGATTCTATTTCTTTGAATAAAAATATTGTTTAGTCCTGTAATTTAATAATCTTTTTACTAAAAAATCACAAAAAGATTTTTATTGATTATTTTTTGTTAACAGTACTATATAACTTAAATATCTCTAATAATTTTATTTATTTTCAAATAAAATTAAAATTACTAATTTTTACATCTTTTTTATAAATAAAAAGATTTAATACCAAATTTTTAAAATTATAAGACTAAATATTACGTGGTATATAAGTAAATGAACTAATATGATCTTTGGATTATTCATGTATTATCGATTTCAATAAAATGATAAAATTTCTTTTTTTTTTTTTGAAGAAAAAGAAAACATATCATAATTTCGCAACTTAATAAGGAGATCATTAATACTTGATGTTGAATGCAACGTAAGGTCTTGCAAATTAACAATATATGTATGCATGTTTTAGTGTGTATAATCATCCATTTCTTTTAAAAAGAAAATAAACTAACAAGTAGAATTTGTCAAACTAGGCTCGTCATGTTGAGAATCAATGACACAAGTTTAAAATATATAGATGAATCATCTCACGTTATTGCTTAGCCGAGAACCACATGAAGACTGAAAAGAGTTAAAGATTTGGCAAATGTAGGCTTTTGATTCTTTTGAACGAGTAAGTCGGGGTTGGTACATGAAATGGTCAGCGCCGATGCTATATACTTGTTAAGGAATTATCGGTCAATACTTACCCCGTATTTACGTGGTGGTCTACCTCAATTATATATATATATATATAAATTAAATAATTAGATTTATTATAAATTATTTATTTATTTATTATAAATTATAATTGATATATTAATTAATTAATAATTATGATTTATATGTAAAAATAATATGTATATTTATTAGTGATAAACAGTCAATAAATTTGCTTGTTTTAATGACACGTTATAACAAACTACATATATAAACAAAAATATTTCATATAGATTAGTATCCGATATTTAAATAATCTCTCTCATCGATAAATATCATATTTTGTTACTTAATTGAAGCAAATCAATTGAATCTTTTTATTGTGTCACCCTTTATTAATATTAGTAATAATTATTTATTTTTAGTTATTTATATTTTCATATTTATTTTTATAATGTTTATTTTTTATAAAATAATTATTTATTTTTAATTATTTTTATATATTTATTTATTACATATAAAGAAAAGTAAAATAAAAAAATCTAAAGATGCAAATTTGAAGTATGATATTATTTAGAGAAATATTAAGTTTTTATCAACTGAACTAAAATACAACTAGTATATTAATTATTAATTGAATATATAATAATAAAGTAATTATAAGATTATTTATTAACAAGATAAATTAAATTCATATCTGTAAAATTATTATAAACATTATTATTATTAAGGTGGGTTGAAATCCTCAATTTGTCCTTAATTTAAGTGTAAACGGATGCAGAAATATTTTGAATATTTTTTTTCGTTAATAACTTTAAATTCATTACATATAAGATATAAAAAAATGAAAGATCAAGATTCAAAAGCAATCAATAAAAAAAAAGATGATCCTAGTGTCTTTAAGAATTTGACTCACCCCCAAAGAGCATGTTAAAAAGTTAATTCATTACTAGTATTAAAAACGTGTTAATTACAATATAATTGAAATAACGATCATTATTGATATAAGATTGATAACAATTAAAATATCAATATAATACTACTAGCTATGATTATAGTAAATAAATGAGGGATTGTCAACGTTTAAAAATAAAAAAAATAACACAAATAATTAAAATATCAAAAGAAAAGATGAAGGAAAAACATATATGAAATTAAAAGATATTTATCATTAATAACATACAATTCAATTAATTATGTCATGAATTAAAATTAGTTTCTTAAGTTTTAAATCAAATATATAATGTATAACTCAATTTTTGACTTTATTTTTAGAAATCTTATATACCTTAAAACTTAATACATTTTTTAAATCATAATAGATTAATAATTTAATTATCAACCAACCTAAATCCTAAAAAGTTTATAATTATAACAATTAGATTTAATTTATTTATTACATTATGATCTAAAAATAAAAGAACTAAATTAAGTAAGATTAACTCTATTGATAATTTTTATTCTAAGCATTTAATTTTAACTGTAATAGAAATCATATTTATCATTTCAATCAAAAGAATTGATAATTTCATATCAAACTCATAATTTAACAATAAAAACATATTTGTAATAAACTAGTTGATTCGTTAATTCATAACATGTAAATTAATATTTAAACATATAATTGAACATATAAAGAATTCAAGAATTGAAGTTAAAATAAATTATTATATTAAATTAATTAAGAGACAAATGTAATAATATTTTACTAGCTATTGCATTTAAACCACTAAGATCTACTAGTTTTTTTTGTGACAATTTAATCTATAAAAATTGGAAAAAAAACAACACATGTCCATTAACTCATTTTTATGATTTTTTTAATTATTTTTTGAACTATATTTGAAAATAAGGTTTTAACATGAATAATTATTGTAATATTTTTCTAAAATAGAAAAGATGAAAAAAAAATCATAAAAAGTGAACTAGTAGACTTATGTTATCACTTTTTTAAAATTGGTTGATTAAACTATCATAAAAGAATTAGTAGACTTAAGTATTCTATTTTAAAAAGATAATAGATCTTGGATCTTCAATCTCATTCATTTTCTTTAATTTCTCTTTTTAAAACTATGCGCAAAGTTCTTACCTCTAACCTCTTGTTTGATCTTGATTGTGTTATCTAATTTTTTATGTTGTTATGACCTTGTATCAATTATGTCATTAGAATAAATTTTCTACAGAGAGAAAGCCTGTTATGAGTAAGTGGAGAGAAAAGATTTTTACTTATTGTGTTTTGTATATTTTGGATGTTTTGATTGATTGAAATCTTTGGATATATCGATTAATCTATTAAACACTTAATTCGTGAGAGTTCAATTAAAACTCAATTGATCAAATTATGGAAGAGAGGATTTTTAATTTTTAATTTGAGAGTTCTTGATTAATCGAATGTCTCTGAATATTTTTCAAAAATGTATTTTTGTTCGTTTAATTTTTAAATCCTATAAAATATAAAAATAAACAAATAAAATATGATAACAACATGTAAGTAATATATATATAAATTAGCTTATGCATAACTTTGCCATGTTATTAAATTATCAGAAGATCTTTCACCACCTAATTTCTAATGAATTTTCCCTTTTCTCAAGAAATTGGAACCTAAAATGGATTCAACAATATGCCTTTGCAACAATTCAATTGGGAGGTCTATATATCTGCCGATCATGGGTACTCATCACCATGCCGTTTTGACTTTTTTTCTTGTTCATGTGTTTATGCACATAGAGGCACACAATTTCTGAACACAATCAGAGCATTAATAGTTAAAGGGTCAAACCTGTGATGAACTCTTAAAATAAATGGTAAATGCTATGGGTCTAAAAATTTTATGGAAAAAAATAAAATTCATGTTGTTCTTATGATGTCATATGATGTCAGTACTCTTAGTAAAATTACCAATTTATTAGACACTGACCTCACAAGAAGAACATGAATTTTATTTTATTTTTAAAAAAAATATCAAAATATAATATATTTAAAATTGTAATAACATAAATAACACATTTTATCAAATTTATATATTTTTATTATTAAATTTTTTTAATTATTATGAATATTTAAAACTGTTGAATATTAAATTTCATCCAAATAAATATGTTAAAATATTGTTGGGATGTTTTTATAGATTTTATAGGTGATATTGTTTTATAATCTAAGTTACTAAACATTTTGAGTACCGTTATACCACACTTACGGGATGCAAACCCGTATAAACGTACAATCATAAATGTGAGGTGATGTTAACGTTAATAAAAAAAAGTTGGTTGGAAGATTTTTATATTTAAATGATATTTAGTGGTGTTACGTGAGAAAAAAAACATTTTGCTTTTACTAATCAACATGTATCTTGTTTTTCAGTTTGTAGGCAAAGCCTGCAAGTATTATAAGATTAAAAGAAAGGTATTTATATAAGAAAGAAGTACATGCAATAATCTCAATTCAACATGAATTTTTATTTTTAACCTTATATATACATACTCGTATTTTTATTAAATATTAAATTTTTTTTTTGCATATTTAAATATACTGTATATATATATTCATTTAGTATGTAGAAAATATTTGTTTTTTTATAACGTAAAAACATATATATATATATATATATATATATAATATAATATAAAATATTTTTTATTAAAAATAAAATCAATTAAATAATTAAATCTTATAAAAATCAAAATATAATAATTTATATCTATATGTCTAAATGACATTTAAAATAATTTTAAACAAAAATATTCTTATACTTTAAAATAAGGATATATTTTCTTATTTATATTTATTTTATAATTTCAAACAAAAATTAAGTCAAAGACCTAAAAAAGATGAAGTTTAATCAACAATATTTATTATATCCATATTTGATATGGATATATGCTTTTTGGTTGATAAATTTTTTAATGTTTATTTATTTTTCATTATATTATATAAATATTAAATATGTTGTAAAAATTAAATAAATAGAAAAAATTTAAAAAATATTATAATTACATACTTATACCTCATGTTTGATTGATTGGAATAGAATGCAATCAGAATTAATTCTTTTTAATTTTATGTTTGGTTTGGCTTGATTGAAAAGTGACAATGAAAAAGAATCGATTCTTAAAAGAGAAGAAGTCATAATTCTTAAAAGAAAAGGAATCAGAATTTCTTCTCCCCTTTAAGGAATCATGATTCTATTCTTATCTCAATTTTTTTTTCTAATTTTACCCTAATTCCAAATATAACCTTAAACTTTAAATCTTAAATCCCAAAACCCTATTAAGAAAAATAATGATTTTAACCCTACACCTTAACTTACAAATATAACCTTAAACCCTAAATCCCAAATCCTAAATCTCAAACCTCTATTTAGAAAAAATAATAATTTTAACCTTAAACCTTATCCCACAAATATAACCCAAAACCTTAACCCACAAATATAACCTTAAATTCTAAACCTTAAATCTCAAATCCCAAAAGCATAAACCATATTTAAAAAATTAATAATTTTAACCCTAAATCTTAACCCACAAATATAATCCTAAATCTTAAATTCCAAATCCCAAATTCTAAAACTCTAAACCCTAAACCCTAAACCCTAAACTCCAAATTCCTAAATCCCAAATCCTAAATCTCAAAACCCTAAATTCTATTTAAAAATAATAATTTTAATAATATATTTTATTTTTAAGTAATAATTATTTAAAAAAAAATAATTTCAATAATGTATTTTCTCTGACGAAAAAATAATAATTAAATGATCTGATTTAAATTTTACTAAATATAAGGATATTAAGGTAATATATAATATTTTTCATTCTATTCTTATTGTAAATCAAACACTATAATACTGATTCCTTCTTTGATTTCATAGTCAAACCAAACAAAACTATTTTTTTTATTCCATTCTCATTCACATTCATGTTTCGATTTCATTTTGTGAACAAAACGTTACTATAAGATGCATGTCTTTAAATAATAATAGACAAAAAACTTACATAAATTAACAAATTTTAAAATATATAGATGTTGGTAAAACTATCAAGACTAAAAAATTTACCAAAATATTGAGGATATTATCGTTATCAATGAAAACTTTGAAAAAAAATTCATAAAAATTAGATTAATAAAATTATGAAAATTTTAATAAATTTTTAAAAATATATATTATTTATTTTTTAAACTAATTTTCTTATTTAGTATAGATAAATATAAATGAATATAATAATTATGTTGATGAATAAGCCAAAAAAATTATAAAATATGTAGATTTTTTTGATAAAATAAAAAATAATAATTAGATACAAAAGAAATTGTTCTAAATTTAAAGAAATGATCTAAAATAACTAGATAAACATAGTTAATGGTAAATTATTTTTTTAAAAAAATAAACTTATTAATAAAAAATATTTAATTGATATTTTAACATAATATTACAATAATATTTATATTATTAATTAATATCTTATCGATATTTATCCGATTTAAATATATTTTCGACATTGTTACTGAGAATTTATATAAAGGTAATACCTCTAAAATATATACTATTAATTAATATTTTATCTATAATATCTCTAAAATATATACTATTAATTAATATTTTATTTTATCTATATTGGATACATTTTGCAATCTCATTCTTGCATAAATACTAAGACAACTCATTATCTAAATTCTTAAACAGATCACAGATTATAATCTGCTTTATATTCCAATTTCCTTTTACGTGTTTTTTTCTCTAGCTGGCCATGGTGTTCCCCGTCTTAGCTTCTCAACTAATCTCATTAACTCTTCTTCATTGAATGCTTTGAAACCACTTCCATTTTCTGTAAAATTATTAGGTATTTAGATGATAAAGGTTTCATTTTTATAATAACTAGTTGTTTTCTCGTGTGAAATACTTAATTTCTATTTAACCTTTTAAAAGAACCTCAACGACTTTGAAGGTCATTTATGGTGATGTTCTGATTTTTTAGTGATTTTTCAGAGAGAAAATAAAATACCGATAATGCAATTTGAATAAAAAGGGTATTATTTATTATTATTGAAGCATATACTTTATCAGTCATATTTATTTATCTTCTTATTTTTAATAGTATTTTAAAAAAAAAATTATAATAATTATAAATTTTATCGACTTAAATTAATAAGTTATCTTTGCTCTCATTATTGCTTTTCAATTACATTTTCACCTATAAAACCAATCTCTATTATTCTCCATATTTCGTACTACTACTCCAAACTCTCCTCTGTTTTCTCACTTCTTTCTTCTTATAACTCTTCCTCTATCACCATTCCACATTTTCTTTATTAAAATTAAGCTCAAATTGAGCTTTTTTTTTTCCTTGCTCAAGCTGTATGAACTTTTTTCGAAATCAGATTTCCCAGGTGAGTTAACACCAAAAGTACATAAATTAATGTATACATTACCAGAAATTAAATATGATTTTTGATGCCATTTCAATTCAAACAACCAGGATTTTCATTCCAAAAGTTTGAGATCCTAACTCACTCAAAAGGTTACTTCAAACGTACTTTCTTTATTCAGGTTCTTGTTCTTTTCTCGAAATTTTTTTTTCCCGGAAAATAGCAGTTTCATTGTTGGGTTGGGTTTAGACTGTTTAGTAATTACAGAGATGGAGATTTTTACAGCTTTACTGATTCTAATGGCTATCACCGTTTATCTACTTTGGTTCACCTTCATCTCACGGTCACTAAAAGGTCCACGTGTCTGGCCATTATTGGGTAGTCTTCCTGGACTTATTGAGAATTGTGATCGCATGCATGACTGGATATGCGACAACCTCCGCGCGTGCGGTGGCACGTACCAGACCTGCATCTGTGCAATTCCACTCCTTGCCAAGAAACAAGGTCTCGTGACAGTCACGTGTGATCCGATAAATTTAGAGCACATATTAAAGACCCGGTTTGATAATTACCCCAAGGGGCCTACTTGGCAAGCTGTGTTTCACGATCTACTCGGCGAAGGGATCTTCAATTCAGATGGAAACACGTGGCTGTTTCAAAGGAAAACGGCCGCACTTGAATTTACAACTCGGACACTCCGACAAGCCATGGCTCGATGGGTGAGCCGATCCATTGAACTTAGATTCTGTCCAATTCTCAAGTCAGCTCAACTCAAAGATGTGGCTATTGATCTTCAAGACATATTGTTAAGGCTTACTTTTGATAACATTTGTGGATTGGCTTTTGGAAAAGACCCTCAAACCTGTGCCCCAGGGTTACCAGAAAACAACTTCTCTTCGGCTTTTGATCGAGCCACTGAAGCCACTCTTCAGAGATTTATTTTGCCAGAAGTTTTGTGGAAGCTGAAGAAATGGCTTCGGCTTGGAATGGAAGTCAGCTTGAGCCGAAACATAAAACACATTGAAGAGTACTTGTCCACTGTGATCGATTCACGTAAGCTCGAGTTAAATCAGCACAAAAAGGATGGAAACCCACACGATGATTTGCTGTCTAGATTCATGAAGAAAAAGGAATCCTACTCAGACAAATTCTTACAACACGTGGCATTGAATTTCATCCTAGCTGGACGTGACACATCATCAGTAGCATTGAGTTGGTTCTTCTGGTTGGTGATCCAAAATCCAACAGTAGAGGACAAAATAGTCAGAGAAATTTGCTCCGTTTTGATAGACACACGTGGAGATGACATAGCAAAATGGGTAGAACAACCGTTGATTTTCGAAGAAGTGGACCGTTTAATATACCTGAAAGCCGCATTGTCCGAAACTTTGAGACTCTACCCTTCAGTGCCTGAGGATTCAAAACACGTAGTGAACGACGACGTATTACCAGATGGGACATATGTGCCAGCTGGATCGTCGATCACATACTCAATATATTCAACGGGAAGGATGAAGTCCACGTGGGGAGAGGATTCTATGGAATTTAAGCCAGAGAGATGGTTGTCAAAAGATGGTAAGAAGTTTGAGATGCAAGAGAGTTATAAGTACGTGGCATTTAATGCTGGGCCAAGAATCTGTTTGGGAAAAGACTTGGCTTATTTGCAGATGAAATCAATAGCTGCAGCTCTTCTATTACGACACCGTATTAGTGCAGTTCAGGGACATAAAGTGGAGCAAAAAATGTCACTGACTTTGTTTATGAAGTATGGGTTAATGGTAAATGTTCATTCAAGGGATTTGAAGGAAGTGTTATGGAGAATTAAGAATGGAGTGTGATGGGTTTCATGAGACTGTAATTTGCCGTGAAAACTGAAAAGGTAGTTGGCGTTCTTTAAAGTTAATTTTTATTTTTATTTTTATACTTTTTTTGTAATTTTTCTATTTAATTTTGTTTCCGAGTTGGGTGGGTGGAGTTTTGAATGTGTATTTATTATTTATAAGAGTGGTCACAAGGAGAGAATAGTCAAGAGTTCAAAGGGGTAGAAACAACAAAGCTCATGTGATTTCATTGATAGAGGGTGAAAGATAAGATAAATTCATTGGGGTCACTATTAAGGATTGAGATTTTAAATCGTATAAGTGAAATTATAATTAACAGTAAAAATTTAAATATATTTTTTTAATAAGTAATAAAACAAAACGTATATTAATATTTTTTTTTTATATACTTATAATTACATATAAAAATATACTTTTAATAATAAAAAATACAATATTTAATAAAATAATTAGATTGAATTTTATTTATATTTGTTTTTATCTTTTATTCTATTTAAAAAAAATATGTTAAATAATTAAAAAAATAAAAATTAATGTTAATATTTTAAATAATATAATACAATAAAAATTAGGTTAAGATTTAATTTTTATATATTTTAAAATAAATGATAAAAAATAAAAAAATATGATACTATAAGTTATTATTTGAATGTATTTAAAATTAATACGAATTAATTATAATTATTCAAGTAACCGTCCTCACAATCCCAAGCACGCTCCTAATAACTATGGGTTATTGTTGTTATGTTGCATTATAAGAAGTAATAAACATGGGATATAATTTTCTTACATGGCAGATTAATATATTGTTATTTGTATATTAATATATGAAAAATATGTTAATAAAAATGATTAAAAATATAAATATTTAATGTATAAATATAAAAATTTTATTAACTTATTTGCTTTACATAAGTAATTAAGCCTATAAACTTTTCAACTCTTAAAGTTATTTTTTATTTTTAATTAGATTTCTTTTGGTATATATATATATATAATTACGTTGTTGATAATCTTAATTTTTTCGTATGTCTAAAATTCTTTAGCAGATATTTGGATTCATTGTTAGAAAGATAGTCCAGTTCATATATAAGTCATATGTCATATAATTGGCAAGAAATTAATAAGTTGTAAATACAAGCTCAATTCATTTTTTAATATTACATAAATAAAACATTATAAGAATAAGATTCAAAAAATAAAACTTGATTCATGATAGTGAAATAGAGAGTTACACCACCAACTAAGATCACAAGCCAAATAACAAATTAAATCTTAATTATTAACGAATTATGATTCAATGTCATCAAAATTCTTTCAAATATATAAAAAGTTTAAGATTTGATTCTCTTAAAAAATAAAATCTTAATTAATAATTCAAATATATGAGTTTATATAAATTCAAAACTTAGATAATCCTAAAGATACTAACTAATTGGGTTCTATTTGCTTGTTTTGTTACTATCATAAATTTAAGATTTATGTGGGGTTTACAATATTCCCGCCATGGTAAGTCTTAACTGATCAGAACACATTAATTTGTATAGTTTAGAAACGTCTATATTTAATTTATATATATTTTAATTTTTTACATAAACAAATTATATATATAACATTATATATAAATAACATACAATTTTAAATTCGATTTGATTATGAACCACCAATGACAGAACGAGGGGTGACTAGGATCCCCACCCTTTCTTCTTCTCTGTAATTTATTTTACTAAAATAATAAAATAGACACTTTAGCCCCCTATTGTAATAAAATTATTTATCTACGAAGGTTAATCAAAATATAACAACTTATCATGTGTTTTTGGAAGCACTTTAATTTTTTTTTTAAATCTCTATTGCTATTTTCCTTACAACATAATTTAACATTTCATATAAAATCAAAATCACATTTTATTTTTTGCTATATCACTCTATTTAGTAGAGAAATTCACTCTTTCAAAATCCAATAAAATTATGAGAATTTGTCTAAAAAAGGTATATTTTTTATAATAATTTAAAAAATGACTAAGATTTATTTTAGTTTAAAAATGATCAAATTTAAAACTATTCAACAATTTACAGATAATGTATTTTTTTTTTCTCTCCTCTCATATTTCTCAACCACTTTTTTTTTTCTCTTTCACGAACAAACCAAACAATAAACATTTTTTTTTCTCTCCTCTCCTATTTCTCAATCACATTTTTTTTCTTATCTTCTTAAAAAAACAAAAATAAAATATCCCCATTCAACAAATTTTAATAAATAATAATTTATTTTTATTATAAATAAAAATAATTTATATTTATATAATAAAAAATATATTTTTTTATAACAAATAACTTATCAAAATTTATTATAAAATAATAATGATAAATTATAAAATTTTAAATTATTAAAAACTTTACTAAATAGTTACAATCATTTTCATGAAAAATTATTGATATTTTTTTAAAAATAAATTATTTAAGATTAAAAAATTAAAAAATAGATTACATTATAACACATATCTCTAATATTATTATAATTTTAATTGTTATTAAGATAACAAATATTTATTAATAATAATTTTATTTAAATATTTAAATATAATTAATTAAATATATTTTATTATATTAATAATAAAAATAATTATTATAATATTATATTAGATAATATTTTGATGTAAAATTTGCATCAAAATGTTCTACATTTATATTTGTATATTATAGAAAGTTCGATATAAAGATTTCTCAAATTTTTTAATAATTTAATTATTTTTATGAATATTATTTTTTATATCATAATTATAATTAATATTATAATTAATTATTAAATATATTTATATTTAATAATAATAATGATAATATCTTATATTATTTATGAATTATCAAAATGCTTAACATAATATTTTCGTATAAATTTATATTTATTTTATTATAAAATAAATTATTTTTATTTTTTAAAATAAAACTTTAATATATAATATGATAAAAAAGATTTGTGTATTTAAAATTAATTATAAATTTATAAAGTTTTAATATTTTTTATGTTTATAATAATTATGTTTTGTAAAATAGAGTTGATATATATTTTTATTTATTTTTAAATAAAATTGACTAAAAAATATGTTTTCAAGTTTAAGGTTAAAATGTGTCCTTTTTTAAACTAAAACCAATCTTAGCTTTTTTTTAAACTATTATAAAAAATATGACTCTTTTAGACAAAATCCTTAAAATTATGACATACTAAAATCTAATTCTAATTATACTTCAAATTTTTAAGTTGTATATTTTTTACAGCTACTACCATGTACTACTCGGCTCTCCTTGAAGAACTTTCTGTCTCTACCATGTATTTAACATATACATGCCATTTAAGATTCAAACTCTAGAAGACACTATCGAGTCTGGACGTATATGAGCTGAATAGTATTAGTATTACTGTTACATTTTTTATAAGAGAAGAGAAGTAGTACTCATTAAAGCATCTTTTTGTATATAGTAAGCAGGCCGAGGACTATATGTAGTTATGTTCTTTATGCATCGTATATTTCTATGGGCAAACATAGCAAAAAGTTCATGGGCACTACTGCACTAATTAGCTAGTGAGTCCCGTATTCTTTACACTAACCCAGTGAAAATTAATGAGGTCCCATGTATTTTTGTTGCTTGTTTTTGGTTTTCTAAATTTCCTTTCATTTCATTTTGTCTCTACATTTTGCTTACCTGAACATGTTTTAGATCTCCAGCGCTTACATTTTTCTAGTCGAGAATTTTCTCTCCGGTTGAGAAAATGTTCCAAACTAAGGTACCTATGATGTATAATGCTACTGCCGCTTTAAATACATCATCCCAAGAACCTGTAAAAGATGAAGTTTGGTAAAGTTTATCAAAAAGCATAATTCATAAAAGGAGTTCGTGCTGCAAAGAGAGAGCTTTAGCTTATAATAAAAGCAAATGCCATAATTAAACGACTCATGTAAATAGTTATCAAATACCTCTTTGGAGTATGTACCCTGTTGCAGCAGTGCCAAAAACGCCAGCAAGTACACCAGCTGTATTTGAAAGTCCCAGTAATACTCCCTGTAATATGACTTTTAAGCTCATTTTCTCTTGTGATTTACAAAGCTTGCTAAAGACATATGTTGAAATTCAATCAACTACACTTGGTCTTAACAAAAAAGAGCAAATTTTAACTTTTTTACAAAAACATTAATCATACTTCGTTTTGTATTGTGATATAGTTTGTGGGTATTTGGTTACCTATTACTGTAATTGAGGGTTTACACTTGCAGATTATCTCAACTTACTATCCAAATCCAAGGAACATTAATGTTGCATTAAGCATCCCAAAGGCCAAAACACAGTTATAATATTTCTCTTAATAGGCTCTACTGGTAATTAAAATCCCGAGTTAAAACACTTCCAATCAAGTGCACAACAGTACGCACACATATTGCAGGGATAAAGGGTCATTTAAGTCTATTACATTTAACGAAAGTACATTTTAGATCCGTACCAATTAGGTAGGATAACACAAGTCTGCTACATTTATAAAAAGATTGCAGAAATTCATTACCTTGTAAAGATAATGGACTTGACTGTCCCACTTTTTTCCCGAAAATGGAGCAACATAAATCCATTACCTTTACAAAATGGATTTATACATCTCTTTTGTAAAAGTACCGAACTTGTACTGTCTTACCTTACAAGTAGGGGATCAAGTATATTTTCATTAAAGGTAACGAACTTGAGCTACTATTTTTCCAATATTGCAGTATATATCAATAAAATTGTGTGAGGTTGTTTGTTTTCCTGCGTGATGGAGAATAAAAGCCTTTAGTATCATCAGTCTTGTAATATTTGCTTCCTCTCTCAGTTTTGGTGATTTTATTATTGGTTTATTTAGTTGTTGCTAAACTGGCCAAGCTTGTTTTATATGTTCTATCACAATCTTAACCAGATCATGGGCATAACATTTAACAACATAACTTTTCCTCTTTGTAAAAATTTAGTTATAGCAGAAGGAACAGTTTAAAGTAAAAAAATAGGTCATTAACAAAGGTGCTGCATTAGAAAAAGAAAGCAATAACTCACAGCATAGCGTGGACCAATATCTTGGTGATTGGAATAGAGACCAGATTGTGAGAACGCATCAGATCCCTGTAATAACCAGCATGTAATTCAATTAGATCTTAGTTGCCTTTTGCCAATCCAAAGTATATTTGTGACTACGTGTTTTTTTTGGTCTACTGTTAATGACACAAAAGACATGAATAGGAGGGAGTGCAGGACGTAGCAAATGCATGCTAACCTAGAAGAAAATGAAATTGCTTTACACTTTTGCTGAGTTAAAATACAACCTCCTATGTTTACTGATGTTAAGATTAGATGTACTAGCGTGTGTTTTAGCACCAGAAGTTTGTTACAGTATTTATTTTTGATCGTCTTTATGTTAATAGCTCTCAAAACTTCTCTACTACTCACTATGAAGTTTTTAGTAATTCCTTGTAACCACTAAAATCGTGTATAGATTCAGTGACAACAAAAACTCAGTAGTTTTGAAACAAACTTAATGTGTAACAAGCATTAAGTTCTTCAGAAGAACTCAAGCTCAGTTTTAACTATCCGTGATCTTGTGTATACCTGACTACATGCCATGCATAGTACTGCCATAGCTGGTGTTCTGATGTGGCTCAGCTGAGTAAGGAAGAATGCTGGGCCTAAAAACCCTATCGATTGCATGATCTGCAACAAAGAATGACAGAACAAATTCATCTTCAAATATGACAAAATAAACTATTTAAAGAAATTAATAAATTAAAATTTTGAAAGTCATAAGAACGTAGCAGAGATGAAATTATATGCCACTTCAAGAAAATGTGCACTGAAACACTGAAAAGCCAAAAAAATAGAAAATAAAAAAACGCAAAACAGGAACTTATTTATAAAATTAATTCTATTACAGAACTGGTGCTGTATCAAGCAAAGTCCTAATTCTTAATACAGAGACGAAAGATATCCAGAAGACAATATTTAGTTTGAACCTTTTTAACAAACGAAAAAAATAAATATTTAGTTTGAATCTGATTTCAATTATCAAAGGGGTTTTTGCTCCGCAATAAGGATAACGTGGTAGGTTGAAAAGTGAGAAAAGTAGATTATATGTATTGGTATGGAATTGACAAGCTTCATAAGAAAGTACTTTTAAGAATAAAAAGTGTCAATCCTTGCCTTACGAACTGCTGTTATTGAGAGACCTTTGCTCACGAGAGTATCTGCAATCCAACCTCCTATGTTTGCAAAAATAGCCATGGTCAGCCACGGCAAAACGCAGAAAAGCCCAGATTCAGTGAGGTTAAACTTCAAAACCTGAGAAAGCAACAAATGACCGATTGCTGAGCAAGTAAATTTATCTTTGAAACAATATAATACCAGGGGTACGGAATTCTGTTAAAACTTATCCACTATAATAGAAATATTTCTATATTATACAATCTTAGATACCTCACCCACATATTTGTGGGCACATTACATGCTCACATGTATGTCATGTGTTCCATCGTGTGAACTGCGCAGGTGCCTGCATTTCAAAGGGAATAATTCCATAACTTACATACCTGATTATAATATGTAGGCATCCAGGTCAAGAGAATAAAGGTCCCCCAATTATGGCAAAAGTGGGAGATAATAAGAGCCCAAACAGGTGCTTTTGATAAAATTAGCCTCCATGGAATTACTGTAACTGGTTCCTTAGATACGCTGCTTCCCAAGATATATTGTTTTTCCTCCGAATTAATTTCTGGATCTTCTTTTGGCGAGCTATATGCCTGCAAAGTAACCGATAGAAAGGCAGGAACAACGCAATAAGTTAAACGTTATGAATAAAATAGAAACGCAGCTAAAATCTGCCGTATATGTTGTACATACAAATCGTCCAATGTTATAGAAGATTTCCATGGCTCCAAGTGATCTTAATTCACCAAGCATATTTTTTTAGCAGCACCAGAACATCAAAAACATAATTGAGTTTGAGGGATGGCATATTCTTCTTTTACTAATTTCTAGATAATCTGAAAATGATATTATAAAAAGCTTTGCATTGGGAAATAGCAAAAGGATACAAGAAAGTACTTTTCTCAGCCATAAAACAAACCAGATACTTCCAAGAGAGCCAAATGAATAGAATACAGATGGCCATCCAAATTTTTGAATTAGAATGGGTGAGAGAGCCAACCCAGTGACAGAACCAAGATACATGCCGCTGTACACTAATGCCAAGGACCTGCTTCTCTCAGACACAGGAATCCACTTAGAAAGTAGGTTATTCATAGCAGGCATGGCAACACCCTGAAAAAGCAATGATAGAGTTAGATTAATTAATCTATTTTATTATCTTTATTTACTTTATTGAGAGTATTATAGTCTTTTAGTGTCTTTTAATTGTAAGCCTATATAAACCCTTCTTTTGCTTGTATTTCATTTAACTTCTGAATAATAGAAACCCTAGCCTCTTTTCTTCTCTCCAAAATTGTGTACTTAAACTCTACATAGTATAAAAGCTATAAATCTCATACACAATAGTTTTGAGATAATATTCATGTACGTAATAGCTGTTTGGTTCGTCCTTTGCTGATCACGGTGAGTTTTTTGGGTTTTTTTCAATTGGTAAATTTGAGGGTATTTTTTGTTTAACGTTTATTTGTTGATTTCTCTTTTCACGTAATCTATTCGTTCTTCTATAACTTGTAAGTTAATCATAATTTGTTGGTTCATTCAAAATTTATTGAATTTTGACAATCTGTTTGTATTTTCGCAATGATTGGAAGTAAGGATGATTATCTTCGATTAATTAGTGTGCAGTTAGATAAAAAGAATTACTCTAACTGGAGTTATGTAATGAAATTTTTTTTGAAAGATAAAAAGATGTGAGGTTTTATTACCGATACATCTACGAAACCTGTAGATATAAAAGTTGAGAAATATGCAAATTTGTTAGAAACTTAGGATGCGAATAATTTAAAAACTATACTTTGATTAATAATTTTGTGATACATTTTATAGGATGTCAATTGACGAATATGAGAATGCAAAGGATGTTTGGGATCATTTAGTTAGACTGTATACAATCTAATTTTTTAATATCGGTTAGAATTTGATATTTGAACCCTAGAATAAAAATGATTATTTAAGAATTTCATTCAGCTATGACAAATCTATTAGACCAATTAATAATCATAGAATCAACAAAATTACAGGCTTTTACACCTTATATTACCTATAGAAAAGAGCAACAATTGGTACAATTTTTGATGGCTTTTTGTGATATTTGGAAGGACTTTGTAAGAGCATTTTATATTACAACTCATTTCCTTTTGTTGATTTAGTAGTCAATTAATTGTTAACTAATGAGATATGTTTTAAATCACAGATTGGGAAGGGCATTCTCCCAACATCTAATCCATCTGTCTTAGTGGCATCTTAAAGATCACCTTTAAGTAAGTAGAACGTGAATTCTTCAAGGGTTGAGCTTGATGAACGTGTCCTTTGTAAGTAAAAGGGTCACTCCAAGGCTCAATGTCCTAAGCTGAATAGAGCAAATCAACAATAGAGAGTTGAAAGTATGTCGTAGCAACAACAGTTGCCTTACAGGCCACCTCAGTTTAATACTACAACTGTTGTTCCATCATTAGACCCAATCATGTTTGATCAGTTTCAGATGTTCCTTACAACACAGTCACATACCATGTCTAGCTCCTCTTATATAAGTTTGTCATGTTTTAGTTTTTCAAATATGTCTTATTCCTCGTGTGTCTTAAACTCTGGCACGTCTCACCATGTATCACCTAAATTCTCATCATTTGTATCTTTATCTCCCAAATTATTTTTGTCAGTTACATCTTATTTATATTAGTTAATTGTATGATTCTAAATACTTAACATTTTCTTCTTTTACTAGTTGTTATGTACAAGACCCACGATCTTAGAAGCTGATTGGGACCAACCATAAGCAAGGGGATTTTATACTTTGGATCAACTTGAAGTACCAAATGTTGTAGCTTCTAGTATTGATATTTCATCTTTTCGTTTAAGTCCATTCTACGGTTTTTATTTGTGATATAGCCTTGGTTAGATTTTTGTATCTCATTTTAAAATATTTAGTTTCTATAAGAGCATTAGGAGATTTAAAAACTCATGATATTTCTAACAGTGGTAATTATAAACCAACAAAATTTTATATCTTACCTTTTGATAATAATATTCTCTTATTTTGCACCTTTTAATCTAATTCTTGAAGTATGGGAACTCTCTTCTACCACTACGAAAGGGTTGTCTCGTTATTATGTTTTCTTTATTGATGATTACACTTGTTATTGTTGGGTTTATTTTATGCAACGTTATATTGATTTTTTTTTTGCTATTTACAATAATTTTCAAGCCTTTGTTAAAAATCAATATTTTGCTATCATCGGATACTTTCGATTGATTTGGGTGGGGAGTATACATCCAAGGCTTTTATTGAACTACTTGCCTTAGATGGTACTGTCCTCTAAACTTCTTATACAAACACTCCTAAACAAAATGGTGTTGTTAAAAAGAAACATAGGCACATTGTTGAAATTGTTTGCTTTCTTTTATTGTCCGCCTATATTCCAAGTGAATTTTAGGGAGAAACAGTTCTTATCGTTACCTATTTGATTAATAGAATTCCAACATCACAAACTTGGGTTTATTTCCTTTTGAAAAGTTGTATGATTCTGCTTCTAATTACTGTACATTGCGTGTTTTTGGTTTTATATGTTTTGTTCTTCGACCTCACGTCAAATACAATAAATTGTTTTTGCGATCTACAATTTATGTTTTTTCTAAGTTATGGTGCAAGTTAAAAGAGATATCGTTGTTTTGATCCAGTTAACAAAAGTTGTATGTTTCTCGTTATGTTGTGTTTCTTAAGCATATACCTTTATTTTTTAGGCTAAAGTATACCATTGGTTCTCAAACTTTAACTAAATTCACACATAGGTCCCCAAAATTTTAAAAAGTACGATTTGGTCCTCAAATTTTTAAAACTTCACATATAGATCTCTAAACTTTTCAATCCTATAATTTAGTCCTCAAACTTTTAAAATTTTATACATAAGTCCTAACTTGGCTACTAAAATACATATTTTGAGATTAAATCATATGATTTAAAAGTTTAGAGACCTATGTGTAAAGATTTAAAAGTTTGAGAGCCGAATCATATGTTTTAAAAGTTTAGGAACCTATATGGGACCAATTGTGCACTTTAACCTATTTTCTATTCTTGCTAATTCTCATAATGTGACTAAGTCTGATCTTATTCATATTGATCTTTTTAGTGATAATACAAAGGTTGTACTACCCATTATTTCCCACTTTTCTACTCACATTGTAGGATTAACATTGATAGTTTCACAAATACTAGTATTTTGCTTACCCATGTTTACATTGATTCCTTTTCTCCTACGACTTTCCAAGCACCTTATGAGACTTTGGTTCCTCCTCGATATCCACATCGCTCTTGTAAGTCATCTTAATTGCCCGATTTTGTTTACACTTGTTATTCTAGTTCATTTTTTTCTCATATGTCCTAAAGAGGCAGTTGTTGATCCTTTTTGGCAGCAATCTATGGATGAGGAACTTATTGTTTTGCATCAAGTACACACCTAAGTCTTGGTACCTCTACCATCAGGTAAACAAGCATTTAATTCCTATTGGGTTTATAAAATCAGAATTTATTCTGTTGGGTCTATCAAAAGTACGAGTACAGAGTAATTGCAGACAGATACTCTTAAAAGAGTGGTATTGATTATAAAGAGACTTTGACTCCTGTTGCAAAAATAACTATAATTTGCACACTTATTGTAGTTGCATCTACTTGTAGGTGGGGTATACTTTAGATAAATGTTAAAAATGCATTCTTAAATGGTGACCTTTAAGAAGAAGTATACATGGCACCTCTTCTTGATGTTCCTCATAAACCTAGTGAAGTTTGTTAGTTGAGAAAAACTCTTTATGATATCAAACAAACACTTCGTGCTTGGTTTGAAAAGTTCTCTACTATAATCATCTCACTTGGTTTCTCTTCTAGCTATCATGATTCTACATTGTTTTACAAATGTACTTTTATTGGTCGTATTTTGCTTTCTTTATATGTTGATGACATGATTATTACTAGAGATGATGTGGATGGTATTGCAGTTTTGAAGTTAGCATTAACTTGTCAATTTGCGATAAGGATTTAGGACCATTACGTTATTTTCTGGGTATTACAGTAATCATCTCACTTGGTTTCTCTTCTAGCTATCATGATTCTGCATTGTTTTACAAATGTACTTTTATTGGTCGTATTTTGCTTTCTTTATATGTTGATGACATGATTATTACTAGAGATGATGTGGATGGTATTGCAGTTTTGAAGTTAGCATTAACTTGTCAATTTGCGATGAAGGATTTAGGATCATTACGTTATTTTCTGGGTATTACAGTTGCCTCTTCTCCCAAAGGTTATCTTTTCTCCCTATCTGAGTACACAACAGACATATTTGATGTGTTCGTCTTTCTAATAATAAGGTTGTGGATACTCCTGTTGAGACTAATGCTCAGTACACTTCTTCTTATGATTCTCCTTTGCCAAATCCTTGTTTATATTGCACTATTACTGGCAGTTTGGTTTATCTCCTATCATTCGCCCAGATATTGTTGTTGGGTAGCCATTATTTATTTTTTTAGGTATCTTCGAAAGACCCAGTTTTAGAGTCTTTTACTTTCGTCTGCTTGGAGCTACATGTGTACTGTGATGCAAATTGGGGTGCTAATCCTATCCATTATAGGTCTACCACTGGTTTTTGTATCTTCATGGGTGATTCTCTTATTTCTTGGAAGAGTAAGAAGTAAGATATTGTTTCAACATCTTCCAAAGAGGTAGAGTATCGTGTTATGGCATCCATTACTTGTGAGGTAGTTTGGCTACATTGGTTGCTTAGTGATATGAGTGTCTTCCTCTTCCTATTCTTATGTATTGTGACAACAAGAGTGCTATTCAAATTATACATAATGTGATATTTCATGAGTGAACCAAACATATTGAAAATGACTGTCATATTGTCCGACATCATCTTCAGATTGGCACTCTCACGTTGCCTTTTATTTCTTCCTCCATGCAGATTGCAAACATATTTACGAAGGCACATTCGACTTTTTTTTGTTTTTTGTTTAGCAAACTCTCAATACTTCTTGTTGCCATAGAGTGAGTTTGAGTGGAATGTTAGATTAATTAGTCGATTTTATTATCTTTATTTACTTTATTGAGGGTATTATAGTCTTTTAGTGTATTTTAGTTGTAAGCTTATATAAACCCTTCTTTTCCTTGTATTTCATTTAACTTCTACATAATCGAAACCTTTGCCTCTTTTCTTCTCTCTAAAATTGCGCTTGTGAATTCTACAAATAGATGTTAGAAAAATCTATAGGGGAAATAAAACACAAATAAAATCATGAAACTGGTGAACTAATCTGTTAAAAAATAAACATCAAAATCCTACCTTTTTGTCATATTCAATTTAAATAGTATAACTAGTGTAATGATTAAAGTACTTTAACATGTCCTAGTCTGTTCATCTAGATGGTTAATTATGTCTTTTACATTATACCAGAAAGTGAACATACTTTGTCCTATCCAAGAAGGGTATGTCAACAGATCATTTTTACATAACAAAATTATATATTTTTAACTGGACACAATTAAAATTTCATTATTGAGATACCAGTCAAGCTTAAGACATAGAATAAGGAACAATAAGATCAGCCCACCTCACCAATACCCATAAAAGCACGCATAATAAGCAAAAAGGGAAGCCCAATCCTTGCAGCGATGGGAGTCAAAATTGTTGCCAGCGACCACCAGATCACTCCAAACCCCAAAACCAGCTTGCCACCAACTTTATCTGCCCATATACCTCCAAGAATCTGTATGCCAGGTGAATGTTAATATTGACATATTACAATAAAAAGGACATTAAGCAGAATTTCTACATAAATATTCTATAATTGTAATTTAAATACATTAATATTTATACTAATGGTAAGTCATACAAATCAAAGCATGTTCACTTAAATTACATAACAGAAAAACCTTGACCAACTGATAGAACATGCCTAAAAGAAGATTGAAAAGAAAGATAGTACTTAAATCTCAAGTAATGCTCCAAAAACTAGGCATGTTCAACTTAACCTGAGTAAGTAGGTAACCCCAAAAAAAAGAGGATTGAATCAGGCCAACTGTTGCACTGTCCCAGTTAAACTCCTGTGACATGGGAAGTATTGCTATGCTCATGTTGACCTATATGGAAATTGAAATTATTAGTGAGCATAATGAAAATATTACATAACATGCATCTTACTTATGGTTTTACTTTTTACTATAAAATACAAAGTGTTTCATTTTGGATACCCCTTACTCAATGCACCTTGAGGCACTTAAATACTAACTTTTGTGTAGGAAGCACTTATTGAAAAGTGCATCACTAGAATATGTGATATTGCATTGAGTAATACTTGCTATAAAGATGATTTGTTTTTGGCACAGAAGACCAGATGTCTAACAATAAGAAAAGGTACTTACCCGGTCCATGTTGCATAATAGAAATGAAGCAAAACAGAGAAGTACTATCACCCAACGCTTTGGAATATTTTCCCACCAAGGAGATGTTTTCTGCACATTGCCCTCAATGACAATAGCTTCACTTGACCCTTCAGTTGACGACAGTGAATCCACCTTTGCATCTGTAATGTCATCCTCCTCAGATTTATAGTAAGCACGTGTCCTATTGATCTTACCACTTCCAGAGTTCTGAAGTAGCTTATTGCTTATATGGAATTTATTTAACACTCTTGGTTGACCACAACTGCTACCAGAGCTTAAAGAAAGACCGCATTTATAATTTTCTCTAACCCTTTGCTTCAAAGTTATGCTGGTAGGCCGTTTACCAAACTGTGCCAACAAAAAACAAGGGCTATAACTTTCGTCAAGTGTTCCTGGCAGATTTGAAAGATTCCTATCTGAAGAACCAATGGCATGAACAAATGGGCCACAAGCACATATAGGTCTCAAACCATTGATCCTTGGAGAACATAAGTTAGAAAACCTTGTACTCGCTTGATCACATTGCAAAGTAGAATGACAGGAAAACTGCCCTCTCTGACGTAAAATGTCCCATTTTCCTTGACAAACGTTCCCTACCAATTATAAACTCACGAACGTGAACAATCTAGAGAATTATGATATTCCAATTAACCAAGTAAATTTGTGCAACTTTCACAAACTAATTTGCTGCACCGTCTTTGAAACTTTATTCTGCAACATACTACTGAGGATACTCGATAGAATTATATGGCATAAATGAAAGCATATTTCTCATTTCATGACTTTCAATCGTAGTTTTTCATGAGCTTCAAAAGAAGAAGAAAAATACTAGATGCAGAGTTTTGTAAATAATAAAATCTGTCTTCCCTTTGAAAGTTATTGGATAATGTACCTTAAAAAGTACATGCCTTAATTTGATTAAAAAGAAAAGTACATAGAAGGAAGTAGCAGCAAAAAATTGGGGAATGAACGTTGAAAAGGAACTTCATGAATAAAGTTCTACTTCTGCCCAATCAGTAAAACGAATAAATTAATTTTGAAACCCAAATAATAAATAAATGATGGACCCTTACTATTTATATCTGAAATACTAAGCAGCAAATAGAGAATTTTAGTTGAATTGTTTTCTTTTAAATAACTACGGTACTCAGTACTCCTACACGTGTAACTAGGTAACTAGAACTTAAACCAAAAATTCTATATATCAAAATGGGTTACATGCAAGTGGGATTAATTAAATTTTTTAAATATATATATTAAGGAAAGGGGATTTGAACTAGTAAATTACTAAAGAAATGACAACCTTTCCTTTACCAACATAGAATGCTGGCCATACAAAATCCTATGATCTTAATTGCAATTTCATATTAAAAAAGAAATGAAAATCGGAATTCTCTTAAGTCCCAAACAGCTGGTTTCTTTCTACTTTACATCTGATCCAATGCCATACGTCCAGAAGAACTTCAAACGGAAACTCGTAAAAGTAAAAACAGCGCGTGAGTCAGTAATTGTATGAAGAAAACAAACAATTCAAAAAAAAATTAAATAAATGCAGCATCATATATATTCGGTCAAAAAGGAGGAGGCGTCGAGAGTAAACCGCGATAAACAAAAAACAGAAGGGGTTATAAAGATAAGTTGAATCGATATTAGGATAATTGAGTGAACTAAATATACCTGAACCGATGAAAGAACCGAAATTCCGGTTTGTTATCAAACCACCGATAGCCATTTTTCTACTTCAGCACCAAATCACCAAGGGCTAACTTGAATGAACTCACAGCTCTAGAAACTAGAAAGCACTTTGTATCATAACAAAATAATCAGCAAAGCTTAGTTCAGTAAATACGTCGGCGTTTAAGCTGTCCTTGCTTCTGTGTGTGTGTGTGTGTGTGTGTGTGTGTCTCTAACCTTTAGCTATCTCTCTCAGAGAAGCTCAGTCAAGAGGATAAACAGACCAGAGGCTACTCTTCGTATAGGACTTCAGGATTTTTTATTATTTTTTTCCTTCCTAATTTTTATTTTCTGATTTTTGAAAAAGCGGGAAATAAATCTTAGACGGGCGTTAAGAACGAAGAAAGGGGGTTGAGAGTTGGACACGTGGAACATAATCCGCAAAGATATAGTACATTTGGTAAATAAAATTTAATATTAGTATAAAAAATTAATATTTAATATTTAAAATGAAAATGGACAAATTTATAGAAAAACTCCTTCGTACAAAGGAAATTTACGATGGCTTTTATGGAAAACTTTGTAAAATTTAAGAGTAATGGGGTGGTATTTATGGAAATGAGCTTCTAAGAATCTAAGTTCTGGAGGTGCTTTTCACCGTTAAAGTCGCACTCAAATTGTCAACAGCCAAAAGCATGAATTAGGAAAAATTAAAAAATTAATATTATTATCAAAATATATTTAATTAATATCGTGATAATATTTTTAATTTTTAATTTTTTAATTATTTTAACATTTATAATTTTATCGATAAAATTGAATTAAGTAGAAAAGCATCTTTTCATAAGGAAAAATATAGTAATGATATATTATTTTTTTATTAAATAATAATAATCTATTAATTATTATTAAAATATATAAAAATTTATTAATTTTTTTATAAGATATTACAAGTATATTAATTATTAAAAATTATGTAAAAAGCTTAAATTTTAAAAAAATGTTATAAATGGATCAAATAAATACACATGTTCATATTTTTAAGTTGTTATGTGTTTCTTTAATCAATTATAACTCAAAAAATATAAAATTTGATAGATTTAAAAGTATATATTTGATTTAAAAATATATAATACATAAAAATGTCTTTACGTTCTCCATTTTAATAAATTTTTGAAGTTTTAATTTATTAATAAACTTTAGTTAGTAAATTTATAATGTTTCATTCAAAAATTAGCATAATTTTATACATTTTAATTATAATTAAATATCATTCTCCATTCTTATGGCAATATCATTAGCAAAAAATTAAAAAATATTTTATATCTTAACTACACTATTCAATTAAGTGTTAAAATTTTACAAATTTTTATGCATATATATCTTGATCATACAATTAAGTGTTCGAGCATCTCAATATAATATATAATATTATTAATAAAAATTGTGAAAGAAAAGGTTAAATTAATACCTTTAAGTAATTATAATATGTTAATAATAATTTTTTTAAATAAATTTAAATGTATGCACTAAATATATATTAATGAAAAAATACATATTATTAATATTTCATTAAACTTTCTAAAAAATTATTAATATACATATATATTGATATATGTTGTGTTTTAAATTTATATTTTATTATGTAAAAATTTATTATAATTTTAATTAAATTTTTTATACATATCAATATCGTATCAGAATTCCAACTCCCAATTAATTATATGCACACGGAGTTACAGTTGCACTACAAAACTAATTTTTTTTAAGAAAAAAGAAAAACACTACAAAACTAATTTGTGAAATTAGTATAGCGTTTTCTTCTTTGGTAGCTATATATATATATAACTCAACTAATATTATATTATATTATAATAATAAAATATATAATATAATTTATTTATGATTATTAAAATTAAAACAATATATTAAAGTGATCAATAATTTTAAAATATTTCGTCCATTTGATAGTACATACATATAACCATAAGTTATAATAGAGTTTTATACAGTGTAATTTTTTTATTATAAATATAATAATTTATTGATAATAACGTTATTTTTAAATAGCGAATTTAAATGTAATTATGGATCATTCATATTATTTAAAACAAACGTGTAATCTCGTCGTTGTGCTACGTGGAGGTATATGTAATGTAAGATTTGACTAGCCAACTTAGCATTTGCTACGGGAAAAAAAACATTTGTTCTATGGAAATAGTGAACTTTTATACTTTTATTTTAATTAATAAAAAAATCGTGAGAAAATAATAATAAAACATATCTTTGACGTTTATTTTAATTAATAAAGCATATTTTTGAGTAATATTTATAATAATTAATAAAAAAGTATTATAAGATTGATGTGTAGCTATTAAATTAGATGTTAGAAAGCTATTCTATTAGTGTCTACGTGGCATGAACTCCTAGCTTATATCAATTTTATATTATTTTTTAAATATTAATTTTATTGTTAAATTATGCAAAATTTATAAGTATTTAAAAAGTAAAGTTTATTTTGAGAATATATAAAGATTTTTTTTTTATTTTAAATTAATTGAACGAGATATTACAATAATTGATGTAATACTTATTAATAGGTGTCAACTAATTGCATTAAATTATGATAAAAAATTATTATTATGTAAAAAAACATATACAATTTACAATTAGGTAAGTAAATATAATTCTATCCGTTAAAAGTCTAAATAACTTAATTTAATAAGTTTGATCCAAAAGTTGATTACATTTAAAATCATCTACTTCACCTTATTCTACTAGGATAGTTTTAAAATTTATTCTACTCGTAATTTTAAAATATAACTTAAAAAAGTAATTTTTTTTATTATAAACTCCACCAAAATCTAAAATGAATTACAAATTAAGTTTAAATTCAACTGTACACATTTTACAATAATTGTTTCGAAAACATTATAAAAAATATAAAATTAATTTGTATGTATTCTATTGCATATACTACAAAACCATTATTATATCAGTGTTTTTATAGACAATTAAAAGAACAAACTTTCAACTTCTTTTAAAACTCTCTCTATTTTCTCCGGTACCAAAGAATATATATGATACCCCATTGATGATCCATAAATGGAACACTCAAATAGTATGATAGAGAACTTTGACCAAAAAAAAAAAATTATTCTAAACTTAATTCCGTGAATTTTTGCCAATGGTCCATTGTTAGAATTACTGTTTATCAAGCAGCTATGGGATGGGTCGATGGTGTTGTGGCTTAATGAGAGTAGAATTAGTGTTCTAAATGTAAAGCCCATAGTTTTAGACAACTAGAATGACTCCACAGCTTTATATCTAAGAAGAGGCTCGGAATCAACCCACCGTTTTATATGTATAATATAGGAATCCAAAAATCGAATTAAATTGAAAAATTAGACCGGATTAGATTAGATTGAACAATTTTAAAAATTAAAAGGTATGATCTAATTCGTATTAATTAAAATTGTTTTTCAAACGGTTCTGTTCTATTAATTTTTAAACCGATCGAATCGGACTATACCAGTTTAAAAATATATTAAAATTTTCATATTATTTTTTCCGAACCGTTGATTAAATTTTTCATATTTCAATCAAAATTATATCATTAAATGTATTATATTTATGTATTATTAACCGAACAAAATCGTTAACCAAACTAGATCAAACCGTTAGGTTTAATATTTTTAATAATTAAATGGTCTGATCTAGTTAATTTTTTTACCCAAAATCGAACCAGATCGGACCGTAAACAACCCTAATATCCTGCATTTTAATTAAATTTTTTTTTATTTCACAAGCTAATAAAATTTTATTTTAAAACTCGTAATTTTATATTTATAAATATCAAAATATACTTATATTTATAATAAAATAACAATAAAATTAAAATTACATCTTATAATAACTTTAAGAGCCGATCATCATAGGTAGAATTCCAACAACCATCCTCAATGATCATCGTCAACTACCAACTAACTAAATGTAAAATATTACATTAATATATATCTTTATATATAATATATATATATCTATAGTTTATTCTAATGATCTATATGATATTATATATTTTACTTAAATCTATCTTAAATAATACGTTATATTTATAATTTTTTTTAGTAACTCATAGGATATAATCATATTATATCTATTTATGAACCCTTATGACTCGATGAGATTGCTGGCTATACACATGTTTGTAAGATAGCCCCAATTGTAAGAGCTTATTAATTAAACTTTCTTATTTGTAACTTGCTTGCTTACTGTTATGTTTTTATTTTATAGCGCATGTCCTTTGGTATCTGCTTTCCATGCTTTTCTCATCTTAAAGCTTACGTGGACTATGCATTTGTAACTCTATTGGTTATTCAAATATTAATGAATTATACTATTTCCTTTGGTATCTGCTTTCCATGTTTTTCTCATCTTAAAGCTTACGTGGCCCATGCATTTGTAACTCTATTGGCTATTCAAATATTAATGAATTATACTATTTTAAAAAAAAGTTGATGCATTAAAAGTTTAGAAAAACCAATTAAACTTAATAAAATAAGTTCAAATTTGATTTAATTTATTTTAAAATTAATACGATGATAAAATATTTATATTATAAATCTCGTTGAATTCGGATTATACTACAAATTAAGTTTATATATATATATATATAAAAGGTAATGATTTAAGTCAATTTAAAATTAAAATAAGATATATAATAAAGTTAGATTTATTTGTAATAAAGAAGATATGATTACAATCCTACTACCATGCATGGAAGATATGTCATAACGTGGGATTTGCTTGTAATAAAAAAGATGTCTTCCACCCCACTACCATGGATCGAATTTTGAATATATTCTATAATATTTTTTTATTTAATAATAAAATAAAGATTAACTTTTAATAATTTTAGAACTAAATTTTGAACTTTCATTTAATTTTTAAAAAATAGAGCCTAAACGACGACTCAAAAATTTAGGACGACCTACAATGTCCACCCCAAAATTTTAGGACGAACTACAATGTCTAACCTGGGTTCAACGCCTACACAAAGTTTTAGATTTGGGCTAGGCTCTTCCGCCAAAATTTGCATCCCTAATTATAGCACTGCCAAATTAGAATCTAAATTTTTTTATTTTTATTTTTGGTATGAGACACTGCATATTTACAGTTAGATTATAAGGTTTTGGACTTTAAGCACACTTAAGAGTACAATATTCAAGCACAAAACAGAGAGAGTAGTTATATTTTCAGATAAAAAAAACACTAATATCAGAGCAATGTTTCTATTTTTAGAACATAAAATATTAATTTGTTAAGTAAACTTTTTAATTAATCTAATATTAATTTTTTTATTATGAATATAACAACCTATGGATATGTATTTTCTGTTGGTACAGGAAATTGCATATTTACAGTTAGATTACAAGGTTTTGGACTTTAAGCACATTTAAGAGTCCAATATTCAAGCCCAAAATGGGTAGAATAGTTCTATATTTAGAGCAGAAAATATTAATATAAAAATAATATTTTTATTTTTAAAAATATAAAATTTTAAAGTTAAGTAAATTTTAAATTAATCCGACGTTAATATTTTTTTTCTCAAAATAATAATAACTTTAATATTTTTATACTAATTTAAACATTATAATTAGATTTAAATTTTTATATAATTAATATAATTAAAATAAAATATAATATAATATAATTTAATAATTAATTTTAGATTCAAATACAACTTAATAATAATATTTTATTCTTAAAACAACTAAACATCTAGGAGCACCTCTTTCGCATATGATTGAAATGCTATCCAACAAATTTTGAGCAATTATACATCTTAATAAGACAAATTAGCAATATTACACACTTGATATTTCTAATAATTTTTTTAAAATATTATTGCATGTGTTGATGTAATTTTTGTTAACATTAAAATATGAAGCACATTTACTTCTTGTGTACGTAAAAATAGAGAACAAATCATTATAACCTTAGATCATCACATATGGTAGCTTTTGACCCTTCGTTGCTTGAATAAGTTCGGGTAATGAAAAGAATGAGAAGATTTGTGTTACTCTTTGTGATACAGAGAGAAATTTAATAAAATAATATACTTAGGGTTTTCAGTTATCTCCAGTTATGAAGTCTTGTCTTATGAGAAGAAGTTATGGTTAATGGTGTGTCATAGTGAATATTCATAGGAGAAAATATACATATTAATGACATTTATCCATAATGTTAAACTTATCTTTAAATATCAAAATTTGTCTGTTTTATTATCTCATTGTTGAATAATTAAGAGTTTAAATATCAATCATTTATCCTACTAGATATTTAACTGACATTAATGCTTATTTGTTGACTCAGAGTTAAATGGTTGGCACACGAGTTACTTGTTGACTATGACTTCTTATATCACACCATATAACGTGAATTATTTACACCCAACATTACCCCTAGACTTGATAGACTTGGATACATAGGTATGGGGTTTATTTTACCATTCATTCATCACATGGGTTCACTATTTTTTGAACCTCATTAGTGGTGTCAAGTCTACTCTTATGTGGTCGTTACTTGTCTGTATGATGAATTTCTTGTTTTTTAAGCACTCAAAATGTGTATGATGATGTCTTGTTTTCAGTGGTTTTTACGGATTATCAATCAAACTCCCAATTAGAAAGTTACGATGACGTTGAAACCATTACTCAATGGATTCACTTTCCCATTTTTGGATGGAAAACATGGATCCTAGTGTGTGGGATTTTAAACCCATAGACTACCTAGCCTAGAACCCTTGGACAGGCTCCTTCATCAACGAATGAGATCCTATCTTATACTCTATATAAAGAGAGCTCCATCTTCTCAAATTTTCATTCTAACCTTCGAAGCACACTTTTAAGAGAAAGAGAGAGAAAGTTGGGGAGCTTACATCAAGGTCTAGTAAGTCTATTTTTACTTTAACTCTTTTTTTTATTTTCTTAACACTTTGTATAAACTGTAAGATTTTTATTTTCTTGATATTCAAACACCTCGTACCTTACGACACTTAGACTCATAATTTCCTATGTAGGTAATGATAAAGGATGGGATGATGTTGGAATCAAACTTGGTTGTTGTGAGATAAGGAAGCACTGATTGGGATGGGTCATGTGAGATGGTCATTGAATGGAGGACTAACGGAGAAATTGGGGACCATGTCCAACTGACCATAGTGTGTCCCACCATGGAAGGTCTAACTATGGTTTGGCCACCGCTGGTGTGTTTGGCTATAGTGTGTCTGACCAAGTTTTGGCCATCTATAGTTTTCCTACTCATGGAGTGTCCTACCATAGTCTGACCGATCAAAGGGTGTTCAGCCATGGTATAAGTGGCTCAGGTCCATGTGATAATGTTGGGGTATGCATCGAGTCGAGTAGTGGTTTTAGATCATTACAATGATGTGGTTTTGTCTGCTTGAGTTGTTTGGATGCTCGTTCACAATAGATTGACTCTTATAGTGATGAATACTTAAATTTTATCTTGGTTGGTATTCCTAAGTACCAATTGGGTCCCGATGAAGAAGATCACACTTTTTTTTGTTAAATAGGGTCTCTTCTAAAATGACATATCCTTTAATGAACATAATTAGGGATATCTTTAACATACCAAAATTAATAATGTTAACACCTCAAGTTTTGGGGATGAGTTAGTGTAACCCCATTTTAGATAATGTCACTTTATCTACAAATCATCTCTTTGTGGGACTGAGATTGTCCTTTCCACATATAGTGCGGAAATTTTTAACATATGTTGGTGTTACTCCATCCCAGTTTCCCTCTAACTATTATTGGATATTATTATCTTATTGGGTGCTCTGGAAATAATATGGGTGTGAGCTGACCATGGAAGATTTTACTTACTGCTACTTTTCATAGCTTTAAAGGTGGTACTTACAGATAGTTTTTTCTTAGACCTTATACTAACCGTGTTTTGATGAAGAAGCTTTTGGAAACTAATAAGGGGGTGGCAATGCTCCATTTCATGATAAATGGAGATTTTAACTTAGATATCCTGGTGGTCCCTCTCATGCCTACTCAGTATAAGAAGGATGGTAAGACACTTTAAGACTTGGACTCACCTTAGTATGCTTTATTTGTTTATAGTTCATTGGCCGTAAGGTCTTTCTTCCAAGAAGCAAATGGAGTTTATCACTTATCTCTACGAAAATCCTTTAGAAGAGTGACCTAGTGATAGACTCATATATCCCTAACAGATTGCCTATTGGGATTTAGACCCTACAATAGCTTAACTAGAGAGCGATGATCCTCCAGATCTTAACTATAAAAACTTGCCTTTTCTTCACTTTTAGTATTTTATTTTGAACATTTAGTTAATAATTGTGTTTTTTTGTAAGTATGACATATGATCTTCTAACTGGTAGGAAAAACAAGAGCATGAAAACCTTTAGATTTCTTAAGGAGTCTAGTCAAGGGAAAGCTCCTTTACACATCAAAGTTGTTCGTAGCTCAGAGGTTCAAAAAGAAAAAAAAAGATTCCACTTCTAGAGTGACTATCGTTGGAGCACCACTTAGGAGGACGAGGTCCCTTCAATATCTATCAATGTTTCATTGACATCGATTGTAAGTGGTATAAGTTCATAACCTGTTGACTTGGATGTTCCTCCTGTGACCTCACTTACACCCCACACTTTTCCAGGATTTCTAAAATCTACAAAAGTTGGGGGTTCAGATTTACACAATCGTAATGCTATAGCCCATAAAATTGCCTCAAATCTGGACCATATTGTTAAGGTTTGGCATGGTTTAGAGGATCGCTTGGCAATTGTTGCGCGTTTTTCAACACACGAACTAGTGCAAGTATACACGGTCACAAGTAATAAAGATTTGTAAGTAAAGATCGATCCCACGAGGATTTGTTACTATAGTTTGTCGAGTACTAAAATTGTATCTCTTTGATTTTATCCAAAACAATCGTTGATTAATAAAAAAGTAAAATAAGAAAATAAAAGAAATCTAGGATTGCAATTTTTCACCAAACTAATCCACTCAAATCATATTATTTTCTTTTGATTTATATTTTTTAGTACATTTAATTTGTCAACCAAAAACTTCTTTTTTTATTATTCATACATCTCTTTCGAGCTCCGTATAAACACACCTCGTTAAATTAATTTACTATATCTCTATAAAAATTAAATTTCTTGAGATTCATTACGTCTAAGTTTTCAAATGGCCACACATACAATTAGGGTATATTTCTATCCTTCATCATATGTCATTCTATTTACGAGCAATACACATGTACCACAAATGCCTTCTCGAGTTTATTCATGTACACGGATAGTTTTGATAAAATTCGTAAATAATCAAAAGCATTAAGCACAAAATAGAATGAACAAATCGAACGTCTTATAAATCATTCAAAAATAATTAAAATCAAAACTTCATAAATTTAGATCAAATGCAATCCTAGAAAAATTAAATTACTTAATAAATTTAAAATAAAAATTACAACAACTATAGAAAATTAAGAAGAAACAGAAATAAAATTAAAACATAACTTAAAACAAATATTTGGCACCGCATGAAAACACTGACAAAAGCCAAAAATGGCTTCTGCGTGTTTCTTAGTCCCAACTACACGAAACACAATAAAAATTACAAAGCGAAAAAAAACTAAAACACTCTAAAAACTTTCAAATTAAAACTAAAACTCTACTCCAAAAACTCCACTCCAACAAAACTTTTTACAACTAAAAACTATCTCCTATTTATAGCAAAAAAATACATCAATAAAATATTAAATTTAAATCTACGGGGGGACAAAAAAGTGTGGCAAAAATAATAAATTAAACGCGTGAGGGACAAAATTGTATCGAAAATGGGATCGAGGGGCGCTGCGCGTTCTGTTTTAATTCTCTTCCCACGCCGCCACGTGTCGCGTTCGATACGCGGACACAATTAGTGGGACACGTGGTAGCATCTATTCGTTGAGGGAAACGGGCGCACGATGAATGGTCGCACGGGAGCCAACGCTAACACGGGCTTGATCCGGCGCGGTCGCGCTCATCATTGTAACATGCCACGTGTCGGAGTATGATCTTTGAAATATTAAGTGGAACACGTGGCGGTCCCCGGTTCGCGTAATAGCTCACGGACGGCCTGTGGATCGGTGCCGCGAGAAAAGGCGCGCGAAAGTGGGGGGCAGTGCGCGCGGCGTCGGGCGGTGGGTCCACGTCTTTGCACGCCGACGCTGCGCTGGCAGTGGGCCCCCTCGGGCGCGGCGCGTGAAGAATCTTCACGCACGCCATTTGGTCGGGAGTGATCGAACGCACGTCGTGGCCGTTCTTCTTTGATCGGACGGTCCACGCTTTGGCGCTTGTTGTTGGTAGCGCGTGGTTCTTCTAACTGTGCGAGAAAATTCAATTTTGTTAATTGTATTTTGACCCACAAATATATTTCAAATTACATTTTCAATTTTGTTTAATTACAGTTAAGCCCTTTGCTAATTTTAAATTAAATTTTTAAACTTTTAATAATTAAAATGAAGCCCAAATTTAATTTAAATTATATTTTCGATTTTTATAAATTGTAATTAAAAAAATATATTATTTGAAACTATATTTGTGGACATAAATTTAACATTAAGTACATTTTCGATACAAATTATTTACTTTTATCAAAATATATAAAAAACAGTAAATACTAATTTATTAATCGAAAATTAACTAAAAACATCAAGAACATAGCAATTATAATTAATAAAATAGATGAAAATAACTATATAAAATACAGTTATCAACAATCCTAGAGGAGGCACATGATTGAGGCTCTATTCGTTATTGAGAGAAAAAGTTGAGGAGGAAGATCGTGTATTCAAATTGGCTCTTGCGATATCATTAGCAGCATTGAAGGTTGCCTTAGCAACTCGAGATATTACTTTGGCCCAAGAGAATGAGCTAACTCAAGAGCTATTTGTAGGCCTTCTTCGTCTCAAGGGCTAGTACATATGCTCAATATTGAGATGGGGACACTTAAAGTAAGTGCAGTTGTAGAAATAAAGATTATGATGATTATACTTAGGACATATTGGACGTGTGGGCTCACGATTTTGAAACCACAAAATATTGGTTCCGAAAGGTTTATCCTAAGATAACCCTTTCCACCACTATCTTTCTAGATTTTGAATAAAAGGCTTCTTGTTATGGTGTGATCACTTATGATTGAGAGGAGAAGGGTTATAATGGATTTGATAGTGATAGTTCTAAGGTGACTAAGGAGGAAGTTGACACAAAATATGATGCTTCTTAGAGCACGACTAGATATAGAGATCAATTGGATACCATTTTGTGTTCTTTTGATTTTAGTTCCCACCAAAGTGCATGTACTTGGTGGCTTTACTTTCTAACAATGGACTCAATTTTTGTATGGAAATTTTAGAGAAATATACACACACACACATTTGTTTTGTTGCTTTATCATGTTTTCACTTTTAAGTTTATACTTTACTTTTATATTTTTATAGCGACTCTTTGGTAAGGTCATCAATGATCTCATCTATTTTGAAACAAAGGGTACTCATTGAGCATGTTCCTTGTTGAGATATTTGATCCACTATATTGGTATGTATTTGTTCGGGAGTGGTCCAGATGGCTATATGATCTATGCATATGTACCCTAATTGGCTATATATATCGTGTACCACCATATATGCTATGTCTATTTATGCTTCCCTTGTTCAGCCAAATGGGTCATGTCTGGCCATATGTGCCATGTTGGGCCACATGTACCATATCTGGCTATGTTTTCCATGTCAGGAGACATGTGTCGTATATAACCATGTACCATTTAGTGGGCTCATGTTGGCCCAATTTATCGTGTGTCTATTAGCTATTTTGGTCACTTTTAGTTTGATCGTGTACCCATTGGGCTTATGCCTAGAATTTTTTGGTTTCGTATGATTTGTTTTCATTTTGTCTAAGTAAGGGTGGCTTGTTTGAACTAGGGTGTTCCTGGTGTACTAGCCCCTTGTTTGATGTGCTTGAGTTTATCAAGTCATCCATGCATTTGGTCTTGAGATTTAGAAAAAAATTGTAGTCCTTGGTGGATTATTTCATCTTGTCGTGAATGTTATTGCACTTTATTCATGCTTGGTGATTTTCATCAATGACTAGGATTGGAGATTCAAGATACCCAACATGAGTAAAATTGTGTTTGTATGGATAAGGTGTATAAGTTGTAGCAACTCTTGGACTTGGGGCGTAGTTGTTCCCTTTTCAAATGTCAGTCAGGGCCTATAGAGGTGGGATGCAGAAGTTGTAGCAACTCTTAAACCCAAGACATAGTTGTTGTCTTTTCAAATGTTAGTTAGGGCTCATAGAGATGCGGCATAGAAGTTGTAGGAACTCCTCGAGGCATAGTTGTTGTCTATCCATAGACCAGTCATGACACATAGAGATGGGGTGCAGAAGTTGTAGTAACTTTTGAACCCAGGCTGTAGTTGCTACCTTTTCAAAGGTTAGTCATGGCCCATAGAGGTAAGGCGTAGAAATTGTAGTAACTCCTGAACTTAGAGTATAGTTACAGCCTATCTATAGGCCAGTCATGGCCTGTAGAGTTATGGTGTAGAAATTGTAGAAACTACAGAACTTAGGGCATAGTTATTATCTTTTCAAAGATTAGTTATAGCTTGTAGAGGTAGGGTGTAGATGTTGTAACAACTCCTGACTTTGAGGATACTATTGTGTGACCTTTCATAGTCTACACCTCTTAGTCCTTTTGTAGTTTGGACTTCTCACATCCTTGTCGAATTCCATGATTGTAGATGAAGTGCAGTTCCTTTTAGCCATTCAATTTAGAAATGTCTCCTTTATTTGATGAATTCAAATTACAAATTGGTAATAAAACCTAAGTTTATGATTTTAAAATGCAACAATGTAAAAGAAGGAAAAGTAGAAACAAGGCTAGCATGATACACTTTATTTTCGTCCTTTGGAATTTCATTTTTGTCCCATCTAGACTCCAAGGCAGAGCATTCCCTTACCACTTTTTGTTATCCCAACTCTATCCCAATTCCACTTTCTATGGGGAATTTTAAGGTAAAATGGTAAATTGAGGCCACAGCTCAAGCTATATGTAAAAAAGGTCATTCCAAAAGTCCATTGTATGGTGATGGGAAATTTAGTATAAGGAAATCCACTATAACTGTCTTCATATTAGTGCCATACCCCATTGTGACTAGTAGAGTTACACATCCTTCAGGAGTCAATGAAGATCCGAAGAATGCTACTAATAGAGTAGTCACTAGGCTAAGTGGGTAAGTGAGGTTCATTGATTTCCATGCTATTGATTTCAATATCAATAAGAATTATGTACATGTTTATGTATGCTATTGAAAGGTGACCACCAAAGCATCAATTTGGGGATGAAGTACTCTGTGGGCTTCCTTATCTGAAAAAGTTATTTTTGAGTCTATCAACTTAGGATTTTTATTTGGGCCATGCATAGAAACGATATGAAGAGACTATTGGTAGGCCTCTTTGATATGTACCTTATCAACAATATTAGTGTCCCCTCATATAGGACCATCTATGATGACTCAAATCTCTTATACTTGTTATACGGGAACATGTTCTTGCTCCCTTAGTGAAGAAGCACGATGTTGTTATGGTCTTCTATTTTGGGAAAACTCTTTTAATTGTCTCCTTTTTGTTGAGGTGCACAATTTCATTATTCAAATCCTAAAACTCTTCATTTGAGTGCCTTGAGTCCCTGTGGAACCTGTAATACTGATTTTTATTTTGGCCAACATCCTTAAGTTTCTCAGGTTAGCATATTATGAGTTGGTTTTTAACTTGTAAAAGGAAAGTTTGCCTCTACATTATCAAGGGAGCATAAGTATGGAAATTTGGGCCAATATAGCTTGGATCCTATCCCCTATCCTTCTCATCTTTACAATCTTGACAAGGCCTTTTATTCCATGAGGGTTTGGACTAATCCATAAAATTAGGTAGTGATTTTTTGCTTTCATTAGTGGAAAGGTCACTGAATCTTTGTTGTTGGCCATATCTTCGATGTTGAGATACATATTCATCAACAAAGTAGGGAAAGTATTTCACCATGTCCCTCTAGATATGTCTTTGGTGAAGAGCTTGATGTAGTACACTTACAGCCACTGAATCAGAAAATTTTTTCACTTGGATTTCTTGCTATTGAACCCATTGAAGAATTCCTTTGGTGTTTCATATTTTCCTTGATGTATAGTCATTAAGTGTGTTATTATTTTTGGTCTTCTTCTTTTTGCAAAAAAATGGGAAAGGAATTGCTTTTCAAACTTAATGAATGAACCAATTGTGCTAGGTTTGAGGGTATGATACCAAGCGTGGGTTTTGTCGATCAGGGTGAGTTGGAAGACTTGACACTTGATTGTGTCACTATAAGTATAAAGGTCCATCAAACTTTTAAAGTTCTCAAGGTGCTCTAGTGGATCTTTATTACCATCATAAGAGTTCACAGTTGGTATCTTGAATTTATCCTTGAGTGGGATGGCTATAACTTTTGGAGTGAGTAGGGACTTATTAGAAATTTCTAGGTTTAAGAGTTTACCCATGTTCATTCTTTATAGTACCTCTTGTAATTGAACAAATAACAAGTTGATGGTGGGACAGAGGGTTGTAAGTACGTCCATAGGTTGATTGTTCCTATAATGGCCATTTATCACTGAGGTGGTATTACCTCCATGGTTGGCTTTGATAGAGTAGTCTTGTTTATAGGCTTCAAGGCACTCATGCAAGTCAAAACGAGTGGGTCCTAAGTGGTCTAAGATGGACAGAAGGAGAGATGAGGTCCTAGCATTTGTGAGCGGATGGCTCTGGATTGTATAAGTTGAAGTTGTATGTCCGACTTATTAGACATGAAGTGGGACCTCATTGTCCCTTATAGAAACTTGGTTGTTCAAGTCAAGAGGTTGATTCATCTTGAAATTATAGAAAAATATGGCCTTAAGAAACCGTATATAGTGATTTTCTTCTGGAATAGTTTTCTTTTGAATTTTTAAGGTATTTTCTTCAAAAACCACCTAGTTTGGAACATTAATAAACTCTCTAAATCTTTTTCTCTCTAGTTATGAACAATCATTCCCACATAGGGCTCCAGATATTGATACTGATTTTTGTGAAAATTAATTATTGGATGCATATTTGTTTCTTATGTACCTGAGAATAGAGAACACACCGTCAGGACCTTGGATCATCACAGGGTGTGGCGGCCTTTAACTCTTTGATGCTTAAGTAAGTTCAGGTAGTGAAAAGAAGGAGAAAACTAGTGTTTCTCCTTGTCATGGAGAGAGATGCAAAGAAATATTTAGGGAGATATAGATCTTTGTGTTTTTAGTCATCTTCAGTTGTGAAGTTTGGTCAAGTTATGAGAAGAAGTTATGTTTAATAGTGAGTAACAATAAATATTTATAAGAGAAAATATACATGCTAATGAAACTTATCCATAGTGATAGAGTTGTCTTTAAATGTTAAAATTTTATCTAATTAATTATCTCATTATAAGATAATTAAGAGATTGAATATCTATTATTTATTCTGTTAGATATTTAACTGATATTAATGTTTATCTACTGACTTAACGTTGACTGAGTTGGCCTACGAGTTACTTACTGATTAGGACTTCTTTTATCACCCCATATGGTGTGAACTATTCTATATACTTTTCATTTAAAATATTTACAATTTTTTTTCATAAACAATTTAAAAATTGATAATAAAAATTATGTCATATCATCACTGACCTCATTCTTAACCATTCTTATTAATTTTGAACATATATTCATAAATATTTTTTAATACAGTGTTGAGAAGTACAATATTCTTCGTAATGGTCGTGAGAAATGATCAGCAAAACACCAATAACTTATGCTATGCATTAAAATGTTTTTTGGATCATATTTATTACACTTTAACATGTTTTTAAATGAGCTTTATTTTTAAATATGTATTCAATTTTAAGTATAAATTCACTAGATGATAAAAAAGGGTAATGAACATGGTGTTAAAAAATAAAACTTCTCTAAAAATACAATCTTATATAAATATTTAGCAAAAAAAATCTTATATAAATAGAAAATGGGAAAATGTCACAATAGTTTTATTATTATGTATAAATGAATACTTCAGTCTCGTAATTTTTGGGTTAGACACCTTTAGTATTAAGTATTATAATATAAAAATTAATTCTCTATGTTGGACTATAACAACATATTTTTTAAACAATATTAAAAATCATGACCATATAATTTCTATATGGTTATACAATTGGCATGTAAAATTAAATTGTATCGTATAATATGAAAATAATATATTTATGTAAAAGTTATATGCGACGAGGGTTGTGAGTCTAGCTCATATTGGATACTTAACTTAATACATATAAATTTATAATTATAAAATAATGTATCTTAACGTTTTATTTTATATCAAACTAAAATAACTCTTTTTTTATTTTAAAAATGTAATAAAAATATTAAAATAAATTAAATATTATTTAAATAAATTAATAATTATTTTATATATAAATTATTTTATTAAAATATTTATAATCAATTTTATCCTATTATAATTACAGCTTTTCATCGATACAAACTAATTACAATACAATTTAATATAGTTTAATCCGATATGATTATACTTAGTATATCTAGTATACTTAGTATATCTAGTATGGTGCACCAAACATGCATGTTATAAGTGTTTAATTTTAATACTTTTGATGAATTATGAGTACTTATTTTAATAATTATGAGATTAATGTATTTATTTTTTATAATAATAAAATTAATAATATATAATACATAAATTATGAAAAAATAGAGGATTTTTACTATCTAGCATCCTTTCTGATTATCTGGCCAAACAGCCCAAAAATATCACCAGAAAATCATGAATGTTTTTCCCTATGCGTCCAATCAAAAGCCAATCCTAAACAGTATGTGGTCAAGCAAACTTGCAGAAACCTACCTACCTTGCTTATATTTAGAACCAAAATAAGGTAGCTCTATCAAAATTGTAAGTTTCTAGACTTTTAACGTGGATGAAATGAGTAATTCTATTTGATACTATTAGGCATCAAAACTAAATAACCGGATATATTTATAATTATTGATTAAATTTTAATAATCATTAGATTTATAATATATAAATAATACTGAATGGTATAATAACATTCTAAAGTGTTTTTGATCAAATTTAGAGCACATAAAAATCTCATTACAATTATCAAACCTTTAATTAGCTAATTCTTTTTAAGTCAAACCAAACAATTTAAGTTTAATCACGACTACTAATTTATGATCAATTCTCACATCATTGTAATTCAAAACAATCCAATTCATTAAATACAGATTGGTTTAAATTAATTCATAAAATCTATTAAAATATTTTTCATAACTATATAAATTATTAATATAAAATTAAACAAATTTCATAAAATTAAAAACTATAATATGTTATTCAATAGATTTATCAATTAATATTGGGAAAGAATAAATAACTTTGTCAAAAAATAAATAGTAATAAAAAAGAAAAAAAATTGATCAATTAAATAATTTCATTAAATATTAAAATTTAAAAAGCAAAAAACTGAAAGTAATAGACTCATTCAGTTATTGTGTATGGTATGTAAGTTTTAATTGAGTGTGATAAAGTTATTTTAAAATTATTAGATTGTTATTCATAGAATTTATAGACAAATATAAAAAAACTATTATATTTTAATATATATATTAGATTAAATTTATGCAAATTTAAAAATACTAATTTGAAGCATGTGATTCACCTTAAATTCTAATATATAAGAATCATTTTATTTCCTTTCAATTCATAGATTTAAATTATATTAATATATTATTTGATCTTAAAAAACAAATTTCAAGAATAAAATAGGATTATAATTGCTAAAAGTTGAATTTAAAGTCCTAAACAATACGTAGTAGCTCATTTTATAAGTAACTCTAGGTTATATCTTAAAATATTAGTTTATAACGTGTTTCACCTCCCTTTTATTCAAAAGTATATATGCATTATCTTTGAGCTTTAATTGTTGTCTAGTTTCTCTTTTAGATGAAAAAGTCTCATCTTTGTGCTCACACCGAGTCTCAAGGTTCACACAGAACAACGAGAGTCTATAATAAGCCTTAGGTTCATATAAATGGAGGCTTAGGTTCATATAAATGGAGGTTACATCGAACTTTGAGTTTATGCAGAGATAACACTTGCTTTAATTGAGAGATTCGTATGCAAATGATTAAATTTAGGATCAGTTTTGATACCATTTGTTAGAAATTTAAGATTTTATCCCAAAAATTAACTTCATAATAAATAGAGTAGTCCAAGTTCATATCTCAAGTCCAGTTAATATGAAACTTTATTTGCACGTAAACAACACTTTTTTTATTTTATGTAATTCTCGTATTTTTAAAATTGGTTTTTGCCGATGGTTAATATTAATTTATGTGTTACACATTAAAAGCAAAAAAAAAAAAAAAATTTGAAAGAAGAAGGCTACTAGAGCATTCTATTAGTCAATAGTAAGATAACAATGGAGCCATTTAATCTTCATTTTAGCACTATCAATTTACTTTTTGGGTGAATTTAATTTAGCATCATATTTCCGATGTTGTTCTTGTTTTTCGCAAAAAGTTAACAATTTTTAGAATGTATAATTTAATTATTAAAATTTTAAATTATATGATTTAATATTGATATTTTTTAAAAATTATGTATAAATCTTAACTTGATTAATATATATTAAAATTTAGTAACTTATGTATAAATTTTTTAAATATTTAGTATCTAAATCATACTATCTGTAAATTTTATAACATATATGTGAATTTAATAATTTAATATAATATCGTATATTTTAAATTTTCACGTCAATCAACTCAAAATTTTGAGAATTAATTTACCTATATATCCTTTAATATATATTTTCTCCCAATAATATCCCATGGATTACTTCTTTTTTTTTAGAAAAATAAAATAAAATATATGGATCCAAAAAAGCGGGCTAGTTAATTAATATGTTTGTAGTAAAGTTGATTTGGTTTGTTGTTGGTGATAATAACCTCACATATATACCTCATCATCAACACATAAACCACATAACAAGCGAGAGACATGTAAATTAACCACAACCAAGCATTAGGTATCATTTTATGGACGTTGAAAGCTTAGAGAAAGATACAATATTTAATGGTGATGAGCTAGCTTGAAAGGTGCTTATATTACCTTTTAATATTGAGAATTTGTCTGTATTTAAATAGTATATATATATATATATATATATATATATATATATATATATTCCGAGAGATTAGAAAGAAAAAAAAATTGAAAAAGTATGAAGAAGGAGGTGGAGTTAACAATATATTGTGAGTTCATTATACTACGAATCTATATCTCTGGTTAAAAGTATCAATTTCTCAATATTATTGAGATATTTAAAAAAATTGTTTAATATAGAGATGCCTTTTTAACCATATGCTAAATAAAGATCAATAAGGATAGCTCAAGATTTTTTTATTTATTGTTATTGTTATTATTTTGATAATGGCTGGCTCGATCAAGAAATTAAATGGCATAATATTTTGTCCTGTTTCTTTGTATAGGAATGGAAAATGAATTGAAGTTTAATGCAATACCAAGTTATTTCCATTTTTGGTTTAAAACAAATTAGCAATAGTTGAAGCATGCCTCCACTAGCTTAAATATCTATCATATTCTTTTTATGGGTAAACAATCACTTACTGTCTTTGTTAAGCTCAGTCTAATCAATATTTATATAGAATCACCCATTTTACTTTTTTTTTTTGGCTAAACTTGGTTTGTACTTAGCCATTTCATATGAAAGTGTGATTTATTAATTTGAGTTCATTGAATTTAGAGGGTTTTTCCCCCTCTAATCGAACTTATAAATTAATTAAAAAATTATAAAAAATAATACTAAGATTTAAAATAACACCCCAATAAAATAAATGTGATCTTATTGGATTACATTTAATATTAAATGTATTTAAATAATCGTAATTCAATGACATTTAATTGTATTATATTCAATATAAAATGATATACAAGATTTTTTTAACAGTAAAATTATATGAATTAGATATAATAAATGTTATTTTATAATTATAAGTTTTAAGTATATTATTTTTATTATTTTTATTATTTTTTAAAATTAATTTTACTAGTTGTCTTCTATGGTGCGGAACAAGACAATTTTTTTCTTAACCTAAAATTAAATTGTAAATATTTGTTTAAATATTATATTTTTAAAAAAGTGCAAGATTTTAATAGGATAGATTAAATTTTTTTATCAAAATTATTATAATTATTACAAAGTTATTATTTATTTTAAGTTTTTATTACATAAATACTACCGATATTATTTATGTGAATTTTTTCTTAATTTTTGATAGAATTAATGACGATATTATTAATTTATCATCGGTTAAAATTTGATAATAATTTTGTGATTAATTAAAGTTTATGGGTATTTTGTAGTAACTATATTTCGGTATATAGTAAGGAAAAAAATTATATATCCTTTTAACAATGATGTCAAATTTTAATTGCTATCCTAAATATTATATTGTTGAAGAGAAGCAAAAAGGTTTATCTATAATTGCAAAAGTAAAAATCTTGTCATCTAAAGATAACTTAAACTTAAAAAAAATGTATCCTTAGTACTATTGTACCAATGTCTTGATTTAAGACTAGCTAAAACTAAATTGTCTCATCTGAAACTTGTGGATTATTTTTCTTATGATAAATAATAGACATATATAGGTTGTACTTAAAATATAAGGAACCATTTGAAAAAAAAAATTATTTGGAGATATTTATTAGCAAGCCTTGATGCAGGTAGAATGATCAAAGAAAATTAATTTCTGTTCATTCTAAAAGTATTTATAGATTTAATTATAACTGATTATATAAAACTTTATATATATATATATACTTTTTAGTGTTTAAGGATTAAGATTTAGAATAGAGTGAATACTAAAAAAATATTATTTATTTTTAATTATAAATAAAATATATATCAATCTCAAATTTCACTCGGCTTGTAATTTCCTTCTAATACAATTCTAGACATTACAATTTTTAAGAAAGTTTCTTACTTTGAGTCCCTCACCCCACAATATGTTTTAAAAAAATTAGAGATTATAAATTTGTGCTTTTACGATGAAAAATCTTATATATTTTAAACTTGACATAAATTTTAAATAATATATTACAATAATAATTGTCATATATAATAATTATTTTGTATGGTTGGTCATCTACTTTGACAACATTCATCATAAAAATATCTTTTGTTTCAATAAAGAATTCGTATGGACATTTGATAAAAAAATTGAAGTTGTACAATCTCTTTGGTAAAGAATTTGAACTTTTTTTCGAAAGCATAAAACTAAAACAAAAAAATAAGGAATATGTGTTTGGAAAAATTATTTTTAAATACAAGTTTTGGATAAATCTTGAAAATAGTTCAAGTTTTAGAAAATGTTTAAATGTTGTTTTTAATGTTTTTTAAAAATTGTTCAATATGAATTAATTAATATATAAAAAATAATTTTTGAATTTAATATCAAACACCAACTCAAATTCAAAAAGTTTAAAATAAAACTCAAATATTAAATTTATTTTCATATCATATCAATTATTTTTAATCATAAACTAAACCCACCTTTAATTTTTAAAATTATTAAAGCTACCATTATCAACTATTTAATAAATTTTTTCCATTTGATATGTGCGGATTCTTTTTGAATTTGGTTTGCTACGTCATATTGTAAAATTTTAAATTATTTAAATTAGATGGTTTATACTATTATATTTTTAATTTATATTTTATAAGTATTAACCTAAGTAAATGAGTAGTTAAATTTATTATTATTAAATTTGATGTTTTTAAGTTTAACATTTAAGAATAATAATTTTTTTTAATTATTTTAACTAAGAGTAAATAAAAAAATAAAAATGTTATTTTTGTTGCTTGATTGGGGTGACAATTTAAAAAAAACAATAATATAGTAAAAATTAATCGGTGATAATATAAAATTATTTTAATATATATTTTAGTGATTATATTCAAAACTATTTTAACTATAAATACCAAACTAGATCAATTTTAAAGGTTAAAATTGATATAATTTAATATATATAAATAATTTAATTCGATATGTTTAAAATTTATAAAATTCAAACCAAATCAAAGTGATCCACTCCTATTTAATCATGTTTTATTTATTTTAAGAAAAATATACTAAACTAACTAACTTACTGGATAATTCTCATTTAAATAACGAAATTGAAGGAATAAAAAATGATGTCCATTAAATATATATATATTATTTTAAAAGAGATATACCCAACCAGCTTTCGTTTTAATTAGTTTTTGAATAAGGAGTAAGTAATAAAGACTTTCTTAAGACACCAAATCTCCAAACAAGAAATTATGGGAAGTGTAATTAATATTTTATTTATATTCTTCTGCACATCCCTTTAACGGTGTATTATTTTGTCTTGCAAATTCTAATCTTTACTTTTTAAAATTTTAAAACCATTTCATAAAGATCATCAAATATCATTAAAAGTATTTTAAGTCATAAAAATATTTTCAGTTAAAAAAAAATCTTAAAATTATGTACTTCTTGAAAATACTTTCTTTTAAAATCACTTATGTATGAAACTATTTTATTAAAAATACAATCAAAAAGACTCTTATAGTGTTCAAAATAGTCCTCATGAGAGCTTGATGCATATCAATACTGTATAGAAATCTGATTACTGATCACAAACTTATATATCGAGTTAATTTGGCTTTAGATATATATGTAATTCGTTGATTAGTTGCCGTAAAAATCCAAATATTAGCGAAGCAAAGCTAGCAAACTTCCTAAAATAATATTGTTAGTTAGAGGAATGCCGATTGTAGTACTTCTTTATATAAATTTAGTGATACGTTCATATAATTATAAAAACTTATCACATAATTATAATATATAAAACTGTTCATTTTATTTTTGTAATTGTTCTACGAAATTCTTTATAAAATTAAATTTTTTTAAATAAAAAATATTTTTTTTTAAAATAAAATATGCTTTTTAATTTTTATTATAAAATGGTAGTTTGATTATGAAAGTTAAAATGGAGAGTAATAAATCTTACTATTATACCACCTGATGAAAAACAATATGGATATAAATTTTAATATTATTTAATATATATATATATATTTTAAAATTATGGAGAGACTTATATAATCTTACTATTATATATCTTTATTTATATGAGATATTTATTTTCTTTCTTAAATTAGAAGTATTTATATAATTTTTTTTATTTAATTGCATTGCATAATCCTTTCATAAATAAAGTTTTATTTTAAACCTCTTTAAGTGGTTTATATATTTTTCGTCACATGTTTAAAAATGTAGTGAATATATATATATATATTTAATATTGTAAAAAATATATATTTTTTAGAGAAAAATTAAATATAAAATCATATAAATAATTTGGTCACATAAAAACATGAGTTTTTTTTGGGAAATTATAAAAGAAATCCTAAAATTTATAACAATAAAAATAACATGAAATAATATTGAAGATGATTTAATTGAACAACGTTTAATATTAAATAGGTTTAAATAACCATATTTTTATTTAAACGAGATTCAATTGAACAACGTTCAAAATAAAATAATATGTTAGGTTTTTTTAATGATAAAAATATGTGAACTAAATATTATTTTTTAGTTAATTTAGAGTGTTATTATTATTATTTTTTTTACAAAAAAAATGTTATCAATAGCTAGCGTAAAAGCATTGAATTATTAATTTGCTTCTCTATCTTAGCATTAAAAAAAGAGTATCAATTTGATGCTTTATAGCCTAAAAATCTACCCGAGGAATTAAAAAAAAAAGCAACAAAAGTGAGATTCATCTCTCAAGCAATCGTCACAATCAATGAGAGCTTCACAGTTTTTGGTATGACTTGAATCATCATCAACTAATATATTTGACCATTTGATATAATTCATGCATCATTCACAAACCCTTTCTTGTGTACCTTGCATTTCGTTCATAAGCAATATTAATCAATCAACAACAAGTCCATTTCAAAAATTATACATTTACTCAATAGTATGAAATTATCAATAAATTAGGGGGGAAAAGTCAAATGGTGGAAAGTATAAAGTTATTTACTAAATAGAAGAAAGGATATAATTAAAGCAAATTTTATAGGACAAGCATGCTAAAAGTTTATGGTTATGTTTGGTACATGGCTTGAAAATAATTTTTTTTTATTTCTAAAAAAAATGATTGAAAATATTTGTTTGGTAAAAGTGCTTTTAATACAAGTTTTGAATGATATCATAAAAACATTATTATATTTAGAAAATGTATTTTTATGTCTTCTAAAAGTTTTATTCAAATATAAACTAACTAATATCTTAAAAATATTTTTTAAATTTAATGGAAAATACAAATTCAAAATTAAAAAAATTCAAATAATACGTTGAAATGTTATTGATAAATATAATCGAAAGCATATATTTATATATAAAAAATATAATTATAATTGTGATATATTTATAATATATAATATTTAATAAAAATATAGTTATAATTATAATATATTTGTAATGTCTAATATCTTAAAATAATTTTTAAATTTAATAAAAAATACAAACTCAAAATTAAAAAAATTCAAATAATTTTTAAATGATGTGTTGCAATAATATTTGTAGGTATAATCGAACTCAAATAATTATATATATATAAAATATAATTATAATTATGATATATAATATTAGTATAAGGCTTTCACATTTCTTAAAGAAAAATAATCACATAAGATTAATTTCGTTTTTTCAATACCATGTATTTTTTTTCTTTTTTTTCTTTCTATTAATATATCAAATAATGATTGGTGGGTTCAAAATTGTCTTTTAAAATTATTGAAATAAAAAAAACTCTTATCTGCAACTGCGAATACTAATTGAACTAAATTTTATGTTTTTTAAATAAATATTTACACTCACTCACAAACTTGTCATGGGCTCCGTTACGACATTTGTCTAAAAATGAATATGGGGCTCCATTATTGACACTACTTTGAATGAAAAGATCACTTGGGGCCATGCGTGACTTATTTATTTTATTAAAGGCCTCTTAGTCCGTTTTAATTGTTGTTATATATTAATTTTTTATTATATATAATTATATAATTTTTATTATATCCATCAATAATAATATCAGTCATCACCTATAATAAATAAACTTTTCTTGATAAAAAATAAACTAGTAAATGTAAGTTGGTATAGATTTGAAAATTTGTGATCGACAGCAAGTTATTGATATTGACCCCCTAATTGAATTTATCTAAAATATTACGCTAAGTTGTATTTACTGTATATATATGTCATGTATATATATACTTTATATAAAATGTAATATATATATATATATATATATTATATTATATAAAATTTAAATATATTATTTTGAGAATAATTTAATTATGTATAAAATTTACATGTTATTTAATTCTTATATTCAATTGTAATGCATTTTTATATTTATGCTATTTTATGGTTAGTATTTTTTAAGTGTTTTAAAGGCTTAAACACGTGAACTTTGGCTGAAAATTTTGGTGTAGCTTTACCGAACTTAAGAATTCGCGTGACATGAATATTAATAAGGGCTACTGACAGATGTCAGATGGCGATTGTTCACATGTTATTGAGTCATGCAATTGTGACTTTGCCCTAATTCGTTACCATCCAAGCATATAATATTAGGCCTTTTATTTGGGGGGGTTTTCGACGAATATTAATATTATTTAATTTTTTACTTATATATATATTTTATATCTTATCACGTATAATAATTATTTTAAAATTAAAAAAATAATTTATTTTTTATATAATATTTATACGTGATAAAATTTAAATAAAATAGGTATAAAAATAATTATAAATTTATATATTTTTAGTATTTATGTTGAGATTTAATGCCTGTAGCCTTTGTCTCAAAAGCTTTATCGGTTGGAAAAGCACAATCCTCTCATATGAAAAGCAATGCACATTATGACAAGTTCATAGAAAGGCCAATATGTCATTGCCATAATTACTATGTCATTAATATTTGAATTTGAAAAATATATTATGTCACATTTACCTAACCATTATGGGAATTTCACAAAGATTTCACTCACACTCCTATAAAAAAAATAATAATAGAAATGTCAGTTTGGGCGAGTCGTACCGCAACTTAACGTAAAGGAGCGTGATGGAAACACTTTAATCCACTCAAAATGTGTGCTTGTGGATTAAAAAATATAAGTGTCATTTTGGAAAGTGGTATATGCATGACTATGTGTAAAGGTAGATACATTTAATCATCTGATTTAAGAGTGTCAATATTAACTCAACAAATTTAACCATCTGATTTAAGAGTGTAAATATTAACTCAACAAATATAATCGTATATTAAACTATTATTAATTTTCATGATAATATTTTGTGTATATCATTCATGTTAGAAAAGAGTTAATATTTTGTTTTTTTTGTTTTTTTTTTTTGAATTAAAATTAGATTAATTGGTATTAATATCAACAAAAATTAGTAAAATAAATCCCCGGCAACGGCGCCAAAAACTTGTTGCGTGTTTTTCAACACACGAACTCGTGCAAGTATACACGGTCACAAGTAATAATATTTGTAAGTAAAGATCGTTCCCAGATTTATTACTAGTATTCTTAATTATTAAAATTATTTCAACCTAATTTTATCCAAACAATCGATAATTGTTACTGATTTGACTAACTAACTTTTATAACAGATTGCAAGAAAATTCTAGGATTGCAGTTTCAGAAAATTCATCCACTTTAATCATTATATTTTATCTTGATTTATGTTATCGTGTTTTAAGTTGTTAACGAAGAAGTCCTAATTTATCCATATATCTCTTCCGAGCTCCATACAGAAACATCTAGTTAAAATGATTCACTATATTCCTATGCGAATTAAATTCAACCAGATTTATTAAGTTCAGTTCTCTATGATTACACATACAATAAAAGTATATTTCTATCTCTTATGCATATACGTTACTTCATCACGGCAAAGACACAAAAATGCCTTTTTCAAGTTTATTTAAATGTCACATATCGCTTAATTAATCTTAGATAATTAAAAGCATTAAACACGAGATAAAATAAACAACTTAAAACAAATCCCATAAATCATTCAAAAATATTTAATTCAAATTTCATAATTTACGCTACACTGCAACCCTAGAACAAATGTATTAGTTCATAGCAGAATTTAAAATGACAACACAACAAAAATAAAACCTTGCAGAGAAAGAAAATTAAAAGAAAATAGATAAGAAAAAAAAACTCTTTCACGATTCCTCAATGAAAAATAAATTTCATCCCTTTTCTTCTGCTTTGTTGTCTTCTTTCTCTGTAATTTCCCTAAGAAGATACAACATAAAATGTTAAATCAATACTCTGCGTGTTCGTGTAACACGCAAACAAGAAAAACAGAAAAATTAAAATGTTACAAGGAAGAAAAACTTGCAAGAACTGCTAGTTTTCTCCAAAAATTTCGAGAGAAAAAAAAAAGAAAGAAAAACACTCTGCTGGAAAAATAGAAACTGAACTAAGAGAAAGAGAGAAAAATAATAAATCCCCATCTGTACGCGTATCCCCCAAACATATATCACTTTTTTATTTTTTTTTATATTTTATTTTTTTTTTATATCATCAGTGGGGGACAAGATGATATGGGCTAGCACGCGTAACAAACACACTCTGCAAATTTTTTGAATTTTTTTTCTTTTTCCGCATGCCACGTGTCGCGTTCTGATTCGCGGACACAATTCGTGGGACACGTGGCAGCACATCATTGGGTGCACAGACCGGCTGCACGTAGGAACGGCACACAGGATTGGCGCGCCGAAAATTGAGGCAACGGCTGAAAACGGGGCGTGATCCAGCGCGGTTGCGCGCATTGTAAATAGCCACGTGTCCGACTTTGATTAGCTGAAATATTCGAGGGACACGTGGCAGATTATTATTCTGTAAAACTGAAGATGCACGCCGCTTGTGTGGACCGCGTCACACAGGATTTCTACACGAGCGGCTCGGTGCGCGACAGCTTGGATGGACGCGCTTCAATCTGGACCGTTGATCTGATCAAACGGTCAGCGATCGCCTCGGGGGAATCTGAGCATCCGACATGTGGGTCCCACTCAGACGCCGGCCGGAGCGACACGTGGGGCCCACTGGCACGCCGAGCCGCGCGAAGACTGTACACGCGATTTTGCCTCGTCTGGTTGCACGCGCCAAATCTGACCCGTTGAATCTTTGATCGGACGGTGGGTGATGATTTTCGTGATTTGTGCGAGTGCAATTCTTTTCCTGCGCAGAAAATTCAAACTTTTGTTAATTATATTTTGACCCACAAATATATTTCAAATTACATTTTCAACTTTTTTAATTGCAATAAAGCCCTTTTGGAAATTTAAATTAAATTTTAAACTTTTAATAATTGAAATTAAGCCCGAATTTAATTTAAATTATATTTTCAACTTTTATAAATTGCAATTAATCACTCTTTTATTTGAAATTATATTTTTGGGTACAAATTTGCATTTAAGTACGTTTTCGATACAAATTCTTAATTTTATTTAAAATATATAAAAAAACAGTAAATACTAATTTATTAATTGAAAATTAACTAAAAACATCAAGAACATAGCAATTATAATTAATAAAATAGGTGAAAATAACTATATAAAATACAGTTATCAATGATCAAGTTCAATTTGTTTTGTTCGTGTATGAAGAATGGAATGAGATTCTAGAAAAGATATTTTGCACTTAAATTGTCATATAAAATCAAAAGTTAAGACGATAATTGAACATGTAACTTTGAAATAAGAGATTTGAATCATAATATTTCAATAAGCATAAGGGAGAGCACGATAATTGAACATGTAACTAGTTAATTGATATTCTTAGAAGAGTTACTTGTGATGATAATTTCATCCACATACATTAAGTATCAATAGAATATATGAACTAGATATCTTAATGAATAAACTCACATCATATTTTGAGTGAACAAACTCAAAGATACCAAGAAGGTTCTTAACTTATGATACCAGGCTAGTGGATCTTATTTAAGGCCATAGAAAGTCTTTTTCATCTTGAAAACTAATCCATTACCCTTTCCAACTTGATAGTTGTCTCATGTTGACTCCATCCTTCAAATTGCCTTCGAGGAAAACATTATTGACATCCACTTGTCTAAGCTCTCAACCATATATCAAAGCAAAACATAGAACTACTCTAATGGTTGTGGTTTAATAATATAACTAAATGTTTCATAAAAATCAACCCCAACCTCTTAAAGATAGCCAAGTGCAACAAGTTTACTTATGTAATTTTCCAACAGTCCTAAACTCAAAAACTTTAGTTGAAAAACCTATTTGCATCCAATGGCCATTTACCAATAGATAATGGTACCAATTCCCATGTACTATTGTTAACTAAGTCTTTATATTCCTTTTGCATAAAAGCTTTCCATTTAGAAATTTTAAGAGTTTTTTTTTCATGATTTAGGAGCTAACAAAGTATCTATATGAGTTGTATATACCTTTAGGTTTTTTAGTACTTACTTTACCTCTAATTAACACGATATGACAACAAATAGGTGTAAAAACATGAGAAGTGAGAGTAGCAATGACGGAAATAATATGATCAATAGAAGTACTAGACATAAAAAGTGGTGAGACAGAAGGTAAAGGTAGAGAGTTTGAAGAAGAAACAAGCTGGGATGTGACATGTAGACTAGGTGAAGAAGAAGGTATAGGTGGTGGTTTAGACATTACAAGAATAGTGTTAGGTAAAATAAAATTAGAAGTGATAAACTGGCTAGATGATAGAGACAACTCATAAGGATTTTCAAATAAATGAAAGATATGTTCAATGAAAATCACATTTCTACTAATATAGACACGATTTATGGATTTTTTTGAACACAAATATCTACTATGTTCAGTAGCATAACCAATCACAGTACATACTATAAATCTAGGTTGTAATTTGTTGGATCAATAAGCTTTTAGACAAGAAATCACTGAGTACCAAATGTCCTAAGTGTGTCATATGTTGGACACTTATGATAAACAAACTCAAAGAGTGATAAATCATTGAGAACTTTAGAAGACATATGATTCATAAGATACACAGTTGTACTTATGTTATATGGCCAAAATACGAGTGGCATAAATGCCTGTTGAAGCATAGCTAAACCTCTCTTAACAAATATATAATCCCTACATTCTACAATATCATTTTGCTCAAATAAAGGACAAGAAAACTTGTGCAAAATTCCCAAGTTCTAGAGAAAGGCTTTTAACACAACAAACTCACCACTTGCAACAGTTTATATGTTTCTAATAAAAACTTAAAACTGAACTTTAACCATACTAATAGGATTTGATGACAAACAATATTTGATCTTTAGTTTTCAAAGAAAATAACTAAGTGACTAAAATAATTTACAATTGATAGAAATAACAATCAACATTACAAGAAACTTCAGGTGAACACAACTGGAGAAAAATAAAATCAAACATAGTTACACTTTTCTCATTTCTAGAAGGAAAAGGTAGTTTGTGAGACTTAAATGTGTGACAATGCTCATAAAAATGATATGCAATAGAAAGTCATACATTTAGATATTTTTATCAACAATGGAAGAAACAATAGTATAAAAGGTATGACTAAATCTCGAATGCCAGTGATCTCGTGATGCTACTTGTATTGAAGGACTAGAAGTGATGTATAAGGCAACAAAACCAGTCAAGTGATAAAGACTTTTTCTAGCTTTCCCTTGCATGAGAATCATCTTTGTTGAAATGTCCTTGACAAAAAAATCATCATAAAACTCCATAAACACTTTATAACTAGTATATATATATTTTGTATATAGAGAACAAGTTATATGCAACATATGAAGTATGCAAGATATGTTTTAAGGCAAGATAACATTTATTGTGAGAAGTGGACATAAAACTATATCCTATGTAATGAATAGGTAAAGTGTTTTCATTATGTAGAAAAAATCCTTCATGTCCAATGTACAAAGTAGACTAAGGCACATTAAAGGAATCATAAGACAAATAGTGACTACCACCAGTGTCCAAAAGCCGACCATTATTAGGTGCATTAGCACTTCTTTCCAGAGCAGTGTAGGCAATTAAGGAGGAGGAACCTTTATCACCTTTGTAGGTTTTATTGAGCAAATCCTATTTAACAAAGCAACGTAATGCATGATTACCAATTTTTTACAGATCTAATGCACATGTCATTCACCAATACCTTTCTTGGACTATGAATTACCATTTGTGGAAGTGTTAGATGAAAAAAATCGTGAAGTATATAAAGTGTTGATAGAAGGAGAATATTGAAGATTGAAACTCTTGATGAAACCTTGTAAGTTCCAAGATTCACACGAAGAGATGAATTTGGATCGATTAGCTGAAGCTACATTAGCTTAAAATACTCAATTTTTGTCATGACTTGATTGTTGAAAGGATCATACATTCATAAGTATTAGGTTGACTATGAAACAAGCTAAAATTTGGCTTAGTATTCATCAATCAATAATTATCCAAACAAAGCATATATTACTAAGTCTCGTTTAGGAACAAGCTCACCAATATTTTCCAAATGATGTGTAATAATTTGAGTTTTAGCAACATACTTAGTCACTAAAATTCCTTCATTTTTTAGAATTTGCAACTGATTGTAATGATTAATAATTATTGATTGAGCACTTGATGAAAAGGTTTTTTCAATAGCTAGTCATTGCTCATATGATATTCCTTTGTGAGACACAACTAAGTTCATCTCATTCAATACAGAAACATAAATCCATCTATTCACCATGTTATTTAGCCTATTACAGTTAGTAAATCGGGGATTTAAGATAATATGTCCTAAATCAAGAAATTTAGGAAGAGCATTCAAATATCCATCAATAAAACCTTCAAGTACATATGCTATGAACAAACATTTTGTCTATTTTTTTTAGATAAGATAATTGTTATGATCACGCTTAAATGACAAGCTCGTATTCACAAAAGGAGGAAAGAAGAAATTCTAAGCTAACAAATTGTTTGTTTGAGATGTAGAATTAACTACAAGAGAACCTAATGCTAAAATTTTCTATTGATGTTATGATTCAAGACAAAAGTGTTAATCATGTCACAATAAGAAAGATTGTTCTTCCCTACCATTATTGACACTAAGATCACAAGTAAGCTATTGACCCTAGGATTTTTTGAAGATCTGATATCATACAAGGTAAGCATAAAGAAAAGGAGAACAAACTTACACATAGAAAATATCTCAGAATGAATTACATTATGATCACTTGATGTATTTATATACTACAAAGTAACTATATTTTAAGTTGGCATAAGCATATCTACTAAAAGCCTTACATAGGCATTATAAAGTATAATGTAAGGACTATGAGTGTTGGTTATTTTTGTAAACAAAATGTTTGCGTGTAAACTTGTTTTTAGGTCCACTATCAAGCCTATTAAGAAAAGTTGAACAAGCATTCGAGTTTTAAAAATTTGTAATTCAAGTATATCTTTTATAACTATCACACATAGTATTATACTCATACATTTAATAACACATGTTCAAAACACTTAAGAAATATTTTTTATACTAAAATATTTATTTAAACTCAAGTTAACTTGTGAAATTACCGCCGAACCTTTTGCTTTAATGTTTTTAAAATGTATCCCAATTAAATTTTTAATGAACTTTGGATAATTAACCCTATCTTATTATATCATCACCGGTATATATTTTTTTTAAAGGGGTTATGGTTGCGTTAGCCGAAAAGAAAAAAAAAGGAAAACAATAGCTTCAACTCTTAAGTTAAGAGGGTTTCATCAATATTAGAATTATCATCCCTTAAAACTCATTAGGAGAACAACGGCAACACTTGAAAAGGAGTGTATGGGATTCATGTATTAATAGGGCTACTATAACAACCAATGTTATATTTGGTAAGGGTAAAGAATTCAGTTGATTTGGCATGGGTAATCGACAATGGTGTATCAATTAATTTATGTTATTTGATTCTTTATATTCTTATATTTTTCGTTATACTGTATCATATCTTTATATTTATATAGCTTTTTCTTAATAAAATTTTAACATATTTAGATTAAATAATTTTATGTGTGATAATAATTATTTGATTTAACTATTAAATCTTAAAGAAGTTATTTTTGTTAAATTTGTACATAATTTACTTATTTTAAGATTTACTAGTTGATTTAATTTATTTGATATATATTTTGAATCTTTTAATTAGAATTATTTATTGGTATCCATTCTAAAACATATACAGACATTTATATTTTTTGTGCTAATCTTATTTACAAGTTGATTCGTAAACGTGTTTGATTTGTAAAAAATAAATCAGAACATTGATCAGAATTCACTCACGTTAATCTTATGGGCTGTGAAAATAGAGTAGAGATTCGTACATAAAATGTAAGAAATAATACATAAACAAATAAATTTAAAATAAAAATATATTATTCTAAATCAGAAATACATAAATACAATTACTAACTAGTAACAAATTTACATCACATTTTGCTACCCTAATGAACTATCATGTGTTTGAATTCTAATTAAAAAGAACCTAAATCTAGATTATAAATACAAAAATTAATTAAACAAAAATTGAAACACTAAACTTTATATTTTGCCTTTTCCTTCCTTTTCCCTTGTCCCTTGCTCTTTTATATGTATATATATAGATGAGGATCACTCCTTAAACGAATTAAAGTATAAAACTTTTTTTTTACAAGAAAATGGTAGGAAACAAAAACCATTTTGGATGAAACAGTTACTTAGTTTTAATAGTCATTGAATTACATCCAATTGACAAAACATTTTAAACATTTTTTCATTCATTTTTTTAATAATCTCACACATGAATAAAAAATGACATATTTTTTAAACAGTACGACTTAAAATAATTTTGTTATTGAAATTGAGTTCAATATATCGAAACCTACGTAGAATAGGTAGGTTAATACCCTTTTAACTTTCACTTGTGTAAGTATATATCACCATGTCAAGTGGAAGAAAAACTAAAATGTGGGGTTAATTGCTTTATACCTATAATAAGGTGCTAATTAATACTTGACAAATAAATTGAGTTGTGTATAAGTTGTGAGACAAAACATAATCCATCATGTCATATACTAAGCAGCATTTCCCTTTACAATATGGTTGCGTTTATAATTGCTCTGGCTTTAATGTACGCATAAGGAGGAAAAAAGCTTTTTTATAATAAAATAATATTTTTCATTTTTAATTTATCCAAAATTGAGTTGCAGATTGCTAAATCAACAAAAGTATATTGGTGGAGGGAAATAATTACTTGTATGGAAACCAATACAAAAAATATGTTTGGCCATAATCCGCATCATCTTTCTTAGCCAAAACATTTAGATTTTAGTAAAAAAAAAAAAAAAATTCTTGTTTTCCATTTTATAAATTAAAAAATTTAAAATTTATAACAATAAAATAACATTTTAATAACAAAATTCAATTAAATGATATCAATATTAAATATGTTTAAATAATTATAATTTTAGTTAAATGGTTTTGAATTCAACAACGTTAAATATAAATAATTTTTTAATTTTTTTAATAAAAAAAATATAAATTAAATATAAAAAATTATATTTTTATAATTATAAATTTTAAAATTATTATTTTTATAATCTTTTTCTTACAAAAAGTGATCACTTAAAATCTCTAGGCAAGTATCCAATAGATTAAGAACTAGTGAAGGAACAAAATTAGAGCAAAATACACATATATTTGCCTCAACCAAACTTTTTAATTGTTTGAACAAAAGAAGAAGATATATTTACTTCACGAGAGAAAGAGATAATGTCGGCAACGCATGATTTGAAAGTTGAATTTATTAGCTAATGTATATTATAGTATTTACTTGTTATTAATTTGAGTTCATATAATAATTTTTAATATTTTTCTTTTCTAAATAACTTTTTAATATTCTAATACTTAGTTTTCGTACTAACAAAATTTTTAGTTTTGTAAATGATTTTATAAATTAATGATATATATTTTATGATAAAAATTAAAAGCCACGATTCAAGATTTAAAAATATAGGACTTAAAATTACACTAACAATTTTTTTAATTTATTAGTTTAAATTATTTAAATTAATAAAAAATTATTAATTAAATGTTAGATTTTAAATAATTTAAATACTTAAATGATATATGTAATATAAATATTATTATAAATATATCACTTAATTTTAAATATATTTTTTAACTATTTATATTATATTAAATATATTATTTAATTATCTGTCGATTACATATCACAAAGAATAATAAAATTATATTAATAAACAAGTATAATAAATTAGTGATATAAATAAGATAAAAAATAATTCAATAATATAAATATAATAATTTAATAATATTTAATTTTCATATCAAACACTTAAATATCTTAAATGGTAAAGAAAATTAATTGGTAAACAAAATTTAAAAAAAATGACGGTAAACGCCTCCAATTAATGTTCTCAAGTGATTTTATATGTGGCCACAGACCAATATCGATTTTTCTATTTTACAAATTCACTATTATTTTGAACGTTAAGGAATTAATTAAAAGTGTTCCTCAAATCAAATATAAAGGGTACCGTGCCTTTCACCACCTGATAGGTTTTTTTCTAACCCTCAAAGAAACCAAACGTAGAGGACCCAAGGGTCCTATCAGTCATCTTTCTTTCTTGCCCTTTCATGTGTTGTATAAATCTTACTGAATAATTAAAATATATATTTAAATAAATTTTGTATGAATTTTATTATTATTTATTTTTCATAAACTATTTTATATTAAATTTTATTTTTATTCTTTTTAAAGACTCATTTTAATTACTTTATAAAAAAAATAATATTTTAAATTAAAATCATTAAAATAATATAATTTATTTTTAATTATCACTTTTTACAAAGTTAAGGAATGAATTGACATTATTTTTAATGTGATAGGATAAATGGCTCAAATAACTTAATGTAAAAAATTTATGTGACATTTTACTCATATATATATAATACATTATTTTTAATAAAATAATTAATATTTGAAGTAATATTAATTTATTTTATGTAACTTTTTTTGCATATCTAAATAATTTATAAATACCATTAAAATTAACATTTAATTTATACGTAATATTTATTTTTAAATTTTAAAATAAAATATTATTTTTAATTTAATACAAAAAAAGTCAATATATATAATTTTAAATTAAAAGTTAAGATAATTTAAATTAAGTATTCACGGTTTAAATCAATATTTTTATGAGTTGAAAGTTATATATATTTAGTGATGTAAAGTGTGTTGTCTTATCTCATCTTATCTTATGTCTCATTTAGTATTCATGATACGATATTATCTTATTTTATTTAAATATCACATTATCTTATTTAAATTATAGTTTTAATGGATCTAACTTTAAAGATATGTTGTATCATTTTTCTTATTAAACTTATATTATAAATAATTATGTATGATATTTTATATTATTTTTGTATTATTACTTGTCTTATTTAGATTTTTAAAAAATAAATAAAACATCTCAATTATTATTATCTTATTATCGTACAATCTTATTAAAAACCAAATTAAGACAAATAATATTATACAACAAGGATGCTTAATACAAGCTAACATACAATCACATATATTTTATTTTTAATTGTCTCTCATAAAACATATATTCAAATTTTATAATATTTTCAATATGTGGTTAATGCACGTTCTAAGTGTTGAGAATAATGTAATTTTCTTTAATATTTTGAATATGTATTCAACCCATATTATCACGATACCATTTTCCCTTGACATCAAGGGAATGTTCTTTTTTGGTTTTGTTATAATAATTTTTTTTTTATTAAAATCTTGGACCATCGAAGAAAGTGTATATTAGTACTTATATACTTAAATTAATATATAAAATTTATACTAACAAAATTATAAACTTTGTTAAGTAAGTTCTTGAATAAAAGAAAATAGTATGTATTGTGATTGTTTTTATGGTTTCAACCATCATTGATTATATTGTATAAATGTATAATGATATATATATATGAGACAAAATTTATATCTTTTATATAAACTATTTATTTATAACTAAAAATTTAACTTACAAATATGATTATTTGATAATTCAATGATTATTGAATTAACATGCCAGTTATTTTATTAGTTGGAATAATGCTCAAGTTCATAATATTAATTTTTTTTCTTTATATCTAATCAAACCCTAGCTAGCTAATTTATTAAGATAAGAATTCAACAGCATTACAGTACAGCTCATTTGGAGTCCGAATAAGAAAGCAGATTTGACTTTTTCGACAAATTTTTATCTTTATTTTAAGATAAAAGTTGAAACTCTTTTTCCCCTTTTCTTCGGAATGTAGGATGCCTAGTCTCATAAATTTTAGACTGGTCGGTTTAAGTGTTAGATCATCGTTATCAAATAATAATAATAAAAAAATGCTAGATCATCTAGGTGATTGTCTAAGGTTTAGTACATTGAATAAGTATATTTTAATTTTAAAGTATAATAATAAAATAAAATTTATTTTTTTCCTTTATTCCTTTTTATTAAAATACAAGGAGACAATTTTAAGATTATAGTTTAATTGCTTTACGTAACATTCTTTCGTACATAAAATTTTATTTTTAAGTAATTTAGAGAAAAAAAATATGTTTATTTATTTACGAGATAAATAAATATATTTTTTTATAACGTTGTAATAAAATAAATATAATTTTTTTACTAAGAGAGTTAAAAATGAATAACTTAATCATTTATGTACAAAATGATACAATTTTGTGTGAAGTTTTAAAAATTTATGAACTAAATAATAGATGTATAAAAGCAATATTGACATTCTCTTAATAGCTTAATATTTTTTTGATAACTTTTAATATGGTATCAAAGTTATATGTCATGTATTCAAGGCTTAGTAACCTCATTTGTTAAATTGTAAGTGTTTGGTGTATTGTGCATAGAGACAATAGTTGTGGAAGAATGATAAGGTATAAAAATAATGTTGATCATTCTTTCAATAGCTTAAACTTTTGAGAGAGTTGTTTTCCAAGAATTTCTAACATTAAATAGTATGATCTAAAAGTTTAAAGAGTTATGTGTGAAACTTTTAAATTTTGAATATCAAATCATATGTTTTAAAAGTTTGAAACTTATGTATAAATTTAATTAAAATTTTGAAGAAAAATTATGCATTTTAGCCTAAAAATTAAATAAATCGTTAAATAGGTTCATAACGAATTGGTACAATTTTTTCAAAATTTTATACAAAATGGATTAGAATTGACTATCAAACTAATAATATACTACTTAAAATATAAATAATATCAACTCATGAGTACTACACACTGTATCAAAATGGCTTCATATTCTCTTTTCTTTTAAATTTTAGAAGCCATCGTCAACTGTTTCTCGAAAAAAAAACTCTCTGAGTTGATACTTCATTCACAAAAAAACTCAATAACATGAAATTATACTATCACATTATTATCATAAAACAATTTCTAGGTTAAGACTAAATTGTGTGATATAAAAGGATTATGCAACATATTATAAAGATTCAAAATACTATCTGAATGAGATAATGGTTTCACAACACTAATACTAGTATATGTATAGAGTATAATGAGTCATTACGTATCTAATATAACTTTGTCATCTCCAGTATAGGAAATTGATTGAGTGAGTGTATAAGCACTCTTCATCGAGTGATGAATGACTCCTGAATCCATAAACCAGCTATTAGGGACTTCATTAAAGCCATGATAAAGTATTGTTGTATCACATCCATTGAAACCTTTTCTAGTGAGAAGATCTCACAATTGAAAGAAACTATTGGTTGTATAACCAACTTTATCACATATATATGACAATGAACTATAGTTATTGAGCCATTAGGACCACCAAAGCCACCATGCTTCTTGTTTTTTTGGAATTATCATTCATCTAAGGTCGAAAAGAATCACTTCTTTGTAAGTAATATGCACATTCTAGCCACTAGAACTAGAATGATCACAAGAACCACTATTCTTGGAACCAAATGCATTATATCGGGTTACATTAGCTTGAAAGAAATGATGAAAATCAGATTATGACTTTTGAGACAAAAAATATCTCTTATATAACATGACTTCAATCTAAAAATCCTCAAACTTGACTCTATAGAATTTCATCAAAAGAGACAGGATAAATAAAAGAATTACAATATGAATCTAGTTCTCTAAGACCATAAAGAATAAGATCACGTGGAATAACAATTTCACAAATAGTTGTAAGATTATCATCTACATAGTTTAACCTCAATGTAAAAGCCTTAGTATTTAGGTCATTCTTCCTCAAAGTATGCAATTACAGCCTTCAATCCATAATCCTACTAGTGAATTTTTAGAGAAAACCTGCTTAAGAGATTTTCATTGCTTGGTTACAAGATGCAAATACATGGATAGAGAAATAGGTCCATAGAACTATGACTTAGCAAGGTTGAACAAAATAACATAAGAAGAGAAAATTTTATATTATGTATTTATTATTCATCTCACGTAATGGTACAAAGGAATTTATATAATTTCAATTAATGCATAACGATAATATGCTTAAAATTTGTCATCATTGTGTCAACATCATTATGCCAAAACATTATTATGATATGCAAATGATTATATCTACCATTATGTAACATAATAATTTATGTATTTCCCATATAATAATTCTTCAAAGGTTATTTAAACGATTCCATTATGTATATTCTGGTTTAGTGTGAGAGGAATTTGACAAGAATTAAATTGGTGGTGTAATTGAGGAATCAATCACATCTTGTAGACTATAATCTATGAACACAAAAAGAATTTGTTCACGACAAATAAGATAACTAAAATTATTAATTTTAATAAAAATTAGGGTTTGTAGGTGTTGTATTGTTAGCAAAAAAAGGATGATGAACTATAGATCACCATGAGTAACTGGAGATGAAATATTCTTGTGAATAACATCATTTCCCTACATATAATCAAGAGTTGTGTTCACCATTGTTGGAGATTCCAAGACCTTAAGATAACTTCGCTCTGATACCATATGTAACTAATAGAGTGATTTAGTAATACTCAATGAATATTATTAAGGCACTAATAGTGTTAACTAATAGAGTGATTGAGTAATACTCAATGAATATTATTAAGGCATTAATAGTGTTATATACAACCTAAGTGCCTAAGTTACATTAGTAGCCTTCATTATCTAACCATGTATGTTAATTAATTATGCTAGAATCTCATATAAAAATTGTATCATACAACACAAGTGCACTCTAACTATTATAAGTCACATAGTCCAATAATATATTACGTAAAATATAAATAATATCAACTCATGATTACCACATAATACCTCAAAATGGCTTTAGATTCTCTTTTATCTTAAATTTTTTCATAGTTTTTATCTTATTAACAAGATTATGACCCATCAATTAAAATATTATACACAATATATAATTAATAGAAACTTGGATGACTTTTTTAAATAATATGTTACCATATTTTTTAATTAAAACAAATTTTGAAGACATAAGATTCTTATCCCTTCAAAATATGTTACTAAATGTATAATGGTAGAATCAAATATCTAAAAATTTACACATTAAAATTTGACTTGAAAAATGTATCTTTTTTACAAATCAAATTGGACCAAAGTATTAAATAAACAAATAAAATTTTAGGTTATCATCGGTCCAAAATTCTTTTTTTGCTACTAAAAAAGACAATTGTCTTAGTCTTCTATTTGGTAGTCTTTTTAAAAATTGAGAGATAACTCATTTAAATTGATTTCTCTTTTAATTTGATAATGACGGGCCCAACGTATCAAATCATGAGTTATTGTATTATTTTGACATAGAATCCAGTTGTTAGAGATTATTGAGAAATGATAGAATAGAGTTTGAACAAATCTAATGATATCCATAACTTTTGCAAAACATCCACATGTGAGATATTATTAAAAACATCAATAGTTTTCTTATTTTCTCCTTCTACATATAAAATAAGATGTTTATATTTAACAACATATTAAATAGTGGTAAAAAAAGCCGAAGCTTTGGCAAGTTCTACATAATGAGCTATGATAGATTTTGTCCATGCATAATTCAACCTCCATAATGATCAAACATGATAAAGCCAATCGTTGAGCTTTCATAATGCCAAGTGGTATCAAAATTGAATTTAATGACTTCTAAAGGTGGACTTTGCTATTCAATAGGTACAATAGTAAAATTCTATGCATCCATTAATTCAAGAGTATTGGAAGGGTATGAAGTAAGACACTTAAATTCATTAATCTGTTTAGTAATATCTCGTATGATAGATTGAGCAAAAAAAAAGTATCCGTGAAAGAAAATCTTGCCACGTAACCAAAAAAATTTATCAAGCATGATAACAACAATAACTGCGAATAGTTTCATAAACATACTTGGTGGGATAACAATATTAGGAGGTTTCAAAATGAGACAAATGTATGGAAGAATGTCCAATTTTTTAATGACATGTCATTAATATTCCAATTCGCGAACCTTGTATGAAAAGAAACCCATTTTTTTGGCCTTTAAAATCAAATACATTTATTAAAATGTATATGTATAGTATTTATCATGTCATTAACGAATTTGTGATTGACAACATATAATATATTTAAATGTATAAAAGACCTAATATTTAAATTCTAATTACAAATATGTAAATAGTATAATTATTAAAAAATATTTATCTTATCATATATCATGTATTAATAAAGGATAGTAACTATACAACTCTTATATTTATTTTGAAAATAATAATTAAGTTTTATATTTGTTTTTGTAACAGTTTAGTACTATTTTTTATGAAAAAATAACTATATAAAGATAAATGAACATTTTTTTATGTTTTTATTTATTTATTTTATATTTTTATTTAATTTTTTTTCAATTCTTTCAATTACAGTTTATTTAAATTAAAATAATTTTTATCTAATGTAACTAAAAAAATAAAATAAAAACATTAACTTTGTTGTTGTAGGAACATTTTTTTAATAAGAATATAATTAAACTATTATAAAAATTAAATATAAAATTTAAATATTATTTTTATAATAAATATAGAGTAATTAAGTTATTTATCTCAGATATTTTAGAAAATATATAAATGTTGTTGGACAATGTTACAGTTGGCTTGTATGGTTGTCTATTGAGGATAACATAGCTTTTTCTCCTTTTTTTTGTTTTTTTTTTGTTTTTGTCCTTTTTGTGTCAACCTTCTATTCGTGTGTGAGCTTTATTTCATAAATAATCTATTTTACATAGAATGGTTTAGTTTTTTAGATTTTATTTCATGAATGTTAGATTTAATTTGTTTTTACATCCTATTTTTTCTTAGTATAGTGTTTTTATTTTACAAGTATTTATATATTTTTATGACTCTTATATTATATTTTATTTTATTTAAAATTTTATTGATATATTTATTCAAATAATCATAACGTTAATTGATATACATAACGATTAATAAGATTAAAATATAATGTTATTATAAGATGAATTATATTTTGTGAATTGTTTTTTAATTTTTAAATATGTATTAATAAGTTTCATCTAGTTAAACTAATGATATTTTTTAATCTAAATTTTAATAAAATATCTCACATTTTATATATATTTTTTAAAATGTTACAGTTAACTCCTTTCCGATGATAAGAAATGGACAACAAGAATTGACGATATATGGGACCCTTTGGTTGATGATGAAACAACACTAGGACCCCCTTGTTTTTCATCCTCTTACAAAAAGAAAAAAGAAAAAAAAAGTAGTATAGTTCCTTACTTGAAGGTTTTGGCCGACTGGCTACTCCCAAAGGTTGTTTCATCTAATGTTGCCTAGCTAGGAAAAATATAGAAATTGTAAACAAGTGATTCCTTTTTTATTTCATTATCATCGTATTTTAAAATCACTATCCGTGGTTATTCTTGTTCACTACTATTATTATCATTATATAAAAATCTAGATATTTTTTCATAAATTATATACTCTTTCTATCGTTTGAAAAAAAAAGTGTTACATTTTTTTTACTTTAAATATCTCTAGTTATGCATACATTTATTACACATTCTCATCAAATTCAAAGATTTATTAGTTAGGAAAAAAACTTAGGTAAAAAAATCATATTTACTTTACATTTTTTTAACTATGATTTTTTTACATATAAATTTTTCTTTTAATTAATAGGTGCTTTTGGTTGATAAAATGTAAACGAATTAATAAATAAGAAACAAAGTTATTTAAATATATATATATATATATATAATAATAATAATTTTTAACTAAAGAAATAGAGGAAGAACATACAATTTATACCCGGAAACTTTATACGAAAAGCATGAATAGTTTGCAGATATCTTCTCATGTATTCGCTATAATTTATCCCTCACAAATAATTTTATAAAAAGTAAAAAAATTATAAATTATCCTACCAAATTTATTGAGACGAAAGTTTCATAGTGATTATTATTTCGATGAATTTTTTTTATCGTCAATAATAATAATGAATTGTGATAAACATCTTATGATATTTTCTCATGTATTATTTATAACTTATTCATCGTAAATAATTTTCATAAAAAATATATATCACTTTCATTTATTTACAATAATTAAATTATCTCAAATAGTTTTATTCTACTCTATATCTCCCACCTATATATTTTTATAACTATTTATTTTTACCATAATCATAATTAATAATAATAATATTATAATTTATTATAAATTATTTAATAAAGCAACTAATAAGTTTAACTTTTTAAAACATTGTTCAATAATAATTACAAAAAAATTAAATACAATTAGTCTAGAAATGTTCTCCAACTAGAGAGTTGTATGTTGTATTTCGGTTTCAAATCTCAATAAATACATAAGTAGTATATTTATTAAAAAAATTATATATTAACTATACTATTAATATTAATTAACAAAAAATAAGTTATTAATTAAGATATAAATTTATAATTTTTATGCGCCTATTTTGAGAAAAAAAACATAACTATTTTGTGCTATTATAGAATAGGTGCAATTTTTTAATTGTTATGGTAGAATATACACTAGTGATAATTTAATAAAGTTGAAAATGTCATAGTTTTATAAATTTGAAATTATAAAAATTGAAAAAAAAAATATTCTTTTTAAAATCTAACTATTAATATTGTATCCTATTTGATCAAAAATCATTACTCATTATACTATTTAACTCTATATCACTTAATTCCTATAAAAAATTTACATCCAATTTAATCTTTGTGCTGTTAATATTAATATTGTAGTTGAATAAAAATAATTTATAATCACTAAAATCAGAAGTATCATTCAAAATAAATAAATAGTTTTTAAAAAATAAAACATAAAACAATAACACAAAATCACTAAAACATATTTTGTGTCATTTTCTCAATTTTTTTCCTCCTTAAAACGGAACTATAATCGGAAAAAAAAAATTGTTGAAACTAGTTTTGTAAATTTAAAGTATCAAAAATTGAAGAAAAAAAAAACTAGATATGAAAGTTCAGGGAAAAAAAAAACGAATAGCAGCGCGGTATACCTTATTGCCTTACCTCCCCCCAGCTTCCATTTTCATCTCTCACGCGCCTCTCACCTCCCCACCTCGCCGGCATCCGTCTGCCTCCATCTCGCTCGCGTCAGTTCACCGTCTACCTCAGTTCTCACCGTCTGCCTCCTTCAGTTCTCACTCGGGTCATCACAAGCTGCTATTTCATTTGACAGCTTCAATTTTTCATTTCTTTGTCATATTTTTGAGTGGTTTTGGTTAGCTGGGAACTTTGATTTTAGTGTTGGAGTTTTCATTTTTTTTTTCCTTTGGAATGGCTAAGAACTTATTGCATGAGTTGGACTGTCATATTTGAACTTTAAACAGTTGTTTTTTTGAGATTTATTAACATGTTGATACTGTTGTTTTCTGATTTATTAACATGTTAATACATTATTAACATTTCCATACTGTTGTTTTCTGATTTATTTTTTTGGGATTTACTGTTGTTTTCAATATGTTGTTTTCTGATTTATTTAATATATTGATACTGTTATTTTATGTCCTGTATATAGTTATGTTGTTATCTTAGCTAACAAGATGAACCAAAAAAGTTAAAATGAAAAGGATAGACCCTAATTAATGCCCGTGAAATGCAGATGCCACAGAGATGGTTCCATCTTTGGTATCCAAAACTATGAAAATGAGGCAAACAACAAATCAAAGTTCTAAATCCCCCAAGACTCTAGCTAGCTCTTTGAAATAAGCAAATTAATTTCAAGTTAACTAAACAGTAAAACGATATGCCTGCTGCAACTGTGAGTATGTACGAGAAAATGCTAAATTGTTAACCAAACACAAATCAGTATTAAAATGTAAGAATTGGACGTATAGCCATGACTTCTACAATAATGAAATGGAAAAATTAAACCTCTGTGTAAGTGTAACCCAAGCAACTATCATTCAATAAATAAGCATAAAAAGGACATCTTTAAACAAATGAACACTAGTATGTAAGCATTTTTTACAGAATGTTCGTAAAACGGCTACTAAACAAACAGTATTAGCTAGGAAACTTCCCAATAAATGTTCCTCAACTAAAATTCAACAAACAGTTGCTTCGTTTTTATCTGAAGCAACTGCAAGGTATAAGAAATAAAAGCCCAAAATTAAAGTAAGATATAAAATAAAACTTATGAAATTCTTATATAAAAAATATTAATTAAAACATAAAAGATTAAATTTATATGAACTTTGTGGTATCATTTTTCAACTATGTTATACACCTTGCGGGTTATACTTTTGTTATAAATAACCATATATACATATGTATTTATGTATGTCTGCATATGTTATAAGGTATATACACATATATTGAACAAATGTATATGTGTGTTTGTGTATATATACTAGCTATGAAAAGAAGTCACTACATTCATAATAAGATTGGTATTTTTGCCGCATAATATTGATCAAAAATGATAAATTTGTTATGAAATTTTTTATCCTAAATAAAATGTTTACTATGAAAGTATTCATTATAAATGAAATATTTACTACGATATTATTTGTCACAAATTAGATATTTTTTACGATTTATTTTAAAAATATTCGTTGCAAATAAAATATTTGTTATGAAAATATTCATAGCAAATAAAACATTTAATAGGAAAATATTCATTGCAAATGAAATATTTACTATGAAAATATTTGTCGCAAATAAAATACCTACTATGAAAATATTGATCGCTATTGAAATATCTCTTGTGATAAATATTTGATCGCAAATATTTCATATTAATATAAAATTCAAATTTTATCACTAATAAATCATCGCAACGGGTATAAATCAAGCAATTTGTTACGAGCGATTTCGTTACAAATAACTCATTTGCAACAAAATTCATGTATTTAGTTAAGAATTTTTTTGTCCCAAAAAACTTTGATTTTTGTTGTATAAAAAGCTTTACAATTTCCATCTAAGCCTTGTTCATTAGCATTACTCACTACGAGGTACGGATTTTTCGTGTTACATCTTCCGAGTTTCTAATCTTTTCATTTGTGTCTAACTAGGAATTTTAATTCTATTCACTTTGTAAAGCGTCGAGGCTTTTAACATGAAACTACTCCTGTACCCCATTGTGTTTTATTGGAATATTACATGACCTAGGTAATTATCATCACAATTGTGTTTGTGACCATCATATTACATAACATCTTTGACACAAATGTTTTAAACTTTATTAAAATAGCATGGGTAGATGTTTAAAAAAATATATCTTAATTAAAGAATAAGTTTTAAAATCATTAAAATTGGTCAAAATTAACAAAAATTTCAACAAATATAATAATAGTGGCTAAAGTACACTACTTTAAATAACGTGACGTGTTTAGTTTGTGAAAGTAAAATTACCCTTAATACACTTTATTTAGTTTTAAACTCAAAAATTAAGACAAATTAAATTAAGAGTGTTCTGTATCATTTGTATAACATTTTTTGATGGATTAAAAAAGTTCTATATATGTAAAAAAATTATTCAATAAAATATGATCTGACTTCAAAATTAAATATAAAATTATATAAATATTATACAATTAAGATATTTAATTTGGGATAACAAGCATGTACATAGATTTCATTTTTAATTGTCCTCATGCAACACATTTTCATATTTTTATAATATCAATAATATTCGTTGATGTACATTCATAAATGTTTATGAATAATTTTCCTTTCTACTTTAAATATGTATTCAAAATATATTATCTTTTTATCAACATCAAAGGCAAATATTTGTCTTTTTTGTTGTTTTGTGACCATGAAAAAAACTCGTTAAGATCTTGAACCATTATGAAACTAAATGACATTTTGTTAAAAAAGTATGAAAAGTTAGTATAGAATATTAGAGCTCAAGGCTTTGTTATGTGATTAAAAGAAAGAGAATGTTGTGATTTTGCTTATCATTTTAATCATTATCGGTTATGTTGGTAAAATGTATAATAATGAATATATATAGGATATAAAATTTATCTATAAGTATCTCTTATTTATTTATATTAGTATTTATGGCATCAAGGTTATCTCAGGTTATCTTTATGTAATTATTATTTTTAAATTATTGGAGATAATTATCAATTTTTTAAGAGATTAATAACTTATTGATATATTCATCTGATGACTTACACCTATTGAAATGGCCTATTATAAGTTATTTTATTGACAGAAGTTATCATATGATATGTATTAATTTACGAAATTAATCAAATTCATAATATTAGTTGTTTTTATCTTTGTATCTAATCAAATCCTAGCTAGCTAATTCACCGAGACAAGAATTCAATAGTATTACAGTACAACTCGTTTGGAGTCCGAATAAGAAGGCAGATTGATTTCTTTTGCAAATTTTTATCTTTATTTGAATGAAAAGTTGAAACTCTATGATCCCTTTTCCTTGGATGTAGGGTGACGGTAGCCCTATAATTTGAAACGAATGAAAAATTTAATTTCATAATTTTTAAATTGAATTTTTTAATTAAATAATTTTATAAATATATGAATTTCAATCTCAAAATGAATTTTAAAAAATAGAACTAAGTTGTATATTTTACACCATTAACATGAGATTAAAACTAATATTTTATAAAGTTTTAAGAAAAAAACATACTAATTGAAAGTTACTTGATTAAACATACTCATTTGTCCAAAATTATGAGTGTTAGTCCTTCTTCATTTTGCCTTTTACTAGTATATAAAATGTGGTACCTTGTAATTGGTTTAAAAATTAAATAAATAGCATAAATAAACCCTTAAATAGTGGTAGATACAAACTATTTTAATTTTTCAAAACTTTGCACAAAATAGATTAGACTTGACTATCAAACTATAATATACTATTTGAAATATAAAAATAGGTTTAAATATTTCAAGGCTTCGTAAACTTCTAACAGATTTATAAGTAGGTTTCTAAGGTTTTAAATTTTATAATTTTATTTCTCAAATTTTTAAAACTTTATAAATAAGTTTTTAAATTTTTATATCCTACAATTTATTCCTTAAATTTTTAAAAATTTACTTATAAGTCTTAACTTTGTTTTTAAAATATATATTTATGAATCTAAATTTGAACACCGTACTAAAAAACCTCAAGAATTTGAAGTTCAAAGCTCATTTTCTTTGGTATGCAAATTAAAAAAATGCTTTGAATAGCCTTAAAAAGCTCCTAGAGGTTGGTATGACAAGTTGAACGAGAATCTGATTGATTTGGGATTCATTCACCCTCAATTAGATGCTTCAATATTCATTCAACAATCTAGTACTGAGGCTTTTATAGTTATCCTAGCATATATATGTTGATGATATTTCGATAACAGGGAGTTTAAATGTTCACATACAGAAGATGATTGAACATCTCAAGTCCAAATTTTCAATTAAGAAACTTGGGGAGCTTTCTTTCTTTCTTGGCATTGAGGTCAAGATGATTGATATTGGTTGCATCTTTCAAAAGGTAGATATGTTCGTGAACTTCTACAAAGAAATGGTCTCAGTGACACAAAACCTGTAACAATTAACTCCTATTAACTTGTTTTATATATGTTGATTGGACAGGTAATCCTGATAATAATAATAGGAGTACTAGCTAGTGCTTTTTGTATCTTCTTTGGTGACGACTTAGTATCATGGAAGTCAAGCAAACAAAATGTGGTTTCTTGATCTAGTATAGAATCTGAATTTAAAGCCTTCGCTTTAGCAACAATTGAGCTTGTATATATGGTTAAAATAATGTTCTTGTTGAGCTGCAAATCAAAGTTACAATTAATGCCTGTTATCTGTTATGATAATATTAGCACATAACATCTAGCTAGCTAGTAATCAAGTTTTATAAATATAAATAAAATTGATTTTTATTTTGTTCGAGATTTAGTAATTGATATACAACTTAATTGATGTGAGGCATGTGATGATTTCAAAAGATCAGTTGACAAGTGCATTAACAAATAAGGTTATTTTCACTTTGAGATTTGTTGATCTAAGAAGCAAACTTATTGTTCTACAAAAGCATGAGTTTGAGGGGTATATTAGATTACATTTATAAATATAAAATGTAATAGGTATATCTTGAAATTATACAAAGAAGGATGTAATTAGAAAGTTAGTTATAGAGAATATATAATGTAAATCTTTATAAAGAGTAATGAACGCAACACTCAAAACTCAAAAGGTGTCATGCACATTCTCACACTTCTCTTGCATATAAGAGTAACTTTTTTTTTTCCTATATTTTATAAATCCGATTTAATTAACATAATTTTTTATAAATTAAACTGAATTTATTTATTAATGAACTAAATAAAAATTTAAGTTACGATTGAATCGGATCAAATATGTATATTTTTTTAAAACCTATTTAAATTTAAAATATATGATATTTATCGAATTATATATAGTATGTTAATAAGAAGATATTTTAAAAGATATATAAATGTGATTGGTCGATGATGTTACGGTTTGCTCCTTTGTGATGATAAAAAATGTACTACAAGAATTGACGATCTATGGTGGGATCGTTTGGTTGATCACGAAAAAACACTAGGACCCCCCATTTTGTGTTTTCGTCATAAGGACCCCCCCTCCTACAAAAAGGAAAAAAAGTTAGTTTCTTTCTTAAAGATCGTGGCCGACTCCTAACCGATGTTCAATTGTTTAAAAGAAATAAAACTAATATGATATCAACAATAAATCAATAATATATATATAAAAATATTAATCAAAATTACGATAATGTAAAAATAAATAGAAAATAATTTTTTTGATAAAAAATTAGCCAGTAAATGGACTTATATGCATCTCCATTTCTTGTGGTAATAATAATAATAATATATGGCTACTACAAAAATAATACAACGAAGACTTCTAAAGACAAAAACCATATATTTTAATATATATTATAGATATATAAAAGCTTATTGTACTTTAAATTTATTAAAATATTTAGAGATATTTGTTAAATACATTTGCATGTATTGAAAGATTGTGTTATAATTGTATTGAAAAAGTTTATTTTCAACAATTTATTATATAATAATAACAATAAGAATAAGAAAAAAAATAACTTGTATTAAACTAATAAATAGTTATTACATTAATTATTATTTTACAAAAAATTATTATAAATAGAATGAAAGGCACAAAAAATCTCATAGTTTTTTTTATAAAATTAAGTTCCATTCTTTTTAAAAAATGCTTTAATATTATAATTTTCGAAAAATATAAGATTTAATTTTAAAGATTTAAACATGATAATAATATTAAACCCCACCACTGAAGTTGTTTGTCAAAGGCATTTTGATGTCCCTCCCTCTAAGGCCCTATTAATTAACAATATTCACTGTCCAATCTTTCGTTCCAGCTTCTATCTAATATTTTCTTGTGTGTGTGTGTGTGTCTAGCTAGGAATTTTATGTCTATTCACTTTGTAAAGCGTTGAAGCTTTTAACATGAAACGACTCTTGTACCCCTATTGTGTTTTATTGGAATACTACTACATGACCTAAGTAATCATAGCAATTGTATGTTTGTGATCATCATAGTACACTAATGTTTTTAACATACAATTACATTCACACACAATCACATGCATCAGTGTCTTTACAAGAAATTAATCATATATATATTTTTACATTATAAAATGTTGAATTTAATTTCTGTATATGTTCTTTTTGTTATTAGTTCAATCTTGCAAAAACACTATATCATGTGTTCTAAAACACTATGAATTAATTTAATAATTTTTATATATAAAATTTTATTTTTATTTTTTTATAAAATAAATGAATATATATGTAAATATTTAGGTAAGAGAGATTTTACAATTATTGTTGATATTTTTACTATAATCGAGTATAAGATAAATAAGATCGGGTGAAGTAAAATTTTGGTTTATTTATTTTTAAGTTTTGTTTTAAATTATCTTTTGTCTTTATAAGATATATCAATTATTATTTTTAATTATATTAAAAGATAAAATTATAACAAATTTTATTATTTAATTATTAATTTAATAATTTTTAATAATAATGTATTTGTAAATACATTTTTTTATTTAATAAACTAACGTAACTCTGTTTTCAATTAAAAAAAAAGATTCATTTGGTCATCGTTGCAGAGATGAAAAAATGTGATTTGGGTCATCATTGTAAAGAAGAAAAAGGCGATCGAAGAAACGACGCGATTTGGGTCATCGTTTAGTTCCTTTAAAAAAAAAATCTAAATTTTCAAAAATACTCCACAAAAAATTACTTTGATTAAAGTTTATATTATTTTAATATAAAATATCTTAATTTATTCTTAAACAACACTAATTGTATTTAAAAAAAAAACTAAATAACATATATTTAAATTAAGTGAATTAAATGATACTTAAATACCAAACAGATGAACTATTATGGCACTTTTTTCAAATAACACCGTCACCTTTTAAATTTTATGATTTTTCAGAAACTGATAACAAATTTAAATCATATTTTCTTATCTTCCATTTAATATATAATTAAAAATTTCAATTCATTTCTGAAAAAAAAATGAATACTTATTCAAATATATATATATTGGAGATATATTTTTAAAATTTATCCTAACAATTTAATTTCTGATGTAAATATATATTAAAAATATGTTAAATAAATGAAGATAATACGAAAGGTTCAAAACATAATAATATGAATATGTGTACAAAAACATATTTAACGTACTTTAGATTTTGTTAGACTAAAACTATACAAATAAATCGTCATTTTGTTGCTTAAAATTACATAGTAAACAAAATTTAATTTGTTTTAAGGATCTGTGAGAGTATATGTCTCTTATTTAATTAGAGCATGCAATTTAGTATATTTATAATATTTTAGTTTTTTTTTTTTGAAAAAAGTTACAACACATCAATTTTTTATTCTTTCACATATTTTTAAGTGTTAATAACATATTAATGACATAGATTGAGTTTAGCAAAGATAACATATAGTGTACAAATTGTTAAAAAAAATTAATAAAAAATATCATTTGGAAAGAAGTGACTTAAGGAAGTTGTTTTAATTAAACGATAAAAAGTAATTAAATTGTTTTAAAATTTAATTTAAATATATTTATCTTTTGTTTTAAACAGTGTGATAGATAAATAATTATGATGTGAAAATTAAAATGGGGGATTAGACGAAGCACAAAAGGAAGCAAAGCCAAAGATTAAGGTCTCAAAAATGGGTATTTTGGAAATTAAGTGGGGAGCAAATATTAAGAGGTAAAGCTTCTTCTCGCCCTACACTCATCTGTCTGTTATCTTTTTTTTTTTTTTTTTTTGCTGCTTAGTGTGGCCTGTGGCTCCCACCACTCTTCTCTACCATGTGTTGAAACCATCTCTTTTAGGAATTACACGTGTCGATATATCAACGGCTCAAATTCCAGTTCACGTCATCATCAAGCCTCCATCTGCACCTCTCTCTTGTTATTTCTCAGGTCCTAACCACCTGACGTCCTTTTCCAAAACCACGGCCCAATTTTGTAAATTCTTACAAAATAAAATGACCAATGCTACCCATGTTTCTTATAAGATATTTATTTTTAAGAGCACCGTCCGTAAGATGAGAAGTAGCAGATTTCAACTTCTCTACTTGTTGTTCTCAGTTCCCATTTAAAACAAAGTGCCTTGGGATCATCATCCAACAAATTTCGAGCCATCTTGCTCAAAGTTCTCTCTTTTTCTCTCTAATATTATGTGTTTTTTCTGGAAAACCCACGAAACCAAAAGCAAATAACTTTTCACAAACCATATTATAATTTTTACTTCTAAAGCTATTAACTTTGGGCTTTCATGGAGAGTACAGACTCATCCACTGGCTCACAACACCAACAACAACAGATTCAGCAGCCAAATCTCCCACCTGGGTTTCGATTTCATCCAACAGACGAAGAGTTAGTAGTTCACTACCTCAAGAAAAAAGCTTCCTCTGTTCCTTTACCTGTTTCTATTATTGCTGAAGTTGATCTCTACAAGTTTGATCCTTGGGAGCTTCCAGGTATATAAATGATAAAACCCATTTCTCAAAAGTTTCCCAACAATTACCAATTTTCAAGAATAAAATAAATTAGAACAGATCATTTTGGTGCAAGTAAGAAAGTTACACCATATGTTTGTTTTTATTTCTAAATGAGTTTGTTTTTTTTTTGAATTTGTAGCTAAAGCCTCGTTTGGAGAGCAAGAATGGTACTTCTTTAGTCCAAGAGATAGAAAGTACCCAAATGGAGCTAGGCCAAATAGAGCAGCAACATCAGGTTATTGGAAAGCTACAGGAACTGATAAGCCTGTGTTAACCTCAAATGCTACTCAAAAAGTTGGTGTCAAAAAGGCCCTTGTTTTTTACGGAGGAAAACCACCTAAAGGGATTAAAACCAATTGGATTATGCATGAGTATCGTCTTCTCGATAATAAAACTAACAACAAACCTCCTCCTGGTTGTGACTTGGGCAACAAAAAGAACTCTTTAAGGGTAATATTATATTAAAAATTAAATTCAAGATTCGTATGTAATTTAACTCAATAAATTATATTTATTTCAAGTTTAAAATGTCAACGGTTGTGGCATACATAATGTAATTGGATGTAACAATTGAATCCCCATTTAACTTTCTGCCACATAAGTTGAAGCTCGTTTTTCAATTTAATTAATTTTATAAAACTTTATATATGTAGTTTCACTGATTTTGATTTTTAGGTGTGATAACTAATTTTGATATATTGGGTTGTTTTTACACTGTAGCTTGATGATTGGGTCCTATGTCGAATTTACAAGAAGAACAACAATCATAAGCCAATGGGTCATGAAAGGGAGGATTCAATGGATGGTATGATGAATAATATTGGAAATTGTATACCATCTTCTCTTAACATCATTCAGCAGAATTCAAAACTTGAGCTTCCAATTAGATCAAACTTTGGGGGATCAATGTTAGAAAATGAACACAACATGTTTGATATTGGAATGTTAAGCAATGGTGGTGGTCTTAACACTTCCTCAATGTCACACTTAGCTTGCTCCTCAAATTCAAAACCAGAGCTTCCTCTTGTTAATTCTGTTTCTACAGTGTCTAATACTAATCTATCTCCAAAACGTTTACCTCCAGGACTGTATTGGACTGGTCAAGAGGATCATGATCAAGCTGGGACTAGTAAGAGATTACAATTGGATAATAATAATAGTACTGATCATGTGGGTGTTGTTAGGAATATTAATGATGAGACTAATGGTGGTAATAATTCTAATTCTATTATTACTCTGCTTAGCCAAATTCCACAGACACATTCAATACACCAACAAGCAATGTTGGGTACTTCTTCTGATGGGTTGTTTAGATCACCATATTCATTGCCAGGCATGAATTGGTATTCTTAACTCAATTTCAGATCATGGGCAATTAAGATTATTGAAGAAAGTACTATTAAATCATATGTGTTTATATGTGATGATGATCAACAGAAGCTATATACATATACAGCCTTAGTTATGATCATGAGAAGGAATATTGAACTAAGAATTTGAAGGTGGATATCTCCCTACCTTAAGATCCATATGATCCTTATGATCAATGTTTAATCATAAATACTTGTAAGTTGTAAAGATTGGATTGAGTATTAAGAGTTTTGTATTTTAGGAAAATTCAGAACAACAATTAGGATGGGGATGGCTTCAGTTACTTTATGGGGGGGCCACAGCTGCTTAAAATGAATTCAAATATCAATCTGATATTTGATCTGAATTATTTTTATATTATACTTTGAATTTTTGTTTTTGTGTAGAGATGTGCAAAGGAGAGAGATGAGTTGCTTTTGGTGTAAATAAATAATAAAATAGATGAATCATATATATTATTATTTTGATATAGATAAATGATTAATTAACTCTTGTATAGTACTCATGTGATTAATATATATATTATAATATCTATATTTTAGACTTCTAGTCGTAGTGTTATTTTCTTTATTGAAATAAGATATAACATTTTAATAAATTCTTTTTATGTCAAATAATACTTGAAACCTGAAAGAATGAATCTTATACTAACATTTTAATTATTAATTGTAATATTTATGGGTTTGTAATTAATTTGTTTACAAAATTTACATAACAATGATTATTTTTCTGTCTTGATTATTGGCACCAATTGCTCCGAGCACTTGTTTTTCTGATCATATAAATTTTGCTTATGCCACACCCATTCAACTCTTGCTTGATTTGTGATTTTACAGCACAAACCCTAAAAGTTAAATGGGATAGGATCATATGCGTAAATCATAGTTACAATAATAATAAAAAAAGTTCATGTTATTTTTTTTCATTAAATGCAAATAGTAATTCCAAATTAACTTCATTCAAGGAAAATGAATTTAATTCTAAACACAGAATTAAAAATGAGTTCTCAATATTTGGTGAGAAAAGAATATTATAAGCATGCTGACTAAATATGTGAATTTATATCGTAGATGAAAGGACTGGGGCTAAATAATAACTTGTTTTTAATATATATATATATATATATTAGTCCTCTAGGCTCTTTCAAAATATCTTATCTATCGTCATTGTTGATTCCGTCTTAACTTTTAAATCATATTTTATATTAAAATTTAAAAATAAAAGATTAAGAATAACTCATGTTAAAATATATCTTTTAATCTTTTATGCTATTTAAGAAAATCTTACATACTATCTATCATATACTCTAATAATAATTATTGATTTCGACTAAAATTTTAAATCAATTTTTATATTAAATTATAAAAATAAAGGATTAAAATAAACTCACTTATGAATATCTTATTATATACAATAAAATATCATCCTCTAGACATTAGTTTTCAACTTGCATATAATCCAAACTTTTTTTGTCTCGAATATTTTTTTATAAAAATAGTCGTTAAAATCTCGTAAATTAGTTCTCAAGTGATCATTATTTCTTTAGTATAGAAAAATATTTTTAACCGATTATTATTATGAAAAGAATCATAGAAGAATAAAAAAAAATTTCAATAAAATTTATAATAAAATATTATTATTTAATTAATGTGATTAAAATGTTAAATAAGGATAAAACGGACATTAAAATTTAAAAAAAAAAGATAAAAAGAGAACGATACATAAAGTATGTTAAATTGTTGTTGAATAACGAGACTAGTAATTAAAATAACTACTATAATTTTTATTAATAAAATTATGTGTAAATTATGTGATAAGTTTAATTTAAAAAAATTTAAAAATTGATTTCGTTATTTCTTAACTATTTTCTTAAAACCAACGTTATGAAAAAAAAAATATTTCCAAGCTATAGGTATAAATAGCTCAAATAACCTAACCTAACCTAATGAATAATAGCCACCTATTTTTATAAGATCATAAATCAAATGCATACAATTCAGTGACTTGAACAGCAGGTAGCTAATAACAAGCTCAGTACATTTTGTGGAAGAATAGGTTTTGACATAGAGTAAGTTATCAATGATAATATTGAAAAACAAGATTCATATATATCACTATTAGTTCGTCACACGGTAAATGGTCCATACATATTTTCCCACTGAAAACGATATTTTCAGCTTTTCTGTGACTATTTCTGGGTGATGATAAGCTGATTTGAAAAGATGATTATGACATTGGAACTAAGGTTTAATGTATTAAGTTTCATAAAAAACCACAATTTAATTTTTTCAAAGTTCTGTAATCTAAAAAGATATCTATACATAGTAATTAAATAAGAAAAAATGGTGATATTGCGATCATAAATATTTATAATGAATTCTCAAAATATGATTATTCATGTCATCTAAGTTTGTTTTCAAATTATATCTAATTTTTTAACAAATAATTTTTAACATAATATATGAGATAAAATTATATTCAAGTAATATCAATTGATTAATAACAAGTATTTAACATGGATGTTATATAACTAACATTTATAAAGAATAATAAATATATAAAAATATAATTAATTATTTTCTCGTTAGCTTAAATTTTTATTACAATTACTTTTAACGTTAACTAATCTATATCTATATATCTATATTATCTATAAAAATATAAATTATACCATAAATAAATTTAAACAAAAAATAAGCTCAAATTCTCAAGTAAATATGGCTTCCGTTTTATACTTTATATTTTATTTTAAATTTTAAAAAAAACTTAAGTTAATAAATTTAAATAAAAAAAATTATAAGATATTAAGGAGTGTATATAGCTTTTCAATAGATTTTTTTTCCATAAATTATTATAAATAAATTTTACATATGTTAACCACATTTTTAAAACCTAAACATTTTAACTAAAAATATTTATCATATAATTTTCTTTCACAGTCAAATTGAAAACTTAATAAATTTAATTTATTTTTATTTTTATTTCAAATACATATAAATTTTAAAAAAGTTGAAATATTAAAAGAAGTATAAAAATTAAGGCACTTATTTTTAATTAATATGCATCAAAGACTAAATATTTAATTTGATTGTTAATTTTTTACTTAAATAAATTATTATAAACTTATAATATATTTTTACACAATAATTTTACAAGTTGATATTGTAATAAAAAAGAATTTTACAGATAATTGTGTGCGTGGTCATATTATTATTTAAAAAAATTATTCAACACATTGTTATTATACAATAATTAATGTAATAAGTTTTGCTATTTTAACAATGAGTTATCTACCAAATTAATTATTAATTAACAATAACTTGATATATAAATAAGTGTTATATTCTTATAATAAATTGATAAGAAAGCTAAGTATATTCCATGATATAGGTCACATAAATTGACAACAAAAGGTTACTTCACATAATGGTTTTTTAGAAAAATAAAATAATTATAAAATTTATTATTTGCTAACTAAAAATGGGACTTTTTCTCTTTTCAATCATCCTAGTGGAATCATTATCTTAAAACCACAAAAAATTAAATACTCTTTTAAATTAATTACATTCCTTTCTAAGGAAAAGGTACAAATCAACTTTAAAAAAATTGGCATAATTGATTATTAATTTTGGAATAGATATTGCGATGTGATGAAAATGCGCAATTAGTTTCTTTAATATCCTCTTGTAGTTGATGCCTTGTAAAGCCTAAGAGTCTCTCTATAAATCCCATTTTACATAGAAAAAGGAAATATCTTGTATTACTAGCTTACATTTTATACTTAATACGAGTATATACTTGTATAATTTACTCAAATACTTGTACCTCCAATATTATGAAAAAGTACAAAAGTTAAGTAATAGAATAATTCATTGCATCGTGACTCATTTTCATTATCTTTAATTTGCATCAAAGAAAGACAAAGATAATTTGAATTAGTCGAAGTATTGATTTAGAGAGAGAGAGAGAGAAGTTAAATTTTGGTTGCCGGTCAATTTAATATGTGGGTCATTTGATAACATGCGAACAATCCTTTAAAGAAAAAAAAATCTTTTTAAACTCGTAACAATAAAATTAACATCTTATACATTATCATATATTTTCAAAATTTTAAAAAAAAATTGTTATTTTTGTTGTTTAGAAGAGCATATCGCTAGAAGTTATTATTGGGATATATTAAATTTTAAAAAAAATTAAACTATTGAAATAATGATCAATATTATTTTTTATAAATTTATCACTACTCAGAAATATTAACTCTATATATTTTATGTAAATCAAATAATTGTAATTCAAAAATTGAAACATAACAGTCAATTGTAATATAATGTTAGAAATTATAAGGATATTAATTCTTTTAAAAGTTTAAGTTATTAAAAAAATTATCAATATTTTTTTTATATCTATCAAGACCAAAAAGTGTTAGAAGAATAATGCTTGAATAAATTTCTTGTTTAGAGTACATATTGTTTGTTACGGGTTATTATGATAATTTTGATAATTTAATATTTTTTTATTTAGATATTATTAGTGTATTTTTATTTTAAATATTTAATAAAACTTATTTTTCCTATAAAACAAAGTTCAGAGGTGGTTATTTTGATTAATTTATTTATAAAAAAAAAAATCAAAGTATGAACCCAAGCTGTCAAGGGAGATACATACATGTGTATGTGTATATACTAAATAAAATCAAAGGGCTATATATGATGAAAAGGAAGATCTTAGGTATTTGATGGTAGCTAGAAGGTATGTATATATAATCAATAGGGTCCTCATATTCATCATTAATTCATTAGGTTTAAATTAGGGAGTTGGTAACTTGTTATCCAGCCAGCTAACTATAATTCTAATTAATAGAGATCATTTAGACCTTTCATTGAAACCTAAATCAAGTATTTGACATAAAATGTCTATTTCTCATTTTCCTTTTTTTATATTTTTACGTTAATATTATTAGACATGTGATGATGATAATTAAGGTTTATTAATAGTTTATTTTTAAAAAAAATTGTCATTTATACTCGTATATATAATGAGCATATGTATGGTCATTCTAGCATGCATATCCAGAATATGCATCTTTTATTTTTGACCCATTGGATATTTCTATATTAATAATCTCATCCATATATTATATTTTAAAAATAAATAAAATTAAATATGTACTTCTTATAACCACTCAATAATATATTATATATTGAGAATATATCTTAACTGAATTAGTAAAATATAATTTTCGAAGGAGCATATATGAACTCCTTTGTTTAATTGATATGGATTGCAATCACTTAACAACCTATATATTATATATTCTAAATCATAATGATGATTGTGCAAATATTTTTCTCATGTATTATTTAATGGCTATATCATGATTCATATAATAGAGATAAATTAAATCAGAATAAAATACTCATTATGGGTAATTCAATTACTTATATTTGGGTTCTATTTACACACACATACAGTCATTTATTTCATTAAATTTAATTAATAAGAATCTGATCAATCAAATAAAAACAAGCACAATAGTCATAAAAAATTAATTGCATAATAGCATGGGATTTTACTTTTAACCACCTATGTACAGCAGTGCACGTGTCTTTTTTATTATTATATTTATATATTATAATTTCTATTATTATTATTCTTCTATACTCAATTCGCATCTCCTTTTTTTCCACCATGAAAAATTTGGTTGCAGAATAGCTTTTACTTCTGTATAAATTTTGAAGGTAAATATGAATGGTAAGTAACAACAAGTTATCGTATATTAACTTCCTCTCATCACATGTTTTTTTACTTTATTACGTAATGCTTCAAATGATTAATATATTAATAACTAGCATAAATAATCAATTGATTCTTAACTATAATAGATGAAGTATATATAAAATGTGATAGAAAGAATTTTTAAATTAAATTATGTGATATTTTTTTTTGTTTTAATCAATTGAAGTTTTTATATCATTATTATATATGATTATAGATCTAAAATCATTGAATCAACTCTCTTTAAATTGATTTTGTAAATTTACTTAAAAGATTGTTTTACTTTTTTAGGAGGAGAGGCTTATATATATATATACTCCGGTTAAAATTGTTACGATAAGTTAAATTTGTAAATCAAATGCACCCACCTCAACTAAAAGCCTAAAATTCTAATTGTCATATCACCAAAATAACTAGAATATAATTTCCCTTTTAATTTATGCGTTTCCAATTCCCATTCCTGTTATTTTATCTTAGTACCAGGCAACCAAAGGTAAAAAGAATATTATAAAAAATAACAAAAAATAATTATAAAATAGTATTCCTTATTATTAGCTCTTATATTTATTATTAAAAAAATTATAAAATATTATTTTACATTGAAAATCATCTAATTGAATTATGATCATTTATGCTAAGTCTCACATTGGTTAGGGACATTTTTCCGTTACATATATAAACTTAGACAATCCTTCACATTATAACTTAAGTTTTGAGGTTGAATTAGTCTCAAGTCTAACATGGTATCAAAATTGGTTCCTTGGTCCCCTCATCGATCCTCGTGTCGTAAATTCGAACTCTAGTCGATGTGGAGGGGGATGTTAAGTCCCACATTGACTAGGGACACTTCTTCCACTACACATATAAGTTTGGACAATCTTTCACCTTATAACTTAAGTTTTGAGGTAGAATTAGACTCAAATCTAACAATTTAAATTTATTCAATATTAAACTCTATCTAATTGAATTCGTTTAAATGTTATTACGATGATATTTTTGTTATTATAAATTTATAAAATTTATTTTGTAAAATTTTTTCAAAATATTATTTTTAAAAGGACGTAGATGAGCTACTTTGCGTGCAAGAGTCAAGAGTGTATTGAAATTGTTTTAAATTATTAAGATTTTTTTTGGTACTCTAAGAGTACATATTATCTTAGAGAGAAATATAGTAACAAATGCAAAATATAGATAGAGTAAGAGGGGTACGGTGTCAACAATACATGTTTGAGTACATTATTATGAGTTTATATCTCTCATTATTATTATTATGAGTTTATATTTCTCATGTTTAAAGATGAAAATATCTTAAAAAATATTTAAAAAGTGAAAATAAAATTATTAAAATTGACATAAAATAACTAAAATATCTATAAATATAATAATAAGGTGATTAAATTGTATCCAAAAATTGACCTAGTATTTATAAAAATACTCTGACTAAAGTGCATTTTTCAACTTTACTTGCCAAATTCAAAATGATAGCCTTCTACTAGATAACTAAAAAGCTTAATAATGTATCTTGTGCAAATTGGGCTTTGCAGAATCTCTTGGAGGATTTATTAGTCACAGGGATATAAATTTAATCTGTGTCAATAAAAACTTGATTAACTTGGTTTGGAACAATCCGACTAGGATTCCGACTAGATTCAAAAGCTTAAATTTTATAAAATATATTTACTTATGAATATTGTATATTACTATTTTGTAATTTCTTGTTTAATTTAAAGTTATGCACTAACTCAAGTCAATTTCAGGTTAAAAAGTCAGATTTAAATTTATTCAAATGTGTTAAAACAAGGCTTTTAGTCAGCTATTTCTTATATCTATCCAATTGGAGAAATGGTGGTATCTTACCTTCAGTAAAAATAGGATAGATTTTAAACATGGGCCAACCCATTCTACCCAAATTTACATCCCTAATTAGTCAGCTATTTCTTATATCTTTTACGCCATCATATGATACGTAATAAAGTTATATTTAATTAACCTTGATAACAAATAATTTATATAAATAGTATTGAAAAATTATAGTGATCAAAGTATTTAAATATAGAGGTTAATAAATGTAAAAATTTAAATAATGATTGATTAACTAAAAATACATGTATTATTAGATTGTATTTATTTAAAAGTTAATTAAATTATTTAGTAAAATAATTGTTTAAACTATTTATACTGTGAATACTCGCCTTAATTAAAAATATATATTTTTTAAAGAGAAAAAAATTAACTTGACTAACAAAAAAAATTATAAAAATTCAAAAAGTGAGTTATCTCGCAAAAGTTATGAGTTAATTTAGAAGTAATATTAAGTTAGATTTTATTGATATTTTGACTTAAATAGTATTAATTTTAATTAATTGATTATTTTTTTTAATAATAATTTTATCAAAAATTCATAGTTTTAAATCACACTATTTAATAAATATATCAAAATATTTTTATTTCATAACTTCAGTAAAAATAGGATCAAGGTAAGATACCACCATTTCTCCAATTGTGGTGACCTGATCGAAGCTTCAATCACCCTACCAACGACCTCATTAAAGCTCCGATTTGTGTAACATGTTACATATAAAGATAAAGATGAATGTAAAATCTTATATATAAAGATAAAAGATGAATGTAACATGTACATCCAAAAATATAGATGAATTTAATATGTTATATAAAAAAATACAGTTAGATGTAACATGTTACATGTAAAAATAAAATCTGATGCAATATATTATATACAAAAACATAGGTGAATATTGATCATAATTGATTTTTATACTTTTTTCAACCACTATTAAACTGATGTAATTTGTTAATTTTTTCTTTTATAATTAATAATGATGCAAGAATCTATCATCGGAAAGTTTGGTAAATACTTGCTCAAATTAAGTAAAAATAAAGCAATATTATTAAATATAATGACAAATATAGATATAATATGCTATATATAAAAATAAAGATAAATCAAATACATTATATATAAAGATAGAATTTGATGTAACATATCACCGGTGCTTTAATAGCTATCACAGGTGATCCTGTTAGAGGTACATGCAACATGATACATACAAAATTAGTAATAAATATAATATGGTATATGCAAAGATATATGTGAATATAATATGTTATATTCGGTAAGTCTAAGAACTAAAATGAAGGTAACAAATTACATACTAAAATATATAAATATAATATATTATATCCAATGTGTAATTTGAAGTTAAAAGATTATATATAAAAATACATAGTTTCAAGGAAATTGTAAAAAAAATTATCTTTTTATCTCATGTTAGAATAATCTTAAACTACTTAATAAAATATAATTCAGCTCATTATTATTAATTGTCTATCATTTCAAAATATTAGAGAATAATAATTTATGAATCAATTGAAATCATGCATCCAATCTGATAGACCGAAAGTATTATTATTTTGAAAGAAAGGAATGAATGAATGAAAAACATTACTCTTAAAATAATTAGAAAAGAATGGAAGTACTCATGCATACAGGACGCTCACGAATAATCAATTTTTTTATCAAATAATATTTTGTTATTATTTAATACTATGATTTAAAACAAAAAAAAAAGTAAATCTTACTATCACACTAATCATATCATTAAATAAAAATAGCGGGAACAAATGAAAGAAAGAATGGAATTAATACTCAAGATGTTTCGGCTTAGTGATTTAACAAGATGAAAATTTAAATTTAACACTAAGCTAAAAGTATGTAAGTAACATAGTTATATATTAAAGAAAAAATCAGCTTCTTAGCCGTCAATTAAGTGTTTCAAAGCCCGAGTTAATTCAACACAGTTCGCAGAAATATGAATTGAAAACGACTTATATAAATCTAGAGAAAGTCAACATATAATTGTGCTAGTAACAAACCCAATTCAATAATCATCCTGGATGGGATATCATAATTTTTTTAATTGTTAATAATAATAGTTTTTTCTTATTTTTATAATGATTTAATATTTTCATTTTAAAAAAATATAACCAAATGATTTATTTTTTCTCATACGTTTATTAAGATATTATTTTTATAAAAATAAAAGTAAAAAAATTTAAAATTTAATTATTTATTTTTCAATTTTTTATAATTAAAAATAATAATAAATAAAATACTCGATGCATTTGTTTCATAATTATATATATCTTTACAAATGTGACACTGTTGATATTTTATAACTATTTTGGTAGAGGGAAGAGAGACAAAACAATTTTTTTTTCTTTCTTACTAATCAAACATTCTTTTTTATTTCTCTCTTCTTCTTACAACAGAATACAACTCTATTTATAGACCTAAACAAGACTCTTAAAATTCGTATTAAAAAACAGCTTTAAACAGAACAGTAAATTCTGACTCTTCCTTGCTAAAACTTCCATAACTTATTGTACATAATACCAAATGACCTGAAACCTTCACCATTAAAAACTAGACTTAAAAACACACGAAGTAGACTATTCATTTGCTCAAAATGATCTGGAATTGCCCCTTTAATTCCTCATTCAATACTGTCTTAAAATCTGTCCGTTTTTAGTAAATTCTGACCCTTCCTTGCTAAAACTTCCATAACTTATTGTAGGTAATACCAAATGACCTGAAACCTTCACCATTAAAAACTAGACTTAAAAACACACGAAGTAGACTCTTTATTTGCTCAAAATGATCTGGAATTTCCCCTTCAATTCCTCATTCAATACTGTCTTAAAATCTGTCCGTTTTTTTATTTGAGTTTATTTTCCACAAATTCCTCCCTTAAACTCAAATTTCTTCCATCCTTCATGCCCTCTTTGCCATCTTGCATTTATCCAGCAAAACCGTGGGTAACGGCTTTTGTGAACATGTCGGCTACTTGATCATGACTCGCTACATGATTCAACTTCACACTCCCTTCCCGGATTTGTTCTCGAATGAAATGAAATTTAACATCGATATGCTTGCTCCTTTCGTGATGTACTGGATTCTTTGCGAGTTCAATTGCCGACCTGCTATCAACTCGGAAGAGTTTTTCCAGTCCCACTCGCTTGCTTCATTCACCTTAACATCTCGGCTTATTATTACCTTCTTGTTTATTGGATCGAGAATCTTGAAACCTTTAGTCTTCTCGTCATAACCAATGAACACAAATTTCTTGCTCTTATCTTCTAGCTTTGTTCTTGATCCAGATGTACGTGTGCATAAGCCACACTACCGAATATTCAAGTGTGAGGCCGTCGGCTTTCTACCACTCCAATTTTTCTTGTGGAGTTTTATCTTAAAGCTTCGCATGTGGACATCGGTTTGCACATAAATTCGCGTTACGACTTCGCCCAAAATTCTTTTGGCAACTTCTTACTTTTCGGCATTGATCGAACCATGTCGAGAATGGTCCGATTCTTTCTCTCTGCCACACCATTTTGTTGAGGAGAGTACGGTGCGGTTAGGAACCTTCTTATTCCATGTTACTGCGCGATCTCGCATGAAATTGCAGCCGAGTTGTATTCGCCACCTCGATCGAACGTAGAGCTCTAATAAACTTGCCGATTGCTCTACCATTACTTTGAACTTTTTAAACACTTCGAATGCTTCAGATTTTTCTTTTAGGAAATAAACCCAAGTCTTTTACGGAATAGTCATCGATAAAAGTAATGAAATATTTTTACCGCATTGAATGACTCGGGGAGTGATTGGCCCACAAATGTCGGTATGTATTAATGCGAGATGATCTGTTGTTCGGTGTCGCTTCTTACGAAATGAGTGTCTCGAGTGCTTCCCGAGTACCACACTCCTGCAAAACTTCTCGATGTAGTCAATCTCGGGTAACCCATGTACCATTCCTTTCTTCGACAATTTTTGTAAACCACCATGAGTGCGAATGACCATATCGCAAATGCCACGGGAACGCCTTGTCTTCTACATTAACTTCATGAAACACCTTTCTCGCATAACACGGAGTTGATTTTGTACATTCGATTCATTGCCATCTCAACTCGTGCTATTACTCGCTCTTTCTTGTCTTTCGGTTGTAATACTCGATTTTTCATGTATCCTTTCTCCATGAGTTGTCCCATTACTCGTGGATGTTGCTCTTGAGATCGGGTACATAATAAACATTCTCAATTAATCCCTTTAAACCATTCTTTTGCAAATATGATATTGTACCTTGACCTTTCACTTGAATCTTTGACGCATCTCCAAATGACACGTGCCCGTCCTACATGTCTCTTGCATCCACAAAGAGGTGTTTGTGCCATGGCAATATGATTACTAACGTAGGTGTCGAGATACCACACTGTTTGTGTCATTTGTCGGGAATGATATTTTTGTAGGCCATCATGAGAACACCATCTTCTCTTGTCTCCTCTTCCGCGACTAGATTCGTGTTTTCTTCTACCTTTTTCTCGTAATAGCACTCCTTTGCATAGTGCCACGTACTTGCCACAATTATAGCATTCGATATTTGATTTGCAGCTCTTTTGCATAGTGCCCGTACTTGCCACAGCCAGAGCACTCAACATTTGAATGATTTGACCGCCGCCTCTCCCGCTGACCACGTCCTCTACCTGCGCCAATTTTGTTGGCTTGACCGCCCTTATGGTGTGCTCGGTCTCGAGGACCTCCCACCACCGCGACCATTCTTGCGGACCTCCACGCCGCACCCTCTACCACGAAAGTTTTGAGTATAGAGTACCTTTTCATCTTTGATAGATACCTTCGGCGGTGCTTCCTCAAGCGACTCGTTCTTCTTCTTCCGTTGTTCGTACGCGCCTCACGAGAACCGGCGAGATCACCAGGGTCATCCTCCGGATTTTTCGACTCTCGGTTGCACAAACGACATTCTCAAAATTCTCGGTTAATGGCCAAAAATTTTCTCCACCACTCTTGCATCGGTTAGAATTTCTCCATTTCGTTTTAGTTGATTCACCACTGTTTGCACACGCGAGATGTAGTCGGATACACCTTGACATCTTCATCTTCATACTCTCCAATTCGAGCGGCGTAGAGTTTGGAGCCTTACTTGCTTTACTCGATGCGACTCCTTTGAACACTTTTTCTAAAATGTCCCACGCTTCTTTTGAAGTAGTTGCCTCGACAATCTTCTCAAAGCCCGACTACATCAGCTCGAACAACATGTATAGCGCCTTATCCTTCGATCGCTCCTCTTTCAACGCCTTGTTTTTGAGCCGCCGTATATCCCGTGGTATTTGTTGGTTCTTTGAAACCTTTTTTCGACCACCTCCCACGCATCTTGCGATCCGAGAAAAGCTTTCATTTGAATGCTCCAGTTCTCGTAGAGCCTTCGTTAGTCGTGGTAGCGGCATTTGTCCCATCACATTCGCCATCGGCCTACGATACCAATTTGTTGATATTTTATAACTATTTTGGAGGAAGAGAGACAAAACAATTTTTTTTTCTTTCTTACTAATCAAACATTCTTTTTATTTCTCTCTTCTTCTTACAATGAGAATACAACTCTATTTATAGACCTAAACAAGACTCTTAAAATTGCATTAAAAAAGCGACTTTAAAGCGAGCAGTAAATTCTGACCCTTCCTTGCTAAAACTTTCATAACTTATTGTAGGTAATACCAAATAACCTGAAACCTTCACCATTAAAAACTAGACTTAAAAACACACGAAGTAGACTCTTTATTTGCTCAAAATGATCTGGAATTGCCCCTTCAATTCCTCATTCAATACTGTCTTAAAATCTGTCCGTTTTTAGTAAATTCTGACCCTTCCTTGCTAAAACTTCCATAACTTATTGTAGGTAATACCAAATGACCTGAAACCTTCACCATTAAAAACTAGACTTAAAAACACACGAAGTAGACTCTTTATTTGCTCAAAATGATCTTGAATTGTCCCTTCAATTCCTCATTCAATACTGTTTTAAATTCTATCCGTTTTTTTATTTGAGTTTATTTTCCACGTACACACCGTGACACAAAACTCATAAACAACACGTATTATAATTCTGACTCTGCTTACCAAAATGCAAATTAAGAATTGCACAGAAACAGAATACCAGCTTCAACCTCTGAAAAGGTGATCAACTACTCCAAGACGTCAGCTTCTGACAAGATCGGGGTCCGACAATCGACCAGCAGGAGATGGGCAAGTCTCTTGTGGTCGACAGGGCTATGTGGTCGACCATTAGAAGAACTTTCACTCCATTAAATCTTCGTGTAACCCTTCGTTGCTTTAATTTCCGACCAACTCCAAGTCGCCTTTCCAACATGCTTATTGCTTAGTTACCCACTTGCAGTTTTTTTGTTTTGTGGTTTTGTTTTTATTCGTAGAGTGTGTAAATGGATTTCATATTAAATAAACGTGAATAACAAACTAAATATATAAAATATTATTTATTATTTTTTGAATTATATTATTTATAAATATTTTGTATCTATCTCTTATCGGATATTTGTTTTATTTCAAAAAAAATTTACAATAATTTTGAATTTGATTTATCTAAAGTAACATGTTACCATGTACTTCAATTACGATAAATAATTTCTCTTAAATATATAACTTATATTTTAACATTTTGATATTATTCAAAATAGTAATTTCTACTATTGTTTTTTTTAAACATCAAATTAATATTGTCATTCAAAAAAAATTTACATTAATTTTGAATTTGATAGAACTAAAATAACACCTTATCATATACTGTTAAATTTGAGTTTAACTCTATTTCAAAACTCAAGTTATGAGATTTAGAATTGATCTTATTTATATATGAGGTGAATACTTCATACCCGATCGATGTGAGACTTTTTAATATTTTCTCTCATATCGACAATTCATCGATGGACGATGGTAGGCTTATAACTACGTATCACGAGATAAACTTACCTGCTTTAATACCATGTTAAATTTAGATCTAATTTCAATTAAAACCAAGTTATAAGATAGAAGATTAGCCTTATTTATATATGAGGTAGATACTTTATGATCGATCGATATGAGACTTTTTAACGTATGCTTCAACGATGATAAATAATTTCTCTTAAATATCTAACTCATATTTTAACCTTTTGATTTATCCAAGTCCAACATTATTATTCAAAATAAAAATTTCTTCCCATTGTTTTTTTTTATAAACATCATATTAATGTTGTCATTCATGTTTATCTCATATTCTTTTACTTAATCAGGTGCTCAGAAAGTAGAACAAAGCCGGTAGTCATTTTTAGCTTCAGTTTATAAATGATGTGGCTTGAGGTTTTAAACAGTGTTTAGATTTCTAATGTTTATAAATTTTTTTTGGTTATTGAACAACACAGTAAAAACTTATAACAAAAATAACAAACTAATATAACATTAAACGATATTTAATTTACTAAAATTTAACTTGAACAAACTGCAATTTCTGTAGAAACCTCTCCATCTAGTGATCCTGCGTGTCAACGGCAATGTAGATACAGACTCCCTTGTCAGTAATCTTTACCGCACAATAGTCGGCATACCAACAGTTGGAATTGGATACAAGTTGCAGCCTCATTACTCTGAAAAACCCTAGGCAGCTCAAAGACATGAGGCCTTGATCTTGGTTTAAGAATTACTGTCCTAAAATGAAATAGACATCTCATATCCACTTTCCAGTTAGAAAACAATTACAGAACCTTCATATAGGGATATAACTACAACCTAGCAGCAAATTCTTCAATTCAACCCAAATGAAATAACCAATAAAACTACACGAGGACCTCTGCTGTCGGAAAAATCACGTGGTGCCTATTTGCAACAAAAGATTGTGAAAAAGTGCTTGTATTTTCTCTCTTATTTGGATCAAGAGAAACTATGTTTCACCTGTGAACCTCTCTTTAATGAAGGATACATCCGCATTGGTAGAGATTCCTGCCAACGGTAATAGCAGGCGCTTCTCTTGCTCATCGTTTATTTCTGCTGATTCACGAGGAGCGTGGCTTGATTGAGATTCAGAATCATCTGCTTCTACAATAATCAAGAGAATATTTCATATAAGTTGGAAGTATATATGAATGCAGACACATGCCAATGCACTCACACAAAACATACTAACCAGAATGTTCATGATACTCGGGAAGCTGTTTGACGGTAGTCACTTGAAGACTTTCTGGAAGCATACAGCTGCAAAGAGCACCTGCGATTTCAACAAAAAAAGAAAACTTGGTAACTAAGGAATATTGAGCACAATGGCAATTGATAGTCCATCCCTATGACTTATCTAAGAAGTAAACGTGAGTATTCATCATTAACAGGAAGAAGAAATCAATAAAATAATTGAACTTGTCTTGCAAGAATGAACGAGAGACAATGAGAAAGAAACTACTGATTGGATTCAGTTCAAATCTCCCACAGCATCCCCCACATATCAAAAATGGTTAATCTATTCAAATAGAGACATGTATAAGTCAAGTTACCTATAAATACTTCCATATCCCAATTGTCAAGGAGATATGAGAATTGATACCTGAAATCCTACTCGAGGAATACAATCCAAACTGTAACAAAGTAGGATTTTTAGTGCTCTTTCATTGTTCGAACTAATATAATTATAAACCTTGTCGTCCCCAATATTAGTTAAATGTAACGTTGTTGTCCCTGATGTTTGTTTAAGTGTAACACTTTTGTCCGTAACGTTTAATTAAGTGTAACCAATAACAAAATCTACACCTAATGTACTCTTGTTAACTCACTTAACACAAATATCTAAAGTCTTGGTTTGTTACTTACCTAGCATTGAGAACAGGATTGCAACTTTTGAAACGTATAGACAAAAACATTATACAAACCGAACATTAGGGACAAAAAATGCAGTTAGCCATAACAATATGTATCATACCTAACCCAGCAAGTCGATTCACCCACCCAGGAATTTGTCTTCCCGTCAACCTACAACAGATGTCATTTGTAAAATGATTGCAGTTCTTGGAGATGAGATGATAGGTATCCCCATGGTACTCTGAAGCCACATTTTTAATAAACATTCTAAATTCAGAGGGCGGCATATTCATGCGACCCAGAGAGACAGAACATCGATAAATAAAACCTTGACAGTTCTTTGGTTCCACTTCAAAAACTCCACTAACTGAGAGGTCATGGGCTCCAAAACCATACTCTTTCCCGTGGACTGTTAATACAAACAAAATAAAAGCATGAGTTTAACACTTCTTTTGGAACATAAATTTTACATTTTATTTGCAATGTTATGTTAAAAGTTATTAAGAAATCAACTCTTTCAAAAACTTAAGCTATTGAGAGAAGGCTAACATCGATTTTACACATTGATTATTCCTTTATAAGTGTTAGCTCTAGACGTCATGTAGGCCAAATACTTACAATTCAATAATTGGGATTGCTACGCCTTAAACATAGGACTTAATTCTGATATCATGTTAGAAGTTGTTGGAAAATCAATTCTCCCCAAAACTTAAGCTATTGGAACAAAAACCAACATTATTTTTATACATCTACCGTGCTATTGACCAAGAAAAATTTAAGAATCTAAATTAGCAAGCTTTTCTCTTAACTTGAGCATCAAACCCCAAACTCAAACCAAAGGACATAACATTGGACTATGAGCTAGGACTAATTCCCTTTGGATTAGAGATATCTACAATTTGTACACATTTAACACAGCTTCACCATAATTATCAGGAGCCAATAACTGAACAGAATGTCCATAAAGCTTGATAGTTTGATTTTGTGATGTGAGTTTGTATTTTGGTTTTCTTTGTATCTGATTTTGATTCCATCAAGTTATTCAATCTCATCAGAGAGGCAGGTAGGATTATATCCTCATCCACAAGTGCATTCCAGCAGTAGAATGAGTTGTTTACTAAATCGCTTCTACTGAATTGGATCAATACTCACCTCCTAAGCTATTAATTTTTCTAAAAGTTTTAGACTTTTTCAATATTTAAAAAAAAATACATATCCAACACGTTGCAAAAACAGCATCAAACTACGACAACAACGCTGATAAAGAAATAATCATTAAAAAAAAGATAAAGAAACAAGACATAAAAGTCAAAATCAAATTATATATAAAAAAGTGATTAACGCGAAAAAAAGATAGAATGAGAATAAGAAAATGTCCAATCCAAACCTTCAATACCAGAGTGGAAAACTCCAAAGCCGAACCAATATGTGTAATTGTTGATGGTGGTTAGATCATAGACATTCAAGAACACCTGAGTCTCATAATTCTTTGTTCCATCATCCCCACCATATCCGGAGTTCGATTTCGAGACGTTTGTCGACCCCATTTTCCAAACTTAAGTTCTAAGCAATCTCTAAAAAGACGTTCAAGTCCCAAAAAAAAATTTCTATTTCTTTCTCAGGTCCATCGGAGATTATGGAATTGAGACTCTCCGGACGGAGGGGAAAAAAAACTGAAAACTATTGGTTAGGGCCTACGGGCAACTGAACAAGGTGGCTAGGTTTTGAATCTAATTATGAAGATTGAAACACATAAATTAATACAATGCTGGTAATAAAATTAATTTTAATGAACAAATAATAAAACTATCGATATTTACCTTCGGTTTTTCAAATAAAACAATTATTCAGCTGACTTTAAAATAAGGGGGAAAACGAAATATATTGATGTAAATAAATATTCATGGTGAAAATGAAAACTCTGAACATACGAAAGAGATCAGATCTTAAAAAATATTCATAAAACTAATTATAATAACAAAATTAAGTATAATAAGAGATAATATATAATTTTTTGTTTTAGAAAATTAAAAACATTCCTGCAAGTAAAGATACCAAAGAAACCCAATTACGTAATCAATTACCGTAACAAACATACTCATATACTTTACCACGAGCACTTTTAATATAATTTCGATTAACATCGACAATATTCTCCTATTTAATGATTTTTTGTTTATTTAAATTTCTTTTAATAAAATAGTAGATCTAGATTTAATATCAGATTTAAATAAAAAAACGTATATAAAATAACAATGAAAACATGCCAAAAATTATACTAAATAAAATTGATGCTAATAAATATCACCCTAAACCTATGTAAAAAAGAACAATTGATTTTATTTAATAACTAAAATATAAATTAATAAAATTTAGATAACTCCAAATGAGAGTTTTCCCTCAGCCAAAATCTAAAAATTAAAAAAGAACGTCGCTAGAGTCTTGAGAGAAAGGAGAGAGGCAACCACTTTATGGTATTATGTTTTAAAAAAAAGTTCTTTTTAAAATAATTTTTAATATCAAAAATTCAAAACTTTTATTTAAAAAATAATTCATAAAAATACTTTATTATGAACTTCTTATACCAAATATTTTCTTAATTGAAATTAGTATTTAAATTATCATAACTTGCATCCATATTATTACGTTACGTTTTATTATGTTCATAAAAAAATAAATATTCTCCCAAATATATATTTTTATGGATGACTAAGGGGTAAATGTTTGAAATAGAACAATTTGTTCGCTTTAAATAGTGAGTTCAAATGGATGAGAAAGAATTATTTGTCATTGCAAAACAATATCAATGTATTCCCATAATTTAACATAGTAAATTTTAAAATTAATTGAAATAAGAATGATAATAAAAAATGAACCGTAATAAAAAAAAATCAATATTATAATATTTGGTTTATAGTTAAGATTAATGAAAAACTTTTTATATTATTTAAATATTCTTATATTCAATAAAATTTAAATAATATAACTGTTATTTTTTTATCAGATAAAATATATTATTAAAATTATTATTTTTAAATATGATTTAAAATTTAAAATTTTAAGTTTTAGAATTTAAGGTTTAAGGTATATGATTTAGTGTTAAAATTTTTGAATTTAAGATTAGTATTTAAGATTTAAGATTTTATTCGTAGATTAAGATTTAAGATTAAAATTATTATTTTTTTAAATAGGGTTTAAGATTTAAGGTTTTGATTTTTGAGATTTAAAGTTAAAATATAGGATATAAAGTATAAGATTATATTTATACGTTAAAATTTATGATTAAAATTATTATTTTTTTAAATAAAATTTAAAGGTTTGGGTTTTGATGCATAGAGTATAAGGTTTAAGGATTAAAATTTAGGATATAATTTATAATTTATAGTATAGAGTTTTATTTTTAATCCACTTAAAGACATTAAACATGTTTTTTATAACATGACATATATTCCACACATGTCTATAAATATGCTAAATATTATGTTTTTTTATAACACAATGAATGTATATTTTTAAAAATAAAATAAATTCAATTGAATAAATTGCATACTGTATCATTTATCTTCAAACTTTACTAGACTTGTACAAAAATTCCTAAACTTTTAAAACCTATAATTTAATCCACAGATTTTTCAAACTTCATAGCAAATGAGATTGCCGAACTACAAGAAGCCCTTGGGTGACTATCACACTCATCTAGGACTATTCAAGCACCCCAATACATATCGACACTACCTTGACTTAAAGTCGAACTCAAAACTGAAACAAAAATTGTGAGACCTCAAAACAATATAGGATCTTTCTTATAACAACTTAATACAACTATAGGTCAAATATTTTCATAATTTCTTACATATCTGTAAAAAATGATTTTAAAAGGGCACATGTAAAGGTATTACATCCTATGAGCTAGCTAGCTAAGCAACAATGGGTGACGTGATGACCAGGAAAAATGACCTTAGAGAACCATCTTTACATGGGAACATCTGGGTCCAATCTTCTCTGTATAGCAGCTGCAGCCTACAATATAATAAAAGTACTAAAAATCATTAAATAGGCTGGATTTAAATTCCATCCTTGATAACCATCCTAATTTTTAATTTTTATAGTTTCCCAGTTTGGAAATTAAAAGTTTCAATTTCAAATTTTTTTAGAAGAAAATAAAAATTGTTTAATAACCAATTTTTAATTTTGATTTTAAAAAATAAAAATTAAATAATGATTGTTCGATAACCAATTCTTAATTCACAATTTTCAACTTTCTAAACTCTAAAATTCAATCTCAAACTTATTTTTTATAAAAAAATTATTAAAATTTGATTCTTCAATAATTTTGAGTAAGGTTAAGTATAATTGAACATGGTTAATTATTAATTTTTAGTGTCAAGAAATAAATAAATATATATATATATATAAATTCTACATCATAATTAACTTTTATTTTTAATTTTAAAATTTGAACAAATTCTAAAACTAAATTTCAAATTTATAAATATAAATTGTAAATGAGTTATCAAACATACCTAATTTCAAATTTTGAAAAATTTGAAAATTAAAATTAAAAATTAACTTGAAGTCAGCTCAAGATCGTCTTAAAAAATGTCTTAATCTCTTTTTTATTAACGGAACCATAACATGCCATTTAAAAAAATAACCCAAGTTTCTAGAAACTCTATATTAGGTGTAATATTTTAAATGACTTTTCATGATCCTGTTGAAAGAGATTAAAACAGAAACTTTAAGATAAAGGATCCGAAGCCATTCAACTCTGTCATTCTCACCTCAAAATTTCCAATCTTGTATTGATAAGCCATCTCCTCCTTCAGTTGAGCTTGCTCTTTCATTGCCTGTGCCTGCAAAACAAAGAGATTTGTGGAGTGATGAGAAACCAAACAAAACATATATACAAAAATCAAAGCAATATGTGAGAAACAAACCAATCCACTTTGCATTTCACGCTTCAACGATTCCACCTCTTCTTCCTTCTTCTTCTCCCGTAATTGCATTAGTTCTTGCCTGCAAATATCATAATAAGCTCAATTAAATGCATGCACAAGGTAGTTACAACCACTAGAGTTCACATCTTCAAATTCAAAGCCACAACAAATTTCACCAGCTGAGGCTAGGAAATAAAAAATAAAAAGATGCAATCATTTGAGTTGGAACAGAGCCCTGTCAAATATAGGAAAGCTAAAAAGAACAAATCTACAAGCACGATACACTTTTTCATACCCACATCACAGCATATATTTTACACAAACATAAAACAGAAGATGCTTGTGCTCCAAATAAAAATGGTGGAACAGTAATATTATAAAGTGTTGCAAAACCAATCAACCACCACTTTACAAAGAATCGAAGTAACAATTTCCATCATGCATAAGTAATTACACATTAGGCTGGTTTTCTGGCAATAGTTTCAGATTTACCATTATTGACTATATAAATACTAACATTGAGAGGCATGATGAGAAAATATGGGTTCTTAAAAGGAAGGATAAAACCTCAAGATGCAATTTTTAAAGAGTATAAAGAAGTAATTAATCGGACCTCAATTGGAAAAGGGTTTAAAGTCTAAAAGATTTTAAAAAAATAATAATGACAATGTTGATAATAAAATATAACTAATTTTCTTTTTTCGGCGACAACAGGGAGAATTCAAGACTCAGATTAGAGGTGTAAATTAAGATGAGATATTAATAAATTCATAATACAATCCATTAATTTTCAAAACCAACCTCATCTTGTCTCACTTATTTTTTAATGAAATGAGATGATAATAAATGGAACCAATTGACATATCTCATTTTTCCCTAATAGGTCTAAATAGAAGTATAGATTGAGATGATATATTAATAAGATTCAAAAGACAATCTATTAATTTTCAAAACCCATCTCATCTTGTCTCACTTAATTTTTAATGAGATGAGATGGTAATGAAACGATACTAATTGAGATATCTCGTTTCTCCTTAATTGACCTAAATAAGACAAATAAGAATACAAAAACAATCAAAAATATAATAAATGATCATTTATAATGTAAGTTTAATAATAAAAAATGATACAATCTAAATAAAGATATTATTTAAATGAAATAAAATAATATTGCACCACCAATCCATTAAAGACATTAAAAAAGACATGAGATAAAAATAAGACAGCTCATTTTACACCTCTAGGCCTAAATGAGACAAATAAAAATACAGATATTTAAAGTTGGGCTTATTAGAGCTACAATATAAATGAGATGAGATAGTATTTAAATGAAATGAGACAATATTGTACTATGAACTCATTAGAAATGATAAATGAAACATTTCACTTTACATCTCTAACTCAGATAGATTACCCATTTTTCAGCAAAACCTTCAAGATTTTGTGAGGTTTGAATTTTAAATAGTTGTGAGGGAAATGCCGAGCACTTTTTTGTGAAACTATATGTTAGCAATGGAAGGATTAAATTTAGATAGATGTTAGATTCTTTTCAAACCAAGACAGATTGTTTTGGAGTCAGATACAGAATTACTCCATCCATTGATCAATGGATGAAGATAAACACAAATGTCAAAAAAAGATCTCAACATGAACCAACTACACCATATTAAAAGTTTTAAAATCAACATAAAAATATAAAATAATAAACATCGAAAGGCCAAAGATGCAGAATCACTGAAATAGGAAAGAAATCAATAATCCATAAGTAGCAAGAAAATACCTGCGCTGTTCTTCATCATTGAAAACAGTACGCTCTGTTTCTGTAACCTTCTTCATACCTTTCTTAATTGCTTTTTCTATCTTACGCCTGTGATATTGATCGAGGCTATAATACCTGCAATCACAAAAAATGAAGTCATATAATTCCATCCTGTTATCTTAAGCTGCTCAATTCATGATTTAATTTATTTAGAAAGTATTAATCAAGATGCACCAAATATGTTAAAATGAGAAGGTAAACTAATGTAATGTTCGTTAACCATTCCAATTTCTAATTATAATTCTATTTTTTTGGAATTGAATTTTCAATCTTAAAATTTTTTAGAAAAAAAATTGTTTAATAACCATTTTCTAATTTCAATTTTGAAAATGAGAAATTGAAAATTAGATATGCTTGTTTGACCATCAATTCCTAATTTCAGTTTTTAATTTTTTAAGCTCTAAAATTCATTTTCAAACTTATTTTTAATAAATCTTCATTAAATTTTGGTTCTATAATCATTTTGAATAAGGTTGAGTTATTAATTTTAGAGTCTGGTTGAGTTATTAAATTTTAGAGTCAAGAAATAAAAAAATAGAAACTCAATTTCAAAACAGACTTTTTTAAAATTTTTAAATTTGTAAAATTAGAAATCTGAAATTAAGAAATAATAATTGACATGGTAATCAAAAAGAACACTAAGAGGGAGAAAAATGTAAATAATATTATTCAGTATGATAAAGGGCTACAAACTGAATAACACGTCAAAGTCTACTTCAGATCATCTGAATCAGACGTAGACACCAAATCAAATAACTTATGCTAAGGGCTGGCTCTGTGCCTAAGCTCATCAACAACAGTTAGAAGAAATGGTTTTAGTCAGTCATGCCCTTCTACTCCCAACTTTTTCAAAAAGGAAAAAACGAGATGAGGAAGGAAACTGGCAGGACTGAAGCTTACTTTTTGGAAGTAAAGGTTGCTGTATTGTGGTCTTCCATAAATCTGTATAGCAGAAATTGAAAAGGAAAAAAATAAGAAAGTTGTAGTCAAGATTCGGGTGAAAAATAAATTAAAATACCCGTAATTTCTTTAACAACAGAATGAAAAGCACTAAAAGGGAGAGAAAAACAATAATTATCAGCTTACTCTTTAAACATCTGCTTCTCCTCCCAATTTGATAGGTGTTCCAGGTTCACCTATAATAGAGAGATCCAATAAAGCATGATTAGTTACAGTACTCAAGACCATAACTGCAACTTTGAATACTCACAGAAAGTATCAATGTAAGAATCTAAATCTTTTTCTATTATGTCAGCTAGAAATAAGCCTAGAAACGAAAGCATCTTACAAAATAAAAATGAAATGGAAAAAAAGAATATACACTCCAAAACCTTCCAATGTTCTTCTTCATTGTGAAAAACACAAACCGCAGGTGCATCAGTTTGTTTATTAAAATAATAAGGAAATCAAATATGATATTGTTTAAGATTTCACAAACAGTTAAAAAAAAGTGATAAACGTACCTGTTTTACTTCTGCTAACCATGCAGTGAACTCTGGCCGTTTGTTCCTGTATAAACAACGATGCAGATTATCACACATGATAACAAATTGGGGGAAAATCACAACAAATTACAGGCCCTTTTGAAACTGGAACAGCATCTCCTTGGGACTGGAAGTGTTTTCAAATGAGCCAAAGCATTTCTAAAGGTGTGTGGTTTTCAAAACTTAGGAGAAATAAGTAATAATTAATTGTATGAAGTAGTTTTGAATACATGCCCTCTTTTAAAATTAAAACCACTTCTAACCATTTCAAGTCAACACCTAAATGCATATCCTAAACCACTTCTAAAAAAACTAGATATAGAGACTTACCTTTCAGTTTACTAAAAAGCAAAAACACCAACACTCTGCAAAGAAGTGTCAGATATCAGATACTTTATAGATGTATACATAGATCATTCAAGTTTTTCAATCCTCGGTACAAAAACCTTGATAGATTTCAAATCATTTCTTCCCTACATATCCTGGCTGACAAAACAGAAATCCTATTACATTACTTAATACCATAAACAACGTAATTTTTGATTTCTTTAAGATGCTAATGTGTACTGATATAATTATGACAGCCTTTAAAAGGCATTTATTCAACTAGTTTCACTTAAAAAAATATATCTTCATTTATGTTGCGAGTTCATTATGAACGTATACTAAATGTATGAATCCATGTATAAAGAGGGTTACCACATGCTATTAAACATAAAAATTATCTAATATTTTCTTATAGTTTTCTGACGAACCAAACAGAAATTCCAATAAAAAGAGAGAAACAAAACGGTGCTTACCACATATCAGTCTCTCTGATAATCCCATACTTCCCCCAAGAGTTGGTTACAGCTCCAGTCTTCCCTCTTTCCTTCTTCTCTTTCTTCTTTTTCTTGATCTCATCTTTCTTCTTCCTCCTCTTCTTCTCCTTCTCTCTTTTTCTCCTCTTCCTCTCTCTCTCCTCCTCTCTCTCTCTCTCCTTCTCTTCTCTCTTCTCTTCCTTCTCCTCCTCTCAGTCTCGCTTTCACTTTCGGCCAAGCTTGAGCTCTCCGACTCCGAAGCTGTACTACTGTACTCGGAATCGGAACCAGATTCAGAATCCTCGCTGCTGTACTTTCTCCTTGATTTTCTCTTTCTACTCTCACTTTTTTTGTGTTTTATATCTTCTTCATCGGAATCGGAACTTTCCAGCGTTTTTCCTCTAGATTTACTGCGCTTTCTATCCTCCTGTGAATTGGAAACCGATTTTTCTCGCACTTTCTTCGATTTCTTTTCATTTTCTTCGTCATTTGTAGGTGAAATCTTTACATGTTTCTCAAGCAGCACACCATTTCGATTTTTCCCCATTTTGCTTGGAGAGTATTCGGTTAAACCAGAATGGGAAACCGTAAGGAAAATGAGGAACAATTAAGCCATTATATATAATTTAATAAATTTGTGGTTTGGGGGAGAATATCACAAATGCTTTTAATATTTTAAAAATATAGTAAATATCTTTAAATTTAACGAAATACGAAGTTAACGAAAAATAAATATTAATTTTATAAATAAAAGTATTAAAATACTAAAAATAATAGAAAAAATACGAAATATTTTAGGATGTTTCTTACCAAAAATAATAATTAATAAAAAAAAAAATAAATGCAAAAAATGTGATTAAATTTTAAGGATTAAGATATATTTAAAATTTTATTATTCTCAAAAATAAAGAAATTAATTCTAAAAAAATATATATTTTATTATAAAATAAGTAATAAAAAATAATTATTAATATTAAAAACACAAAAAGAATGTATAATATATAATTAATTAAAAAATAAATTATCAAAAATTCATTGAAATAACAAAAGAAAAATTAAATACATCATTTTAAGATAAATCCAAATAAAGATAAATATAGTGGGGTTTTTTTCTATGAGTAAATACCTAATTTAGTACTTTAAATTAATAAAAATATTCATTAATTATTTTACTTATAAAAATATATACTCATAAAAGAATAGTCAAATTTTTAATAATATTAATAAAAAAATTTAAAAGAAAAATTATTAAAGATATTATTAAATGATAAAATAATGAGATATTCTTGATAATTTTTCTATAAAATTATTAAATATCTTTTTTGACACATTTTTTAAAACATAAATAATTAAATGATATATTCTCTAAGTTAAATAGACTAAATAATATCTTTTGTATAAGTAAACAGACCAAATTAACCTTTCATTCATCCAATTATTAATAAAATTACATTTTTGAAAATAAATTGATACACAAATAAAACCATACTACTAGATAATAAAATAATAAATATGAAAGATGTTTTATTAGTATTGATTTATAAAAACTTAGGATATCATAAATTAAAATTCATAGTATATCATTGTTGTGTCATTAATATTAATAATAAAAATTTAAATCAAGTATAAAATTTAACCTATAACTTTAAAATATGAGATTTAATGAAGAAAAAAATCATTAAATAGTCATAATAGTTCAATATATGATATCATTAAATAGTCATTAAATAGTCATAATAGTTCAGTAAGAAAAAATAATGTATCAAGGTTTACATTTATAGATACTGAAAAAAAACTTGTAACAAAAAATAGAGGTTACAGATCTAAAACAAGAAGTTAAAATAATTAAAACATTAGTCTATGATGTAATATTATAAAGAAAATGATATCATATCAATAATGTTAAAAAACAAACTATAAGATATATAATTAGATTTTAATATAAGCCTAACAAGCATATCAAAAAATCAAATAACAATGAAAACTTTAATTTTCTTAGCATACGAAATTGATATAGCACAATAATCAAATATCAAGTTCTTATAAGACATAAATGGAACACAAAAAAATTACTAAAAAATTAAGATAATATGGTTATAATAAGAAATTACATCAAGACATATATAAGAAATTTACAAAATTAAAAAAGGATGTAAATAGCATACCTAAACACAATAAAATTATAGATTATAAGTGTTTGGATATGTCCTACGTGTATTTGTCAAGGAGTAGATCAAATTAGTTTATGTACTATCGGAGTAAAAGCCAAATGTATTTATTAATTTACTTATTTGATGCGTATTTTAGAGCTAATTGCCATGTGTATGTATTCTTATATATATACATTCAATGCAATACTAATATCATCCTTATTTATTATATATTTATTATATCTCTCTACTTTCTATCTCTAAACTAGATATGTCCCTCAACATTTTGGCGTCCACTATGAGGCTCAAATTTTAAGACATAATCAATAAAGTTTGATACCTCTTATCCCCTTGAACTTACCATAACTTTGGATTGAGCTCACCTATTGAGCAAAATGTTGAAATCATGGTCAAAACAAGATCCTTTGAAAGATCTAAGCTTATGGTCTTCATGGCGAGATCGTGCTAATAACCCTTTTGTTTCAACAGAAATAGCTATTGAAAGCACAAACAATGTTACAGTCAAGCCATTGCATTTGTACCAAGAATTTCTATCTCAATTGTTAGGCATGAAGAGATCTATGGAGGAAATGCAAAGTGAAATAAGGAGGGAAAATCAAGAACTAAGAAGACAAGTTAAAGAAATGAACCACGAACTCCCTGCACAACCTGGGCTTGGGCCTACTAGCGAGAATGTCTAGATGGCGAACAATGAAGATGATGAAATTAACAAGATATTAGCCAAGCATGAGAGAAGTAGATAGTTGTATAATCGATCAAAAATTTCTCATGATTGAGCATATCAAAGACAAATTATAGCTTAAGAGGCCCAAGCAGTATTTGCACGACCCTTGGAGTAGTTCGACTTGACATGGGAAGAAAAGTTGTATCAGAGCAAGGTATTGGCCTTAGAGGATCAAATATAGAAACAAAATACATGAAAGGGCCAAACTAACCTTGACACAATGTTCAAGTAATTGGTCGATTCTCCTTTCTCCGAAGAGATAAAGCTAAGTGAACCCTTTGTAAAATTCGTATCTCCTAAATGTCCTAGCTATAAAGACATGAAAGACTTCATCACTCACGTGCTCCTCTTTAAAACCATCATGCCTCCCCTCAACATTCCTCAAGGCAAAAGAGATGCAATGTTATGCAAATCCTTCTTGGCTACCTATATGATTTGACCAACAAGTGGTTCAGTGACTAGAAGCATGGTAATATCAATTCTTTTCCTGAGTTGATTAGTCTGTTTGTGACCTATTATGCCAACAATAAGCCCCTAAAGAAAGAACCTCACTACCTATTTTCTATAGTTTATAAAATAGATTTCACGAAGAGAAAATATAAATATTTGATTATCGGATTCCATTACCATTCAAGCGTTTAGAAGATGAGTGTTAAGAAGTTCAGATCTCTTTGTCTAACTCACTACAATGATAACTTAAACCATGAAAGAGGCCTACGATGAAGTGCATAAGTTTTTCAACCTAGGAAGGGAGTTGAAACTAGTCAAGAAAGAGACCTTAACCATACTAGTGATGGTGAGAGGAAAGGAAAAAGGGAGTTGAGTCTCGATATGCCTAGGTGAATGGAGTACCAAAATAATAAGAGATTTGCAAGACAAAACTCTATACGAGGATACTCATGGCACAGGAACCGAGGACAATGGTAAAGATCATTTTTTCCCTTCAGAGGCTCTTCTTAAGAGTTAGTCTAGCTGAAGTGGTTTTAAATATGGAAGAAGAACAAAACTTTAAGTAGAGAGAAGTCAGAGAGTTTTGTGAAATGTGTGAATCTCTTATGAAGTCTATGTATATATAGAGTATTGTATGTACATATGTCGATTACATATAAAATATACGTTACACCGTGTCAAAAGAATATCAGAGTAAAGAAAAATACATCTAAAACTCGAGATTGACCACACCATGGCTCAATTTGAAGGTCGATCTTTCAATACCAATACTCCTATGCGTAGACAAATCAATACTATTAGTGTCATCGTGGGTGCCAACACATATAGGTTTTCATAAGATGATTTCATCTAATATCTTGGGCTATAAGTTTGATCGAACTCTTAGATGAATATAACTTCGATTCAATCTATATTTCTAAATATAATTTAAAAATATAATATTTATTATTACAACAGTTCATATTGGAATTTAAAGTTTGTTTTTACGTATTATAAATTTAAATTAATATATTAAACAACATATATATTAATCTCACATTTTTATATTTTATTATTAATTAAAATATAAATTAAAATAAAATTATAATTATAATTAAAGAGTAAAAAAATGGAGAATCCATATATCCATTTTAGAGGGTTCCTTGTTTCTCAGGCCATTCAACATTCACCGATCACCGTCCCATCCAATTTAAAAAAGAAAAAAAATTGTAACAAAATTGTATCTTTCTTCTCTCATTAATTTATTATAGGATAAATCGCGTTAAACTCCTATAACTTACCTAAATTAATTGCATAAATCTTACAAGTAAATTTTAATAAAATTAATATTAAAATTTTATTTTAATCATTTACGAACCAAAATTACTTTATATATTATTCATATAATTAAATTTAAATTTATCATTTATCATCATTTTAATATTATTAATAAAATTATTATTCTAAAAATATCCTTGTAAATTTGTTAACGTGAGTATATAACTAATAAATGATATAATTTGATTTAATTTTTAAATTAACAGTTATAATAAAAATGTAGTATTAATTTTATAAAAGTAACAAAACTTAAGTATTCTACTAAAAAAATAAAAAAATTATATATTCTATTTGTGTAAACTAAGTAACCAGATTTCCTTCGCATTTTATTACATGAAAGTGATAGAGTAACGGAGATAATTTCCTTTTTTATGGAGTAATGGATCCTGTTGCATTTACCAAACTCAAGGAAAATGGTGAAATTTGAGCTCTTTAAATGGAGTAAAAAGATGGAGCATTCATGTGAGGACATTATCTTTTTTTTGTTACATTAAACTAATAATTGAATGTGGTTGGAATATGATTTGAACAGAAAGAGAACAGTAAATTATTTTAATAAGCAAAATCTGGTTAAGTCTATCTCTAGAGGAGGCATTATCAAATCTTACCAATCTCATATGCTTCCCACACTTAAATACTTATCCATTTAACCAAAACATAACAATCTAAAAGCAGGTGCAAGATCAAAACTGGTATTCACAGTGAAATCTAATCAAATCAAACAGTAAATCTCCCTTTTAGATAAAATTTAAAGCATCCAGCTATTGTGTTACAGAATACAAATTGTATACTCTAAACTCATGCTAGCTAATTCTACGAGTACTGCTATATAGTAGCACTAATGGGGATGAAAACCCGTTTGGGAAAAAAAACATTTTCTTAATTTTACGTTTCAAGAGCCCAAATATATGAACGTTGTTGAAATTATGAAGTGTCACGGGACGGATGGAAAAAATTATGCTAATGATTATAATCATTTCACACCAATTTTAAATACATGATCGATTATGAATTAACAGTAGTTTATATATAATTTAATTATGTTTTTTATTTTTAAAAAATTTATACCAAAATATATTTAATTTAAAAAATTAAATATTAACTTAATTCTTACTTAATCATATTATTTAAAATATTATCATTATTTTTTAATTTTTAACTATTTAATACATATTTTTAAATAAAATAAAATTTAATCTAATTATACAAAATACTGTATATTTTATTATTAAAATTATATTTTTCTGTGTAATTATATATATATATATAATAATAATATTAATATATATTTGATTTCGTTTAACTTTATATTTTTCTGTGTAATTATATATATATATATAATAATAATATTAATATATATTTGATTTCGTTTAACTACAGTTTCAATATTATAATAATCATTTCAATTTTACGCATTTTCGGTTATGGTTATTTTCGAGAGAATACCATCAGAATTTTGAATAGAGCCACAAAACAACTTAAAGAAAACTACATATTACACGACTCAAACAAAACAGAATTTTGATAACTTCCTTCTTTTTTATTATTCTACAGTAAACCTTACTCAATCATGTTTATCTATCAAGCATTTTGGTATCTCCTTTTTCCGAACACTCGTCAGTAAGGACGTAGGAATCAAAATAAACCATAACAAAACTTTTTCCTAAAAGGTTTTCAAATTTGAGAAGAAAATTCAGAAGCTAGATAGAGAACTATTTTGCTTCTTCAACTTATAATCGAGTGGAACACTGCCTCTCATAACCCATAATTCAAGTCCCACGTTCGAATAGCAATAAAGACAGAATAAGCCATGTCATAAGTCTCCCTTCTCTCTTGAGCTTAGGATATTCTCTGCTTCTTCATCCACATCTATGTTATCACTTCTCATGCTCTGCAAAAGCAAATCCACATCTTTACCTGATCTTATATAGATCTTGATCAAGGCAAGGTAAATCTCTCTATTTACTGGAATCACAGCCATCAATGATTTAATAAAGGCTATTGCTTCTTCAAAGTCTCCATTATCTCCCAACCAAGTCAACAAATTCGAAACCATTCTTGGTTTCGGCCTCCACCCTTTATTCTCTACCTGCACAGCCAAAGCTTCCTTCATGCACTCAAAAGCCTTCTGCATGTTTTGGCTATCTAAATACCCGGATGCGATGATAGCCCAACTATTTGGTGTCGGAGTCTTCCCTTTTTTGACAATCTCCTGAAGCCTTGTCTCGGCCTTTTCAACCAATCCGTTCTGACAATATCCAATAAGGAGAACATTTGGCACCCGAAAATCATAACAGTTACCAGATGACTCCCACTCTTTAAGAATTTTTTCAGTTTCTTCAAGCTCCCCAAGCTTCACAAGAGAACCAAGCATGGTAATATAATCCCTGTTGATTTGCCTTTTACACTTTACTTTTGAAAGGTTCCACAACCTCATCATCTCGCCCTTGCGTCCTAGACTTGCATATAATGAAATGAGATGACTATATCCAAGTGCATCTTTATCAACCAACCCTTCACATTTCTTCATATAGAACAATGATTTCTCATGGTCACCTGCTCTTATGAAAAAATTGGTCACCATGGAGTAAGTGGTCCAGTCCATATTGATCTGGGGTTGCCTCTCCATTTCTTCCAAAACCTTCTCCATGTTCTTTAGATCAGATCTCACCCCATAAGAGTTTATGCAAATTCTATAGCTGAAATTGTCAGGGAAGACACCACTCTTCTTCATCTCCGTCAACACATCATGGATTTTCTCATGCTGACCAGAATGTGTATAAAGGCACATGATATCATTGTAAACAAGAGCTGAGGAAGCAAACCCCAATTCTTTCATCTTCTGCATGTGTGATAGGGATTTATCAACAAGACCTCCTCTTACATAACAAATTAAAAGAGCCCCATATGATTTGTCGATTTTGTATTCGTCTCTCAAGTTATTAAAATAACTTTCTGCAGATTCCAGACCATTAACTCTACCAATCAGATCCAGATGCACAGCATAATCACCAGAAGAAAATGAGCAGAGACCCTTGCTGCTCATCCATTCAGAAACCTATACACCAAGAATGCAATAATGGAAATTAACATGGTAACCACAAAACATGGTTCCTCAACATTTAAGAAAATACAAAACTAAAGCACAGTGATCTTTGTATGCAAAATCGCTAAGAAAATAAAGGGCATGTTTGGTACACCGTATTGGATAAGTTAAGTATAACTGTATTAGCCTGAAATTTATTGAATTGTATTATATTTAATCTACACAGTGTTTGGTGATAAGTTGTATAATACAATCGAATAAAATTAATTATAAATATTTTAATAAAATAATTTTTAATTATAAAATTTATTTAAATCAATATTTAATTTATTTTTATTACATTTAAAAATTAAAAAAAATATTATTTTTAATTTGAGATGAAAGAAAAAATTAACACACATAATTTTATAATTGAAAATTCAGACAGATTAAGTTAAGTATCTAGTGGGACCAATACATTTTAAACCCACACCCCCTAACCGTACTATGTTTCTATATAATTATATTATTTTTATACTGTACGATATGGTCTGATTTTACAGCCAAACGCATGATTGTACAAAAAATTATACGATCAGGAATTTTAGTACCATGTAACAAATATATTGGATAATTTCAATATTAGAACTAATCAAGTTTGAGATGAAAGGATGAAATCAAGACACATAATTTTATAATTAAAAATTCAAACTGATTAAGTTAAGTATATAATATAGTTTAGACTCGCACTCCCTGATTGTACCAAATTTTTGTACCAAATTTTTATATAAACATATTATTTTTATACTATATGATATGGTCTAACTTTACAGTCAAACGCATAATTGTATAAAATTTATACAGTCAGGGTTTTTAGTATTGCATAACAAACATGCCGTAAAAGTAATTATTTAATCAGATCTTATGCAAGTAGAAAAGTATTGGCTTCTTTAATTCATTATTTTGGTTTTGAATCTTTTTAAGAAACAAAAGGAACTACTTAAGGCATAGAAATACATGAAATAACTTACGATACCAACACGAATCACTTGTTTCAGTAAAAAATAAAGAGTAACCTACAAGCAGACAATTGTGAAAATAGAAAATAGAAAATCTGAATCAAGAAGAGAAGAATTTTAACAATCTTGATTTCCTTTTGAAGAATTGCAGATAACAAGCAGGAAATGAGGAGATCAGAGACACGAAGTGTTCAGATGAATATCATTTGTGAAACAAAATCTTCACCCAAAATGAGCTAAACCACAAAATAGATCAAAAAGAAAAAGTGGCCGTCTCAAATAGCTAAAGTTACAAATAAGAAGAAGCCCATTGCCTCTTCACTATATATCCTGTTTCTACAAATCTCTCAACAAACACAACAACATGAAATTTCAATAGTTAACTCAGCTAAGTATATTTTAAAACACTTTGCCCTAATCAGTACTCTTTGAAGGGCAAGTACTACAGCATTATAAATATTTAAAAAAAATTGAAGCAGCAAACACTCCAGTAAGCTAATTCCATGAAATCATTCAAATCCAATTCACAATCATTCGAAAAATAACCAAACCCAGAATTCAATATTATCTCTCTATCCCTAATTCCTTTATGTTTAAGTTTCAGGACTTTTCCAGCAATTAAAAAGATATATTTTTTACAAAGAAAAAAATACACCCACCTCCAGAGCTTGCTTGTACCGCCTACGAGCACGAAGGTCACGTACAATGCGCTGGAGTTCAGGGTATTTGACTTTCATACCTTCTTCGACCCACCGATCAAGAACTGGCACTACGCTAAGGGAAGGGTCCCCGAGAGGACTGATCCTCGAAAAGAGGTTTCTTCTGGTAGCTGTGGAGGGATCAGCCGTGCAGTATGTTCTTATTCTTAATGCATTTGCGGTGAGATTTTGAAACCTCTTCAGTGCAGTGAAAGTTGATGAAGCCATAGGACTGAAGATTATTTGGCCATTAGCCAGTATTAGAAGCAGTAGCAGTAGCAATAGCAGAGTATGAATGTATGATACCTATTAGGGTTTTGAGCCGGAGTTTGAAGCGAACAAAAGAGGAAAATCCATGGAAACATTCCGTATTTTACGTCAGATATTTTGTTAATTTAAAATAATAAAATTTTATTTAAAATTAAAATCAAGGAGAATTTATTTGTTTCATTTTTGTATTTAGTTGGACTAAAAAATGATAATATAATGAAATCGATTCATAAAGAAGAAGGAATCAAAATTTCTTATCTCTCTAAAAAATCATGATTTTATTACCATTTCAATTTATTTTTTTTTATTTTACTCAATCTCAAATATAACCAAATTCTCAAAACCTTAAATCTCAAATCTTAAATTCTTAAATTCCAAAATCTTAAATCTTAAACACTAAATCCTAAATCTTAAATCCTAAAACCTTATTTAGAAAAATGATAATTTTAATCTTAAACTTTAACATACAAATTGAACCCAAAATCCTAAATCTCAAAACCCTAAACCATATTTAGAAAAATAATAATTTTAATCATAAACTTTAACCCACGAATATAACACTAAACTTCAAATCACAAATCCTAAACCATATTTAGAAAAATAATAATTTTAATCATAAATTTTAACCCACAAATATAACCCATAACCCTAAACTATAAACTATAAACCTTAAATCCCAAAATCATAAATCCAAAACCCCAAATCTTAAAACCCTAAACCCTATTTAGAAAAATAATAATATTAACCCTATAACTTAACCCACAAATATAACTCTAAATCCTATTTAGAAAAATAATAATTTTAACCCTAAACCTCAAATCCCAAATCCCAAATCCCCAAACCCTAAATCTCAAATCTCAAATCTCAAAACCTTAAATCCTATTTAGAAAAATAATAATTTTAATAATATATTTTATTTTTAAGTAATAATTATTTAGAAAAATAATGATTTCAATAATGTATTTTGTCTCACGAAAAAATAATAATTAAATGATATTATTTAAATTTTAATGAATATAAGGGTATTAAGGTAATATATAATATTTTTTATTTTTGTAAACCAAACATTGTAATACTGATTTCTTATTTGATTCCAGTGATCAAACCAAACAAAATTGTTTCTATTCTATTCTTATTATCATTTCATTACATTCTTATTTCGATTTCATTCTGTGAACCAAATACTACCTAATATTTTATCCATGTGAGTTTTGATAAGTCCTATAGACACTTTTAAAGAAGGCTCGATAAGACCTTTTGAACCTCACCAGTTGTATAAAAAATTGTAAGATGAATTCATTTATTATTGGTTTCATTTTCTTGGGATTTTTTTTATTCTTTTATATCTTTGATATATACTTATTTATTTATAGTATTATGAGTTTTAGATTATCAAAATATTAACATTTGTGTTGATAATTAAGTAATGAATGAGTGGAAGAGACATTGAGTTTAAGATAAAAAAGAATGATATTGATTTAAAAAAGTTTTTGTATTAAAGAAAAAATATTTTAAAAATAAATAATAAGATGTTTTAATTATATTAAAACATGAAAGGATTAAACAATTATTTTATTATAATTTTAACTGATTTAAAATATTTTATAATTAATCAAATATCTCGTAATAAAATTTAATTTTTTTAATAAAATAATGTCAAGTTGATGTAAGTAGAAACAACAATGCAACTTCATTCGATGTTAAATTTTTTTCAACCAAAGGATACGATGTTAAGTTGATGTTGTAATAAGTCATTGGAAAATAATTGATATGGGAACTATTTATTAGTTAAGATACTCAACTTAACTTTTTCTTAACCTAACATTAGATGTAATATAACTTATTGATATATAACAAGTTGTTTTAAATATTTTTTTTAAATTGATAAAATAAGATAATAAAATAATTGTGATAATACTTATTAAAATATATAAGTGTACGTACCATGTATCCAAAAGATTGGGAATTTCATTCTTGTTAGACTTAAATTTGTACATTTTTTCTAAATAAAGTGGTATGAATAGATACTTAAAAAATATATTTTTTAAATTCTTAAATTAGGCGTGGCATTAAAAAGGAAAAATAAATAAATATTTATTAATTAATATTTAAAAAAATGTCATGATGTCAAGTTTTTTTTAATAAAAGTATTGCTTATTTCTCTAATTTTAAAAATATATTCATTAGTATTTTTACTCATAAAAAAATGTATCAATTATTTCTTTTACTTATAAAAAAGAAGCCACAAAATATTTTTATTGATAAAAATTAATCAGATATTTGTGAAGATATTTTCATTATTTACCTTCATCCTATCAAAATAAAAAAATTACAAATATAATTAATAAGGGTATTACTGTCTTTTATCTCACTCTATGACCTGATAATTTTTTTAAATAAATTCAAAATTATTAAATATCTCTTTTTGATATTATTTTTATAAGTAAAGAGCATTATGTTTCCTCTAGGATTTTTTCTTGTATGGAAAATAGAATGTAAATCCCAGATGATAATGAAGCTTTTGGAAAGTAGGAGAAACATTAGAAAGTGAAGAGACATTGAAAAATAAATATGAAAAGTTCCTTGCATAAAGAAGTATTTTCGAAATTAGAGTGAGAAATAGTTTTGTATAGGACAACCATCTCAAAAACTAGCACAAGACATTCTTTTATCTTACCTCGTGTCAAAAGAATGTAGGACTTAATGTTTAGTCGATTACACCTTGTCTTATATTATAAAACTACAACTTATCTTTGTCTAAACTATTTGTCCAACAAGGACCAATCACAGTGTTATCTAGGTCATCTGCCTTGTAAGGTACGATCACATCTTCATCTAGGCCTTTTCCTTGCTAGGTATGATTACATCTTTGTCCATGTTATTTGCCTCACAAGGTTCAATCACATCATCAATCATGCTATTAGCCTCATTAGGTATGGTTACATATTCATCCACGTCATTTTGTCTAGCAAGGTATGCTCACATCGTCATCCAAGTCATTTATCTCGTAAGATAATGTTCATTGTTCAATTTTCCTCATAAAGTATGATTACATATCTATGATGTTTGCCTCACAAGGTAATGTTCACCATCTAGGTTGTTTGTCTCATAAGGTACGATCACAACTTCATTCATCTTGTTTTCCTCAAACATAAGTGCTTTGATTCACGACAATCACATTTCTAACTCATAACAAACTTTATTCTAACTCTCAACAACTTCTACTTTGACAACCAAAGGTTTCAACCTCTTAGAAGAAATATAATAAAATATGTAGAAAAATTATTTTCTTAAATAATATTGAAGACGATAAAAGAGAAAAAAATTAGATACATAGTTCAATCAAAATACGATATCTTTAAGACAAAATTTTTACTCTTACAATAACAATTACGAGCACAAATATAATAATAAGAAAATTATCACACGATATATATAATAGGCTTAAAATTTTTGTTACAATCTATAATTTTTACACGCATTACAAAATGCTCAAATTTCGTAATGAAATTAGGAACTAGAATGTTAGAGTAAATAAAACAAGAAGGGAGAAAAAGTTATGTCTAGTTTTAAGTTCTTTCAATTGACCATGAATTGAACTTTTTCAAAGAGTACCAATTATACCATTTCACTTATCCTTTTAGTTTGAAAAACTCTAAACATCTTCACTATTATCTCATCTTCGTTACATTTTTACTTAAAAATAAATTAAATATTTTATTAATTATTATAGAACTCACTTGATTTAGTAGTAGATTCTATTATGATAATTAATAAAAAATAAACATAAGATAAAGATGTAATCCAACTATATGTATATTTTTTGAGCATGACTTGTATATTTAAACATATCCATATAGGTTTTTTTAGCGTTTATAGGTCCTAAGACGTCTGATTAAAGATAACGTCTTTTTTTTTTTATTTCGATTTTAGTCCTTTAAGATGAAGTAAGTTATTATTATCTTGATATGTTTAAATGTAATCATGTTCAAACAATATACATAGTTGATACCAACTTGATTCCTTGAGTTTAGATGTGTTCCATGCAGATATTCCTTAAAAATAAAGCATTTTGATGTTTGAGATTGTTTTCTCTCACAAGAATATCTCCGTAGTTCCTGGTTCAGACGGATTACTTAAGAAAACCGCAATATACAAGCCTTTAATCCAAGTTTCCTTCCTAATTTTCTCAGTGCTTCTTCCCCTTCCAGAACAAATGCCAATTTACCACCGATTCTCGGGATCTGAAATCTGATCCATCTTTAACAAGCCTTCACTCATGCTCTGATCTGAGATGGTTGCGAAGGATCCGAAACAATCTGGTAGTTTATTCTGGTCGATAGCTTCGAGTTTGTTTAAGTTCAGCAGTGTCAAGTCCAAATCTATCAACGGGTATTTCAATTTGTCTTTGAGTTTTAGTTTTCTTACAAACTGAATCCATCTTTAGCGGCGATCACTTGTCTCCTCTCTTTAATGTAGGAGTTTTTTTCCCCTAAGGTATCGAAGCTCAAGTTATTATGGTGGGTATGGAATCATCTATGATTGGGGAGTTGTTACAGTCTGAGGCAAAAAGCGATGTAATAGAGGTTGATCTACAAATCCACAACGGGGACTATACATCTCCTGATCTCAATCCATGTGCAAAAGTTTTTTCTAGCAGACCCACGAATTGTAAAGGCCTCAAAGCAGCCCGTGTTCAGTCATGGGGACGTAATGTTGTATTTGTATAGGTGGTTGAGTTCGGGTTTAATCTGTTCTAGGTTCGGTTCAAATCAGACAAGGGTTTGTTGTTTGTCAGGTAGCTAGCCATGATCCGTCATCGTCAGCAATCTGGTTGAGACGTAAGAGCATTAATCCTGCTACTCAAATTAGAAATACCGAGATTCCTGCTGGTGATATCAATGCTAGGTGGGAGTGATTAGCAAATAATCAGAAATTCCATTCGATTTGGTTAATCGTATTCAGATCGATTTGTAACGAAAAATTTGATAAATTTTATAACAATATCATAATTAGATCGAAAATTATATAATCCGTTTAAATTTAAAATATGAAGTATTCGATTTAAACGAATTATTATTATCTTATAAGTAAATATACATTTTATTTTTATAATATATTATATTTAAATATTATATATAATATAATTATATTATATTATTATTTTAATTTAAAAAATAAATATAAATATTTATAATAATTTAATAATTTTTTAAAAAAATATTTTTTATTCTTTTTATTTTTTTAATTATAATTATAAATTATAATATTTATTATAAAAATTTAAATTTATATATATATATATATATACACGATGTTTTATATATAATAATAATTTATAAATAAATTATAATATTAGTTTGGTATTATTTTATCGAAAAATTTTAATTTATTTAAATTTAAAGATTTAAAGTGATTCGAATTGATTAATTAAAAATATTAAATTTTTTTTTTAAATAAAATTGAATTTAGATTAACAATAAAATAAAATAAATAATTTGGATACATTGCTCACCTAGTGGAGAGTGTCGCAATTTTTCCATCTATCACGTGATACTGGTGCTAAGGTGATCATCTCAACTAACGTGGTGGATGACATTGCTGGGCATGGTTCTGATGATATAAACCATGTGAGCCTTAATGAAGTTATGGCCCTGGAGAAAACAATTGACAAGGCTATGCTTTATTAATAATAATGTGGAGTTGGGTTTGGAAATGAACCCAATTGACAAGGCTTCTTTAGGGCTAAAACCTGGGAGCTCTAATAGTCATTCTAATGGCTCTAATTCAAGGAAACGTAGGATGAGCAACGCTAAGATCGACAATGGCCAGGCAAATATCATCTGATGCTCTCGCTCTTGCGGCATGTGGGTCAAATAGAGAAATAAATTCTAGGGAAGGCTTGGAGCGACCTCCAGGTAATCAACTTACTTTCTCTATTAGGATTAAGTCTACTGTAATTTTGAAAAATAATTATACATATGAAAGAGGGGAATGAGCTGGCCTGAACGGCTCCAAGTGATTAATGATACTAGTTTGGAATTGCCAAAAGGGGCTGGGAGCTCCTTGACAATTCGATAGCTAAGGGAATTTGTGCAATTCCATTTCCCAAAAGTATGTTGGAAACAACAAATCAGGTTGAGAATTCGAGTCATTTGAGAAGAAAGACTGGACTTCTCAATTTTTATGGTGTGGATTCAGATGGTGCTAGTGAAGATATGTGTTTTCTTTGGAGTGAGAAGATTAATATTTCTAGTAGACTTAGTCCTTCATTCTTTATTGAAGCTTTTATTAGGGATGATGCACGTGATCGGTCTTGGGTGTTGTTTGTTGTTTATGCTAACTCAGATAACGAAACTAGACAACATCAACTCAATGCTTTGAAACACAGGTTATTTATTTGTGATAGGCCTTTATTGATTGGTTATTTTAATGACATAGTTTCAAATGCATAAAAGATTGGTGATAAAACACGATCTCCACCTTCTATCGCTGATTTTCGAGGCTTTATTAAGAAGGTTGATCTTGTGGATTTGGGTTTTGTTGGCTCAATAGTTACTTGGAATAATAAAAGTGGACGCAACAAACATTAAGCAAAGAAATGATAGAGATTAGCTACTCATTCTTGGGTGCAGTCTTTTCCTCTTGCTTCCGTTCACCACCTAAAAGCTTCTAGAGCTGATCATAAAGCATTATTATTAACGCTAGAGCCACAAGATCATAAAAGAAGAAAGAGATTTACTTTTGAGAGAAGATGGGCTGAAATTCAGGATTGTGAAGATATTGTAAAGCTAGCATAGGATAATCATTTTTTAGGTTCAATTTGGTATCATATCAAGCTCAAACTGGGCCAATGTCGTAGTGCTCTTATTCAATGGAAATGGGAAATTGGGTATAACACACAGTTGTGATATTGAGATCTGAGAGATAAGCTGTTGGGTTTAGAGAGACAAAATAAATAGATACAGTTGAGTATAGATGGGTTTTTCTGAATTGCGCCAGGTATGTAATGAAGAGGAGATGTAATGGCTCGATAAGGCTCGTATTGAGTGGCTGCGAAAGGGTGATAGTAACACAGCTTACTTTCATGCCTCTGTGATACAACATCACGCCGTGTTTTTGTTTCTGGTTTGGAGGATTCTTCTGATATTTGGATGACGAAGACAAAGGACATTGAGTATATTACTATGGAATATTTTGCTCAACTTTTTAAGTCATCTAAACCTACAGATTTTGATTCATTTCTAATGTGTCCACCCAAAGGTTACTGTTACCCACAATCAGTATCTTACTCAGCCAGTGAGTTCAGAGGAAATCCACTATGCATTGCTTCAAAAACATTCTTCTAAGTCACTGGACCTGATGGTATACCACGGCTTTTCTTTCAAAAATATTGAAATTTTATTTCTAATGATATTATTCATACGATTAAATGTTTCTTCTATTATGGCACTATGTCGACTGCAGTGAATTATACCCACGTATTTTATTGCCAAAAGTTGAAGCATTAAAATCTGTCTCAGTTGCGGTTGATAAGTTGTGTAATGTGTTACATAAAGTTATCTTTAAAATTCTTACAAATCGATTAGGTGAAGTGATTTTAAGAATCATTAGTGTTAATCAAAGTATTTTTATTCCTAGTCGATTCATTACAGATAACATCATAATAACACATGAATTTCTTCGTTCTCTTCGAAGCAGGTGTAAAGATGCCTTAAAACTTGACCTAAGTAAGACTTATGATAGAGTTGAGTGGGATTTTTTTATGGAGATGATGGTAAAAATGGGTTTCAATGATCATTGAATCAATTGGATCATGACATGTATGTCTACAGTCACTTATTCATGTGTCATTAATGGTGAGATTCTTGTTACTTCAAACAAGAACGTGAATTGCTTCAGGGGGATCCATTGTCACCATTTTTGTTTCTCATTTGTGCATAAAGTCTTTCATGCTTACTTCAACGCAAACAGTTACTTAGTGACATTAGTTGTTTAAAGCCGAGTCGATATTGTCCATTTATTTTTTACCTTTTGTTCGCTAATGATACACTTATTTTTTAGAAGTAATAAGGTTAAAATAGTCTATTTGATAGAGATTTTGATATTATATAAGTCCATGTCTGATTAAAAAGTGAAATTTAAAGATCCAGTATCTTCATTAGTTCTACCACAAATCAGGAGGTGATAGAAATAAGATGACATAGGCTTAGAATTATTACATCTGATGGTTTTTGTAGTTATTTGGGTCTACTTGTTTTGTTTGACCGATAAAAGAAAGTTCAAATGAACTATATCTTAGACCATGTGAATGGAAAGCTCTAACATTAGACAATTAAATTTCTATCTTTGTCTAATAAAGAAGTCTTGTTGAAGTCTATCGCTTGTGTGATGCCAAATTATGTTATGCAATATTTCGTGCTAATTGTTGGTCTATATGATGATATTGAAAATGATATGTAAAATTTTTGATAAGAATTCATTGGTAGTATGACAAAATTTGTGTAAAATTTGAGAAGTAGGTAGTTTGGGACTCCATGACTTCAGGGCTTTTATTTTGGCTATGGTTGCCAAACAATGTTAGTGTATTATGAAGTTTTTGAACTTTTTATTAACACAAGTTTAACAATCAATATTTTCATGTTTGGTAGAGTATTTAAAGAGGCCACTAAGTACATATTTGGAATGATCTTTGGCTACTTAACCCACCTTCTTTTAAGCCCGTAACTTCTAGATTGGATGGTATTCGATGGGTGAGCGAGTCCATTGATTATAATAGAGGTAATTGGGATGTGCAACGAATTCGATGGTTGTTTTACAATGAAGATGTTGAGATGACTTTAATATGCCAATTGACCCATCACGGACAATTGATTCACTCATTTGGCATTACAACTTACATGGTGGATATTCAATTCACTCTGTAGATTTGGTAGCATGCGAGGTGTTGGTAGACCAATCGTAAGTTCACAATTGAGTCCAATTGAAAAACTAGTTTGGAAATCGGTGTGGAAGGTCAAAGCTCCCCCTAAGGTACATCATTTTTTTGGCATTACTTATATGACTTTCTTGCTATTAAATATTAAAGAAAGTTTTTTGAAAGATTGAGAATAAATCGTATATATTTAAATTTTTCATAAAACTCCAATTTAAATTCCAATACTAGTGGTTTCACTCAAATTTAAGTATATCACATCTAAAAAGAGATGTTTTTTAGTTTTTATCTAACCTTGAATTGATGAAATTGCTCGATCTTTTTCTTGTACCTAATGCACCATAGATGAGTTTCTAGATAAATAATTTGTGACGCTCATAGATCTTAACCTTTCATAGAAATCTCTAGAAACCATGTTGATTAGAAAGAGTCAACTTGGAGACTATTGTGTAGTAAGCATCTTTCATAGAAAAATTTTCAAAACTAGTACCGAACCACTCAATAGAATCATGTCTATTCATATACGGAGGTTTAAGTATATGAATTAGTAAGAAATGTTTGATCCAAAAATCTGATTTAACATATGGTCATTCTAATCTAATAAAATTTATTTTAACCTTGACATAAATCATGCAATGAATTAATCAACATATGAGAATTCTAATGAAAATGAATAGGAAAAGTTTGATTCATTAAATCTGGTATCTATGGACTAGTCCAAAAATTGATATTTGTGTTATTTTTTATTTTCATACATACACCACTTTTCAAAGCATATGTAGCTTAAAGAAGACCTTTTCAAACAAACGAATCCACATATTTGACTAAAACATTTAAAAAAGAATGATGTTGGAGATATTTTTTGATAAATACTTACGCCCAGAGTTTTTGCATATGTTTTAAAATATACCAAATAACTTTTTCAAATATTGTTTTGTTGAAATCCTCAAATTTTCAAATACAATCTAACATTATCTTTGAGTAAATAAATTTTGTTTTAATAAATAAGAGTTATATAATGAAATCGATTAAAATTAAGGTTATTTTAATCTTCTAATATATATATATATATTGTATTTTAATTATTAAGCATATTTTATTAATTTGTTTGTTTATCATTTTTTTAAATATTAATTATAAATATTCATTATATTAAATATTATATTTATTACTAATACGTGTATACTTTTTCCCTTAATGAATATCTTGTATGCCTATAAATACCCATGTGCATCCTGTCTAAGGATGGTCTAAAACCTTGAGATTCATACGGGATTATACAAATTATTCTTTAAACATATAACACAATTAACAACTCATGTTATTAAAATAATACTCACATCGTTATTTTTTTATAATAATAAATTAATAAATTTAATTTTTATTTATAAAAATTTAAAAAATAATATAATTTTAAATTTAATAATATACCTTTAAGAATTCATTTTTAAAAAATAATTCTAAAACTTAGCATACAATTAATGAAATGTGCAAAATTATGTGTATTACACCTTCATTTCAACTATTATAATTCCAAGAGCCAATGCCGTTGAAAGACCAGAAATGTTTTAAAACAAAAAAAAAATGTTGATTTGGAAACCCAAACCCCCTATGATTGCTTCCACTTGAAAAGACCTTCATTTCAACTATTATAAGTAATGAATTATGTGCAAATTTATAAATAAGAATCATTTTTAGTTATAAATAAGAACCATTTTTGTTAATTCTTTAAAGTTTTTAGGAAAAATAAAAAATAAGAAAACATTATCAAACAACTTTTAAATGATTTTTTAATTTTATCTTTTTTTCAAAAAAAAATATAAATTATTAGTACATTTATTAGTGATTATTTTTTATAAAATAATAAAAATTACAAAACTATACATTTAATCAAATATCATTATCATAACCTTTAAAAGAGAGAAAAAAAAGTCTAATAAATTTGAAAAATAAGATGATTAAAATTACATAAATATCTTTAATGTTCTAATTTTTAAAGTTGGCATTATAAGTCCATCAAGATTTATAGTGTTATATTTTACAAATTTAATGCACCTTTAAAATATTAGACCTCTAGTATGTACACTAGAAATCAATTAAGTTTGAAAAATGAAATATTATAGATACCAAACTGTTAGTAACATACTTTATAAGCTTAATAAATATTTAAGTTAATACTGAAAAAGTATTGAAATAAATTTCACAACTTATCAAAAGATGATAAACTATTTTGGTACCACGCGCTAAAAAAGAGAGTAATAAGCTACAACTGAATTACTGACGGTGTTCTGCTTTTTGCTCCATATTTTGTTCATTCCGTATAACATATCAGATACATGCTGTAATCTTTTGTTGGGCCTATTGGAAATCTTTTGTTTTATTTGTATGTATTCATTGCTCTTAATTTTCCTTTTGCGCAGTTAACTTTTTGTTGGCTTTTGGTTCAAACTTTAATGGTTACCAGAGTTGGGAATCTGGGACCTCTGAAGCAGAGAATAACAACTTTAACCACAACACTCAATCAGACAAAAGACAAGCTAATTCTCTACCATATTTTGGAATAATAATAAAAAATCCCTCAAATGAATTAAAACTTTCCTCCCCATTTCAACAATACCTTCGAATATTACACATACAAATTACTACATAACATTATGTACAAATTTTGATGATGATGCCTAAGTCCCTTCTCTATCAGCATTAATAACATATCACCATGTCTTGTAGAGACTTTACAAAGCATAAGATCAGAACAAAAGAAGACACAAAATGAAGCAGCAGAAAAAGAAGATGGACACCCTGTTAAGTGATTTGTCAAGCTGCCTTTCCTGCCTTCTCATCCTTGGACTGCTAAAACCTGTTGATGGGTAAGAATTCAGATGACGATATGAGAACGAATTTGTGCCTGAGTTCCCTATCATCCTAGGGAAAACCATATCACCAAATATCCCAATTCTTGGGTTGAATAAGCTTGTCATTACTGCACCCCCAAGATATGATGACGACGACGAATTCGCTGCATAAGCCCCATAAGAATGAGGAATGTATTGCTGGTGGAACGACGATGATTGTGACCGAAAATCATTCGGATGAGACGTGGAAGTAATTAAAGGGTTCAACCCTGCAGGAGATGGTCTACGAGGTACAACGATGTCGAAGCAGGGTCTCTTTGGCTTAGAATCTGAATTAGATGTCCCTCGGCCATAAAGTGGAACCAATGAGGCATGAGAAATACTAGCCTTACAGACAGGGCAATTCCGTTGGTCTAGCTCATCAGATGAGTCCTGCACTTGAAGCCACTTATAAATGCATGGCCAGCAGTACAGATGACCACAGAGGGTGACTACAGGGTCATGCGCTGAGTCTAAACATATGTTGCAATCAATGTAACTGGTCTCATCTTCAGAGACCGTTGAGGGAGTTGAGGCAAATTTAGATTTCTGCTTAAGTGAAACATTGTCATCCATTTCCAAGTGTGCCTCAGGCTCGAAAAAGTTTTGCTCCATGACCGTCCAATCTATTAACGAAAACAAAGTCTTAAAATGTATTGATGCAGAAAATAATACTAAGAAATAAGGCTAACAAAAATTGCATATTGCAGTGTGCTCTAATCTCATTAGTGAGTGCATGCGCAGAAGTAAATTGGATAGCCAGAAAATATCATATATTTCTTATAATCTATATAATTCAAATGATCGGCGAATGATCCAGATCTTATGAAAAAAATCATACGACTAACTTGAGGAAATATTATTATGTTTAGAAACAAAAATATCCTAAGCTTGATTTTTCATTTTCTAAAAGCCCTTAAAAGCTTGAATTTTTCTTTCACGTAATTAGTAATTGAAAAACAGGAAGTTATGACCCATTACCTCTTTTAATTCTAGATTCCAACAACACAATTTACTCACAAAATAAAAAATAAAAATTTAGACTAAAATATTTGAATGTTTTGGAAGAAGAAAACATGGCTGCATAGCAGATTGGAATGTTCTACAGAAAGGTATGATCATTAAATAAATAAATAAAAAAAGAGCAGATGAAACCTACAGGCGTTGGGAGAAAAAACTTAAAAAGAGAGGCCAAGAGAGACATAGTTAAGTTTTTTGCTTTTTCCTAATGTCACGCATAGGTTACACTTTATGCTAATTTCAGGCATAGCTAAAGTTGAGAGATAAAGCTATGAGTTAAGTTCTACTGAATTGGGAAAAAAAGAGAAAAAAACATGCCAATCAAGAAAACTATTCTAGAGTGACAAATCAATAAAGACAAGAAACAAAGAAGTTACAACATCTTCATTATGAGATAAGGAGGCAACCAAGTGAAAAACTAAGGAAACAAAAAGAAAATATGAGAAAAAATTTAACTTTTAATTCTTAAAAGTTAACAACCACAGATCCCACTGAAATCCAGAAGAATATAACACATCGCAGATACAGAGCCCAGAAACATCATTTTCAACATCAATGGCTAACCAGAAAAGTGGGTAAAACCCTTTCATAGTTAGAAAATTAAAAATAATTAGAAAATGAGGAAACTTTAGTAATAAAAATAGTTTCGTTGATCTTAATTTTCGCATATAGAGGCTAAAACTCCATCAAAGACAACATTCTATTTGAGGTCATAGATTCCCAATATGAAATAAATCTTTGGCGTGCAAAATGTTAACAAATCAAGAACTAGGTCAAAGATTCCAAAAACCCATAATTAACTTAATGTAACCAGAGAGAAATCGATCAAAATATAACAAATTGAAGAAGTTGTGAAACAGAAATTCAGGCACACAAAACGAAGAGAAAGAGAAAATATATACCTCAGGAAGAAGAAAAGAAGAAGAAGAAGAAGAAGAAGGAGAGGTTCGAAACAGATGGAACTAGACAATGAAATATCAAAGCTTTCGAAGAAGATTATAAATAAAAATATGATCAGAAGAGATTTTCGAAAAAAATAAGGAGATTTGGATTGTTTAAGAATGAACAATGAACGGTGTCAGCGAAAGTGGATAAAAGAGTCTGAAATTACACAAACCAATACGGTTCTGCTTTTGTATCTACCTGACTCGATTCCTTATCTTTTTCTAATTTAGTAAACACTATAATTATTATTTTATTTAATAATGATAATAATTATTTTTAATTTTTAATTTATATAAATAAATAAGGATATTGATATTGATATAAAAAAATACATAAATATTTATTTTTATTTTTAATATTAATTATATCTTAGTAGTTTAGTAAAAAAAATTATACTTTAATGTTTAGATAAAATTATCAAAATATTTTTATAATAATAAAAATTTATATTTTAATAATAATAAAAATTTATATTTTAATAATATTACTATCATTAAACCACTATAATAAATTATTTTATTTTTATATAATTAATTATATTTTAATATTATTAAAAAATATTTTTATAATATTAACTAGATGAGTTATACATTACTCATAAATAAATAATAAAATATATAAATCATTAAAATATTCCCAGGCTGCTGCTGCTTTTTTTTTTTTGTTAAGTGATAGATGTATATGTATTTTTAGTGGTATAGAAAATTTTAATTTATTTATTATTTTTTATAATTTAACTATTTTTAATAAAAAATTAATAGCATAATTTTAAATCTTTAAAAAGTTAATTTATTTTTTATTTTTTAAATAAAAATACATATTTATATTATTTTTTACCTATTTATTTTTAAATGATTTTTTCTCATGTAAATATTTATTGATAATGATTTATGTAATATTTATTCTTATAAAATTTATATTTTCTTATCAATTTAAATTTTTATTTAAATTTGTAACATCAGATATCACGAAGATTAATATACTATCAAATTGTTTTTCTAAAAAATGATAATGATATGGTCTTGGGACAATATAAATATATCGATGCCCAATGGCAATATGGTTATTTTTAAATAAAGTGAAATATTTTATAAAATTATTAAATTGATGCCCAATAATATTACCGCCGCGGCTGCTGCTGTTTTTTCATCTTTTTTTTTTTTACGTATTTGACCAATAATTCGGCTAGTACACACGTGTAAATATAAATCGAATTGTTGAATCTTATAAAAATTTTATAATGATATTTTCAAAATATTATCAAAATAAAATAAAAATAATATTAAAAAAATTGTGAGAATAATCTTACATTGTTACAATATGGATACCGTTTAATTCTTAATCTATATTAAGATTGATCTCTGATATTTTAATTTATACAATATGTTTATTATTTATGTTTTTAAATTTGAGGAATTTAATCCAAAAATTGAATTCTGTTAAACTAATTTAGAGATGATATATTTAGCAATGACCAACTTAATTTTTTTAATTTTTTTAATTTTTAACTTTGAAATTATATAATTATTAAAATAAATTTTATAAAAAATTAAAAATAAAATTAAGTAAATTATAAAATTATTGACTAAATTTTAATATTTTATATAAATTAGACGTTAAATAGATAGATAAGTCTAAATTTTTATTAAGAATCATACTAATTTATTTTTAAAATTGATTAATATATATACATTATTGATAAAGGATAGTTTGATCATCATTATCGATTAATTTAAAATATATATATATAATAAAAAAATATAAATGAAACATACAATATTTATATCTAATAATGCTAATAATATTAACTATAATGCATAAATTTTAAGTATATTTAATTAATAATTATAAATCATAAATATAATACTTTTTTATAATTTAATAATATTTTTTATTTTTTAACATATATCCAAAAATATATTTAATTTAAAAATAAATAATTTTTTAATATAATATTTACTCTATTAAATTATTTAAAATTATAAAAATATTGAGTTATTTATCGTATATTTAAAAAAATTATATATATATATATATAAAAACTTTAAAGTTGTTTTAATTTTAAATATATATATATATATATATATATTTAATTTTAATTAATTTTTTTATATTATAATAACTACCTTATTATTTTTGTAAATTTATAATTTTTTACAAATAACTACCCCAAATATATATATATATATATATATATATTTACTAAATTTTTTTGGTTGAATCAATAAATGATAAATGATAGTTTAATCAACAATTGCTTTATGTTCGAAAAATCAAAAATATTTTATGCGTCAATAATTTAATCAAATATGTTTTCTCATGAATCACTCTTCCAACAAGGCAAATTGACATCTTTATACAAGAAGAGAAGAAAACAAAAATTCAAACAAATTGGAACAACTACTGAATTTTGCAACTATAGATATAATAATGACATGGATAAGTACTAGGAACTGTTTAATCCACATCCATATATTTTTATAAATATATATATATATATATATAATAACAAAATCAATTATCGATATTAATATAAATTAAATATATATATATAAAATATTATGTTAATAATATTAATGCATTCATTTTAAGTATATTCAATTAATAATTATTAATTATAAGTATAGTAATTTTTTTTATAATTTAACAATATTTCTTATTTTTTTAATATATATCTAAAATATATTTAATTTAAAAAAAATTAAATTTTTGACATAATACTTATTCTATTAAATTATTTAAAATAAATTTTTTTTATATTATAATAATTACCTCCATCTTATACTCGATTTTAATTATTTTTTAAAACAATCTATAAATTTTTACAAATAACTACCGCAAATATATATATATTTACTAAATTTTTTTGGTTGAATCAATAAACTCTAGGTTTGAGGGATGGAATGAGATTATGAGATTTAATTATGTTTCTCTACTTTACAATGGGCACACCGTACACTCGCGCACTGATTGCTGTCATATATATATATATTTATCTTTACTATTTTATTGTTAATTTTGCACTGTGTAGTAGATATATGATAATTAAAGAGCCAAAATATTTTAATTTAATTAAATAGTTATATTTTGTCCTATAAGTATTTATATAAATAAATAAAGGTTAATTAAGTATTCTACGTAACCTTTATTTTATACGTTATATTTTTAATTTTCACACTCCTCTTTCTATTTTCCTTTATAAGTAAACAACAATGTTATATAAATATATTATATAAAATAAAATTTTATGTATATACAATAATAATATTATTCCAAGTATAAATCTGATTCATAAATAAAATCTTCTACAAAATGTGATCAAAATGAACTGTTGCCTTAATAATAAATAAAAGAAAAGATGTGATCAAAGGTTTTTTTAAATATTTATAATATTTTTAAAATTTATAAGATATATTTTATGTTTAATTTATATATATTTTTATTAAAAAATATAATTATATATTATATATTAAATATCGATTATAGATTTTATTTGATGTTAAAATCTTTAGTTTAGATTTTATTTAATATTATTTATATGATTTTTTTATATAAATTTTAAGATTATTATTTGAATTTATTTTTATTTAATTCAAAGAGAAACGAACATTTATTGTTCTAAAAATAGAGCATTGTTGGGGTAAAATTGAATTGAGAATGTATTATATATTATTTTAAAATATATTTTTTATCAATTATATTATTATTTTTTCATGTCTTATTAAATATTTATTTTAAAAAAATTATATTAATTATAAACTTTATTAAAATATAATACCACATAATTAAACATTTTAAAAATAATAAATAATTCACTTTTACTCGTGATGTTCTTCGAATTTTCATTTGTTTGTAAAGATGAAAGATTCTTTTATTTAATTATTTATTTATTTTTTAACATATTCTTGCTTAATTTATTTCAAATAATAAATTATATATATATATATATAATTTTTATAAAATACAACCCTTAAAATTTATAATAATATAAATACTACTATAATTATAATAAACAAGATTAAATTATAAGAAATTTAATTAATAATCTTAAAAGCATGATTAATCAAAGGGTTCAGTACCTTTAATTTTTATAGAGTACGTAAAAGCATGATTATACATAAATTAAACCGCCAAAATCTTAAGTACGGGAAAGAAATTAATATACCTACCAGGCTTTAACGATAAGAACAAGAATGAGAAAAGGACTGAATGACGTTGGCATGTAGACATAGTCGTAAATATAAACCACTGATAGATCGTAACATCAGCCACTATGCATGCATGTACAGCATCAAAACTTTGATCCTATCCTTATCTCATCCATAGCTCATCAATATATGGTTGCACTTTGAAGCAGTAGTACTGGTACTATTAATTAATTAAACCTCCTTTTTATTCACATCACACATAAAATTTAAAAAATAAATAAATATAAAAAAGCATATATATATCTACTAATTATTATCTTTGATCACAGGTCAAGTAAGAAGTGTTATTCGTTGTTTATCACTAATTATATAACTTTTTCAATATTAAATATTGGGTTTTTATTTTAATACGAATAATCTCACCTCAAATAGTGGTTAATTTAGTTCCTAATAATGTTTTTAGATCGCACCAAGGAAAGCTCATAAAATGGATTAACGTATGTTTAGAGAAATGCTTGCATTAATATACGAATCATGTAATAGGACTATTATACTATATATGTTAATGCCGTCCTCATATTATACTATATATGTACTAATTAAGACTATTATACTAGCTATATACGTTTGGTGTCTCCGTGCATGTCTGTCAATTATTCTTCATTAATGCTTGAGTTAGATATCACAAATAATGAGGATGGAAAATTAACACTATAATGAAATGGTAGCTGTGAAGGCCTACATATATAACATCTCAATAATATCCTAAATAATAAGTAATTGACCCCTCCAATAAATAAATAATGTAATTAACCTTAATTTGAGTGAATGTTTTAACATATATGTAATATTGTATAACCTACTTTTCTTTTATAAAATTTAATTATATATATATATATATATATTAATTAAACTTTTTTTTTACAATTATAATTAAATACTGGTATTTTTAAATTAATATTTAGTATTTAATCTAAGATTAAATTGATAATTTATTAGGTTTTAATATAATTAATAATTTTTATTTATCAAAATGAAAAAAATAAATAGAAGAAGCAATTCGTCACGTTTGGCCATTCATATTTAAAGAAATTGATAAGATTTCGGCCATAGAAAGATAAGAAAAGAGTTATGCCATTCGGCCAAAGAGGAAACTCGAAACAGCAAGACAAGTTTTGCATCCCTAATCTTTTTGTATCATTTTTCACAAATTTTCATCATTCGTAGCACGTAGGATACTAAATGAAAGTTGCTTTCACTCTTTTCCTTTATTTGTAATTTTTCTTTCCTAATACTTATTATTTTAAAAATATTTAATTTAAATAGTTCTTTAAAAATACATGTTAAATATCACTTTTTAATAATTTTAATTCATAAATAATTATGAATTTAATATTTTATTCACTACATTAACATTATCCATAATTTATTTGTATATATTAATTATTTTAGAGAAAAAAATTTAATTTAAAAATTTAATTTTTTTTAATTTTTTAAATAAATATGAGTGATACTTAAATAGTTTATTTTTAAACTATTTTTATATAAAGTGATTATTTTTGATAATTTTAAATAATTAGTAAATATAATTTTAGTTTAGAGAATATGGAAATTTAGAAAGATTTTAGGAAACTTCATTTTAAAACTTAACTTTTAGTATGAATTTTCTTGTTTAGAAAGTTTAATTGTTTGAAAATTATAAATTATCTAATCTTGTAACTGTTAATTAATAGGAGGTAATACTTTTGTAGAGCTTATTAATCTTTCTATAGGCATGGAGCTCATTTGGTCACGTGAATGAACACATTTTATTCAAATTTTATAAGTAATTGTCTTAATATTTATAATATTTTATAAGTACTTGTCTTTTATATTCATAATATTTATGTTTAGAAAATAAATAATTGAATTTTACTTGAGTTTAGAAATTTTATTTAAATTTACAATATAAATACATATTTTGATTAAAACATAGAAATTTATATTCAACTTTTATTATGTCGGTTCAAAAGCTTTTAATTAATTTTGTATCAGCACATATAATTTTACGTACAATTTTTTACAACAATATTTTAAAATATATATATTTTATATAAAATCATCAAATAAGCACTACCTCCAAATTCATAGTAACACAAGAAATATGTAATTAACTAATAGGTCCTTATATGTATGTGTATAACCATCAAACATGTAATTAAATTTTTTTTCTCGTCTCTATATTCAACAATAACATAAGAAATAAATAAATAATTAATGGATCTTTATCTATGCGTGTATAACTAACACACATGTAATTAAGATTTGTTTCATCTACGTGTGTATAGATCTCAGTTTATGTATGACCAACTTTTTCTTAGGTGTAAGTTTGGTGTAATTTTCCTATTTTTTTGAATTTATTTCATGTAAGTTATTTACAGTTATTTTTATTTACAAAATTGTATTTGTAGTTATTTATATTTCTCAAAATTACTAATATAGATTGTAAGTATTTTTATGATATGAAATATTAATTAGTTTATAGTTAAATCTTTAAAGTTAAATAGATATATTCAATAATTATTATTTTTCTAAGTTTTAGAGTATTTTTGATTGCGTAAATTTTTTTATAATTATTTCTAATTCCTTATATTTCTAATAAAGCTGAGTATATTTATGTAAATGTTTGTTTTAGTTTTGCACTTGCATTGGTAAGGTTTTAATATATACATATAACGAATAAATTTTTTTCACTAAAACTTGTCCACTTACTTAATATTTTTACTCACTTTATTTTTTTTTAATTTTTCCCCCCCACAAACATTAATAGTTTTCATTGAAAGCTTAAGTACTATCTTTCAAGGAGACTTAAATCGATCCACCATAATTTATCATTCTTTTGAAATTACTAGGATATCATTTCATTTTTCTCGGTGACTTAATATATTAAAAGTTGTTTTGTAACTCCCTAATGATCGTAGACTGTATAATAGATAAATGTCAATTATTGATCAATATTATTTACCTCGTATGATTGGTTATGTGAATAAGACACAAAGTCAATTTTTTTTAAAATTCTAATATATATTAGGAATTTCTTAGATACTAATGAACTTAGGATGAGTTCTAACAATTTGGTATCAGAGCATAGGTTTTAGATCACGAAGACATTAAACAATCTTATTATGGTATTTGGTGGTTATAATGTGATAATTTTCTAATTTAGTGCTAAATAATATAAAAAGAAAAAAAGAAATATGTTGTAATATGGGTGACCCATGAGATTTAATACGTATTTTATAGGTTAAAATTTTATAGAGAATAAATCATATTTTGTTTTTGAGGACCATTATTTCCCAATAAGAGGAGTTAGTATTTATAGTTTTGTTTATGGAGACAATGATAAGTAAAGATTATAATTTATGTGGTTAAATTATGATAACATGAAGAAGAAGAAAACAAAAAAGTTAAGAATGTTATCTTATTTGATGGAGAATATATTCAGATTTATATATAGTTAAGGTATATGATCTTTTTAAAATATGATTTATTTTGACTCTCGAAGAAGGTTTAGATTATATAAGTATATAAATTGCTTAATTTTCATGTTTATTTGCTTGTAACTTTTGTATTATTTAAATGATGATTCATGCATTTCACAAGCAGTTCTTAAGGTATTTTGAACGTGTTAAATAACAATGAAGTGACGTCGATATTGAAAGGATAGAGTATATGATTCGAGGACATGATAAATATGAAGAATAAGATTGCATGAAGAAATATTGTAAAATGTTACTAAGATTAAGTAAGTTGACTTTATTTGTAGTATGAGTTTATTTAATTCAGTTTCATCTAGTGCTATATAAATTACTTACTATTTTGATCTTGTTTTTAAGGTAAATTAAGTAGGATTATTTAATTATAAGTAAAGCCTAAATGTATTATATATCGAATTCTCAAATGGAAAATGAGACCCGAAGACAATAACTCAAATAATATTTTAGATATTATATATTTTAATTTTTTAATAATTTATTTTTTATTATATAAGTAAAAGTAAAAAAATATAAATCAATAATAAATATTTTATAATAAAAAATAAAAAATTTAAGTTAATAAATAATAAAATATAAACAATATTTATAGTTTTATACTATAAGTTTAAAAAAAGTAAAATGTAAGTTATAGTAAATACATATTTGTACACAACTTTGATATGTTAAAAGCTAGTTTGAAATAATATGATTAATTATAAAATAATAACATTAATTTATATATTTATTAAGATTAGATTATTTTTAACCAACTAAATTTATAAAAGAAAATAAAAAATTATATATCTATTAAAACGAAGTGTATTTGGGAACGGGACAGAGAAAATAATACTAGTTATTGTCCTATTTCATATTATAAAATATAAATTTCATCTCTATTTCACATTCTTTATTTTGTTGTCCTTATAATTGCCTCCAACTAGTGGCAAATCTAGTCCTTAAACTTAAAGAGGTACCGATAAACAATTAATAATATAAATTTTGCACGAAAAGTCATAAATAAAAAACAAAGTAAACATTTGGCTAAAAAATTCACGATTAAATTTTTTGACCAGATAATTATCAAATATGAATTTTTTTTAACAATTTTATGAGATTTTAATTAAAAAATAATTGAATTTACACAAAAAATTTGAATTTGAAGTATTTTAACTTAAATTTTATGAGAACCAAGAATCAGTATGGAATTTGTTTATTTATTTTTTGGTCATAACTTATAAGCTTAAACTACTTTCCAGCTTAAATTTTGAGAATCTGATCAGAGTGTTAACTTTTTTCTAACAAACAAATTAACGACTATATATACGCGTACACTAAATAAAATCAGACACTACGGTTAACCATTATTGTTTACACAAGAGTTATAGTTGACACATTCTAACAGAAGAACAAATTAAACCTGCCCTTTTCTTTCTCAGTTAGTTTAAGATGTTATTCAAACTAAATTACTAATGCAATTGTTAATAAGTTAGGTAAGCCTTACATGTATATCTAAAAAGTTCATCTTTTTAAACCCTAAACAAATATATGTTACAAAAGTTAGTTTAAACAAACAAGGAAAAATATGCAGATGAATCAAGAATCCAAGTTATCATAAAAGAAAGGAAAAATATATGTTTATTGATAGATCCAATATAATCAAGGTAACATATATTTGAGTAGTTCTCGTTAAAGAATCTCTGTATTCTTAACTAAATAAATAAAAAATGCATCCTTTTATAAGTGTCATAAAGATTCGACAAGACCCATAAGAATCTTTGAGTAAGTATATCGTTATTACAAAGATAATGCTCAGAAAAGAACCAAAGTGATTAAGGGATAAAAATTTCAAATTTTCAAGTCTTTTCTTTCACCCTTTTAGAAATTAATCTTTCCTCGAAATAGAATTTAGTCAGTAACTTTTTTAAAACATAATTTAATCCTTTAACTTTTTAAAATTTAACAAAATTTGATCCCTTTAATAGAAATAAAATTTAATTTTTAAAAGGCAAAATACAATTATGCGTTTTATAAGTAAATGGTAGGACAAAAGCCTATTTACAGCTTTTCCCAAAAATCACAAACACAGGAAATCATGGTGCACTAGTATAGATTTCAACGGCCATGAAATTGCTTCCATTAACACTCCTTTAGAAATCACTAGAGAATAATCAACAATAACAGAGGATAAACATGGCAATTAACTTGAAATTTCCCACACAAAAAGGAGGAAGCAAAGATACAACCTTTAAGATGAATCTCTGTTGTTACGAAGTCTATAAACAATACGGCCTCTAGAAGTATCATAGCGACTAACTTCAACTTTGACTCTATCAATAGGTAGTATCCGAACGAAGTTCTTCCTGAAAAATAATGCAAATTTTCGATAAGTTAGATTTATGAGAAAACAAGAATAGAAAAATAACACATAAATTTGATAACAGAGTTCGGTCAATCTTACTTATGTCTCCGGACCTGGTGCAGATCTTTTTACTGAAAGAAGAGAAATTATACGAGGTGTTTACAACACTTAAAACCCACGACCCAATTACACCCAAGAAAATTATTCTTAATTTTCTCTCACAAAATCTTTTCTCTCAATTGGAATGAACATTTTGGATGATTAATTCATTTCAATTACACATCTATTTATAAGAAAATTTACTCATTTAATTACTCCTTAAATTAATGGTTCCTTGAATTAAGCTCTATATTTTGTTCTATATTTTACTCTATGTTTTATTCCTTAATTTACTCTTTAAATTAAAGAATTTTATAATAATTTCCAACGACTATTTCGAATTTTTCCAGAAATATAGCCAATAATGGTGTCTGAATTATCCAATCGAATTCAAAACATACCATTGGGAAGCGATTCAATGACCAAACCTTCCTGGCTAAACTTCTGCTCCGAGAGGTCCGAAGAAACTGGGGATTTAGCCGTGCCGATGAAAAGGCTAAGACCACGATTGGCAATTGATTGTTGAAAAAATCACTATATATGTAATTGCATAAACTACAACAGAAAACTTATTTTTCCCAATATGTTGGAAGCTATGTTAATTTGCGATGTAACAGAGAAAAAAGAGAATATTAGAGAAAGAAGTGGAGGGAGCGTAGAGAAAGAAGTGGAAAAAGAAAATAGGGTGGGGAGTGTAGAGAAGAAGAAATGAAAATTGGAGAGACTTGACCAATAACTTGTTTAAAGAGTTATAATTTTATCATTTTTAAACTAAATTATAAATTAACCTTTCTTTTTTTAAATTATTCTATGGGAGACAAAATCTCTTTCTCTTCTTTGTTTATTGATTCAGTTTAGTTGGATTTGATTAAGGATTAGAAAATGAGGTTATAGAAAAAATAGTGTAATTATATTATTACAAATATTTGTTATTAATAAGATAAAAATGTATAAATTATTTATTATATTTTTATAAGTAATTATTTTTAAGTTATTATTATCTAATAAAATTATCAATATTATTATGATAATAAATAAATAAATTGTAACAATATTATCCAAAGAAGAAAAATTGATTTCAACTTGAAATAAAATCTTAATTGTGATGTCAAATTAAATTGTTTAAATAATTTTATCAAATTTTATAATTTAATTAAATTTTTTTGAAATGAAAAGAAGTAATCAAAAATAAAATAAAACAACTAAATAAATCATGATAAACTCAAGATGTTATTTTTTTCTTTTTAAAGAAAGAAATGTTGATGTATATAAATTTATAAAAATACATTAATTAAGATATATTACGTGTTAAAATATTATTTATTTAATATAATTGATACAAATAACATTTTGACTATTTTACTAATTTTATGCTTATTTTTAATAATATTTTAATCTTATTATTTTTTTTAAAAAGTTATAATAAAAAAATAAAATAGACATGATTATTTTAAATGACATATGATGTCATTTTAATAATCATTCTCATAGGAAAAATAAAATATTTTATGTTACTTTTAGTTATTAAAAATTTTAATATTATCAATTTTTATTCATTTTTCTTCTAATGAAGTATAGCATAGTATTTTTTTTTCAAATGAATCACTTTAATTATTTTCCTTTTGAATGGTTTAACCAAGTTATATTTTTTTAAATTGAATAAATTTACTTCAATTTATATTATTATATTTAAATTATAAAAAATACATATATGAGAAAAGATATTGTTAAAAATCAACTAATTTTTTTTTATTTTTTATCAATTTTTTAAAATGATATTTTTAATACAACATTATGTTCACAAATATATCATATTATATGCAAGTTTTTTTAATAAAAAATAAACTTTGTAAAACTATATGAATTAAATTAACTTTACTCATTTTTAAAAAGAAAGTGACATTGGATTAATCACTAAAAAAAATAATTAAAATGTTCTATTTACAAAAAGAAAAAAGTGACTCGTAACACCCTTCATCTTTTTTTTTATTGTATTTCTTCATTTTTTTTATCAATGTATTTATTCTATTTTTCTTACTGTTTTAAACAATAGAATTAATTGAAAGTTAAAAACATTCAATTTAGTCATGTTTTTATAGTGCAATGACAATATAAATAAATAAATAAATATAGAAAAAAATCAAAGAAAAATGAACAAAATTATTTTTCTTACTGTTTTAAATAATAGAATTAATTGAAAGTTAAAAATATTCAATTTAATCATGTTTTTATATTGCAAGGAGAATATAAGAAAAATAAATAAATATAGAAAAAAGTCAAAGAAAAATGAACAAAAACATTTATTCTATTTTTCTTACTGTTTTAAACAATAGAATCAATTGAAAGTTAAAAATATTCAATTTAGCCATGTTTTTATATTGCAAGGACAATATAAGAAAAAAAATATAGAAAAAAAATGAACAAAAACTAACAGAATTGAAGCTTTTAACAACCAAAAATAACTGAAATAGTTCATTTTTTATATAAGAAAAGCAGTAGATAAAATAACATCGTATGCCCTATAAAAAAATCATACGCAAGTCATGTAACCTTAAATCGTTTGTAAAAATAGTTTTTGCCATTTGATAGTCACTTTTTCAAAACTACTAAATTACTACTAAATATAAGTATTAACATTTTTGCAATACCAATATAACTCCCATGGTATTTTTCTCTCTCAGAAAATAACAATTGTTATTCATTAAAATTAAAAATGTATATAAAATTCATGACAAACTATAAAGACATACTTACATAATATTTGAAGAGCAAGAAAACAACTACTACATAAACAGAAACGTAGCAAGAAAACCTATTTAAATAGCATTACTATTATCTGTATTGACCACTGAGAATCAGCAAATTTACATTTATAAAGTTCCAATTATATAAACAGCCCGTTCAGTAACCACCCCCACCAACATTTGCATCTATATACAGATCCAATATATGTATATCCTATTAGAAGGATTGTAAATGAAATTAAACTCTATAAATTAAGTCTATTTCAAATGCAGAAAAGTCCTGAGTCGCAACTCTCAAGTCATAGATGTTAAGCATTTTATGTTGTCTAAGATCATTATGAAATAATTAATAATTCATGCCGGCACCTCAGACAAGCACCGTGTACTTCCATCTCCTGTCTGAGATAAAACATTCTCACAGTCGGCTCCAATTTTCGAAAATGCTTCAACAAGTGTATGCATGAAATTGGACAACGATTCCTTGAAGGGCTTTGAACAGCTCTTGTCACCAGCATCTACATCCTGAACCCCACCTTTAACTAGGCAACCCACTTGAGCACCATCCATATATGCTTTGCATGACACCAGGATATTATGAGCACGATTGTAGAAATGCCCCACGGCAAAATCCTCGAAATGCTGCATTGGGACATGATTTTAAAAGTTAGTCCATGCATACATAAAATTGAAAACAAAGAAGAATCAGTTCACCTACGCATATTCACATACAACCAATAAATATGGAAAATGTTCTAGGTTACAAAATGATCCATGCATCAGCCCATATCTCACAATATAAATGTTCCCTATTAGTAGTGGTCCCACAATTACCCAACGTCTCACCTTATCAATTTAACATACAATCTACACCACCTTATCAATTTAACATACAATCTACACGTAAAATTTTGTTTACAACAGACCATAAAACCCACAATTACAACCAAATAAAATATAAATTAACAAGTATTGGATACGATACTTTCCTAGCATATATAACCTCAGCGGATAATTCTTTATAAAAACCAATGAAAATGTCTAGAAAACATGAAATTCCAAAATGGTCGTGCATTAAATCCATGAATATATTCCATACCTGCCTTCTTCTAATCCACTATGAAGATCAAACAATATAAAGTAAGATTAAAGAGAAGTACAACTAAAAAGCTATTGTAAAAAATTGCAAATCAATGGAAACGTTAAGGCCAACTTCCTTAGCAATTACAGCAAATAAACTATCCAGCTAAAGTAAACAACTATCAGCATGAGCAAACAATCTTATTTCCAGTATATCGTACACCATATATTCCTTCTGAGCATACGTTTGACATTCACAAAATTTTCAAAAAGCTCACACTAGCTTCACTATTCATGAGAATCAAAATATCCTTCAAAATATTGCAATTACATAGTGAAAATAACTTAATACCTCCTTTAGATAAGCTGAACATATTGGATTCAAAAAAAATTAAGACCTTAGCAAATGCATTTAATTAAAATTATATATGTTGGTTCTGATATAATTTTACAGCACTCATTTGTGGGAATTCAAGAGCCTGCCTAGCAGTTGGTTTATAGAACATCAAGAATTTCCCCATAAAATTCATACATAGAAATAGAACTCGCATATAAATTTAGCAAAACATGGTCTACAACCAGTAAGTCAAATTGCTTTTACTACAATATGTACTTTTAATTACCATCAAAATTAATGATAAAAAAAAATTTCTGACGCTTATACCTTTGGTGGTCTCCTAATTGTGTACATCATCGTCTTTAAAGATAAGATAAACGTAGTTTCATTGTACAGCTGGGACCTCATCTCACCAATAGGTGAGCCATTGGAAGGTGCATATCCAGGTTCATTAAAGTAGGGCTTTGCATTCAAAATGAGCCCTTGAATAGAGACCAGAACTTGTAGAATGGTTGACACGCCTGGGATCCATTTCTCCTTCTCGCCGCCTGACCAGGTGTTAAGTAGACTGAGGCATACCTTCCCACAATTATACAAATTTGGGTTTAGCCGAAGGCCACCAGAGTGGTAGTGGACATGCTAGCATAAGCAGGATGCAACAGTCAGTATATTGAAAATCAAGATATAAATAATGCCACAAACATAAACACCAATTGCATACCGGTGGTCCTTTAGGGTAGGAACTAGGGAAGAAAATGTCAAAGAAAAAGAGACCATCATGGTAGGGAGTTCCCTCTGCTCCAATAATTACAGCTCTTAAAAGATCCATTCTTGTCTCATAAACCCTAACAAATATAGTATCTGATGGGAAAACCAAAACAGGAACAGATTAAACTAAAGTGTAAGCTCAAAAATTAAATAGAGTATGGGGCAGAGAAAAAGGAGTATGGATAAGGATACTGTAAGTATCCTGCATTTCTATCAGAGTCCGAGACAGAACTTTTATCATAAAGCATTCAGTCATAGGAACATTTATTTCTAGAAAGAAAAAATAACAAGATCAACGAATGAAAGACATTACATAACACAAAGACAAAGACAAAGCTTAGACTTATCACCAGGCAAATCCTTCTCTAGAATCTTCCATTCCTCCTGAATTCTTTTAACCCAATTCTTTGATGGCTGTCAAAAAGGCTAACAAGATCTAAATGCTGTAGTTGAAAATTAATTAAAGTTCTAAAAAAACTGTATTGCATAATCTAAACTCACAAGCTTGGCTGAAGAACTCTTGCTGGTATAATGATGGTCTGCATAATCTTCAGCAGTATCAAATTGTTTAAAAAACTGGAACTTCCTCAAAATTTCATCTCTTTCTGAGCTAGAGATTGCCCGGACAACATTTGTTGGACAGTTATCATCGGTGACATTCTTTTTATTTTGACTATGACCATGATCTTCAATCCCCGGTACCTCCATGATAGAATTGAAAATACTTGTATAGGCAGTAAGGTCAAAAAGAGATGACTGAAAATTTAATTTGGGTTGTATCAGAGACAGAGATGGTTCCACTCCATGAGGATAATTAGTTGTGTTTGTATGTGAAGGAAAGCTTGTGGTAGCGAAGGTAACAGGACTGGTTTCCCATAAGGGTGTCTTAACCCCAAAAGCATGGGATATTTCATCCAACTGATTTGTAGAATTATAATTAATTGAACTACTTGAAGCAATTGTCTTCTTTTTATAATGGAAAGGTTTCTGCCACCGAGATCTAGCAGATTCTACTCCAACTGGGCTCTTTGAATCAGTTAATCCACGCTGCAGAGTAGTTGCTTTTATTTTACTCTGGGAAGTTTGTTTAAGCAACCTGTTTGATGGCAAATCCACTGCATGGGTATGATTTCTAGTTTCTTTGTGGCTGATCTGGAGAGTTGAGCCAACTGCAAATTTTGAGTCTTTGCTGAAATGAATTGGCACTGATGACCAAGGAGAAGAGGTGTAGTGTGTTAGTTAAGTTGGCACCAATAGTAATTGATTGCATCTGACAACTAATATGAACAAAAACTATTTCCAGTAGCAAGTTTATTTACCTTCAGGAGGATCAGGCAACCAAGGAACTGGTGCTTCTATTCCAGGAGGAATGTTTGCATTGTCAAAGTATGATTGCAATTGAGCAAACTTGTCAACATCCATGAAATCATCGGAAAAAAGAACATTGTAGTCACCATCATCATAAGATTGATCAGAACCAGGACTATCTAAGTCTATTATGTTATGTGCAGATGTGTCAAAAGTTTTGGAGGATTCAACCCTGTTCGCTGATCCAACTGCTCCCACACCAGAGGGTACAAGAAAATTATTGACCGTAGCTTCCTTTAAAAATAATATAACATAAACGTAAATGTAAAATCATATTATGTTCATCATGTAGAGAAGATACCAATCAGCAACTTATCAATAATGTTAAACACCAACCTTGTCAACATCAACAAAGTAATCATCAAAAATAGTTTGTATTGCTTTCCCTTTGTTCTTTTTGTCAGCCCCATCGATAAACATGATATCAGCACAATCTTCATCTTCATCGATTTCAATCACTTCATGCAGAGTAATCTGTTATTTTTTGGAGGGGGACACATTACAAGCAGTTCATAGAAAGAAAGAGGGACCACCATGAGAAATACTAACAATATTCAAGACATAAATGGAATATTAAATTACCTATAAACTGAAAAACACCAGAAGTACAAGAAATATAACAGAGACGATGGTTGCAGTAACAGATAGATTTTTGGTTAATAAGATGAAGGTAGGCAGAATAAGAGACAGAGATAAGGTAGAATGTGAGATCATGTAGCACATCAGAATTCATGTGCCAATACAGAACTTGTTAAAGGCAAGAAATTACTCATAGGGTTGAGAGAAACAACAAGAATAAATCAAATACTGCAATGCAAATTGTCCCTTGAAGGTTGTTGAAAGATAAGGAAAATGATAATCAGGACACAACACCGAAAAAAGGATGCAGGTATCTTTCATATATTTATACAATTCACAGACCTCTTTAAAAAATTCACAAACCTCTTCTGGAACATGTAAAAAGCTCTATACATGCATGAGAAATCATTACCAAACAAGAAAAATTATATAAACCAACAGGAGTAAAACCCTAATAGACTTGCTAAACCATCTCTCCCAGCCCCAACAATTTTTCTAAAAGAAAAACAGAGTAAAAAAGAAGAAGCAACAAATAGAAGTCCCCATCACCATAAAAACAAGTAAGAAAGTAGAAAAATAAGTGTTCTCATAAAAGAGTCTCTAACTTGATCTTTTAGGTCATTTGAGAAAAAAACAGTTGCATCATATGAATTAAACACAGTAGAGCGCGATCAAAGAAAACGATAATACTAAACCGAATCAAATAACCTATGAAAATTAATTTCAGCTAATTTGAATGATCAAAAATAAAAAATGAAAACTAGAAAAGGATCACGAGTATTAACCCCTTTATCTTTAAAAGTTATAGGAGTTCCAGCAATACGAGACGGTATTTCAACAACGCCCGCATCCATGATTCGAGAGTTCGTCCCGGGATACAACCTCTTCCTGTTTGTATAGCAAGAAAAAGAGGGAAATTCAGAAGAAAATCACGCTAAAGACAAAAATTTTGGAAGTAACGAGTGAAAAGAAAAATAATATCCTAGAGAGTGACAGAGACTCGGAATTCAAAGTCGAAGAGACGCTTGTAGGTATTGGAGGCGGCTCCATCAGTCAGTGTATGTGAACTGTGATTTATACGAAAATGAGAGCTAAACAACTCGGCTAATCAGCGGCTCGCTCAAGTTATCAGAAGAACATGCACGATTTGCTTCCCATTCAAACTTTACGGAACCCTTTGCCATTTAAGTTTTTTTTTTTTAACTTCTTCTTTCTTTTTTTAAATACAGAAAACAAAATAAGAATGATGTGAAAATCTAAAAAAAATATGTTATTAATATAATAAAATATAATTTAATTAAAATTTATAACTAATTATTTTATAAATTTAAATATCATTTTATTTCTTACCATCAGCTAAAAAAAAGAGAGAGTTTATTAAATTTTAAATTTTCTTTATCAACATTTAGCCAAATGCAATGGGAAGCAAATATTTAAATTCATACAAATTATTATTGTTAAATATTATTAAAAAAATAATATTTTCAAAAGTTTAAATTATTAAATGAATTTTTAATTATATTTTTATATATTTATTCCAAAAATTATTGGAAGAATTAATTTCCTAATAATTTTTAATATAATATCATTGTTTGAGTTTCTGTATTAAGATTTAATAATTTTAATTATTAACTTATAACTATTTGACATGCATAATATATAAAACAAATATTTTAAAATAAGTGATAAAGAATGATGTGAAAATCTCAAAAAACATCACATTAATATAATATAATAAAATATAATTATATTCGGTTAAGATTTATATTAATTAATTATAAATTTAAAAGCAATTTTATTTCTTATCATCAATAAAAAAAGTTTTTTAAACTTTAAATTTTCTCAATCAATAATAACCAAATGCAATATGAACCCAACATTCAAATTCATACATATCGTTATTGTTATAAGTTGTTAGAAAATTATTTTTTCAAAAAATTTAAATTATTAAGAAAAATAATTTGGCAACAACTTCTAATATATTATCATTATTAGAATTTATGTGTTCAAATCTTAATAACCTTAATTAATGAATTATAAATATTTAACTCTATGAATAGAGCCAACATCTAAGTGATACTAATATAATATTAAAAAAAATTATACATATCACTTACTGATACGTTAAGTTAAAATAATTATTTAGTCACTTAGAGAAAAAAAAGTATTATTTGATATTTTATTTTTATAAAAAAAACAAAAAATGACATAAAAATATTTTTTAATAATATTTTAAATAAAATAATATTTTTTTCTTAATAATTTATTTTAGTCATAAATAAAAAAATTATAAAAATGATTTTCTTCATGAATATTTTACCATAAAATTTATTAAAATATTGAATGAATAGTTAATTTTTTAACATAAATTTTTTAAAATATTTAATAAATAATTTTTTTTATCATTCTTTAATATCTTTTACAAAATGTAAGGTAATAAATAAGATTTTAATACAAATCTTTTAATATAAAAAATCTTTATTTAACTTCACACTATAATTCAATTAAAACTTATAGTGAATTATTTTATAAAATTCAAATATCATTTTATTTCTTACCATGAGATAAAAAAACAGTTTATTAAATTTTAAATTTTCTCGATCCATATATTAACCAAATGCTACAAGCCAACATTCAAGTTCATACATATATTGTCATTGTTAGAAGTTGCACAAAAATTATTATTTTTAAAAGCATAAGATTATTAGAATATTGATTAATTGTAATTTTATATATTTATTTTAAAAGTTTAAGTTACCAATAAAATTATTTCCTAACAACTTTTAATATAATATAATTATTGAAGATTTTTTGTTTAAGATCTAATAACCTCAATTGTTAAATTATAACTATTTGACTTACATCATGTATAGAACTAACAATTGTAGATAAGTGATAAATAAAAAATGATGTGAAAATCCCAAAAAATACATCACTAATATATTATAATAAAATATAATTCAATCAAAATTTATTGTTAATTATTTTATAAATTTAAATATCATTTTATTTCTTACTATGATAAAAAAAAATTTATAAAAATTTAAAAATTTTCAATCAATATTTAGCCACATGCAACCCAACGTTCAAATTTATACATATTGTTATTATTAAAAATTATTAAGAAATTAATTTTTTCAAAATTTTAAGTGATTGAAAAAGGATTAATTATATTTTTATCTCAATAATTTAATTTATTAAGAGAATTTGTTTCTTAATAACTTATAATATGATATTATTGTTGAAAGTTTTGAATTAAAAATCGAATAAACTCAATTATTAAATTAATATATAGATAAAATTTTGTAATTAATTAATAAATGTAAAAAAAATATAGTTGATTATTCTCTTAATAACTTAAATTTTTAAAAGAATTTATTTTAAAATATATTTTATGATTATAAATTAAAAAAATAAATTATTCCTTTGTCTGAATTAAACCGAGATATTTGTATGAAAGATAAAATTTCCCACTCTCTTTTAAACCACTGTTTTAAATTTTAATTGGTATAAAATAACTATACAACTTAATTCAAGGATCGAATAATTTTTATATCAGAGAAAAAGAATTTACACATCTGTGTCGGTGGCTTCGTGTCTTAACTAATAAGTATCTACAATTTTATTTATTTATAGCTGAAATAAGGATCTAATCAAAATGTCGATTAAAATAAGGTAATATTAATATACTCTTCTACAGTTTTAATATAAATATGTATTTTTATATAAATTTATGATAAATTAAAAATAATATATTATTGTATTATTAATAAATATGTTAAATTATAAAATTATATTAAATAAAAAGTTAATATATTAATTATAATTATTATATAATCATGATATAAAAGTGTTACTTTTACCCATTATTTAATTTTCATATTTATGTCAATTGTTGTTTTTATTAATCTTTCAACTAATACGAGATATAATCTGTCATTTTGTACGTGAATTGTCTATTTCTATTATTTTATTTTTGTTAATCTGTATTGATGATTAGATCTATACTTGCTGCTTTAGTAATATAGTAATTCATGCGAGAGCGTTTGAGTTTTGATTTGATTGTATTCCTGATTATTTTATAGATTCAGTGATTTATGATTTAATTGGTTTTCTTTAATTTCTAAGATGAATATTAATGAAATTGAAGAACTGTTCACAAACTCTCCAAAAGCTTAAGCTCATGGGAGCATTGGTGACCAACATCTTGGTATAGAGTGGGAGATGGGAGGTCTTGTGCTCAAGCTCGTGCAACCCCTGATAACTTTGCTACCTTAGCTTAGCATATCGTCTTCCAACAAATTGCAAAGATGTCTGTTCAGTTGACTTCTCGATGTATCTGTTTTTGTATGCATGGTGGTGTCTGATTTCTTTCTTATATCAATAATTTGTTTGATATATTATTGTTAACAATTCCCATCTTAGTTATAGCTAGTTATATTTTTCTTCTAAAAAATTGAATGAAGAGTTTAAATGTTCAAGAAATAAAAAAAAAAAACACTGAACTGGTGTAGAAATCTCTGTTTCTACAGGCCACAAGAGAACAATATTTCCTCCCTACACACTCAAATTTTTAATAGTGGTGGGGTTGGGATTAGGTAAAAATAGGGTTGAGGATGGAGGATGCATCATAGCTCCCTCTTGCATTCCTTCTTTCACACGAAACCTCCGCTGTTAATAATTTTATTATTTTGTTTAGGTACTGTACTGGGTACCTTTGTTCTTATGCTCTGCTGCAATTTTTATGATGCACTGATTTTATCTGCTTAGATTGAGTGTTTGTTGCAGTATTGATGGCCCATCAAATGTTAGTTAACTTTCTCGTCGGAATTTTCTATTTGGCAGGGATTTATATTCTTGAAACACTTAGCATAGTATCGCTGGAAAAGATGAAGTTAATAAAAAATTATAAAACCTTGTTTCACGTTGTTTTTTTACGTTATTTTAAAGAGGTATAAATAATGAAGAGTGTACGATCAAAATAGAAATAAAAATTATCCTCTCCAGAATGGACCTTAACCCCCCTTAAGGAATAACACATTCATGTGTTATAGTTGTAATAGATCTGGCCACTTGGCTAAGAACTGTCGGAACAGGAATCGTCCTGTCCCACAGGCGAACCTTACCGAAGATCAACTTATTGCTATGATATATGAAGTCAATTTTATTGGTGGATCCGAGGGGTGGTGGGTAGACACTGGTGCTTCTCGCTATGTTTGTTATGATCGAGACATGTTCAAATCCTATTCGGATTCTGAGGATAAGAAAGTGCTGCTGGGTGACTCCCACTCCACTAAAGTTGCTGGTACTGGTGAGGTGGTTTTGAAATTTATCTCTGGAAAGACTGTCATCTTGAAGGATGTCCTGCATACTCCAGAGATGAGAAAGAACTTAGTTTCAGGCTATCTTCTTAACAAAGCTGGATTTACTCAAACTATAGGGGCTGATTTATATACTATAACTAAAAATAATATATTTGTTGGAAAAGGGTACGCCACTGATGACATGTTCAAATTAAATGTTGAAATCAATAAAACCTCTTCTTCTGCTTATATGTTGAGTTCTTTTAATATTTGGGATACTAGGCTTTGTCATGTTAATAAACGCATAATCAAGAACATGAGTAGCTTAGAACTAATTCTTAAACTATCTTTAAATGATTTTGAAAAATGTGATTTTTGTAGTCAAGCTAAAATAACCAAAACTTCACATAAATCAGTAGTTAGAGAAACTGAACCTTTAGAATTAATTCATTCTGATATATGTGAACTTGATGGAAATTTAACAAGAAATAGAAAACGCTATTTTATAACTTTTATAGATGACTGTTCAGATTACACTTATGTATATCTAATGAAGAATAAAAGTGAAACATTTGATATGTTTAAAATATTTATGACTGAGATTGAAAATCAACTTAACAGAAAAATAAAAAGGTTTTGAAGTGATAGAGGCACCGAATATGATTCCAATATCTTCAATGATTTTTATAAAACTCATGGAATCATTCGTGAAAAAACTGCACCTTATTCTCCTGAAATGAATGGCAAAGTTGAAAGAAAAAATAGAACTTTTATTGAATCAGTTGTTGCAATTTTATTTAACTCAGGTGCTGCTTCCCATTGGAGGGGAGAAATTTTATTAACTGTTTGCTATGTGCTAAATAGAGTGCCTAAATCTACAAATAAAATTTCACCATATGAAATTTTGAAAAATAAGAAACCTAATTTAACTTATTTTAAAACTTGGGGTTGTTTAGCCTATGTTAGGATCCCTGATCCTAAAAGAAATAAACTTGCTAGTAGAGCATATGAATGTGTATTCATAGGATACGCTGTGAATAATAAAGCTTATAAATTCTATGACTTAAAAGATCAGGTAGTTATAGAATCAAATGATGCTGACTTCTATGAACATAGGTTTCCCTTTAAATTTAAAAATAGTGGGGGCTCGTCTTCTAGTAGTTTACCTATAACTAGAACTAGTGAACAAATTGAAGAATTAAACATTGAAATTAGAAGAAGTAAACGAGCTCAAACCCTTAAGGATTTTGGGTCTGATTTTTATGTTTATACCTTAGAGGAAGATCCCCAAACTCTTAAAGAAGCATTATCTTCTTTAGATGCCAATTTATGGGAAGAAACCATAAATGATGAAATAGACTCACTTGAGTATAATAAGACTTGGCATTTAGTTGACTTACCTCTTGGTTGCAAAACCATTAGATGTAAATGGATACTAAAAAAGAAATTAAAACCCGATGGTACTATTGAAAAATATAAAGCTCGTCTTGTAGTTAAAGGATATAGGCAAAGGAAAAATGTAGATTTCTTTGATACCTTTTCACAGTTACACGAATAACTTCCATACGTGTACTTTTCTCTCTCGTTGCTATCCATGATTTAGTAGTACATCAAATGGATGTTAAAACTGCTTTCTTAAATGGTGATTTAGAAGAAGAAATTTATATGGATCAACCTGAAGGTTTTGTTATCCCAAGTCAAGAAAATAAAGTTTGTAAATTAGATAAATCTCTTTATGGTCTAAAACAAGCACCTAAGCAATGGCATGAAAAATTTGATAATCTAGTTATCTCACATGGATTCAAAATAAATGAAAGTGACAAATGCATTTATTATAAATTAGAAGATAATATTTGCACTATTATATGTTTATATGTGGATGACATGCTTATTTTTGGATCAAATATTTATGTTGTGAATAATGTGAAAACGTTGTTAAGAGCTAATTTTGATATGAAAGATCTCGGAGAAGCGAGTGTAATCCTTGGTATAAAAATAACTAGGTCTGAAAAGGGAATTTCTCTAGATTAGTCTCACTACGTTGAAAAAATCTTAAAGAAATATAATTACTTTAACTGCAAACCTGCATGTACTCCTTATGATTCTAGTGTAAAGTTGTTCAAGAACACCGGAGATGGTGTTAGACAAACTGAGTATGCGAGCATCATTGATAGCTTACGTTATGCTACTGATTGCACTAGACCAGACATAGCTTATGTTGTGGGACTACTATGTAGGTTTACCAGTAGACCTAGTATAGAGCATTGGAATGCTATTGAAAGGGTTATGAGATACCTTAAGAAAACTATGAACCTTGGATTACATTATAAAGTGTTTCCCGCTGTTTTAGAAGGATACAGCAATGCAGATTGGAACACTTTATGAGAAGACTCGAAAGCAACTAGTGGCTATATTTTTAACATAGCTGGTGGAGCTGTTTCTTGGAAGTCTAAGAAACAAACAATATTGGCTCAATCTACAATGGAGTCTGAAATCATAGCTCTAGCCACTGCTAGTGAAGAAGCAGGTTGGCTAAGAAGTTTGTTAGCTGAGATCCCTTTATGGGAAAGACCGATATCAGCTGTCTTGATCCACAGCGATAGTACCGCGGCTATTGCAAAGATTCAAAACTATTACTACAATGGCAAGAGACGACAGAAACGTCGTAAGCATAGTACTGTTAGAGAATTTCTCTCAACGGGAGCTGTAAGAGTGGATCATGTACGTTCTGATGAAAATTTGGCAGATCCTTTGACGAAAGGATTACCAAGAGAGAAGGTTTTCAAAACCTCAAAAGGAATGAGATTAATGCCTTTAGAATGAAGAGTCATTTATGATGGTAACCCAACTTATAGACTGGAGATCTCAAGAAATAAGTTCAAAGGGTAATAACAAGTCATGAAGTGATATGAGATGTATCATGCTTTTCAAATCCCATTCTATATTGTTAGAAGCATGAAGTCCTGAAGCGATAGAAAATGATGAGTTAATTGTTAAACTCTTAATGAGTTCTATACTCTATGTGGAGTGGAGTACATAGCTACAGGAGTACTCTTGATAGACTAACCTATGTGAATGTGAAAGTGTGGCCACTTCTTATAGAAATTTTTGGGGCAAAATTTACTAGAGCGTTCACTATACAGGGATACACGTGCATGGCCGTAAAGCACGGGCTTTTTGAACTACACCTTGGAAAGGTTGTGTGTGTGATGACTGTTAGAGATAGAGTTCAAAACTACGAGTTACTCTAGTATATTCTAAAGCATCAACACTATGCAAAAGTTCAAGTCGATAGACATCTTTTCGCTTATGCACAATCTTATAATTTTAATTGATCGGTTGCTCGATGAAAATTATTTTTATATAAAATTCAAGTGGGAGATTGTTGGAAAAAGGTGAAATTTATAAAAAATGATTGTTGGAAAAGATGAAGTTAATAAAAAATTGTAAAGCCTTATCCCACATTGATTTTTTACATTATTTTAAAGAGGTATAAATAGTGAAGAGTTGGCTATTGGGATTGGGCCCCAAGGGGCACCCACTTTTGTGGATTGGGAGAGGACCTAGGCAAATGTGATACCACACACGCGCGTGCGCACCACCGCCGTCCGTCCGACCGACCGGCCGTGCCGAGTCCGAGTCCGAGTCCGAGTCCGAGTCCGAGTCTAAGATCGTGTGCGTGAGGTGAGGTGGTATTTTATTTTTTGAAAAAAATATTCTTTTTAAGGAAAACTTTTCCACTTACAAAAATTGATTGTTATATATATTTATATTTTTTTTTCAGAAAAAAACAACCGTTATTTTCTTTTATTAAGAATATGACCGTTAAATGACCGTTACTCTTCATTACTCAGAATGGTCGTTACGCTCTTAATTCCCAAACATTACCGTTTTATTCATAATTACCACACGGTTTCTAAAACCTATAAAAAGAGGGCTTCAGCTCTCATTTTGAAACAACAATCAGCAATCTCATCTCCCTACGAAAAAAAAAATTCTCTCTACAATTTCTAAGTTCTTCTTTAGTTTTCCGAGCAACAAATTTTCAGGTGTAGCATTCTAGTCTTCATCAGTGCAGTGAAGTTCTGAGACAGAGATTAAGATTCTGGGCTGTTTTATCCTGGGGACGACGAGGCTGTGTTTGCTTGCACAAATTGGGTAGAGCCGCGAAACGTCTTAAAGAGAGCGACCTAGTCCGCGACTCAACCCAAGCAGTTACTTTCAATTTATCGGTAATATTGTTTCTACACTGTTATTATAAACTTGCATCAACAGTTGCAGTATAGATGGCCCATCAAATGTTAGTTAACTTTCTCATCCGCATTTTCTATTTGGCAGGGATTTATATTCTTGAAACACCTTGCGTATATGAACATCAGGAGCAGCTGCTTACTTCAATCACTTGGAGATGAGAACTTTGACTTGTTAAATATATGGCTAGAAAGTACAACAGTGAATCAAGTGATGATGATGTGAGTGATCAACAAGGTAAACGTCGCCATACTCAAGCGATAAATGGTTCTAGATTAGACACACATCGTGATCATGCTGATGAAGTTGATTCTTCAGGCTCTGACCTAGGAAATAGGACTAAGGGGTATGGAAGATACAATGATCATCGAGGTGTTGATAAAGATAGTCAAAGGGCCTAAATAGGGGTGATAAGGATGGGGAAAGGGTTAGTAGGAGAGATGCCAAGAATCCAGATGCAAGAAGGAAAACTGAAAATTAAGATATGAAGGCTTACAAAGTGAGGACTGTTGAAGATAAAGATCAGGTGGAAAGATACAGAGCCACTCAAGACAATGATGACAACGGACATCATGAAACTAGAGAAGGAGATAAAATAAGTAGATACCATCAAAATACTGAAGAAGACGGTGAAAGGGGGAAGAGTCATCATTTTGAAAGTGGGCATAGAAGGCAACAAATTGAGGATGGATATAGATACAGAGAAAACTTTTCTCGTCGTTGTTACCGACAGGATGATGAAAGTAGTGAAAAGCAAAGGGAAACAATAAGGAGAAGGGATAAGAAAGGTGATGATGATAAACAGGGTTGGTATAAAAGTTAAGAAGCTAGTGGAAGTGTAAGGGGAGAAAGCAAAGCAAGATGGAAAAATGCTTGAAAGTTCTAAACCTCATGTTCAGTCAACAAAGCAAGAGACCAATAATGCTGATGCATCTATTCTAGGTAAGAGTGGAGGTATTTACATACCTCCGTTTAAGTTGGCTCGAATGATGAACGAGGTCCAAGATAAAAAGCAGCATTGAGTATCAGCGGTTGACATGGGACGCTCTAAGAGAGAGCATAAATGGGCTTGTAAACAAGGTCAATGCTGCTAATATAAAAAATACTATTCCTGAACTTTTTCAAGAGAACCTGATTCGAGGAAGAGGCCTTTTTCTGCCGGTCGTGTACGAAATCCCAGATTGTAGATCGAGAATTCACATGTCTTTGCTGCGTTGGTTGCCATTAAGAAGAGTTGTCTTACAGTTGAAGAGAGCATATAAGCGAAATGACAAGGTGTGAATCAATTTTTAATCGATGTGATTTTTTTGACTTAATTTGATCTATAAGAATTTGTACTCATATAGGGATGTATCTAACTCTTTTTTACCTTTATGCTTTATTTTATGCCAACAACAATTAATAGCTACTGTTACATTTATAGCACATTTAGTGATGGCTCATGAGATCATTGCTTTAGAGTTGCTCACTGTGCTCTTGGAGAACCCCACTCATGACAGTGTTGAGGTTGTTGTTGTTTTTGTCACACAGTGTGGATCAATTCTGCAGGATCTTTCACCTAAAGGCATGTACAGTGCATTTTCTCCCTCTTGCTCCCCCTCCCTCTTTCTCCATTATTAATATGTTATTTTTTTTACTTGATAAGTAGCCTCCCCCCTCCCTCCCTCTCTTTTCTTTCCTTTCTTTTCTTTTCTTTTTGGGTGGGTGAGTCATTGGGTTTTGTTTTGCTTCGCCATAAGGGGATGTCATATTTTGTTGTATTTAAGGTATTAATCTTACTTATGTTTATGTTTGTCATTGTATTTAAAAATTTACTTCCTTGCATGTTTCAGAAGCATGCAGTTGGCATGTTTGCATGATGTTACAGTTCACACAACATATAGCCATGGATTTATTGGTTTATTCCAATATCACATTATGAGAGGATTGGTTTACTCATTTTCAAGTCGTAAGTGTATTAGAGTATGTTAAGTATCTTTGTCCCTATTAAGAACTATGCCAGCACTGCCAGCACCTCCATGGACTAGTTGTAATGATACCTTACATGTGTCAATGTGCAGGCCTGTTGTCATTCCCTTTAACCATGATACCTTGCATGTGCCAATGTAGACTTTACTGTAAATGAATTGTCATTCTCTTTTAACCTTTTGATTACTCTATATATCTATATGTAAGTTCATTTGTTGATCAAGCAATAAAAATGCAGAAGCTAAATATAGCAAGTCTAGTTTTTCATTTGTTCTTAAATTCTTTCATGGTATTAGAGCATACCTGTCGAGAATTAAAATAGCTATCACTTCCGTCAATCTTCATACCCAAAGTTGCTACCAGTTCCGTCAGTTTCCATACCACCAGTCCGTCAGTTTGCCGCCACCAATTTCGCTACCAGTTTCATCAGTTTCCATACCCATAGCTGCCACCCAAACCTGTGACCTTCGGCTCATCAAACCAACTAAGCTACATTGCCTGCCTTGATTAGGTCATTGGACACCATCGAAGGAAAAGTTTTAAGTGGTGTTGCAAAGTGGAAGCCGTGGATGGACAACGCCAGATTTCAAATCTCCCTTGGATGAACAACGCCAAATCTTCCTTTCCATTGAAAAGGTTGAATCATAGAGATGAACGACGCCCATTCCAGTTCTTCTTCCTTTCTCGTCTCAAAGAGGGTTGAATCGCAGAAATAAGCGGCACAATTTTCCTTTTGACGAAAGGTTACATTTAACGTTTAGATTTGTTTTGTTATAAATATATATTTGGCTGGTAGGTCGTTAAAGCCAAAAAACAAAAAAAACAAAACACAATGAGCACTAGTGAGTCCACCACCTCTGGGATCCCTTTAACATTCTTAAATAGTATAAGAGTTGTGGTTCAACCACAAAATCAACTCATTTTTCTCAAATTAAATTATTCGAACTAACTTTTTTGGAAACACCAAGTTCTCACTGCTATCAGAGGGTATGGACTCGAGCATTTTCTTTCTTATACCAACAAGGCTCCAGCAAAGTTCAAAGAGAACACAGAAACATGAGAAAAAGAGACTAATCAAGATTTTCTATGCTGGACAAGGCAATATCAGCTCTTTGCCTCATGACTTCTATCCTCTCTATCTGAGAATCTTTTAGTGATGATGGTCGGTCTAGAATCATCTTTCCAAATCTGGGAAGCCCTAAAGATAAATTTTTCATCTCAATCTGCAGCAAGGAAGATGCAATACAAGCTTCAACTCTCATCTATCAAAAAAGGGCTCTTTACCTATGAGAGACTATCTGAACAAGGTAAAGTCTTGTTGTGATTTGCTAGCATCGGCTAGTCAACCAATCTCAAAGATGATCAAGTAATGCAAGTTCTTGTTGGACTAGGAAGTGAATTTGATACTATTGTTGTTGCAACTACCTCAAGGATAGAACCATGTAAACTATGAAACCAGGCTTGAAAATACTAGACATCATTTTGTCAACACTGAAGACTCAAATCCCTCTGTGAATGTTGTCACTCAATCCAACTTTCAGAGAAGATTCAGTAATAGTGGAAATGACTATCAAGAAGGTAGAGAGAGAAGCAATTTTCAGAATTCAAGAAGAAGAGGCAGGTCTTCTTATAGAGGAATAGGAAGGAGTTTCAAAAGCTCAAACATGAATAGATGTGAGATTTGTAACTACACAAATCACACTAGTGATAAGTGTTATTACAAATTTGATGCCAACTATGGCTCACCTTCAAATACTCAAACTATGGCTTATAACTCTAAAATATACACAGCATATCTAGTCACTAAAACAAGCTCTTTTACTTTGAGCATTTCACTTGACTCAGAGATAAACATGTCTTGGTATGCAGATTCTGGAGCATCCAACCATGTGACAAATGAGCCTGGCAATCTCAATATTGCTTCAGACTTTCAAGGCACCAACAAGGTTCAAGTATGGAATGAATCAAGTTTGTGCATTACTCACATTGGTAGATCACAAATCAAGTCTCATAATTTTCATAAAACATTTCTTATAACTGATCTTCTTCATATTCCTGAGATAACTAAGAATTTGATTAGTGTCTCACAATTCTCCAAAGATAATTCTGTGTATTTTGAATTTCATCCCACTTTTTGTTGTGTTAAGGATCAGGTCACACATCAAACACTCCTCAAAGGTACTCTTAAGGATGAACTATACAAGTTTGATATTCAACCACTCAAGTCTCAAACTGTTCACTCAGCCACCACTCAATTACCTTCCCATGTTTCAACTCTTCTTGTTAAGAGAAATAATCAAGAAATTCAGCTTTGGCACAATAGATTAGGTCATGCTTCAAATAATGTAGTAAGAACTATTCTTTGCACAGTTATGAAGAACTGTTCTTGGCACAATTATGAAGAACTGTAATTTCTCTGATGTTTTAAATAAAAATATTTTATGTGATTCCTGTATGAAGTCTAAGAGTCATCAATTTCCTTTTCCTATGTCTGAAATTGAGTATCAACATCCCTTTGAACTTATTCACAATGATGTTTGGGGTCCTTCACCATAAAAATCCACTAATAGTTTTCAATACTATGTTACTTTTGTTGACCATTATAGCAGATATACATGGTTGCATCTTCTTAAACAAAAATCTAAAGTTGAAAATGCTTTTATTCATTTACAAAACATTGTTTCCACTCAATTTCAAACCAGAATTAATATGGTTCAAAGTGATGGAGGAGGTGAGTTCATAGGCTTTACAAAAAAAATCAATAACCATGGCATTTTACATAGAATCTCTTATCCCTATACACCTTAACAAAATGGTCTTATTTAAAGAAAGCATAGACATGTTGTGGAGATGGGATTGTCCTTGTTAGCTCACTCAAACATGCCTACTCGATTATGGGATGATGCCTTCACTACCTTAGTCTATATCATTAATAGGCTTCCAACAAATATCCTAAATCATAAAAGTCCCTATGAGATGCTTTTCAAATCTAAGCCTGCTATCTTCATCTAAGAACCTTTGGTTGTCTTTGCTATCCTTATCTTAAACCTTTGGTTGTCTCTGCTATCCTTATCTTAGACCTTTTAATAAGCACAAGTTGGAATACAGATCATAGTCAAGCACCTTTCTTGGGTACAACAACAAATACAAAGGCTATAAAACATTATTGCCCAATGGTAGAGTCATAGTATCCAGAAGTGTGGTCTTTGATGAAAACATATTCCCTTTTGCTCAAACTCCTAGATATCATAATCCTTACTCTCAATCATCCATTCTAAGACCTCTACCAGTCACTACTTTCCCTTTACCTTCTCAATTACACTCCAACTCTACCTCATCCCAGCATACCTCACCTGTTAAAATTTTCCCTTCTCATTCTACTCACTCTCACCAAATTTCTACTTCATCTCATCACTCGCCTATTTCTATGTCTTATTCAGCCTCTAGTCGTACTCCTACTCCTCTTATTGATGAGCTACCAACTAAGTCTAATGCATCTCCTCAATCTATTGGTAATACTAATGTGAATGGTCCAACTCCAGGTACTCTTAACAAGCATCCTATGGTCACAAGGTCAAGAACTGGGAACTTAAAGCCAAGAGTCCTCAATGCAACAATGACTGACACACAAGAACCTTTTTTTCCTACAAGGAGGTTCTTCTTAATCAACACTAGAAAAAGGCCATTGAATAAGAGTATAGAGCTCTCATGAAGAATCATACATGGACCTTGTGTGACCTACCTACTAGTAAGAAGGTTATTGGTTTTAAATGGATGTTCAAGGTTAAGAGATACTCAGATGGGAGTATAGCTAGATTGGTAGCTAAAGGCTATGATTAAGTACTTGGCTTTGATTTTTCAGAGACTTTCAGTCCTGTTGTGAAGCCAACTACCATAAGAACAATGCTTTCTATTTTTGTAAATAAAGGATGGACAGTAAGACAAATCGATGTAAACAATGCATTTCTAAATGGAGATTTGGACAAGGAAATGTTTATGTGTCAACCACCAGAATTTGAATACATGAATGATGATGATAGTGAAAATACCTTGAAAGTATACAGATTGGCTAAAGCATTATATGGGCTTAAGCAAGCCCCCAGAGCTTGGTCAGATAAACTCAAACATACTTTCCTGAATCATGGTTTTTCTTACTCAAGAGTAGATAACTCACTTTTTTTCAAAAAATATCTCTTTTGGTTGCATCTGGCTTCTTGTTTATTTTGATGATGTATTGGTCACAGGAAGTAACATCAAAGGCATTCGTTCTATTATAACTCATCTTGATAAGAAATTTTCTTTGAAAGATTTAAGTGAAATCCATCAGTTTCTTGGATTAGAGGTTACTCACACCAATTCTGGTCTTCATCTCAGTCGAGGGACATATATTAAATATCTTCTCACTCGAGATGCAATGTCTCAAGCTAAGGGTTTGCCCATACCAATGGTTTCTTCATTGAAATTATCTAAGTTTCAGGGTATGCCTACAGTTGATCCTACCTTCTATAGGAGTAAAGTTAGTGCTTTCCAATATGTTACTTTCACTAGACCAAAAATTGCCTATAGTGTTAAAAGAGTATGCAAGTTCATACATTGTCCTTTAGATGAACACTGGAAGGCAATGAAAAGGATTCTCAAGTATTTGGATGGCAAAATCAATCATGAGATTCATTTTACTAAGTGACACAATCTTGATCTGGTAGGATTCTCAAATGCTAATTGGGGAGCTGATGTTAATGATAGAAAATCCATCACTGGATTTTGTATCTTTCTTGGTAAAAATCTTGTCTCATGGTCTTCAAAGAAACAATCCTCAGTATCTCAATCAAGTACTGAAGTTGAATACCGTAGCTTGGCTAATGCTACTTTAGAGGTAATATTGCTTCATGCTTTGCTCAGAGAGTTACATGTCACACTCTCTCATACTCTTACAATTTGGGTGGACAATCAGAGTACCATCTCACTTGCTTCAAATTATGTGCTTCATGCTAGAACTAAACATATGGAATTGGACATACACTTCATTTGTGACCTAATTCAGAAAAACCTAATTCAAATTAGGTTTGTACCATCCTGTGATCAAACTGCAGATATCTTCACAAAATATTTGAGTGTTCAATTCTTCTCTCGGTTGATACTAAAGTTAACTGTCTGGCCACTCACCTCGCTTGACTTGAGGGGGAATATTAAGGACTATGCTAATACTGCCAGCACCTCTATGGACCAGCTGTAATGATACTATGCCAACACCTCCATGGACCAACTGTAATGACACCTTGTATGTGCCAATGTGCAGGCTTGTTGTCATTCCCTTTAACCATGATATCTTGCATGTGTCAATGTAGGCTTTGCTATAAATGAATTGTCATTCTCTTTTAACCTTTTGATTACTCTATATAAATGTATGTAAGTTCATTTGTTGATTAAGCAATAAAAATACAGAAGCTAAATATAGCAAGTCCAATTTTTCATTTATTCTCAAATTTTTTTCGTCCCACATCGGCTAGAAATAAGGCAATAAAACTGCTTATAAACCTCAGTAACCCTTAACTCAATGAGATCTTATTGAGTTGAGTGAGACCTGGGTTTCTAACATGGTATAAGAGCTATCTTCCTGGTTTCTATGTACTTGGACCCTGGGCTCTATCATAGTCTCACTGTGACGCTTATGTCTACCTTTTCCCACCATGTGGAGGGGGAGTGTTAAGTATACTTGTCCCACATCAACTAGGAGTAAAACAACAAAATTGTTTATAAGCTTGGATAAAAATAAATTAAATATACATTTAAAAAAAATTCTATAATGAACTTATTTTGATAGGGAAAAAATTGCATAAAAAAATTAAATATATTTTAAATATAAATTATTTTATTAAAATATTTATACTTAATTTTATCCGATTATATTATATAATTTATCTCCCAAATAAAATAATTATAATATAATTAAATACAATTCAATCTAATATAATTATACTTAATATAAAAAAAATACTAATATAAGATTATAGGATTATGGGATCACTTTTCTAAATGTCTAGAATTATCCCTGTAAATTAAAAATAATTGGATTAAATTGAATTTTATATATTAATCAATAAAAATTAATTATCGTTATATCAAATTTTAAAATAAAAAATAAACAAATATACATTAAAATTAAGGAGGTCAATTATTACTCAAATTAATCAAAATTAAATTAATACAATCTTAATTTAAATTGAATTTAGTTAGAGTTAGTTAATTTGATTCTCAATCTAAAACAAACATAAACGAGTTATTCAAACTTACAAAAATATTAACCCAAATTGTTAAATAAATATTTTTTAATTAATTAAATTTTTTTTATAAATAATTTTTTTTAATAATATTAAAGCTTATTAGTACCAACTTAATTAAATGAACTAATGAAAATAGAAAAAATAATGTTATAATAAATAATTAATTATAAAAAAAACATATATTAATAATATTCTATTACATCATCATTTAAATATTAAAATTTAAAATAATTTATATCACATTTTAAAATTTATTAATTTCTATTAAATAATATTTAACATAATATTTATATATATAATAAAATCATTACATTTTTAATTTGATTTCAAAATTTAATTGAAAAACAATAGATTTATTTTGAGTTATTTGAATTTGATTTAATTTAATTTAATTTAATTTGATTAATATTTTATTAGTATTTTAAATTCAAATTCTATAAATTAAACTATGTTATCAATTACCAATGCTAATTAAATCCACTTTGTATAGGCAATCATTTGTCTAATATTATTGATGTGCTGTCTTCTTTAATTTTATTTAATTTTCTTTTCAAATATTTTCCTCGATAAAGTATGAAAATGACATGATCATCAATTTCTAAACTTGCATTCAGCATTGGCATTAATAAATATTTTGTAGATGTGTTTTAGCCACCTTTTTATCGTTGTTTCTTTGCTCCGTTCTGTTGTCTTTTTTTACGTCTCACCTTATCTTCCAATTTGGGATTCCCTGAGATTTTTTTTTTTGGTCACTTTAAAAATATTATTAATATGTTTAAATCCTACAATTTTAAAGCTATATTTATAACAAAATATTATTTAAATTATTAACTTGAGATAGCTTTACTTAGAAATTTGCTCTTTTGTTAGTTTCTTTTGCTTTATTTGTTTTACTTTTAAGTTTAAATTAAATCATCATGATATATTTTTTTATTTTTTTTAGTATCTAAATATTAATTTGAGTTGAAATTAACAATAATCACATTCAGATAATTATATCTATTTTAAAAAGAAATGTTATTCGACTTCCACCCTCCTCCTCCTCCTTATCTTAAAAGAGAAAGTAAGGAGGTAAAGAAATATGATATCTCACGTCATCCCACTCGGGATAAAAAGGGCAATATTCTTTTCTTTTTTTGACAAATATTCCTAAACAATATGTTACGTGATACAATTTGGGTAGCAAATAATAATTTTTTATTATTATAATAAAAATATATAAAATATTTTTTTCAATAACTAATATTGAATGTCTTATAAATAATCAAAACATTGGACAAATTCTTGACGGAATCCATATTTTATAGGTATCATTATCGACATATATTTTCCGCACCAATGTCCATGATATGTAGATAATTAAAAATATCAATTAATAATATTGATATAATTTTTAAACGTTAAATAATATCAATAAATTATTATTTAAGATTAATTTTAAGTATTTTTAAAATAAATTATTAAATATATTCATCTAATTTAATTAATCATAAAATTTATTAATTTAAATAATTATTTTAAGTATTTTAATACATATTATACAATTTATTTAATTTGTTGATTTAAATAAATATAAAATGTATTTATATTTATATATATTAAATAAGAAATTAATGTTTTGATAATTTTGAAGATTTATTAAAATATTCGTAATTTTATTAGTTTATAATTTTTGTGAATTTTTTTCTAATATTTATGAGAATGATAATATCTTTAATATATTCTTAAAATCTAGTCTCGATATTTTAATTTATATTGATTTTTTAAAAATTATCTTATTTATAACACATTATTATAAATTTAATTGTTACGTAATTGATTTAATTATTTTGATTAAATTCATCAAATTAATTGATTTAAATATATTTTAATAATAAAAATAATGAAATGGTATAAAAAATATCTAACATGATAAATTAATTTTTTTAAGTATATAAATAAATAAATAAAATATTTTCATATAAAACACTATTAATTATCTTAAACAAATGGGAGCCTTTTACATTTGTCTTTGATATCAAAATTAATGTGTCTTAATTTCAAATAAGTCAAATTACTCTGAAAAGTAGGGTGGCGTAGAGTATTTTGTGCTTCTCAATCCCTATTTAACTCTGTTGCTTTTTCAATCGGAGACAAAAACAGGGAATAATCATTTAAAGAATATATCAATTTTTTTTTAATAATATTCACTTACTCTTTGATCCATGTATAAAATTTAAACTTATGCTGTTATATATATATATATAACAATCGGAAGGAATATATATTAAACTTAAATATTATCTTTTATCAACCAGCGTTTATTTTTTAATGTTATAATTCATTCCTCACATATTCTTTAAAAATATATTAAAATACTATATTTTTCTCATAAATATATATATTTATTATAAAAAATATATTTTTTAATTTTACTTTATTTATATTTTATAATTTAATATTTATTTTTATTATTATTTTTATTTCATTAATCAAATAAACATAATAATAGTACTATTATTTTTATTAAATTTAAAGAAAAAATACTCTATAAATTCATTAGGTTAGATAAATTAAACAGTTAAATACATTTACTTTTAGATTGTGCATTAAAAGTTTATTAAGTTTAAAAAACAAGATACTAAATATCTTTAGATATTTAGGGAATATCTAGTGTACTACTTAGGAAGCATTAAATGTCCATTAAATTTATAAAAGGTGATAACATATGGGATTTCTAGTATCATAATTTATAAATTTATTTGACTTCATTATTATCTAGAAACTAATGTACTAAAATGTATTACTTACCAAAACTAGTTGACTAATTCAACACCATACTTGAAATTTAATTTCTATTATTATTCTAATTTCTATTACATTTTCATTTAACCAACCAAATATATATGAACTAAACTTTCTAAAAGATTTTCCGTTGATAAGTGTGATCAGTTAGGAAGAAGTTTATTCTCAAACATTTCTAAAATTTTCTATTTATACTTATTTTTAAATTTTATCTTTAATGCATACGATGATTTAAAGTTATCAATAAAAAAATAATATTTTGAATTTGATAAGTAAAAATAATAAAAAGTAAAAAATCCTATTCTTCTTGGCCTTAAAAAAATATAAAAATATCTCTTAATAAAAAAGGAAATTGTAATTTTTAGGGCAAAAAAATTAACTTTACCTTAATTTAAAATTTATATTCATAATTTAATGATTAAATATATTTAAAAATAAAAAAATTAATTTAAAAATAATAAAAACAGTTTTGAAAATAAGATTATTCATAAAAAATTGTCCATACACAAAATTTGGAACAAATAGAGTTGGCACAGATATAAATGCTCAAAAATAAATTTTATAATAAAAGTTATTTAATTAATATACTATTATTAGATATAAATATAAAAACAATTAAAAAAATTAATAAATATTTTTTTTTAAAAAATTATATACTTCGTTTCAATATTTTGAGTTGATGGTGCGTAAGTTCATAAGCAATCAATTAAACACAAATACAATTAGCTTATAAATAAATTATTACATGACACATAATAAAACGCATTGCTTTGTACATGAAAAGTAGCAAGTAAAATTTAATTTTATTAATTAAGGAATTATTTAATAATTTTTTAATTTATAATATATAATTTATAGTTAAATAATTAGTTTTAAAATTTACAATTTTTCATAAAAATAATCACCAATATATTTAGTAACAATTTTTACCTTGTGATTTTCAAAGAAAAAATTAAAAATCAATTTTAAGTTATTTGGTAATTTTTTTTTTCAAAAATTAGAAAAATAAATAATTTTTTTGTTATTATTTATAAATTTTATGTTTTTAATAATTTTCTTCAAATACTAATAAATATAAAAATTATAAGACTTGATTTGTTATGAAAAATATTTAATAAAAATTAAAAAAATTAAAAATTAAAAATTAAAATCATTATTAAACTTATCTTTATAAAAAATAATAGTATAAAACTTATTTTAATATTAGAAACACATTTACGTGTCGTAGACAAATATATTAACTTGAAAGACATAATGATAAATAAATAAATTTATCGTTAATTTTGTTGGTGTGTGTTGTGGTGTATGCTGCAACAGTGTCAGATACCAATGCTTAGTGGAGTAAAATATGAAGTAGATAATAATATTAGTAGAGACATAAAACATGGATGTGCAACAACTAAGGTTATTGTTTAATTTTTGTTTTTGTTTATATACATATACCTAAACTCTTATAAAAAAAAAGAACAAAAATAATATGAAATATATATGATAATTATCATAAACATAATATTTGTCAAATTTAACCTAATATTATTTATTTTAAGTAATTAAAAAGTATATTCATTATTAATAATATGTAAGTCAAAAGCATGCGATGTGTTTTTTAATATCACAATTTATTTTTATTTAGAAAAATTCTATTTAAATATAAAGAGTAATATTTATTTAAAAAATACATTTCCTGAGAAATTGAGATAATTAATATACTAATGGCAACTTTGTAATATAATTCACTTGAAACCTTTACACTTTTCTATGGTAACATGTAGAAATATTCATTCTATTAAAAATGAAACAATATTAATTTGATTAAATAAATTGAAAAAAAAATCATAAACATATTATTTAAATGAATTGCTTTCCTTTATTTCTCATTGACATTGATAAAAAAAGTTATTGTTTGTTGAATATTAGTAGACTAGATACACAAAGCATAAGATCATTCTATATAAAATATTTGTTACTTTTCATAATTAAATATCATTTAGCCAAGATTATTATTTTTAGCATAAGAATGCGTTAAAAAACTATTAATTAATCCATTATCTACTTTTCTTTTCCCATCAAATATAAGAAAAATAACATTTTTAATTTTTTTTAAAATATTTTTGTGCTAAATTAGTTGTTTTATTTATTTATTATAATTTACAAGTTATCATCCCTATGACTTATGTTAGAGTTTTTTTATTGCTAAAACACGTTAATAAAGCTAAATTACTTATTTTTAAGAGTATAATATTTTTCGGGGATAACTGGCAATAGCCAATAGGGGCAAATGTGTATTTTTCTGAATTAAGTATTTTTATATACCACATTATATAATAGGGGCAAATGTGTAGTTATGTTATCTTTTTTTCTAGTGAAAAAAGAATTTTTTTTTTTTTTTAATTATGATTTTCCAAAAAGTTATGATTAAAAAGGAAATTTTTTGTAATAATAGTAGTAAATTAAATTTTATATTTGTTAGAAGTTAATCGAAGAAAAGATAACATCGTTTTTATACATTTAATCATTCTTACATAAAAAATAGTTCTATATAATATGAAAACAAACACATATAATTCTACAATTAAGATTATTAGATCTTAAACATAAAACCTTCGGTTTTAATATCAAGATCAATAATTTTTAAAAATTTAAATTAGTGAAAAAAGAGACGACATTACTTTTTACATTTTATAATATTGTATTAAAATTACAACAAATAAAATGTTTGAAACGAAACTTATCTAAAAATTGCATACAAAATATTACGTTACTTACAAAATTTAGGGATTATTATTATTAGAATTAAGTTTAACATTGTAATTAATGAACTACGAATTGTAAATGAAATTTATAAACAATTGTTCCACATTTCTCATTGTTTTAGAAAATTGACTCTCTTAATTGCATCACAAACCATAAAATCAATGCAAACATACAAAATAAAATATGTAGTAATTTTTTTAAAAAATAATTACAACTCACACATTCATAATGAGTTACATATAGTCAAGTCAGAATTTCTTGACAATCATATAGTATTTTGATGGTATTCAACACTCGAGGACACAGTGTTCATAGCTAGTAAAGCAAAAACTCAATTATATCATATGCCAACCAATACCATATAATATGATGTAGAAAAAAAAATCCAATACCAAATAATGCAGACTGAGAATCATAAGCCAAATATGTATAAACCTAACAAGTAACTTGAGCTACAGGATATGACATTACAATAATAATTAATATTAGGTAGATTCTAAAAAATTAAAAAGAGTGAATTAAACTTTACTTGAAACTATATATGTTGGGTATAAGTGAATGCCATATCTATAGACTACAGGTAGAAAATTGTATGTAAAACAAGATTAGTAGGTCATAAGATAATATAAAATTGTAAATATATTCAATCTATGCATTAAAAAGAGAGAGGAATGGAAAACATAATTTAAAGTAATACAATGAATTGTTGAGGAGTTAATTTTGAAAATTTTAATTATGAGTCATTTTAGTATCTATCTTTTAAGCTTCCATTCTTGCATTTTCTATGTCATTAATTTTATAAGAGTTATGTATTTTTAGTTATTGTTAAGACTCTTTAGTTCTTAGAAGTTAATACGTATATTGAGTCTTTTGAATGTCTTTAAGTTCTAATATAATTAGGACTATTTGCTTGTGTTACGGATGTAAAAAAACCAAACTCTTTCCAATGAGAATAAAATTTGAAATTTATCAAGTTTCTTAACCTAATAGATTCATGTACTTGTTTCTTTAACAGTGGTATTAGAGCTATTATAATACTAATTTCTTGCTGTACGTGACTGTTAACCTGGCTTTCTTATAGTTGATTGAACTCCTAAGGTTTGTATCCAACGTCAAATACTTTGCTCTTGAGGAGAATGAAATTTTCCTGTTCCTCCGTTCAATCAACTTTTACATGAACCTGTTTCATGGATAAGATACAGAACATCTCCATTCACTTATATATGTAAGCATTTACTTGGATATTAGTGAACCTATTTTAATGTAATGATAAATCTTAGTTTCTTGAAATTTTCAACGTACATCACATATGTATGGACCTAACTCGTACAAAACTCCTTCCCTCCGTCCATTCCTCTTTCTTTATGGGGTATAAGATCTATCCGCTGGTGATATGCAGATTGAATTGCTTTCTCCATCAGAGTGATCAGAGAACGCTGAGTAATTTGATGGAGTTTTGATCCCATCTTCAGAACTTTCACTAACATAACCACTGCAAATTGATGTGGGTACAGCTGACGATCTTCTTACTGCCTTTCGAGCTGCTCCCAGCTTTATGATTGTTCTTACCTAAAGGTATTAAATATTGGATTGCTATAAAACTCTTTAAATATTTAAGTAACAAATTAAGAATCAAAATATGGACCAATTCATAGAGCAATTTATAAAGCAAAATAAGGAGCTTAATTGAAGGAGTAATTCAATGAGTAAATTTTCATGTAAATAGATTTTCTTATAAATAGATGTGTAATTGTAATGAATTAATCAACCAAGTGTTCATTCTAATTTAGAGAAAAACTTAGAGAGAAAAACTTTTGTGAGAGAAAATTGAGGGTAATTTTCTTGGGTGTAATTAAGTCGTGGGTTGTGAGTTGTAAGTGTTGTAAACACATTGTGTAATTTCTCTTATTTAAGTAAAAAGATCTACAGTAGGTCTAGAAACATAAGTAAGATTGGTCGAACTCCGTTATCAAATTTGTGTGTTATTTTGTCTATTTTGTTTTCTCATAAATATGGCTTATCGGAAATTTGCGTAATTTCCCAACAACTGGTATCAAAGCTTTTGGTGGTAGTCAGATTTGAGTGGGAGCAATGGCCATAGATGAAGAAAGGGTGAAACTTGAGAAATTCGATGGCACAAATTTTGGGTTTTGGAAAATGCAGATAGAGGATTATCTGTATCAAATAAATCTATATCAACCTCTCTCAAGAAAGAAGCCAGAGGCTATGAAGGAAGAAGATTGAAATCTTTTAGACAAACAATCCCTCGGAGTTATTCGATTGATGTTATCCCGCAATGTTGCTTTCAACATAGTAAAGAAAAAGACCACGGTAGGTCTTATGGAAGCTCTCTCCAATATGTATGAGAAGCCATCAGCCTCAAACAAAGTACACTTTGAGACGTTTGCTCAATTTACGGATGATAGAAGGCGTATCGGTAGCTCAACATCTCAATGAACTCAATAGAGTCACAACCCAGTCGAGTTCAGTTGAAATTGAATTCGATGAAGAAGTACGAGCATTGATACTTTTGTCTTCTTTACTAGAAAGTTGGAATGATATTGTCACGGCTGTGAGTAGCTCGTCAGGAAGCAATAAGTTGAAATTTGACGATGTTTGTGATATGGTTATCAGTGAAGAGATCCGACGTAGAGAGTCAGGTGAATCGTTAACCTCTTCAATTTTGCATACAAAGTCAAGAGGAAGAGATTCAACTAGAGGGAATGGATGTGGTAGAAGAGACTATCGGGGTAGATTTAAGGACATGAGGTCTAAATCTAGGAATCCCAATAATTCCCATAGTTTGAAGCCTATCGAGTGTTGGAATTGTGGAAGAACCAGGCACTATAAAATCAATGCAAAAGTGCACCGAAGGACAAACAAGTGAAGGCAGAGACAACTGTTACTTCCACCTCAGAAAGAGATAGAAGAGATAATGCATTGATATGCTCTTTGGAGAGCAACAAAGAATCTTGGGTGTTAGACTCTAAAGCATCATTCCATGTTACTTCATAGAAAGAATTCTTCGAGAAATATGTCCCCGGAAACCTTAAAAAGGAATATCTTGGTGATGATCAACTGTGTGCTATTATTGGCAAAGGTGTAATGAAGATTAAGTTGAACGGGTCTATTTGGGAACTGAAGGATGTCACGCATATTCCCGACCTAAGAAAGAACTTAATCTTAGTAGAGCAATTGGCTAGTGAAAGCTACACTACGATCTTCCATGGTGATGATTGGAAGATTTCAAAAGGTGTAATGATTGTTGCTCGAGGCAAGAAGAGTGACACTCTTTACATGACAGAAGGGGCACGTTGTTCAATCGCAGTTGCATTAGGCAATGAAACACCAAATCTGTGATACCAGAAATTAGGCCACATGAGTGAGAAGGGGATGAAGATTATGCACTCAAAGGGAAAACTTCCAAGCCTACAGTCTACAGAGATAGACATGTGCAAAGATTGTATACTTGGAAAGAAAAAGAGAGTCAACTTTCAGACAAGTGATAGAACCCCAAAGAAAAAAGGTTAGAGCTCATTCACTCTGATGTTTGGGGACCAACGACCGTCTCATCCATTGGTGAGAAACACTACTTCGTGACTTTCATTGATGATCACTCTCGAAAGGTATGAGTTTACTTTCTAAAGCATAAGTATGAAGTATTTGAGGCTTTCAGAAGATGGAAAGCTATGGTGGAAAATGAGACAAGTTTGAAGATCAAAAAGCTTAGAACCGACAATGGTGGTGAATTTGAAGACACTAGATTCAAAAATTTCTACTATGAGCACAGGATTAGAATGGAAAGAACTGTGACAGGCATGCCTCAACACAATGGTGTAGCTGAGCGTATGAACCAAACGTTGACAGAAAGAGCCAGAAACATTCGTATATAGTCAGGTCTACCGAAGTAGTTTTGGGCAAAAGCAATCAACACGACAACTTACTTGATCAATTGAGGCTCATTTGTTCCATTGGAGCATAGAATACCAGAGGAGGTATGAAGTAGAAAAGAGGTAAAACTATCACATCTAAAAGTTTTTGGTTGTGTAGCATTTGTGCATATCAGTGATCAAGGCAGGAATAAGCTTGATCCTAAATCTAATAAATGCACTTTCATTGGATATGGTGAGGATGAGTTTGGCTACCGCATTTGGGATGACGAAAATAAGAAAGTGATCTATAATAGAGATGTGATTTTCAATGAAAGAGTGATGTATAAGGACATGCATAAAATAGACACCAATGACTCAAAGAAAAATGACCCAGTATTTGTAGATGCAGATGATGTCCCAAATAGTTCTATGAAGGAACCAATTGTAGCAAGTCCTCAACCAGAGGAACTTGTTGGACAGAGCAATGCGTAGTAGTCCGACATACCACAACCTCCTACTCCAGCTCCTGTATTGAGAAGGTCTTCTCGACCTCATGTTCCTAACAGGAGATACATGAACTATATGTTGTTGACTGATGGAGGGGGGCCTAAATTCTATGATGAAGCTTGTTAGACTCGAGATGCCAACAAGTAGGAGCTTGCCATGAAATTGAAGTTATGTTCAACTTTAGTTGGTCTGCTAGAGTAACAAGACTAGAAAAGCTGCTACATTGATCGAGGTGTGAAGACAAATTGAAATCAGTCTTCAAGTGGGAGATTGTTAGAGATTGCTATAAAACTCCTTAATTTAAGGAGCAAATTAAGTAGCAAAACAAGGAACAAAACGTGAAGCAATTCATGGAGCAAAACAAGGAGCTTAATTCAAGGAGTAATTTAAGGAACCATTAATTTAAGGAGTAATTCAAGGAGTGAATTTTCCTATAAATAGATGTGTAATTGTAATGAATTAATCAACCAAGTGTTCATTCCAATTGAGAGAAAAGCTTTGTGAGAGAAAATTGAGAGTAATTTTCTTAGGTGTAATTGGGTTATGGGTTATGAGTTGTGAGTGTTGTAAACACCTTGTGTAATTTCTTCCCTTTACGTAAAAAGATCTACAACAGGTCCGGAGATGTAAGCAAGATTGGCATAACTCTATTATCAAATTTGTGTGTTATTTTGTCTATTTTGTTTTCTTATAAATCCGACTTATCGAGAATTTGCATAATTTTCCAACACTACATTCCCTTTATGATAATGCTGAGATAGATACTTGTAACTTGGGATATTTTGGCAAGTTGTGTTGCTAGATTTTTCCAAGTTATAATTTACAACTGTAAAAGCTTTACCCTTTCTTTCTAAATGAGTATTAAGAGTTATGGTCAACTAAAGCACCTCAATCTCATGACTTCCTTTGAGAACAATATCGTCTACATATACAAGGAGATAGAGTGTAGAAAATAAGCTATGTTTGACAAACATGTAACTATATGTATAAGACATTACAAACCCGATATGAAGGAGAAAAGAACTAAGAGTATCAAATCATGTACTTGGTGCTTGTTTTAGCCCATAAATATGTTTATGTAACTTGTATACATGGTTAGGAAACTGAGGGTCCTCGAAGCCTCTTCGTTGTGTCATATAGACTTCTTATAAAATGTCATGCAAGAAAGCATTGTTAGTATCTAGTTGATGAAGTTTCCAATTCTTTGTAAGAGCAATGGAAAAAATAACTCTCACTGTAGTCTATTTGATCATAGGACTAAATGTTTAAGTGAAATAAAATCTAGTAGTCTGTTTATAACTAAGAATCACTACTCTAGATTATATCTTGTCCAATTAATCATCTACCAATTCTTTAACTTAAAAGATTCACTTATGACCTTTTACAGTTCTATCTTATAGGGTAGGAACTAAAGTCCATGTTTCATTTTTTATCAATGCATCAAATTTTGATTGCATTGATTGTTTCTATAATGGATTAAGTAAGGCTTGTTTCACATTTGAAGGTTTCATGACATTGTGTTGAGGAGATTGAGTTAGATAGGTTTTAGGCTTAAAAATTATCATTTTAGACCTGGTTGTCATAAGATGAGTATTAGTATCTAAGGTAGTAAGGATTAGGTTGGTTGAAGATAAAGCAACTGAAGATTTATTTGGGCAAGACTAAGACAAGCCAGAAGTTAGTTCACAAGTTGAATATAAAGCAATTGAAGATTTATTTGGGCAAGACTGAGACGAGCTAAAAGTTAGTTCAGAAGTTGAATTTGATGAGTATAAAGATTGATCTTGATGTAAAGGTACAAGCACCATCCCTATAGAAATGTGACTGAGTTGTGTGTTGTCATTAGTGATTAAACGAGTGGGAAAAGTTGAGACATGATAGGTAGTTATTAGTCTAGTTTTGAGTGTATGCACTAAAAGAAAACCTATTTGAAAAGATAGTTGAAAAGAAGCATAAAAATGACTTTGATTTTACATTGAAAAAGAAATATAAAATAATCAAAAATCACATTTTGACTCATATACATTCTTCTTTCACAAGGTGTTACATAATATAAAGATGATGATGATAATTTGTTCATGAGAAAAAAACTGGAAAATAAGGCTTCATTTTAGTATATAAGAGGCATTGAAGCATGAGCAAGTATAGCAAGATCTAACTCAAAAATATATTTGTGCTTTCTTTCATCCATATCATTTTGTTTATTTGAATATGGACTTAATGTGTGATGAATAATACCAAACTTTGCTAAGTAGGCAGTGAGTCCTTGAAATTATCTGTCTTATTCCCTCTGAAAAATTTCAATTTTACAACCTATTTGTAACTTTGCTTAGCCTTTAAATTGCATAAACTTGGTTTTAAGAAAGCAAATTCATGTGTACCGTGAATACTCATCAACAAAGTGTACATAATCTGTATGACCATTTGTGGAAACAATGGGTGAAACCCAAACATCTTAGTGTACTATATGCAAAGGCTGTGAAACATGTATAGATTTAGATTGAAAAGGCAAGTTGTGACTCTTACTAATTTGACAAGTAGAATAGATAACATGAACATCATTTCCATTTTTATTAAAAGGTATATTGCAATTGAGTAATACAGATTTAATTACAGGGATAGAGGCATGAACAAGCTTTTGATGCCAAAGAGAAATAGAATAAATTGAAACAGACAAACCTATTAGTGAGACAAGAGCTTTGTTAGTTGCACCTTGTGTAATAGGTTCTGCATGTTGAGTTTTATTGAATCTAGATAGATCCATATATGCAAAGTGCACTTGAAAATGATAACTCATCGTTAAATCTTTTACATAATAATAAGATAGCTAGCTAAAACTCAAAAAAAATATTTGATTATCATATGTAAATTGTGACACACTTAGCAAATTTTTTAATATTTGAGGAACATGAAGTATGCTTTTCATAAGTAAAGTTCTATTAGATGCAAAAAAAAATTGAAACCAACATAATTAATTGACAATTTAATAATGATAAGTGATATTTCATACTAATTTTTGAATATAAATTCATTTGTATTTGTGTATATTTTATTATTATAATAAGTTAAAGATATTTATTTTATATTTTTAAGAAAATATTAATTTTTTAAAATTTTTATTATCTTTATTTTACATATGAATGTATTTAAAAAAAGGTGGATTTACGTATCAAAACAAATCAAAATCTCATTACATCTATGCGCTAATCTCATGTGATGCCATGTGTAATCCTTTTACTGTATCTTTATCTCCAATTCCATCAGGTAGCATGATGCATGTATCCAATTTTGCATATACTTAGTGTACAATTAGTCTTAATACTACTTCAAAATATATCAATTTTTCAATACAAACTCATAAAAAATATAAAAATTATAGAATTAGATTTGAGACAATAATTAAGAAGAAGATTCAATAAATAATTAAAAGAGTTAAATATCATAATTAAATACAAAAATTCTAAAGATTTTTCTTCTTTCTTTTATTGCTTTCATGAATAATTTTTTAAATTTATTGTTTTCTACTAATAGTTAATTTTATAATTAATTGTAGGCCATTTCAAATTCTTAATTATGAATTATAATATTTTATAAAATCTGTAATATTCTATTCAACTATCTTTTTTGATTATGTATTAATTCTCTGTTTTAATTTTTGTATGAATTTATTTGATTATTTAAATGTATAATTATACAATCAAATTAATTCATTGTTAATCAATTTAGTAGATTGGATGCGTATTAATTTAATCAACTTAAATAATTAGTAATAGATTACTTGTAATGAGAATTAATATTCAAGATAATTTAACCAAATTTATGAATTTAACTTTAATCTAATTTGCTCCTTTAAAAATTAATGATTTTGATAGATTAAATTTAGAGAGTTTATTTTAGGTTGTCTATTAAAAAGAGTTGGATTAAGTGCTTATTTAATTCAACGAAATTTGTAAGAAGAGGTAAAGATTTACTTTTATAAATTTATCAAAGTTGTTATAATCAAAGAATAGAAAAATATGATATGTTTTTGTTGATTTATAATACATACTAGTGGTAGAAATGATCTTACAATTGCTCTTTTATTCAAATTTTTATCATAATATTTTTATTTTATTTTTATCTCTATTAATTTTTAGTTTTTAGATTTAATTTTCAGTTTACAAAACAACATATCCTTTTTTAATAAATATGAGCTAGTTTTCAAAATCCTCTATAAGAAAGACCCTTACTTGCTATATATGAAATAACGACATCTTAAGTAATTTAAAATAATATTTAAATTGACTATTAGTTGAAACACATATCAATTTTTGGTGTCATATCATTGGAAATTTTCATTAAATTAAAACTTATTTACTTTTATTTATTCTTAAGTATTTTATATAAAAATAATATATATATATAACAAAATAACAAAAAATTTAATAAAAAAAAATATTTAATTTAATTTTGGTTTGTTTATATTTGTGTTTGTTTCTAATCTTTATTTGTTTTTTCAAAATCATAATGAATGAACTAACACTATAATCTGAGATTTAGTTCATAATTTCTTGAGGAAGTAATTCAAATAGATCTTTCAAGTTTGAGCGACTCATTTGAAGATTCATATCATTCTACCCATTTAAAAATAACTCTGAATAATCCCAATCAAACTCTTAGGGGTATCCGCTTTAGATCAATAATCAGTATGCATTCAATACAATGACAATAGTAATGCTCTTAAATTGAAGTCTGGCATGATTGATCTTCTACCTTCAAAGTCTAACTAGTGAAGATCTAAACAAACATCTAAAAGAATTTCATGTGGTTTGTTCTAGCATGAAACCTAATGGAACTACTGAAGAACAAGTAAAATTCAGAGCATTAATTCTCATTCTCTTTAGCAAATAGCACTAAAGAGTGGTTGTTCTACTTACTAATTGGGACAATAAATAATTAGAATGAGAAGAAACAATTATTCTTGGAGAAATATTTTCTAGCTTTTGGAACCACTCTAATTAGAAAAGAAATTTGTAGTATATAATAGTACAATGGGGAGAACTTATATGAATATTGGGAACGATTCAAGAAATTATATGCAAGTTTTCCTCATCATCAAATAAGTGAGCAATTCTTAATTCAATACTTTTATGAATAATTCATGCCCATGGATAGAAACATGATAGATACAACAAATGGTTGAGTTTTGGTTAATAAGACTTCTAAAACTACAAAGTATTTGATTACCGTTATGGCTGCAAATGCTCAACAATTTGGTACACATTCAAACACACCATAAAAAGTCAATAAAGTAGGAGTTCTTAATAATAAGGAAAAACAACTGAGCATCCTTACTTCAATTATGTAATAATTAGCAATCAGACAAGTTCAAATCTTGTGGAATTTGCACTAACATTCGACATCCAATAGACATATGTACTATTTAATATCCTAATGTTGAACAAGTAAATGCTATTGGAAGATACCAAGGACAATAAAGACAAAAATATGATACCAACTCAAACACTTACAATCCTATTTGGAAGGATCATCCTAACTTTAGTTATTATGGAGGCAATCAAGCAGCTACCCCTATTAATCCATCAGGTTTTCCTTTTCCATGAGGCCAACAACCTTATCAAGTGAGACCATAAGATCCTTCTCCACCTCAAGATAAATCTTTAGATGGGTTGGTAAATATAATACTATTCAATATGGCTCAATTCTAACAAAAATCACTCAGGTTTCAACAAGACAATAAGTCTACGATCAAGAACCTTGAAAATGGATTTAGTCAGTTAGCCACTATCATTGGTAAACTAGGAGCCCAGGGATCTAGTAAACTTTCATCTTAACCAATGGTCAATTCTAGAGAAAATGTAAATTTTATATCATTGAAAAACAATAAATATCTTTAAGAAGCTCGTGAGTAACAAACTAAATAAAATGAGACTAAGGATGAGTTAATTCAAGAACATTCAAACAATTTTGGTAAAGAGGAAAACAAGATAACCAATAATAAGGAAGCAAAACATCCATCTAAGGTACAATCTAAAGTTTCAATTTATACGTATGAACCCCCTATTCCTTTTCCTAATAAGTTTGCAAAATTCAAGAAAGAGGTATTCGAGCAAGAAGTTTTGAAAGTTTTTCAAAAAGTACATGTTAATCTTTCACAGTTAGATGCCATCAAGCAAGTACGACGCTATGTAAATTTTCTAAAGGAATTGTACACCAACAAGAGGAAGCTCAAAGGTAATAAAGTGGTGAACATGGAAAAGAATGTATCGGTAATCTTACAAAGGAAACTTTCACAAAAATGTAAAAATCCAAGTAGTTTCACCATACCATGTTTATAAATAACACTAAATTTGAAAGGGCTATACTAATCTAGGTGCTTCAATTAATGTTATGCCTTATCAATTAATGTTGTTTTAAATCTTGGCCCCCTAAAAGAAACTGATGTAGTTATCCAACTGGCTGATCGATCTAATACTTATCCAAAGGGAGTTTTGAAAGATGTTTTAAGATACTTGTGTATATCGAACCACTAACAATGAAGTTTAATGGAAAGGCTATTCGCTTCAATATCTTTGAAGCGATGAGGTACCCTAGTGATTATAATTCTTGTTTTCTGTTAATATACTTGAGTTTTTAGTACAACAAGTGATTGATGTTGAAAGTACAAACCTATTAGAGGTTATTATAAAAGACAACATAAAAATCAAAAATTTAATCGATGAATAAAGGGATATTAATAGAGTAGAGGAATTGAAGGATATTTGTCATCTTTCTTGACTCCTCTCCAAAGATAAATCCAAGGTACAATATGTCCTATATTTCTCTTCCTGTATCTAATGAAAAAAAAATTATCTTCCATTATATAGAGACCTACCTTGGAGTTCTAACCTCCCCCAAAATATCTCAAATATATATACTTAGGAGATAGGGACACACATCATGTAATTATATCATCTAATCTTTCAACTATTCAAGATGAGAGCTTAATCAAAGTTTTGAGAGAATACAAATCAACGATTGGATAGACAATTGCTAACATTAAGAGAGTTAGTGTCTTTATATGCATGCATCATATATTACTTGAAGATGACTCCAAACCAATAGAAGAACCACAAAAGTGATTGAATCCACCAATGATGGAAATAGTTAAGAAAAAAGTTATTTAGCTATTGAAATTTGGTATAATATTTTTAATGCCAGATAGCAAATGGGTCAACCTTGTCCAAGTTGTTCCAAAGAAGTTAGAATGATTTGATTCTTACTCGATTCTAAATCGATTATATAAGGAGCATTATATAAGTGTTTATGGATGATTTTACTTTATATGGAGACTCATTTGATAACTATCTTAATCATCTTACATTAATTTTAGAGAGATGCATAGAAACTAACTTTGTACTTAATTAGAAAAATATCATTTTATGGTATATCAATGTATAGTTTTAAGGCATGTAATATCACCTAAGGGAATATAGGTTAATAAATCTAAGATAGATCTTATTTGTTGCTTACCACCTCTCATTTGTGTGAAAGATGTTCATTCTTTTCTTGGTCATATAGGATTCTATCGCAAACTTATATATGATTTCTCAAAAATAACAAGGTTTCTATGCTAGTTACTCCAAAAAGATGTAGTATTTATTTTCGATAACGAGTGTATTAAAGAATTTAACAAATTGAAAATCCTCTTATTCCATTCCTGTTTTAAAATGCATCCAGGTAAGTTACGTTCTTATTGGATTGGTTTATTTATTATTATTAATATTTTCTCTCATTTCAGGTGAAATACAAATGTCAAATATCGATAAAAAATTCAAAGTTAACGAAATTTAATGCATGTATTTTAATTAAATTGAATTTAAGCTTGATTTTTGAAAAAATATAATTTAATAATATATATATATATATTTAGTTATAATTAAATATTTTTTTTAATTTTACAAATCATTCATTTTTATATTTAATAACAACATATATATTTTTAAAGAATTTCATCCCAAAATCATTATAATTTTTTAATATTATTTATTTAGATAGTATATCAATACTATTTATCTAAATATAAACACTTATATTATACATGTAATCACATATTTATTTAAGTGTATTTTTCTTCTTCGATCATACATATAACTAACTATCAGTATAATATAATATATATATCAATATTTATTTTTATAAAAATGGGAAAAAATATTAAAGATATATAAATTTGTAAAATATATATTATTTATGGTGTATAATGTGATAAAATTAATTTAAAAATATAAATTTTTTAAATATTATTTTATTAATAATATTCCAAATAATATGTACATAAGTTTAAGTTTCTTTATTATACTTATCTATGAGAATATATAATGTCTTTTGTAGTGCTGTTCGGCAAAAAAGAAATGAAATTGACATGACAGGAGGATGGAAGGCCAAGCAATCTATTTTGAAAGATTCTTTCCCTTGGAAGCGTGTACTCCTCTCATATAGAATATTTATTTAATTAATTTTTTTAAAATTAGTAAAAATTTATTCTTAAATTTATTATTTTATATTTATAAATATAAAATATTCTTATAATATAATTTAATAAAATAAAATAAAATTAGATCATACAATATTTTTGATAATTACCACGATAAAATTCTAATGATCATCGTCAACAATTAACTAGATGTAAACTGTTACATTATATAAATCTTTGTATATAATATATTATATCTATAATAATTCAGATATTTCATCGGATATAATCTTTTACATTTATCTATATATTTATATATAACATGTTATATCTATTTTTACTTTTATATGTAACATGTTATATATATTTATCCTTAAATATGTAACATATTATATATATCTTAGATGTTCAACCATGTTTTGATGTAAAACTTTCATTTGGTTGTGAATGAGCATCGATGAGATTGTAAGTAGAGATTCGATAATATCATCGACAATAATAATAGAGATGATTGAGTGTAATCTTGATTTTATTTTATGAAAATTATGAAAGAATAATTGTTTGATTTTTTTATTAAATAATTTAGTATAAAATTATGAGTTTTAGGGCAAATTATTGGTAAAATGAACTATTTGGAAAGAATAATAATAATAATACTCATGCTGTTGTTTTTGAGACTGGGCCCAATTTCATAGATGCTCAAAACCACTTTCATTCTTTTCTCATCAAACCTCTATAAATTCATCACCATTGTGCACAGCTTGAAGATATAGCAGCAAAACTCATTCAAAGCCATTATACAAACCCTAATCAATCCCAAACTTGCTCTATTTATCAGCTGAATCATCATCATGTCGGGCAACTGTGAATGTGCTGATCAGACTCAGTCTGTGTAAGTCTTCATTTTTTTTTGTTTCTTTTAAACTATTTTCCAAAATTTTCAATTGTAAAAGATGTATCAAAATATTGTGATGTGTTATATATAGGTCATTCTTATCGTTTACGAAATTGACTTCGTATGCATACGATTATAATTTACTTAAACAAAAGAAATACATTTAATAATACACTCAATATTATTTTCTTTAAAGAAATCTATCAATAAAATATTTATTAACGTTACTAAAAGTCTTTATGTAATTATTTTTTATAAATAAAAAAATTAATAATGATAATATTTATACATAAATGATTAATAAATACATTTCTTAATTAAAATGATTAAACAACATTTTTACTTAAACAAAAGGAACCAAAGATATTTGTTCTTAAATTATAGTTTTAATCGTTCAAGAATTTACTATAAATTTAAATATTTTATACTCGAATCATATATATGTAACATATTTTTCATTAAATAAAAATATAACATACATTTATAATTATTACATTAAAGATTATAATAACTTAAAAGCAAAGGATACTAGTTATATGGTGCCTCTCGTGTGTTAGCATCATAGATCCTCCAGCGGTCGGAACCATGGCAAATCTGAATCTCCTATATAGTCATGCAGAGTCTTAATGTTGTTTTATTTTGGTTAGGGTGTAAATGTGTAATATATATATATACGTGCTTTGCTTATTGCAGGAATGAAAACAGCTACGGATTGGTCATTGTTGAGACCGAGAGGAGGTACTTTTCATTCCAAGGAGCTCATCAAATCTTTAAACTACCAACAACAACAACAAAAAGAAAAGAAATAAACTTCTTATCTGAGAAATCAACATCCATATAATTTTTTTTTAAAAAGAAGAAGCTGAAAAAGGATGTTGAGATAAACACCAATGCAAGTCACTCTCAAAAATTCAATTACACAAGATTTTTTAAGGCTAAAATGTATTTGTTATGATTTAAATATGTGATTTAAAACAAAAGAACGATAAATCTCGATAAGTGAATCACAACGTATAAGACTAAGTTGAGGTATTGATATTTGACAAAAAACATGATTGTCTCGTAGCATATTAATTAGGCTAAGGGCACAAGTGAGTCGTAGCAGTGCAAAAGGGGTATATTGGTTCCTTATTTTAGGCGTTTCGATTCACTCATGTAACCGTTGTTGTGTGAGAGTTTGTGTAATCGTTTATTAAGGAAAACTAAATAAAGCTCCCTAAAGCGTAGGATGTTAGCAAAGATTGTTTAAAATTTGTAGTACCTGAATATAAAAGCAACTAGTATGACACTAATATGTTACATCATGCTTTATGCAGCTACATGGATACTGTTGTCATGGATGCTCCGGAAGCTGAGCAATCTGGCAAGTGCAACTGCGGCGATAGCTGCCCTTGCGTGAACTGCACCTGTGGATGCTAGACAAAGTTTAACTTATATGTCACTTTGAGACTCACTAATAATGTAATACTATTGAATAATCTGCGTTTTAAATGTTCCTATTGTATCTGTTCGAGTCTTCAGGGTGAAATTGTGTCTGTCATTGCTATGTAATGGCCATCTCTGAGGCTTTGTGTGTAATGAAATTACTATTACTATATATGCTCTGCTCTTGTTTTTAATTCTTCAAAACCTCATATGCATAAACAAATCAATTTTTAAGTGACATGTTATCAGCAACTAACTTTGAGAAATTCCATGAATCTAATGAAATGCCTTCACAAAACAAGGAAAAATCAACATTGCAACCAATTCAAAGCAGGATGTAGAAATGAAATATGTCAAAAGACCACCCGTTACGCAGATCACCCCTGCAGTAATTATCCGAGATACCCTTGTTATGGATGCCAAACCAGATGTCACTTAGGAGACAAGTTCAGTAGAACATGAAAACATTAGTCTCCTTACAGTAAAAGTTGTAAAAAGCAGATATGCTAACCGTGAAGCATTTAGCTAAACTTAGAATAGAGATTATGATCAATTGAGCATGTTCAGTTCATGGAAAAATCTATTTAACATAATTTTATGATAAATCACAAGTAATATGAGATAATATTCTTGGTAAATATAATCGAACTTGCATAAATGTATCTAATGAGAAACTGTCATATCAATTATAATTGTAAAATATTTATAATATATAGATATTTTCTTGGTTCATATAATTTAACATTTCCTGGACATAGATAAAAAGGAATAGGAATTGCAATTCCTATTCTTTTGTTTGCTAGTTATCATTGAATAAGGAGAATACGGAGAATGAATTACTTTAGTTTTCCCAAAAACACAAACCTAATTATTATATTCTATCCACCAAACATACCCTCAGATAACAGTTAAGTATAGAACAAAATTATGATCACCATTTAGGGTAACTTTTACCGGATTTAACTTAAACGGTGATGAGAGATGCAGACTTCCCATCAAAATCAGGAGAGAAATGTATCTTGCCTTCCAAAATTCAAATGGATTAAACTCAATGGTGACTTATTTGCATAAGAAACAGTTTCAAAAATCAGAAACCAGCTTTCTGGTCACTAGAAAGCATACTCCTCATAACCAATATATAAGAAAATAGACAGGTTAAAAAATTTCAGGGTAAAACTTCCAGGATAAGAAAATAAAAGCAAATAAACATGTCAATTGTATCTAATAGTTAAAAAAAAAGTCCTTTGTGTTATTTTTGAGGTTGGTAACATAGTTTGGTATGTGTTTACCTAGAAATACTACTTTGTATCCCAGCAATTGGTAATTGTTTATTATGCAACTCCACTATCTTCCCACAGAATTAAACACTGAAGCCCTCTGCACGAAGGCACCTGATGTGAGCTTCTATCCATTTTGTGCAAGCTTCTTCTCCATGCTCCACAATGCATTCATCTCTCAGCTTCTTAGTCTCTGGACATGTACAACAAATTTTCTTCTTTGGTTTTGTATCTGCATCAGGCTTATTAGCAGGGGAACCATGGTTTTGCTGCGCTCCTGTCAAAGGTAGAGAAGAGGAAGTACTGTCTGTTGGCACCCCACCCATGTCTCAAGCCCTTAGAGGATGCAGATACAGGTCCTTAGAGAGGATGCAGATACAGGTCCTTAGAGAGGATGCTGATACAGATAATAAAATGATGTAGAAAATCAGTAGAAGAACAAGCTCGTCAGCTCGGTTCTCTTGCAGTAGATTAACAACCTCAAACGTTTTTACAAGCAGAAAAGCAACAACACAACTATTAGAATACCAATATGAATATGAAGCTGCAGATGGTTTTCTACGCAATGGTACTTCAAACTCAGTATTTGGAGTAACGATATTTATGCTAACTGGGCACAAACAAACAAATATACAAAAATAGGACGACTACCTAAACAATCTGGCAAAATGACACAGCTTCAAGCAAAAACTAAAAGAAGAAATACAAATGACACCCATTATAAAGAAACGTGTATGAGCCATGCTCCTGCCTCATAAAAGAAGGTTATATTGGAACTACAGAACATCAAGAAAACTCATGGAAAAGATCGAAAGTAATATCATATTCAAGAATACCAAATAGTTTCTACATTATCTCATCAAAAGAAAAGAAAAAAACAGTTTCTACACTGGGTCACTCCTTTGTGTCACGTGAAAGCAATCACCAGGAAATAGAAGATAGCAATAAAATTATAATTATCTGGTTAGCATTATAAAGATCATGCAAATGCCTAAAAGCTTGATCATTCACAAAGCTATACCATACAGATTCAAGATAAAAATGAGTGGAAGTATGAAAGGTCTTAAATTTATTGGTGTTACAATTAAGATGTTGATAATAAATGGAAGCTATCCTATTTTTTTGTGTTTGAAGGGACGAATTGTAAAAGCTCTGATATACTTTCCAGTTCATTTAATATAGGACTCACTTATTCACATGGTATCGCATTTAATCATGTAGGAAAAAAAATGTTGTTTACGTTGCAAAAAAACATACAGCGGACAACATATATATATTTTCTTATGTCGTAAAAAAACATGTTTAAAAAATGAAACTCTATGCAGCAAACAATTATGTCATGCGGTTAAACTTGTACTTTGCGGTCCAGTTTCTTAGCATTTTGTAATCAAAAGTTTCTACTTTTCCTCAGAAATCTTGATAGAATAAGTTCTTACATTCTGTTGTCTCGTGTAATTGGTAATAAACAAAATATGGTAAAGCTTATTGAAAAACGCTCTCCAACCTAAATCTAGCTAGCCCAATACCCGTAAAAAATAATTTTAAAAGTAGATTCATGGATTCATTCCCTCCATTGTACATCATTCTAAGGATCATATTCTCATAGACTTTTCATCGAACATTAACCGGGCATAGAGTTTACCATAATAAATAGAGAAACAGGAAAGGATAAGTTAAGAAAAATAAACCCAAGTCCGAAAAATGAATAAAAATAACATTTTTGAGGTAACCCATGTGCCATGTAAACACAAACGTGAAGATAAATAATGTGTGTTTTAAACGTTACAAAGAAAAATATATATTGCAAAACCGAAAGAAAAGAAGAAGAAGAAGAAGAAGAAGAAGAAGGAAATATCAGGAATAATTCTTACAGTTCGAGGAATACAGATTCAGAGAAGCTCTGGTATGTTGTTCAAGTAGAACAGGGGAAACAACTCTTTCAGGCTACAGCTAGAAGCTAACTCTTTATATATAGAATATAACATGAAAAAATTGAAAAGAAAAACCTTTTAAAGGCTGAACTTGGGCCGCGTAACACTTTTGGACTTAAGATCTTGTTAGTTGTTACTATGGTCCTACTGTTACGACGGCCGATAGAAGAATATGGCAATTAAGAATGGACGGAATGGGTTTTATATTTATTATATGTTAATTTTGATTATATTCTATTAATAATTATTGATTCTAAGTCATACATATTATTTTTTAATATTTATATAAAATTATATTTAATTTTTAAAAAAATAATGTTAAAATTTTCTTTACTCTACTATGTTATTTAAAATATAAAATATTAATTTTTATTTTTTAACTATTTAGCATATCTCTATAAGTAAAATAAAAATAAATAAAACTCAATCTAATTATTTCAAGTATGGTGTGTTTTATTATTAAAATTGTATTTTTTGTGTAATTATATATATATATATAATAATATTAGTATATATACGATTTAAGTTAATCACAGTTTCGATATTGTAATAATTATCTTTATCTTACGTTTTTATTGATTATGATTATTTTCAAGAAAAATCTATCTGATTTTTATGAATAATCAAAATTTTAATTATTTATAATTAAAATATTCATCCCTAACACCAACAACGTATTTTATTTTCTATGACAAGACATATATAATAATATTTTTTTGTTTCACAACATTAAAACATGGTTAAAGAAATTGAATTATTTTTCTTATATTTTAATTAAATTTATACAAAAATCTTTAAAATTTTAAAAATATGATTGAATATTCAAGTTTTCAAAACCTTACATACATGTTCTTAAATTTTTAAATTATACAATTTAATTTATAAATTTTTAAAACTTCACATATAAATTCTAAATTTTTGATTAATAAATATTTATTTTAATAATCAAGTTAGAATATATATGTTAAATTTTATAAGTTTGAGATCTAAATTATAATATTTAAAAGTTTAGTAATCTATACGTGAAGTTTTAAAAATTAGGATCAAATCAAAAATTTTAAAATTTTTGAAAATTTATGCATGAATTTATTTAAATTTGATAGAATAATGGTACACTTTAACGTTAAAATGTTGATGATAAAATAAGTTTTTTTTTTTTAATTTTTTCAAGCTATTCTTAAGAATTCCAAGTATTATTGAAGCTGTGATTGTCCTAGTAGAATGTAAATTCCTGCAATGCACAAGTGCTAGATTCGAGCCAATTGTAAACCTCTCCTCTTCATTGTTCTAGTTTTTCAAAAAAAAAATCTCAAATTTATATTCCATATATTTTTCATTATTATTACTTTAACCATATAATGTCCAAAACAAAATTTTCGTATTTTATTTTTGGGTTTAATTATAAATGATGGCAATGCCTTCATATGGTATTTGTAATTATACCACAATGTTTTAGAGAGAAGCAGGTTGCATCTTGTGGATTTATGGAAATATTTACGTGCACTCTTACAATGAATATATAGAAACTACAAATTCTTCTTTTTTTATATATAATACAGTTATTTAATTAATTTAATTTTAAATCTCTTTAAAAAAGAAATTCTTCGTTATTAAAAACACATATATATATCACAAGAAGGCGAAAAAGCTATGTATAAGATATATTTTATACAGTTAATTTTTTCTACCATTGAAAAATCAAAGACGTTTTTAGTTTCCATTACACCAAATGCCAAAAAAATCCTTTTTTTTTACTTTTTTTTTTCCTACACCTTTCATTGTTTTCTTTTATTTTCTTTTAGACCTATAGCCGAAAACAAAAATCAGACTTTTGTTTCATGATTTAAGTACAGAGATTAATTAAAACATATTTTGATATACATCTCTGATTTAGTAACAACTATGACTTTAATATGTTAGCAATTGGAAAACTTAAAGTAGCTGAACATGAAAGGAGGATAAACCCATATTTGTTACGATGAAAAACTCTACTCTTAAGTAAAACAATTCAGATCAAGAAATAATATTAATGAATTATTTTGGAAAATAACATAACCCACAAAATTTTTTTATAAAAAAAAAATAATATTAATCTAAATTCAATATTAAATTGAGTTTAAATTAATGAAATTCAATACTTATAATTGATGTAAATTTTTTAAAATATTAAAAATACATAATTTAAATATTTTTATAATTATAAATTTTAAATAATATTATAAATGTTGTTTTTTAATTATTTTTCATTTTTAGTTAAATATATCAATTTTTTTAATATTAAATATTAATTAATTAATTAAATTTTTATATAATATCTAAAGGTACGTGAATTTAAATTAAATAACACAAATATAAACACCCACAATGAACAATTTACATCCTTACCTAATGCTGAAATCACATGTGATACGTCCATCATCAGTCAGCTGCGCCAATTATATTGTGGGGAGTGTTTCATGCTTTCAATAAAATACAACGGTATTATTATGCTAGGGTTCGCTAAAATTATCGTTTATATATTTTGATTATATTATTTTTATAAGATTAATACATATAAATTATCAAAATATTTAAATCATCATATTTTAACCATATAAATTTATAATTATATCATTTAAATATTTATTTTCTTTTTAATTATATAACTAAAATATTCTCTCTTTATTATAAAAAATTAACAATTTAATTAAATAATTATAAAATTATGTGATTAAAATATATTAAATTAATTTTTTTTAATAATCTAAGTGTTTCATACAAAAACTAACTAACAAAAGTATACTAATAAAATAAAGTAAATCAACGACATATTAGCCAAATACAAAATCAGAACTTCCCATATTTTGAATTCTATGTACGTGCGAACATTGTATAAAATTATGTACTTAGAAAACATACTTTGAAATATATACAGATGACATAACATTGATCTAGAATATGCCTTTTAAAATCGGATATCCATTTCTTGCTGGAAAATTAGTAAAATAACATATCCACTTGCTATTATTATAAATTATAATTGGATTAGTTTAAGAACATGTACTTACTTACCGTGTTTCTACGTTTACCACTCTCTTGTCGTACCTCACTAATAGTCAAAGTAAAATAATTCATACAATATGTTTATTTATCTTAAGACAGTCAGTAATTTAATTATTTAAAATTATATCATTTGAATGTCATAAATATAATATATAAAATATGGTTTTGTTGCTCCAATAATTAATCATGTAGTTTTTTTAAGCTAAATTAATGAGAACCAATTTCAAACCTGGTTCAGGCTAATTTTATAGGGGATCGATTGAATTCCTTGAAGATGTAATACGTACATTGACACATGAGTTAGTATCTTGGTCCTTAAAAGAGCACAGATAAGAAGCTTTTAATGTTTTAGATAATCTTCCTCATCATGTTTATATTATAAGTTTTGTAGAAGTTACTTCAAATTCTTAATAAAACTTGGATATTTATTATTGAAAAAAAAACTTGTTAATATTATAGTTAACTAAAATATGTAGGTTGCATCGAGCAATAAATATAATATGTATTCTTAAAACTATTTTCAATATTTATTTGACACATTAGTAATGACATATTCATGTTTTACTATATATTTATATCTATGCAGGTATGTTTTTGGGTTTTTTTTTCCTTTCCAATTGTTGACATATTCTTTGTGTTTACTAAATTTTTTAAAGAATACAAATAAAAGTAATTTATTCAAATTTCATTTTAAAAATAATAAAAAATAAATATTAAAATAAAAGATAATTCTATAATTATATTTTGAATAGTAGAAAACAATCTATAAGAATTACTCTTAAATTTAATTTTAAAAAATAATTAAAGGAATAAAATGGGTTGTTGAAATGATTTTATTTGTGTCAAATTAGTACTTTAATTATTATTTTTTTACAAGTAAAAATGAGATATTTTAGTTATTTTTTAAACAATTAAATATTATTTTAAAAAATATAAAATAATAATAAAGTAAATTTAATGATAAAAATTTTCATTTTATATTAACATTTTAAAATTGAATTTAAACCTACAATAAATTTTTTGTTAACTATTTTTGTAAATTTTATATTTTATGAATTTTTTTTTTATCTTTTGGGACACTTTTTAGTATAGTTTTTTTATATATGTTTTGAGTTTAGATTAAAACTATAAATTTTATAATATTAAAAATAAATATTTATGAATCAAAAATTAAATATTAATGACATTTAAAACACATAGATAAGCTATTTAAATTTCACCATAGTCAAAGAACATAACAGTTAGATGCAATTTCACTCCCACACCTCCCAGCAACACAATCAATATCTATTATTAGTCTCTAAATAGTACCATTCAATATCTATTATTAGTCTCTAAATATACTAAATAGGAGAGAACTTATTTGTGTGATTTTAACTACATTAATTTTATAATTTTTTAATATATCTAACTCTTATTTTATTTTGTAAAGTCTATAATTTCAATACAAATATAGAGAAAATATAATATAAAAAAGTATAAAAAATTATAAAATATAAAATTTATAAAAATAATTTAAAATAAAAATAAAAATATTATATTATATTATTTAAATTTAATTTTATAATGTTAAAATAAAATAAATTTTTTATCATATTAAATTTATTTTATTACTATTTTAAAAATTGCTTATTAATAAATATTTTAGTGTTAAAAAAGTAGTTTACATCTCAAGAAAGTGACTCAAATACTCTCGTGAAATAAAACTTATTAAAATGTTCGAGTGGAAAAAGAAAGAAAGAGTAACTCACAATATAATTAATTCAATAAAAGGGTGGGTGCTAATATTCTTAATCCAATAAAAATGACCTTATTTCCCTAATGCCATTTTATTGTTACCAAATACCCCTAATCTCATAAATTGCTACCACTGATCCTTACATGTAATTTGCATTAATAAAATTAAGCCCTAAAATGGTCAAAGACTTGAAGCATAGGTCGTCGATCGATTCAACGCAAGCGATGAGTTTCCTCTATCCAAAATCTGTCAATATCTGATCAGATCTATTTTTCCTCGTCTTCTTCTTCTTCTTCCAATTCATTCAATGGCGACTTGTACGACCTCTAAATTTTCGTACGATGTGTTTCTGAGTTTTAGAGGCGAAGATACCCGTTTGGGCTTCACAGATCACTTATATGAAGCTTTAAAGCGGAAGGGAATAATAAGCACTTTTAGGGATGAGGAAGAACTTGAGATTGGAGAAGAAATAGCACCTTTTCTATTCAAAGCAATTGAAGAATCCAGATGTGCAGTTATTGTTCTTTCTATGAACTATGCTTCTTCGTCTTGGTGTTTGGATGAACTCGTTCATATTATTGATTCCAAGGAAAATAGAGGACTTATGATTGTTCCGGTTTTCTATCATGTCCAACCAACTGAGATTAGAAAGCAATCTCACAACTACGGAAAGGCCTTTGATGATCGTGAGGAAATTCTCAAATCTAAATGGAGCAAAGATTTCATGAAAATAGTAGTCGATGTCACTGGTTGGGATGTTGATGATAGGTACGTAATATATTAATTTTGATAATTTGTAGATAAAATAAAAATATTTTTTTTAAATTTATGATTGTACTTAATATTTAAATTATAAAATTTGATTATAGTTTAATTTGAATAATTTTTTTAAATTTAATTAAATAATTTTTAAAATGTATTGAGGTATAAGATTTTTTTTAAATAATAAAAACACATTATTTGAATAATAATTATGTTATTTTTATGATAAAGATTTTTAAATGTATTTTTTAAAACTTTTTTAGCTTTTTTATATTTTCATTCATTTATATAAATGATTTTATTACTTTTGAATTTTAATATAATTTGTTTTAATATGACTGTTTTTTATAAAGAGTATTAGAGTTATATTTTATTAAATAAAATAAATATTCGAACTTACTTATGGGATAGTGAACCAAAGCACTTAAATCATAACTAATTCCGGTTTTAGAATGAATTTAGATACATTGAAATCTTTAAGATTTTAAACTCAATGGAGAAGGTAAGTAAGGGACTTCACCCGAAATTCGATGCGGCCATCGCAAAATATTTTGGACATGCCTTTTCTCATAATAATAATCGAAAAAATACTTTTAAAATTTATTTAATGAATTATTTTATATGTTTAAAAAATTATTTTATAATAATTTAAACTTAAAATTATAAAATTAATATTTTAACCGAATAAAGTTAAAAGATTAAATTAAATTTAAAACACCACCTAAATCTTGAGGTATTATTTATTATTTATAAAATATATTGTTTATTAATTACGTTATTTTTTTTCTATCAAATATTAGGTATTTTTTTATTAAAAGAAATTTTTTATTGATTTGAAATAATACTTCGATATATCAAAATCTTTCTTAATTAGGTACCCAACGAGCATAAACAGGATCAACTATTTTTGAAGTTAGTATCATCACATATTCAAAGAATAAAAAATAATTTATTCTTAAATTCTTTATAATATAAAATGTTTATATATTTTAAATTTGATATAAATATTAAATAATTTTTCACACAGTATTAATAAGATCAGGTGTAATTTTTTATTTAATGTATTTTAGTGTTATAATTTTTGAAGTGAAACACATTGGTTTTATAATTAAAAAAATAATTTAAAAGTTAATTTGTTTTAATTTTAGAATGCAAAATAAATGAAAGACATTTTTGATATTTTAAATAAATTGAATAAAAAAAATTATAAATTATAAATGCTAACCAACCTAGAAGTTAAAATTAAAAACGTCACCCCTGAGGCACTAACCCATCTCTTGAAGATAAAATCCCTAGCACCCCCATTTTTGATTTCCCCAGCCTACAACTATGGCACTACCCACCCAAATTCCTAATCCTTAATCCCACAAACTACACTCACCCTTAACCTAACACACTTCACATTCCACTCGGTTTTAGCTTAACTTTTTCTATAAATGAGTTATTGTCAACATGTTGGATAGAGTCTTCCATTTACTGGGAGACAACAGTACACATACATGATGACAGTAAAAGCTTGGTTCATCAGCCATTGTAAATATTTTTTCAATTTATTTGAAATACTTAAAATGCACTCCATTTAATGTGCATTTGAAAATAAAAAATAAAAAGTTATCTTTTGAACTAATTTTTAATTATAAGATCAATAAAAATCAACTCAAAAATTATATAATTAAAATGTATTAAATCAAACGTTACCCGTCTTAATAAAGTTTATTGTATCCACATAATTGTATTATATGTGTGATATATAGTGGTGTTTAAAAACAAAATTAAAACGGCTGTGTCCACTGGCTATTTTATATCATGTTTTAAACCATGTTTTCATATTTCACCTCAAGCCATCTCATCATCTCCCTCTCTCCCTCTCTTTTCAACTGTGATTTTGATCTCTCCATGAAAGAACAAGGCAAGAATTTGGACCCTTGTCCCTAGATAGAATTCTATTTTGAAAGACTTATCTGTTTTTTTTTTATCTTTTTTGGAGCAAAATATCCTTCAATATAGTTTATGAGGTGTACCTCGTATTAAATGGGTGTTTATAGTCTGATTCGATTCAATTTTGAATAAAAAAACTAATCGAATTGGATTGGACCATTTATTTATTAAAAATGTTATAACTGAATGGTTTAGTCCTGTTAATAATAGATAAATATGATACATTTAATGATATATTTTTGATTAAAATATGAGAGATTTAATCAACGGTTTGTGAGAAGTGATATGAAAAATTTAATATATTATTAAAATCAGTTCGATCAGTTTAAAAATTAATATAATCGGATCGGATTGTTTGAAAAATGATTTTAGTTAATACAAACCGGATTCAAATTGTTTGATTTATAAAACTATTTAAATCAATCCAATTCAATTCAATTTGATAATGTATCCAGGACAATTTCTTCTACTATAATTTATTCCATTTACTTAGGAATAAAGGTTAGTTCCATCCAAGTTAACAACAAAATGGACAAGTCGGAAATAATGTCTTTTTTTTTTACAAAGTATATTATTCTAAAGTTTCATTATGCCATAACAACTGTCCTTTTAGGTATTCTTTCCTTCGGTTCCAATGCAAACATATGTAACCTGATGTGATTATATACTCTCTTTTTTCAATAGAATATATTTAGTGTGATACGAATTTATTATTTGAAATAAGAGAAAAATAATTCTTATCGAAAAAAAAACTAACTTAATGACGTTGTAGCAAATTCAGTATGTAAACAAATTTATTCTTTTCCGTTATACATGGTGCTAAATTGACACATAGAAAGATTGCCAGGTATATTTTTGCTTTATGAGGGGGAGAGCAGGGAGAAAGTTGTTAAGAAGTTAAAAAAGGGACAAGTAACATTATTTTTATATTTTTTTAAAAATTAATCTTTTAAAATTTAGTATTTCATCATTTTTATAGAATTTAATATGATATTAAAAATTTACTAGATTAATAAGTAAAAAACTTTGTACTCACCAAAAATTAATTAAAATGAGCATTGAAAAAGGAAAAAAAAGTAAATATTATAAAAAGGGTTAAAAAATATAAAGTGTTTGTGTACGAGACAAATACACTCAGATATTAAAAGTAAAATGTTCTGATGATAAAATATGTTTATATAAATCATTAAATTTTTTACTTATTAAATTAATCTTTTAATGTATTTTTTATAGATTTTAACATCGTAACATGAACTTTAAATTTTAAGTTAATATTTTAAAATTAGATGATTCATTATAATTTTTACTATTTTAAGAATTACATAATATTAAAAACTTAAATAAATTAAAGAGGAAAACATTAAACTTTTTACTTATTAAATTAATCTTTTAAAATTATGTAATCTATAATTCTTATAGATTTTAACACGGTAACATGAACTTTAAATTTTAACTTAATATTTTGAGATTAGATGTATCATTGTATTTTTTAACTTGTCGAAAATTACATGATATCAAAATCTTAAATAAATTGAAAAGGGATCTCCTTAATAAAAAAGAAATATACATTCTAGAAAAAAAAAACCTCATAAAATTAAAATATAATAAAAATAATTTAAAAATACAAAACATTTAGTAAAATGCCTAGTACTTTTAAAAGATATTAGATTAAAAAGATAACGTTTGTAAGTAATATAACTCTTTATCATTTTGGGATTGTATATGCATTCCATTTACTTTAATTAAAGTAATCGCTAAATTTTATTGGGTTTGTCAATTCAGTTTCATTTGAAATCGAGATTTTATAGATTGTTTTCAAAAGTCTAAATATAAAAAGTATTAAAATATTTGAAGTTGTACTTTTCATCGGAAAATAAGAAAATATTCATTATACTACTAGACAAATTATTGAAAATTAATACTTACGAAAACGAAAATTGGGTTTAATTTTGGTTGCATAAATTAATAATAATGGATAATAGTAAAATAATAAGCAGTAAGAATATAAATGACACAATGATTTAAGTGGTTCAACTTTTTAATGTAAAAAGTCTACTCTACTGACGACGACACATTGAGAAAAAATCCATTAATTATCAAATGGAGATACAAACACCAATTTACAGATGGCTTCACAAATTATACCAAAATCCAAAATCAACCCACAAAATATCCCCTCTGATTTACTGGTAATATATAACAAGATAAATTAACAAACTTGCTATTAAATCAAAATATTACCGTACAAATATTAACAATGGATAGATTCCACAAACTCTTCAGTTCTCATGCAGCTTCTTCTTTTTACAAGTTAGTAACGCAGAGTAGCTTCTGCTCTCCAGCTCCACCTTTCAACGCAGAACAGCTTCTGCTCTAACAAATCTCCAACTTTCTGTTCTCTGTTTTTTCGGCTGCTACTATACTTCTTTTCTACGGCTTTCTATATATAAGGGAGAGAGGGAAATTAGGTTAATTCATTAATGGACTTGGGCCTGAAGTTTTTGGGTCATTATATTAACAAATCTCCACCTTGACTCAAAACAGAAAACCAATTCTTTAAATGAAATTCCTCAGATTACCAAATAACCGTCGTTCAAAGCCCCGAAGGGTGATTATCTTTTGCAAATATCAATCAAGTCCAAACAATGTTTTAACTTGTTAAATGGAACTGGTTTGGTTAACATATCAGCTGGATTCTCTGTAGTGACTATCTTATTGACAACAATAGCACCCTGAGAGACAATGTCACGAACGAAGTGATATCTGACATCAATGTGTTTGGTTCTTTCATTATACATAGTATTCTTGGTCAAGTGTATAGCACTCTAACTATCACACAATACAACAGAAGTATCTTGCTGTAAACCCAAATCACAAAACAAACCTCTAAGCCAAATGGCTTCTTTCACTGCTTCTGTTACTACCATATATTCTGCCTTTGTCGTAGACAAAGCAACTATAGACTGTAAAGTAGCCTTCCAACTAATGGCACAATGAGAAAGAGTGAAGACATAATCTGTCAGAGATCTTCTATCCAGATCACCAAAGATAATCGTAATCCACATAACCAACAACATTGCAACCAAGATAGAACTCCCATCATATACCAAACCAAAATTAGATGTACCTCTCAAATACCGAAGTATCCATTTCACCTGCCACAATGACTCCTTACCAGGATTACCCATATATCTGCTGACAACACTAACCGCATGTGAAATGTCTAGACGAGTACAAACCATAGCGTACATCAAACTGCCAACGGCACTAGCATATGGAACCTGAGACATGTACCGCTCTTCTTCTTCTAACTGTGGTGACAAATCCAAAGAAATCCTGAAATGTGCATTTAATGGCGTACTCACAGGTTTAGAATCTTTCATGCCAAAGCGTTCAAGAACTTTTTCAATATAACTTTTCTGAGTCAAATAGAGCTTGCCCGCTTGTCTATCCCTGTAAATTTTCATGCCCAAAATTTTCTTCGCTACACCCAAATCTTTCATCTCAAATTCACCACTAAGTTGAGACTTTAATTTCTGAATCTCAGACTTATTTTTAGAAGCAATAAGCATGTCATCAACATAAAGTAACAAATAAATCGATGAACCATCATGAAATCTTTTATGATAAACACAACTATCATAATCACTCCTAGAGTACCCATGATCAATCATAAAAGAATCAAACCGCTTATACCACTGCCTAGGAGATTACTTCAGCCCATATAAAGACTTTTTCAATAAACAAACATGATCTTCCTTACCTGGAACAACAAACCCTTCTAGTTGATGCATATATATTTGTTCTTCAAGCTCACCATGTAAGAAGGTTGTCTTGACATCAAGTTGTTCTAATTCCATGTCAAACAATGCAACCATAGCAAGCAACACACGAATAGAGCTATGTTTCACAACAAGAGAAAATACTTCATTGAAGTCAATACCTTTCTTTTGACAATAGCCCTTTGCAACAACACGTGCCTTGAACCTAGTCAGCTTCCAACCTCGTGTATACCTTCCTTTTTCTTGAAAACCCATTTGTTTCCAACAATCTTCTAGCCCCAAAAGGCTTCACCAATTCCTGGCATGATTCTTACGGTTGATTCAATCTCTTTATTCATAAAGCAACCAACCACCGAACAAACTCATCACAAGTGACAACTTCATGATAACTAAAAGGTTCATACACCTCAATAGACTCGCCACGTATTAATGCAAAAGAAACTAAGTCTCCAGATCTCAAGGCACTGCTAGGCTTACCTAATCTCTCTTATTCCTTTACCCTTAGCGATACTATATGGTCGCTCATGTCGCTTCTTCTCACATCACGAGCGTAATCATCTATCTCATCCACGATGGATGATCCGGGCGCCCTCTTGTACTTGACTAGAGCTCCACTCTCAAGCTCCACCTCGCTCACTAACACCTGGTCTTTATCCGCAACAATAGATTTTTTTTCTTTTGCAACATGAAAAACTCATCAAACTTAACATCTCGTTTAATCAAAAATTTAGGTGACTCGGGTTCAACACACCATAATCTATAACCCTTCACCCTGTAAGGATACCCCAAAAATATGTATTTCAATGCAAATGCCCTAGGCTCAAGTTTACCATCATTAATACGAGCATAAGTAGGACAACCAAAACTTTCAAATCGAATAATTAGCAAGAGTACCAAAAATACCTCAAACTGAGTCTTCAACTCAATTGCGCTGATGAGACCGATTCACCAAATAACAGTGCATGGTTACAAGCTTCAGCCCAAAAGGATTTATCCAAGTCAGCTTGAAAGAGCATACAATGAGCTCTTTCTAAGAGAGTCCTATTCATACGTTCTACTACTCCATTTTGCTGTGGTGTATGACGCACAGTGCGATGTCTCACTATCATTTCTTTCACAGAACTCATTAAACTGACTATCACAAAATTTTAAACCATTATCAGTTCTCAAATGCTTGATTTTCTTACCTGTTTGATTTTCACAAATTTTGAGAACGCATCATTCTTATTTTTCAGAAAATACACCCAAACATGACGAGAGAAGTCATCAATAAAAGTCAACATATACTGTGCACCACCCTTAGACACAACACGAGAAGGACCCCAAAGATCTGAATGAATATATTCAACAAGATCTTCGCTTTTATGGATGGTCAGATCGAATCGACCCCGCGATGCTTTCCATAAACACAATGCTCACGTAAATCAAGCTTCCCAATTTTTCGACCACAAAGCAAACTCAAGCGTTTGCTCAAAATAGACATCCCCGCCACTATATGCCCAAGCCATATATGCCATAATCGAGTAAAGTGTCTCGAATCTTGATCCGACGAGGATGAAATTGATACACTCGCCAATAACAAGGCTACCCCGAAGATATGTAGACCACGCGACAATTGCCCTTTAATAACAACGAGAGCACCCTTACTAACTTTTAAAACTCCACATTCAGCTACATACTTGTAGCCTTGTGAATCAAGCGTACCCAAAGATATCAAATTCTTTTTCAAATCTGAAACATGGCGAACATCTTTCAAAGTCCTAACAATACCATCATGCATCTTAATTCAGACAGTACCAATACCAATAACCTTGCAGGACATATTGTTTCCCATCAAGACAACACATCATCAATAGACTGATAAGAAGCAAATCAATCTCTACTGGGGCACATATAGTAAGTACAACCTTAATCAAGAATCCAAACATCTCCAGGAGTACCAATAGATACTGATAAAACATTTTCACCATCTGAACTGTAACTATCAAGTAACACCAAAGAACATCATTAGTAAATGTAAGACGCCAGGGTGCATTTTCCTTTACCTTTGTGTTTCAGATAATTTACTTTCCAGTGCCCTTCCTGACGGCAATAATTGCATTTATCTTTTCTTTTTCTAGATTTAGATATATACTTGCCTCTATTATTACTTGTGTCTTTTTCTTGATTTCTACCGCTGACAAATAAACCACTGCTATTATCATTACTGCTTGTAGACACCTTTTTCTTCAACTCTTTGGAATTCAAAGTTGCTTTGACATCTTCCAAAGAAATAGTGTCTCGTCCATATAGCATGGTATCAACAAAATGTTTAAATGAATGAGGTAAAGAAAATAATATAACTAAGGCCCGATCCTTATCATCAATCTTAACACCACTATTTTTCAAATCACGAATAATTTTAGTAAATTCATCAAGATGATCGTATAAAGGTGTACCTTCTGACATTCTGAATGTATACAAACGCTGCTTCAAATATTACCGACTTGTCAAAGACTTGGTTATATACAAATTCTCCAATTTAAGCCATAACCCAACAGTAGATTCCTCATCACCAACTTCGTGTAATACCTCATCAGACAAGGATAACTGAATTGAACTGAGAGCATTTTCCATCAATGCATCTTTTTCTTCATCAATTAATTTTTTTGGCAATTTATCCTTGTCTTCAAATATCTTAACGAGCCCTTCTTTAACTAATACGGCCTGCATCTTCACACGCCAAAGACTTAAATCATTTCTACCATTAAATTTCTCAATTTCATATTTTGTCGTCATGACAGAAAACCCAATATTAAATAAACAGAAGCACAACCCAAAAAATATGAAATCAATCAGATAACAAGAAGCTCAAAATAAATCCAAAAGAGCAAACTTGATCGGTTCCAATAAAAAACAGAATAACCCAATAGCTCTGATACCAATTTATTGTAAATTAGTACTTGCGGAAGCAAAGATCGGGTCCAATTTTGGTTATATAAATTAATAATAATGGATAACAGTAAAATAATAAGCAGTAAGAATATAAATGGCACACAATGATTTAAGTGGTTCAAATTTTCAATGCGAAAAGTCTACTCCACTGATGACGGCACACCGAGGAAAAATCCACTAATTATCAAATGGAGATACAAACACTAATTTTCAGATAGCTTCACAAATTATACCAAAATCCAAAATCAACCCACAAAATATCCTCTCTGATTTACTAGTAATATATAACAAGATAAATTAATAAACTTACTATTAAATCAAAATATTACCGTAAAAATATTAACATCCGCAAACTCCTCAGTTTTCATGCAACTTCTTCTTTATACAAGTCAGTAATGTAGAGCAGCTTCTGCTCTCCAGTGCCACCTTTCAACGCAAAGCAGCTTCTGCTCTAACAAATCTCTACCTTTCTGCTCTCTGTTTTTTCGGCTGCTACTATACTTCTTTTCTGCGGCTTTCTATGTATAAGAGAGAGAGGAAAATTAGGTTAATTCATTAAAGGACTTGGGTTTGAAGTTTTTGGGTCATTATATTAACACAAATTTTATGGATATTTTTGATAATTTATTTACCATTAATTTGTAAGATTTTGTGAAAAAAAAATTAAAATTATTGAGTAAAATAAAGCCATTAAGGAATATCTATATTATATTGAGTTATTATATGTTAATATATTTTTCAATATTATAACGCCTTTATCTTCTTCTTCTTTTTTGATAATTCGCCTTTATCTATTTGATTGATATATATTTTTATTTCTGCAAATATTGTATAGTTTGATCTATGTGTACTTATGTTCATCAAAATTCTGTATATTTGTTAAACATGACGAGGTTAGAATTCAATCAGCATGTTTTGATGAGGCCTTCGCCATACTTGGAAAGAAATTTGAAGATGATGAAGAGAAAGTGAACAGATGGATGGAAGTTCTTAATAATATGGCCGGCCAGAATTTGGAAAATAGGTTAGTGCGTTAACTAGTCTTATTTAGTTTTGATGAGGCTAAGAAAGTCTCCTATTATTTTACACGATTCATTTAATATAAGCATTAATAATATGTTTTAAAATTAATAAGCTTTACTACAACATCATTATGTTTAAAATTTAAAGTGAGATACATTGTAACATTATGATAAAAACATTGTATTAATTTTTTATACATTGTAATATTATGTTTAAAATTTAAAGCAATATACACTAATAATATAATCTAAATAAAATTAGATATGATATAATAATATTTAAATAAAATAACTTTAAATTAGCAACCCATTAGTTACGGCAGATAAAACATGCTATAAGGTGATATATCCCACCTTTAATTACATCTTAACATTTTGTTCCCACTGGTTTCCCGTGTGTAGCTTTTTAGCTATTAAAATTAGTGCAATATTTGAATAAACTATTTCATTTCCAAAAGAGAAGAATACAATTCTATAGAATCATTTTCTTTACTTTTTTTTTCTTTCTAATTATTCCTGTAGTAGTGGCGTTGATCATCATCAAAGTAAAATGGCCGCAAACAATTTTTTTTAATCCTATTGTGTTCATACACTAAAATGCTGACTGTTTTCTTTAGATGAACTAATTATATCATCTATCACTATAAAGAAAATATAATAATTTTCTCTTTTCTCTCTCATTTTAGTAAGTTTAGAGAACAGGCTGGAAAGCTTTGCAAGGCTATGATTGAGCTGGAAAAAGATGTCAAATGTTACATGGAGAGGAAAAATAAGTGGAGAGAAGCATTAACTAAAGTAGCCAATGCCAAAGGAATTCACTTACAATACAGGTTATTTTTTTCCCTTACTCTCCCATCCTCTCTCTCTCTCTCTCTCTACATTGTTTTTAATGCAAATTAACAAGATTATTGGACTATTTTCTATTTATCACTTTTTAATATTAACAAATATAATATTAAAAAATATTCATATTAATGTTAAGAATATGCAATAAACACCTAGTTTGCAAACTATTTTCAGATAGAAGAAAACAAGAACTTCAATCAGGGAATTGAAACCAAAGATCAAACTCAAGATTAATTTGACATTTCTCTGATATTCTAGCTCTTGTTTCTTTACAAAGCTTAATATTTTCAAAACTTACTCTCATATACTCACGCTATTCCCTTGCAGGGGAAACAATTACGCTAGAAAACAAAAACAACTCAGCCTTAGTAGTGGCTGCTTAAGAGTTAAAATATTAACCCAATGGTAAATAAAAAAAGGCAATAGTAAATGGGAAAACTACATAAAGTTTAAAAACATAAAATGTAATAAAAGACATATAATTTCATGCATCAATTACCTTTTCCTTGAATTGAAGACTTTCTTGAATCTTCCACATAAGAGACCCCAATATCTGGTGGAAAATAAGGATGAATGTATGATATATGTTGAACGTAGGTGAGATATGGAGGTGATTTAGCAATTTAAACATTGTCTCTAACTTTGTGACAAATCTGATATGGACCCAACTTCCTATCTTGTAGCTTAGAATAGTTTCATATCGTAGTTCTTCCTTTACTGTAAACCATTACTAAATCTCCCAGTGAAAAACTCAGCTTTTCTCTTCTTATTAGCCATCTCTTTGTACTTAGAATTAGAAAATTCTAAGTATTGCTTGACTTCTTGTAACATGTTCTAATTTGAAATAATTGTTGTAAGTGATGCATTGCTTTCAAAAATTAGTAGTGCAATTATATCTGTTGTGACTTGTGAGGCTTGGGACTTTTGTGTAGACAACTTCAAAAGGTGTTTTTCCAATGGACCTATTAACCATTCCATTGAATGCAAATTCAGCTTGTGCTAATGCTAAATCACACGGTTTTGGTCTATACCCAGAAATACATCTCAACATGTTTCCTACGGTCCTATTTATAACCTTTGTTTGTCCATCAATTTATGAATGACATGTTGTGCTAAACTTTAGTGAGGTATCAAACCTTCTCCACAATTTCCTCCAAAAGTGTCCTATGAATTTAATATCTTATTTTTGAAAAAATGGATTTTGGTACTCCATATAAACGTACAACTTTTTGAAAGAAAATGCTAATCATATAACTTGCATCAGTAGATTTCCTACGAGCAATGAAGTGTGTTATCTTGAAAAATATATCTACCATTACCAAAGTTAACTCCTAATGTCTTTGTGTTTTAGGTAAACTAAGGACAAAGTCTATGCTTATGTCTTCCTAAATGTTAGAAGGAATTGACAAAGGCATATACAAGCCTATATTTTGCACAATTCCTTTGGCAAACTGGTATATAAGACATCTTTTAATAAATTCAACAATATCTTTTTTCATGTGTGGCCATAAATACTTATCCTCTATGTTGTTGATTGTCTTGTCTCTTCTATGATAGGTAGCCAAGCCACTTGTACGATGTTCACTCATGAGAAACTCTCTTAGTGAAGTTTTAGGAATGCAAAGAAAATTTCCTTTAAAACAAAATCTATCTTGTATTAAGAAATATGATAGTGGTCGTTTGCCTAGGCGGCGACAATGCGCATGTGTGATATCACATTTATTTAGGTTGTTTTTCTTTTCATAAAAATAGATACCCCTTGAGGTCTAATCCCAATAGTCAACTCTTTACTATTTATACATCTTCTGAGTAATATAAAAAGACAATTGATTTCACTAGTTTTTTATAAATATTCACTTTTTTCCAACAAAGGCTGATGGTTTGGGATAGTCGGTTTTAAGGTATGAAGCTTAGTCACTATCTTTATTTTCAATTCAGAGATAGATTGACGAAGTTCGTCACTAAAATTTTGTGATGAGACTTAGATTTTTGGTCTTGTTTACAAAGGTATTGAAGTAAGGCTTTCGCTAGGGGATCATCGTCTTCCCTGCATGAGTGGACTTTATGGATGGTGTGGGATTTTGACATTGAAACTCAAGGAAGGACCTTCTGTTTCTCATACCAATTAGTGTGGAAATATTTTCAAACAAGAACTTCAATTAGGGAATTGAAACTAAAGTTCAAACACAAGATTAATTTGACATTCCTCAAAGAGTCTAGCTCTCATTTCTTTACAAAGCTTAATATTTCCAAAACTGACTCTCTTATACTAACGCTATTGCCTTATAAGGAAAATAATTACACTAGAAGACAAAAACAACTCAGCCTTATTAGTGGCTACTTGAGAGTTAAATACTAAACTAATGGTAAATAAAAAACGATAGTGATAAGTTTAAAAACATAAAATGTAATAAAAGACATATAACTACCTACATCAACATGTATTACAAAAAATTAATATAACATATTTATGAAGATGAAATTGTATCTACAATAGTGATAAGTTTAAAAGCATAAAATGTAATAGAAAACATATAACTCCTTACATCAACAAGTATTATAAAAAATTAAGAGAATATATTTATAAAGATGAAATTGTATCTACAATAGTGGTAAGTTTAAAAGCATAAAATGTAATAAAAGACATATAACTCCCTACATCAACATGTGTTACAAAAAATTAAGGGAAAATATTTATGAAGATGAAATTGTATCTACAATAGTAGTAAGTTTAAAAGCATAAAATGTAATAAAAGACATATAACTCCCTACATCAACTTGTGTTACAAAAAATTAACATATGTTGAATATATTTATGAAGATGAAATTGTATCTACGATAGAGGCTTATATAGTATTATTTTTCTTTTAGTTTTTATTGGATTATATGTTTATATGACTAAAAGTAATCAATTTAATTTTATAAATATATAAAATAAATACTTTAATTGGATGGATTAAGTCCTATAATTTAATAAAAATAGTTAGTGGTCTAATAATCTATCATGTCATCATAATTAGTCATTAAAGATAACAAAAAATACATATGTTAAGTACATACATAATTAATTAAAGTTAACTTAATAATTTCAAGCTACAGCAAACTCTTTTTATTTTATTTTATTTTTTTTTGAAAAAAGATTTTTATGTAACAAAAAGCTTGGAATATTTTTTTCTCACTGTACAAACAAAAAAAATACTTTGATTTGAAATTAGTGAAATTTAAGGATATTATAATTTTATTTAGTGCCAAATATAATTAAAATTTATTCAATACTCATAAAAAAGAATATCGTACATCTCTTACATGTATAGATTTATTGGACTCTTTCTTAATATTTTTGGAACCATGTATAAGTTTTTTACTCCGCATATATTCCTTTATTATTTCAGTTATGTTTATATGACCATGTGTGGCTTGTTTCAGCCCAGAGACTGAAGCTATTCAAAAAATAAGCAGAAGGATTTCATATATGTTAAGTCTCTCGTTCCTGAGGGTTAATAAAAGAAAACTAATTGGAATGGATGATCGTATTGAGAAACTCAAACCATATTTACATATGGAATTATCTGATGATGTTCGTATGATAGGTATTACGGGCATGGGTGGTATTGGAAAGACAACCGTAGTACAAGAAATTTTCAGAAGGTACCATGATCAATTCGAAGCCTATTGTCATATTGAGAATGTTCGGAACAAAGCTGAAAAAATTGATGGTCTAGTATCATTACAAAGATTTCTTTGTAGACAACTACTGGATGATGAAGTAAATATTCAAAATGATGACCAAGGTATGACTTTATTACAACACAGGCTTCAATCAAGAAAAGTAATGATAATTTTGGATGACGTGGACGATTTGAAACAAATTAAAGCTTTGGCTGGTAAGGACGATGAAGATAATATATGGTTAGGTCCAGGCAGTAGAGTTATTATAACAACAAGAAATGAGCGCTTATTGGTAGCTTATGGAGTTGAAAATGATAACATATGCAAGCTTGATGAGATGAGTCATAAAGAATCTCTTCAACTATTTTGTGAGAAAGCTTTTAAGGAAAGTCATCCTCCAGATAATTATAAAGAGTTGTCTAAGGTTGCTGTAACATATTGTAAAGGTCTTCCATTAGCAATTGAAGTTATAGGTTCTTCTTTGTATAAGAGAACTGAGTCTGAATGGATAGCTACTTTGGAAAGGCTAAAGGAAGAGCCTGAAGATGATATTATTGGTAAACTTAGAATAAGTTTTGATGGATTAAAGGAGCTTGAAAAAGAAATATTCTTGGACATTGCTTGTTTTTTTAATGGAGAACATAGGTGTCGTTTAGAAAAGATATTTGAAAGTTGTGGTTTTCATCCTGGTATAAGCATAAATATTCTTCAAGAAAAATGTCTTTTAAATATTGAAGATGATGAAATGTGGATGCATGATTTGCTACGAGAAATGGGACGTCATCTTGTTCGTCATGAATTTTATAAAGATCCCAGCAAACGCAGTAGGATCTGGCTTTACAAGGATGCATATGATATGCTTCTACACGAGAATGTATGTTTTTCTAGACATAGTGTCAAATGAACAGTTTAGTCCAACTAAGTTCATTTAAGGTTGATCTAATGAGATGATAAACTAATTCACCTAGCTCATGAACTCATTAAATATAAATGAGTTGAATTGAGTAATAATTCACTTAAAATAAGATCAACCTAAAAGAACTAAACCAAACAAACTCATTTTATACCTCTAAACATAACTTTCATATTATGTTTTCAAATTAGTCTCTATGTAGCATCCACCTCTCTAGTAGGATGATTTGGAATACTTGCATTTACATTCATGTGTCAAAATTGATCTTATGGAGTACCTGTATTCACAATTTCTATATGTTGGTTGATTTGAATCTTGTCGTTTGAGTACCTTTCACTTTAATTTTTCATAAACTACAATATGCTTTCATTTTTAGGCTAGTTGTATCAATCAAACAATTTTAGGTTAGAATTTACCATTAATTGTTTTATATCTTCAAAGTTTATGTTATTTTTTATTATAAATAAACAATTTACGTAATAAAATTAATATACTTAAATATTTTATTATATCGACAAATATTTAAATATTGAAAAAAAGCATATATTAAGACACAATTTTAACTTGTATTCTACCTGTGTTATTAAAATTGTAGCTTTACGTTTTTCACAAATACGTGTAAGGAATAATATTTGTTGAAAATGAATTTGCATCATAACTCTGCAATTTTAGCTTTACGTTTTTCCCCTTATGTTGACACTAAAGTTTCTTTCATTAGGAAACAAATGTTGAGGGTATGTTCTTGATACCACCAAAGAAAGAAGAGATACACTTGAAGGATCATCCATATTCCAAAATGCGTAAGCTAAGGTTCTTGATGATTCACAATGTGAAGATCTCTGGACCATGTGAACATCTTCTTTCCAATAACTTAAGACTTTTGCTTTGGGATGAATGTCCTTTAAAATTTCTGCCGTCGAGTTTTCATCCAAAGAACCTTGTTGAGCTCAGAATACGTTGCAGTAACATTAGTCAACTGTGGAATGAAAAAGTAAGTATGATTTCTTTAAATCACTCAACAAAACCAATTTTTTTCCCTTTCTTTATAGTTTTTATTGTATACTCTTATATTTTTATTGGTTAGGATCATCACATCGGCGTGTTTTATTTTTGCTTTACCCAATTCAGTAGCTTGTTCACCATCAATTCATTTGTCTAATTTCTCATTTTTCTATCTTTGATGATAGGTTGTTTTGGACAAGTTGAAAGTGATTGATCTTAGTCACAATCAATTCTTGACAATGACACCGGATTTAAGTAATTTAGAGGCCCCAAAACTGAGCCAGTTGATCTTTGTAGGTTGTAAAAATTTAAGCAAAGTTCATCCATCATTTAATGATTTTAAAGAAATGGTGTATATGGATTTGGAAGGTTGTGAAAACCTTGAGAGCCTTCCCGATTTTTCGAGAAACTTGGAATGCTTGGAAAAAATTGTATTGGATGGAACAGCTATAAAGGAAATCCCAAGGTCAATTAAAAGCTTGAAAGGTTTGAGGAGGTTATCAACACAACACTGCAAAAGCCTCTCGCGTCTCCCAAGTTTCATACGCAACATGCCACTAAAGATTAGGCCAGGGACCTGCACATCCTCTGTCCAAGACTTGAAGGTGATCATGCCACTCATTTCCTCTTAAATTCAGTATGGGTGGCAATATTTACTTTGTTTGAACTCACATTTTTATATGATTTAGTTATTCAATTAGTTTCATTCTTAACTCCAATAATAACATATCGTTTTTACAATAATACAAAAACATATATGTACTATAATTTTTAATATGCTTTAAATGTGTTTTTTTATAGTATAAAAAGAAGAAAAAAAATATGTACACGATGAAGAGTTAGAAACAAAACACGTTTTTAAAGAAGTATTTTTATGCCCTTAAACAAAACAAAAGGAATCTAATTAGTATGGATCACTAATTATTTGTGCTTTTATTCAAACATTTTTCTACTATTTTAGAGGAAAAAATCTTTTTTTTTTCTTTTTTGGAACAAATATCACCACATTCACTAGCTATTGCAGTTAGAGCATCTAAATTCACTAATTATTTTTGTGATTATTTTAGTCCACTAATTTTGAAAAAAGATACTGCAGAGATACATCTTCTTCTCTTCTTTTTTTTTACTTTCTATTTTTAAATATTTTTATTTTAAAAAATTACTTCAAAAATTATTAATGTTAAAACTTTCTTGTCACTTCCAATTGGATAAATAAATAAACAATTATTTTAAAAATAAATACTGGACTTAAAGTATATTATTTTGTTTTGTGCCGTCACTTTTATAAAACAAGGGGATTAAACTTTTCATACAAAAATTAAAGGACTTAAGCATTCCGGTTAAAAGAGCTAGTAGTCCTATGCGGTTACTTACCCTATTGTTTACATAATTTATAACTTTTTACAGGACATGCTTTATGGTGGAAAACCAAATTTGTGGCATTTTCGTTGGACTAGAATTCCAGACTGGTGTAGCAACTCAAGTTTTGGGTCTTCTGTAGAAATAAAGCCAACTCCAGAGGAAAGTGACCATGAGTTTGTGGCATTTATTCTGTTTGCTGTGTTTGAAACCTACAAGCCTAATAGGCCTATGAAAAGTTGGGAGCAAAACCGTGGTTGGTTTCACATTTATGATGATCAAAATCATGACATTGATTATATTGAACTTCCACTAGAAATGTATTATGGCATAGGAGCAAGTACATGGTGTTGCTATTGTGGACTTAGCCAGTCTGAAAATGAGTTAATAAAGAAAGCTAATTTCATCAAAGTTGAGGTTTGCTCAAATAGACCTGATATGCATGTTAAATACTGTGGGATGCATTTAATATCCAAGCAAGATATGACAGAGTTTGTTGAAGACTTTATTGAGACATGTTTGAATAATGATTCTAATTTTTATGGACATTGTAAGCAATTGTTATATAAGGGAGTGAAATTGGATAGCTTGTTCGAGGTGATGGACCTTAAGTATGATGAAATGAGCAGGACATTACCTTATGATCAAGACACAGACACAAAGGCCAGAACAAAATGTCTTGAATTGCGGCTTTCCACAATTTTTGAGGTATATTTATTTCTTTGTTTATGTTTATATATGTCTGTATTTATAGAAAAATAAAATTCCATATTATATTAAATAAAAATTAAACATACAATTTAGATCCAAACTCGTACATCTGAATGCACCATCTGGTACATAGGCTCTTGGTTCTTCATTAAGAATGTGTGTCCAATATATGAATATGAGTTTTAGACGTTTTAAATTAGGGAAAATTTGCATAAAATGATATTAAAAAAGTGTGTCCGATACCTTCATACATGGCCAAAATTTAGTAATAGTTTTAAAAACATTTATTTATGGGATGTGTTCTGTAACTACAAAATATTACATAATTTTTTATATTTACCTATCTCAACGGTTGTGATGTAATTAAAAGAGAAATTAAATATTTTTTGCAGGTTGCTAATGCACGCAAGTACAGGTACTTCTTTAGTTTTCCTTTTGGATTTACTTCAAACTGGTTCTTCCATCTATGTCCTGGAAAAATAGCAACCTGTCTCCTTCCAGACAACATGTTTGACGATAAAAGATGGGTGGGTATTGAATTTTATGCATCAATTACTTTGAGTCCAGCACTACTCCCAAGCGACCATGTTTCCATCTCTCTTCATGTTGATTTATATCTCCATGGAAGTAATGCATTTCACATAGCAACATTTTCCCATGAAATTATTGAACCTACAGGGTCAAGTAATCACTCATTGTTGCTTCATGTACCATGTGCTCTTTTTACTCAAGAGTTGAATTCATGTTCAGGCATTAGTGCTCTATTTAGAAGCACTAGTACTAATGTACATGTTCATTTGTCTGCTACCCATTTAGTGTACGAGCAAGATTTAGATCCCTTATCACAAAATATAGTAATGTGGACGTCGGAAAAACCACAAGAGGCTTTTGATATAGTTTTCTCCCAATGCCAAAGATATGCTGAAAAGGTAACCCAATGTCTTCCTGAAGCTGAAACCTTGGAGTGCAATGTGGATGGTGACATTCCCATTGAATGTGCAGGTTCTTTTAATAAAAGGTTAGATATTGTAGCTTATTATTATTCCATTTAATTTTTGTAATTGGTTATACTCAACAGTTACTGTCGTAATAAGCTACAACAGTTATTACTGTGAATGAGGGGCACGGGATGTCTCGTAACTTTTACAAAAGTAACATTTTAGTCCTATTATTTTTAATTAGAGCCTTTTATTCTTATCGTAGACTTTCTGAGAATATTATGTTTTATCAGTGTTATACAGGCTGTAATATTAGTATAAAACAAGCTGTAATTATTTGTTGATATCAGCTGTTATATTCCTAGCTTAGTGACCACTAATCTAAGGTCTTCGTGACCACTAATCTAAGGTCTTCTTCCTATATATAGTGTTGTATATACATTAAAAATAAAGAATATATTACGAGAGATGATTGAGATAATCTAGAGTATGTTCTTCCTCTTTATTCTCTGTTATTTTTAATGTATATACAACCTTATAAATAGGAATAAAAACTTAGATTAGTGGCCATTAAGTTAGTAATATAACAACTGGTATCAACACATAAATACAGCTTGTTTTACACTAATATTACAGCCAATACAACATTGATATAGTATAATATTCTCATACAGTTTACACTCTCCCTTAAGTTGGGTAATAGATATTAATCATTCCCAACTTGTAACTTAATTCTTCGAAGATTGTTCGAGGTAATGTTTTGGTAAGGATATTTGCAATTTGATGATGTGTAGATGTATATAGTAGGTCCACGATTTTTCCATTTAACTTCTCTTTAATGAAATAACGATCAATTTCTACATGTTTGGTTCGATCATGATGAATTAGATTTTTCGCAATTCTTATTACAGCTTGATTGTCACAATGCATGCTGATAGGTTCAAGAGTTATGAAGTCCAGTTCATTAAGTAGTCTTTTTAACCACATTCTTTCACAAATCCCATGAGCCATAGCTTTAAATTCAACTTCTGCACTGCTTTGGATACTGAACCATCAGCAATTCTGATAGTGTGTCCGTTTTGGTAGGTTTTAAGATTTATGAGAAGAGAAGCATCATCCGTCATGTGTTTTGAAGCACCTAAATCAACAATCCATGGTCTCATAACCTGTTTCACACTAAGAACGTTGAGGATATTACCTGATTAAGCTATAGTGGCAGATGATGTAGTCAAGGATTGTCCAAATATTTTCTAGAAGAGATCAATTTGTTTCTTGCTAAACAGAGCAGATTTAGGTGATATACTGCCTTGAGATTTGGAGACAGTTTTTCCATAACTTTCTTTGTTGAAGTGCTATGTGGAGGGTGGTTTCCAATTAGCTAGCTTTGCATGAATTTTTTAGCAGGTTTCCTTAGTGTGACCAGGTTTATGACAATGATCACACCAAGGTTTTCCACAATGAGGACGGTTGTCTGTATTATGAGAGTACTGGTGGCCTCGAATAGCAAGTGCAGATCCTTCTCCAGTCACGAAAATGGTAGATTGAGGACACATCATTATTTTCTTCCGACTCCTCTTGACGGACTTCGGAGAAGGCTTCACGAATGTTGGGCAAGGGTTTTGTTCCTAGAATTCTGCCGCGCACATCATCAAGATCTTTATGGAGCCCCAATAAAAATTTGAAAACCCGTTTCTTGTCAATAATCTGTTTATACAAGATGCTGTCTGCTGGACATGTCCATTCGTGAACCTCAAAGAGGTCTAATTGCTGCCAACATCGAGTGAGAGAGTTAAAGTATTATGTAACTGACAACTCAACTCTCCTTGACGAAGATCATGGAGGATGTTTTCGATCTCAAATAGTTCAGACATATTATCAGAACGGGAATAAATGTCTCTGATAGCATCCCATATTTCTTTGTCAGTTTTGTAGAGAAGAAAGTTCTCTCCAATCTCGTTTGTCATGGAATTGATCAACCAAAACATCACCATATTGTTTTCAGATTTCTATGTTCTGTATTACAGATCGTCCTTGTTCGGAGCTGCTGCATCTCCAGTAAGGTAATCATCTTTCCACATATAAACATCATGACGGATTGGGACCACTGAAGGTAATTGTACCCATTTAATTTGTGACTGGTGATGGACATAAGACTATTTTCTATGGAACTAGCAATTACAGGTTTTCTCGTGGCCATTTGTATTATTTTAATTGTAGCTTATATGTGGGCTGAATTTTATGAATGATTGTTTTTTTTTAGATTTCTTGTTGGGTTATCAGGTCGGGTCGGGTTAGGTTAGATTACAAATGCAGCTTATTACGGGTATTGGAAAAATAGAAAGTAAAATGTGGCTAGATGAACAGATGGTCGACGATGAAGATGAACAGATGGCCGACGATGAAGATGAATAGATGGTTGGCGATGATGATGAATAGATGGTCGGCGAGCTGTGGGTAATGGCTCGCAAAGATGGCCTGAGTTTTGCGATTTTTGGTTGTCGATGAGTTTGCGATGATGACTGGCCTCAGGAAGGTTTTTGTTTTTCTCTCTGAAATTCACTTTCTGAGTTGAGCTCAAATCTGTATCCAAAAACAGCTTCTGCTTGTTTTTTTTTAGTTCTCAAACAGAATTGGTGAGAAAATAAAATTAGATTTCAGAAACGCTCTGATACCATAAAGAATATATTACGAGAGATGATTGAGATAATCTGGAGTATGTTCTTCCTCTTTATTCTCTGTTATTTTTAATGTATATACAACCCTATAAATAGGAATAAGAACTTAGATTAGTGGCCACTAAGCTAGGAATATAACAGCTGGTATCAACACATAAATACAGCTTGTTTTACACTAATATTACAGCCTATACAACACTGATATAGTATAATATTCTCATACAGTTAAAAAAAAGAACAGAAAATAAAAAGTAAGAACATACTCCAGATTATCTCCATCATCTCTCGTAATATACTCTTCATGGTATCAGAGCATTTCTGAAATCCAATTTTGTTTTCTCACCAATTCTGTCTGAGGAAGTTTTTTGTTTTTCTCTTAAATTCATTCTCTGAGTTGAGCTCAAATCTGTATCCAAGAGCAGTGCAAGCATTCCAAGAATGCCATTCATGGGCATCCTAATTTCATGAGAAATAGTAGCTAGAAGTTGGGATTTTGCAACATCAGTAGCTTATGCTCGGGTTTTTAGTTCTCAGACCAGTTATCATCGCGAGTTCCATCTCTGCTCAGACCAATCATCATCGCGAGTTCCATCTCTGCTCAAACCAGTCATCATCGCGAGTTCCATCTCTGCTCAGACTAATCATCATCGCGAGCTCGTCGACCACCAAAAATTGCGAAACTCAGGCCATCTTCGTGAGCCATTACCCATAGCTTGTCGACCACCCAATCTTGCGAAACTCAAGCACCATAAGCCATCTATTCATCGTCATCACCGACCATCTGTTCATCGCCATCACCGATCATCTGGTCCATCGCCATCGCCATATGCTTCAGTCCCGCAAGCCAGTAAGTCCCGCAATCCTACATTTGCATTATGTTTTTCAATACCCGTAATAAGCTGCATTTTGTAACCTAACCTAACCCAACCCATCCACAAATTTCAGCCCATATATAAGCTACAATTGAAATAACACCAATGGCCACGGGAAAACCTATAATTACTAGTTCCACAGAAAACAGTCTTATGCTCATCACCAATCACAAATTAAATGGGCACAATTACCTTCAGTGGTCTCAATTCGTCATGATGTTTATATGCGGAAAGATGAAAGATGATTACCTTACTGGAGATGCAGCAGCTTCGAACAAGGACGATCTGCAATACAGAACATGAAAATCTGAAAACAATATGGTGATGTCTTGGTTGATCAATTCCATGACAAACGAGATTGGAGAGAACTTTCTTCTCTACAAAACTGCCAAAGGAATATGGGATGTCGTCAGAGACACTTATTCCAGTTCTGATAATATATCTGAACTATTTGAGATCGAAAACATCCTCCATGATCTTCGTCAAGGAGAGTTGTCAGTTACACAATACTTTAACTCTCTCACTCGATGTTGGCAGCAATTAGACCTCTTTAAGGTTCATGAATGGACATGTCCAGTAGACAATATCTTGTACAAACAGATTATTGACAAGAAGCGGGTTTTCAAATTTTTACTGTGGCTCTATAAAGATATTGATGATGTACACGGTAGAATTCTAAGAACAAAACCCTTGTCCAGCATTCGTGAAGCCTTTTCCGAAGTCCGTCAAGAGGAGAGTCGGAAGAAAGTAATGATGGGTCCTCAATCTACCATTTTTGTGATAGGAGAAGGATCTGTACTTGCTATTTGAGGCCACCAGCACTCTCATAATATAGACAATTGTTCTCGTTGTGGAAGACCTTGGTGTGATCATTGTCGTAAACTTGGTCACACTAAGGAAACCTGCTAGAAAATTCATAGAAAGCCAACTGATTAGAAACCACCCTCCGCACATCACATCAACAAAGAAAGTTATGGAAAAACTGTCTCCAAATCTCAAGGCACTGCATCTCCTGAATTTGCTCTATTTAGCAAGGAACAAATTGATCTCCTACAAAAAATATTTGGATAATCCTTGACCACATCATCTGCCACTATAGCTCAATCAGGTAACACCCTCAACGCTCTTAGTGCGAAATAGGTTATGAGACCATGAATTGTTGATTCAGGTGCTTCAGACCATATGACGGGTGATGCTTCTCTTCTCATGAATCTTAAAACCTACCAGAACGAACACACTGTCAGAATTGCCAATGGTTCAGTATCCAAAGTAATAGGAATTGGTTCAGCCAAAATTTCAAACTTCTTTATTCTAGATTCTGTCCTTCTTGTTCCCACACTTGATTGTAATCTTGTATCAATTACTAAACTCACCCGTGATAAAAATTGTATGGCTAAATTTGTTCATAACCTATATGAATTTCAGGACTTGGATTCGGAGCAGATGATTGGCAATGCTAAAGAATGCTCGGGACTCTATCTTCTCCGTAGTGAAGAACCTTAAGCAAGATAAGTCCAGCAAGTTGTATCCGAAGTTTCTTATCAGAATAAAGCTTTGTTAAATCTTAAGTTTAATAATGATGGTGAAATCATGTTGAATCACTATTGCTTAGGTCATCCTAATTTCCAATATTTACATAAACTTTTTCCTTCATCCTTTAGAAATAAAAATTCAAAGGATTTTCAATGTGAAGTATGTCAATTTTTAAAACATGTTAGAACTTCATATCCTCATCTTCCACATAAAAAATCACATCCTCTCTCATTAATTCACACTGATATTTGGGGACCTTCTCGAATCAAAAACATCATAGGAACACGTTGGTTCATTTCATTTGTGGATGATCATACTCGAATCATTTGGTTATTCCTAATGAAAGAAAAATCTAAAGCATGTCAATTTTTTAAAAATTTCAATACCATGATTCAAACAAAATTTCAAGTATTGAAATCTGACAATGCTAAAGAATACTTCGCTTCCACCTTTACTGATTATCTGTTAGGTCAAGGGATTGTCCATCTAAGCTCTCTTGTTGACACACCTCAACAAAACGGGGTGGCTAAAAGAAGAATAGGCATCTTTTCGAGGTAGCTAGATCCCTCATGTTCACAACTCATGTCCCTCAACATTTTTGAGGGGATACTGTTCTTACAACTACCTATCTTATCAATAGGATGCCCTCTCGTGTCCTCATGTTTAAAACACCTATCAATACTCTACTTGAGTCATACCCACACACCAAAATTGTGTCCCACATTTCTTTTAAAATTTTCGGATGTTCTGCTTATGTCCATGTACATCATAGTGGAAAACTTGATCCTTGAGCCATCAAATGCATATTCCTAGGGTATTCATCATACCATAAAGGATACAAAATGTTTTTCTCCTATCACAGAATGATTCTATAATACAATGGATGGCACATTCTTTGAACAATATCCATACTATTCCACACCTGCCATTTAGAGGAAGAACATAGGCAATGAATACTAGCTTTCAAATATCATAACCACTCAGTCTCCCACAAATCCTATCCCACAAATTCCAGAGAGTGAATCAATGTCTCAAATAAATACTCTTACTAATCCCAATGAACCCTCAACTTCTCTACCAATAGACCCAAACTTCCTTGTCCCAAACAATGATCTTCTTGTCTATTCTAAGAGGAAAACAACTCAAGAAAGAGCGGAGAATCGAGCATATCTTGAGCCAGTCCAGGAATCCAACCCGAGTACATGCCACTCTGACAATTCACAAGATAACATCACTGAACCTCATATTATTGAATTACCTCCTAATGATTTGAATTTGCCAATTTCTATAAGGAAAGGTGTAAAATCGTGCACAAACCACCTCATCTACAACTTTGTTTCCTATAAAAATCTATCACCAAGTTATAAGGCATTTATCAACAACCTTAATCAGATAGAGGTTCCAAATTTTGTTCATGAAGCATTTCATATACCTGAATGGAAGACAACTATTCGTGAAGAACTCAGTGCCTTGGAGAAAAACAAGACTTGAGATCACAGAACTACCATCGGGAAAACAAGTTGTTGGGTGTAAATGGATCTTTACAATCAAACACAAAACATACGGCAGTGTAGAAAGACTCAAAGCTCGCCTTGTGGCTAGGGGATTCACTCAGACATATGGGCTTGACTATCAGGAGACTTTTGTACCTATAGTAAAACTCAACACTATTTGTGTTCTTCTCTCCTTAGCATCTAATTTGGATTGACCTCTTTACCAATTAGATGTCAAGAATACATTCCTTAATGGTGATCTTGAAGAAAAAGTCTACATGGACATTCCTACTGGAATTGAATCTCCTGTTCTAACCAATAGAGTCTGCAAACTTAAAAAATCCTTATATGGATTGAAACAGTCTCCACGTGTCTGGTTTGATAGATTCTCTAAAGTTTTGAAGAGATATGGGTACACTCAATGCCAATCAGATCACACACTATTCGTCAAACACTTCTCCAATGACAGAATAGTTATCTTAATTGTGTACGTAGATGATATTGTTCTAATAGGTAATTCTACAATTGAGATGAATAAACTCAAAGAATTCCTTGCCAAGGAATTTGAGAGCAAAGATCTAGGCAATCTCAAATATTTCCTAGGAATGGAAGTAGCACAAACCAAAAGGGGCATATCTATATCTCAAAGGAAATATGTATTTGATCTTCTCAAGGAAACTGGAATGATTGGGTGTAAACTGGCAGAAACTCCGATGGACTCTACAGTAAAACAGTCCCACTGAAGAGCACATGGAAGCGGTCTATCATATACTCAGGTATCTCAAGATGACACCACGAAAAGGATCATACTTTAGTAAGAATCCTACTAGAAAAATTGAAGTCTTTGCAGATGCTGACTGAGCAGGTTCTATAGTGGATCGCAGATCTACCACTGGGTATTGTACATTCGTATGAGAAAATCTTGTAACTTGGTGAAGTAAGAAACAATCAATAATTGCTCAAAGCAGTGTAAAAGTTGAATTTAGAGCTATGACTCATGGGATTTATGAAGGAATGTGGGTAAGAAGACTACTCAATGAACTGGACTTCACAACTCCTAAACCTATCAGATGCATTATGACAATCAAGTTGCAATAAGAATTGCGAAAAATCTAGTTCATCATGACCTAACCAAACATGTAGAAATTGATCGTCATTTCATTAAAGAAAAGTTAGATGGAAAAATCGTGAACCTACTATATACATCTATACATCATCAAATTGCAGATATCCTTACCAAAGCATTACCTCGAACAATCTTCAAAGAATTGAGTTGCAAGTTGAGAATGATTAATATCTATTATCCAACTTGAGGAGAGTGTAAACTTTCTGAGAATATTATGTTTTATCAGTGTTGTACATGCTGTAATATTAGTGTAAAACAAGTTGTAATTATTTGTTGATACCAACTGTTATATTTCTAACTTAGTGGCCACTAATGTAAGTTCTCATTCCTATATATAGTGTTATATATACATTAAAAAGAACAGAGAATAAAGAATAAGAACATACTCCAGATTATCTCCATCATCTCTCGTAATATACTCTACACTTATAAATTTGAGAAAATGTGTACTTTAATCCTAAAAGTCCAAAGCTACAGGATTTATGTGCATCTTTTTTCGGACTAAAATGTACATTTTTCAAAGTTATAGGACTAAATTGCTTTAGTTGAAAGCTAAGGAACAAATGCATACCTTTACCTAAATCTACAAGACCACGGTGCCTTTCTCCCTATTATTGTACCAGATAAGTGCTCTAATAGGATATAAGCTTCTCTAATAATATATCAATGCAATATAACATTTTTAGCACATTGTTACAGGGAGTTGATTCAGTTATTGCAAAAGCTTTTCACAAGTACTGAACAAGAAACAAAAAGGGATTTGAGTCTATTACAGACTTATATGCCTCGGATCACAGACGCCCAATACTTTGAAGTTTTTGAATCAGTGATAGTGCACTCCAAGCGCTACATTTTGGATAGTAAGGATCTCATCCTATACTTGCTTTCACATAAAGAAGAAATGTTTGTTCTTAACCACATACACATAATGATTGAGACTGTAGTATATGAAAGGCAGCTAGAAGATAGGAATGAAGAACTTGGTAGTTTGCTTGAACGCTTAGCCATACATAATTGTTGGGTGAGTTTAAGTCTCAAAGGTCATATGATATCTGTTCTGAAAATGTTCGATCCTTGGTTGACATACAACTTTTACTTCCCTCAAAAGGAACTTTTGAATTGGTTCACAGAGAATAGTAATATGTCCAGTACTGCAAGAACTGAATTGCCTAAGCAAATCCACAAGGACATTAATTGGAGAGGACTAGCCATATGTGTTGGTTTTTCAATTCCTTATGAGAACCTCCCTTCATCATTGGAACATTCATTTAAAATCTTATGTCATTTAAAAGCAGAAGGGATTTGTCTAAATCCGGTTCCGACGATTTCGATCACTAGGGAAAGGATTAGATGGCTACACCTTCGTGGGTTCATTTGGGTAACGTATGTACCTCGTGCTTTACTTACTGAGTTGAGGCAACAGAGTTATGTTGATGCTCACATTTATACTGAATGTCAAGAACTGGTGGTAAATAAATGTGCTATTCGTCTCCTGTACCATAATGATGAGAAGATTTTTAAAAAAGATTTACTCAAGTGTTACACTTCGTTCTTACAAGATGTGGAGTTCATTCGTGAACTTGGGGAAGCACTGGAAACTAGTGGATCTAATAATACAGATCAAGTAAGGCCAAAACTACTTCAAATGCCTGAAGAAGAAATAAAGGTTTTGTTTTTGTCTCTCTTCACTTATTTATTTGTTCTCTGATATTTTTTTTTTCTCTTTTATGTATTAGCATTTTATGTATTAGCATTAGATAGTTTTCGATAATAGAGTGTTTTAATCTTGTAACTTTCAAAATTATAGATTCATAACTTTTAAAAAAATATACACTTTTTTAGTCCTAAATCAAGGTTAAAGGGTACCTTTTTTCAAAAATGTTAAGACTAAAATGTTTTAATTAAAAACGACACTAAATTACATCATTTAAACATGTATATTATTTTGAGAAAAATTATCATGTATACCAATTGTTTTATTAATTTGATATAAAAAAAAAGACACTCAAATATATTCATTCTTATGAGCCCTATAATAGTTATAGGACAATCAAAACCACAAAAAAAGGGTTATTTAAACACAAAATTAGTAAATATATTATACATAATCAAATTGTTCTCAAAATAACATGCAATGTGCACATATATACATGAATGTTTTATATTTATTTATGTATAATATGTATATATAATATATATACACATATTAATTATTTTAAAACTAATTGAATTATGTACAACATATAAACGCTGTTTAATACCTAACCTCGGTTAAACATCGTTAAGAAAGCAGTCTGTTTTCGCTCTTATACTTTTGTTTTTTTGTTTTGTCGCAGAGATTTGACGAATATGAAATATACAACTCATGGCTTCCTGCTACTCCTGAAATTTTTGATTGGTTCAAGTCATCTAAAAGGAGTGGCACTTCAATGATAATTCCACTGCCGTCATATCTAAGTGACACTAATTGGATAGGATTAACCTTATTTGCATATTTTTCAGATGTTATGGATCCAGAAAACTCTCATAATCTTTTTGTTCATTTGGAAACTGTGTCTGATAGTTTTGAACGTTTACAATATCAGACCCCTAGTCGTGAAATCAAGTGCGTAAATCATGGTGGATTCATTTGGCTATCCTTTGTACCACGACGATGGTTCTTAGATCGCTTAGAATTCAAGAGTATCTTGGAGGCTTCGTTTGGAAATGGGGTCTTGGAAGCAGAGAGTTGTGGACTCCATCTCTTACTCCAGCATGAGGAGGAAGAGTTTAAGCAACAATGCATCGATAAGGTCAAATTACTTGAAAACCAATTGAGAAGAGATCGATTCATGATCAATGATGATGAGGTGGGGTCTTGCATTGCTGGCAGTTCTGTTGAAGACCCTTGTCAGGAAAGTGAAACTCCCCCACAAACTATGATTACAAAGCTAATGGGAAGACTGTTTGGACGAGGATCCTCTGACCTATCTCATGGTTAGTTTGTTGACACTTTTTCGATGAATATAGAAAAATATCAAAGATACTTAAGTTTTTACGTTTTTACATTCACACTTATATCGTGACATGTGATAAAATTATTTTGAAAAATAGATAAGTGATTTATTTTTTACATAACTCTACCACATAAGTGTGTCACAATATACAAGCAGTGTAGGTGTAAAAATATATCAAATTGTGTGTGCTTTACATTCTTCTATATATATACACACATAAATGATACTGTGAGAAACTGAACCCACCTTATGCATGGCTATATAATGTCCTTTCTAGGGTATACATTTGTTAGTTTTTCACATTTTCATGTCTAAATTCAGTCATAAGTCTTCCCGTTTGAAACTCTCCACAAGGTGGCCTCTATGCTTACCATTTCACTCCTATATAGAAAGAAATATAAATGGCTGCGCTTCATAGCTTCGAGAGCTTTCAAAGAACAAAAAATAAGAAGATTTAGTTCAATTTTAACATTTAGTTTTAAAGATTTATGGTTGAACTTAGTATGGTATACAGTTTATTGATTGTAAATTATACATTAATCTAAGAATAAGTGATGTGATCCTCTCTACTAATTTTATTGATTATATCGTTTTAGAAAAGTAGTAGACAATTGTGTTGAACAAGGATTGCATTAAAAGTTGCAGTCCTTTAGTTATGGTTTTGAATGCTTATTTCACATTAACGTGTTCATTATCTTATGTTTAGTGATAATTATTGAACCTTAGATTTCTAGATAAGTTAGCATGAAAAGGACTTGCAGCTCATTTTGACATTAAGCCTGCGAATCATACATGCAAAATTCATAATTATTTTACAAAATAGATCATTTTAATCACTTTCTTTTTTAGTACTCATCCAAAATCACTTTGTTTTTAAAATATGAACAAATTCACTTAAATTTATATTATCATATTGAAATTTAAAAAAAATACTCATATAAAAATGAATATTATTGGACATTAACCAGTTTTTTCCTTTTTAAAAAAACATTATTTTTAATACAAATATCTCATATTATATACAAATATTTTAAGCTAAAAACAAACTACATAAATCTGTCCAAAAAATTGTTTAAAAATAACTGACAAAAAATTAAATAAATTAGTTGATTTTCAACAATATCTCTTATCATGTTTTTTTCACTAATTTGAATATAATAGCATAAATTGAAGTGAATTTAGTCATTTTGATTTTTCAAAGTGACTTAGGGTGAACCATTTTAAAGGAAAGTGATTAAAAGGATTCATTTATAAAAAAAATGACTTTGAGTTGTATTTCATCCTAGATTTGGCTGCTTCTTGAGCCAGTTTGGAATTCATGTAAATTCTTGTGATATTGCACGTATAAGATACAATTTAATTTAATTTGCAGAGTTTGATGAAAAGTTGTTTTGTCTTGGAACAGAGAGATTTCACATTCAAGTCTAGACATCAAAACGATGAATTTTATTCAATCTTTGCTTTCTTCCTTTTTTTCAAATAAAAATTTGCTATGCAATCTTGCAGCAAAAATCCAAACTTAAGGTTTTTTTTTTTTCCTTTTCCCTGATCAAGAAGAGAAAACTTATAGCAATATTTGATCTCTACAAAACACAAGAGGAACCAAATTAGGTGGATATCATTATTTGATCTATAACAAACTCAAATGCAAATCTTCACTAATCATACTTCTCCCTCCATGAATAAACAAGAAGAAAAACCCATGAAAAAGCTAATGCTATGTCACCAAAAACCAGTCTTAGCCAATCCCTAGCAAGTAATTCAAGTTTGCTCTCAAAGTATATCCTCCAGATAGCCATAGCAATGTGAAGCAGGACACAACCTTTAACAAAGAAACTCTGAAAGTCTCTGTCTTTAATAAAAGCTATCATGAACAGAAGGAACCCAATAGCAAAAAGAAGCAAACCTGAAAAGGATTCAGAGGTTCTAAGCAAAAGTTGATCATGTGATGTTGATCCTTGGAGCTTTCTAGCGGTTTCTGGACCATGGACAAAAACAGAGAACTCTTTGGAGTAAAACATCATCAGAGCTCCACAAATTAAAGAGACCAAAGAATGGAGAATACAAACCTTGAAAAACCCAGATAGAGCCACCAATCAAAATCCTTTCTTTTTTTCACTTTTAATTAAGATAAGGGAAATTTGAGCTTTTAGTTTTGTTCAGCTTAGTGGACTTTCAAAGTTGTACAGCTTTGTGATAAAATCAAAATGTAGAATTTACATTCAATTCAAAACACCATCTTTTGATTTGGGATTTTCTTCAAAGGCACAAGAAGGTTCTAGAAGGAGTAGATCAGTAATGTTATTCAAAGATTGGCTCATTTATAATGTATTTGGATATATGTTGCAAGTAAAAGTGTTGAATTGGTTCGGCTAAGGATGCAAGGAAATGTTAAATAAGATCCCAATTTAAAAATTTTCATTCAACAGTCATCAGTATTTTTGTTATATATTTGTCATTCGATATCCGATGAGGCGTTTGAAAATGTACTAGAAAGCTTACTTAATGGACTGTAATCTTTAAAGAGATACAATTTTTTCAATTCAAAATAAAATGGACTCATAAGTTACGTCCAAAAATCTAAAAATCTCTAAAACAATTTCCTTTCTTTTTTAAGACATGCTTGGGTTAGAACTCTTATGTCTTTAGGCCTTATTTTCCATTGTATTTCATAAGATTTAATTTATTTTCTATCAATATTATTTAAGGTTTTATGACTAAATATTAACTAGGGTTTAATTTTAATTTATAATTTTTACCAAGTATTTTATGTAATTTCAACCGGTAACACAAAGACTAGTGTAATGATTTTGAATATAATTTTATTAAAGTTTTTATCTTTGATTATTTTAAGAATTTTATAGGAACTTATTAATAATAAGATTGTAGTGTTGAAATTTAACTTATCACTCATAATCTCTTTCTAATTTTGAGTGCCAACATCTATCCTTATTTTTTGATATATTCGATTCTTATCTTTGTATAGATATCAATTTAAGTGCTATTTTTATTTCATTTTACTATTTGATTTTGAATGCTAGTTGAAATTTTAACATTTATCTTCTAGTCTTAATTATGATTACCTAATGTCGGACCCATGTTATGGTTAGAGAGATGGAAAAAATGTATTCATATACTATTTTGCAATTATTTTGGAAAAAAATAAAAAATTTAACGACTAAAATGTGATAAAGTTAATTATAAATACATCGTTTCATCTGGTGGAAAGAAAGGAAAAAAAAAAGAGTTTGATAATGATCACACTTACTGTATTGTAGACTTTTATTTTAAGTGAAATATTTGAAAAAAAAAATTATGAAATTTAAAGAAGATGTTATAATAAAATAATAATTAAAGAAATATATTTCATATATTTTTTAAAGTGATATTTTTGCAATTTTCAAAAATCACATGAGATTTATGGTGATTTTTCCAATGTAATGTTTTTCTTTGGAAAAATACAACTTATGTGATTTTCGTATTATATTAAACTATTATTTGATATTTCAACTTGTGAATTTATGATGAATACAATATTTATTGCATTATATGAAAATTGTATAAAAGCATGGCTACTAATAGAAGGTATTTATTATTCATTTTTGGAGGGTTACTTCAAAAATATTTTTCTTAATTTGTGATCCATTTTAAATTCCTAACTTATTATTATGGAAATTGTATAAAAGCATGACTACTAATAGAAGGTATATTATTCATTTTTGGAGGGTTACTTCAAAAATATTTTTCTTAATTTATAATCCATTTTAAATTTCTAACTTATTATTATCGATTTTATTTTTCATTTATACATAATTTGTTTCTCTGTATATATGTATAATAATACTATATAAGTATATAATGATTAAAAACATAATTAAAATAAATTAACAATAATTAATAAATTTTAGGGGTCTTAAGGAAAATATTTTTAGAATCTTAAAAATAAAAATGACACTTATATAGATAAAATCTCTTAATATAACAATATTATATATTACAAATATATTATAATAATAAGTTACATTATAATTTTTTATTAAATATAATTAACTAGGTTTAATTGTACTTATCAATAAAATTATATCACATCAATTAAAATTTATCTTCAACTTAAAATAAATGAAATTTCATAAATTATAAGTAACATCTAGTAAGCATCTAGAAAAAAAAATGTAAATATAAAAATAAGAAATTTTTTTAAAAAATTAATTATATATACACTTATAACTATACTCAAATCTTTAAAAAATTTACACATTTAAATGGTCACTGAGTAACGACTTATTTGCAATATAAAATAAAAAAAAATATAATCATAATTTGATCACTTTATTTTTTAAAATTGAACACATTGATCATATTTTAAAAAATTAATACACTTTAGTCACTTTATTATTATATTTTTAGACATTTTAATAATTTCTTGCCAATTTAAGTAAATTTTTTAAATATTTTTGATTAAAAAAACTTAAATTGAATCGAATTAATAATAGGAATATGATAAATACTTTAAAAAATATTTCAAAAAATTAAAATTAACTTAAAATGATTCAAATATTCATAAATATAATATAATAATTAAATAATTAAATTACATATTAGTTGAAATAAAATAATTAATATGTTCAATTTATAAAAATAATGTAATTTTTAAAAAATTAAAATTTAAAAGCTCAAATATAAGTTTATTTAGAGAAGGAATGTTATAACAATACACAAGTTTGTATTCAAATTTTTTATTTAATGTTATGTGTTAATATTATTTAAAAAATAAATCATTTTTATAATTTTTAATATAATTATGATATATAGTATGATATAAAATATATGAGTGTAAAAATAATTACAAATTTATTTGTTATTATCATTTATTTTTCTTACATATTATATTAGTAGGTTGTCAACAAGACATGACGAGGCCTCGTTCTAGTTTTCAATTTAAAATTTATTTTTTATTTTTACTTAAAATTATTACAAAAACATACAGGAGATCGATAAAAGGAAACATAGATTCAAAATAAAAAAAAGGATTTAAATGATATTTTAAATATTTTTTTATTTTTAATATAAAATAAAAATTATTTAAAAATTATAATAAATATTTTATAATGAGAAAAAATTTGAAACAAATAAATAATATTTATAAAATAATTATAAGATTTTAAATTTTTTAGAATTTAAATAAATATAATATATAATATATTAATTATAACTAATTTAAGTTTATATATAATTAAATCAATAAAAAAATTATATATTTATTAAAACGTGCATATAGTTTTAAGAACGCAATAAAAAATACATATTTTTGGATATCAATAATCCCATTAGTGATTTACTCAATCGATAAAAATTGACAAGCCTATAGAATAGAGAGCAGTGACACAAAATAGGAGGCCCTGCTGCTTCATTGTCTGAGGTTGGTCACTGCCATAAATTTCATGTACCCCTCCCTTGACTATAAATATAATATTTGTATAACTTCGTTATTTAATTGGATATGGACTGCTAGTCTTTTGTAACCAATTTTAATTTTTCGTTCATCTGCAATTTTGACTTTCCATTATTATTATTATTTTATTATTTTATTATTTTTAGAATTTTGCATTATTTGTTGAGCTAACTGCATGTGTAAGTGTTTTATTTCTTTTTCGTTTCATTTCAAACCAAATGCAATTTACTTTATGGGTCGTTGTATCACAACACAATGTAGGCCATTGAAAATATTTAATAGACACGCCTAATCACGATTGATGAGTCAATAATTTTTTTTGTCTTTAATACCATTTTTATTCAGTTATTAATTTAACTATAACTTTATTTTATAAATTTAATATAATTTATTATTTAATTAAAAAAATTACATATATAATAATACAATTATTATATTGAGAATATATTGTTAAATGATATATATATATATGAATTTATATGTGTGTTATTTTTACTAGTTATTTTTTTATAAATTAAATGTTTTGCTTATTGTTGTATTTGATACATATTAAATAATAGTATCTTCATTATATATTACATCATAATTACAACCTTTAATATTATATATTATTTGTATTATAATATGTACAAAATCTTATTTGGAGTATACTTTGTAAATAAATTTATATTCAAATTTTAATATTAATATATTATGTAAATTGAATAAATAGAAAATTATTAAAATTTAACTTTGATTTTGATAAATTCATAAAATTTAATTGAATTTGCAATCATATAGATTCTATTTATAAGTTTAACAGCTTATTTCTTTTAAATTATATATTCTAAAACAATTTGAACTCAGAAACATAATATCTTCTAGTAATTAAAAAACTAATTATCAAATAAAGATAAATAAGGTTAATGTTATAATTAATATTTATAGTATATAAAAAATATAAATTACCCTCAAAATAAAAATAAAAAAAAGAAGATAAATTTAAATTATTTTAATTTTTATATAAAATTTATTAGTACGAGAACACTTTTGTGCGCATCTAATGACCGAGTAAAAATGTTACTAATATATATATATGTGTAAAATATAGAAATGTATTTCTTTAAATTTTAAATTTTAGATTTTTATTATTAAAAAAATTATTATATATTTAATAATTTGAATATATTTATTTAAAATATATATAATTTTTATATTAAAAAAAGGTAATAAATAACATTTTTTTTTTGCTTTTTTATAGTGTGACTCCTAACTTCTAATACTAGATGTACCACTGTATTGGTACCCGTATCTTCTTTGACGTGGTTTAAGTTACTAAGTATCTCTCCCTCTAATATTAAATCAACTTATAAGTTGAATTAAATATTATTTTTTATAATATATGTTTTAAATTTTTTAATATAAAAAAATAAAATCCATTTATAAAATATTAAAAATCAACAAACCAACCTACTCCGATCTCTAGTATTAATGAATAAGATTATATATTAAATTAAATTGCATCAATTGAATGAAAAAAAATCAATTAAAAATAAATGCATCAATAAAACATATTTTTCATATATATTATTAAATATAACATTATTAGAAAGGAAAAAAGAAAAGAAAAAGGAGCAGTAGTTAAATCGTAAAATTGGGGTGCTAATTAATAGAATTACCTGTTGAAAAAAACATGAACATTCACACAAAATTTGTGATTTATGGAATATTATATTTTAAATCACAGGTTTAAATTGTTGGCGTGTTATTTAGTGGAACACAAAACATGCCAGACAAGATCAATGTTTGGTGGAGCATTGTTACGTTTCTTAGTATATATATATATGTATCTTTGTACATTGAATTAAAGGAGTGAAAAATAGAGATGAAGTGATATTGATTGAAATAACAAAGATCACATTTTATCATGGTATCAGAGCAATGGTTATTGCTGACTTTCAAAGCAATGGTTATTGTTGACTTAACAAATAAATAGTTACCTGATACTCAACGCTAGTACTCTGGTGTCTCCTCGGCAGAGGACTTCTGATCTGATTTGTTGTCTATATGCTTATGAGTTGATCACTTCGTTTTTGGCTGGATGGTGCTTGCTGTATAATCATTGGAGTCGTAGCAATTTATTTTCTCGAAGAAACATGAATCGCAGCAAAATTTGAACGACCTGCGCCATAGAAACGATTCTGGAAAATTTCAGAATGAACATCTTTTAGGCAAGAGGCAGGTATCACCGTGCACCTTGTTTGTATATCTATCTGACTGGAAGGAAAAAAACGATCAGTTGTAATATTGAAAAAAAAAAAAACCACCAAGGCTGCGACCATCAGGTCACTTCAGAGTCGCCATTTCTGCTCAGCGACAGTTCCGCCGTCGTGACCTCAACAGAACCCTTCAGGGAGCCGTTGTAGCCTCCCTGCGATTCGCGCCATTTCTGCTCGTTCGAGCCATTACAGTTCCCCAACGTCGCTTGCTCGTTGGGGCGGGTCTTCTTGTCGCCTACGTATCCGGTGGTGCTTAGTCGTGGGCGAGCGGCGGGGGAGAAAGCCCAGAGCATACGCGATGAAGAAGAACGAAGTTGACAATGACGGCGTCCATTTCCCAGAAGAAGGCTATAGCGAATGGAAATTTTTTTAGGGTTACGGTTTAAGTTTTATTTATTTATATATTGGTTGTAAAAAAAAAGGAAAAAAGGAAGGAAAAAAATTTTAGATTTCATAGCGGAATCTAGAGATTTAACTACCAATTTCATATTGGAAGATTTAACGGCAAAAATGACGGAAGTTCTAACTAGAGCTCAGATCAGCTCACAACCTCCGCTCATTGAAGCGTCGACTGCTCCCATTAGTATCAAGTTGGGAGGATCCAACTATGCCTTGTGGTCCCAGGTGGTGGAGATGTATATCTCTGGCAAAGACAAACTGGGATATATTAATGGGGAGTCTCCTCAAAAACTGACCCCTTATTCAAGAGATGACGCACTGAAAATGCCATTGTTAAAGGATGGTTAATCAATTCGATGGACCCTTCCTTGATTGTAAATTTTATTCGATTCCCAACTGCGAAACAAGTTTGGGATTCTGCTGCTACCACCTACTATGATGGGACAGACACGTCTCAAGTGTATGATCTTCGTCGTCGAGTTACTTGTATGAAGCAGGCGGGTGCATCTATTGAAAAATACTATAATGACCTTCAAGGGTTGTGGCGAGAAATTGATTTCCGTCGTCCTAATCCAATGGAGTGTGCGACTAATATACAAAAATACAACTCCATTGTACAGGAAGATCGGGTGTATACCTTCCTTGATGGACTTGATGACAGACTCGACAAAACTCGAAGTGATGTGCTTCAAATTAAACCATTCCCTACGGTGGAACAAGCCTATGGATTCATACGTAGGGAAGAGGTCCGGCAGGGCAGAGTGATGATCACGGTATGGATCAGGCACGGAGAAGTTATGGCTTTTAAAGGGGTAAAGGGACATAATGTCGATGCCACCAAAAATAGGAACTAACTTTGGGTAGCGAAAATCCACGGAAATCCACCATCTCTTGACATGAAATGTGGCCATTGCGGAAACTCGAAACACACCCGTGGCACTTCCAAATTGAGTACATGGGTATCAGAATGGTGGAATGATCTTGACACGGAAGAAAGCAGGGACACCAGGTGGTCGCGTGGCTACCGATAATGCCTCACATCACACTCTCGTGAATCTTCTCGGGATCCGGTATTTCAAGTAAAGCATTTCACATCTTTACTCGTAGTGATGGGAGGATTGGATTCTGGACTCTGGGCTATAGATCACGTGACATTTGACCCAAAAGTCTCTCCAATACAACACAGCCAAGCGGAGTCGTGTTGCCAATGCAAATGGGGTCAACATCGATTCTGGGAGCTAGAACGGTGACCTTATCTCCTTCGTTATCATTATCTAATACTTTACTTGTACCTACTGCAGCCAAAGGCTAATGTACGTAAGTCAGTCAACGGATCTTAAGCTTGTGTAGTGCGTGATATATTACACTTTGCCTTCTAGGATATTCTCGCGAGGAGATCATTGGGCGTGGTACTAGGAGAGGGGGCTATATTATGTGGATGACGATCACATGTAAAAACAACTGTGCAGTAACAAGGAACGCGGTTGGCTATGTCGCCGTAGATTTGGGCATCCATCATTGAATATTTAAAGCACCTACTCCCAGTTTATTTTCAAATATCACACATTCCGATTTCAAATGTGATACTTGTATCTAGCAAAAAGTCATAGGGCGTCTTATCACATGAGCGTGAATAAAAGTATGACTTAACTTTTGCTTTGGTACAACTGCTGATGTTTGGGGACGCTTCCCCGATCATTCGTCATCGTTGGTTTGTTATTTTTTGTTGATGATTGTACACGAATGACATGGCTTTACCTTCTCGAAACACAAAGATGAAGTATTTGCTACATTTCCATAGGTTTCACACCGTGGTTGAGACACGATTTACGAAAAAATTAAGATACTTAGGTCGATAATAGAGGGAGTATGTTAATCGACAATTCCGGACATACTTGGACAACCGTGGTATTCTCCACGAAACCTCGTGTTCCTGAAACCCCACAACAGAATGGAACTGCGAAGAGGAAGAATCGGCATATTTTAGAAAGCACGGCTAGGCACTAATCGGTGCACATATGCCTAATAAATCCTTTGGAGTGATGCTCTTACTATAGCGGTGTATCTCTTGGTCGTATGCCCCAAAAACCTTACAATTTCGGACTCCGTTAAAGGTGTTATCGATCATTTTCCCTTGCCTACTATTTTGATGCTTATGCAATTTTTGGATGTGTTACTTTTATCCACCTCCATAAAAATCAACGAACTAAGTTGGATCCATGTGTTGTCATTTGTGTATTCTTGGGGTATGGCATTCAAAAAAAGGGTTGCGATGCTTTAATGATCCAATTACTAAAAGAACCTATATTACCGTGGATGTCACTTTCCTCGAATCGAGAATGGTTTCCCATCACCAGGTATCAATTCCACTCTTCGGGAGGAGGAGTTATGGTGAAGAACGAAATTGGCTTGATGTTGAAATATTAGACACTAGCATACTCGGATCGTGCCAATCATATGGAGGAGCTAGTATCATGCAGTGTGAAATTCCAAGAGCGAAGGCTGAAGTAGTAATTGAACCTCGAGAAGATGAAGTGGTTGATGTACCCACTTGACTCCCAAGTACCCGATGGTCATCTGAGAATACTCACCGAGGTAAGTTATCCTGTACGCCTTTACAAACTAATGCTATAGATACATCTGTTGGTTATGTTTTACCTTTTAGACAATCGAGAAAACCTCCAAATCGATACTCCCAGGAAAGAGAAAAACGACAATCAAGTATCCAATAGCAAATTATGTATCTACTCAAGGTTATCGAACCTATCGAGGGCATTTACACAAACACTCTCCTCGTGTCAAATTCCAAATAACGCATTGAAGAAACCTTATACGATCCAAAATGGGCTCGGTATAAAAGAAGAATTTGAGGCATTGCGGAAAAAATAACACATGGGTGTTAAGCGAGTTGCCTCGAGGAGGAAGATGGTAGGATGCAAGTGGATTTTCTCCATTAAATATAAAGCAGATGGGTTAGTTGATCGATACTGACGGACTTGTAGCAAAAGGATATACCTGAAAGCACGGGATAGATGCTCAAGAAACTTTCTACTGTGGCTAAACTAAAAACCGTTAGAGTCTTGTTATCTCTTGCGGCAAATTTAGATTGGCCATTACCAACTTGACGTAAAAATTCCTTCCTTCATGGTGATCTTGAGGAAGAGATTTATATGGATATCCCTTGGGATATACAGTTACAACGGAAAAAGAAAGCGCATGCAGATTACAACGAGCATTGTATGGACTAAAACAATCACCTCGAGCATGGTTTGGTAGGTTGAGTTCAGCAATGAAGAAATATGGGTTCCAAGCAAGCTACGATCATACTCTTTTCCTAAAACACCAATTAGGGAAGATATGACCTTTATAGTCTATGTAGACGACATGATCATTATAAGGGATGATAAAGAAAGAAATCTCTAAGCTTAAGAACGATTGTCAAATGAGTTTGAAATGAAGAATTTGGGAGGGCTCAAATACTTCTTAGGTATTGAGGTAACAAGATCGAAACAAGGCATATGTCTCTTTCCCGAAGAAATATACTACGGACTCTGCTGGCGGTGGACTACTAGATTGTAAGCACTGTTGATATTCCAATGGTTCAAAATCACAATTTCGGAGAATATGTGGACAGTACCGGCAAATAAACGAGAGATATCAACGGTTAGTAGGTAAGCTAAATATACTTATCTCATACTACGACACGATATTGCTTATCTTTGTGAGTGTCGTAAAGTAAGTCGATTTATGCAACTTGCCCAAGTGAAGATCATATGGATCTTTGTTATGCGTATACTCAGTTATTTAAAATCCTCCCACCAGGAAAGGACTTATGTTTTCAAAGAATGGTCAATTGGAATTGGAGATCATGGATATCTTGATTTGGTGAGAGAATATGAAGGATAGGAAATCTCTTCTTGGGTACTTTACTTTTGTGGGGGGCAATCTTGTTACATGGAGGAGCGAAGCAAAAAGGTAGTTGTCTTATCTAGTCTTGGTGAATTTCGAGGAATGGTCAAGGAATATGTGAGCTCCGTTGGTTGAAAAAACTCCTAGCTGAGATTGGTGTTGCTCACAACTGCGAAATGAACTTATTTTGTGATAACAAAGCGACCATTGTCATCTCCCATGATCAATCCAACATGATCGCCTGAAAGCGTGTTGAAGTGGATCGGAACTTCATCAACGAATCTTGAAGAAAAAATTATTCAACTTCCATTTGTTAAATCGGAGGATCAATTGGTGATATCTTACTCCAAATCTGTGTTTGTAAGGAACCTTACCTTCGCTCGACAAGTTGGGCATAAGAGATATATATACTGCCAGCGTGAGGAAGTGTTGGCGTGTGTTGGAAAAGCAAGGTGCAGAGAATAGCAGACAACATCCATGTTTAGTGGAACACAAAACATGCCAAACAAGATCAATGTTTGGTGGAGCATTGCTACGTTTCTTAGTATATATATATATGTATCTTTGTACATTGAATTAAAGGAGTGAAAAATAGAGATGAAGTGATATTGATTAAAATAAAAAAGATCACATTTTATCATAAATTATATAAAAACATGATAAAATAAAATAAAATTCACATATCATATAAATCAAAGGGTGGTGGAATTGTGGAAGTCTAGCTATGCATAACGAGTCGTTCAGTCTCCATATTTTATAGAATTAAAGGGATGATTTTATTTTTTAATAATTTTAAAATAAAAAAATGTATTAATTAAGAATAAATTATAATAAACTAATAAAATAATTATTTATAGGTTTCATTGTTTATAAATAATAAAAGGGCGAGTTATTCTGACACATTTTTTTTAATGTTTAGAAAACATATTAAATACTAATTTTTTAAGGGTTTAATCAAATAATTTATAAATTAAATTTATTTTTAATTCTCTTGCACGTAACGTATGTTTATTATTTTTTGTATAATATAAAAAATATATGTTTTTTTTTCAGTGTAAAAATAGGGTGCATGTTATTTTCTTATAGTGTAAAAAATATTTTTGTATATTATTTTAGAGAACAGTTAAATATATATATATATATATATATTAATATACATATGTTATTTTTCTTGTAACTTAAAAATATATGTTTTTTTCGTGTTTAAAACATGATATATATTATTTTTATAACATAAAGAAATATTTTTTAAATAACAGTTAAAAAATAAAATTATTTGAATAATTGATTCATATAAAAATTAAAATTTAGTTGATGTTTAAATTGATAAAAACATATTTTTGTCTGTTGTACATAAATTCTTTTTTAAAATTTTTTTTAAATATATTTTTATTAATTTTAAAAATTAACATTAATATTTTATAAACAATAAAAATGGGTGCAACTTAACCCTATCTAAATACAACTTTTAGTTTTTTTTTTAATGATATTTCTTCTTTTCTTTTTTTGTCTCTCACGCCACTCTTACTGTAACTACTGGTGAGCAGCGATAGAAAGATGATGCATTTTACTCAAAAAAGAATCTAATCTAATTTAACTCAAATTTTAATTTAAAATTAATTTAATGATATAATCGATGTGTTTTAATTTAAATACAAATAATTCATACTTTTTAAATAAAATAAATTAAAATTAAAATTAATATATAAATTATTATCATAAAACATATACAATATCTTAATTTTTAAATTAATGATATGTAATAAAATTTATTATTTATAGTTAATTCTAAAAAAATTACAATAATAATAAATAAGGTAAACAATTTTCGAATAATTTTAAGATTTTTGAACTTTTAAATAAATACTCAAATTTTTATTTTATTTACATATAAATTAATTTTTTAAAATTAATTAATTTTTTTTACTTTAATTGATTAAAACTAATTAATTGATATAACAACTTTAATAACAAAAAGTATTAGTATAATAGGAATAAGAATTTAAGTATTATTATAGAGATCGAAAAAATTAAGACACGTTTATATAAAATTAATCAAAATTTAAATAATTTATAAATATTTTAATTTAATAAATATGTGTGAAGATTTATTAAATTATTATTATAAAAATTTAAAATTTATATTTTATTATTTAAATTAAAATAATATATAATATATATAATATTTTAATAAAATATATATTTATTTATAAATTATTCTATACTCTTAATCAGAATTTGATCATCCCCTAGAACCTAACCACCCATAACACTCCCGCTATTTGATCAATTTAGACAATTGATCATGATTTGATCATCCCTAAACTCTATTTCTTCCGCCATTATTCCTTTCCTTCCCGGGCTTTTATATTATTATTATTTTCATTATTAAATAAATAATATTATCCTTTTGTTTCGCTACGTTGATTAGACCATATTATTATTATTTGCTATAATTACTCAACAATAGTACAATACCACTTTCATTGGCATTTAAATATTAATAATTATTCTTTTTTTCTTTACCACTTCTTTAGATCATAGTTAGTAAAATATATAATATGTATTATTCATAGAAATATACGTATATATAATATATTTTTTATATAAAAATATGTCAAAAATTTATTATAAAATACAAATATTATAAATATATAAATATAAGTATTATTAGTTTAAATTTAAAATATAATATATATATATTAATAAAAATATTACGATATTATTTAATTTATCGTAATAGTATAAAATATAAATATACAATAATTAAATATAAATTAATTGTTAACATTATACTTATTTAATTTTAACATGATTTGTCTAATTATTTTATAAATAAAAATCATCTAGTTTATTTCAAATAAGAAGTTATAATTACATCAATTACTATAGCTTTATTTTAAAAATTTATGTTTAACATATTTCTCTATTAACATGTTTTTTATATTTAAAAATTTTAAGATTATTTATTAAGATGTACTAATTACATTATGATATATATATTTAAATTTTTTCTTAAGCACATAATAATTTAAAGTAAGAGATTTTGAGTTGTATTTTAAATAAAAAAATATTTTATATTTTAAAAAAATATTTTATAATTATAATTCATGCAGCTTATTTTTTTTTCCATAAATTATATAAATGAAGTGACGTTTATTGTTTGATTTAAAAATTAATAATTTATTAGATTTATTTTTATCTAAAGTTATATTTATTATACATTTTACTTATATTCATTATAAATTTTTATGAAAAATTCTATAATCTTCCTTTATTTAAACTAAATTATATATATATATATATTCATTTTAATTTTACTATAATAATTACACTATTTTGTTTGTTTATAACAAATGTTGTTTATTAAATTCTTTCTTCAAATTCACCCATGATTATGTTATCAATTTATTAAAAATTATTTCAATTTTTTTTACCTATAATTATTATATTAATGTATAAATAAATATGTTATTTAAAAATATATATAAGTTGATATTAAATATTTAATAATTAAAATTAATTAATATTTTTATTTTTTATCTTTATATTGAATTTTCGTTATTATTTTTATGAAAATTACGATTTAAAAATATTTTTGATTAATTTATTTAAAATTTAAATAATATATATATTATATATAATTTTTATAAGAGAGATAGCTTTAAATATCAAAACACTTAATAATTTATTATATACACAATATTAACGAATTTTTTGGCTCAAGTTTGTTAAAAATTTAAAAATCTAATATCAATTACATAATAATGCCTGCCTGCATAAAAGGCTCCAAAAACTGGGCTTCTTAAGAAAGGGTGTCCTGTGACAACATTCAATAGATCAAAAGGGTAGATGAAGAATGTTTTAATCGTGTTGGGTTTCACAGTGAGCTCTCTCTCTCTCTCTCTCTCTCTTCAGTGATAGCTCTGTCAGTGCCATTCCGGGCAACGAACCCACTTTCGCTTACTCAAATTCTATTATTATTTTTAATTTTATTTTTCGTATTTTCATTATTAGATTTTAATTTGATAATGAAATTTTTTAGAAGAATCTGATAATGAATTAATGACATTGTTCTGTTACAACGTGATTCATAAAATATTGCTGTAATAATAATAAAATGATTGTGCTGTGCTGTGCTGTGGTTCATTGAATTATTTAAATTTTTTTATTTATTTTAATATACATATTTAAATTATACTAAATATTATTTAATTTTAAAAAATAAAATGGATTGTGCGAAATATTGCGTCTCTTATATTTTAACCGTTTTATTTTCAGTATCTCATCTGAAACTTACACTTAGTGTCTCTCGAATTCATAAGCCCAAGATCCATGTCTTGATTCTTCAAGCCCTAAATCACTGTCTGGGGCTTTCAGCTCCTACACTCGTTCTCTAATTTTTTCGTACTTGAATTAGACCTGTACTTTCAATGCACAAGATTAGCCATTTTAAAGGTATTTTCTGTTGGAGATTGTGGATATAATTTATGTTATTATTAATATTCCTTCTTTTTTAGTGAAGTTATTAAGGTTTTGTTGTTTATAATTTAGGATTTTACTTGTTGTGGATAAGCATTATTTTTTGTTCTTCGTTGCAAGTAAAAATTAAAGCGTGCGCAAGAATTTTCATTTTTATGTTGATATTCTAAATGTTTTCAAGATTCTGGCATCTGAGTTTTATTTTGCTCAAGTCCTTGGTCTGTGACGTTTAAAAGTTTTTCATTTTGCTTCTTGTGAATCTTTTTCTCCCTCTTTTCCTAGCTGGTAAATGGATCGCTTGTATGGTATGCACAGCATAGTATATTTGGTGATTGATGAGCCTTGAAATACAGATGCGTTGGATTCCAGGTTTTAGTACTCAGTGCCACCTCCGGTTTCCTCTCTGTTGAGGTTCTATTGTGGGAGGTTTTTAATCTCGAACTATTAGGAGAGTGTGGAAAAGAAATTATTGTTTTGTAGTATGCAAGATATGTCTGGGTGAACATTGCTTCCAAAGAAGCCAATTGTTGGTGGTGGTTTTGGTCCATAATGGGTAGCATTTGTTGCAAGCCCTCTGCAATTGAAGATAGTACGGAGAGCCCCAAAGAGAGGTTATCCAGTAAGGCCTCATTGGACTCGCGGGTTGTGAGGGCAACTTCATCAAGGAGGGTAGAATCACAACGGACAAAAGATCGACATGACATCAATGATGGAAGAGTAATGGTAGCTGATAAGCCAGCAAATGGGTCTGTTAGACTGCGTGGCGAGTATTTTGAGAGGAGGAGGGAGAAGATGGAGTATATTTTTGCTCAACATCCGGGAATGGGCAGTGTTCCAAAAGCTCCAGAAGGAGAACAAGTTGCAGCAGGGTGGCCTTCTTGGTTAGCTGCAGTAGCTGGAGAAGCTATAAAAGGATGGGTGCCTCGGAGTGCCGACTCATTTGAGAAGCTTGATAAAGTATGTCTCAGCTTAAATGTACTTCTTAGCTGCTAATGCCTATGTTTTCAGAATCATTTCCTGTTTGATTTCTTGAGTAATTACAAACTATGCATAATAAGAGTTTGCTTTCATTGAACTTTATATTTGTAGCGTCTACCTGGTGTATAGGGCTTTATCTTAGTTGTAATTTAGATCAAATGTTAGCCTAGTGATGGGAATGATTAAGTTACTTGTGTATAGTTTAATTGTGATGTAATTTCTAATTTTAGATGAATATTTAACCTCTTATAATAAGAATGAGTACATTTGACAAATTAAATGCTAATTCTTAAATTCACTCTGGAATAAAAAAAATACTGCTTTTGCTGTGGTCTAACCCAATCAAGGCATATATAGATAAATACAGAACAATTTTATAATTATATGGCCATTAATTAAATTATAATGTTAACAAGCCACTGAATAGAAATGGGTTTCTAAAGAGAAATTAACTTCAATTGGAAGAAAAAGAGAGAGAGAGAGAGAAAGTAACTAGAAGTCTCTAATTTACACCAATTATTTGAGTATCAATTTTGGTTTCGAAGTAGCTTATCTTCTAAGGTAGTGAGTTGAAAACACGTGATCCTAAATTGTTACAAATATCCCTTTACAATCTCCCGACATTTTATGCAAAATAGTTCACAAAATTTAAGGATAGTTTCCTGTGCTTTGTTTACTTTTTTACTTTAATATAGGGGATCTGTTATTGTGATGAGTTTGTTTTGTAAAAGTCTGCCTACTTTGTGTTCGGAATGCTCTATTTAATTTCGTTTGATATATTTATTAGCAACATATTTCTTATAATTGTATGGGAGATTTCTAGCTCTTTGGTGTTATGACATCAAACCTGATAAAACTGTTAAAATGGATATAATCAAGTAAACTTATTTTTCTAAACAATATGCATGAGTTTTCTCGTTATATTTATTAGCAACATATTCCATATATTTGTATGTTAGGTCTCTAGCTGTTTGATGTTATGACATGGAACCTGATTAAAGTGTTAAATTGGATATAATCAAGTAAACTTATTTTCCTAAACAATGTGCATGAGTTTTATAGTGTTATTTTACTGTTAATTAACATTTGTTTATGCAGATTGGCCAGGGAACTTATAGTAATGTCTATAGAGCCCGTGATCTCGAGCAAAAGAAAATTGTTGCTTTGAAGAAAGTGAGATTTGATAATCTGGAGCCTGAGAGTGTTCGCTTTATGGCACGGGAAATTCACATTTTACGGAGGCTTGATCATCCAAATGTAATAAAGCTAGAAGGTTTAGTTACATCAAGAATGTCTTGCAGCTTATACCTTGTTTTTGAGTATATGGAACATGATTTAGCAGGACTAGCTTCACATCCTGGCCTCAAGTTTACAGAAGCACAGGTATTCATTACATGCTTTGTTTCTTACATTACACATTTATAAGAACTGCAATTTCTCTTCTTCTTTTTTCGTGTAACCCCCGCTGAATGATGTGGTTCAACTGTGTATGTTTGCTTAATATTAGGCATTTAAGGTCATGTATCTTGTTTATTTTTCTTAGCATGGCCCTTCTTTGCATGGAGTGATTCTCTTGTAAGTCTTAGGGTCTGTTTGAAATCGTTACTATTTTTGATTGAAAGTGGCTTCAACTGGCTTAAAAAACTTTCAAGAGTGTTTGATAATCTCCATGAAAAGTGGTTTCAAAATTTTGAGAAGCATTTTTTGTGCTTTTAAGAAAAGTATCCTTATTCTTAAGATAATTAGTTTAGGATGAATGCTTATCACTTAAATTAATTATTAAAATACCACTCTAAATCACGTCTAATAATCTTATGCCAAATACCTAAATGCTTTTCAGAAAACCCCTTTTAATCAAATTACTTCATTTAAAACCACCTCTAAAACGAGCATATCCAAAACGACCCATTATTCAATTTGTTTTGTTTAATGCAAAGACTTGATGGATGTTTGATGCTGACAATGATGTTCTACCTGTGTGTTTTGAGTACTGACATTAGCTTATAAATTGGTAGGTTAAATGTTACGTCCAACAACTTTTACGTGGGCTTGATCATTGTCATACTTGCGGTGTTCTGCATCGTGACATTAAGGGTTCCAACCTCCTTATTGATAACAATGGCATATTAAAAATAGCTGACTTTGGTCTTGCAAGTTTTTTTGATCCCCATCAAAATCAGCCATTGACTAGCCGTGTTGTAACTCTATGGTACCGACCACCAGAGCTTTTACTTGGTGCCACTTACTATGGGACTGCTGTAGATTTGTGGAGCACGGGTTGCATAGTTGCTGAATTGTATGCTGGCAAGCCTATTATGCCTGGAAGGACTGAGGTAAGATTTAGGCATTGAACATGCTGAATAGCTGCTGAACTTATTTTTCTGGAAACACCGTACATATTATTTTAAATAATGAAGAAGTATGTTTCTGCTATAGTTTTTTGCAACTTTTTCACTGAGAGGCTTATGCTTCAATTTAAGTAGGACTATGGTTTCTTTTCTTCTGATTTTTAGGTTGAGCAACTACATAAAATTTTCAAGCTTTGTGGTTCACCTTCTGAGGATTATTGGAGGAAATCCAAGTTGCCGCATGCAACAATATTTAAGCCCCAACAGCCCTATGGGCGCTGTGTTTCAGAGACTTTTAAGGAATTTCCCCCACCAGCTTTAGCACTTGTAGAGATCCTTCTTTCTATAGATCCTGCTGATCGTGGATCAGCAGCTACTGCTCTCAGGAGTGAGGTAGGAGTTTCCATGTTAATTCATACAAGATGTATATTATGGTGGTCATTCTTTACTACCTTCGTGAGTTATGTCAACATTTTCACTTATGACACATGCAGCTTTTTCTTCATATAATTATAATTAATTGCAGTACTTGTTCTGTAGACAGCTTCAATCATTACTTTTTAAAACAATAGTCATATTTCTTTTTCTTGGAGATGGTGCCGAAAGGGCATTTGATGGATGAGTTGGGTGTTTTTTTGATAATGACTTGTAATTTTTAAATGCTTGTCGTTTAACCACCTTATAGCACATTAGTCGCCATGTTACTCTAAAAATATGCTTACAGTTTTTGGTACTTGAATATTCTTCCGACACCTTGACAAAAATGAGTACAGTATGTGGTCATACAGTAGCAATAGTCTCTTCGCCTTTGTGAATGAATCTAAAAGATGTTGATGAGGCTTTGTCATGTAGATGGCCCAACAGATTATTATTTTATTTTTCCTCCCCCTTCCCCCTCTTTCTTTCCTTGAGGTAGCCATAATCATTTAGTTTTGAGAATTATTGTCGGCTTCCAAGAAAAGAATGATAAATGGTGCAGAATTTTAGCTTTTGTTCTTTTGGTTATTTACTTATTTTCTTTTCAGTTCTTTACAACAAAGCCTCTTCCTTGTGATCCATTAAGCTTGCCAAAGTATTCTCCCAGCAAAGAGTTTGATGCAAAAGTACGGGGCGAAGAAGCAAGAAGGTCCATATTGTTCTTTGATCTTTTTCCCTCTAAAACCATACTGTTTTATAAATTAGTAATATATTTTACAATATATTCGTTAAAATTACTATTCTTTGTTGAAGCAACTCTGTAACATTTTGCTGTCTACATTCAAAAGACATTCAAAAGAAAAAGAAGAGAAGTGATTGTTTTAGTATCTTTATTCATTGGTGCTTGAGGAATCGTAGATGCTTCCTGGTTCTTTGTGATAACAAAATCTTGTGTCAGGACCATTTTTCTTTATAAAATTTGAGACATGGGACAAGGACTCTGAATATACAGTTTTAATATTAGCACCACTCTATAAAATAACTTAATATTTTATTAATTATTTCATTTCAATGGTAATATGCTGCACCTTGGCTTATAGAGAAAGGATGTCTTCCGGAAACTTTGTACTGTAGTAATAAACTGAGTTGCAAGTTGGAGCCCTTGTGTACATCTTGCACTATCTTTTATAAGAAAAGGAATGATTTTTTCCCCTTTGAAAAATCACAAACCAAATTTTGTTGAGACATTGATGTAAAATAGAGTTTTTCTGACTTAAGTTTTATTTTAATATGAAGATGATATAGAAGCTTATTGTTATGGTTTCATATGAATTGCTAGACAAGGAGCTGCAGGAGGCAAGGGCCAGAGACATGACCCTGAAAGGAGAGCAACAAGAGAGTCTCGAGCTATCCCAGCTCCTGATGCCAATGCTGAATTAGTCTTGTCAATGCAGGTATTGCATGTTATGTCATCAACAAAACTCATTAATCCATCAATGCCTGATTTCACTTGTAAATTAAAAAAAATATGTTTCTCTTTTTGGAGGGCCTGAATGACCTGTTTAATTTAGTACAATGAATTATTGAATTTTAATTTATGTTTATCCTTTTTTCAAGTTGCTTAAGCTTTACTCTATCCATGCCAAAAGGTTGATTTCTTCTTAATTCAATTTTCATTTTATGGTATGAATGTTAATGACTGGGTTTCTTTTCACAGAAAAGACAAGGTCAGTCTAATACGAAGAGCCGGAGTGAGAAGTTCAATCCTCATCCAGAGGATGTTGCCTCTGGTTTTCCAATTGATCCGCCTAGACAACCACAAGCTATAGAAGTAAGTGCTGAACTCCAGGGCTATAACCATAAGAGAGCATCACACTCAGGGCCATTGGCTCATCGAGCTGCATGGGCAAGGGCTTCTAAGAATCTGGAAGATGCTCCAAAGGTTTCTGTTGGGGCTGACTTATCCTCAATGTCAGGTTTAGTGGCAGCTAGAAAGAGTTCGCTGCCTGAAGACCGTAGAGAAAGGTCTAATTCTGCTCAATCAGAAATTACTAAAGTAACAGTAAGATTTCCAGGATCATTCAAGGAAGTCTCTGATTCCTTGTCTCAAGGTCAAAAGCCTCATATGCAGCCTGTTGTAGGTGGTAATCAAAGGGAGGATGGTCGACATAGTAACAAAGATTCAACTCTTGTGAGTAGTTTGACTTGTGCTGCTCCTCTGCTCCTTCTCGCCCTTGTTTATTAACCCTGCCATGTTTTATTGAATATTGGTTCTATGTATTAATCTTGAAACTTATGGAAAATATGCATTTACTGGATAAAATTGCTTTTGTTTGCTAATGCAAAAGTGTTTATCTTCTGTATGAAGGATCCTTTTTTTGTTCTGGGTACGTTGCATCAGTCCCTGATAATATTTTTGAGCCTATTGATCTATAATCTATTTCAGTACTCTTACCTTTTTTGTCCCACATCAGAACTACGGTTATGGATGTTGTATGGTTCACTTTATTCACCTTTTTACTAGTTCTGCAATTGTTTAATGTCCAGTTAGCACCATTAGTTTATTAGGTTGTTCTCTTGTCGGGTGTTCAATTGGTTGATTCACAATGTATTTCTTTTAACCACCTTTGGGATTTGCTTTCCCTTGTAGTCTTGTGCTTCACTTTTGAAGGTTGTTGTGTATTGGCTTGTACAGTTGCCGCTGTTACAGATAGAGAATACATATATCTCACTGATGCTTTGTGATCTTCCAAAAGTTGAATTTTCAATTTCATCCTTAAAATTCTCCTGTCTAGTTGTTTTCTCGAATGTTTCCGTTTTGATGGTTATGTTTCTTATTGCATGATTTATGCAGATTGGTTATGGGTCAAAAGGTCACAAAATACACTACTCTGGTCCGTTAATTGTCCCTTCTGGCAACATGGATCAGATGATGAAGGACCATGATCGCCAGGTCCAAGAAGCTGTTAGACGAGCACGTATTGACAAGGCAAAGGTCAAAAGAGGTCAGAATGAAGGGAACCAAACATCAGCCAATTCATTATTTGTTTCTGGTCAGTAACTTGATTGTCAAAGTGAAACAAAGTGTCATCAGCAAAGCCACTGCATATTAAGTTGCTGTATGATTCATTATCCTGTGAAATACTTTTAAGTTAATGGGTTGAGATTGTCCTTTTGTATAGAGGCTAACCCTAGAAGGGCATCTTGCAGTCATTTTAGCTTAATTTTGTAGTTTTGAAATTTCTTTCTCCCATCTCCCCACTACTTGATGTTCCTGTTTGAAAGAAATCTCCCACGGGTTGTCATTCCACTATGCAAATTATATTGCTGATATATGGCCCATTCTTGTAGAGCTTTTCATTGGCCATAAGATGTAGAACGTTAGAAATATAATGCTGCTGTTCTAATGAGAGTAAAAATGGATTCATCAATATGAAAGGGCTCTGGTAGATTATGAGTACCTCTCATTGTATTCTCTCTCATGACTGCTGGAGAGGCAATAAGATTACCTTCCGGAGAGTTTTGTTGCCCAACCAAGTTACATAATTCCATTCCTCCCATCCCTTCAATTTAGACATTTGACTAATTAAGAGAGTTGAACTAAGTTATGATTTTCTAGTTTCTATATCCCTTTTGTTTATGTTTTTCTCTTTCACTGTCTGTGGAGTGCATGACAGCAGTAATGATTAGTTTCAAAGTCAGGGCAATGAATGGATGCGAAATTTTGAGGATGAAAATCTTATGATGGATTAAAGGTGGTGAGATTTTGCCAGTGCAAATTTATATCTGGTCAGTTGATAAGCCTGGAAACTTTGCTCTTTATTTATTTTGAAAAGTGAATAACTAATCTGGTTTTCTTGATTTACATATTTCATTTGTGTATTGAAAGATCATACTTTGACGGATGTTAGCTCTACTCTAGAAAGTTTGTCCAGCATTCAAAATTAAGTAGTTGGAAGTTTAACCTAGTTGATTCATGTTAATAATATTAGATGGATATTGCTTGAAGAGTTCTGAGTGGCATGCTTCTTAGCTTCTTTGTACTTGTTGCATATGATTATCATTAGTTTACTGTTAATTCATAGAGAAGTATAGCAAAGTTATAGAACTACCTGAATGTGGCGTTGAGAACTCAAATTTGATGTGTCAAAATTTGAGATGAAGCCATTTGTTGTCATAATATAATGCTGAATTGCTGATTTGTGGTTGCATCTGTGAAAACTCCGAGTTTCAATTGCTGCTGGTGCTTCAGAGATTGTTACAATGAAGTTTCTTGCATTGATTAGCTGTATTATTATCCACTCTTTTTCCAATCCATATTTGTACTTTGTAGTCGATTTCAACTTCAATGTGCTTTCATTCTTCTGACCTCTTGCTTTATAACTGTGCATCAGTAAATTCTGGTATTCTATCTCTTACTTGGATTGGAATACCACCTTTTTTCTATTTGGAGAGCTTTCTATCATTCCAAGGTACACACATGATCTTCAAACTCCAACAATCTTCTTTCTTGGTAATGAATTTGTGTTTATAAAGGGTGTCTTCAGCTGGAATCCGATTTGAGGTCTCTTCATCTCAACATCTTGGTTTGAATTTCATGACAATTGTGGTGATCCTTGAAAACCATGCATTGGGGTTTTGGTGTCGATTTTGATGTTATATAATTCAATGTCAATTCTCTTAATTTTATGGTAAATTTAATTGTGGAGTGCTGATGGGATTCTGCATTAGAATGAGTACAATCGTGCATGCTCTCACTTCTTTGGTAGGTTATAAGGTTATAAAGAAGGATGTTTGGCAATAATGGAAGCCGTAGCAATTAAGAAAGAAGTAATGGATTCTTCTAAAGGAAAAGGATAATGATGGCTCTTAGTATAGACTTTGGATTGAATATGGTAGTTATGTTATCAGTTTAACTTTGGCGATTGCTTTGAATAAGAAGCCTCAGATTCAGAGACCTTTGATTGAGGTTTCTATGGAGTATTGACCTCTCTGAAGCATTTCTGTGATGAAAAAATTTTAGGTTCACAGCACCGACAGGGTAACTCGTTGAACATCAACTTTTTTTTTTTTTTTTGAATAAGACGTTCTGAATTTTTGCTTAAGTTTATATATTTATTTTGAAAAAAAATGGTAACTCAAGTTAATCACTTATAATGAAAGTGTAATTTATATTTGTAATTATTTAAGCAGTGAGTTTACTAAAATGCTTATAGAATTTCATTTTTGTAAAGTTACTAAATTATATTGTCCTAACAAAGTGGATCAACGTAAATTTATTATTTTATAAAATAAATTTATATTTTTTTTATAAAGATAATATGTTTGTACTGTCATATTAATAAGAGATTAAAATATATTTTTATTAAACATAATAAACTTACGATCATTCATCTTTTATTTTATCTTATTATTTTACAGAAAAGGGAAAGTAGATTTTATATTAATTAAAAAAATATTAATATATTTTATGTAAATGATATAAAATTTATCTTTATTTAAAGTTAAAGTTTTAGAATTGAGTGTTTTGTGTTGTTTATATATTATAAAAAATTAGGCAAATTTATTTTCTATTAAATCATTTGATGGTTTCGCTTTTTATTCGGTTATAGTTCAAACTAACGGATCAGTACGGGCATTAAATGACTAATGAATTCTAAATTTGATAAATTTAAGTTAAAATTTTAATTTTTTCATATTTAATTAACTTTTTTTTACTTGACTATAACGTCGTTTAACTTTTTAATTTATGAGTTAATTTTAAAAATTAATATTTTATAATTTTATAATTATAACGTGATATGTAAATGTAATGTTTTTAAAATAATTTGAAAAAAAAATAAAAATTAAATTGAATATTTCAAATTTAAAAATACTATATAAATTATTTTTTTGTTAATATGTAATGGATATAAATTAGTTTTTTGTTAGCATGTAATGGATAAATTACATAAATAGATTTTCAATATTTCATATTTTACACTTTGAATTTCATATTTTTTAAATAATTTTGTTAATTTATATTTTTAATTTTCACTTTGATCTAATAATTTTTTCCTTACCATTCATTTTTGTAATCATTTCACTTGAAAACCTCCTTTATTTTCTATATTTTTTAAAATTTAATTTTAAATTAGTCTCAAATTTTATGTCAAAACTAAAAAATATATGATTAAATTATAAAAAAAAGGATCAAAGTGTAAAAAAAAAGACAAAACATATAAAATAATAAGAATATCAAATTATAGAATATGATAAAATTTAGATACCACGTACTTAATTTAACCATATATAATTAAATTGTACTTTATATTAATATTTATTTTACTATGATAGTATATATATACTATCATTATATTTAATAATTAAATAAGGGTTTTCATACTGTTACAATAATTAATTTTTTACAAATAATAATTTTATTAATTTATACATTTTAACTCCATTAATGCGTGCAAAATATTTTTTTTTCTCAATAATATAAAAAATGTTTTTCTAAAGGAAACAAAAGTAAAGTAGTATGAATAATTATACTACATAAAAATTAGATTGTTAGTACTAATCATTCTTGTTTCATTTGTACTTTGTTTTGTTTTCTTGAGCCTTAACGATCCTGGCTACTTATTGGGAAAAGAGGAACCTCTTTTTCTTGTCCAAAAGCTAATCGTTCTTGAATATAGTAAGACATTAAATTCAAATGGCAGTAATTTTGTTATTTAAAATTTTCTCAATTCGGCCCACAGTTTTATCGAATGGAAAATTGTAGACAACGGTTGAACAATTGTTTGGTATTTTAGTAATACTTTTTAATTGAACAAAATATAACCTATATTCATATTTTTATAACATATATTAATAATTTATATAATTAATTTTGAGTATATTAATAATATAAAATAAAGATTTGATTAAAATTTCAATTTATAAAAAAAAAGCACAAACTCTCATTTAAAATTATTTTTTATCGGTAAAAGATCTCTTAATCTTCAAAGAGATATTTCTAAACATATTAAACCTATAATAAATTTTATTAAGTATTGATTTAAGATAAAATACTAATTTTTTTTAGAAGCCATCAATCACACTATCTTTTTTATCATAAAATCTTCAACTAAATTCGATCCCTTAAGGTTTTCAATATTATTAATTTTTTCTGATTTCATTTTATTTGAGAATTAAATTGAATTTTTGTGTGTAAAATGTTAATAATAATTAAATAAATTTTTTATTTAACTATTTTAAAGATAATTTTTTATTTATTATTAAAATATGCAACTACATGCAAAAAAAAATAAAATAAAATAGAGTTTTACTAAAGTATCGAATAAAAACCAATCATTGGTCATGTTGCTATGTTAGTGATAAGTGAGGGAAAATGATTTGTTTCTACCTCTCTTCTGCCACCTTTTGTTATTGGGCTCGACGAAAAATCGGAAATACTAGCTTAGTCCAATCCTAATAAATAATTCCTCACCCTTGAAGTCCCCCTAGAGGTCAAGGTGAAGCCACGTTGGTAGCCTGACGTAAAGCCGAAAGATAAAGAAGATAGTAAAGGGCTGAACTGCTAAAGGAGTGGCCTCTAAGGCTTGAGAGGAACCAAATAAAGTACTATAATAATATTCATGATCGGACCCAATTTGGACTTGAGAGTCACAGAGCACACAGGCTGAACTGTAACAACATTTGTTTGTTAATTAATTGTTTTGTCAAAGCGTTTCAATTTTTGATCGAGAAGAGTTGGGTTTTTCTTTTTAAATAAAATATTTGGAAATTTATGAGGCTTTAGAGCTTTCTGTTTTGTGCGTTGCTAGTTTGCCACAGTAAAGACCCTTGTGTGGCTCTGTTTTGAGTTTGGTCCTAGCAAAAACAGTACCTCCTTTTTCATACTAGCACTGGTATCTCTTTCTCTTTATCTTTCTTCACTATTTCGACTATAATTTTTAATGGGTAGATTGAGTTTTCTCTTTATTCTCTTTCATTAGGTCTCTTCAAGTGTTGTTCTCTTTGGTGGGTTTTTGTGGGCAGTCGTGTTTATGATCAAGAATTGCATTCTGAGAGAACAATTTTCTTCCTTTGTTTATTATTTGATAGAAAGTTATTTCCTTTGTTTATGAAGGGTGATTTTCCTGATTGTTGTTGAGATGATGTTGTTCATGATTCACTGGGATCTATTTGCTCGTGTTTTTGAGATTTGATTTTGATTTAAAATGGTTACTGTGACAGCCAGAGACTGTAATAGAAGTTTGAGAACTCCTCCCTTCCTTGGATAACAATGGAGGGATCATCAGAATCTGCTTCTCATAAGTTGTCTAGCTTTAAAGGTTTAAATAGTTCAAGAAATTCTTTAGCCCCTACTGTTGAATGGGAAGATGTTAGCTTGAGACAGTGGTTGGACAAACCTGAAAGAGTTATTGAAGTCTTTGAGTGCTTACACATATTTAGACAAATTGTGGAAATTGTGAATGCAGCACATTCTCAAGGAATTGTTGTTCATAATGTGAGGCCATCTTGCTTTGTTATGTCATCTTTCAATCATGTTTCTTTTATTGAATCTGCTTCTTGTTCAGATTCTGGCTCTGAATCTCCTGAAGATGGATTAAATAGCCAAACTTTAGGGTTTAAACATTTGTCCTCACTTTTGCAAAGTGATTTGCTTCAGCAGAGAAGCATCTTAGGCAGCGAAGATTTTCGACCCGAGAAAGCACCTACAAATGCAGTATCAGAAACAAGTTGCTTGCATCCAAGTTCAATCTATGTAGCACATAAATCACACGAAGAAGAAAATAAAGAAAATAGAAATAGGGACAGAGGAGTTGATGAAGTAGGAGACAAAGAAGAAGCTTTTCCAATGAAACAGGTATTACTCATGGAATCTACATGGTATACCAGTCCTGAAGAGATTGCTGGTGGTTCAAGTACATGTGCTTCAGATATCTACAGATTGGGAATTCTTCTTTTTGAGGTTTGTATCGGAAATGCGTAATTCTTTTGTCAATAATTGAAAGTTATAGTTAATACTGAAGTTAATTGGCAAAACATGAACTATTTATCTTATTAGATGTAAAGAAGTTTGTGTTTATTTGGTTTGTTAGCTAACATGATAATGGTACTTATGTCCAGTTATTCTGCCCGTTCAGCTCGAGGGAAGAAAAGAGCATGACTATGTCTAGTTTGAGACACCGAGTTCTTCCCCCTCAGGTGCTACTGAAATGGCCAAAAGAAGCTTCATTTTGCTTATGGCTGCTGCACCCTGACCCGAATAGTCGTCCCAAAATGAGGTGATTACCTCTTCCACTATGTTCTAAGTTGTTAGAAGAGAGTTAGCAACCACTTCTAGAAGTTGGACTAACTATTCTCTTCTATGTTATATTTTGGATCTTAACATAAGCTCTTGTGCTTTTGTGTCATTTATAACTTCAAATGTTGCCACCGATTGGAATAGAATTCAAATTATATTTTGCCTTCCTCAGGTCCCTCCATTAAATACTGTATGTAAGCTGCTTCAATTGCCTTCTACCACCGGCCGTTCTATTATTAGAGTAGTAAATGTTTTATATAACTACTTTTTGATGTGTAATGCAACTTTTTGAGATAAATTTCACTCTTTTTTATGTCATCCAGTGAATTGTTGGAGAGTGAGTTCCTTAATGAACCAAGAGATGATTTTGAAGAACGGGAAGCAGCAATAGAGCTTAGAGAGTTAATAGAGCACCAAGAGTTGTTGCTGGAGTTTCTGCTACTTGTACAACAACGGAAACAGGAAGCTGCAGATAAATTGCAAGATGCTCTTTCTCTTCTATGTTCCGATATTGAGGAAGTTACAAAGAAGCGGACAATGCTTAAGAAAAAGTCAGGTTCATGTCCAGAACTGGTTAATGAAGATAGCTCAATGTCAAGTTTCCCTTCGTTGAATATTATTAATGATGATTCTCAGACTAGCTTGGGTTCCAGAAAACGATTCAGACAGGGGCTAAGGATTCAAAACATGGAAGAATGTGATGATAACTTGCATGATGATCAAAAGTTAGACACAGAAAATCAAGAAGGCATTCTTTTCAGAAGTTCTCGGTTGATGAAGAACTTCAAGAAATTAGAGTCAGCTTATTTTTTGACCAGGTGCAGAGCAACCAAGTTGACTGGAAGACCAGTGATTAAACACTCATCAATGAATAGTGATGGTAGGGGTTCTAATATTGTGACTGAAAGAAGTTCAGTCAATAATTTGTTGTCGAGAGAGCGACATATTGAGGGTAGAAAAAGTGGTTGGATAAACCCATTCCTAGAAGGTTTATGCAAATATCTATCTTTCAGTAAATTAAAAGTTAAGGCAGATTTGAAGCAAGGGGATCTCTTGAATTCTTCCAACCTGGTATGCTCACTCAGTTTTGATCGTGATGGAGAATTTTTCGCTTCAGCTGGAGTAAACAAGAAAGTTAAAGTATTTGAATGTAATTCAATCATAAACAAGGATTGTGATATTCATTATCCAGTGGTTGAAATGGCTAGTAGGTCAAAACTAAGTAGTATATGTTGGAATAGTTACATAAAAAGTCAGATTGCTTCAAGTAATTTTGAAGGTGTTGTGCAGGTATGCCAATTCAATTTTATTAACATTTCAATTTTTAACTTATGTTTTGAAGCACACCAAATATCGTTTGATCTTTACTAAATCTTGTGGTATACATTGAGGTCTGATAGTAAGACTTTAAGACCATTTGACGTCAAAACTTTTTAAAAAGCATTCTGTGCTGATTAGATCATTTGATATGCTCAGGTTTGGGATACTACAAGAGGTCAAGTGGTAATGGAATTGAAAGAGCATGAACGACGTGCATGGTCAATTGACTTTTCCACAGCAGATCCAACATTGCTAGCCAGTGGGAGCGATGATCGCTCTGTCAAGCTTTGGAGTATCAATCAGGCAATTCTATTTTTGCACTTGGTGGATGTCAGCTTTGAAACTAAACGTACTACAGTCATCTATTTGTATGCTGTGTGTACTTAATTCTGGATATATGATAAGTTGTTTCTCTTACATTGGTTGTTACTGCAGGGAGTAAGTGTTGGTACAATCAGAACACAAGCCAATGTCTGCTGTGTTCAGTTTCCTTCGGACTCTGGTCGTTCAATTGCATTTGGTTCAGCAGACCAAAATATTTACTACTACGATCTTCGTAAGCTGGATGCTCCTGTGTGCACGTTAATTGGACACAAGAAAACTGTGAGTTATGTCAAGTTTGTGGACTCGACGAATCTTGTTTCTGCATCCATTGATAATTCTCTGAAGCTTTGGGATTTGTCAACATGCACGTCTCGGTTTATTGATACGCCACTTCTCTCCTTCAGTGGCCACATGAATGTGAAGGTATTTTTATGTTTCTTTCTTTACTTATGTACACTGCTTATTTCATTCTCTGGATGTTAACAGCCAAATAAAGGTTGATTACATCTATATGTTATAATTAAATTTTCTGATTGAGATGTTTGTGGTTCTATATGATCAACTAAACATTTTGTATTGCCTGGGTTATTGCAGAATTTCGTGGGACTTTCGGTTTCTGATGGTTATATTGCTACAGGCTCAGAGACAAACGAGGTAACTTTATCAGTAATTAGAGAAAACCTTTTTTTTAAGAATCTTTTTTATTATTTTTGGGGTGTAAAAGTAAAAGGACGCATTTATTTGCATAGTTGCATGTTCTTCGTTTTCTCATTTCTACCGGAGTGATTTTTTTACTAGTCAGCAAACTTGGGTAGGACAGCATTAAGGGTGTACTTAAGATGGTTCAAGAAACATAAAAAGTACCACAGGTCAATAATACACAATGTCTAATGAAAAAAGAAAAGATACAAAAATGATTTAGGTTACTTGTATTTTGGTCATACAATGTACTAAGGAGTTTTTGACATTCACTAAACCTCCTTTGTTCTTGAATATTTTAGTTCTATGCATGCGTGCACAGGCACATACATATTTTAATTAAGCGTTGTATGTTCATTGATTTCGGATCCTTTGGGAACAGGTTTTTGTTTATCATAAAGCATTTCCAATGCCGGCATTATCATACAAGTTTCACAATTCAGACCCGATTTCTGGCCACGAAATGGATGATCCTGCACAGTTTATCTCATCTGTCTGTTGGCGTAGCCAGTCGTCAACCCTAGTGGCTGCAAATTCCACAGGGAATATTAAAATTTTGGAGATGATTTGAGTTTGCCATATGCACTCCATATGGATTCATAGTTTAATCTAGAAGTAATGTTGTCTGCAGAAAAATGAGGTAAATAAATCTCGCATTCAAGAAGATGTGGCAGCAGCTCATTATCTTATAGAAGTCTAATATAAGAACAAAAATGTTGCAGACAATATAAAAATTTTGGTTTTAGATTATATTAGATATGGTTTATGTGAAGATTGAGAATATTATTCTTATTTGAACATCCTGTAAATAGAAATTTAAAAAAGGGAAAAAAAATTTGATAACCTTGTACAATTTGTAAGACATATGGTTCAAAATTGATATTTACAAGTTATAGTTTTCTGTTGAATAAAGAAAGGATCAATTATGGTTTTGGTCCATAACATTGTCCTGAATTTAAGTTTTGGTCTTCAATTTTTAATTTGAGATATTTTAACAAGACACTTGAATGGTGACATATTGGTTGAAAAAAAATCATCCCACCACACCACACGGTGCGTGTGGTGCGGTTGCACGGTTTGTGTGTTTCGATTTCATTTTTGCACAAACAGCAAACTTGACCACATCCACCCTTAATGACATGTGGGTTGAGATTTTGACAAGGGACCAACTTTCCCAATTGAGTAATCAAAAAAGAAGATTACAGAAGAAAGGTTGGTTTAGAAAGCAATTTGTGTCCTCTAATTGATTTTGGATAAGACGAACTTGAGTGAAGGACAACCTCATATCTGATGCAGAAGGATAAGATGTCAATTAAAGCAAATCGACATCATCTCTTAATAGGTTAAAGCATATCATTCAACTCCTAAGACTAGCATTTGGTTACTTAAATTTATTTCATGTAGGGACTTAGCCAACTGAGGCAATTTTATAAGAAAACGTTACGTGACACAATTTTTAGAGTAGCGTGTTTTATGTCACTAGACTTACTATTTTATTGTGACATCTAATTATTATTATTATTATTATTTTTATATTTTATGTTTTTAATTGTTTATATCGAATAGTAGTATGAAAAATGACAACATTGCTCAATTTTATATTAGGATGTCTTTGAGAAGGAGCCAGTGAAAAGTCCATGTATTTTCTTTCAGTTCTTCCATTAGTGCGTTTCTTCAACTAATTGTACGGGTAGATTAAAATATATACATTTTTTTATTCATTATAATATAAAAAATACTGGTCAATATTTTCAACAATTATTTTTTATTCTTATAAATTTAAAAAAAAAATTGTTGATGTCGAAATTTCTTTGATATTTTCTTCAATTTATAGTTTATACATTTTTATAAATCTCAATATTCACTTGGAAAATCATATTAGCTCCTCACCTTGTAAAGGTTCGAACATGATCACATCTTTAAGGCTTTACAAGGAATCTATTGGTTCAAAGATAATTAAAAGATGTGTTTACGAGAGAGAAGAGAGAGGAAAAAAAAATCATTAGATGAGAGATTAAAAAATAATAGCGCGTTTGATAATAGTGTTTATTTCTAGATTAAATTAAAATATACGATGTATTCTAAGTATAGTATAAATTTACATTTTAGTAATATTTGTGTTTCTTTTACATGCTGTCCATTTTTTTGCAAAGTGATTAGCCCGTACGCAAACTCATGTTTCAATTTTATCAATAAATAAGGAAAATATATATATATTAAATTTAAAATAAAATTCAAATGATATAATATAATGTTATTGATAAATAAAATCACTCACAATTATATTCGATAAAAAATTATCATATTATTTATAATTATAATATTTTTAGGATACATAATAATGCTCATAGATAATAAATTAAACTAACAAATATACCATTAAACTATCACAAAAATTATAAAATATCTTATAATTTTATCAATTGACAAAAATAAACTCTCAAATATAATTACTAATATACCAAATTTTTTATTAATAATACAAATTAACCACCAAACTTCTTGTATAAATCTATAACCAAATTTGAATCTTTTTAAGATAATTAAATAATATATTTATTAATTTACCTTAAATAATATTTACTTTTGTTTGAAAAGAAAAATTCTACATAAGCCTACTGATAGAAAGATCATCAAGCACCGAAAGTGCTTTCAACATTTGCGAAAATTATGTTTGTGCTTAGAATAACGTTTTCCTAATTCACTCTAGGGGAGGATGTGAGAAAACTTCAACTTACAACAAAACTCATCCCTAGTATTTTAATGTCCAATAGTATTCCCCACCTTGGGGATTAGAATCATCTCTACCTTCTAATTTAGCCTTCATAATTTTCCCCATCCACTAAGATATTTTGTAAAATCTATCTACACTGATTTTGACCAAACCTAGCTGCCAAAGTTAGCCTAGATATAAGGCGGCGAAGCCTTGTAGCACCATGGCCTGGCTTGAGCTTATTAGGATTGCCAACTTTGGAACATTTAGCACTTGCACACCAACCACCAGGAGTAAATCTCCCCTTCTCTCTGTGAAGTAAATCATTGTCAATTTTATCGAGAACAGGATCGTCTTGCTTGAACTTTCGAGCAAAAGCAGACATGCTTGCAACCATCTTGTTGCTATCGTTAAGTGTAAGAGTGTGTGGATGTTGTTTGGGAGGAACATCCCAAGAAATGTAGTGCAGATCATGGTTGACTGTAGTCTTAGCAAACTCCGGCTCGTTGCATATGACAGTCTGAAAATAGCCTTCTGGTGAAGAAAGGAAGTTTGCGTAGTACATGAGAAGAGTCCTTGGTAAATTATCCCAACCCCAAATGCAGTATTCCACAAAAGCACGAGAGAGAACCATCCACGCTGAACCTACAAAAAACTCTTTGTGTGTCAAATGCGATTTTTTTTCTTAACAAATCATTCGTTACTAGAAAGCAAAGAATGAAATCAAAACCACTGAACAAAAGGAACCTCTTGTGAGATGTGTCACAAATTCTTTTGGGGAGCTTGAATAGGTTTTACTAACATACTTTCTACGTGATAGTTTCATTTCTAACCATATCATAACTTAAAAACATGTCTCACGCAGATCAAAAACTGCAAGATGACACCTTTCTAATATCAGTAGCAGTATTGATTTATCAATAGAACATACAACACCAATCAGTGGATGAGAAAGACAACATTATGAGTGACAGTAAAGCTGGACTTTATCATCAGATGATTGCAAGAGTGAATTTAAAAATTGTATTATAAGCACTCAATGGATAAAAATAAATAAACAATAAGGTCGGGCAACAAAAAAAAGTAGCAAAAGGTTTATATGCATCGACTGTACTTCAAAAAATTACCTTACCACAATGCCTATCTCTCCAATCAGTTAATGCAAAGATTTTAAGAGTCATACATAATGAGTTACCCGAAGGTTAAAGGAGTATGTGCTTTCAGTGGGAAAAAATACCTACCAGTAAATAACTTAAATGCCGATGGTAATGTCCGCCTGGGGGAGACCCAAAATACATCCTGTTTGGTTGACAAGTAGAGACCAGGGTCAATAATCAATGGCATTGCTCTTTTATCCCTGCAGAGTCCATTCAATAAAAGATATCAACCATCACAAGTTTTATACAGAGTTTTGCTATCCTTGTGTGTGTCGTGTGTCAGTGTATGAGAGAGAGAGTCCTTACTCCTTCCAACCAAGTTGGCTTGTATGCTCAATGAAATTGAATTTGCGATCTAAAGTTGAAAATGTGTAAAGGAGATCTGCAAGCATAACAAATAGTTGAATTTAACATACTCTCACATACTTGCATGGCTAATACAAAAATTTATAGGTTCACATTCTAAGGACTTACCATCTTGTGTAACAAGAGGATAATCTGAAGCACTAAGGTTGATAAACCAATCCCAATCTTTACTCTTCTTGAGAAGAATTGCAGCAGCATGAAGAGTATTAGCAACCATGGTAGGTCCTCTATAGGTGACTAAATTAGCTTTAGTTATCATGTGTACGTTTCCAACTTTAGCAAACATTGTCTCATTTTGTATTCGGGAAGCAAGCAACAATCTTTCTTCAATTGGTGACTCGAGATCCAAATGAACAACATATTGATTTAGAGGATGATACAATGCAAAAAGAGTTCTCCAAAGCTTTTCCAAATCACCATTGGAACCAGAAATAAGATAAGCGAAACGAGGAACCGATGGTCCAGAAGGAGGAGGTGGAGAGTGTGGAAATTTCTTTTCTACAAAATCTGGACTTCTTTGATTCAAAGATATGCGAGACGAAATTGAAAAGATTGAATTGATTGTATGAAGAGAAGAGACAAGACCCATGTTTAAGGAAGTGGCTAGAAGGACTATACATAACACAGAACTTATGATAAGAGGAAATAACCATTTCTTCTCTACATTTAGAGATCCCATTACAGCATTCATCATAACAATTAAGGAATTATTCTCTCATACTAAGTTAGATCAATCTCTAAATATTTAGGGTTAGGGATTTGATATAATAGAAAGTAAAAGTAATTCCACTCAGGCCACTGAAATTGAGACCCAAATCATAAATATTTCCAAACTCAGTCTTTCGAGAAGCCTGTGGAATTAAACGCCAAATATTAAATAAATGCATTGAATCATAAAACTGTAATTAATTAATTCACAGAGACGAAACAGTTGGGAGGTTGCTTAAATAGCTAGCTCAAGTTTACATCAAATAAAAAAACAGATATATATTGTACTCACAAAAAAGGCATTAAATTAGGAACTAAATACGTTTCAGAAAAGACAGAAACTACATCAAGAAAATCGTCCATCGACGATTAGGAATAATATACATACACACGTACGTGTATATATATATATATATAATAATAATACAGAAAATTCATTTTTAAAATATTAAACGAGCATTAACAACAATGAAGTGTAAAATCTGCAAAGAATTGAGGAAAATTTCGAATTTTGATTTATGGGTACAAAACCTCGTAGCAGTTCTAGACCAAAATAAATGAAGTTTAGGGAAACAATCATGTAGGAGATCAAAAATAATATTTACAAATTCGAAAACAAAACAAACCCAGATCAGAATTCCAATCCAAGATTATAAATAAAGATCTTGAAGACGAAAATAAAACCTGACAGAAAGCAAATCACCGGCGATGAAGCCAAATCTTAAGCTCCAGAAATAGAACATTCAATTCCCAAAAAAGTTGGAACAACTATAGATGAAATTAGTATGCAAATAATACCAAAACAGAGAGAAACAGAGAAAAATAGAGATGGGTTAAGATTTTATTAGCAGAAATAGAATACCTGTATCTGCAGATGAGCAAAGAGCCTTTTGCACGTCAGGAACAGAGTATTAGAAGATAATAAATTAGAGCTGAATATAAAACAAGATTTAGAGAGAGAACACACAAAAAGAAAACATCTGAGAGAGAGAGAAAACAAATTGGTTTGTTTAGAAAAAAAAAAAAAAGGAAAGAGGAGGGAGGGGGGAAGAGAAGCTTTTCACTTTGTCTAATTGTCTCTCTGTTTGTTTGTGTATGAGTTTTGTGCTTTTTTCTCTTTAGAAATTTGGGGTTTAGGCGTTTCTGTTACACGCTTTAAAGGGTTCTAAGAGAATTTCCCAAAACCTTTTGGAATTGTTTCTAATTAAGCAAAGTCTTTTTTTCTTTTACGAAAATGTATTTGGTGTTTTACAAATATATAACTTACAATAAATAGGGGTAAATATAACTGTAAATGCTCTTTTTAAAAAAAAAATTACTAAAAAAATTTATTTTTATTAAATAAATAAATATTTATAATAGGTTATTTAAATTTAAGTTTATTATGATAATAACGAGAATAAAAATCATGTTACTCAAACTATAAATAATATCAAAACCTGGACTTTTTTTATTGGGCAAATTTTTTGCTCATTAGCCACTATTATATTGGTAAAAACAGTACATTAATTTTTTCTTTTAAAAGAAGTGGGTTTGAATTTTATTTACTTTAATTTATAATGATTGGTTAGTAAATATATTTTGTATTTTAAAGAAGATTATATCGAGAGAAAAAAATTAATCAATATGGAAACCACGACTGATAAGATGGGCAAGTAATTTAAATCAACAATATTCATTATGAACTTGCTTAATTCAACGGATGAGGTTTGAACTTTCTAGCATTTGATTGGGACTGAAATTGAAAAATTCTAATATTTTATTTTCCTAATCCTACTATGTTTATGCCTTAAAAAAATTAAATTATTAAATAATAAAAAAGTCCATATTGTTTTCTTTCTATGCGATGATATTTCTTAATATATATATATATATGAAATTTAATTACTTTCGAATTAAATAAACAAAGTAATATATGTATAAAAATAGTTCATTTTTTCAAAATCTTATTTTTCAATTTTATTACAAATTAGTAAATGCCTTCAAAATTATGATTGTCAACCCTTTATTATAGATTCAAATTATTTGATTTAAAAAAAATTATGATATTGTAATTTCAAGTAGTTCTTAAGTAAACGTTGTTCATTGCTCATTGACAAACAATTAAGATTTTTTAAAATTATATAAATATTTAAAATTTATAATAATAAAAATAACATTTTAATAATATTAAATGTAAATGGAGTTTAATATGAAATAAGTTTTGAATATTAAGAATTTAATTTAAACGTAGTTCAATGTAAAATAATAATAAAAATTATATAAATTAAATTAAAATGTATTATTTATATAGTTATAAATTTTAAGATATTTTTTTTTAAAAAATTAAATAGTTTTCAACTTATAACGTTTGGATTATTTATAATTTCAGTACTATATTTTTCTTGTTAAATCTTTCAGTACGGGATAGATTTGTGTTTATATAGTAAAATGGATTAATCAGATAAGAATATTTGTATATGATCAAATCAGGTGACTAAATAAAAATGGAATGTTTTGGAAGATATTATTTATCTACTTTTTATAATATATTTATATATAAACTTATACATTACTTATTATGCTTCTTTTAATTTTTATTAGTTGATTTCTATGATATATTTTAAATAAAAAATAATTTTATGAGTTTTTAAATTAATTACGAAATTAAAATCATTAAGGACAATAATTTTTTTAATGTAATTGAAGATCCATTATTTTTAATAAAACACTTGGAGTTTTTGTAATTGTACGTACCTAACATTAGCATATTTTTTGCAAATAAGTTCTAAAAAATATAAACATGAGGTATATATTAAAAAACTAAGTATAAATATTTTTAATTTAAAGTGTTTAGATTAAATATTTTTCAAAATTAATTAATATAAAATATAAACAACAAAATATGAAAATTATAATATAAAATCATTTTATTCAAAATTATTAAAAAATAATAGTAAAAATAGTATCACTAAAACTTATAACTATAAAATATCATTTATTATGTTTATTTCATACATTTTTATTATTTAAAAAAATTTATTATATCATTTCATTTTCAACATCGTTAAAATTAAAATATGATTATTTAGATTTATTCATATTGAACGTCGTTTAATTAAATTTCGTTATTGAGATGTTATTTTTAATTATTTATTTAATTTTATGTTACGGTGGATATATTTTTTTGATTAATTTAAATTTTTTTTTTTTACTATCCATTAAGTAAATTTAAAAATATAATAATATACAAATTTTAATTTTAATTATTGTATGATTATAAATATTTGTTAATATTATTTATTAAATTTAATAGTAATTTAGGTAAAAAAAATGATTGATCTAATGTAAAGAAATTAAGGAGCTAATAAATCGACCAAAATTGAGGGAGAGTATACCCAATCAGCTCATATAATAAACTAATTAGTAATTGATCAGCTGAAAAAAAAACCCTATTAAGTGACTCGAAACATAAATTGCATAATTTGCGTAGGTTGTGTGGCTAGCTAATACTCATAGGATGTGCAGAGGAAAGTTTCTGCCGTCGGTAGACTAGTAGTTACTTCTAGAACACTCTTAATTTAGCCGCACATGAAAAGAATGTACATATAGTATGACCTCTACGTTCCTTCCATGTATTTCTAGTTTTCCTTCTTCTTTTTTATCAACCATGTATTTCTAATTTAAGTTAGAAGTAATATTAGGATCATATTGTAATTATATTAATTTTAATATGATAGGTGATAATTTTTTATTTTTTTTTTGAAAAAATAAATATTTTTTTAAATTTAATTATATATTATGTTATAATTAATATGCGAAAATTTATGCAACTATCATTACACTTAACTTAAAAAATTTCTAAATGTTAAGGTGAAGTTTCTAGCACACCACTTTTTATTATTTTCATATCACATTTATTATATATTTTCCTTCCCTTCTTACTTTCTCACATATATATTAGGAATTTTATATCTTTATGTTATTAGATTAATTGACTCCATTAAAAAAAATAAAAAGTATTAATTAATAATTTAATATGTTAAACAATAAACACAAAAAAAATTAATAAAAATTATCAAGTAAATATATTATACATAATTTATAAATTCAACTACTAGGTTACTCTATTTTAAAATATCATTATGAATTAAATAATCCCTATATTATTTGGAGATAAAATTTTCAAGTTGTTTCACTAGTTACAAGGCTATCGAATCACGTCCTTTCGATTTGCATTTTTACAAATATATTCTATGAAAAATTAATTTATTCTAAATAGTGTTTAAAAAACTAGTTGAATTCAAAAATTATCATTTTATCTAAATATAATTGACATTTTAATAAAAATTATTTTATTTTATTATATATATATATATAATAAGCAAATTAACATCAATTATAATAAGATGTCTTATCTCAATCAAACATCTAAGTACTATTTTGAAAGCTTATGTTATTGCATTCAAAATTTTTCTATTTTATTTAAATATAATTGATATTTTAATATAAAAATGATTTTGATATATTATAAGTAAATACATATATATACATGATAAATAAATTAACATTAATCATAATAAGATTTATTATCTCAAACAAACACTCAAATTATATATGTTTATTATACTACTAATAAATATTTATTAATATTATATCATTGTAAGGTAACTTTAAAGTATAAAGTAACAACAATCAATACACAAATTTTATGTTAATATTATTCTAAAATTTAAAACATTAATAAAAACTTAAAATAAAAGCATAAATTTAGATTTAACAAAAAAATTTATAATATTATAAAATAATATATTTTTTAATTTATAATACTATTTGAACTTAATATTAATATTTGCTAAGTAAGAAAATGAATTAAAAATAATAAAAAAATTGATTGGATAAAAAATTAGAATGTTACAAAAGTAATATTTTTTAACATAATTACTTAATAATTTATAACATTATTTAAGCTTGATATTGATGTTTGGAAAGTGAAAAATAAAAGAAAATAAAATGTGAAAAAAACATTTATGAAAAGTGATGAACAAATAAGTGGTGGATCGAAGAGATGGCATTGTTGGACGGGAATGGTTACCAGAGTCACGGGGAGCTGGGACGATGCAAGGCTAGGCAGAGTGAGGGAGAAAAGGAGAGCTAGTAGGGTTTATACAATTTTTGCATCGATTTTTTCCAACAACCAATGCATAATAAATTTTTAATTATTTATTTTTCATATCTATTTTGCTTCTATTAAAAAAAATGATTTAGATTTATACTAGTTATAGTCTACAATCGAGTAAATATACATTGATTTTTACGTCCATAAAAATAAATAATCCAATAATATCTATAATTTGAACATTGCATTTAATATATTTTAAAATAATTTTAAATTTATTAACATAAATTTTATAAATTTAGAAAGAAAATATATATTAATTATTTATTAATATATAATAATTAATTTAATAATTTCTCCAAACTTTTAGGGTACAATTCTTATCTAATTCTTACAAATATTTAACAAGAGAATGGCACGGAAGAATGTCAAACCTACCCGTTATAACAGAAATTGGTATTTTGGAGATACATTAGTTAATATATTAGTATTATCTTTATTTTATATTATTAAAAATATATTTTAACAGCTTAATTTAAATATTGATATGTCTTTTAGTTATTTTGGATAATATTTTCTACTTTTTGAACCAATGATAAATTGGACAAAGATATTTATGAAATTTAAGGGAAGAAAGATAATAGAAAAAAAGAATTATGATTATATTTCTTGCAAGATAGAAAAATTAATAGTAAATTTTTGTATTCTAATTTTTAATGTCATATTATTAATTTTTTTTAAACTTAAATTATTAATGATAATAAACAATATATTGACAAAAATTTAACAGTAAATTTAAACTATTTTGTTATTGTTATACGAGTTTGATGTCTTATGTTATTAAAATATTTTTATTTAATATCTTAATTTTGCTATTCTTTTTCTTAAATTTTTTAATTTAACAAAAATGATACCGATATTTAAATTAAAATATTAAGACGATTTTTTTTAATAAGATAAGACATAAATTGTATTAATAAAAAAATAAAAAAATAAATTTTTTAATAACATATGAAATAAAAGATAACAATATTAAAATAATTTTTTTAATAATATATAACATAAATAATATTAATATATTAACTTGATTGCTTGTAACATATCCAACCCATTACAACGCGTTCTTGACTTGTATTATTTAGGTGATATATGGAGTACCAACTCAACACATTTGGTAGCTATGAAGTTTTTTCGATATCCAAAAAAATTTCTCAATTATGAGGCCAAATTAACATTTTGTGATATGTTAATCTTTATTAAAATAGAGCAAAAAACTAGTGAGATATATATATATATATATATATAATTATTTTATTTTATTTAAAAATAAAATAAAATAAATATTTAATTTTATTTAAAAATAAAATAAATATTTAATTTTATTCTTATTATAATAATAATAAAAATTATCATTACAATATTATTAACAAAATGCTTTTTTAGTTTTTTTTATATATCATCCTTCCCTATATTAGTGCCTAAGAAACCAACAATTTCTTTCCAACGTCTCCCCACGTCATCATAAGGAAACAGGTGCGTTCCAATCCCAACTACTGTAAAGGAAAGGTGGTCCTATAATAAAATTAAAATTAAGCCAACTGTTAATCCAGCGGTTATAAATGAGACAGTTGTCCTCGTCTACCAAATTGATTTTTTTTAAAAAAAAACTAATATTTATTTTTATTACATAAATAAAAATTATATAAATATTATTCGAACGAATTCAAGTCACTAAAAGTAGCAGCATTAATTGACTTCTTTTCATGGAGATACAATAATGAAATTTAAATAAGAAATGTAATAGATAAATTATTTATTTTATTATTATAATAATAAAAATAGTTTTTAATATCAATCATTTTTTTATTGCAAGTACTTTTCCACCGTCTTATTTGTTGTTAAATTCAATCATTAGTTTATCAAATAGACTAAATATTAATTTTTACATTGGATTTTAATTGATCACTAATAAGTCATGAAATATGCCCAAATTGGTATGTTTAATTCGTTATTTTTAAATTACAAAGTACCAGCATCTATCTTCACAAATCTAGCTTATGTATTAAAAATAAAATAAAACATTATCATGTCATGTCACCTCAAAATGATCTTGAACCAAAAATATAAATTGTCATCAAAATAATTAGACCAGTTAACGAAATGAAAAGATTGATTTATTTTATTAAATTAAATTGAATTAATATAATATTAGTAACAATATATTTGATACTATTAATAAAATTAAAATAATATAATATAAAATTAAAAATCAAATTTGATACGAAAACAAAATTAAAAAATAATATTTATTATTAGATAAAAGTATATAAAAATTTATTAACTTTTCGATTGATAATTATAAGTTCACTAATTATGAAAAAATATAACACAAATTTAAAAATTTTAAAAATATCAGAAATTGAACACGTAAATGCACATATGTGTATTTTTTTTAAATTGCTATTAAATCAATTATAATTCAAAAAATATAAAATTAGATAAATTTAAAAACATAACAGTTAATTTAAGTGTAATAATTCAAAAAAATACGCATATGTATATTCACGTGTTTTATTTATGATATTTTTTTATTTTTAGATTTATTGTATATTTTTTTATAGTTAGTGGACTATAATACTCGACCGAAAAATTAATAATTTTTTATATATTTTTATTACAATTAGTGTATTTACACTGTCATTTGTTTTTATATATATATTTAAAATGTAGAAATATAGCTGGAAAAATAAAAATAAGTTACGGAAAAAAATAGTACTGAAAGACATTACATTAAAGGGTTTATGGAAAGAGTATTAGAGTAAATGGTGTAAATGATTTCATTCATTTTCTTTCAAAATTAAACTCGAATGTACGAAGTTTCAATTACGTTGCATTTTTATCAGAGGTGTTAATATCTGATGCGATATGCATTGATTAAAAAATTTAATCAAATTTTGTCTATAAATTTTTTAATTCATTAAAATTATTGTTATTTTATTATTATTATTATTAATATACAACATAAAAAAATAAATAACAAATTGTTCATGTTCAATTGATTAGTAAACATGGCAAGATTAATGTCACAATGTGGTTAACACAATATGATTACCACCTCTAATTTTTATTAACCAAACATTACCACAGGTTTTGAATTTTGAGAGAGAGAGAGAGTGAAAAAAGAAGAAGATAATGATGTATGTGACTAGCATTACTTCTATAAGTATATTTTTAGCCTTTTCAAAATACTGAATCTGGGCTAATTGTTTACTTACATGAGCTTAAAAAAACTGGGCCTAATAATAAGCATACTCAAATGTTGGGTTGGCTTTTAGGTCAAGCAAACCCATGAAGCCCTTCATTTCTGATTATATGGAAGTTGACGTTGTCACACCAATTTTATTTGTTATTAAAATAAATTTTTTATTACTAATGAAAAATTTTAAAATTCGATAATTAGAGAACCTAAATGGTTAATTATTATGAGTTTTTCATAAGATAAAAAAATTAGTGTAACATATTATTATTTTTGTTATTAACATAATCAAAAGTTTTTTTCTTTTTCTATATGGATAATTATCACTTTTTTTATGGTTTGATGGAATTTTTATTTCTCTTCTTAGTTTTGAAATATATATATTTTTTAGTCCTAAATTATTGTATTTATATTATCGAATTATTTTTCATCTTAATTATACCATTAAATTATTACATTTTATTTATTTATATCATTCTATTAATCTCCATATAATGATATCATGTGAATTTGAAACAATTTAAATAGTTAAATAATAGATATAGAACAAATCAAATAATTAAATAATATATTTAAAATAATTTAGATAATTAAATAATATATTTAAAACAACTGAAATAATTAAGTAATATATTTGTAACAACCATTTATTCTAAATATACCACTGAATTATTTAAGTTGTTCAAAATATATCACTAAACTATTTAAATAATTTTAAATATAATATTTAATTATCTTAATTGTGATATCGTTCAAAATAGATCAATAAAATTATATAAATAAAATAAATTCAATAATTGGAGTAACATAAAGAAAATAAATATAAAATTTAATGATAATTATTTCTAAGTTTCATGGTAGAAAAATTAAAATTTCATCTAAAATTTCATCGACCCACCCGAGTCTGCAATAATAATCACTAGCAAAGTTACATGATTATAATTTTTTTATAAACGAAAAACCAGACAATGATAAATTTAATATTATACAATCTTGATATCATTATATAATTTCCATCCAATTGCCAAAATATCTAGAAAATGCATGTCAATGATATCTTTATTTTTTTTAATATTATTTTATATAAATATTGTAGATATTATAGATATTTTCTTACCATTGTAAAAAATATATTTATTTTTTTTAAATAATTTATAAAAAAATACTTATATATTCAATAAAATGTTTGGATTATTTCGGAAATAATTACTTTATTAATTTTTTATATATTTTTTTTTACGAATTAGATATGATCGATCAGGTTGGATGTAAACTCCCTGATTTGATCAAATGAACAAAAGCTAGTTCAACGGCTTTAAAGTGAAAAATGACATCACTGAAACTTCAACGAACAAAAACTTAATATAAACCTCAACTCACAAAAACAATATAACTGATGACATGCATACCAATTTACCAACCAATCCAAGCTAGCGATAGTTTTTCAATGCAATTCAATTTTTTTTAACGGACCACAATTATTGTGAATGAAACTTAAGATAGGGGATAAATCTTAATACAAATCATTAGGTGAATTATTTATTATTATTATTATCGGTCAAGAGTTTGATAACAGTATTATTTATAAATTTGAATAATCATTAATTCAATGAAATTTTATTGAATTTAGTTTGAGTTGAATTAAGTCTGAATTTTTAATACGGTATCAGAATTGAGTCTGACTTGATTGGTGACTTCAATTTTGTCATTAACAGTCTCACGGTGACTTTGTGAGACCAACTCTGTTCGTGTGAGAGAATTGTTAAGTTCTTTTAATTTCACATCAATCAAGAGTTCGACAACAATACTGCTTATAATTTTAAACAACCCTTAATTCAATAAAATATTATTGAATTAAATTAGACCTAAGTTTCTAACCATTATTATTTAATAAATTAATAAAAATTAATTAAAATGATAAAATTATTTACAAGCTATCACTTGTTAAGCCAAAAATCTAAACTAAGCATTCGTAGAAGTAAAACACTTATCCGCTAAAATTTGATTAGACTGTATTCCTATTTAAATATAAATTATTGGCATTGAACACGTTGATATAAGACTTAAGATTAACATGTCCACCTAACCTTTGTTGTTCCTTTGATTAAGGAAAACACAAGATAAATTGATCTAACAAATCATTAATAAAATTAGTGTCCAGTAGACAATATCACACATTGTTTATATGTATAGTAAAATATTTAATTTCATTCTCGATAATATAATTTTAATTGCATTATTTTATTGAATTAGTTCATTTTGTAATTCTCTTAACAAAATATATAAATTACATACTTTATAAATTATTAATAATTATACTTAATATAGTAGTTATTTATGTTTAAAAACTAATATATAAAAATATGTAAATTTTAATGGATATAAATATAATAAAAAAATTATTTATCATAAATTTATGATAAATTATAATTAATATGACATAATATTATTTATAAGTATAATCAAACTTACATAACTATATCTAATAAAAAATTATCATGTCATAATTATATATAATAAAAATTTGTCATATTGGTTCTGATTGTAACAAGGGGTGAGCAAATAATTCAATAAAGTTATTTAGATCGAGAAATCTCATCTGATTAATCGAATTCATATATGATTGAATTGATAAATTTTATAGTTAGATTAGATTTGGATTGAAAATTATACAATTCGTTTAGATTCGGATCGGATTCGAATTGACAGGTTTTATAATATGTTGTATCCGATTTGGATCGAATTACTATTAAATTATAAATAAATACATATTTTATTTTATAATGTATTATATTAAACTACTATTTATATTATAATTATATAAATTATTATTTTAGCTTAAAAATAAAATATAAATATTTATAATAATTTATTAATTGTACAAACATATTTTTTATTTTTTTTAATTGAATTATAAATAATAATATTTGTTATAAAAATATCAATTTAAAATTTAAATTTATGTATGTTGTGTTTTATATATGATCATAATTTATAAATAAATTTTAATATTAATCTAACCTTATCCGATTCAAAAAATATAATTCATTCTTATTTGAATCGGTACTAATTGATAATATGATATCGAATTTGAATTAAAAACGTGGTTATGATATAGGAAGTATTATTTATTATTTTTAAAATAATATTGTTTTATCTATACTTATTACTATTATTATTATTATTTTAATATAAAAAATTAAATTAATTTTAAATTTTATTGATTTAGGATATTAAATTATTATATATTTTAAAAATAATAAATACTTTTTGTGATATAATTAGATATATAAAAATGCTACAATCTAATTGCTCTCGTGCTGATATTTTCGTAGTTATTACCTCACGCGGAAACTACTACCGTGCAGTAGCCAAAAGCGCCTAAACTTTTAATAGTGATTTGATATTTCCATTTATACCATTTGGATACATGAGTATGGTCCAAAAAAAGTAGGGGTAGATATGTCATTTGAGTTTAGGACATATTTTAAAGATTCTTCCATCTCCGTTATCATCGATGAAAAACACGTGTTGAAGTATGGAGTAACACGTCTAGATTGCAAACGACACGCATTAAGCCACTAAACGCAAATGACGTCATTATTTGCTTCGCTCTGACAAAAATAGCCAGCAAACAACGACAAAACAAAAGACTGAGAAGATTGAAACCGACATTTCGTACTTCATAAGTTCATATAAGCAAAACTCTCGTGTCGTTCCTTTGGTTGCGTCATACGGCGTCGTTTTACAAACTGAGTTTTTCTGTGCTGATCAGTAAGTTTTTCAGAAAAAAACTTTTTCGGGTATGCGTACAACTGAAAACGTTCATTTTTATTTTTTTGAAAACGTTTGTAAGTATTGAAACTTTGGAAATACACGCTTCTCAATCCATTTTGGTTTCATATATATATATATATATATTTTTTATCAAATATAATATGTGATTAACATTTATCTATATTATACATATAATTAATTTTAAAATAATAATAATAATCTATCTTAGAGTTTATATAATTAATTTAAATTTTTTATTTTTTTATTAATTAAATAATAAATAATTAATATTTAAAACATAGACAATTATTACTGTTGAATATGGAGTTTTTGCGTGGTTTGTAGCCACACAAAAAAAAAAACTACTTTTTCACCCTTCTAAATTTTACATTTCAGTTTATATATATATATACCCCTATAAATTCAATATAATAGCTATAAAACAGATTAGATGATATAATTATAAATTATAAATTTCCAAATCAATGTCATATAAAATAATAATATAATTACTATTAAATTTAAACATATTATGAATTTAAAAACTTTAAGGTATTAACATTAATAAAACTAATCACATTTTTCATTATCAATATCATTGCTCATAATTTATATCATATATTTTATCCAGTGTATTATAAAATTACTTTTCATCATATTTTTTATAGTTTAATTTAATAAACTATTTAATAAAATAACAAAATAATTATAACTTTAAAATTCATCAAAACCAATGGATTATTTGTGATTTTTCTCCATGAATTTTATCACATAAAAATTCATATTATTTAATCATCTTATAATGATATATACTATATATTTAAATAATATTAATAATTAAAAATTATAATCTAAATCTATTATACATATTAAATAAATTTATATTTATTAACAATTATTTTTAAATTAGAACTACTAATATAATATTTACTAAATTACATAAAAATGACTAGCCTTAAAATTAATTTTATCAAAAATAAAAATTTCATTATATAAAACCAGTAATTTAAATAAAAAAAATTTATGTAAAAAATTAAGATTACTTACATATTAAATACCTCACTCACATTCTTAATAATAGACCATCATAAATCAAAATATACATATAGATTCTTTTATAATTCATAACAAACAAAATACAATATGTCCTTATTATAATGTAAGCAAGTCAAATTATTATAAATTAAAATGCATATATATTAATAGCGTTAGCTTATTCATTAATTTGAATTAAATAAATTAAAAATAATTCCAAAAATATAATTAAGTGAATGTTTATTTCTTTTCATCAACTATAATACAATAATTTATATAAAACATAAACAACACGAATGAATATTAAAAATGTGTCTTATACGTTAATTTCATATGACTAAATTAAGTAAATATATATAAGTTACTATTTATATATTTAAATAATATTTTAATTAATGTGATTTATTTAGAAGAAATGTTTAAAACAATCTATTATCGTAGATTTAAAATAAAAAATAGAGATCTACATTCGCACCTTCCAAATTTAATCGTTGACCGAAAAAGTAGATCAAAATATTTCATGTATAGTCATGGAAGTAGCATATTTTACAAGGTCATTTTTGTAATTAAAAATGAGATTTAAATGGGCTATGCGACATGTCCAACCCTCAAATATTTCAACTTTTAAGTTTTTTATTAATTTTTTTTAGTTTTTATAATTTAAAAAATAATATTGTAAAATATGTCACTTAAATTGATAAATGGTCAAACTTAAACGAAAGTGGTATTTAAGTTAAAGAAATAAAATTAAAATATCTTCGTTGAATGGTTAAAATTTAATTACATAATATGATTTTATTTATATATAAAATGTTATTTTTATTTTTTTTTAAATATATTTATTTTTATTATAACATAAATAAATATAATTTTTTTAAAAAAATTAAAATTAAAATTGTATTAATAATTTAATTATTTATACAATAAATGTTAATATTACATTAATTTTTTTTATTAAAAGTTAATATATTGTGATTTATTTTCGATTAAAAGGAAACGTCCCGAAATATATATTTTTTACTTAAAATATCTCTCTCCTCGATCTATTTAAAATTAAAAATAAAATTGTATTAAATAATTTAATTATTTATACAATAAATGAACATATTAAATTAATTTTTTTATTAAAAGTTAATATATTGTGATTTATTTTCGATTAAAAGGAAACGCCCCAAAATATATTTTTTTTACTTAAAATATCTCTCTCCTCGATCTATTTCTATCCAAAAAACAAAAATATATTAAATACTACAGTACTAAATATTAGCAAAAATCTCTCTCTCTCTCTCTGAAATAGGAAAAACAACGAGGGCAGAGAAGGAGAGACTTTGAAGAAAAGGAGAAGGAGATCTGACCGTATTCGATATATATTTTTTGGTCAGCTACCTTATTCGATATATTTGGTATCTGGGCCTTTTCCTTTTCTTGTAATTCAGAGCTCTTTTGTTTCGAAACGAAAGGGGTCTTCTCTGCTTTCCATTTTTTTTTCTTTTTCCTGGTAATAATCCCATATTTTACCTCTTTGGTATTACCGATATGTTTTTGTTGTTGTTACGAAGGGTTCTTTGTATTTGATTCCTTCGATCTCTATCCCCTCTTCCTAGAAATTGCCTCCAGATCGTTATTTTTTTGTTTTTATATTTATTTGTTCTCATGGGTGAAGTTGATTGCTAAGGTTGTGTCATTATTTGGATTTTTTATTTGAAATAACTAATGTATGCTCACATCGATCTTCTTTTTCAATTTTCATTTTTATCTGATTTGAAATGATTGACTAAAGGTTGCTCACGCATCGAATTACCTGCTTGGTTTAGATCAGAGTTTTTATTAAATCGTTAAGTTTGATGATATCGATTCAAAGATCCGTTCTTTAAATCTGGGAATTGCATCGTTAGCTTCGTTCTATTGTCTCGTGTTAATTTGGTATTGGAGTTCTTGTTTTTTTTTTGTTTTTACAGATTATAGATAAAAGTGAATGCAAGTTAATTATTTCGATGAATTCCAGCTAGGAACCTGCTAAAGAAAAAGAAAAAAAGCTGGGCTCTGATTGTTTTGTCTTATATGTCAAAAGGGTGTTTTTTTGTGTTTGTTCATATGAATTTTCTTAACCTACAGGTTTGACTGTGAGGCTTTTCTATTTTTGAAGTCATGGGAGTTGAAGTAGTGGGATTTGAGATGGTTCAAGGACCAGTTGAAACTGTAACTGGAGTAGAGAAGGAAAATGGAAAACTTGATCAAGAAACTGATGCTAATGTGCTCATAAAGTTTGGGTCGCATGGTGAAGAACCACTGAAAGAGAAAGAAAATGGTGTTGCAGAGAACAACTTCCCCAAGGATGCCGTTGACGAGTGGCCTGCACCTAAGCAGATCCATTCCTTTTACTTCATCAGGTGTCGTCCATACGATGATCCAAAAATTAAAGCTAAAATTGACCAGGCTGCTATAGAGATTGAGAAGAGGAATCAAGCTCGTCTTAAGCTCATGGATGCTCTAAAGGCAAAGAGAGTGAGTATGAGGTTCTAGTGTTGGTTGCCTAGAATCTCCACTTTATCACTCTCTATACTATCTTATTGCATAATTTATAGATTGGTACTATCTGAATACAAAAGCACAAACACATGCTTAGGCGTTTCATTTTTGTCCCATTGGTAACTCTTTTGGAATCTATGAAGTACAATAGTGGAGATGAGGCTCTAAATCCTGTCTAAAAGTGGCTGGGATTATCATCTCTGCATGGGTTGTTAACCTGACACAATTTTCGTACTTGATTACTAAAATTTATGTGTTCTTAAAGGTTTTAATATTCCTTGCTATAATAAGTAGACAACCCGATAAATAACATACAATTTTTTTTCCTTTCTTGTTATCTGATACGATAACTGAACATGAAACCAACACGAACATGTTAAGTGACACGATCTGCCTTACCCTGTAATTAGTTGTCTTTAATCCGTAAATGGATAGAGTTTTCATCTTATTAATATTTTAATCAAATATTCTATATTTTCCGGAAGCAGAAGAAAAACAATATATTTTCATGCATAAGCATGAGATCTCATTGTCAAAAGTGATAGTGAGTTAGTTTGAATGATATATGAACATTTTTTTGGGGGGATCTTTAATGGTTACTGTAACTAGATTTTTTATTGTCTTAATGTCTTTCATAGAAAATTCGATTTCACCAGCTCCATAGTTGGTACTTGTACACAGACTATTTACTCACCATTTTGCTCCATTTTTTCCTGCAGTCGGACAGAGCGGAATTGATTTATCAGATTAAAGCTCTGAAAGATGATAACAGGCAGTTTAAGTCAATTGTGGATGAGAAACTTAAGGAGATTGAACCTTTACAGCAAGCTTTGGGCAAGCTCCGAAATGCAAACAGTGCTAGTCGCAATGGTGGTTTATGCTCATCTGAGGAGGAGCTTAATGCTGTTGTAAGTTTCAATTACAACCTTTGTATGGATATGGAGTTTCTAACTCTGATTTGATCTATTCTAACTACATCTCCTTCTTCTATCTCCCTTTATGTTGTTGAAAGCAGATCCACAGCTTGCAGTACCGGATACAACATGAAAGTATTCCGTTGTCTGAGGAAAAACTGATTCTTAAAGAAATCAAACAACTTGAAGGCACTAGGGAAAAGGTTATTGCTAATTCTGCTACGAGAGCGAAGCTTCAGGATTCAATGGTCCCAAAAGAAGTCCTCCAAGACCAGGTTAAAGTAAGTAGAAAATAAGATTATAATTGTACTTATTCAAGTACCTTATTTTTTGGCAAAAAATTTCTGTGCATATTTTGTAAATTATGGTCGATGATTGTCTAAAACATGCAATTTGTAGCTTATAGGTGGAAATCTGGATGGAGTAAGAAAGGAACAGCAAACGGTTAGGTCTAAAATTAAGGAGATTGATGATGCATTGAAAGCAATAGACAAAGATATTGCATCCCTGCAGGATGAGCTGACAGTTGTTACTGAGAAGAGAGAGAAAGCGCGTGAAAGTGTTCAGCAGCTCAGGAAACAGCGTGACGAGGATGTATGTTTTAATTTGTGAATTGCTATTAAAATGTCCTGCTGGGGCATGTTCATTCTTTGTTGAACTAGAGAATCTCTCCTAGTTCTATCGTTTTATAGTTAGTGTTGATCATTTCGCATCACAAAAAAATGCTCATATCTTCTCTACTGCCATTAATGCTTAATTCAGTCCGCTGCCTTAATGTGTACTAGTAATGTTCTTAAGAGAAAATCTTAGATACATGTTATATGTATCTTGTTAATATCAATCATTGATCTTATCTCCACTTCTTACACTTTTTTCATTTTTATAAAAATGAAGGTTAAGATGATTATGGCCCACCACTTGTACATGCCCCTGTGTATGCAAGATTCTCATTGTTCTTAATACCAATTTCTCACTGTCACTTCACATTAAATCTATGGTTTTCCAGAATGCCAATTTTTATCAAAGCCGTGCACTTATGAACAAAGCAAGGGAGCTTGCTGCGAAGAAAGATGTTAAGGCTCTTGTGGATCTTTCCCAAGCAGAGGTTTGTCCAATTGGTACTTTCATGTGATGCTATAAAGTAGAAGCTCCCACCTTATATTGAATTCTGATCAACTTCCTTTTAAATTTTTATTAGGTCGATAATTTTATGTCAAGCTGGAGCAGTAACAAGGCTTTTAGGGATGACTATGAGAAAAGAATTTTGTCATCTCTGGATAGTCGGCAATTGAGTCGGGATGGGCGTATAAGAAACCCTGACGAGAAGCTACTGCTAGCACCACTTGAAGAACCTGTCCCCTCTAAAATCGAGGCAGGGGCTAAAGCGAATTCTAAACAGGTCAAGGAGGAGTCTAAATCTTCTGACCCTGCCGTGCTCACTGCAAAAGTCCAGAAGGAAGCCAAAAAGAAAGAAACTGAGTCAAAACCTGCTGTGGATCACACACAGGTGGCAGAAAAGGACATCTCTCTGTTGGATAAGGTGCAGAAGGATACTCCTAAACAAGACAATGAAATTGATGCGGCAAAGCTGAAGGAGATGAAACGAGAAGAGGAGATTGCTAAAGCTAAGCAGGCCATGGAACGAAAGAGAAAAATGGCTGAGAAAGCTGCTGCTAAAGCAGCACTGAGAGCTCAAAAGGAGGCTGAAAAGAAGGATAAGGAAATTATATAATTTTTTTTGTTCTTTTCTCTTCTAGTCCTTTGTAAAATTGGATTTGAAAATTTTGAACTGATTCATCCCAACTGTTGCTACAGGAGCGCGAAAAGAAAGCTAAGAAAAAGGAGAAGGTTTCACAATCAGCCCCTGATACCAATTCTGAAGAACCAGAAGAAGCAGCAGATCTAGAGGCTGTGGAACCAGAAAAGGCAACTGAAAATGTCGAAGCTCCAGCTCCAACAAAGGAAAAAATGCAAAAGGAGACTTGTGTCAGACACCGACACAGACCTAAAGGCCCAGAGTCAGTTCGAAAAGTCATCCTTAAGCGGAAAAAGTCGAGCAACTACTGGATTTGGGCTGCTCCTGCTGCTGTGTTGCTTCTGTTGGCTCTAGTGCTTGGTTACTATTATCTTATCTGAAGGAGTGCCATTGTGAGTTGTGACCAAATATGAGTTATGAGCCTGCATTTCAGCTGGACAAGCTTGCCACTTGCTAGTGACTGGATCTATAGTAGTTAATATTAAGTCAATTCTTGTTCTTTACATCCTCTGCTGGATGGACTTAAAAGCTCATAATGTTGGAGGTAGTTTAGTCAGTCTAGAATGTTTAACTTGAGTAAGGACAATTATACATTTGCTTTGGTTGAATGCAATTTGAAATTTTGACATAGATAATTTTGTGGTTTATATCTGCAGCCTCAACTTGCTTTTCCTAGTTAGGTTATCTTTTCAGAGCGGTGGACAATTTTTAAGTAAATATAGTTTACACAAAGACTTGCTTGATTAAGGGTGAGTTTGCTTGTGCTTATTTAAAAAGTGTTTTTACAAGGAAGTGTATGTATATATATACAAGGTCAATTGATAGGTGTATGGAAAGAAACGTTTTCTACACACCTCTGAGGCCAAAGTACATTATTTATGGTGGGGTTTTCTCAAATAAATTATTACATACTTGGGAATCAATAGTACTGTTGATTGAGTTTACTCTGTCAATGTAGAGGGAGTATGATTAAAATTAAATTCCACTATTATTATCCCATTCTCCCACACTCAATGTACTTATTAATTTAACTATAATATATATACATATTACATACTCATGCACGCACACACTTGTATAGAGTTGATGCCACTGAACTTCTTGATAGCAGACATTAATGCCTCCCTAATTGTGGAATATGACACTTATTTAATAGTTTGAAGTCTTCTTTAGTCATTGTACCAGACTAATATGAATCTTCAAACACTTGTAGAAATTACTGCAATATCATGAAGGAACCTCTACAATGCCCTCCAGGATTTGAACAATTTGTCCCATTGATGGTCTGTCTTTCTCTTCGTTTTGAATACACCAACATGCAACTCTGCATATTCTTAATACCTCTTCTTTGTTAGCATTTCCTTCTAAATTAGGATCTAAGAGAGTTAAAATCTCAAGACCACTGCTCAGCACATTTGATACTTGAGCTGGGAAGTACTCACTATTATCATCATCCTTTATACCAAAGTTTCTTTGTCTTGCTATAATCTCAAACACCAACATTCCATAGCTGAATACATCAGTTTTGGGTGTAATAGCTCCATCATAAATCCATTCAGGTGCAAGATAGCCTCTAGTTCCTTTAATGGTTGTCAAAACCCGGCTAAAGTTTCATCCCAACAGTTTTGCCAGACCGAAATCCGAGACTTTTAGGGTTGAAGTCAGAGTCTAGTAGTATGTTTTCTGGTTTGATATCTCAGTGTATTATGCAGTCTCTACACTTCTCATGTAAATAACACAATCCTCTAGCTGTTCCAAGTACAATATTGTACCTTGTCTTCCAATCTAAATTTTTTGACGCCTTAGAGAACAAGAGACTTTCTAAAGAACCTTTTGGCATGTAATCATAAACTAGAAACTTCTTCATACCTTTAATGCAAAAACTGAGTAGCTGAATGAGATTTATGTGATGAGCTTTACCAATAGTGCTCACTTCTGTCCTAAATTGCTTCTCATCCTCTCCATGACATAAACATTTCAGTCTCTTTACAGCTATTGCAGTTGAATTGGGAAGTTTTCCCTTAAAAACAGAACCAAAACCTCCCTCACCTAATTTCTCTGAAAATTTCTTCGTTGCACTTCGTAGATCACTGTACTTGAAGATTATTAGAGAATTTTCAATTGCTTTTACTTCAGAAGATAGTTTCCTTCTCTTACAAACCCAAATGCCGAGCCCAAAGATTATAATTGTACCCATAGCAATAGCAGCAGCCAAAATTACTCTATGTATTTGTATCTGTGATTTGTTTGATCTCTAATAGCTTTCACTTCTTTCTCAGCTAGTCTGATAGATATATCTCTTCCAAGATTATCACCAAATGAGAGATACTGAATATTCAACAAATCTTCATGCCATATCAAGCACTCAGTATCATAAGTATAAGCAGTACAAAAGCAGCTATTTAAGCAAGCCATTTCACATTTTTCACTGCTTTTAACTGTCAAGGACTTTGGATTTGCTGGTAATTTTATGTTATGAATCATGAAGAACCCATCTTGATCTTTCCCTTCTTTGTTACATTTCAAGGATGTATTCCTAACACATCCATGAGTGTCATTACCCATATTCCATTTTTTCAGATATCGTGGTTTGAATTCTTTTAAGCATCTACATGTAGGAAAACTATACTGATTGCACCATATTCTCCACAATAAGCATAAATTTCACAATGCTGCTTCGGCCGAGCCTAAATTAGTTCCCACCGCTGTGATGCTGCTTGCCATGTGAATTGCCTGAGCGGTCCAGATGAGTCCATTACAAATCTTGTTAGAATTGAAGCAATTGTGACTGAATAGGTAAAATAGTTTTCTTTCTCATTTGAGACATAAACCATGTTGCTACAATTATCTGCTGCTATGTCTAGACCCAAAACAGAAAATCTACCAGGCATAAACCCACATTTCCAATGCCTATTGTTCTGCATAGTAAAGTATTGATTTGTTCCATTGGAGTCTAGCTCGAGTGAGAAGCTTCCTTGTCCTGGATCAATAGAATTTCTCCATGAAATGTAGACTTGCCTTTGATTGGTGAGTTTATTCAATCCAAGCTTTGCACCAGGAAGCCAAGTGTCAGTTGGGTGGTCAAAACTCTGCCATACTGTAACTGAAGAATTCTTAGCATCCCTTAATATCAGATTTCCATTGTTGTCCAACATCGCAATAGGGGAGCTTATCGAATTTGAGGGTGTTTCGGTAGACCAAACTTGGATTTTTGATTGATTGTAAAGGACAAGAACACCATTTTTTTAGGAGTTTTAGTGTTGAAGAGAAAGGATCAGTAGGAGGTTGTTCTCTGTTTGCTATCCAAACACTTGTTTTAACTGGTATATTTTTATACCAGATACCCATGTAATAGTTTGTGGAATTAATTGGTTTGATGAAACCCAATTCAAATCTTCCACCTTTTGAGGTTATGGTCTCATTTCCGGAGATGGATTGGCCTGCCGAGATGATATTTAGTTTGGTAGAAAGAAGGGTCCTTAAAGATAATAAAAGGAGAAGTAGAACTTGTAGGATGAGTATAGTGACCAATGACACAAGGGACAGGGAATAAAGAGGATGAGAATGTAGCTCTTATGGTTTACTAGTTACTACTTTCTTTTTATATGACTCTTTTGCCTTTCTTATTTGTCGAGTGTCCCAAGTTGACGTGTTATACTAGCATTAGACTATTTATTAGGTATGTGTAAGTTCCGATCCAATAACAAATTTAAATATTAACAATCATAGTAGTATTTGTAAGAAACTATTTAAAGATATAAGTGTTAATAAATATAAAAATTTAAATTAATAAATAATTTTAAAATTATTTAATGTATTTTTTAAAAAAATAAGGTAAAACCCCCAATTTGAATTGATTTCATGGTAACCTCAGTGAAAAAAAAATATACCATTAATATCGAACCAATTTTAAAATATAATTTTAAAAATTAAATTTTTATTACTTATTTTAAATTAAATTAATTTTAAAATAATTAATTTTAATTTTTTTTAATTTTTTATAATATTTAAGATATTTTTGATAGTTACACATTAATTGGAGTAAAATTAAGAAATCGGCTGATAATTTAGACAAAGCATGTGCCTAACATTAACAAAGCACGGCTGCAACTGTGGCAGTTTAATGAGATTTGAGGTTACTTGCGGACCCTGCAAAGTCAACAGAAATCAAAATGTACATTTCGGAATATACCCAAAAATTGTCACATTTTTCACTGTATAAGAAAAAACTACAATTAACTTTGTTTATACTTTTAAGCGGCAAAATAGTCATTTAAGTATGTTTTTTATATGAAAATGTATTTTAAATTCATATTTATTTAATACAACACTAAAAATTCATTAATTATATTTATAAAAAATATTATAAAAATTTATTTTGTAAAATAATATACTTAATTTATTTCATTTATTTACTTTAAAATTGATGTAACATAATTCTATTACTTTACAAAATGAATTTATTGTAATCTTTTTTATATAACTAATAGTTAGACGTCAAATACACTTTCTTTAAAGGTAGTTTACTTAGAGTACTATTTTTTCTTATTTTTTATATGTATTTTTTGTTAATATATTAATTCATTAAGTTGTAATTATTTTATAATTTGGTGAATAATATTGTTAAATTAATTATATGTGTCATGTGATAATTTTTTTTAAAAAAATAAATAAATAAATTTATCATTTTCAAAGTTACTTTTTCACATAATCACACATAATTATTTTGTAAGTGTAAACATATAGGTAAATTTACATGTGCTTGAACTTCATTTTCTTATAATTTTGAACCAAAGAACCCACTTTATATATAAAAAGGTAGAAGGCAATAAAGCATGAGAAGCACATTTTCACATAATCACACACACAATTAAATTTACAAAATAAAATAAAATAAAGAACTTTTCAGATACTTTTATTTATAAAATAAAATAAAATAATGTATCAATGGTTAGAGATAAAAGAATAGTTTCACATTGATTACCTAACGCGCAGTAGTAGAATTTATATGTATTATATACCTTAACCTTTTAGGATTTGACTTGTTCATGCACTTGCATATGAACGTCACAAAATTCCTTAATGAATTGTGAGTTCTTTTTTCTTTAATCTTCCTCAAAGTTGGAAACTTATTCATAACAAAGTGATTTAAAAATTAAATGTTTTTAATAACAAAACATACGTGAGGAAGCAATTTTTACTATATTTATAAGTGTTTTTACATTATATCAAAAACATAAACAAATATATCCTTATTTGATTTTTTCAAAATTTTTTATAAGCAAAAAAATAATAATAATAATTTGTTTGTGTTTAGGTTTTAAAGCTATTATGATTTGTCAATAATAAACAATTTTGATAAATTATTTAGAATCATTGATTTTTGAGTTCATTTTTTATTTAATTTTAATAATTATTCATTAAATTTAAATTATAAAATATAAAATATGATAACATCTACATAATTATTTAAATTTCACATTATTAAAATAATTTGTTAATATTATTTATATATCTATTTTTACGCAACATGTTTGATACAAATCTAAGATAATTCTAATTAATTGTGTGAATTTTATCAAAATTTTAAATTTAAATTTAATAAATAATTCATAAAATCAACTAAAAATATATATAGACCAAAATCAATTGGTAGATCGATATAATTCAAATAATGAAGAAAATATTCCTTTTTTCAATTCAATCTTGTTTTGTTCTGGAAAATACCAGTGTTATTTTGTCCAATATATATATATATATATATTGGACATTTAAATAATTATGTATCCATCAAAAAAGGGGTACACATTTCTTCCTTTCATAATAATGAGGGTTTGGTTGTATATTTTCTTGTTTGTTTTGTGCTTTTTCTTTTGTTCTTGGATTCAATTGATGAGATTTTTAAATTGTGATGGGCAAGTTTAAAACAAATGTGAGAAACATCCCAATAAATCATTGTCATGCTATAAAAGTAGCTGGTGTACGTACAGTGAAATAATACTGTATCATTTATTTTATTTCATTTTGTTAGCCAACTTCTCATTTGGTTAGCCATATTATTTTGCTTTCTGGACCTACACGGAACAACGTACACTTTTCCAACTTGGTATAATTATTTATTGTATGTGGACTTCAAATTTTTTTGATTAATTTCTAAATTCCATTACCAAGTTTCATATACTTTGATCGATATAAATGATTGAATCAAGAATCCCAAGATTGATAAATAAGTTTATTTCTTGGTTTTCAATCTTAATAATATGTTTAGTGATAGATGATTAATGTTGAATAGTTATGCATGGTGTTAATTAAGTGTTTAATTTTTACATTAATTTTTATGTTTATGTTTGATATTAAATAAATATGTTTAATTTATTTTAAATTTGTAACTTAAAACCGAGGATGATGGGTTTTATCAATTATATCATCTTCAAATCATTATTATTTCATCAAAGTGGTAGAACTTTTGCACTAAAAGTTGTTCTAACCTAACACCGAGATGAACAATGTCATGTTAAATTTGGTACAATATTATTCATTTGTTATTTTCTTTAATAAAAGTTTAAAATATTTAAAAATATTGTTTTAATTTATATTTCACACAAATTATATATATATTTGGCTAAAACGCATAACAATTATATTTTCTTATTATTTAATAATATTTTTTTTATTATATATAATAAATTAAAATTAGTAAAAAATTATTAAATACAACATAGAGCTAAAAATATAATATAAACTAAAATAATGATTTAATAATCGCGTAAATCATTTTCGGATAATAATTAATTGTTTCAATTAATAATTATTAAGGAATTAATTAAAAAGATAAATAAAAAATATATTTTATTTTGTAAAAGAATATACATTTTAGTGTAATATTTGATGTTGTGGGTTATAGAGAAAAAAAATATAATACAACTTTTGCATCAAAATTGTGCAATCAACCCAACACCATTGCACCAAAATGATGTAATTTTTGGTACAAAAGTTGCTTCAATCTAGCATCAAATATTGTATCAAATATAGCGCTATGAACAATATCGTATCAAATTTAATACAACATTATTCATTTGATGCGATCCTATTTATGTGTTATTTTTTTAAATAAAAAAAATCTAAGAATATTATTTTAATTTATATTTATCTCTTATTATATATATTTTACTAAAATTTGTTACAACTATATTTTATTATTATTTAATAATATTGTTTAATTTTTTATTACATATAATAGATAAAAATTAAGTATATAATTCAAAATTATTAAAAAAAATTACTAAAAATAACATAGATAGATACTTTTAATTATATTTTTTTAATTAAATATAATGTTTAATACATATAATAAATATAATATTATAATTAATGAATTTATAATTTTTCATAAGAATATGATTTTAAATTCATTATTATTATTAAATAATAATAATATATAATTAGTTAATTCAATATAATAATTGTTAAAAAATTAATTAAAAAAATAAATGTTATATTTAATGTTGTGGTGCAAAAGTTGGTAAAAAATGATTCAATGAATATTAAGTTTAATGTTAACATAATTTATCTTCAACTATGAAAAATTAAAATATATATTATTATTATATTTTTACAACATATTTTTTAAAATAAAAGGAATTATACTCATATTTATATATTTTATATTTTTACGATATCTATATCTTATACTTAATTTTTAACATATTTTTATATAAAAATAAATATATTATATCCATATATATATTTATATGAATAATACACATCTCGTATTTTGCTAACTATGAATATCCTCCCATCTCTTATGGTTGAATACATGAAGTTGATTTTGTCTAATTGAATATATATGAAGTTGGATTTATATGTCTAAAACCTAAATGAAAAAAAGTTTTTATCTAACAAAATATGAATAAAGTGGACTTCATTTTAGCATGTGGGTTGAGTTTCTCATTTATTAAATGACATTGATTTCATCTAGGTTTGATATGGAATAATTATTTGCTCCAAGTCATGAAGTTAACTTCAATGAATAAAGTTTAAGTAAATAAGGTGTTATTTTAATAATATTGTGGGAAAAGTCGCGAAAAATTTAGTTTATTTAAAGGAGAAAAATTACATTTAGTTAATATTATTTTTAAGAGTTTGTAATCAAATTTAGTTAGTTTCAGTTCGATTTATCACCGTACATGCACTTGATCTCAAATACAAATGTCAAGAATTTAAATTCTTTTGAACCATCTCTATTAGATGACGACTTTGAAGAAAACACTCATATTCTACTTGTGGATAACTTTACATTTAATGAGAAAATTCTTTAGAGGAAGATTCTATCTTGAAACAAAAGAGTCGTGAAACATGATCTAAAAATTATGAGTATTTTTGCATTGAAAGAAAAAAGGACAATTTCTAAGCAAATCAAAGTGACATATTCGAGAAAAGAGAGAAGATTTCCCTATTTCACATTCAAGCTTGATGAGAAATTCAAACAATCTAAATGGGAACCATGATCCGAATGGATCTTCTCAAAATAATTATTCTAAATATAAAAAAAAGATTATTACTTAAATGATATTAGAATCCAATGATTTTGAAGGAAAATTTCTTCTAACCACAGATTTCTTCTAATGATTTACACATGTTAAAATTTCTTAACTATATAAATCTAGTTAAATATAAACGAAATCATTTAAATATTTGAATTGAATTTTTCATTTATTAAATGAAATGGATTTCATTTAATATGGAATAATTACTTGGCCTAAATGAAGTTAACTTCATCAAATAAAGTTTAAGTAAATATGGTATTATTTTGGGGAATAAAAATTGTTATTTTTATAATATTGTGAGAAAAATAGCTAAAAATTTAGGTGGTTTAAAGGAAAAAAATTACATTTAGTTAATATTATTTTGAAGAGTTAGTAATCAAAATTTTAATAGTAATAAGTAATAACCGGGCCTTCTTGCATGCATATTCTAAAATTTTGTAATTGCTTATTGAATTGCATTAATTTAAGATTTTAAGCAACCAGATTAACTTTTTGAATGAATCAGGGAGTTTATATTATTATTTTTCAAAATAGAAAGTGCATATGATTGATGAATGATTTTTATTTAAAAAAAGAAAACATTTTCTTAATTTATATATAAAAAAATTATCTTTTATCCAAAAGAATATTATCTTTAATTTATAATTATTTGCACTGTTTGTGAAATGAAGAGCTTTTTTCTTCTTATTCTTTTATTTTGCTAATTAAACTATTAATGAAGAGTTGCTTGGGAAAAGTTTGAAGCTAATTCAATGTATTTTACCTTTAAGGTTTATTGATAATTTGTTAATCAATCGTACAAGCTAAGCTAATGATTCAATTTTATACTTGGTCGTATAATATATATTTTAAAGGTACTCCAAAGTCCAAATAAACAATTATTATAAAATAAAATAAAATAAAAAGTAGGAGGTCTTACTTTTTCATTCATGCAATAATATTAAAAATATTTGAAATCTACTGTTTCGTATGTACTGATGATTGAGAAAATTTGATAAGATAAGCATAAAATTAAAAGAAAAGTACATAAAGATATAATTAAAATAATATAACTTAGGACAATGTGTTAAATAAGAAATTTTCAAAAATGAAATTTAAATAAAAATTATGTAAAATACTAATTAACTTTATTATAATTATGAATTATTGTAATTCCTTTTGAAGCAATGCTTTTGCATGATGGACAATGCGTCCCCACCCCCCTTCTCTCTCCTCTTCTTCTTCTTCTTCTTCTTCCTATGTAGCTAATTCCTACCGTGTAAACAGAATTTTGGTTTTCTTTACCATTTAAGCTTCTTTTGATATATTTAAGTAAATACTATAAATCAAGAACCACCGATCAATATGGATATACACTATAATATTTTAAATAATACTGTAAGATTCAAACTAATAAATAGTTACTCCACCTCAAAATATCTTAATTTTTTTTAAAATTGGTTATTAATTAATACAAATCATCAAAAATGGTAACATAATATTAGGTTCAAACCTAACTTCATACAATCGGCTTTTTGAAAAAAAAACTTAGTAGCCCGACATGAAAATGCGAACATTATCAATCACATTTTTGTGATAATTAATGTCACAATAATATCATTTTTTATACGTTTTAATATCAAAACGTAATATCCATAGTTTTTTTATTAAATTGTTGTGAAAATGTCGATAATGTCGCTAAAATATCAATAAAATATCGTTGTTGTTAAAGCTTAAATATCTTTTGGTTAAAATTTCTTAAATATTATTCCTAAAATATCATTAAAATATGGTTAAAATATCAAACAAAATATTAAGTCTTACTTTATTTTTCTCTTTTTTTCTTCTTCTTTATGAGTAATAATTTTAATTCAATTTTTTTATCAATTTTATAATAGATAATATATTCTCTTTTTTAGCATGTTTGTTTTATATATTAGTATTTTTAAAAACAAATAATCAATATAATTTATTTTCGTAATTTTGAAATTTATCTATTTATAGTAGTTACAATTAAATAATCTATTTAATTATTTTAAAAATTTTAACTACTTATTCTACAATATTTAACAAAAAATAATATATTTTTTATTATATAATATTTTAATTAATCAATCAACTTATTGATGAATATAAATATTTTATGTATTTATAAATAAATATATTAAACAAAAATTAGTTTAAAATATAAATAATTGATTGTTTTGATATTTTATAAAGTTTTATAAAAAATTCATATTTTTGAGAGAGTTTCCACAGTTTTTGTGATTTTTTTTTAATTTTTATCGATAACAATAATATCTTTAACATTTTTGTAAAAATTACATCTCGACATTGATATTTCAAACCTTGATGACAACTTAGGACTATAAGATAACCCGCTCGAGAGGATGTTTTTTAATTAAAATGTATTAAAAATAAATAGTTATTTTTTCTTTTATCATTTTCAATAAAGTGTAGAAGTGAGAATCTTTACACCATACGTTAATATTAAAACATGGTTACATTATAATTTATAACTAATTTTTTCAATAGTTTAAAATTATATTATATATTTTTATATTATAATTAATTTACTTAAAAAAGTTGTCAAAATTTATATTATATAAACCAACATGTTAACATAAACACGTCCTAATAAAAACCTAACATGTACCCTTAATAAATATTTTTTTTTATCTTTCTCATATATATATATATATATATATATATATATATATATATTAACATGTCAAAATTTATAACTAATTATAAATTTATTAATTTTTATGACTAACTAATTTAGTAAGATATATTTTTTATTTCTGGTGTGAAACATTATTTACTCACATAATATTTTATAAATAAAATAAATTTTAAAATAATTTATAGAAATTAGTACACATATGTACTTGTATTTTTATATTCAATCTTGTATTATTTATATTTTGAATTAATAAAAATAATATTTTTAAAATTTAAAATTTCCAATAAAAATTTAAATATAATATTTAAGGTTCCGCAATGAGTTCGGCCTGTTTCATGTGCAAAAGCCAATCAAGTAAGATCCGAAAGATTATATATTTAATCCTATTAATTGGTAACTTTAAAAATTTTAAATTAGTTACTAACTTATCTTTAATAAATAATTAACTTAAAACACAAAAATAAGAGGACTCTAATTATTGCCTACTGGTATCACATTTTGAGAAGGAAACCGATTCGCTTAATAGTCTGTCATTAAAACTCATCGTTTTATATTTTTTAGTTACAGGTTCGAATGATACTAAAATATGGTTTGATAAAATAAAAAATTCAAATACATATAAAAGTTAAAATTACAAATAAAATCATTAAAAAAAAAAAACTTGTTCCTCCTTTAGTTAGACTTTTATCCTTTATCCAATGGCATTTCAACATCAATTTTTTATATTTCATTTTCTGCAAATTGTATTGTAACGTGGATGATCATGCTTCATATATATCTTACCCATGTTTAGCAGGTTCTTATCTAAGTTCTTCATTTGGAAAGAAACAAATTTTTTTATAAAAAAGTTCCATACTACTTCTGTTAATTTAAAATATAAACATATATTTTTTTTTTCTGTGGAAAAATACCAAATATTTCCCAATTTTTTTGAAACAGCAACGGTTCGAAAGGTTGACCTATTCGGATCTTCTGATCGATCCAGAGAAATTTTGATGGAGAATCTCCGATATGCCCTGCAAATAATTAGGATATATATATATATGGAAATAAGGATGTGAACCCCGCACCAACCAAAGCCATTCAGTCTCTAATGTTTTATAATTAGGGGATTTATTGCTCATAAATTTCCAATGTTGTGATATCTAATTAAGGAAATAGTATAAATAAAATTTAATTTCCACAAGTATGGAAATTAGTTTAATATTGGACCGTACGTTATTTTGTTAGTATTGTACATTTAAAGAAAAAAACTATTTGTCGCAAATTATCAATGTCATGGCAATATGCAAATTACTCCCACATGACTATATATTATCAAAGAGTTTTGAAGGCAATTGAGGTGCTCCGGCAAGCAGCAAAATAGTGTGGTAATGAAGGAGATAAGATTTTCACCCTTTTGGCTTTACGTAAGCAAACCATGCATGCATGGATGGAAATAACCCAATATTTTTTGATATTTTCATCTAAATTTATGTAAGGTGAAGATATATGTGATATTTTACAACATCCAAAAATTTACTATGTTTTCACACGAAAAATGTCAATATTTTTATAAGTTGTTTTGTAATTGTATCATTATTTTTCTTAATGAAAAAATAATATTAATCATAATACTTTATCATTATTATATATGTATATCATATGTTATATTTGAATAATAAATTTAAAGTTTAAATGAAAAAATCAATTTATAGTTTATTGTTGTTTGTTTTCCTATTTTTTTTTTTAAATTTCATAACTTTTATTAAATATCTGTTAAGATCGATAATGCCATCCATATATTCATAAAATCGAAGCATTGATAATTTCCATCCATATAGATATTTTATGTGTGATAATATGCTTAGCCACGTTGAGAGATTTCTACAGTAAGGTTAGAATAGTCCAAAAATGAATAATGATAAACAAAATTATCATGTAATGTGCAATAATGAGAAATTTGTAAAAACTTATTAAAACATGCATTTTACCATCGGCATTTTTTTGTCGCAATTTTACGTAATTTCAAGAACCTATCATCTTCAACAACGGAGTAAAATTTGATTTAAAAAAAATAATAATCCCATTTCACTTAATTTGAACTAATTAAAATGAGATAATTAGTTAAAATGAGTTATGTCATAGTTAATAAACAATTTCTGAACTCATTTAATAATTTCTTTTTAAAAAATAATTATATATTATTATGAAAGAATACACTTATAATATATTATTTTATTTTTGTATTTTATAAAAATATTTATATAAGTTTTTTATTTTGAAAAAAATATAATATATAAACGATTGAACATATATTCTTTAAAAATAATTAAAATTAAAATTAATTTATATAAAATTTAAATAGAATAAAATAATGTTTATTAACCCGTGTGATGTGACAAATCAAATCTTAAGTATCTAGATTAATTAGTTTGAACGAACAAACATGTAAAAGAAAAATTATAAATTATTTTATAATATAATTACGTATGCTTCAATTATTATTTAAAAAATGTGTGATTTGAGTCCTATTTAATATAAATGACCGTATTAGATTTTATAATTATTTATTTAAAAAAGAATTTGAAAAAAATGAGAGAATGGCAAGACAATAAATGATACTTGGGGAATTTTTAAATGTAAGAAATAATTTATTGTTTTTAAAATTTGTAATGATGCAATATTTTATATTAATAAAATTTAAAATTAATATAAATGTTTTAAAAAATAAATATTTAATAAAAAAGAAAAAGAAAAAGCAATAAGATTCGAATCCACGTAAAGAATTGACACATAGCATTATGAATCTTTTATTTATTTATTTTGGGTTAGAAGTTTGAATGTGGCAATCTGAATAATGACCATCCTCTTTAAGACACCTCAACCTATTTTCGAATATGTAAAGCAATTGGAACGTCTACAACACGCGCTGTTGTTGCATTTGATATGTCATGGTTATTTGATCAAATGTTCCGATCACATATCACACACGTTCACAACACAAGAGTCTCTTTATTCAGTCTCTGAAGTCAATGACCCTTTTTGCAATATTCATAAATAAATATATAAACTCAAGCTTTCCAGCTTTCACATTTCTCTTCCTCATTTCTCCTATCATAAAAAAACATTTAAAAAATATATATGTACATTTTATTTATTTTTAAAATATATTTTTATTTTTATAAAAAAAAAGTATTACTGAAGGAAGAAAATTTAATATAAAATTCAATTTATAAACAAAATTATTCAATTTTACCTAAAAGAAAATTCCTAAATCCCTTTCCAAGAGAAAAAAAAAATCCTAAATTAACCCCTTTATACATCTCAAAAACCGTTTTAGAAAATTTTCTCTCTACCCAATCAACTCCAACAAGGAAAAATATAAACCCATCGACAAAATAGCAAATCATTTCTCACTTCAAAGTCTTGAATCTACATGGAAAATCAAAAAGGAGTCTAGAGAGAGAAACTTTAGATAAAGAGATAGAAAGTGAATTTCCCATCGAAACAAAACATAACTTATAAGCAAATTAAGCCTTATTTTTCACTCATTCAAAACTGAAAGTCTTTTCATGCTCTTGCTCTTTCTCTCTTTCTATCTGTTTCCGGTTCTAATTCAGATCCATCAATGGAATACAACTCAAAGCCACATGAAGCAGAGAACCCATCGTCCAGAAACTCCCCTAACAGCAATGGAACCAACAGTACGGTCAGTAGCAGCAACAACAATGGCGGCGGCCAAATCCCAACTCCACCTCTGACCCCAAAACTCACACCCAGATCTGAATCAAATCCATACCCAACAACCTTTGTTCAAGCTGATACTTCTAATTTCAAACACGTAGTTCAAATGCTCACTGGTTCTTCAGAAACTTACAAACACCAATCATCACCTTCACCTTCACCTAAACCAAACACCCATCATCATCAAGATCCATTAATACCCTCTTCTTCTAAGAACTTCAACATCCCACCCATCAAAACTACTCCGAAGAAACAAAATGGTTTCAAGCTCTACGAAAGGAGGAGCAATCTCAAGAACAATCTAATGATCAACACTTTGGTGCCCAATTTTGCTCACAATTCTGGGTTTTCGCCGCGTTATCCAGAGATATTGTCGCCGAGTCTGCTTGATTTTCCTTCACTCACTCTCAGCCCTGTTACGCCCTTGAACGAAGAAGACCCATTTGACAAATCGTCGCGTTCACCTTCGTTAGGAAATTCATCGGAAGAGGAAAGAGCAATTGCAGAGAAGGGGTTTTACTTTCACCCATCTCCGATGAATACTCCTAGAGGTCCCGAGCCTCAGCTTTTGCCTTTGTTTCCGATCAGTTCGCCAAAAGTTTCTGGGTCATCATCCTCTTGATGTGGAGGAGATCAGTCGAGTTGGTTATACATATTTGCAATCGGGTTAATTAACTGTAAGTGATTAAGAAGATGTAATGATGATGGTAATTAATTGATGGGTTTTGGATGATTTTGATTAACAGGTATGGATCTTGTTCCAATTGTACAACTTTTACACGTCTTTAGTTTTTTTTTTTTCTCTTCTTTTTCTGATTATATAATTTATTTTGGGGTTTGGGCTAAATTCTAAAATTTTAAATCCCATGGCAATTAACTCAACACATATTCAATTGGGTTTTTTCCAATTCTCATTTCAAATTCCATAGGTGAAGTATTTATCCTGGATTTGATCAGAACAATGTCAATTGTTGTCATATAAGCTATGGATTTTACAAAACAATACTTTGAGCACAATCCGAAAGTTCATTTTCATGTTCTTATGGGTTGTTTTTGATAGAAGGTTATTGTCAAAATTTAAAGGGTTATTTTTTTATTCGAAACCTAAGGTAGGAGATTCCAAAGTTGGGCACACAAGAAAAAAAGAAATGACATTGATCTACAGTAATTTTAGATTTAAAAAAAGCAAGAAAAAGGAGAGATGGCTCATTCATTCAGAAGTAGTCAACCTATTAGTCAGTGTGGGTTATTTTTCTTGGGTTCCTTTGGTAGAGGACCACATTAGTCCATTACCCGATAACATGTATCTAAAGAAAAGTACAAAGTTGAAGCTTCCGCCCAAAAGATATGGTCATGTTGATCTGAGACTCTGAGCTGTATAACATATTATTTGATATTTATATCAAATTTGAGTTGTATAGATTTTTCCTTTTACTTGTCCCAAAATAAAATATTTTCAGGTTTAGCAAAATAAAATAAAAGTAAATATTTTTAGGTTTAGCAAAATAAAAAAGAAGTAAGGTTTGTAGTACTGGTTATCTGAATCTCTCGTAGTGTCTGTGAAAAAAAAAACAGCAAAGAAAAGTGTTATATATTATTTTCGTTTAGTAATTTCTTAAAAGCGAGGTAGGTATTTGTAAATTATTATAATTCAAATAAATTTATATTTATATTAATTATAATATATTATAATATGTAATGTAATTAAATAATTTTAAAATTAATAAAAATTATTTATTTTTAAAAGTATTTAATTATGTGTTACATTATAATTAATTTGAACATAAATATATTTATATCTAACATTGTTCTCTGTAATATTTTAAAAAAATTGTTACATTTTTTTCATTTTTATATATTTTTATAAAAATAAAGCATTCTATCATATATCTGTCTTATTACATGCATAATTTTTTTATGTACTAGATTACACGTTTACGTAAGTAAACCATTTTTTTTTTTTTTAGTAATGTTGGCAGATGTTTGACATTTTTTAAACGAGTTTATACCTCGAATCCAACCCCAAAATTTATTAGAAACATGTAAATCCAACCATTTATTAAACAAAACGATTCAATTCTCAAAACAAAAATAATAAAAATCTCTATAGATTTTGCTTCCATTTTTATGATGAAATTATGATAATCTGATTGTTACGTCGAAACTGACTTTTCTCTTCTACAAGAATTAGAAGTTAGGGATCTTGAATTTTCATAATAATGTTTAATCATACAATAGCATAAGGTGACAAGGGGATCCAAATCATATAATTTTTAACAAATCAATTCGATAAAAGATGATTTAATTAATCTAAATTAATTTAAATCTTTATCATTGAGATTCAATAAAATTAAAATGATATTAAAATTTATTAATACACATTTAAATCTTAAAATGATACATTTTTAATAAAATTTATCATTTATAATTACAACTAAAAAATCAAAAATATATAAAATATGTTTTAACAATTATTAAAATTATTATAGAGATTTAACACTTATATTTATTTTTTAAATTAAAATAATAATCTAATATAATTATAGTTTGTATAATATTTAAATATAATATATAATATAATAAAATATATATTTATTTATAGTTATAATAATAATTTGATATAAATTAAATTATAATTAATTATAAAACATACCAATTCAAATCTTATCGTATTGCATGCTTATAAGTACAAATTTAATTTGTATACAAATTTTCAATTAAATTCGTTACAAATAGATTACATCTAATCTTTTAATTTAAATAAATTGTTAATCTTTTAATTTAAATAAATTATTATTATTTGTTCACCTTATAAAGCATTAATTGATTTTGGTATTTAAAAAAAAAAAGGTTGATGAAACATCTTGGTCAACACTCAATGAAGACTTAACGTTATTATGCCCTAACAAAATACAATATTGAATGCAATTTAACAGTTTTAATATATGATTGAATTTACATTACGACTAGCTTTCCGGCCATTTTTGTTTTTTTATAAGAAAAGACTTACACAAGGGTTCGAGATAAAAACGGCAGCTTGAGCGACGGGTCTTCACCCGCTATGCCACCAGTCACAGAAACAAATCATACATTTTGGGAATATATATATATATTGGCACTTTGCATTTTATTAAGTTGGTAAATACTTCTGATAAAAAATATATTAAAAAAATGGTAAATTCTTAGTATATTTTTAACTTTTTGTTGTTGCTAAAATAGTATATTTTTAACTTTCTTATTCCACTTTCATTCTCTCAAATCCAAAATATATTAAAAAAAATTAGTGTCTTTCAAAAGAGAAAATATTGGCGCAAAGAAAGGCATCTATTGGGTTTTTTTTTTCAAAAATATAATTAGCTTATTTACTTATATTAATATGATAAATTTTTAAAATAATTTAACCAAACAATATAATAATCATAATTCTTTTGTTTTAAAAATAATTTTTAATAACATTAGTCAAACTCCTAATTATTTTTAAACCTATTGATTTTTTTTTAAGTTACGATTTAAAAACAATTTTGGAGAAATTTTTTATGATTATGCAACTAAACACGTCCTACTGTTTTCTAACTTTCAAAAGCTACTCATTGTTTTAATTAAAAAACCAACTTTTAATTTTATTTTTCCAAAAAACTTTTTATTCAATTTATTGATTTTTCTAGTTATATAATTTATTATTTATGTATAATTACATTTAAAATAAAATCTTCAAAACAACAAAGCAAATTTTTTTTATTACTTATTTTCTTCAAAATTTAAAACAAATTTTCATACTAACTTTTAATTATTTATAAAAAAAATTAAATTTCAAAAGTTTAAAATTTTTTATATTTAAAGTCAATCTTGAATAATTTTTTGTTAGTGACATTTATGCTATTTTATGTCCTTATCTAATTTTTCTTGCCATTATTAACAATTTTTCTTACTAATATCGACAATTTTGTGTATGTGACATGCTTTATTTCAATTCATCAAGTATTTATATGCTACTAACAATGGTGAACATGTTTAATAAAAAATCAACCAAATTGATTGTGTTTGAACCAAAGCTCATTAAAAAAGGATAATTTTGGTTAGGCTATGGTTTGAAAAAATTATAAATGCAACTAATCACCAATTTTGATTTCATTGTAGAAAAAATATTTGTAACCAAACAAACCGAATTGTTAATTATTAAATTAATATAAAATTATAAATTATATATTATATTTAAAATTATTAAATCAAAATAAACTTATGAAATTTGTTGTTATTAATATAAAAACTTTGATCAATACTTATTTGTAATTTAGAGATTTTAAATTTAAATTATTTAAAGTTTGATAATAATGTATAATTTATGTTTATGTTTACATGATTCATGACTGAAGCATAAGTAATTGAATATATGTTGAAATATTGATAGCTAAATATTTACTATAAGTAGAATTTATTGTTTGATCAAATAGCTTTACAAAAATATATACATTCAAAATATTTCTGTGTCGCACTAGTAACTAATAAAAAAAAGTTTTTATTATTTTTTATAAATAAAACTAATCGAATCGACTTTTTGATCAATTGGTTGTTCACTTAATTCAAGTATTTTTGGTCCATTTTAATTTAATGTTTTAAAAAATTATCAATTTCTATTTTTTAATAAAGTCGACCACGTCCGCTCCTACTAAGTGTAAATATGAGCACTTATACTGTTTTTACTTTTAAAAATATATTTTTTAATTCATAATTTTTGAAAAAAAAAATATTTAAGTCTTTTATTTATTTTTATGGCACATATAAATTTTTAAATTAATTATATGAATTTAATTATTATTTAAATATGTATATATGAGAGAGAAATTTATCACTAATACAAATATTGAAGAATTAATTTCAAAATAAATGTATAAAAAACTATTAATTTTTGAAAGAAAAATAAATATTTTTAGTTTGATAAATTTCGCACTCATTTACATATTAAATTGTTTTTTTAAAATAAATAAATAAATAAGTCAATAAATCCCATTATCTTAAAGTGTTATATATAAAATATAAATATAAATATAGATTGGATTGGATTGGATTGATATTTTTAGTTTTAAATAAATTGAAGAAATAATTCTTACCAAAATTCAATATATATATATAAAATTTAAGGAGGCAGATGTAGTAAAATATCCTTACAATTTGTTTCACCACTTAATGCGGGTGAGTTTAATTTAGATATATGTAAAGAAAAATTATTTAATTTTAAAATTTTCAAAAGTCTATCAAATTTTATCAGCTAGATTTTAATAAAAATTGATCAAATTTCATTTAATATTAAATTCATGTTTGATTGTATTTAATTGGCTAATTTAGATAGTGATACAATCCAAATATCAAGTTACAAATTAATTATTGAAAGATTCTAATTAAAATGTAGATAACTAAATGCTATATGGCAATTAAACTCTTCCTTTATGATTTTCATGTCTAATTTTAAATCAAATATATTGTCATTGTATAAAAATAAGTATTTTTTTAAATAAAAGATATTTATTGTGATTTGAATTTAAAATAATAAAAGAATGAGTTTTACTATCAAATTTATTCGATGAATCACTAAAATAATACCTTTTATTGGAGAAAGAATATGATCACAATGACTATATTGAAAACATAACATGCAGTTGTATGAACTAATGGCTTATTTTTAATTTGCAAGAAATAAAACAAACAAAGAACAAAGAAAGATGCGCAGTTAAGAACAAAATAAAGACATTGTAATAATTAAAATCATAACAACTAGTCACTAATAATTAATTATCTTTATAAATGACAACTAATGTTATTTATTCTTCTTGACAAAATATAAGACTAAGCAAAGTCCTAGCTAATTCTATTACTTTACTTAGAACAAGCATTTATAACAGGTGCAATATTCCTTGGCACCTTAAGGTCTTGATGGATTATTTGATGGTGATGATCAATGAGATTTAGAACAGTATTTCTTCACAACACCTTGCCATTTATAGTGGTATTTAGCAAAATAGGTGTTAACACAATCAATTTTGGTGGAAAGTATTGATTTACAATAGCTTGGTTGCACGATAACTTTGCCTGTCCGATAAGAATCATGAAGTTCATACAGACAAATAAAATCGATTGTGGCCATATCTCCAATGCATTTTTCTATCTTAGTGTAATCTATTTTGTGTGTATGGGAGAAATTGGAGTTTTGGGTGATAATGGAGGAGTTTTGGGTGTGATGGTGGAGTTTTGGGCGATGGAGGAGTTTCTGAAGAGGGCAAAGTTGGGATCGGTGCAACTTCAAAGCACCATGCTAGAGATTGTGTGAAAGTTGACACAAACAAGAACAAGAATATATATATATATATATATATATATATGCACAAAGATGAACTTCTTTATTATGTCATTTCAAGTGAATTAATTGTTATTATATATATATATATATATTTATAAAAGATAAAATGTAAAATATAATACTTAATTGATATTAATAAAAGGAAATTATGTCACATAAATTATATATATATAACTACGTTTTTTAAAACAATTTTAATTAAGTAATATATATGTTCGAAGATTTTGTCCGATTTTTTACTTTAATTACAAAGGTTGCCATTATCATTTATTTTTTATTATGTCAAGTATATTGTAAGTTTATTATTCTTATGTTTTTATTTTTAATAAAAAAAATTAATTTTGTATATATATTACAACATCCCACTATCACTAAATTTGTTATTTGTTCTAATACCCTACTTTTTTTCTCTTTATGATAAATTAAATCAGTATAATAACAAAAATAATTATTAAACCTTTTAGTTCTTTAAATAAGATAATTACTCAATATAATAGCATATGTTAGAATGATAATATAATTAGCTATTAATACTTTACTAAGTGTATTAGTGTAAATACCTATATTAGTGTAAACGGTAAAGTAGATATTTTACTATAAATAAAAACTTACGCACACGCAGTGTGCAAGTGTTAGTGTTCAAAATGATCCCTTAATCTCTGCATTCTCTCTGCTCATGCTTATTGCTCACTATGGTATCAAAGCTTATATCTATGATGACCTATTCTAACTAATTTCTTCGTGGTAAGAAATAATTAACAATCTCATAATAATCCTATCACTTATAAAGATGTTCTTAGTGCACATAATCATCATCATCATCAAGTTCTTAATTCATCATCTTCTTCTCAACAATTAAAACACTTAGTAACTCACATGACTCAGATTCAAATTCTCAAATGATTGAATTCTTAACCCAAAGTTTCTCATCCATCCATTCCTCACATAAGTGTCACTCTCTCAATTAAGTTAGATGATTATGATTATCTAAATTGAAAAAATATCACTCTCTCAATTAAACTAAATGATTACGATTATCTAAATTGAAAATATCAAATTTTGAGCTTCATATAGTATATGATCTCGAAGGTTTCACATATGAAATTATAATTACACCTTCTCATATAATGAATAATTTGTTGAACTTTTCAAATCGGAAACGATTTGACTCTCATGTTAATTGTTGGATATATGGGTTAGTTACTATCGATATGAATTTTATATTAATTGGATGTTACACTGTCTTTCAACAATGGAGTTCTCTTGTAGAAAATTTTTCTTCTACTAATTAGTTTCAGATAATGGATTTGAGGTCCTGATTGCAAACATTTTGCATGGATAATTTATCTATTTTTAAGTATATCCTCAAATCTAAAACTATCTTTGATCTCTTAGTAGCTTATAGTGAACCTGTTAATGATAGATATTTGATGATGTATATTGTTCAAGTCTTAGGTCCTAGATATACATAATTCAATATCTCATTTAAATGCTTTTAACTAATTCGTGTTCATTCACTTTGAAACATTTGTTGCATGCTTCACAAGTAGCTACTAACTTTTATTTCATAAATTATACAATAACAATTAAGTTCTAATTGAATTTCATCCTGCTTACTTTTATGTCAAGGATCCTTCTTGAAAGAAAACTCTCCTTAAATGTGGTAGTGAGAATGGTCTTTACAAGCTTGAAGGTAGTGCAATTGATAGTTTGCAAGTTGATAGAGATTTTTCAAGTTTTTTTTACTGCTTTTGCTAATACCATTACACTATCTAAATGACATGATTGACTAAGTCATCCCTCCTTTGATACTGTAAATAAAGTTTTAATTAATTGTGGATTTTTAAGACATATTAAGGATATTTTTTTAATATTGTAACGAGTGTCAAATGTTTAAGTCTCATAAACTAGTTTTTCCTACTACTTATATTAGATTATCAATTCCTTTGGGATTATTATATCTAGATTTATAAACTTCACCTAAATTAACAATGAATGGAAAGAAATATTTCCTATATATGTTGATGATTACTCTAGATATACATGAATTTTCTTACTCAAATTCAAGGATCAAACTTGTGTAATCTTTCTTAACTTCAAAACATTAGCATAGAAACAATTTTCTGGTTATGTAAAGGCCATTCAAACTGATGGTGAGGGTGAATTTAAACCTTTAGTTACAGAATCAAAAACTGAAGGCATAGTTCACATGCGTAATTGTTGTCACACCTCTAAACAAAATGGACTTATAGGGTCTCGACACAGAATAATTATTGAAAGAGTCTTGGCTTTGCTTTATAAATCAGGGATGCCTGTGTCTTTTTTGGAGAGTATGCATTTAGGACAATTTACTTTCTCATGAACAGGTTTCCTACAAATTTTTTGAAAGGTATGTCACCATATGAACTTCTATACAAGAAGAAAACAGATTTTATACTTTTGAAAGTCTTTGAATGCACCTCTTATCCTTGTCTTCGTTCCTACAATGCTAATAAGCTTGATGCAAGGTCTCTTCCTTATATATTTCTTCATTATCTAACTAAAGTACATTTGTTATGACAATCATGCTAAGCATTTTTATATCAATCAACATGTATTTAATGAGGACACTTTTTCATATAAGTCATTGTCCAAGGACTTAACAAAGGACTCACTTCCAAGTCCAAGTATTATAGTTCCTTCTTCAATACCAATCACTTCTCCAAATGTTCCTAATTCTAACTCAATCAACTTTATACCACCAATTTTAACTTCTTCTTTTTTCATTGAATTTGCCTACTCTTATTGGTGAAAAAACAAGATTTTTCATCAAACCTCATTGTCTTCTCACAAACAAATTTTCCATATTCCTTCATCAACATCTAATGATATTTCTCTTATAGTTGATTTGTCTTTTCCCAATCTCTCAATCACTTCAGTCACTAATATTCATCCAATGGCCATAAGAACAGAAACATGAAATCTTAAGCACGTGATGTTTATTACATTGTTTCCTTCAATTTTATTAGAACCCAATACTAGGCAAGAAGCAATTATAATTCCAAAATGGAAAGCATCCATGCAATAAGAAGACAATGCTCTGGTAGTAAACAACACATAGGAGTTGGTTTTCTCCCAAAAGGACACAAAGAAATTCCATCAAAATAGATTTTTCATATAAAACTTCTTGTTGATGAAAAACTAGATAAATATAAGTCCATAGTGGTAGTAAAAAGGATTTCTTTAAAAAGTTGATATAGATTATATGAAAATATTTCATCCTATCATTAAAATTTTCATAATCAAGATAGTTTTAACAATAGCCTTAGCAAAGGGTTCAAAAATGTTTTTTTTACGCGGTTAACTAGAGGAAACAATCTACATGAAACAACCACCTGTTTTTTCATTGGTACTAATCTAGTTTGCAAATTGAATAAAGCATTATATGGACTCAAACAAACTCATCGAACTTGGTTTTAAAAAAAGTAGCACTCTCAATCCATGGACTTTCACTACACCAAAAATTTCCTTTAACAACGAACATTGTACGATATAAAATAAATTTAACAACATGAGACAAACATTGTCTATAGGTGTTGTCGTAGATGTAGGACCTACTACAACATTTTCTACTTGTTGTCTAATTTCGATAAGATGTTTTTAAAATGATACAATAATTAGTATAAAAACTTTCACAACTTGAACTACACATATTAAACGTTATGAAACCTATCACATATTCTTATTGAGTTGTTCTCTCACATAAGACATACATTATTAATATGTAGTTTTACAACATAATACATAAGTTGTTAATTAGTAGTTATACAACATAAACTATTTATTGTAATTTAACCTTTTTATATTAAATAGTGCATGTTGTTATTGTTTATTTTAAAACAAACTCATGTGTTGTTATTATACATATTTTACAATATATATATGAATATTCTTAATTATCAGCTCCGATTTAGTATAATAGTTTGATTCTATCAATATATACCTATGTACCATAATAGTCTCACTTCACTTTAGAAAATAGAGAAATAAAATTCACATATAATTTAAAATAATTATGATCATAATTACCATCCTTGAATTCATATACAAGATAATAGAATGTTTAAATAAGTTCAAAGTGATAATTCATATAACTAATCTATCTTATTAGGTCCTATATATTCAAACTATATTATTTCTAAATCAATACCAAATATATCCCAAAATGACTACATTGTTTACCATCGATAAAATGGTTTAAACACAATATATTGATAAGTCTATTACTTTAATTGGTTCATCCAATTGTTTCTAGGTCATGCATAATATAAAAAATTAACTATCATTAAATAAATAAAAAAAGACTATAAATATTAAGAGAAAAAATAAAAAGAAAAGAAAAGAGAGAGGCTTGACTAAATTTAAAAATCCAATAAAACAGATAACAACATAGACTTTGATCGATATAGAAAGGAATGATATACTTTGAATTAAAATTAATATTATATTTATGAAGAAAGTTAACAAAAAAAAAATTAAATGATAACAATAATCATAGTAATTTGAACAAGATCAGGCGATTAGATAATCACATATCACAAGTTAAATAAGATAACTAAAATAAATAAAGGTTTACATTTTGATTTTTTTTTCTTGTGTTTTATTGTAATGAAAGACATCATCTACAATCTATATTCTATCAAATGCAAAGTTATCATCAATTTATGATTTCTCATACAACAAGTATTATTATTAAAGTGTGTTTTAAATCTATATATTTTAAATAGTTCTTGCACAAATAAGTGTTTCAAAATTGAACGGATCTTACTTTTCATTGCTTTTGAGGAGTTGTCATTCTCGGAAAGAATATAAACATCATCCTTCCCAACATCTTTTATTATTTTTAAAGATTTCGCAACCTCTTTGGAAGAATCGCAATCTCTGGTTTTTTTTCTTTTGCTTTCTTATACTCATGTGTATTAGAAATCCTATTTATTTGTTCAAGTGACTTAATACATAAAATATCTACTTTATATATTCTTTAGTAGTGTCATTGCAAAAAAATGCTCCATATCTTGTAAATGTAACCTAGTCCTTTTGAGTGGACATCATCAATTTCAAAGAAATGATTAACAAGAGTGATACTAAATTATTGAATAATAGGTTCTAAAGTCAATCATATTAAGCACATAATTTTTCTCAATTTGTGACCTAATTTTTTACTTAATTTATAGTCTAATTTTTTTGCATAATTTAGGGACCTTCATCTACAAATATAAATGAGTTTATGCATTGAAAGTATAAGCAAAAATCAGAAAAAAAATCAAAAAGAGCAACATAAGTAAACTCAAAAAGAGAAAATATTTTAAAAGTGTGACAGTTTTCTGTAAGTTTGGGTAGATGTCAACAAAATATCCGATCAATCCAAAAAATTCGATCAAATCTGAAAAAAATTGAGTGATTTCGATCCGAAATCGAATCGAATTTAGATTAAAAATATTAAAATTCGTATACTACAATCCGATCCGATATATTTAATATATATATATATATAATAATATATTATAATATAATAAATTATAATTAAACCTAATATATAAAACTGAAATATCAGCGCCGAATTGAAAACCCTAATCTCTGCCCAGGCCATCTCTCTCTCTGTCTCTCATACTCGACAGAGTGATTCCATCTCCACGGCCTCACGTTTTCCGTCGCTGCTCTTTCCTTCTCCTGTCGCTTTTCGGCCGTTCCAGTCGCTGTTCGCCTGTTTCCCTTGCTGTTATTCAACGAAAGGTTATATTTGTTTGAACTTTTTCTTTTTCTGAATTTTTATTTCTATTGTTAGGCTTAGGATCTCTTTGTTACCTCTATTGTATGTTCAGTTAGCATAGATAAATGCTCAGTTCCAGCAATTCATTCTATTTTGTTATATTGTATGAAAAGGTTTTTATTTCCAATTTGTGCTTCCATACATAATTAGATTTTTTCCGAAGCAGATTGTTTGGGAGCCCTTCAAAAGTCTGTTGAAATTGCTAAGCCCTAAAATTATTAGTTTCTTAATTCTGCTGGTGTAATTATTCATGTAATATTTGCTTATTAATGCTCTCAAAATTAATTGAACTTTTCCTCTTCTTTTTTACCTTTTTGTTATTTTTGCAAATAGATCATTTGATTTGTGTCTGTGTCTATTTTTATGTCAAGATTTAATCTAATAAACCAATGTTTATTTGAAGTCTATGTAACAGCCTTGACTTCTTGATAGTTAGAATATATAACTCAAAAGCTCAAGCATCGGGTTATATAATTTTAGGACAAATAATACAGAAAACTGTATGAAAATACAGTACATTAAATAAAAAGAAAAGAAAAGAAAATATACATGTATATGATGAAATTCTTTTTGAAATAAGCTTCATCTTTCCTCTTTTATACTTCTAAAAAATTTACATGACCAAGTTGTCCAAGTAAAGTTCATCGTTTCTAATAAACTTCCTGCATAAAATATATTAATCCGACAAGTCTTACAGCCCCATATACCCAGCACAGGGTAAAGTCAGGCACGTTTAAGAATCGTCTTCTTATTTCCAATTTGTGCTTCCATACATAATTAGATTTTTTCCGTAGCAGATTGTTTGGGATTAAATGTCTCCAAAACTATTTGGTCTACTTTTGCTGCTGAAACCTTGCAAAAAGCACATGTAAGAAAAAAGTGTATTTAAAACAAACAAGAAATAAAAATTGTTTGAAGTGCTTTTAGTGCCATAAAGCACATTTAGCACAAACAGGTTTCTCTCATTTTCTTTCAATACTGTTTTGTTTTATAAATGGTGCATGTTAATTGAACATTTCATTGGTATTATTAAATTTTTAGTTATATTATATATAAATGTTCAATACATATTTTAAATCACATGAAAGCAAACATGTCTAACATCACCCCACGTCTATGTGCACATTTTTACAATTATTTATTGCAAATGTCTAATATTTTTTTCTATAACTATACAGATGACTTTAGATAAAGATAAGGATACACATTATGTAATTGAGGAAGTAAATAAAGATGAAAGTGCAACACAACCAACTTAAAAAGATGTTGTAAGTTCTTCAATTCCTGACCTCTGCATTGCTTCTAAAGAAGAAGGTAAAAAAGTTTCCTCTAGATCTAGTATTGAAACATGGGTTCATTTTACCATAGAAGGGGTAGGGTAACATCGCAAAGCTATATGCAAATATTGTAAGAAACAATATAAGTATGTGTTAAGCAAATCTGGTAAGTCAAATTTTCTTGCACACATTGTCATCAGATGTGATAAGTTTCCCAGTAGAGTTCGTAAGAAACAAAAAACTTTAGCTTTCCATAAGGAAGGAAGTCTTGTACCTCACAGTTTTAATGCTGAAAGATGTAGAGAAAAATTGGTAAGGATGATAATAAAAGATGAATTTCCATTTATTATTGTAGAAGGTGAAGGATTTAAGGAGTTTGTTGAAGAGCTACGACCTTTGTTTAAAATCCCTTCTCGGTGGACTATTGTAAGAGATTGTTTGAATTTGTACGTTACTGAAAGAGTAAAATTGAAAGAGTAAAATTGAAAGAGTTGTTGAATAGAACTAGTAAAAGAATATGTCTTACTATTGATACATGGACATCTTGTCAGAATTTATATTATGTGTTTAACTGCTCATTTTATTGGTAATGGTTGGAATTTACAAAGAGAATCTTAAACTTTTGTCAAGTTTCAAATCATAAAGGTGATACACTTGGTAGATCGATTGAAGCATGTTTGTTAGATTGGGGCATTGATAAGATATTATGTATTACAGTTGATAATGCAAGTTCTAATGATACTGCAATTAATTATTTGAAAAAATGTATTAATGGTTGGGGTAATGCAATTTTAGAATCAAAACATTTTACATGCGATGTGGTGCACATATTTTGAATTAAATTGTTGAGCAAGGTTTGAAAGAGTAACATATCAATAAATAGGATTCGTTTTGTTGTAAGATACATAAGAGGATCACCAATTAGACTGCAAAAATTTAAGAGTGTTGTTGAAATGGAAAACCTTTTTACTCAAAAACTTGTTTGTTTAGATGTTACGACAAGGTGGAATTTAACTTATTTGATGTTGGATTCTGTAACGTATTTTCAAAAGGCATTTGAAAGGTTAGAGATCACTGATTTGAGATACTATCAAGAGTTTTGTCAAGGTGAAATTAAACAAGCTTCAACTACAATGGATTTGGATAATGTTAGATATTTTGTCCAATTTTTGAAATTTTTTTATGAAACAACATTAATGTTTTTTGGATCTTTGTATGTGACTTCTAATTTCTTCTTGGATCGAATTTGTTTTATTCATGATTAATTTGATATGTGGAATAAATGTGAGGATTACATTATGATGAAAATGGTTAGTGAGATAAAGGTAAAATTTGACAAATATTGGGGAGAAGTAGCTAAAATGAATATGATGTTATTTGTGTCTGTTTTACTTGATCCTAGGCATAAAGAGTGTTCTTTACATCTTAGTTTGTTAGAATTGTGTAATGGGGATGAGATTGAGGCATCAATGAGTTCAAAAATGGTGAAAAAAACTTTGGAAGATATGCATGAGGAGTATCATAAAGCTTATTTTTCATCAAGCATAGAGGAATCATCTCAACCTTTAGAAATGGGTACAAAAGGTTTTGGTTTAGAAGTAGATGCATTCAAATTTTATGTTTCTCGTAAGAGAGCATTTAAAAGAAATTCATATTATGGAAAACAAATTTGAGGTGGAAAAATACTTACAAGAAGCATTTGTTGATATGGATAAAAAATTTGATCTTTTAAGTTGGTGGAATGTTCATTCCTTAAGATTTAAGATTTTGTCTTTGATAACTCGAGATGTATCGACCATACTGGTATCTACTGTATCATCTCAATCTGCATTATCTACTGGTGGTTGTATAATTAGTCCATATTGGAGTTCTTTATCTTCTAAAACTATACAATCCTTGATTTGCACTCAAAATTGGATTCGTTCATCTCCAATTATTAATATTCAAGAGTCACTTGATGAAATTTAGGCATTAGAATCAGGTATATTGCATAAACTTTTAAATATATAGTTTGAATATATATAGATTTATTTGTTATCATATTACGTGAAAATCAAAGTTTTTTATATATTATTATGTTCATTAGTTCATTACTTATGTATATTTTTAACTTTTTAATTTTTTATCGTACAAATGTTCTTGATGGTATTGGTGACTTAAACCTTGAATGATTATCAAAAAGAGTTCTTATTATTAAAGTTTGGAGAGGGAAGTTAATTTATGTAATTGATATTAAATTTTTTGGAGTTAAATTATTAATATGTATATTTAGAGTTAAATTATATAAATGTTGAAGTTTTTCTTTTATATGTTGAAATTATATTAGATATGTTGGGATTAATATTTATAGTTGTTCTGATCTGATTGAATATTTTATTATTTACTTATTTATGTAATTTTTTTAATAGATTTAAATTAAAATTTTATCCTTATCCAATCTTATCAGATTTATATTTGTTTGAATTGTCATTTAAAGCAAATTCAGATTGAATAATTTTTGGATTGGATCAGATTCAGATTGTCTTAAAATTGGTGGATTCATATTTGTTTGGAATTGGCATGTATAGGGGATCGGATTTGGATTAAATAATTCAAAATTTGTTTCGGATTGGATTCGAATTGATTTAAAATTTGCGGTTTTGAATCGATGTTTACCCTTAAATTTGTAAAACATTTAAAAGATATTATTAGTAAAAAAATTGTATTTATATTTTATATATTTTTTATTTTATTTAATAATAACTAGAGATTCTCATGGATCTAGACAAATTTTCATACAACATAAATTTTATGTTTTCTTTTATTGCTTCGGTAGAAAACATAAACATCCCATGCTTTTCCAAGGACTTCTCATCTTACACTTCCCATGCTTTTACAAGGACTTCTCATCTTACACTGACAAAACTTCATCCTTAGTTTTCTTTTTCAGAACTTTCTCTGAGGTTGCCTAAAGGAAAGGAGAGATCACATTGGAAAATATTTTTTAAAGCCATTTAAAAAAATGTCATTTATTGCCATTTTTCTGACAAAGAAATATTGTATATTCTTAGTTTAAAACTTGTTTTGATAATTTGATTGCAGTATCCAAGGAAAAACACGGCATATACTTTGACAGTGTGCAACCAGCAAATACAACACAAGCGAGAAGTAGCTAGGTGTCAGCTCAAGAAACTAAACTTACAAGCCCACGTTCCTAATTGATTGCACATATGTGAGACACTTAAGTATGGTCATGATCATGAGCCTAGAAATCCAACAGCAACTCCAACTAGTGCGCTTTAATTTTGGAGAAGGCCTGGTGTTTTACACACTTACACTGAAAGTATCTACCAGAAGCACCGAAGAAGTTGTGTGGTTGGGAAGAAAATACTCAAAAATACAATCACTGGTTCATTTATTGACTGAAAAAATATAGTACCATACGTCACAATCCATACAAAAGCTACAAATAGCACATTTTCAAGAATGCAACATATCACAAACTACTGTGCTATAAAACATACCATTTTGGCCAAAAATACCATCTCCGACTTTGGTACTTAGTTGATTACTGTTCTCAACTAAATCACTGACACCCTTTATATTCTTTAGCTTTTCTCTTGGATGATTTTATTCATTTTCTTTGTTTTTGTCTTTTGAACTAAATCATCTACCAGACAGTAATAGAAATTAGAGGTCCTTGCCTATTTTATAAGCTCTGCTCTCCCAAACCAAGAAAATAGCAGATGATTTGCATAAAACTATTTCCAAATATTAAATTAAAGCCTTTATTTATTTATTTATTTTTATTTTTATTTTTCTTCTATACTTTCAGTTATTATTAATTTAAATTAAAACAATTTCTATTAGAAAACAATCAAAAAAATAAAATGAAAAAAATTTGCTTTATCTTTATACGGTATCATTTTTATATTAAGTAAAGGATTTTTACTGCAATCACTTATATGCCGTGAAAACAATCACACAGACACTCTGGGTTTTCTCCTCACCAAACTCTCTTCCTTAGTTGTCATACTTACAGTCTAAACCAACTTGAAAACCAAAATAACAAATAAAAGAATTAAAGAATAACCTTTTTCTACAACTTTTAGAATACTAATCAAGGGTGATTTTTTAATCTTCATCTTTTTCCTCTTCGTCTGCAAATCATTAGCTTCCATACAGGGGGTGCTGCTCAAGAAGTTTGGTGAGTCCCTTGGCCATAATTAAAAATTCATGAAGTATTATTTCAAGCATTAGTGCAACAAATTCAGGGGAAAAATTATATTAGGTTTTAATGCTACTAAAAGTGAAAAATATTGAAGAAGAAGCAACTGTTCTAGTTCTTATTTGCTATCTTCTATTTAAAAAAAAAACCATGAAATACAGAAGGAAATTTTTGTTGCTTGGATTGATCAAGTCAATTAAAAAAATAACAACTTTGTGGTAACGAATCAATCTGCAAGATTGGCCATAGTTAAGGTATGCAATAAAAGACATACATACTATGATTTCTCATGTCATGAGATGACATAGGCTCATCCCATTTGAACAATGTAAATCATGAAAAAACTCAACAGTGAAGCATAATTAAAATTCAAAAGTACAATATAACTGAGGAACACATTGTAGAAAGAAACTCAAGTGTTACTTATTTTACCCATAAAAGGAGATCGTGTTGAAGACATAATGTCAAAATCTCGGAAATACAAAACTGAAAGTACTTAAAACCAAGCACAACACAAGATTAACCCTATATGAGAAAATAAACATTCAGCCATGCATCTCAAAGTTTCCCTTCAGGACTTTCGAAACCCGTATGACAACAAAGCCAAAATAAGCTCATAGTTTAATCGTATAAGGAAGTTAGTAGATTAACTAAACTTCTCAGCAACCAATACAACATATTTTTCAACAAAGCAACATCCAGGCAGAAATGGTTAGCCGCTCGGAAAGCCATGAGAAGGAGCTCTGCATTTGAACTTAACGGGTTGGATTTAATATACAAGTTTCGGGGTTATTATCAAGTGATTGAGATTTACTTCTCAAATTGGTCTTTGCCCCAATAAATAAGGGTTTTTTTAACGACGCAAGCTATTAAATGGATTGTTACATGCCGCCTTTAATTCGATATATGCAATTCGCAATTCCAAGTACTATAGGTGAATGCGTGTGGGAAGGGGACACAAAAGGACAAATAAACTTCGCCTGTTTTTTTTGCTTTAAACTTTATCTTTAATTAAAAAATGATGTTTTATTTTGTCAGGAGAACATATTTAAGATAAAAATATTTTTCATCATTTATCTTATATTAAACTTGATTGGTATGAATGCATACACTACATGATTATTCTTTAAACTTCGATTATTTTTACGTAAACTTTCAAGCCAAGTTATCGTATATTTTATTTATATTATTTCAATTACTAAGCTTGTTAAGTTAATGTAAAGATGAATTCAACAAATCATAAGATAGTTCCAATATGAAGTCATTTTATTCCTATAAGTATCATTTAGTGAAAAAGAAGTTTTGACATACGAAAATACCAAAAGGGTGATTTTGTAAGGATTATAAGTGTTAGTTATTTTCGTGGATAAAATATTTATATGTAAACTTTTTTTAAGCTTGTTATCAAGTCTATCAAGCAAAGTCGAAGAACTGTTAGAATTTTAAATAGTCATACTTAAGGTATATCTATTATAACTATAACACATCGAATTGAACTCACGCATTTAATAACACATTCATAAATCTTCAATTATTTTTACGGCAAAAATATAGAATAAGATATAGTCTAAAATATACTTTAAAAGAACACTTATTTAAATATGAGTCTTCTTGAATAATGAATCTACTTTAAAATAACTCTTCTTTAAATATAAATCTTCTTGATTAATAAGTATCACTAATCCTATTTGTAATAGAAAAAATATTTATCAATTATATAAGATTAAGAGTTTTAATTTTTCCTATAAATAAAACTCATTACTCATTTTTTTAATCAACCACTCAAGTGCATTATTCTCTTCTTCTTAATCTCTGTCTTGTTTTACAAATATAAGATCATAATTCATTAAACTTATTAATCAATTAATCACAACCGATAATGTTTTATAGATTGACTAATTAAAAAAACCTAAAGAATTATGATCTTATATTTACAAAACAAGAGAGAGATTAAGGATAAAAGAATAATGCTCTTATGTGATTAATTAAAACAATGAGAAATTGGTTTTATTTATAGCAAAAATTAAAACTTTTAATCCTATATAATTGATAAATATATTTTCTATTACAAATATATAGGATTGGTAATACTTGTTAATCAAAAATACTCATATTCAAAAAAGAGTTCTTTTAAAATGAACTTATTAATCAAAAAGACTCATATTTAAAGAATAGTTCTTTTATTTTAGACTCATTAATTAAGAAGACTCATTATATTTAAGGAATAATTCTTTTAAAGTATATTTTAGGCTAAGATTTAGCCTATAATGTAGGCTATGTCTTTTATAATATTTTAGCATATATCTTATTATATATTTTAGCAACAAAAATAATTTCAGATTTATAAATATGTGCTATTAAATGCATGAGTTCAATCCTTTGTGTTACAATTATAACATATATACTTGAAGTACGACTATTTAAAATTCTAAGGTTTCTTCAACTTTGCTTGATAGACTTGATATCGAACTTAAAAATAGGTTTACATATAAATATTTTGTTCATGAAAATAGCCAAATATTTATAATCCTTACAAACTCCTCCTTTAGCATTTTCATATGGTCACTACACGACACTAATAGGAATAAGATAAAAATAAAATGATGTCCTAGATTCTATAGTGAAACTTTCCTATGATTCAATAAATCTATCTTAGCTACAACTTGACAAGTTTGTAAGTAATTAAAATGACATAAACAAAGTATACGATAACTTGACTTGAAAGAATTATTGTATATTAGTTCAGTTTTCATAGAAATAAACGAAGTGTAAAAAATAATTATATAGTACATGTATTCATACCAATCAAGCTTAACATGAGACAAAATAATGGAAAACATTTTTATCCTAATTATATTCTCCCGTAATATGCATAACAAAATAAAACATGAAAGTGAAACACACACTCTCTCTTTTAACATACGAGAAGAACGAAGTATTAGATAAAGTAATAGAGCTAAACTCCCCCTGAAGATAAAAGATCAACATAAAAATAAATTAATACATAAGTGCAATGTTGTTTTCATTCTTACTAAGTTCTATGACTCCCTAACTTAAAAACCAATTAAAAGATTGTTAAATAAGAAGAAAATGTAAATGAGTGAAAATTTGATTTGATTTTTATTTTTATGAATAGTCAGTTAAGATATTAAACTCATTTAATCACAAACGAGCACACAACCAATTAAAAACTCATTTTTTTTCATGTTTTTAACTTAATTTTTGATTATCTATTGTATAAATAAACAATTGAACTGTTTCTGGACCAACGTTCTTTATTTACCAAGCGTATTTAACGAGAATTTAGTTAAACCATATGTAATTCATTTAAATATACAACATTAGGAGTTTAAGTTCAATTACAAGTACATAAATAGCATAATTATTTTAAAAACAATAATTAATTTAACAAAAGAAGAATAATATATAAAATAAAGATGAGTATTAACAAAATAAAACATTATACTAATAAAAGAAAGATAACAACGAAACATCTCATCACTGATAACTAATTATAACTAACTTTATAACAACTAGAGTTGTTTATTCTCTTCAATAAAATATATTTAAAGAAAGGCCTAGCTAATTCTATTACTTTTTCTTAGAACAAGGATTCCTAAGAGATGAAATTAATATTTCTTGGCACCTTAATGTCACGTCCCGCTCAGAATGCCCCGCGAAATCCAAAATAAATGGTGCTTGCCTAAAGGACCTAGACTTTTCTACATGAGAAGGTTCTAGAGTGGCCTAGAGATGTCTAGAAAGGGCTAGAGTTGGATGGACTCAACTCAAGCTTGAAGACACTAGAATGTTCTAGAGCACGCTAGAGAGTGCTAGAATGGGTTGGAATATTCTAGAACGTGCTGGATGGTTCGGGAAGGATGTGGAAGCCGTTGGAAGCTTACGGAACATCCCAGAACGTGCATGAAGGAGCTAGACAAACCTAGAAGACTCTAGAGTTGGCTAGAAGACTCTAGAGTTGGCTAGAAGGTCCTAGAGCCTTATGGCACATTGTACATAAATCTAGAACACCCTTGTACATTCTAGACTAGGAAGACTCTAGAAAGTGGTGGCATGCTCTTAAGCTTAGAAACCCACGCTATAAATAGACCATGGTCTTCATTTGCATTCAACTTGGAAATTCCTAACAAACTTGGGAAATCTTGAGGAAATTGTAACATAAACTCTCTTTAGAGCAATACAAAGCATTCTTTGCAAACTCTTACTAATCTCTTTGGAGGAATTGGATTCGGAAAAGGGCTTAGTGCGGCGGCAGCACTAAGTCTTGCACGATCGCTATTGAAAATTTAAGGTCGTGACGGATTGGTATCAAAGCTTTTGGTTGAAGCAATCTTACTCTTGGCATAATGAAGAACGTTACTCCATACCAAGCGTTGATGTTCCACATGGAACGTGGACGTGAGGATTCGGAAACCATCGAAGGAATCTCGAGCTAAGTCGAAAGACATACTTTCTAGCTTGGAAGCACGAGTGAGAAGTGCCTGTGACGACTTAGGGAGAGCATTCGGCCAGATGGACAACTTAGAGGAAGCGTTGATGGCTTGGAGGCGAGGATGTGGAGATCCGTGCGGCGGTTAAGATGTCCCCTAGCTGAAGACGGTGGACTAAGGCAAGAGATTGATGGGCTAAAGCTGAACTTGCCAAGGTAAGGGATCTTGTCCAAAGAGAACTTGCTAATGTTTTGCTCGAATGGAGGGGCAGCATGGTGGCGATCTGGCTGCATGTGGCGGCGCGAGAACTAGCTCGGCCACGTGCGTCGAGCTAAGAGGGTAGATATTCCCAGAGCCAGAGACCTTGATGGCGTTAGGAAGCAGCCAGAAGTTGAGAACTTCTATGGGGGCTTGAGCAACGATACTTTGAGGCTCTTGCAACGCCAACGACCGTACCCGGCAGATCCAGAACTATGAGCCGTGTATTTATCGACAACCTTTGCGATGTTGTGGTGGAGATGGAGGCATGGAGATGTGCAACGAGGGTTTGCATAATTGATACCTTTGATGACTTGAAAAGGGAGTTCAAAATGCGGTTCTTCCCCAGAATAAATCTTTGAAGAGGAAGGCCCAGAGGCGGTGCAGCGGTTAAAGCAAACGGGTAGTATAAGGGACTACGTGAAGGAGTTCCACAGCCTGTACAACTTGAAGTTCTGACACATCGACAAGGATGCCTATTCTTGTTCATGGATGGGCTTCGATCGTGGGCTGGCAACAGCAGGCTGGCGACGTGGTGTCAGGACTTGTCTTCGGCCATTCTTGCGTGAAAGCTTTATTGATTACTCTACAAACAAAGAGAGCTCCAAAGCCACAGATAAGAAGTTTGTTGGAGGAAAGAGTGGGGGAAGCCATGGAAAAAGCCAGGGATCAAAAAACCACAAAGACAGCTCCTCATTCAAGCCATGGGACAAGGGGAAGGAAAAGGAGGATCGGAGTGCCTCGAAGCCTCGTGTGGCGTGCTTCATATGCGACGGACCGCATTGGGCACGAGAATGTCCGAAGAAGAAGGCCTTGAGTGCCTTAGTTGCTTCCACTCATGAGCAGGATGGAGGCGAGTCGGACGAAGGTGCAAAGATGGGTTCTTTGTGCCTACTTGGTGCATTGCAGAGCACCCCAAAGACCCCTAAAGGCTTGATGTACGTAGATGCAGCCATCAACGAAAAGGTCGCCAAAGCTTTGGTGGACACAGGTGCATCTCACAATTTTGTTTCAGTGGAAGAAGCAAAAAGACTCGGCCTTAAGGTAGTCGTGGAGGATCTCTGGCGATTAACTCGGCTGCTCTACCATTGCATGGAGTTGCTCGCGGAGTTAAGGTCAGTCTTGGTGCTTGGACTAGCCAGGTGGACTTGTCAGTGGCGCCTATGGACGACTTCTCGGTTGTATTCGGCATGGAGTTCTTGGACCAGGTAAGAGCTTTCTTGGTGCCATACTCAAGCTCTATGTGTATTATGGATGGTTCGAAGGCTTGCGTGGTAAGAGCGGACGGGACCACGAACATACAACCCAAGCTCTCTCGGCACTTCAATTCGAGGATTGAAGAGGGACGAAGAGGATTGCGACCATCTCGAAAGTACGACGAGGGAGGATTCGCGAAGCGAGCTTGGGACGGACGGCAGTTGTCTCGAGATAAGTCCCCGTGAGGTGATGTTTGAGGCGTCACCAAAGCCAAGCTTGCCAATGGAAGTGCAAGCTATCCTAGAATAAGTCCCGTGGGTGATGCATGAGGCCTCGCCCAACTGACGGTTCTCCTCGAGAGGAGGTGGACCGTGAAGTCAAGTTGGAGCTCGACACGGGGCCACCCAGGCAAAGCCACGATCGGTGGAAAAATCGGAGGTGCGCAATGGAATGGTGCTTGACCCGTGGCCGTAAGGCGAGAATTAAGCAACTTTGAGTAGGCCAAGTAGTCCTTCTTGGAAAGGATCAAAGAAGGGTTGGAGCGTGATGCCGCTCAAAACCTCCTTCGCCTCATCAAGGAAGAGAAAGACGAGGCGATTTTGGGTGAGTGACGGACTACTACATGCCAAGCGAATCGTATCTTCGTGCCAAAATGGGGGAGCTTGAGGAAAGAGCTTATCAAAGTGCCGGCGGTCGTTATGGGCTGGACACTCGGGGAATGAGGCGCCGCACTTTGATCAGTCTATCTCTTTATTGGCCTCGACTTGGACGATGTCGAAGCATGTAAGAACTTGTCTTGTGTGCCAACCGGACAAGATGAGAGCAACATGCCGGAGGCTTGCTGAAAGCCGCTGCCTATTCCGGAAGAGAGACCATGGGAGAGTGTCTCTATGGATTTCATCACTTTCTTGCCAAAATCGAGAGAGGCTTTGCCGGCATTATTGTGGTGATTGATCGCTTCGGCAAAATGCGCAACATTCATACCTACCTCGACGGTGCCACGGCGAGATGAGACGGCACGATTGTTCCTCGAGCATGTTGTGAAGCATTGGGAATCCCATCTAATATCGTGAGTGATCGAGATCCACGATTCACGGGAAATTTTGGTGAACTATTCAGCTGTGGGATGGGACTTGAATTTTCTCTGCGTTCATCCCCAGTGATGGGCAAATAGAGCGTGCCCAACGCATTCTTTGAGTTATATCTTAGGCACTTTATTGGTGCCAACCAACATGATTGGGAGAAATTGTTGGATGTAGCAATTCTCTTGCATAACTTACAACGGAGCGAGTCTGCCTCGAAGAGTCCATTTGAGATCGTCGTGGGACGGCAGCCGCGACTCACTCGTCTGTAGCCTGGCCACGAGTTATGAAGGAAGAGCCTGCTGCCTTCAAGTTTGCCAGGCGTGGCATGGAACGGCGGAGTTGGCCGAGCTTATCTGAACAAGGCATCTAAAAGATGAAGAGATGGGTGACATGAGAAGGAGGATGGTGGAGTTTCGGGAAAGAAGATTTGGTCTGGTTAAACTATTGCCCTTTGTGTTCAGAGCTTGCGAAGAAGGTTCGCATAAAGGGTTGGTGCGGAAATATGAAAAATATGAAGGGCCATTTCCAGTCCTTAAACAAGGCGGTAAGATGTGGTACAAGCTGCAGCTCCCTCCGAAGCTTAAAATATATCCTGTTTTTCATGTAAGTATGCTAAAACCTTATCATGAAGACAAGGAAGATATGAGTCGGGGGAATCAAGAGAGCGCCTACCGATGGTAACCTCATTTGACAAGGAAGTGGACTCGATCTTGACGGATCGCTTGATCCGCAGAAGGTACCAAGTTATAAAGGGAATACTTGGTCAAATTGAATGGAAAAAACATCAGGATGTAGAGACAAGTGGGACACAGAAGATTCTTGTGGCAATTCAAAGATGACATCGAGAGGTTCAAGCTTGAAGGGCGCGACGAGGGCGTCGCGAACTGAGGTGGGGGAGGGTGTCACGTCCCTTTCGAATGCCACGAAATCCAAAATAAATGGTGCTTTCCTAAAGGACCTAGACTTTTCTACATGAGAAAGGTTAGAGTGGCACAGAGATGTCTAGAAAGGGCTAGAGTTGGATGGACTCAACTCGAAGCTTGAAGACACTAGAATGTTCTAGAGCACGCTAGAGAGTGCTAGAATGAAATTTGGAATATTCTAGAACGTCTTTGGATGGTTCGGGAAGGATGTGGAAGCCGGCTGGAAGCTTGCGGAACATCCCGAGAGCGTGGAAGGAGCTAGACAAACCTAGAAGACTCTGAGTTGGCTAGAAGGTCCTGAGAGCCTTATGGCACATTGTACATAAATCTAGAACACCCTTGTACATTCTAGACTAGAAGACTCTGAAAGTGGTGGCATCTTTCTTAAGCTTAGAGCAGCTCATAAATAGACACTTGATGGCCTTCATTTGCATTCAACTTGGAAATTCCTAACAAACTTGGGAAATCTTGGGAAATTGTAACATAAACTCTCTTTAGAGCAATACAAAGCATTCTTTGCAAACTCTCTTACTAATCTCTTTGGAGAATTCGTTCAGGGAAAGCGGAGCTTAGTGCAGGCTTGATGTAAGTACACTTTGATCGGCTATTGAAAATTTAAGGTCGTGACATTAAGCTCTTCATGGGATTATTTGATGGCAATCAATGAGATTTAGAACAATATTTCTTCACAACACCTTGCCATTTATAATGGTAAGTAGCAAAATAAGTATTAACACAATCATTTTAATTTGGATGAAAGTATTGATTTACAACAACTTGGTTGCACAGTAGGTTTGCCTGTCCAATAAGAATTATGAAGATCATGCACACAAATAAAGTCAGTGGTGGCCATATATATCTCCAATGCATTTTGCTATTACAGTGTAATCTATTTTAGGTACTGGAGAAACTGGAGTTTTAGGTGATGGTGGAGTTTTGGGTGATGGTGGAGTTGGAGTCGGTGGAGCAGCTGTAGTAAAGAACCATCCTAAAGATTGTGTAAAATTCGAAGCAAACAAAAACAAGATAAGCACAGCTGACATATATAGGCATCAAATATTTATTTTTTTATTTATTTGTTTTCATATAAAGTTATCTATTAGTTATAGTTTGGAATGATCTAAATATTCTAATTCAATTCCAAGATTATCTCATAAAAACTTTTCTATGTTTTCAAAATAAGAAAGTTGTTTCTTCTTTATTGATATAATTCTGATTTTTTTTATAGAAACAAATTTATGTTTCTCATTTTGTTTTGGATTTTAAATTTTTATTATCTTTAAAATTATTAAAATATATGTACGCGGATATGAATAGAGATGCATTTTTTTTTATGATCTATAACAACCATCCACCGGGCCACTTTGACCTTTTATAGTTTGTAAGAGCTTCTGAATATATTTATTTAGGTAAATATTATACTTCAAACAAAAATAAAAAAAGAATTGCATCACAGCAGTGATTCGAACTTTGGGTGTATTGTTTTTATGTTGGTACACGCTTACTTTCGCTTGCGATGCATTGGAATATCTATTTATTATTACAAAAAGAAATATTTAAGTTGATATGTAAAGTCGATTTTTTTCAAAAAATCGATTTATAATAAATTTAAAATTAATTTGGTGTAGAACCGACGCTATCCACATATTGTAGCGTCGGTTAACACGTAGAATTGATGCTAAATATAAATTTTTTTCTTTTCTTTCTTTCCCATACAGAAACTATTTCAAGCAATGTATAACTCTCAAAAACTCAAAACATCTTCCACTTCTTCTTTACTTTTTCTCATTTTTTGACCACTTACAATCACCATTTTAAACACCGGTTATTGGATTTTCTTCATCTTTAATTAATCTTTTAGATCTTTTATTTTTTTTTTAGTAAAATACTCAAAAAATTTATACCCATTTTGCACTTACAAAACATCATTTTTTCTTCATTTCTTTCATTTTGTCACTTCATTTACTCTTGTAAGTATTTCTATTAATTCTACATATTTATTATTCATATTTTTTCTGTTATTATACGTTGTTATTTATGTGTATAAATTTTTGTATTATATATGTAGGTTTGTATTATAACATCAAGAGAAGAATACACAATGGTAATTTTTCTGCTATTAATTAATATTTTATTTTTTAATTATTTGTATTATTTAAATTATTTGTTAAATATATTTTTTGTATGTTATTATTTAGTGATCGAATACAGATTTTAATTTAAATATAATAAAAAAAGAGTAAATTTTATAAAAAAAGAGTAAATTTTATAAAAAAAATTAAAATCGATTCACGCGGTTAACCGACTATAAATTTTAAATCATTTTATTTAAAATCGGTTTTAAACCGATTTTAATATTTTTTTTGTAGTAATGATTTTGTATATTACGTAATATATATTATACCAATTTGTATACAAACGGATTGAAATCTAAATCAAACTTAACTATACATTTCTAATCATTCTTATCTCTGCTATATAAACTGTTTGGTTTAATTTTTTTAAAAAAATTTAAAAATCTAATCAGATTGAAACATAAATATCTCTACATAATACATATGAAAATAATCTATAATTACAAAATATTAAATAATTTTTTTCGAAAACTTTTAACTATTTGATTTAAATAAGTTACCACAAAGGAATAATACTTTGCAATTTAATTATGATTATTCTAGTTTAATATAGAAAACTTTAATCTTAATTTGAAATGATCCAATATATATAACCTTATTAGGATTAAGATTAAAGATAACATCATGTTTTTTTGGAGTAAAAAAGTAGAAGCAGTGCACATCGCATGCATCATAGTCAATTGGGTTGTTACTCTTTCAATCCTAAGCATATAAATATTAAAGGGGTAAAATGAGATTAGAGATATTTTATTCAAAATAAAAATTAAGATATTATATTATATTATATTATACCTTTTTAGTCCAAACGGAATCTATAATTTTAAACAAAATTATATTTGAAAATAAAAATCTACCCAAAATTTATCCTTTATTATTTATAGTTATCAAAGTCGCAGCAAATTTTGACATTCCTAGCCAAGCATACATGTAAACAAACAATATTTGACCTTATGCTACACGAGAAATATCATTCAAATTTTTGAGCCATATTTTAATTATGTTAACAATTACATTTTCAGATTGATGTAACAAAATTGAGGCAAGTAGCATTATTTTTTAAATAAAAATATATTCAAAGATTCCATTAAGATTTTATGTAAGGATTTCACATAGATGTGACATTATAGTCACATTATTGTCATTTATTTTGACTAAAGGATTGTAAAAGTACCTTTACATAAAAAAGATAAAAAAAAAAAGTAATTTTTTTCAAATGTATTCTTTGGTCTCTTAAAATTTGAAAAATATCTCATTTTAAAATTGAAAAGTGTTTGTAGGTAAGAGGGTAAGAGATAAGCAAATAATTTGATAAATTCAATTAAATTAAAAGATTCGATTTTATTTTATTTTAGATTTTATTACGAATTAGTATAAGATTATTTATTATAACATAATTGGAGTCTAATTTTGGTTAAGTACTGGGAAGGTTATTTTATCCTTTTATTTATGAAAAAAATATTATTTAATTTTTTAATTTTAAAAATGTGACTTATAATTTATCTATTTATAAAAATTATATTAAAAATATACATTTAATAATTTTAAATTTATTTTAAAAAAATAAAATTTTTTAATAGTGTTTAATGAGGATTAAATATCATAATATTCTCATATTAGGAGTTAGAATAAATGAATAAAATATTTTTATTAATTTTTATTTAAATTTTTTTATAAATAAAAGGATTAATAAATATTTTTTTATAATTAAAATAACTAATAAATATTTTTTTATAAATGATAAGATTAATAAATATATTTTTAAAATTAAAAAACAAAACAATATTTAAAAAAAAAATTGACCTCCGTAATGTTTTTCCCTATTTACTATACACTAGATTGCACCAACCAGTGGATCACTTTTGCGACGTGAAGATTACTCTTTAGTCACTCCTCCCAATTATGATAGAATAATTAAAGGGTTCTTTAATCATTTATATGAAATTTTAAAATTTCATATTTAATTAATTTTTTAAATATTCTTTATAAATTTAGATATGTTTAATTAATATTTTATAAAAAATATTTAAAAATTTATAAAAATTTAAGTATATTTATTTAAAATTTTATAAAAATATTTAAAAATCTAAATGTATTTAAAAAGTTGTTTATTTTAAAAATTTTTAAAAACTACCGATCTTTTTAGATTTTGATAATTTTTTTGGGTTAAAATTATACCTAACAAAATTTCAATGTATTTTGGGTTAGAATTATACCTAACACACTTGTTTGTATCATGCCTAGTTCAGTGGAGGGTACAAAAAATCTCGGGATATCTACGTGGGACCTAGAGAGTTCCGGCGTTGATGCTCAAACTAGTCCCTGATTAGTAGGACGATCATACCCTAACACATGTTTATTTCGCTCTCCTCGGTTGGTACCAACTTGCTTCCTAAGGTCTACTTAAGGACTAAGTCCTGAGTTCGAAAGCTGAGGAAAACGAAATAAACACGTGTTGGAGTATAACTGCCTTACTAGTTAGGAACTAGTTTGAGTATCAACGTCAGAACTCCCTGGACCTCACGTAAATATCGCGAGATGTCTTGTGTCTCCGTTGAGCTATGTGTGGTTCAAACATCAAAAGATGCTCTTTAATGTTTGTATTGTGAGCTGGTACCATTTGTACTACTAGCCTATCTCAAATGGTACCAGCTTGTTTTTCAAGGTTTACTTAAGGACTAGGTCTTGGGTTCGAGAGTTAGGGAGAGCGAAATAAACATATGTCATGGTACGGTCATCCTACTAGTCAGGAATTAGTTTAAACATCAACGTCGGAATCCCTTAGGCCCCACGTGGTTATCTCAAGATGCCTTGTACGCTCTGTTGAGCTAGGCAAGGTACAAACAACACTTATTAATTACAATTTATCAAGATTACTTAAAAATTCATAAAAATCTTTTAAATTCATAATTTTTAAAATCTATCAAAATATTAAATTAATAACTGTGTTTAGATAAGTTTGATTTTTTTTGGTATATTTTTACTTAAAATATTTCAAAATAACGTATATTAATTTGTTAAATCAAAAATTGAATCTGATTTATAAAATATCAATAAATAATATTATTATTCAATTAATGATTTAATTAAAAAATTATATATTAATATTTAAATTAAAATTATGCATAATTTTTTAAGTAAATAAAATTCTTACGTAAATGAACATATAGTTTTTAACGTTATACGAAAATAAATTTATGATTTTCTAATGAAATCATGTTTAATAATTGAGTCATTTATACATTGAATAATATTTTTTTTATTATTTTCAAAATAATGTATGTTATTATTTTTAATCACCAGTGTATAAATAATCCAATTATTCAACATAGTTTACTTTTAACTCTTTCAGTAAAATAATAAATTATTTAAAATAATAACAAATTAACATTATAGAAACATCTCTTTGATAATTTTTTGTATATGCATCTCTTCTTTTGTATAGAAACATTCTTTTTAAAGTTTAAAACTTATCTTGTTTATATTTTTATTTTAGAAAAAAAATACCCTACAATTTGAAACTTATATTGTTCATGTTTTTATTTTAGAGGTAAATAATGCACATGTCATTTACATTAAATCAAAGGAATCATTTAGTTCTTTAGAAACTTTGGTAAAAGAGACTAAAAAAAGATTATTTTTTAATATTTTATTTTATTGATAAATAAGTATAGAATAAAAAAGATTTTTTGTTACATCATTTATCATAAAAATTATTAAAATATTGAATAAATAATGATTTTTTTTATCATAAAAACTATTAAATTATTTAATAAATAGTAATATTTATTATTCTTTGTTACTTTTTACAAAATATAAAAATTAAATGAAATTTTTTATAATGTAAGAGATTAATTGACAAATATTTTATAACGTAGGAGGACTCCACAGTATCTTACTTTTCGTTTTTATTCTTATTTCAAAGAAAATTTTGTAATTTTGTACAAAAAAAAAAAAAATTGTTTGAAGTTTTCTTAAAAAAATCTAAATTATATTATTCAAAATAAAATTATAATTTTTCATCAATACTTTTACATCTTTACTCTTTTAATTTTTATTATATATTTAATTTATATTAGAAAAAAAATTATAATTACAAATCCATAAAATAGGGTATTACCTATTAAAAAATATAGTATTAATTACTTTTAAATTAATATTTTTTTAATTAAAAAATATTATATGTATTACATTTTATGAAAAATATAATTAAATTATTAAATTTATAATAAATTATAGAATATTAAAAGCTTAAAATTTATAATCTATATAAAACATAATTTTATTTTATATATATAATTTACGGTTGAGGTGGTACACAAACGACTCCTGACACATACATAGATCCGGCCACCACCCTGCATGGGAGGCTGAGCTTTAGGTACTGGAGCTTTTGGAATTGACGGTGGTGATGGTGGGTTTGGCTTAGTACTCTGCCATTATTTGTAAAAGTTATTTTAAAAAAATAAACGTACTTATCAAAATGTTTGTTGTAAAAGTATGTTTTCATAATTCATAATAAAATGTTAATTACGTTAATTATGTTTTCATAATATACCAACGTGGTATATAATTTTTTAATTATTTTAATGGTATTAAAAATTATTTTTTAATTTTTTTATAAGATATTGTTAAAATGTTTATAATCAATAAATATTAAAAAATATGAGAAATTTTTTGATGATGTAACAAAATAAAAAAATATTTTTTAAAGATTTAACCGTGGAGGAAAAATAAAGAGATGTAGGTAAGAAAAGATATCAAGAACATTATATTAATTTGAGAACTATTTTTTTAAAATAAATTTTTATACTTTTATTATTCAAAGTAGATTTTTTGTTTTGTCATTTTCGTAATCTTATTTATTGGTTGAAAGTTGTTTTTCTAATATGTTTTATATAACATACTTAAATATTATGGTTCAATTGCGTTTACTAATAAGTCGGTTTTGATAACATTTTAAAACTAATTATAACGAAAAGTTGTTATATTAGCTTAATTATAATTCGTCTAATATGCATTTAATAACGTAAAAGAAAGAATTTTTTTTCCATAAATAACTGTCATTTTTGTTTTATACATGTTCTCATAAACAGTGAGTCAGTTATTCTCAATTTTTTTTTATTTTGTACAGCAATATATTTTAGAAAAAACATAACAAAAAAATATGATAAAACACTTTAAATCATTTTAAAAATAATTTTTGAATCATATGCCAAAAAAGTATTAATTAATTAATTTGTATTTGATAATATTTATATTTTAAAGATTTTGATACTATACATATTATCAGTGATAATGCTCCTAACGATGAGAAAATATTAATAGAATATTAATTAATAATATAAATATTATTAATAAAATATTGAATAATAATATATATATATATAATGTTATTTATGATTAATTTTATTTCTTTTTAAAATAATTTATTATAAAATATCTCCATTTATTTTATATTAGAGTTTATTTAGTTTTATTTAACTATAAAATTTATTAATTTAAATAATTATTTTAAATATTGTAACTACCTCCTCTATATTTTTTGTGATTTATTGTCAAAATAAATATAAAATATAAAATATATTTATATTTATATATATTAAATAAAATAATTATTGTAAGAAATAAATAAATAAATTTTTAATATTTTTAAAAATTTATTAAATTTTTTATAATTTTATGAGCGGAAACCATGGATGGATTAGTTGAATTATCACGTAGGGAAGGTTGAGTTAATTGAGCAGTTCACCAGACAAATTGGTAGATATTAGATGGTAAATTAAAACAAAATTACATAGCAATTAACTATTCATTGGATATTGTTAATGCACCAATTTTTCACATCAAAAGCATGCTAAAATCCTGAAAAGAAATATTAAAAAAAACTTTAAAATATCCCACTTTTTTTCAGAATTTTAAATTTATATTATTAGATTAGTGGATAATTTTTACATCACATTCATGTAAATATTATTTAAAATATAAATTATTTTTAATTTTTAAAATAATTTTATACATAATATAAAATTAAATATAATATTAATATTTTTTTAAATAATTTTATTATCAGAATTGTTAGACTTGAATATAATTTCACCTCAAAACTTAAGCAGAATTGTTCAAAGTTATATGAGAAGCGAAAGTTTAACTCTTAATTGATGTGAGATTTAGGTTTCTTAACACTCTCATTTTGCATCGACGAGGATGAGTAGGTGAAGATTATGTCTTGAGTGCCGACAAGGGGGTGAATTTTAGGAGTGTTCAAGAGCCAAGAGTCAGCTCTAATAACATGTTAGACTTGAGTCTAACTCAAACTCAAAACTTAAGTTAAATAGATGAAAGATTGTTTAATGTTATATACGCAGTAAATGTCTAACTCATGATCAACGTGGGACTTAAGTTCCTTAACACTTTCTTTCATATCGATGAGAATAAGCGGACGAAGATTGTGTTTTGAGTGTTAACGGGGTGAGTTTTAAGAGTTTTCAAAAATCAAGAACCAGTTCTGATATCATGTTAGATTTGAGCTTAATTTTACTTAAAAGTTTAAGTTATAAGATAATAAAAACCTAATTTTTGATTGCCTAATAAGAATAAATATTATTAATGATAAAATAATATTTATGTTTCTTAAAAACCTGAAATATTAAATTGTGATTTATAATATGGAATTATTTTTATTTTAAAGTAGTGCTTTCTTATCCGTAAATATCAACTTATTTTTAGACCTATGTTTTTTTTTTCTTCCTTTCACAGCCGTATTACGCCTGGCGTTCGCTTTCTTTCACCGTCCATATCTACTAAATTCACGTGCCCAGTCACTTTCCCTTTTGACTTCCCGTCTTAGTTTTCCATTCATAGCCCATAGTTTTGTAGTTTTATAATATACTCAATATTATGCATGGTATACAAAGTCACATATCATTACTAAATTCGTCAATCTCACCTAACTTAATACTTATTTTTAACTGGGTATTTCACTTTGTATAATCTATCTCAATTATTTTAGATATTTTAAAAGTATCGTTATTTTTTAAAAAATATTAACACGTGATATAATATAAATATTATTGATATAAAAATTATATTTTCATTTGATAATATTAAACATTAAATTAAATATATTACTAATAGAAAAATATTGTAAATATATCATATTTTAGTTCTATTATTATTAAAAAATGATACCATAAAGGTAAAAATAATTTTTATTTTATTTAATAATATTAGTATATTGTTTAAGGTGAATAATCTATAATCGAAAGATTTAAAAAGATATATATAATTACTTATTTAATTATAATTGTATTTTAATAATAATAATAATAATAAATTAATATAAAATTTAAATGTTATTTTTAAAATAAACACAGAAATTATAAAATTATCCTCCCGTTATTAAACGTTTAATTAAAACTAATCATATTATCGTAATTATTTTTTGTTAAAAAGAAGGAAAAGCTTTATTTACCCCATCAAAGTAATATAGGCCGACAATTTGTACCAACTCAATAAGTAACAGTTTTTTTTTTATATTAATGTCAAGATGTATTCATAAATTAAGTGACAAAAGATAATTTATTTCATCAATTCCATTTTGTTATTTAAATTGAAAACACAATTTTTTATGTGAATTTAAACCGAAAAATATACATATAATAACGAAAAAAACCGAAACAAATCTCTAAAACATGATACAATTCAATCCATAGGATGAACAAAACCTCCCACATTTATTATTATCATTTACAGTTCCACATGACAACACTGAAAATACAAAATTGAAACACCTTGGTAAAATAATCTTTCTCACTAATTTCATTCCTTCATCTATACTCAAAGTGCTTATAGATTGAAATAAAAAATAATAATAAAAATCATCTCATCGGAAAAAAATATTGTATATAATAGAGCTACAAATATATGATAGAGTAGATTTATCTTTACTCTTTATTTTTATAAAAATAAAAAGTATAAAAATAAGTGATTGATATTAACATAAATATATAATATATTACGCGTACCATGTAACAGGAACCCAACATTAGTCGTTTCAATTTTTTTTTTTTTTGTAAAAGTTGTTTTTTATTACAGTTTGATTTATATATAAATGTATACTTCAAAAAATAGTTACTTTATTATTAATAATTAATCTTAATTATTTTAAAGTTTAGTTGTTTGATAAGAAAAAAAATGTATATTTATTTTAACAAGAAAATTAAATAAATATATTTTAATATTATAAATAATTATATATATATATATTCACTAAGAAAATTTAAAATAAAATTAATTTTATATTTTGATTTAATATATTAAATTCTTGATTGAATATATAATTCAACACATACAATTGAACACAAATTTTTTATTCATATGGCATAACTCTTTTGTTAGTCAGAAAAAGACAGAGAGACAAAAATAGGCGATTAGGTTTTGACAAATTACAGAGTATGCTTGTAAACTGTGAAGTAAGCCAAATCAAAATTTTGTTTAAAAAGTCAGCTCTTTTTGTGTGTCTATATCAATACACTCAGCCAAATTGTGTTCTTCAATAGAATAAAGGTTCTCTCATAAAGAGAAAGAAGTTTCCTTTACTGTAAATCTCTAATACACTTCTGCCTTAGTTACGTGTTGTCTTTCACTGTTCCTTTTATTTGAAATACATGCCCCCCTTTTCTTCTTCCTCTAGATTCCGTAATCTCTGTATCTGGTTTGAAAAATCTAGGTAGATTCAGAGACGTCCTGTTTTGTATTTAGAGAATAACTCATTTTCTGGATTGAAGTGTCCAAGGTTAATGTTTCCTTCTCGAGAGACTTACTTCATTTGCCAGCGAGGTTGATTAGTAGCATTCTGCGGAAATCTCAAAGCTTTTCATTACACCAGGCTAGTAAAGTTTTATTCTTTATCTCTAATCCTTGATCTGGGAATGCATGTTAAAGCATAAATTGGTTAATTTGCTGAAGCTGTAAGAAAAGAAGAAGTTATCTTTGATGTTTCTGAGCGGTTTTTGGGATTTGGGTTTGAAGTTACTCTGCATTTAGGTGTTTCTCTATCTTCCCATTAGGAAAAGGCTTCCTCAACAAATTAGGGTTTTGGGTTCTTGATTTGTGGTCAAGGGTTTTGATTTCAGGTGTTAATTACTGCTTTACTTTTTAAAATGTCAGCTTAATTGCTTCACATGCAAGTTGTTAAATGGGCCCTTTGTGATTATTGAGGTGTCTTGGTATTTGGGTCTTCTTTTTCAATTTGGGGTACTGTTTGCTTAACATGTTCATACTGAAATTGGGTTTTCTTGGCTTCTTGATTTACGGTATAGGGATCTGTTTAAATTGGAGATCAGTGAACTAATTAGTTTGACTAGTATTCCTTGCTTCATTTTTAAGCTGCAAGACGACTTTGTTTTTTCTGGTGGAGCTTTTTGTGATGGAGCAAAAAGTTCTTAATTTAGATTTTGTTATTTCTTCCGAAAACTAGTGTGTGCAATTGATATCTGATGCAAATGTTTTCACTGGAGTATTGGCCTTGATTTTAGTTGGCATCTTCTTTGGGTTCAGTAATGGTTGCTTGGGGCTTTTCTGCAATGGAATTCCTTAAATGGGTATTCTTTTCTTGCTTGGCTTGTTCATCATTGGCTCTTAATACTCCTGCTAAATCCTGTCATCCAAGTGATGCAAAGGTGCTGAAGGAGTTTGCAGGAAACCTCAAAAATGGGTCAATTATTAGAACATGGACTGAGGAATCCCTTTGCTGCCTTTGGCCTGGTGTTTTCTGTGAGGATGTTAATGACACCTTTATAGCTAGCAGAGTGACCAAGTTAGCTCTGTCCAATGCGACTCTGGAAGGTACGGTTTCTGGTTCAGTGGGTCAGTTGGATCAACTGAAATTGCTTGATCTTTCACGCAATCATCTTGAAGGTGGCTTGCCTGCTGAGCTCTCAAATTTGAAGCAGTTAGAAGTTCTTGATCTGAGCCACAACATGTTGTCTGGACCGGTTTCTTCAGTAATTGCTGGTTTGAGGTCTATCAAAGTATTGAATATTTCAAGCAATTTATTCAATGGCAGCTTGTCTGAGCTCGGAGGATTTTCACATCTTGTTGCACTCAACGTAAGCAACAATTCCCTTGCTGGTTTGCTTAGTTCAAAAATCTGCAGTTCTTCTAATAATATTCAGATTCTTGATATATCTTGGAACCGCCTGGCTGGTCGTCTAGAAGGCTTACAGAATTGCAGCTTATCTCTCCGTCAACTCCATGCAGATTACAATCTATTTTCGGGCCATTTACCGGATTCTTTATACACATTGTCAGCTTTGGAGCAACTTTCAGTTGCTGGAAACAATTTTTCTGGGCAACTTGGTGAGAATTTGAGTAAGCTCTCTAGCCTAAAGACTTTAGTCCTTTTCAGAAATAAACTTGTAGGTAAGCTTCCCAATGTATTTGGTAACCTTACACAATTAGAACAATTAGTTTCACATTCAAATATGTTTTCTGGACCGTTGCCTTCAACCCTAGCACTCTGCTCAAAACTCACTGTGCTTGATCTAAGGAACAATTCACTAAGTGGTCGCGTTGATCTTAATTTCACTGGATTACCAAATCTATCTATTCTTGATCTTGCTACCAATCATTTTTCTGGTCCTCTTCCGAAATCCCTGTCTCATTGCCGTGATTTGAAAACGTTAAGCCTTGCCAGGAATGAACTAAGTGGTCAAATCCCTGAAGAATTTGCAGAACTTACATTGCTTTTGTATCTCTCGTTGTCAAACAACAGCTTTGTGAACTTATTTGGGACACTTTCTGTGCTGCAGCAGTGTAAAAGTTTGGCTTCTCTAATTCTTACTAAGAATTTCATTGGAGAAGAAATTCCGAAAAATGTTAGTGGATTTGAGAGCCTAATGGTTTTGGCAATTGGAAACTGTGCTCTTAAAGGTCAAATTCCATTTTGGTTATTAAGGTGCAAGAAGTTACTAGTCCTTGATATGTCGTGGAATCACTTGAATGGAAGTATTCCTCCATGGTTAGGTCAGATGGAGAACTTATTTTACTTGGATTTTTCAAATAATTCTCTCACAGGAGAAATTCCAAAAAGCTTGATAGAGTTAAAAAGCCTCATTTCTTTGAATTGCAGTTTTTTAAATCTTACTGCTTTTGCTGGAATTCCACTACTTGTAAAGCGGAACCAGAGTGCTAGTGGCCTGCAATACAACCGAGCATCTAGTTTTCCTCCATCAATTATATTAAGCAATAACAGAATAAATGGAACAATTTGGCCTGAAATATGGCAGTTAAGACAACTACATGTTTTAGACTTGAGCAGGAACAACATATCTGGGACCATTCCTAGCTCGATTTCGGAGATGGAAAACTTGGAAATATTAGATTTATCATTCAATGATTTACATGGTTCCATTCCTCCGTCTTTAACTAAACTCACATTCTTATCAGAGTTCCGTGTGGCATATAATCATTTGCAGGGAGTAATTCCCAAAGAAGGACAATTCTTAAGCTTTCCAAATTCAAGCTTTGAAGGTAACCCCGGGCTTTGTGGTGCCATTGATTCTCCATGTGATGTCCCTGACAGTAACGGATTGAGGCCTCTCGTCCATTCTGGCTCAAACAATAATAGTTTTGGTCAAAACAACATCCTTTTGATTATGGTCAGCATCGGGGTTGGGATTGCATTGCTTTTTGCAATTGGTCTACTTAAAATGTCGAGAAGGGAAGTGGAGAATCCTGCTGATGATTTTGATGAGCAGTTCAGCAGACCACGTAGGTTATCTGAAGCACTTGCATCTTCAAAATTGGTGCTTTTTCAAAACTCGGATTGCAGAGATCTCACAATAGCTGACTTACTAAAATCAACGAATAATTTCAACCAAGCCAATATAATTGGTTGTGGTGGATTTGGTTTAGTCTACAAAGCTGTACTTCCTAATGGAACCAAAGCTGCAATCAAGAAACTCTCTGGTGACTGTGGGCAGGTGGAACGTGAATTTCAAGCTGAAGTAGAAGCTCTCTCAAGAGCTCAGCACAAGAATCTGGTGTCTCTTCAAGGTTATTGTCAACACGGCAATGAAAGGTTGTTGATTTACTCTTACATGGAGAATGGTAGCTTGGATTATTGGCTGCACGAGATTCCTGACGAGAATTCACCTCTAAATTGGGATGTTAGACTCAAGATAGCTCAAGGTGCTGCTCGTGGGTTGGCTTACTTGCATAAAGGTTGTCAGCCTAATATAGTCCATCGAGATGTAAAGTCGAGTAATATACTATTGGATGAAAAATTTGAGGCTCATTTAGCTGATTTTGGTCTTTCAAGGCTTCTTCGTCCATACGACACACATGTTACAACAGATTTGGTTGGTACTTTGGGTTATATTCCTCCCGAGTATGGTCAAACACTAACAGCAACTTTCAGGGGTGATGTTTACAGTTTTGGTGTTGTTCTTCTTGAACTTCTTGCTGGGAGGAGACCGTTCGAAGTTTGCAAAGGTAAAAACTGCAGAGATTTGGTGTCTTGGGTATTTCAGATGAAATCTGAACAGAGAGAAGAGGAGATTATAGATTCTTCAATTTGGAGAAAGGATCATGAGAAGCAGCTATTAAAGGTTCTTGGTATTGCTTGTAAGTGCCTTGACAAAGATCCAAGACAAAGACCTACCATTGAAGAGGTTGTTTCATGGCTTCACAATGTTGGATGTAATGAGAATGCTCAAAAATGAGTGTAATGTAACTGAGTTCTCATTATGATCTCAAACTGGAGTCTAATACTGAAGCAAGAAGATTTTGCAAGTGTGTGAGATCGGAATAGTATTGGTTGACTTTGGTTTCTCATAGAAGTCAGTTCATACTTTATAGTTTATATTATTGAAAATTTTATCATAAATCACAACTCACGTGACATAAAATTATTGAAAAGCATAATAGAACATATATAATTGTATTTAATGAAAGATTATCACTTTACTTGTGATTCTGATATAAAATTGTATAAATGTAACTTGTATATTCCCTTTTCCCCTATTATAGCATTTGAAGGTTTGTTTTGCAAAATAAGAGTTTCATATAGCAATTGAATACTTTTGCTATTGATGTGATTGAAATAAGTTGAATGCTAATTATGCACTAAGTTGAAAACCCATTAAAAAGTTCGTATATTTGATCAAATATTTCCCTTTTATTGGAAGCAAAAGTCAGGGGAACTTAAAAGGGTCTTTTGAAAACACTTTTTTTTTTAAAGAAAAGGTAATGTGAAAGCTATGTATTTGGAAAATGTTCGTTTAATGCAATTATAAATGTTTCTCTAGGGTAAATAAATTATCTCATACATTCTATCACATTTTAAATTATATATTTAAATCATATAATTAAATTTATATTTATTATATTTTTAATTATATATTTAAATTATATCAATTAATTTAAACATAACTTAAAAAGTTCAATACTAAAGAAATGGATAAGCCAAACAATTACCCTTGTTTTCATCTCTCGTTTTCAAAAGAAAAAAATCCTTTAGCATGCAAAAGTATCACTAAAAATAAAAATAAGAGGTAATGATATAATTATTATTGTTATAATAATATTTTATAATTAATAATATATTTAAATTAAAAATAAAATAAAAATTATTACAATGATATTATTATTTAAAAATAAATTATGTATTTTTTACTATCATCATATAAAATATAATTTTATAGTGGTTAAAAAAAATATCCCAACGTCTTGTCTTTATCAAATGTTTCCAAACATGTGTCCAGTCATGGAGGTTACCTAAATGACTCAGTCAGAACCGTCGCTTAAAATTCTAAACGTGTCAATATATCTCAGTATGTGGCACAACGTAAAAAAAAAATACCTTACTATATTTGGATAGACATGACATGTATGAATCAGAATTTCATTAAAAAAAAAATCTATCCAAACAAAATTTGAGAGAAAAACCTAAAATTAATAAAAAAGTACTCTTGAGATTAAATGACAATTTTGAGAAAAATAGTTCTTTCAAGTTTTTTGAAAGCTTTGTCAAAAGCTCATCCAGGTTATGTTAATCAATCTAGTTATGGAAGTTGCTTACCAAGGGCTTGCCTTTCTTCCTCTGAACGGGCTCATCAGGTACATATAATTAATTATTACATCATTTTGATTTTTAGTGTTTTTTTGTTGTTGGGTGAATCAATTTTGTAGTGGAATGATTTGTTTGCGTTAATGTTAAAAGTACTTTCTCTAAAAGTGATTATATTATAAAGTACTCTTAGAAGTAGCATTCTTTATGCTTCTGTGACCAAGCACAATGTTGTTTTGTGTTTTTAATAATTAAAGCATTTTTAATAAATTTAATTCATGTTTAATTCCCAGAATCTAAATATAATAGAAATTAAAATAATAATATAAATTAAATTAAATGAAAATATTTTCATTATTATTATTATGTCTGTTTAAAAAGAAATCAAAATAATGATATATTAAAGCAAAATAAAGTAAACTTAAAAAATAATTTTTTTTATTTTTAAATTAGATAAAAAATAAATAATTAAATAAAATATTTTAAATTATTCTTAAATTGTATAGGATAAATAAAAATTTATGTTATAGTTAAAATACATTACATCGAAATTAAAATTAAATTAAATATAAAAATATCTTTGAACACTTTTATCATCATTATTTTTATTAATGTCAAAGACATGCATATAATATGTTTTTTTTTTTTTTTGCTAAAATTGGTTCAAGATCAAACTATCTTTACAAAAAAAAATAATGTTTCATGAAGAAACACATATGTGATTCTTTGTTTAAGCACAAAACGTGTTTTCTAAAACTTTATGAAATATTTTTTCCAAAAGCCCTTTTTTTTTCTCCTATCAGAAATGCTTTTAGAAGATCTCGTAATCATAAACATACCCTAATTGTTGCTTGCTTCATAAGCGCTTTTATTTCAAAAGCAAAAACAAGCACACCCTAATTAAAAGTTTTCATTAAATACATTCCTCAATCTATAACATAGTTTTATTTGATGGGTTATTTGAATTTTAGAATCACAACTACACAGTTGGGGAAGGAACAAGCAGTGATGAGAATATTGGGATATCAAGAACTCCTGCGAGAAAAACAGAAGGCAATTATGAAGGAAACACTAGTAATTACAAAATTGATGAAAATGTTGAAAATAAAATTGATAATATGAGTGGAGTAACAGGTTTTGTAGCAGATAAAGCAAGACAAGGCACAGTAAAAGCAACAGAAGCAGCTGAGAATATAGTGGACAAGGCTAAAGAGACGATGGACAGTGCTTGGGATTCTGCAAAGAAGACTAATCAGAATGTTAAGGACACTTTAGTTGCCGAAGCTGATGAGAACGTTGTTGACACAACTGAGTATAGAAGTATCGAAGATCTTGCACATGTTCGAGAACAACATCACCATAACAAAGTCTAATGAGATTTATTACTTGTGTTCTACATATAATGTTTTTAGTTTTTTATTTTATTTTCATGTTTTACGTATTTTGCATATGGAGTTAAGCTGAAAGCTCCTCCTCTTAAATTTTTTTTTTTAAAAGATTATCTCTTCAAGGTTGTAATCTTGAATGTAATAGGTTTGAGGTTTAGGAGTTAATGAACAATAAAAAAATATTATTAATAAGTTAATATTTTTTTATATTTAAAATATGATTTTTAATTATTAAATCCATATTTTTATAAATAATAAATATATCAATCATTAACTCCTTTCAAGTATCATTAACTCCTTTCAAGTATCATTAACTCTTCGCAATCATCTTATTGGTCCATATCTTTTCATGGGCTAGACCCAATTGGAGGACATGGAGACAAATTCACAAGTCACAACGGTACCAGTGTCTACTTGCCTCCGAACAAAGTTTATATTCATCCACAAACTAAAAGAACTAATATGATTCATATGTACTTGAGGCTATGATAAATAACAATACATAATCCTAGTCAATCTAAATAGGAATCCGACATGGAAATTTTGTATTTTCAAATTCTTTTTTTGATTTAACTTAATTATTTTCATAAGTTTTATTTTTAACTCTTAAAAATATATATTTTAGGTTAAATATACAAAAATATATATGTTTTTATGTAATATGATAATATATGTTTACTAATATGTAGGTAGTTAAAAATGAAATTTTATCTATAAAACATATTTTTGAATTAAGTCACAACCATACATTAGCACTCAATTGGTAACCTCTTAATTGTAGATGATCTAAAAAATGAAAAAAAAAAATGTATCCTCACTTTTAGGAAAAAAACTAATTAATGATAATAGAAAGTATTTCAGTTCATTAAAAAAAAACTTACAATTATTAGATTAGTTAATGTCTTTTTTTTCAATATTAAATAAATATACATTTGTTTTTATAATTTTTAACTATTTGATGCTTAAGTTATTAGATAATTAATAATAATAGAGAATATCAATCTCTCTCTGTGATGTAGAAAGAATGTGAGATATTGTGGATCTATTGCGTTTATGTATGTTAATAAAACTCTTTTGTGTGAAGTGTATAATGAAAATATACACAAGGATAAGATTTAACTAATGTTAATTTCTTGTAAAAATAAACTTAATCTGATAACTATATTTTTATAATTATCTCTTTAGAATAACAGGAGTAATATTTATTAATTATTTAATTCTTTAATAGTTTAATATATAACAATAATGTTATTTCATGTGTAATGATTTTATTTTACATCAACACAATCTTTAACGTTAAGTGCTAGCAGAGAGCATAATTAGAGTAGAAACCAAGGAAGATTAAGAAATGAATTGGTTAGTGGGGATAGAAGGAGGGCTAGACTCTGGCTGACTGGTGGTCCTTAAGGCATAATGAGTTCAATGGGTCCTCCCCGGGAACCTAAATGGGAGACCAGAGAATTTCAAGACCAGCTTTGTCTCCAATGTTTATGATTTATCTAAATGTGTTTGATCGAAGGGGTGGAGACATTTGGGTCATGATATTTGATCGAATTAATATCTTAGCTTTTGTAAGCTATACTTTAATATGATACTTCCGGAGTGAATGCAGTATGTATCACTCTTTACTTAAAAATATTATTTTTATTTAAAGTTTTAAGCCCTTGTTGTAAATATAGATTGTGTTTTAAGCTCAATTTTTAGGAATAAACTATTATTTTTGAGTTAAAATTCAATATAATTATAACAAATCCATTAATACTTATTTGCTAAAAAATACATTATTTAATAGCTAGATCGGTTTGAGTTTTCTAATGGCATCCCAAAACCAACATAGGATTGATGTCGTTTTTCATTTCTTTATAAAAGAAAGACTCATATGATGCCTTTTCATATTGGTCAAGTTAGATCTACTTCCGTTTCATTTTAATAGTACCATTTGAGAGCCTTTGTTTCCATAACATAAGAAAAGCTATGTCGACCACATCATTGCTTTGTTTTCTGACATTAGCTTAAACACTAGTCTAATATGCTATAAGCGCTTTTTATCAGTTAATGCTTAATCCTCTCTCTTTCTTCTAATAAAGATACAAAGTGCTTCTCTGCTTTGTACATTTATGAAGTATATTTTATATGTTTTTTCTTTGAAAACAAAACAAAAGCAAGTGGACTGAAACTAAAGTGAAACAAGTCCAATGAACCGTGAATAAACACGATTAGTTTCTGATATTAAATAATTCATTCATTTAAAAATTCTTTTCATATCCTTAACAATTATTAAATCCTCATGTTCTTCTGATTGTCAAGTGAAAGATCTGAGTAAATCTCATGATTTTTAACAAAACAACGAGTTTTCATCTTAAAATGTTGATTTATTTGATCGAAAGTTGACTCATATATTAATAAATATTTGCTCTAATTTCAATCATTTTATTTTTAAAATAGTCTAACACCACTATAATATCATGCAAGTTCATTTCAAGTTCATTAAACTCACATTTTAACAATTAGTTTAATATAACGATTATATACATTGATATCATTTGATAGGCTCAATAATTCTAAAGTTAAGAATCAATAAGTTATTATCTCAATAAATTAACATAATTGATAAAACTAACTCATATATTTATAAATTATGTAATATATTAAGAGTTTTTGTAAGTTTTATAAAGTAATGAACGCTCTCCAAAAACTTTAGATAAAATTTATTCGTATATTGATAAATTTATGTTCTTATTTATATTTTATCAATATAAGATTTATTTGTTCTCATTTCTCAATAATATATTTATGTTGTCAAAAGCGCTTTTATAAAATTACAAAGCTAATTTGACTAAATGTATTAAATACTGGCATCATTCAGTACATTTTGTTTGTAGCGTACCCCACACAAAAGAAAGAGTAGTATTATCACAGCACCACCTTGTGTTAACGTTAAGGTTGAGTTGTCCAAACATAGCATCCAATGATTTAATCCACCAAACATGTTACCTTTCCATTCACATCCCATATATATATGTTCATATGTTCATTGTTCATCTCATGCAAACCAAACCCAATTCCTCACTTTTGTTCAAAAATATCCAAACAAAGTAGCCTCTCTATCATATACAGATAAGCAGATCATGGAAAGCCTCCACAGAAAGAACTTATCTGAGGAAGCATTTTCATTTCCAAGCACTCCAAGTCCAAGTCATGAATATCATAATCATCAAAAACACAACTCCAACTTTGAATTTGGATGCATTACACCAGACTCACCAACAATTAACCAAGACTCTCCAGCTGACCGTCTCTTCTTCAATGGAAAGCTACTTCCACATTCTTTTCCCTTTCATCCAATTAGCAACAATATTTATATTAACAATATTGTAATGGACAATTCTCGTACGACGAGTCGTACAAGTAGCATTAGTAGCAAGGATTCCATCATGTCATCTCGCAGTAATAGCACCAATAGTAGAAGCAGTACAAGTTCAAGTGATAATTCTACCAGAAATTTATTGCATCATAGAAGACCAAGAATTGTGGGTAACAAAAGTTGTACTAGTAATGTTGCAAGTAAAGTATATGGTTCTTCTCAAAGATGGCAAATTGTAACACCATTGCCATATTTGAGTCGTGAGACTTCAAGAAGGCACAGATCAGGAAAAGAAAATGTTAACGTGAGCAATGAGAAAGTGATTAGAAAAAAGAAGCAAGTCAGAGTTGGTAAGAAGATAGTTATGGTGAAGCCAATTAGGCTTGGCTTGAGGTTTTTAAAATGGTTTATGTCATCATGTAGAGAGTGTCATGCCATTGAACCATCTAGGAAAGGTAAAGTAAAACCAGGAAATGTGAAAGTACAATGATATTTTTCTTTAATTTTGGGTTTTAAGTGATATTTTTCTTTAATTTTGGGTGGTATGTGATTTGCCTGTCCGTTTGTCATATTAGACTCCCTCTCATTTGTTTTAAATCAAGGTACAAATCACCTCAAGTATCGTTTAATTAAAAAAAAAAATCTGGTGATACAATTTCTAATTGATATGTTGTTCATAGTAATATAATTGTGGGATCAAAACCAATGATCTTTTTATCAAACAAACAAAAAAATCGTATCCGGTAGAACTTCCAAATTCCAATTACATTCAATTTTTTCTTTGCAAGGAGTTCCGTTAAAATCTTAATTAAAAGACATTAATTTTTTTTGGATGATTATTAGTTTTTATTCCAATATTATCTTAAATTCTTGGAACCATCGAGAGAAAAGACTAAAATAAAATTCTAGGAAACTTTCCATTCTAAATTAGCTACAACCAATTATAATTAAGTCACCATCGATCTAGAAGTAAATAGGGGAAAAAAGAAATGAAAATCAAACATAAGAGTGCTAAAACAAAGCAATAATGACTATGAGAAGCAAAGGAAATGAAAATCTTTGCCTAAGTACAACTTCTAACCCTTTCAAAGTACTAAAAGCTCTTTATTCACTCCAAGAAAGTCTCCATGTCATCAGTATATATACCTGCAGCTTCAGAGTGCTGTTGATGATGATCAACTGAAATTGAGGAAGAAGATGAAACCACTCTAGCTGGCAAAGCAAAGCTCCTCTTGTACTTGTTTTCCATCTTTCTAGTATTATCTGTGTGGCTATCCAAGCTTAAGAACTCATTTGGATTTGCACCACTAGCATTATCCATGTTTGAAGCATCTAAATTTGGGTTCGAATTCGAATTCTTTTCATCAAGCATGAGAGAGTGATGATTTTGTTCTTGTTTATTCCCTAGACCCTCAGGGTTGAACAAAAGCTTTGCATCATCTTCTCTTCCAGTTAGAGCATTGAAGAAAGATAATCCATTTGGCCATTTGATGTCATTTTCAGGTTCTCCCATCATATCTTCAATTCGGGTTTCGGATGAGTGTGGAAGTAGGAACATATAAGTCTCATCTTTAGCTTGTGGAAATCCTAGTCTGGCTGCTGAGTTCTGAAAGTTTGGTGAAGGTAGAATAGAAGTTACAGATGGAAGTGTCCTTTGTGTCCAATTGTAGAGAGGAGGTGGAGGTTGAATGGGAATGGTTGGTTGTTTTGAAAGCATTGGAGAGGAAGAGGAAGAGGCAGTGTTTCTGGTTGAAGAAAAGAGCTGAGTGAGGTAGAAACCAGATTGGTAGCCAAGAGATTCAAATGTGTGTCTCATTCTCAACACAAAATGGAGGTCTTCAGGTACCTACATGTCATAATGTCGTTACTTTTTAAGATCAAACTATTCCATAGACAAACTGCTCAAAGTGACCAGTATACTACGTAGTGCACAATATCAATTTTCTCCAAAATAAGCCATTCGAGCCCTAAATAAAGTGTTTTTGGATCTTTGGCTGATAATGTCCCGAAATCGATGGTAAAATCCATATACACTGTACAACCTATACATAGTTGTGCATAGTTTGTACATGAGAATGTATATAGCGTGTGGTTACAGTTTGAGATCCCGAAACAGCAAGCACGTAGCAAAAAAAGAACCATTGTAGTGCCAAAATTCGCCCAAACTCAAAACAACAGCAATTTTGGGGCATCAATATAAAAATATGCTAGGAAATCAAACATATAGTAATACTATACATACACAGATACACATTAATGGAAAAAAAAAAAAAGATGCTTACAATTTTGCAGGAACCCAACTGTAGAAGACCATGGCCAGCTTGAATTACAGCGATTGTCTGCCCAAGGAAAGAATTTTAACCATTTAAGTATACAAAAAACCATCAAAGAAAACTAAAAGTCCTCAAGCAACAAACACACACTCAAAAGATAACTAGTAGTATGAGTAACCATTTTTATTCCAACCTGAATGCCTGATTCAAACTGATCATTCCACTCTGTTGGAAGCTACAATTAATGACAAGAAAGTCAGGTCACAGACTCACAGTAAGTTATTAATAAAGTAACATCTAATCAAGAACATAATAATGATGTATAATTATTGTTCGTTCTAAGTAAAAATGTGAATCTCATTTATTTTAATAGTGATCAAAGATTAAACATGTGGTGTTCATTATATACCGCATCAAATGAACTTTGCCAGTAGTTGGAGATATTTGGTTCACATTCTGTAGGTTCTTTGAAGACCCACTTGTGACACTTATCAGATGCAACCTTCCCCATCAACCTGTTTGTATAAATGCACAAATGAGTTAAGGAAATACACTTGTTTTCCTTAATAATTAATACTCACCAGCCAATAGCCATTTTTAATAGAGACATAAACAGAGACAGACATAGACATAGACATAGACATAGAAGCAGAGAGAGACACGAAGAGAGAATTGAAACCACAACACTAACACCTACCCAGTACCCACCCTTCTCCATAATTATACAGTTGAATTGACATTTTGCTGAAAGCTTTTCTGACTGGATCTTCCCCATCAATTTCTTCAATACAATCTGAAACTCCTCCTCGGCAAAACCCATCTTCCCACATCAACATTCTTCACAAAAAAATATATAATTAAATCATTTCGTGAAAGTTTATCATTCAAAAAACACTGAAATCACAAGATATGAAATACCCATCTCTGATTATCATGCTTTTATTCCTAAAATTACTATTAGCTCATCTCTTATTTACTGAAGTAAGTGAAAGCTCTGTTTTCCCAAAGAATTAAAATGCTAATCCTCTTTCTACAAGAAATTTCTAAAGCTAATTAACTTGATTCAAAACTTTTAGATATCATTTCAACTTTTTGCCCCTTTTTTTCATTTTTCAGAACATAAATGCTTACAAACTGCCGTTGTCATCTCCAACCTTGCAACCATTACCAACTCTGACTCTTCTGCAATGAAATGGAAGAAACCCATTTAATGAAACAACTCAAAATCAAACAAGAAAAAGGCTAGAGAGATACAGAAGGCTTAAAGATGAGAGACAGAGACGTACGGGCGAGGACGGATAGTCCAGAAAACAGAGTATGTCCACTCTGAGTTGAGACAGATGCTTCTTAGAACCTCATGAAGGGCCATCATCCCAACAGCTTCTTTGCTTCTATCTGATACTCCTGAGCCCACCATCTCTTTCACTTTCTCTTTCTTTTCTTTTTTTTTTCTTTCTTTTTGCTCTTTATGCTTCTTTTACTCGGCAATTTAGAGTTTCGACCCCTTCTTTTTTTCCCTCTGTGTTCTACTTCAATGTTGCAGCTCTATCTTCTGGAAAAAAAAAATACAAATTCAGAGTTAATTTTTTTTTTAATCTTAATAGGCTATTTCTATACTGCTTAACCACCATAAAGGAGAACCTTTTCATCGGCCCTTGTTTGTCTGTGTATTGATATATGATTATTTTATGCTTTTTGGTTTGAACTCCTCCCTTTTCTGTCTGCGAGTCTCTTTTTTCTACTATGGTTTTGTTGGTCCCAAGTTTAACAGTCTTGAGCTTAACAGACGTCACGGAACCGAAGGGGCAAATGTAAAATTAAAAGAAGGTAGAATAAGCAAAGAGACTTGTGGTGATTTATGGTGTTTACAACAGGTCCACCCACAGCGATTGTATTAAAATCAGTGGTGAGTAAATAATTTCGTAATTATGTTTAAATTATAAAATTGATTTAATTTTTTAATTTTATATTCGAATCTATTGAAATTTCCAATTTTATAATAATTCTATCTTATCAAAATTATTATTAAATTATAAATAAATATATATTTTATTTTATAATATATTATATATAAATATTATGTATATCATAATTATATTAAATTATTATTTTCATTTAAAAATAAATATAAATATTTATAATAATTTAATAATTATATAAACATGTCTTTTATTCATTTATTTTTTTAGTTGTGATTATAAATATCAATTTAAAATTTAAATTTATATATGTCATGTTTTATATATGATAATAATTTATAAATAAATTTTAATATTAATTTAACCTTATCTAATTCGAAAAATCTGATCTGTTCGGATTCAAATTAGTTTGGATTGATTATATCATCGGATCAGATTCGAATTGAAAATCTTTAAATAAGTTCAAATCAAATCAAATCAAATTCAGATTGAAAATCTTCAAATACATTCAGATCGGATCAGATTCAGATTAATAAAAAACAAACAGTTTTAATCCATTATTCACCCTTAATTAAAATAATATAATTTTTATATCAAAAATGGTTTGAAAATAACACTAAATATTATATTAAATAGATAAGTATTATTATTTTATTGTGATATTTTTAATAAAAAATAAAAATGTTTAAAAATATTATTTTAAATTATATTTTTACTTAAAATTTATTGTAATTATATTTTTTATTAATTAATAATATTATTTAATTTTTATTACATATAATAAATTAAAATTAAGTATATGATACGTAATTAATTGAAAAATATTAAATATAACATAGAGTTAAAAATATAATATAAACTAAAACAATGATTTATCAATTAATTAAAAAATAAAAATAAAAAATATTCTATTATGTAAGAATATAATTTTAATTTAAAATTTGGTAATGTAAAGTGAAGAAAAGAAAAATTATAATGCTATTTTTATACCAAATACTACAAAAGTTGCATTAAAATGATGCAATGGATTAGAATTGTTCTTAATACGAGTTTGTTTGATAGCTATTTTAATTTTCAGTCTTAAAATTTAATTTTTTTTAATTAAATATGTTTTATAAGTTATTTTAATTTATATTTTCTAATTTTTGAAATTAAAAAAGTACAATTTAAAATTATTTCTATGTTTTTATTTTTTTATACTAAAAGTTAATAAATCAATCATATTCTACCTTATTCAAAGTGATTAGAAAGCTAAAATTTAATAAAAATTTATCAAAGTTAAGTTTAGAATTGAACTTTAGAGCTAAGAAAGTTAAAAACAGAAAATTAAAAATTGATTATCAAACAAATAATATTTAATATTTATTTTTTATTTTTTAAAAAATTAAAACTAAAATGGTTATCAATGCCTATATTAAATTTAAATTAATGAGAATTTTATATTTTTGGATTGTTATGAAAAATTATTCATTTGCTTTTAGATATACAGTCTATCTTATTTCCTGTCGTTGCAGTTAAATTGTAACATTTAGTGCAAATAAAAAAGTAAAAGAAAAAAAATTAAATCAGGTTAATTTAGAGTAAAACATAACTTCCTATTATATCAAATAATACAATTTAACTGATAGGATAGGGAAATATGACAAAAAGGCTAATCTATACAAATTGAAATATATATATATATATAAAGAATATTGGGAGATATAAAGAGAGATAAAATGTATATATATATTTCTTATCCCTCATTATTCTCCTTTTCATGTCAATTCATCATCAACCAATTTCATTGAAAGTTATGACAAATGCAAGATTGTAAATATTTTTGTCAATTTTGTAACAATGATATACTAATAAGGTTAAAGGTATGTTCCAAATTATTAAAAAAAAAGTTTGTGTCTGGTTGAAAACAAAATAATAATGTAAAATAATTATGATATTTTATTACTTAGTTTGAATATTAAGAATTTAAGATGTAGAATAGAGTGGATTTTACCCGTAATATAAATGCATATTACACTCAAACCCTACGTAAATACATTACATGCTATTTATTTATTTTTACTTATTTACATTATTATTTATTTTTTTTTCATTTTTCAAAATATTTTTTTTGTTCTGTTTAATTCCTGTTGAAAATAATTATAAAAAAAAATTCAATAAGAAAATGGAAAACGCATGTTTTATAGAATAATTTATTTTTGCTATCTTATCACTATTTTTAGGACCTTTTTAATTAAATTTTCTTTACATCTTAATTTGGTTATTTATATTTTAATTTTAATTTTTTATATCAAAACTATTATATGCTTAACTATACTTTTTAATTATATCTCAATATTGTTTTATATTATTAATTAATTTAAATTTTCTATATTCTTTTCTAGACATTCATATGAGTTTGGTTTCTTTGTAATTAGGTAATAATGAAGGTAGATATTTTATACAAAGTTTCTAATTTAAAATTTAATTGATATTTAGAAAAATTATGGAGCTTTTATGATGCTTACCAAACAAAATAATAACAAGGATAAACTAGACACAAAAGATGTAAAATACTAAGAGTATATATATATATATCTTCAACCACCAAAATAATTAGGCCTTTTTCTTTTTTATTTTTTCTTTTTAAAGGAAATAACTAAACTATTGACCTACCATTAAAATTTGAAATTATAATTCATTTTATAATATAATTGATAAGATTTGTTTTTGTTTAATTTCATAACATAAATTTTTTCATATATGAAATTTATTTTTTAACATCATTAAGAAAAAAATATATTTTTACAATATAAAAATATGTTTTTAGTAGATAAAAACATTTTGCATATGTTTTTTTTAATAACATAAATAACATATATTTTTTAAAAAATAATTAAAAGAAAAATTATATAAATAAATATAACATATTATTTTTTTAAGTCGTTTATATTTACAAGCTCAAAATACATCAACTAGAATATAAGTTGGCATTGTCGTGCTTTGAACGTTAAACTAAGTGTTGTAATATATACACACTCAAATGAATCTAAATGGGATAAAGAACTATGATAATAAATTAAATGTAGCAATGCCATTTTTTAACTTCCAACTTCGAAGATTCAACAAAAGCCACAGGCATTTTATAATTGCTTTTTAAGATTCGGTTTGCAATATTTTTTGTTTTAATAATGGCTTAAATAGTAGAAATATATGTTTATTTTTCTTATAAATATATTTTTTAATATTATATAAAAATAATATTTTTTAATTAAAAAAATAAAAATAATATTATATTAAATAATTAATTCATTTATACATGGGAGTAATTATATATTAATATCTTGTTTATCTCAAATTCATAAAAAAACTTAACTTAATGATTTAATAACACAAATCAAAGTTTTCAGGATCTTATTATCTGAAAGATAACTAAACAATTGGGAAGTTACAGAATCTTTACCAGTCAAAGGTAGTGGCAGAGTGCATTCTGAAGGTTGGATTTGGACTATATTTTAAACAAATAATATATATTATATATAGCTGTTATGTCAGTTTGTATTTTATTTATTGATAGTGCAACTTAGAGCTAAATCATGATAATATTTGTACGGTAAGAGCAGTATAAAAAAGACTCGACTGAATTCCTTTGGGCACTTTTATTCTCAATATGGTTGCCTAACGTACTTACTTCAGAACTAAGGCATTTCAATGTTTCATGAACACGTAGGTTGCATGTGTCACTACTGAAACTTATCTTGTAATATGTGTAAGGGAAGGTTTTAAATAAATATTCTACTTTTATTAATTTTTTAATCATTATTATTAATTGTTAAATATAATATATAAAAATAATTAAAAATATAAGAAATAAATAAAAATAAAAATTTGATTAATTATTTCCATGCAATCATTAATTCAAAATAAAAAAAATTAAACTACTATAAAAAATAATAAAATGACTAAAATATTATTTTTTACGTAACTAACAACTTGTGCTATATCACTCTTAATGAGATGATGAGCAAAATAAAACAAAAAATATATATAATTCACATAAACTATAAACTTAAATGAGTTTATTCACTTAAATAAATCATGAGTAGCTTGGGATATCATTTAAAAAATATTTTTTCAAACAATAATTATCATAATGTAATTATAAAAAATACAATTAAAAAAATTATATTTTTTATTTTGTAAACATATAATAAAAATATATATTTATATTAATATTTTTATCCTTAAATAAAATATATTTTATATATTTTTTAAAATATAAATATACACCCTTGAACTAAATATTTTTTTAAATGTAATTATGACACCCACCAACTATTCAAGTTAAAACATTTAAAAATTATCTAAGTTAAGTTATCTTTTATATATATATATATTATCAAATAATCTTGATTTTTAAATAAATACAACCCATGTATTGCACTTAAATATTTATATTGATTTTAAAAATCACTCAATAATTTAGAAATGTATATATTTATACATCTATATCTTTAAATATTTTTTTTAAATATCATTATGATTTATCAATATTATTTCTCTAAATAATTTATCACTTGTATATATATAGAGCAAAAGGTTTGGAAGTCCTTTAATTTAGAGTCTAAATATAAAACGTTGGTATATACACGATAAAAACTCAGATCATACAAACACAGTCATGTAACAAGGTAAACTCGCATAGAATTCCTACATATGTGTTAACATCTTTGGATTTCTTATGGTAATTACTCGATAGTAAATAATCCACTAAAAATAATAAACATATACAACTTGATATAAATACTTCTATCAGTCGGGACCTCTATCTTAATTTCCTATTTTTATCATTGCTTGCTACATCTGCAACGACAAAACACAGATCTTATTTTTCTCTAAAGCCAACATCATACACAACAGTGCAATTAATCATCAACAATCAACAATATGTATAAGATATTGAACAACCAACGTAGGAAATCACTCAACCATGATCACTCTTAATCACCATCTTAAAAAACTCTTAATAATCCCAAAAGCACAATATTGCTCACACTAACCAGTAAAATAGTTTTAGCCACTCAAAATCTATGAATACTATTTTACTCTCATAAGATAATAACACAAACACTAAAATAAACTTAAGGTGATTTATGAAACAGAATAATATAATCATCTCATCCAAAACCCATTAGCAAACACTACCCTGAGTGCTCATCACTCAAGAGTACGATTTTGATCATAATTACGAATCATCAATACTGAACAAACACGTAAGTTAATAGTTATCCAAAATTAAAAAAAAATGATATTTCAATTTGAAAGAGTTTAGTTATATTTTTCTCATTGAAAAAATAATAAAATAGAAAGGTATTTATAGACGTTACCCAACCTCACGGCCACCCTCACTGGAGGTCCATCTTGAGGTGTATAAAAATTTCATTTGTAGTTTCCAAAAATGTTGAGTAATTTTCATAAATATCTGTACACACAACTCAACAACGATAACGTCAATACTTCACTTAGTATGTACACTACGAAAATCAATCTCATGATAAGTATAAACATGCTCGCATACAAAATGTAACTAACTATATGTGTGTATGCGTTATTGATCGTTAGTAACCAACTTTACACAAATGAAGAAAAATACATTAAATAGAATAAATAAACTCGATGTTTTGTACATGAAAAGTCTATAAAGACACAAAAGATTCAGGACTTACATCAATGATATGGAGTTTTTTATATAATTTTTACACTTTTATGTTAATGGTTGATATTTAAATGAATAATTTTTTCTTCTTATTTCTTATAAATTTTAACCATCGAGATATATATGATTTATTAAAATGTTAATTTTTAAGGTAATAAATCAAAATATTTAATTAAATAAAATATTAAAAGTGTAGATATAGTATTGTAATTATATGTTGCGTATTAGGGAAATATATCAATAAGAATCACTCAAAATTCCGAAGGTCTTAATTATCTTTCAGCTTTTTTTATTAATGAAATAGTGATGGGCGTGATGGGTGTAATTTGAATATATGAACTGACTTAAAATTAAAAACGAGTCAACTTTTAATTAAACCACCTCTTTCGATTTTTTTTTTATAATTTAAAAATTATTATAAAATACAATTAAAATCTGCTTTAATTGAACGATATACTATTTTACACATGTACGATTAGTTAAACGTTTCGTCTCGTATCATTCTTGGTGGTAAATTAATATAGATTGTTTTTTTTTTGTTAAGAACAAGAATGTTATTATTATTATTTTTATTAACTTTCTACGTAATAATAAAAATACGTTCTCACGACTAATTATATTTTAATATTGTTATTAGATTAAATTTTACTAACTTTATCATTTTTATTATTTTATACTCTTAATAAAATAATCTTAACTTTTATCTTTTGATTTTTTATATTTAACATAATTAGTCTAAATCTAAAAATTAAATTAAATTACATTATAAAAATTATAATTAATATGTTCAAAATTTATTTTTTGTATTATTTAATTACTTAACTTTAAAAATATAACATATTTAATCAATTTTCTTTAAATTTATATTAAAATTAAATATGAAAAACTAATAGATAAAAAAATAAGAAATTTTTATTAAAATATCAAAGTGATAAATTTTAAAGAGTAAGAATTTAATTCAAATTTATTATTATTTGTTAAAATAATCATCATGAAAATATTATTATGATAACATCTCATCTCAAGAAATTTTTTATTTAAAAGAAAAAAAAATGTAACCATTTGTTTAAATTACTAATTAAGAAGGTTGGGTAGGGTGCTCTAAATCACCACGCGCGGCAACAATAATACAAAATTAATATAACAAAAGTGCAAAGGTGGAATAAACGAGTCGGATAATATAAAAGTGAGCTTACGAGTAGCACGTGCTCACGTGCGTTGCGGTGAGTCGCAGAGTCGGTGCATCGTTTCTCAAAAAGAAACTGAACCTTTGTTTAAAAAAATTGAATCACATGATTTGCGGGGCACTGCATTCCAAGAATTGAAATATGGATGTAACCTAAATATCCAGCTTTAAATTATATTATTGTTATCAACGATCAATCATTTATAATTTTAATAATATTTTTATTTGATACATATAGATATATTTATTTATGATTTTATTTTAATTAATAAATTGTTAATTAATAACAAAGTTATATATATAGCATGTAGTTTTCTCCGAAACGGTAGATTAAATAGTTAAAACTTACAATATTAGAATATTTATTTTAATTTTTAATTATAATACTTTAATAAATGAATACATGTTGATGTTATGGGAAGTATTTCATTAAATATAAAACATTGTACCTATAAATACATAATAATTATATCATATTATTGAATAAAGTATGTATATATATATATATATATATATATTAGCATGTAATGTGTTTCTCTAACTCAATTTGTAAAATAAAAAGGTTAGTTATAATAATAATTGAATTATAATTTTATATGTATTCTTAAGTAATTTTACATTTTAGATTAGAATATTATCATGTGTATAATATAATTTGCATTATAAAAAATAAAAAAAATTATAATAAGAATGGCAACTTAAAGTGATAATGAGATAGAAATTTTTTTAAAACAAATAAATTTTTTACTTCAAATGTAAAGAAGTAATGTGTTGAATTAAATATAAACACTAATTTAATACTAAACTATTTAGAAAGAAAAGTTACAAAAATAAATTAAATTTATAGAAAGATACATTTTAGTTATATTTTATATATAATATCACGTTAATATCTCTAATATTTATGATAGTCTATATTTTATGGACAATGACATCTTATACACTATTTAGCAACATTATCTATATTTTCTCAATATTATTGTCAAAAGAGATGGATATTATATATTTATGTTGAGGTGTCTAAAATCTAAACAACTTCATAATAATGTTAAAATTGTCATTGATTTTTTCATCTTTGTTACATTCTCTACCTACGATTACCTACGAATATCGACATCCACCTTCTTTTCTCATGTGCTTCACAACCTATTCACTAAGTTGTGCAAATATTATAATTCTTTATAGACATATTTGTTATATAGTACTAAAGATTACAATTGTACAATTTGTATAAAATCATATGTCTAATTGTGAAGTAAGAGTATATTTTGTATATAATAAAAATTAAAAGGTTAGTAAAAATGTAGTACTAATGAATATGAGTCTAAATTGTATTGGATATTTTACTTGATTTATCTGAAATTTTAATTCTAAAAATATGTCTTGATTTTTTCTTTTATATAAGTTTAATTTTTTTTAAATATAAGAAAATATAAAATAAAATAAATATTAATTTAACTAAACTAAATATAATTCAATCAAATAAAATTATATTTAATTGATCTAATGTAATATATCAAACATACGGTATGTGCACTATGAAGGTATGAGTGTGATGTATATATGTTATTAAAAACATTATTCTATGTAAAAATAATGAATAAGATGATCCTTTTAAAAAGTGTATTTATTTTTGATCACTTATTAATTTTTAATATAAATATTTTATAAATACTTTTTTGTAACATGCATTTAAAAATATAAAAATTGTCGTTATTTTTGTAACATGGATGCATGACCAGCCTAAGCATTTATAGAGCCCAAGACAGAACTCATTATAGTGTCCTTTTATAATCACATTGACATTGGTTCTAAATTTTATTCAAATTATTTTGACTATTATTTTATATAGTATAAATATGTAAAAATAATTAATTTTTCATATTTTTATTAACAGCAACTAAAAATCTCTTACTAACTTAATTAATAATACAAATTAATAATTTAAAATTTGATAAAATTAATTTTAAGGACTTCATAAAAAAGTTTTTTTTCACAATTTATATAAGTAAAAAACTAAAAACTTATTTAAAAAGGTGAAATTTTTTAGACTAAATTATTAAGAATTTAAACTTATTTACTTTAATACTTATCTCTTTACTGGTTATATATCCTTTAAATATTAAGGAGGATGTATTCAAATAAATTTAAGAAAATTTTGATATATTTTAAATTTTAAAAAGTTTACTTATTTAAATAGATTTTTAAAGACTTCAACAAATATTTTATTAAATTTTTAAAAAATCAGTTAAAATTTAGAAAAAACTTTGATAGACTTCAAATTCTAAAAAGTGTACATACTTCGACATATACTTTATTAAAATTTTAAAAATTCTATATAAGTTTGAATAAATTTGTATGACTTTTTTCATAAATTTTAATAATCTTCTAGAAGTTTTTATAAAATTTAATAAATTTTAAATTTTTATCATATTCACATTTTTTCGCTATAATTTAATTATTTTATAATTTCTTAATGAATTTTTTATAATTATTACAATATTCAATATGTTATTATGTATTTTATTTAAAAATTTGATGAAAACTTATAATCTTTTATACTCTTCTTTAATCAAATATTTAGATTTTTTATAAAAATAGAGACATATTTACATGAATTGAAAAAAGACATACATGTGTACAATTTAACTTATGGTAAAAGTTATTAGGTGAGATCATTAATCCATAATAGTTATTAAAAGAAAATTATATCTTTAAAGTTAGTACGTGAAAATTATTAAAAAAAATACTTTTAGTTAATTGTAAATTAATTTAGTAGATTAGTATCTGAAAAATTTTAAAAATAAAAATAGAGAGAGTCAAGAGTAAAAAAAAAAAAAAAAGAATGAAGTAAAAAAGAGATAAAAAAATCTCCAAAAATTTAATTAGAGAAGATGTCACTGTTGTAAGACTCTGTTTATAACATAAAAAGTATTTAAAATCCTCCCAAATAATTTTATAAATATTTAAAAATAATAACTGAATACACCTAAATCTATATAGACTTTTATAAACTTTTAGAAAGTCTTAAAAAGAAATAATTAAATACAAGTAAATTTTTATAATTTTTTTTAAAATTTTAAATAAATATAGTTAACCTTTTAGAAACTTTAAAATCTATTAAGTTTGCAAAAATCTTATTTTAATACTAAGTACATTTTTCTAAAATTTAATAAATTTAAATTTATAAAATATATGAAAGAAAATAAGTATTTATTAAAAATATGTCTATTTTTAAGTATGAAATGATTCTTCTTATAATTTAATAAATTTATCATATTTTATATTTTCACCAAGTGACAAACTTATTAACTTGACATGGATTTAATAATTTATTTTATATTTAAAAATTTTAAAAAATATTGTAGCTAATAATAATAAAAATTATGATTGAGGTTATTATTGAAAAAAAATTAAATATTTATCAATTCAAAAATTACTATAAAATAAAAATAATAATTATATAACTAATATAATGACATAAGTTAATTAAAATAAAGAGATTTATCTCACATTTAAATAGTGGTTAATTTGAGCTTAAGAAGAGATATAATTTTGTTATTTATAAGTTAAACTTCATATGATATTGTATGGACATATTAGTTGATCCACCAAAATTAATTATAGGATACATATTTTATGCCTGTAATTAATAACCAAATTTCATATATTCAATAAGCCCAAATAAATTTATAGCATTGAACCAAGCTTACTGCAAAATTAATCAAATTTTTGTTCAACCTTATTTTCACTTAAAATTTGAGACCACCGACTATAGTAAACAACCGATTAACGTGTCATTTTTAATAATTACAAGCCCTAAATACGTTTTAAAACTTTTAAATATCACAACCAAATTTAGACCAAATATCTCGCATTGACTGCTAAATTTTATTTATTGAGTTTTTATGTGTTTCCAAATTTATTAAAATAGCGATTATTTACACCAACAAATTGAAAATAAATGATAAATTTGCATAGGGCGGATTCATTATTTAATTAGTTATCTATTCTTTTAAAGGATATTTTTATGTTTTAATATTTTTTCTCCTTGTTTTTTCTTTTATAATCAATTTTTATTTTATTAAAATATAATCTTTATGTGACGTTATTCTCTTATTTATTTTATTTCTTCTTTCTTTATCACGTTTTATATTCTTTGTTATCTTTTTTCGTTTCAAAATCCAACAAACATAAAAAATAATATCATTTTTCTTTCATAAATGTAATTTTTATGAATGTTATGTTTCATCATGTTTTTATATTAATTGTGAATAGTTTATTTAATTTAAATATATAAAACATTTTATAAGTATTTGGTCTTTTTACTTGTTAAATTATATCATATCTTTTAAAATAACTTTCTTTTTTTAGAATTCAAATTATTCACGTTAAATTGCCCACAGTTTATACTGACTTTAAAGGAAAATAGAAGGTTGAAGATGAGGTAAGATAAGTAAAAAATATGAAAATATTTAAGGATTTAAAAAAATAGAAAAACGGTTTTAGTTGCATAAGAAAAAAAAAGACCAAAATATCAAAAATATATTTCTTTAAAATTATTTGTGTTGATCGATCATATAAAAAAGTTATACCAAATTATAACATTTTTTAAATATAAGATAACAATTAATAATAAAAATAAATAAATTAATATAATAATAAAATATCCAATCCCACGTAAACTATCGCCCGTAGTTGGTCCTTTTATGAAATAGGTAGTAGGGGGTGTTCATAAATCGGACCAGATCGAACCAAATCGTAAAACTGGACAGACGGGATCAAATTGAACGGTTTTACTAATCAAACGGTCTGGTTCGATTTGTACTAATTTTAAACCGTTCAAACCAGACCGAACCAGTTTAATAATATATTAAAAATTTCACATTATTTTTCATTAAATTATAAAAAAATCGGACCAAACCGTTTTATAAATCAAACGGTCCTGTCCGGTCTAGTCCGAGTAATATGAACGGTCCGGTTTGATTAATTTTTTTTAGGCAAAATCGGACCGGACCGGACCATAGACACCCCTAATAAACAGAGCGTGGAAAAAGGAGGCGTGAGAATAAGAATGATCGAAGGAGTCGAACATATAGATTGAGCTCGTTTACAAACTATGACGACCGTGAACATAAAATTCAGAATAAATAATTTTTTTATTAAATTAAATTATATTATATAAATTAATAAATATATATGTTGAAAATACTTAATTATTGTATTCTATTATATGATTAAAAGAATATACATGATGTTTTTATATAAGAGTTACAAGTAAACTAGATATACCTAAAGTAACTATATATAGATATGTCTAAAATAAATAGAGATATACATTAACATATATATATATATTAATCTGTTTACTCAATATACATTAACAACCCCCCTTCAAACTCAAGGCGGATGTGAGACCAATTTGAGGTTATCAACCAAATTACGAGTGTTATTTAGGAAATGTCTTAGTGAAGATATCTGCAAGTTGATCATTAGAGGAGACAAGGAAAAGCTTGAGAGAACCATGGACAAGATGAGAGCGAATAAAGTGACAATCAATCTCGATATGTTTAGTCCGTTCATAGAAGACATCGTTGTGATCAATATGAATGACATTCTGATTGTCACAATAAAGAAGAGTAGCAGAGGATGTAGACACACCCAAATCCTTAAGAAGCTATCGTAGCCAAAGGAGCTCAGATGTAGTATCAGTAAGAGCACGATATTCTGCTTCAGTACTGGAGCGGGCCACGAAAGTTTGTTTCTTACTTCGCCAAGAAATCAAAGAAGAACCAAGGAGAAAACAATAACCTGTAGTGGACCTACGATCAGTGGGATCTCCTGCCTAATCAGCATAAGAGAATGCACAAAGTATTAGAGGAGACTGAGCTGAGTAGAAAAGGCCATGGAAGATAGTGTCCTTCAAGTATTGTAGAATCCGCAGAATAACAATATAGTGAGTCGATCGTGGAGTAGACAGATACTGGCTCACCTGATGAACAATATAAGAAATTTCTGGATGAGTAATTGTAAGATAAACTAGGATGCCAAAAACTTCTTTTTTTATTATTCATACATCTCTTTCGAGCTCCGTATAAACACAACTCGTTAAATTAATTCACTATATCTCTATGAGAATTAAATTTAATAAGATTCATTAAGTTCTAAGTTTTCAAATGGCCACACATACAATTAGGGTATATTTCTATCCTTTATCATACATGTCATTCTATTTACGAGCAATACACACACAAATGCCTTTATCAAGTTTATTCATGTGCCACGGATCGTTTTGATAAGATTCGTAAATAATCAAAAAGCATTACGCACAAAATAGAACGAACAAATCGAACGTCTTATAAATCTACAAAAAAAATAATTAAAATTAATGCTTCATAAATTTAGATCAAATGCAACCCTAGAAAAATTAAATTACTTCATAAAATTAAAATAAAAATTACAACAACTACAGAAAAATAAGATGAAGCATAAATAAAATTAAAACATCACTTAGAACAAATATTTGGCACACGCAAAACACAACAAAAGCCAAAATATGGCTTCTGCGTGTTTTGTCGTCCAAAACCGAGCAACACACGAAAATTAAACTCTACCCAAAACTCCCAAAACCCCTAAAACTATCATCTTATCTCCTATTTATAGCCAAAAATAATACATCTAAAATATTACATTTTTTATTTTATTTTTTTATAAAAACGCGTAATAATTTGTATCGAAAAACAAAAATTACGCGTATCGATTTTACTAATTAAATCACGCATGAGCCAGGGGCGCCGATTCTGCATTTTTTAAATTCTTTATGCATGCCACGTGTCAGCGTTTGATTCGCTGAAAGGAATTAATGCGGACACGTGCGCCTTTCCGATCAAGCGCTTATGGGGACGTGCACAGGAGACATCAGAGCACGGGATCAACGGCTACACACGGGCTTGATCCTGTGCTTTCGCGATCACCATAACATGCCACGTGTCATAATATGATTAGTTGAAAAATAGACTGGGACACGTGGCAATTTCAGATTCAAGGAATGGGTTCAGGTGCACGCGTGGCATCTCTTTATTGGAGCAAAATCCGGTTGTACGCAGAGATCAGCGCACGGGATCAGAGGCGCGCGAATGTGGGGGACAGCAGCTGGACGCGTCAGACATGTGGGTCCCACCTGCACGCCGGCTTGCGCGCCAGGTGGGCCCCACTCGGGCACCGAGCCGCGTGAAAGCATCTGCGCACACGTGATTTGGTCGGGCGTGGTCTGGACGCGCGCATCGTAGCCGTTTCTTCTTTGATCGGACGGTCCACGTTTGGCGCTTGTTGTTGGCGCGTGGTTCTTCTAATCTGCGCAGAAAATTAACTTTTATTAATTATATTTTCACCCACAAATATATTTCAATTTAAATTTTAAACTTTCTTTAATTGCAATACAATCCTTTTGTAATTTAAATTAAATTTTAAACTTTTAATAATTAAAATTAAGCCCAATTTTAATTTAAATTATATTTTCAACTTTTATAAATTGCAATTAATAATAGTTTTATTTGAATTTATATTTTTGGACAAAAATTTACCATTAAGAGCGTTTTCGATACATTTTATTTAATTTTCTTAAAATTTGAAAAAAACAGTAAATCCTAATTTATTAAACTAAAATTAACTAAAAATAGAGAGAATCTAGCAATTATAATTAATAAAATAGGTGAAAATAACTATATAAAATACAGTTATCACCAACCAATCATTTGTAAAAGAGAGAGATTATACAATGGTTCCCCCTCCCCCCCGAGGGTATCAGATGTGCATTAAGTTCAACTAGAGTGTCAACAGTCTTGTTGTTAGTGAGTCCAGCTTGAGATAAGAGGTCATATGCATACTTAGCTTGAGTAATATAAAGACCATCTGTGGAACGAGTGATCTTAAGACCCAAGAAATAGCTGAGATGTCCAAGGTCTTTCATCTCAACCTGTTGACTAATTAAATCCGTGAGTTCTTGAATTCCACTGAGAACATCATCAGTTATGATCATATCATCCACATATAGGAGAAGCAAAATGGTGCCTTTATCATTGCGATGAAGAAATAATGAAAAATCATAAGGACTGGCAATGTAACCTAAGTAAAGGATGGTGGAGCTGAACTTGGAAAACCATACTCGTGGAGCTTATTTAAGGCCATAAAATGCACGTCGAAGGCAGAAAACCTTATTTGTTTCAATAGAAAGACCATAAAAAGGTTGTATATAGACTTCTTCATGCAGATCCCCATTAAGGAATGCATTTTTAAATCCATCTGAAAAAGGTCCCATTTACTAGCAGTGACAACAACTAAAAGGGTACGAACATAAGAAATACGGTCAACTAGAGCAAAAGTCTCTTCATAATCAATCACATACTCTTGTGTAAAACCTTTTGCTACAAGACGAGCCTTGTAGCGCTCGATGGACTCATCAGAGCTAGTCTTGATCTTATAGATCCACTTATAACCAACCACAGACTGACCAGAAGGGAGAGTGACCAGATCCCAAGTATGGTTTTTGGTTAATGCATCAATTTCTTCTTTCATTGCAATCTGCCATAAAGGGTTAGTAGATGCTTCACGATAGGTGTGAGGCTCATGAAGTGTAGCAAAGGCAGTGTAACAATGATAGTCCAATAAATGTGTAGGAATGGATCTTACCCGGGTTGAGTTGCAATGTGGAATGTCTTGTGGAGGATCTTCAGGCAGAGTAGGAGCATGGGACCTATGCTCAAGGTGGGGTAGCTCATCATCAACCTATTCTTCTACAACCTATCTAGGAGAATCATAAAAAATATCTAAAGATTGAATAGAAAAGTCTAAAGGAGGATTATGAGTATCTGTAGAAGGAACATGAGACTCATTTGGAAAGATTTCTAAAACATTTGAGTTAGTTAGGGAAGAACGAAAGTGAGAAAGTTCGACAAATAAGCAGTGTTCCCAAAAGACAACATTATGGGAAACACAAAAACGATGAGAGATAGGATTATAGCATCGATACCCTTTTTGAGTTTCACCATAACCAAGAAAACAACAAAGTCTAGATCGAGCTCAAGTTTGTTATGTTCATGAGGCTGAAGAAGAATGAAAAAAATAGATCTGAGTGAGCAAATGTAATGATAGTCAGAAGATGACCTAAAAAGGTGCTCATATAAAGTCTGATTATGAATGACAACGCTTGGAATGCGATTAATGGCATGAACAACATGAAGAGCGGCTTCACCCCAAAATGGGGCAGGGAATTTGGCAGAAAGAAGAAGAGCACGAATAGTATCAAGAATATGACGAAGTTTTCTTTCGGCTCGACCATTTTGTTGAGAGGTTCCTGGACAGGTTAGATGATGTACAGTGCTATATGAGTGTAACAATGCTTGAAAAGCATTTTGAGTATATTCAAGAGCATTATCAGATCGAAAAGTTTTGATATGTTTGGAGAATTGTGTTTCAACCATTTTTACAAAGTTACTGTATATTTGTAAGATTTTAGAACGAGATTTTATTGGAAAGATCCAACTATAACGAGAATAATCATCAATAAAAACAACAAAATATTGAGATCCACCAATACTAGTACCAGGAGAAGGTCCCCAAACATCAGAATGAATTAACTCAAAAATACTATTAGAGATAGATTTACTATTATTGAAAGGTAAAGCTGGCTGTTTCCTTAACTGACATGAAGTACAATCAAAATTGTCTTTGGACACAAAACCCAATAGACCTTTAAAAGCTAACTGTTGTACCCGAGTAGATGGGATATGACCAAGATGAGAATGCCAAAGTGCGAGAGAAGGTAAGGAAAAAATTGCAGCAATTGTAGCAATAATAGAGGCAGGAGTAACAGGTGGAAAATGAAGATTGTTCACGAGAAACATACGCCTGACCCTAGGACCGGTCCCAAACTCTTTCCCCGTCCTCGAATCCTACACAATACACCCAGAATAGTAAAAAATAAGGTGATATCTTAGTTAAGGTAATTATCCCATAGAGCATAAATTATAGGATAGGTCAGGTACATGAAAACCCCAGGAACAGAGAGGGTAGAGGTCGAAAAAAAACCTAGACTATTCCCATGAATGATGGAACCATCAACTATATGAATATTAAGAGCATGTGGTGCAGGGTCAAGATTGGAGAATAAATATGAGTGAGGTGTCATGTGATTACAACATGCAGAGTCAAAAAGCCAAGTTTGAGACTTACCGGGTAGAACTGAGAGAGTAGTGGAAAGAGATGCATTACCAACCATTTGAACAGCCTGAGTTATGATCTTCTGTAGTTCAGTGGAGGAGAGGTTGATAGTGGATCCAGAAGACTAGGACTCTGCTAAACTAGAAGGCATCAGCGGAGTAGGCTCAGTATTAGCAACAATAGTAGTATATTTGTTGCGACGGTAACAAGTCTCAATGGTGTGGCCATGACGCTTGCAATAATTGCATAACTTTTTATTACTCTGCCTGCGAAAATTATTAAAGCCAGATGAATCATCTAATTGTTGAGATTGCTCAATGGTAGAAGTAGGAGGAGTAATAGCCAAAACATTGAACTTATTTTGGGCTTGAAGGGTTGCAAGCCGAGCTTCTTCTCTAACCAACTCGTTTACAACAGTATCAAGAGAGGGAAGAGGACTGCGATTAAGAAGCTGACCTTAGATGGGCTCAAAGTCCTTGTGAAGTAACATCAAGAACTCATAGGGATGAAATTCATCCCTAACTATAGCATATTGCTGAGCATCCGTTGAGCATGCCTAAATTGGATCACAAAGGTCAATTTGGTCCCCAAGGAAGCAAAGCTGATCAAAGTAGTCATTGATGGATTGTCCTGGTTCCTATTGAAGTTGATACAATTCAACTATTAACTGATATTTCATGGATCCGTGAGTAGTAGAGTACCTCTTGACCAACATATCCCATGTTGATTTGGCATCATCAAAGCTGCCCAATAGTTTAGAGATGGAGGGAATGGAAGTATTCCGAATCCATGTGAGGATCATGTGGTTATGAATATCCCATTCAATCATACGATCGAGGAAGGTAGCATCTTCTTCACTTGCTTCTTTGACAGGAATGATAATTACACCAGTACAATAATGCCAGAGCATACGACCCTTAAGAAAACTACGTATAGCTTTTGACCATTATAAGTAATTCTTGCCCCCCAATATAGTATTGATGCGGCAAGGAAGAAAAACATCTTTTTTATCCATTTGGAAACACAATATGCAAAAACGGATTGCAAAAACGAGGTTTATGCAAAAAACTGGGTAGGGAGGACCCGAATTGCAAAAGTCAACGGTCAACAGACCAAGTCAGTGATCAACCAATAAAGTCAACGGACAACATGGTCAATGGCATGATTATTGTGACGTCAACCCTAGGGATGTGTCACTGATGATGTCATCGGACCAGAGTTTGGCGTGTGAGGCGCGTGAATCTAACGCGTGGTTTTTGTTGGCGGTGCGTGCGGGCGCGTGCAGAGTCCAATGATTGTGATACTTCCACGATTGTGTAGATCTGGTGGAGTCGATCACAGTGGTATCTACAGAAAGGTTGTCGAAGCAAGATGCAAGGCGGCAATGGTGATTGTAGTGGTCTGTGTGGTGTAAGATTCCTTAACAACGGCGACTGTAGACCCAGAACCTAAGGACAACGTCTGAAAGACATCAGAGGTTCAACAGTGAATGATTACAGTGGCTGTTGTGACAACATAAGTTATAAGGGTGGAGTAACACAAAAAAACAAGACTGTTAAAAAGATAAGAACAATGGCTGTGATACCATGTTAGAAATACTTAATGATTGTATTCTATTTTATGATTAAAAGAATATATATAATGCCTTTATATAAGAATTAGAAGTAAATTAGATATGGTTAAAATAACTAGATATAAATATGTCTAAATTAAATAGATAAACATTAACATATATATACATTAATCCGTTTACTAGATATATATTAACAATATATATATATATATATGAGTTATAATTTAATGTAATATTATTTTAAAAATAAACTAAATTTATTTTATTATACAACTATTATAATATAATTAACTTTTATTATTAATTAATTTCACATTGCATTAAAATGTCTCCCCGTTCTATTTAATTCTAGAGCCATTTCGGTCCCTAATCACATCTTTGTGTTCTTTGAAAATATGAAGACTACTTGACTCCTACGAACAAAGATTTGCTTTGTCAATTAGAGTTTTTAAAAATATTAGATAAATATTTCAAAAATATTTTATTTTTCTTAAATAAAATTAAATCTTTACTTCCAATAGCATTCCAAAAAAATTAATAAAAATGATAAATGTAGAATTACACTTAATTTAACGTGAAAATTGATATTTTTAAAATAAAAAATACTAATGTCAAAATAATTTGAAAAAAAAACTAATGGTATAATAAAAAAATTATTGTCAAAGCAACAAGTATTTACCCTAACAATAATAAAAATAACTCTCGTAATTAGATTACCCATTAATATTTATTTTAACATTGATAAGTCACTTTATATACATACAAAAACTTCAATCCATATAACATTAATCAAACAATAAAATACCAAAGCTATGAAAGATCGAGCCATATCCGTTTAAATTTTTTTTTTTTTTATTTTCCCATTTATTGTTAGATTTTGAATTTGATAGTTAACTTTTTGCTGTTACTTTTGAGCAGAATAGACTGGAAGAGAACATATACAATGCATGGATAGATACCGAGACGATACACCTAATCTGAGAGAACAAAGTGTTGCATTTTTCTAATCTCGGTTTCCTAAGTTTTTGACAAAATAGATATAAATACTCACATATATACAGATTAGGTTTTGACCAAATTTTGGGTTTATGATAGTGTGCCGAAAATGAGAATGATGCAAGCTTTGGGGGGAAGGAAGTCACACCTTAGCTTGAATTAGGGAATAAATAATCATGTAATTCTTAAATAAAGATATTTTCATTATTTTCTTTTTTAAGCGGATAGATTTAGTTTTATAATTTTTTAAATAGTTAATATAATCTAAATTTTCAAGTAATGCAATTTTTCAATAGTAAATTTGGGTTTTTACTAAAAATAAAATTTTATTTATAATATTTTTTAAAATAATATTAAAAAAAACACTTTTATTCTTTTGTTTGTAAATATAAATATTTTATCTCGTAGCTGAGTATTTCTCAATTATTCTGTTTTTATTTACTAAAAATATTATTTTTTTTATCTTATAATTTATAAATTTAAATAATTTTAGAAGAAAAAAAAAAGAGAAAATGAATATAAAGAGAGAATAATACGAGAGAAAATGAGATGAATTGAAATGAGTGATTATAAAGTGATAAGATTTTGACTTCTGAATTAAAATATATTAATATTTTAAGATTGTTGTTAATAAGCGTTTGTGATTTATTGCGAAGTTGATGTAGTTAGGTTCCATTATGAATGAAAATTTGATAAAAGTAAAAAAAAAAACAATAAAAATAGGTTCTTATCAAATCATGTTAGTTGACATTTCTTTTCCGAGTATAAAGGCTTTCTTTTGGGCAAAATACCAAAACATCATCTTTGGTTAATAATATGTTTGTTTTTATTTGGAAACAGGCGAAATATAATCAAATGCTATTAAGCTGTCTCGCATATACTAAACAAAACAAAATAGTTAAGAATGCTTACATAATTAAGACTTCTTTTTTTCCCATTAAAATTAGGAAAATCCACATGAATGATTTTGATACATGATGTATAAAATTATTTTAAAATATTGTTGAATATATCAATAAAAAAAAAGGTTTTAAATTAGATGATTTGTATTGTAAGTGATTTTATAGAAAATTAATTATACATTTAAAAAAGAAAAAGGAGAAAGATTATAATTTTTGCAACTATTAAAAGATTCTTAGTATTAATGGGTAGAATTAATAAAAGAGAAGATTAAAGTAAAAGTTTTATATTTATTTTAAAAGTGATATTTAGATATTATTATACTTATTTTTTATAATAATTTAATCTTATTAATATGCAAATAACTATTTTTTATTTTTTAATTCTTTTATTTATAATTTATTTGAGTTATAATTGTTTTATCTAATATAATTAAAAAAATTAATAAAATAAATAAATATTACCTTTATCTTTATGCAGTTATTTTTTTTATAATAATAAAATTTAATTATTAAAAAAAATAAATAAATAACTAATTTTTATGTAAAGGATGTTTGAAATATTTTTTTCTTAGTAAAAATGGTAAAGGATAACTAATAAAATAGGTGTATCTCAATAACTTAGTGTTTTTCTCAAAAGTAATGGAAGTTTACTTTTAAAATATAATTTAAATTTCTTAAACGTGAGACCCAAGATTTTTAAATGTGCTTAACAACATTTATTGTCACACTCAGAAACAAACTGAAACCTTTTATTTCCGAAGCGTTTTCAAATAATAGAATGCAAACATGTACTAAATGGTTATAAAACAGTAAAGCATTAGTTGATTGTAATATATTATAAGTTATGATAAATAATTATTAATTAAAATAATAAAATTTATTTTTTAATCTATAATTAATAAAAAAATTGTGATAAATAGATAGAAATTCTATTGTAATTGGGTTCAATAATTGAAATAACATTGGCAGGTTAGTTAAGATTTGACAAAGGGCCCAAATTCAAAACAGGAAAGGAGTTTAATCGAATCTCATGTTAAGTAAAGTTTGATTGATTATAATAAATGAAATAAAAATATTGGGCCAGCCCATGATACAATGATCCAACCTAAGATTTTTTTTTCTCATTAAAAAAACAAAAAACATTAAACATCTATACTATTATCTCATCTTTATTTCATTCCCAATCAAAAATAAATTAATATTTTTATTAATTATTTTAAGTTCAACATAATTTAATAGAATACTATATTTATAACAACTAATAAAAGTATATACATGAATGAGAATATAATCAATTCTCTTCATATAAAGGAACATTATAAACATCCATATTATTATCTTATCTTATTTCATCCTACTCAAAAATAAACTATTTTTTTTATTAATTATTATATGTCTCAATTGATTTAACAATATATCTCATTTATGATGTCTAATAAAAAATAAACTTATGGTAAAGATAGTATTTATAAAACTACACATATAATACTACTCTAAAAAAAGATAAGCAAAGTAAAAGACTAGATAAGTAGTATAATGATTTTGTGTGACAATTTTAATGATGTCTTTGACTTTTAATACATCTTCACATATATCTATGACTTTTATAAAAAGAGCAATAATATCCTTGACTTTTGACTTAGTATCATTAATGTCCTTAGAAGGTTAACACCATTAACTTTACATCCAAAAATATATTTTTATTTCCTATATTTCTAATATCAATTTTTGGCTAGCATATTGTAATACTAATTATTACTTTATACATATTATTATTTAAAGGTAAATCTTTAAATTTTACATTAAAATATTGTTTTAATGTTTTAATTTTCCTATCTTTATTTTTAAACAGACATCAAATATTTATATATTCAAGATTTTTAATTATCATACATGAATTTAATGGATCTATCACGATCTTTCCTTCCGTTGTTTGTCTTCTCTTATTACACCTAATATGCCTCAGTTTGTTCAAACTTTAATAACCTTCTGATAATGGTGAAATTTTTACATCCGTACATATTACGGTATTCAATTTAGACTTATTGAAACATGAAAAAATAGTGATTACATTCCATTTTATTCATAATATTGGTAATTTGTTACAATTCTAAAAGCTAACTAAAACCTTGAAGATATTCTTAACTACTCATACTTCTTGAATACATAATTATTAGATGAATAATTTCTAGGATAGAACGATTGCTCTATTTTTTATTGATCTTCCTACTTAAAATAAGGATTTATTTTTATAAAGTAAGAGATCCTTATTTGCAATAATGAAAATTACTATTTTACACATACTTTAATAATTCACCTAATATTTTGCTTTTGAATTTGAGTCATTTCTATTTCCTTGACATATCATGTCGATTACAAATGTGGTTTCTATATCTTTATTCCTACTTGTCAGTTTTTACCGACAGTCTTACATTTTTATTATTTTTTGTTGTTTTCTACCCACAATTATTTTGATGACGTAGATGGTGATGCATATTTATCTTCTCGATCTCTATTGCAGTAAATGCATGTATAATCCTTGGTGGTTTTTTTGGCATAAAAAAATAACTTTCTTATTTCTTGAAAGATTTTCATATTATTACTGCTAAAATTTGCCTCAAATTTACAGATTTTCTCACCATTTTTCAATGAGGATCATATTACTATGAAAAGTAATTGTGACTTTACTGATTGAATAATTTAACTCGATCTCAGAAGAATTATTAATTGTTTTGATTTCATGATAGATTTGGCCTAACATTTGACCTAACATTTGACCTCTTAATATATATAATTCTTTTATGTTGAATTCTTTTTCTAGAAGTACCATTAAACTAATACAACCTTACTCGTGCTAGTCCATAAGTGAACTGTAGACATGCTTGTCACATATTATGATATTCTTTCTGAAGTTCTTGATAGATTTATTGAAGTTTTTAGAAAAATAATTTAGTTCATTTAAATTAATTACTGTATATAGGTTTTCAATTAATTTTGCATGATAAGCTCTATAAAAAAATATTGGATCAACTACTTCGCGAATATTGAATTTACTTCCTACAAGAATTTTTTTTCTATAGTGTAGAATTTCTTATCTTCAATATGTTTCTAAGTAGATTTTCTGGCTAAGTTATAGAGACTCAATTATTGTGGTTTACTTAAATTTATGTATTAGTCTTTTCTTCTTCAATGACCGTTGCATTCCTAGGTAACATTTCTCTAAATAATACTGGTGGTCATACTATCTTTGATGTTTCTATGATGGGTGCTTCTTTGAATAGTATTAGTAGTTGTACTATTTTCCCCAGAGTCTTCAACTTGTTTGGTGGTGTGGTTATTGTTGTAATACTGTAGAGTATTTTTTACAATTTCATCTAGAGTTATTAGTTTTGGCACTTTGTAGTTAACATAACTACCTTCAGTTTTTATTATGTTAGTAAAAGCTATGTGAGTAACTCCACTATATCCTAGAATAACTTTACTTTCTTTATGTCAATTGTTGTTGTTAGAAACTCAGGCTTAACTCAACTCAATAAGATCTCATTGAGTTAAGGGTTACCCAAGCTTATAAGCAGTACTGTTGCCGAACTTCTGGTCGATGTGAGACTAAAGGAAACTTAACAACCCCTCTCCACACGGACAGAGGTGGTCTCACAAAGCCATGGTGAGACTGTTAAGGACAAATCCCAAGTCACTGATCAAGCCAGGTCCAGCTTTGATACCATATTAGAAATACTTAATGATTGTATTATATTTCTTGTGTTTAAAGGAATATATATGGTGCCTTTTTATAGAAGTTATAAGTAAACTAAATATGCCTAAAGTAGCTAGATATATATTAATATATTACTAGATATACATTAACAGCCTCCCTCAAACTCAAGGTGGATATGAGACAGTTTGAGGTTGTCAACCAAATTACGAGTGCGTCCTTTAGGAAGTGCCTTAGTGAAGATATCTACAAGTTGATCGTTGGAGGAGACAGGGAAAAGCTTTAGAGCACCATGGACAAGATGAGAATGAATAAAGTTACAATCAATCTCAATGTGTTTAGTCAATTTATGGAAGACATCGTTGTGAGCAATATGAATGACACTTTGATTGTCACAATAAAGGGGAGTAGCAGAGGATGTGGACACAACCAAATCCTTAAGAAGTAATCGTAGCCAAAGAAGCTCATATGTAGTATCAATAAGAGCACGATATTCTGCTTCAGTATTAGAGAGGGCCACGAAAATTTGTTTCTTACTTCACCAAGAAATCAAAGAAGAATCAAGGAGAAAGCAATAACCTATAGTGGACCTACGATCAGTGGGATCTCCTACCTAATCAACATCAGAGAATGCACGAAGTATAAGAGGAGACTGAGTTGAGTAGAAAAGGCCATGGAAGAGAATGCCCTCCAAGTATCGTAGAATGCACAGAATAACAACATAGTGAGTCGATAGTGGAACAGACAGATACTGGCTTACCTGATGAACAACATAAGAAATATCTGGATGAGTAATTGTAAGATAAACCAGGTTTCCAACCAATCATCTATAAAGAAAGGGATTAGACAATGATTTTCCCCCCGAGGGTGTCAGATGCGCATTAAGTTCAACTATAGTATCAACAATCTTGCTGTCAGTGAGTCCAGCTTGAGATAAAAGGTCAGATGCATACTTGGCTTGAGTAATATAAACACCATATATGGAACGAATGATCTCAAGACCCAAGATATAGTTGAGATGTCCAAGGTCTTTCATCTTAAACTACCAACTAAGAAAATCGTTGAGTTCTTGAATGCCATTGAGGTTATCACCAGTTATGATCATATCATCCACATATAGGAGAAGCAAAATGGTGCATTTATCATTGTGACAAAGAAATAATGCAGAATCATAACGACTGGAAATGTAACCCAAGCGAAGGCCATAACGTGCACGTCGAATGTGACAAACCTTGTTTGTTTCAACAGAAAGACCAAGAAGAGGTTGCATATATACTTCTTCATGCAGATTTCCATTAAGGAATGTATTTTTAACATCTATCTGAAAAAGGCCCCATTTACTAGCAACGACAACAACTAAAAGGGTACAAACAGAAGAAATACGAGCAATTGGAGCAAAAGTCTCTTCATAATCAATCTCATACTCTTGTGTAAAACCTTTTGCAACAAGACAAGTCTTATAGTGCTCGATGGACCCATTAGAGCGAGTCTTGATCTTATAGATCCACTTATAACCAACCACAAACTGACCAGGAGGGAGAGTAACCAAATCCCAAGTATGGTTTTTGGTTAATGCATCAATTTCTTCTTTCATTGCAATATGCCATAAAGGGTTAGTAGATACCTTACGATAGGTGTGAGGCTCATGGAGTGTAGCAAGGGCAGTGTAACAATGATGGTCAAGTAAATGTGCAGGAATGGAGCTTACTTAGGTTGAGTGGTGATGTGGAATGTCTTATGGAGGATCTTCAGGTGGAGTAGGAGTAGGGGACCTATGCTCAAGGTGGGGTAGCTCGTCATCAACCTGTTCTTCTACAACCTGTCTAGGAGAATCATAAAAAATATATGAAGATTGAATAGAGAAGTCCAAAGGAGGATCAAGAGTATCTGTAGAAGGAATAAGAGACTCATTTGGAAAGATTTCTAAAACATTTGAGTTAGTTAGGAAAGAACGAAAGTGAGAGAGTTCAACAAATAAGCAGTGTTCCCAAAAGACAACATTACGTGAAACACGAGGACAATGCGAGCCGATCATTATGTAACTTGTATAAATGTTATCAGAGTAGTATTCACGGCGAAGCGTGAGTGCATATGGAAGAGTTGTGGTTCCTATGTGCGGTGCGTGAGGGTGCGTTCTGACTCCGATGGTGGTGAGGCTTTCACAGTTGTGTAAATTATGGCAGCCTAATCACTATGGTACCTGTAAAAAGGTTATTGGAGTAAGATGAATGGTATAGGCGGTGATTACAGTGGTCTGTGTGGTACGAGACTCCTCAACGACGGCGATTGCAAGCCCAGAACCTAAGGAAAATGGTTGAAAAATGTTAGAGGTTCAACGGTGAGTAGTTGCAACGACTGTTGGATGAATTTAGCGTTAAGGGTGGAGTAACACCAAAAGAAACAAGAATGCTAAAAGAAAGGTTAGAGTTGTAGCTCTGATACCATGTTAGAAACTCAGGCTTAACTCAACTTATTGAGTTAAGGGTTACCCAAGCTTATAAGCAGCATTGCTACCAAACTTATGGCCGATGTGGGACTGAAGGAAACTTAACAGTTATAAATTCCTAATTTTGGTAATCTAATCTGATTATTAAGAAAAGAGAACAATGTGAACTTAACAAAGAATAAGAGAGAAAATAATCTTTATTGATCAGTATAAAAAAGTTAAGTACAAGTACAACTTTGATAGATTCTACATATTTATACAACTAACTATAACTTCCTAGCTACACTAAAACTATACCATGTTAATTAAATTGATACTAACACAATATAACAACAATCTATATATCTAAAGAAAAATTCTAAACACAATTTGTGTGACATTGAATTCCAACATCTAATGAATAGGAATGAACTGCTTCTCCCCTAAATCATTGTAGATAAATCTAGTTGGAAAATCATGGCTTCTTATAATTGTTTGTGGGATTTGCATTTGAGTAATGAATCTTATATGTTGATTTATTGTGTGCACTTGAGGAGAAAAAATTAATTCTTGAACTTCTACTTCCTGAAAATCACTTCTTGTTATGAACACTTACCATTATATGAGGATTGAAACTCAACTTTTGAAGTTGAAATACTGTTAGTTGCATTGGGCTCAAATCATGAAGTGATATCAAGCATATTTCATAATTAAAATTAAGTTATGGTAATAATATTCTTTCTTGAATTTCAAATTGGGAAGGCTTGAATAAAAATCTTGCTAATATAGCTGTGTGATCTGATGACCATTTTGTACATGAAAGACCCTTCGACACTTTTCATGAGATAATGATTGTATTGTAGTTTCAACACTTAGATTGTTCTCTACAGATTTTCATCATAATTGAAGTTAGATAAGCATTGATAATATATGATGTCAAAAGAGGAATTATATGAACACTTAAATTTCAACCCCTTCCTTATGTTGTTCCATATAGTAGAAATATCTAGAAAAATGAATAACTTTTTTATTTTTTAAAATAATTCTATCATATGAAATAACATAAGTTGAGTGTGTACATATTTATGTGATATTAGTATTTCTCAAAGTTGCATAAGCATTTGAGATGATAATAATGTATTTCATATTTTATAAATAATACAAATAATTCAAATAGGTACAATGGAGGCAAACTACAATTTTCAAATGAAAACTAAATTTTTGAAAGAAAAAATAACAAATAAAAAGTATAATAGCATAATTAGATGCTAAATTGAGAAATAATATACCTATGAAGAAAATATAATAGAGTGTCTTTGATGATTTTGGTGTCTTAGTTGTGAACATGGGTTCTTTTGTGTTGAAAGATTTATATACAGTTGCCTAAAAAAGGAGGAAAAAAAATCCTTATTAAGAAACTACAGCATAGAGAAATAAAAAATAATAAAAAAGCATGTCTATATCAAAATTAAGAAATATCAAAGGTAAAAATTAATAAAAATAAGTGAGTGAGAAAAAAACAATGAAGTATTTATATGAATTTAAAAAGCATTTAACTTATCAAATGTAATGAATGATTAAGTGTACGATTCTTAAAATTTTTTAATGGATCCGTGTTCTTGATGTTAGGATGAATTATTTTATTGATAATAAATTTATAAACGTTATGAATAAAAAAATATGTTTAATTTTCATTTTAATTATGAAAAGTGAAATATGATAAAGATATAGGAGAAACAAAATTAGTAAAATTTCATTATGTATAAGATTTAAAAATAATTTACATTAAATTTTAGATACTAGCATTAGTATTAACCTTGATGATAGTGAATTGAAATCCCCACACATTACAAATTATATATATATGAGTAAATTTTTTATTGTAAGGAGATTTGTTTTCAAGAAATATTTTTTTCTTTTTTGTTGGAACCAATTTTCTTAAGCAATAACAAATAAATAAATAAATAAATAAAATTAAAAATCAATTTTAAATTTAAAAATCTAATTAATTATCCAATAATCTTCTATTTAAAAACTTGATTCAAAAACTAAAACTTAAACACATAATTGATTACGATTATCAAATATTAAAAATAAATAATATATATTTGTAACATTTTAACGTCTCGATGAATTAAATTTACATATACGTGTGTATTTGTTTAAGATAAAAGCATGATGAACAACTATGTCAAATTTTTATTCAACTTAATAATAATAATAATATTAACAGCAAACACCACAATAAAAATAGTAATAAATATCAAATCTTGTACAAAACAAATGTACTTACCACACATATTCTTTTCTTGTTCTCGTACATTTCCAGAACAACGACAAGTGCAACATTGTGCTAAAAAATTATTACAAATTAAGATATTGAATTCAAAATATGATATATAGGTAACATTTTAATTAAAATTAAATACACACTTTTAGTAGACGCTTGCTAGCTTGAAATTTAAGCTCTGAATTTAATATTTCAACCCTCGATTGTAATGATTTATTGAATTCAATCTACAAACAGCAAACAAAATTCTTAATTATTAGAAAAAAATTAAGATGAAATTGAAAGAAACTTTGTTTTATTTTATTTTATTTGTATTGGAATTTTTTTTTGGTTAAATTAATAAGAAATATAATTTTTTAGAATAAATGAGGGATATTTTATTGAATTTAATTACAATATAAACATTTTTTTCAAAGATGGACCAAGAAAATTAGATCCAGTTTTAATTCAAGTGACAAATTTGTAACTATATTTTATATGTTTAAGAAAATTCAAATAATAATTAATAAAAAATTTACATTAGGTTATTTTATTTTATTTATATAATAAATTTTTCTTTTTATTAAATTGAATAAAATTAAAATATAATAAATAAGTTATTTAAAAAATATAAATAATATAACAACAATAGATTTGTTTTCCTTCTAATATCACATGATTCTTAAACATATTTAGATGCATTCATCTTCCTCTCAAATTCATAGGCAAAACCAAACACATAAAATTGCTTTATTTTCTGTCCCTCATAATTTTTTTCTTCTCTATTTTCTTAGCATTTTCTTTCCTTCTAAAATCTAAAACCCAAACACAATCAAATAAAATTAAAATAAGATAAATATGCAATTCATACTACTTACCTCGTAGTGTTGGATTACTTTAAAAAGTTTGTGCCGAAAGAAAAAAACACATCCATCCATTACATATTTGCCTCCAATAAACATCTATGCAAAAAATAAAATTTAATATTATTAAAATATATGAATTTTTTTATTAAATTAATGTTATTTAGTTAAATATATTTTATATTGATATAGCTAGTTATAACTTAACATACAAAACATGAATATAACATAAAAAAAATTATTTAAAAAATATATATTCTTATTCGCTACATACCTCTTGTGTTGTTTTTTTTTTTGTATAAAAATGAGTATCCATATTTGGTCCACTCTGGTCCAAAGAAATCTTCCATCTGATCAGCTTGAACCTGATTTAAAAATAGAAAAAAATAAATTATTGTACCTAAAAGATGTGCTTTTTTGTTCTCATTTAAAAAAAACATTAATCTAAAATAAAAATTATTTCTTGGAGACAAATTATATCTGTCTCATAGTTTAGACTTTCTCTTAAAAGATTATGATTACGAAGCGACCACATATAAGAGCTTCCGTGGGACAATATTCGTACCATTTTTTATTCATACTAACATACATGTCCGTAAATATGTTGTAGTTTAAGACAATAAAACCTCCACTTGAGAACATATGCTCCATGTATCCTTAATTTTATAAAAGAAATATGTGATAGAAAATAAACATATAAATATTAAATTTTTTATAATAGAAAAATTTATTATTATAATGTTACGAGAGTTTTTATAGCTACTAGTTATGTTACGTGATAATAACATATATTGTATTAAAATATATAATATTAAATATGAATAACAATAATAGTAAATTCAATGCTGTTAATGTAATTCAAAAATAAATAATTTGTATAGAATAATTTGAAATTAAAAAAAATTATAAAACTTGAATCTAATCTTAAAAATAACAAATAATATTTTAAAAAATAAAATTTTCAATTTTAATTTACTGTTGATTTTTTATTCTTCAAAATTTTCACTAAATTTTAATTTTTTTTATACTATAGTTCAAAAAACTCTAATTAAAAGATACAAAAAGAGAATATGAAAATACAAAGGAAATTCTTTGAAAATAGAAAAAAATATATACATAATCTACTAATGAAAGATAATACTCATTCAGAAAAAGAAATTGTAGAAATTTGATACTGTAGGTTTTAATTAAATTTTTCAGTATTTTTTAGTTGTGTTTAATTATTAGTTTAATTATCTTCTAATGTTTTCATTTTATAATACTAAAATAAGTATAAACAGCTACGGCTAAATATGTATAAATTTGAAATAAGAATTATTTGATAAATCATTAATTTTAGATAAAAAAAAAATTCATTATACGATTTAAAATAAATTGTTTAGCATCCTAATTGGGATGCACACCCACAAAAGAACATACTAAATCTTATTTCAGTATTTTTAGGTGAGAAGCATGTAGCATTAGGATACCTACACTTATCTAGTTCAAAGTGAATAGAATTAACCATTAAGCTATATTAAATTTACGTTAAATGCTTATTAATATTTTTCCTATCTAATACTATTATATCACTATAATATATAATTGGAATTTAATAAATATATTAAAGTTTGATTTTATTCTAAGATTATCCTTATGTAAATATCTAAATATCATCTAAATAATTTTAGACAATAATACCATTATATTTTAAAGTAATGACATACATTATCCTTAATATTTTATTTTAAATTTTTAAAACAATTTAAATAAGCTTTAAATAAAAAGAATCCTATAATATTAAATTGCTTACTTTTTCTAATAAATACGAGTTTAGTATTTGTCAAAAGCTTACTATGTAAAACATGTTTAAAATCGAAACGTTGGCTAATGTTTAATACATTAACTATATTTCTAATGTATTAATATTGAGAAAAGTATAAAAGATATTTTTTAGATTATATCATTTGTGTCATCTAATTTCTTACATTAGAAACAATATTATTTAATCTCTTAGCTTTTTAAAAAGGACCAATTAAAAATAATTTATATTATTTTAATGACTTTTCTTTTTAAAATATTATTATTATTTTTATAAGTGATTAAATGTGATTAAAATATGAGTCTTTAACAATGGTAAAATCACAATTAATATAATAGAAAATTCACAAACATTTGTTTCTTAATATTTATTAATTGGTAATATTTTATTTATTTTTAATTTTTCAAAAATTAAAATATATATTAAAATAAGTTTTTTGAATTTTATCATTATTTAATTTTCTTAAACTATTTCATATTAAATTTCATTTTTATTCGTGTTAAAGACTCGTATTTTAATCAATTTAAATTACTTGATAGAAAATAATAATGTTTTAAATAAAAAATCATTAAAATAATATAATTTATCACTAATTGATCTTTTTTACAAAATTAAGTGATTAAATGATATTGTTTCTAATTTGTGTGAATTAATAATATAAATGAGATAATCTAAGGGACTTATGTGACACTTCACCATATATTATTCAAGAGTTTAATATGTTTGACGTGTGTTCATAGTGTTTTATATGTGTATATATAATTTTAGTTAAAGAGCTTTTACAACTACGAATCCTTAATAGACTAAACAACATATGTTCTAGAGTTTGTTGAACGCCACGAAGAAGGATGATATTTCCTCTTTTTTTTAATAAATTATGAAGAATCTAAAATATTCATAAAAAAGAATCTAAAATAATCTTGTTTGGGTCTAACACAACATAGAAAAATTAAAGACGATAATGTAAATAAGTCAAGGCTTATCACTTTCTTATGTATGAATTTTAAAAGAAATTGATTAAAAACTTAAAATTGATATGTAATAAAAAAATCTCAATTTTTAAAGTTTTTGAAAAAAATAAAAAAATAAAAAATGTTACCAAATAACTCGTGGGTGATTTTTGATTTCTTTTCTCAAAAATCACTGAGTAGAAATTGTTATAAAACATATTGATGGTTACTTTTATAAAATAATCATAAAATACAAAATCAATTTTTTAATTATAAATCATAAATTAAAATTGTTATTAAACATCGAGTAAGTTAAAAAAAAAGATTAATATATGATAAAACACACTTTAAATTTGATGAAAACCTTACCTAGACTTGTTCCAAAACAAGGAGATGAAGTGCCAGAGAATATGACAAATGATGAACAATAAATCAAACTTCAAAGCACAAAAGAAGGTCTAATATCAGTTCTTCAAACATGGTTTCAAAAACAAAATTCATAGGGAGAAAATAGAGTAGGTGCGTGGAGAACAAGTTAAGAGGTTTAATTACAAATAATAGTTAAGAGTTATTTGATAAAGTTATTTAATTTATATATAGAAGGAATCTATTTCTTTCTTACTCCAATTAAAAAAAGAGTTAGTAAATAACATTAAAGATAATGGATATAGTTATTTTAATTCTTTTTTATCATGATTGGTTCTTCTTCTAATTTTAGATTTTCATCCCTTTTAAATAAACATGCCCTAAGCTTATTTATGCAAGAAAGTATATATATTGCCTATTCCAAACTGGTTTTACATATTCTAACTCATATATAATCCATTTGTTGACCTAGTTTCATTTTTAATCCTTTGAAAAACATATATTGTTTTCATTATAAAAAATACATAATTAATTAAGGATAATTTGGTAAAATCATGGGTTTAATTTTTTTTATTTTCGATTCATTTTTTCCAAATAAACTTGAAATAATTAAACTTATATATATATAAAAAATTACATTGCCTATTTTCCAAGCTGGATTTTATTTGCCATTATTTTTTATAATATAATTATGTCATTTGATAATTAGACGAACAAAAATAGTTTTTTTGTCAACCCATTTTGATATTGAAGAGTGATTATTTAGTTTTCAAATGAACGAACTAAATTACGTTTATCATAAAAACTTTCAGTTTATAAACAAATAATCGGATTAAAAGTATTAAACAGATCAACTCCCAGTGAGTAACATGAGAGTTTGAGAATTTAATAATGTAAAAAAATATATAATTAAGATGAAGGACATATTATATATAAAAATAGGTTTGAGGGTTTATTTTTTTTAATAATATAAAAAAAGAAAGAAAAATTTAATAAAGAATGTTAATTTAACAAAATTTAAACATATATAAATGATTACATTTATAGATCATAAAGAAGTTAATTCCGCATGTTAATTTAATTTTTATTTTCTCTTAAATAAACATTTATAAATGATTATATTTATTATTTTATAAAATATAATATTTTAAATTTTTAAAGAAAAATAATTAATATTTTTATGTTTAAAAATCATTAAAATAAGTTGAACTTAAATTCTAATTAATTGTGATTTGATTTCAAAAATAACTTAATTATTTAAAAAGTGAAACATTATTAATTTTTATTGGGAGAATGAACCATTTGTGAAAACGAAATGATAAAATATCTACTTAATTCAAACTCTTATAGTTAATCCATTCTTATCCACAATTCACCATTCTCATTATCATACCGTGAAACATAAAAGAAAATTCTATTTACAGCTCACAAATTTGTATATAATTCCAATTTTAGACTATAGTCTTTATAATTGAACTATGATGAAATATATCTATCCCAATTTTAGACTCCTTATATCTTATATGTTATTTATAGTAAAAAGTATTGAAGATATTATTATACTCCAATGTAGATTTATAAAAACTAATGTTTTTTTTAATTATAAATATTGTAGGTCAAATGCTAAATATATTAATATAAAATCAAAATTTTAAATTTAACTTTACTATTTTGGTTCTCTATCAATAAATAACATTCGTTATTTTAAACTAATTTATTGTATGATGTATCCTTTCTGTTTTGCTTAATTTTATCACAAGAAACAATAATTTTTGGCACTTTCTATAAGACATATTATTAATCAAAATAAACAGATACTAATTAACCTTTGAGGTTTTTTTTTATTTTAAAAATTATCTTTTATATTTTATTTAAATTTTTTAAAACAATTTTAAGTAAGCTTTAAATAAAAAAATTGCGTAATTTTTCTAATAAATACATTCTATTAATGAGTTTAGTATTTGTAAAAAGCCTAATATGTAAAATATGTTTAATACAATAACTATATTTCTAATATATTATTGAGAAAGTATCATAGATTTCGTCATTTGTGTCATCTAATATCTTATATTAAAAATAATATCATTTAATCCTTTCATTTTTTTAAAAAGGTCAATAAAAAATAAATTATATTATTTTAATATTTTTTCTTTTAAAATATTATATTTTTTTACAAGTGATGAGTCTTTAACAATAATAAAATCACAATTAAAAAAAAAAGAAAATTTATAAAACATTTATTTTTAAATCTTTATTAATTGGAAATATTTTTTTATTTTTAATTTTTCAAAAATTAAAATATATATTTAAATATTTTTTTTGAATTTTATCATTATTTAATTTTCTTAAACTATTTCATATTAAATGTCGCTTTTATTCGTGTTAAAGACTCGTATTTTAATCAATTTAAATAACTCGATAGAGAATAATAATGTTTTAAATAAAAAATCATTAAAATAATATAATTTATTATTAATTAACCTTTTTTACAAAATTAAGTGACCAAATGATACTATTTCTAATTTGAGTGACTCTACGATACAAATGACATAATCTAAAGGACTTATGTGACACCTTATCATATATTATTTAAGATTTTAATATGTTTAACGTGTGTCGATGGTGTTTTCTATGTGTATGTATAATTTTAGTTAAAGAGTTTTTATAACTATGAATCCTTAATAGACTCAAAAACATATGTTTTTGAGTTTTTTGAATCTTATAAATTGGGATGAGATTTCCTCTTTTTTTAATTTATCCAAAAGAATCTAAAATAATCTTGCTTGGGTTTAAGGCAACATGGAAAAATTAAAGATAATAACTTAAAAAAGTAAAACCAAGTTTTATCACTTTTGTATGTATGAATATTAGAAGAAAATGATTAAAAACTTAAAATTTATACATAATAAAAAAGTTCTTAATTTTTAAAGTTTTTGAAAAAAAAATCAGAAAATAAAAAATGTTACTAAATAACTCTAGATGACTTTTGATTTCTTTTCTCGAAAATTACCGAGTAGAAATCATTATAAAACATATTAATGGTTATTTTTATAAAATAATCAAAAATTATAAAATTAATTTTTTAATAATAAATCATAAATCAAAATTGTTATCAAATATTGACTAAGTAAAAAAAAAGTTAATATATGATAAAAACATACTTCAAATTTGATGAAAACCTTACCTATACTTGTTCTTACCTAGACTTGTTCCAAAACAAGGATATGAAGTAATGGAGAATATGACAAATGATGAACAATAAATCAAACCTAAAAACACAAAAAAGGTCTAAGATGAATTCTTCAAACGTGGTATCGAAAACAAAAACCAAAAGGGAGAACATGGAGAGTTTTTATAGCTACTAGTTATGTCATATGATAATAACATATGTTGTATTAAAATATAAAACATAAATATTAAATAGAATATTAATAATAGTAAATTCAATACACCCAATGTAATTCAAAAATAAATAGTTTGTATAGACTAATTTAAAATTAAAAAGTTATAAAACTTGAATGAAATTTTAAAAATAATAAATAATACTTTAACAAAATAAAATTTTAAATCTTAATTTACTCTTGATTTTTTATTCTTGAAATTTTTCACTAATTTTTAATTTTTTTCATACTATAGTTCGAAAAACTTTAATTGAAAGAGACAAAAAAAATGTAAATGCAAAAGAAATTATTTGAAAATAGAAAATAATATATACATAATCCATTAATGCAATATATGAGCTCATTTAGAAAATAAAAAATGTTACCAAACAACTCATAGGCGATTTTTGATTTCTTTTCTTAAAAATCACCGAGTAGAAATCATTATAAAACATATTAAAAATTATTTTTTTTAAATAATCAGAAATTATAAAATCAATTTTTTAATTATAAATCATAAATCAAAATTGTTATCAAACATAATCTAAATAATGTAAAAAGAAGAAGATTAATATATGAAAAACACACACTTCAAATTTGATGAAAACCTTACCTAGACTTGTTCCAAAACAAGGAGATGGAGTGGTGGAGAATATGACAAACGACGAACAATAAATCAAACCTAAAAACACAAAAAAAGGTCTAAGATCAATTATTCAAAAGTGGTTTCAAAAACAAAAAGTAAAGGAAGAACCTGGAGAGTTTTTATAGCTACTAGCTAGTTATGTCATGTGATAATAACATATGTTGTATTAAAATATAAAACATAAATATTAAATATTAATCTTAATAATAGTAAATTCAAAACACCTAATGTAATTCAAAAATAAATAGTTTGTATAGACTAATTTGAAATTAAAAAAATTATAAAATTTGAATAAAATCCTAAAAATAATAAATAATACTTCAACAAAATAAAATTTTAAATCTTAATTTACTCTTGATTTTTTATTCTTGAAATTTTTCACTAATTTTTAATTTTTTTCATACTATAGTTCGAAAAAAATTAATTGAAAGAGAAAAAAAATGTAAATGCAAAGGAAATTCTTTGAAAATAGAAAATAATATATACATAATCCATTAATGCAAGATATGAGCTCATTCAGAAAATAAAAAAATGTTACCAATCAACTCTCAAATGATTTTTGATTTCTTTTCTTGAAAATCATCAAGCACAAATCGTTACAAAACATATTAATTTTATAAAATAATTAAAAATTATAAAATTAATTTTTTAATTATAAATCATAAATCAAAATTGTTATCAAAACATAGTATAAGTAACGTAAAAAGAAGAAGATTAATATATGATAAAAACACACTTCAAATTTGATGAAAACCTTACCTATTTGTTCCAAAACAAGGAGATGAAGTGGCGGAGAATATGACAAATGACGAACAATAAATCAAACCTCAAAGCACAAAATAAGATCTAAGATCAGTTCTTCAAACGTGATTTCAAAAACAAAAACCAAAGGGAGAACAAGTTAAGGGGTTTAGAGGAAATGTGTGATTGTATGCATACAAAATACTAAGATTAAAGTAAGGTCAAAAAAGTAATTTTAAATGGGCAAAACACATATGTTTTGTTGTTCATGTAAAAAAGCTAAATACTATAAAATCTAGTATAAAACAAATAATTAAATTTCCTTCACCTTCCTTCATTCATATAATCTTTAAATTTTCTTAGTATCCGTAAATATTAATATAGTATTTGTATATATGTCACAATTTTATAAGTTTAAATATATATGTGTAAAAGTTTTAATGAAACCAATTATTGGTCTCAAAATGAACTCATTGTACATAATTTTATCAATAAGTTTATCTAAAATTAATTAGAATATGTTTATCTGTAAGGAAATATGTGGGTTGCATGCAAATTTGCTCCCAAGTGATGATTTACATATAAAGCTTTGGTTTTGAATTTTAAAGGTGTTTTGATTTGTTTATATCAAATAATATTTATATATTTTTAACAAAAATATTGTTAGTAATATTTCACAAATAAAATTTGTTTATATCTAATATTTTCTAAAAAAATTGTTACTCCATAAATTTGAATACGTTTGCAAATTGAATTTTGCCCTCGAATGGAAAAAGGAAATTGAGTGGAAATCATTTTTTAAATGTTTAGAATAAGGAAAATAGGTTTAAAAAAACTAAGATGAAATTGAAAGAAACTTTATTTTATTTTATTTTTAATTTGATTGAATTTATTTTTTTATTAAATTAATAAGAACTGTAATTTTCAGAATAAATAAGGGATATTTTTATTGAATTTATAGACAAGATAAACATTATTTTTAAAAATGGACGATGTCAATTAGGTGCATGTTCAATTCAAGTGACAAATTCATAACTATATTTTGTGTTTAAAAAATTCTAATAATAATTAATAAATATTTCACATTAGCTTACTTTTTTAAATATTTATAATAATATTTTTCTTTTCATTAAATTAAAAAAAGTTAAAATATAATCTTTAATAAAGTAGTTATTTAAAAAATATTAAAAATATAACAATAATAGATTTGTTTTCCTTCTAATATCACATCATTCTTAAACACCAAAAAAACAATATTAGGATGCGTTCCTTTTTCTCTTAAATTTCTTGAGCAAAACCAAACACACGAAAATTGTTTTGTTTTCTTTCCCTCGTAATGTTTTTCTTCTCTATTTTTTTTCTTCTAAATCCAAAACCCAAACTCAATCTAAATAAATTA